>JAUCBN010000005.1:18004516-20504516 GCA_035048815.1 Abelmoschus esculentus
TAGTAATTTGTTTAAATATTTTTAAATTTTTCATGTTTTCAATTTAGTTGAATAAAATTGGCAAAATTAGGGGAATATAGGGTTTTATTTTTTATTGAAAATATAGGGATCCCCAAAGGATATTTAGGGATCTAGGCCATTATCTACAGTAAAAAGACAAGGTCGCCACTTGCAGGTGGCGTCATTATTTTTTAATAATTTCTTAATCCTCTTCGGCTCAACATGAGCCGTATAAAGACAAGGTCGCCACCTCGAGGTGGCGATGGAATGGTTGCTCTGCATACAATTCAGCATTGAATGGTTGGGCGTTGAATGGGGTTAAATAAATTATTTTCCTAAATCGAGTATATTATCTCTATTTAACTCGTGTTTTGGGGATGGAATAAAAAAAATTATTTTGAGTTTAAATCTTGCGTTAAAATATAATATTTTTTTGGTTCGATCCTAAAATTTAATTTAATTTTAACTCATAGTTTTTTCGGATGCTAAAACCCATTTTTTTATTTGCTTATTTAATTAAAATACGAACTTATTAAAATTGAATTTATTTAATAAAATTATTTAATTACTATTTAAATATTAAATTATAATTAAATGGAATAAAAAATCAAATTTATTCAAATAAATGAACGTGGTAAATAAAATACGAGGACAAAATAAATTATCGATTCAAATAAAATTCTCAAGTACATTATAATTTAAACGTAAGAATATGATAATAAAAAATTATTTTTTGCCTCCTCGGTAATTCCTATCGGTATAAAGAAGATGTCTGGTCATAACGTCTTGGAGGTTGAACCATTCTTCGTGGTTGATCCGGAGTTTGTTAATCGCTAAAAAAAGGTGGGTTCCAAACATATTTTCAAGATTGTATGATGGGCTACTAATAGTCGGATTACTAGTAGTTGAGAGATACTGAAATTGGGGTATGTATCCTCCATCATCAGCGAATCTTGGTTGATTTTAAATTTTTTATATATGTGTTGTTATATTTTATTGCAAGGTTTGAGTTGATTATTTTAAAGAAGAATATTTGAAGAATTATTGTAACGATCCAAATTCGAATTCGAGTGACGGGTTACCCGAGGGGTTTAGGCTTTGGTTTTGGGCCTCGAGTTTAGTGTTTTTGGGTCTCGGGTTAGTGTTTGGCCTTGTTGTGTCTTGTTGTGTTGGGTTTTTAAGTGGTAAGTTAGGGAAATTTTAGTAAATGCTAAAAAGGATGAAAGAGAGGGAAGAGGGTGTTATGTTTTGTGCAGAGAAATCAGTAGGTGAAGTCACCCTTTGTCTTCCTCATCTTCTCCATCTTTTTCCTCTTAAACAAGCTGAGTTAAAGGTGCAACATTGTTGTTCTTGGAAAGAAATCACGTTTTTAAGGTGAAGGGTAAGTTCTATGTCTTGTGGAGATCTATATAAAGCGGTAAAAATAAGTTAGTTTGGTGAAGTTGAAGGTTTTAATGGGGGTTAAGGTTGAGTTTGGGATTTGTGTTTTGTGAGCTTAAATCTCAATTTTTCTAGTGTTCCAAGTTTCGAGGATCTTCGCTAGTTGTCTAACATATTGTTCAACTTCTTCTTGTAGAGAAACAAGTGGAGGATCCATCTTCGAGCTTGGGTTGAGGAAGAGCTTTACAAGAGTGGAGCTCAGGTTTTGGTTGTTGCTTTGCAAAGGTTGGTACTCCCAACTCCTGCTAATATCATTCATATCATAGTAGATTGCATTATATGTAAGTTGATGCATGTTGGTTTGGTTAAATGAACTTATTAAGCTTTAATGGTGAAATTTGTGCTAATGTGTTAGATGTTATGAAAATAATTTTAAAACACCCTAAACTTCCTTAAGATTGAGTAGGAACACTTAGAGATCAATTAGATTAAATTTGGGAATGACCCTTAGAATCTTCTAAGTGAAACCTGCAGTTTCATGCAGGGGGTATCAATACCGGGGGTATGTGTATCGATACCCCTGTGGGAAATATAGGCCTGTTGAGAAGGCGTATCGAATCGTGGTTCGATACCAAACCCTCCAGTGACATCAGATAATACCCGTGGTTCGATACCAGTATCGAATCAGATAATCCTTCTTTTGTTGACCTTGAAGTTGGCCAAAGGGTATCGGTACCAGTATCGATAGCAGTGTTTCGATACCTTCTTTGGGTGGATATCGGTGCAGGGTGTTTTGATACCCCACCTAAGGGTATCGATACCCCTGTGTATTCTTGCCAAATTTGAGTAGAGAATTGAGTTCGGTGATTGTAATAAATAGTCCCCTTTAATCTTTAAAAGTATGAAATGGATTGTTAAACTAAAATCAATAATTATAACCCTTAAAGACTACATTGAGATAATATTAATACGTCTTGTTGTGCTAAGATCTTAGGTGGATCGTTTGTGTGGTTTGAGTCTTTGTGTGATGGAAATCCGGATATCCAAAAGTATTACAACATGTCGAAGGCCATCCGATGTAACATCCTGGATGATGATTTGACGATAATCGCAAATGTAGGATCGCAATGTTGTGTGAACGCAGGCCTCATTCGAAGATACACGATGTGACATTTCAAGTATGGGATTTGGAGGATCCTGATGCTGTATGGACGAGGGCCTCAAATCCCGAATGTATGATCCTGATACTGCGTAGACGCGGGCCTCATCCTTGAGTATGGGATCTCGATGATGTATGGACGTGGGCTCTACTCGTAGTGTAGGATCCCGATGCTATGTGAACGCGGGTCTCACTACTTAGTGTGTCTGTTTTGATATGTATATGTTGTGTGCGTCAGTATACATTCATCTATGCCATGAGATAGGCAAGCATGCTAGACCATCATACCATGCACGATATTTATATGTTCTGCTTTACTGCTTATGATATGCATGATGTTGGCCGAGTTCGGCGTATCTACTGAGCTTTTGTAGCTCAGCGTTCGAAATGTGTTAGCTTTTGTATCATTCATCATCAGCGAATCTTGGTTGATAAGTTGTTATGTCCCCAAATGTTGGTTGTTCCCAATCATTGGGTGGATGAGATTGCATCGGAGACCACGAAGAATGTGCCCCTGTAGAAGAATCCATTTTATTTTCTTATTCTATTTGTTCTTGAGAACATTGACCTAGACCAGACTCTTGTGATAAATGAACGTGTTTCGAAAAACGCGGATCTTGAAGCCAGTTATTGGCATCTTCAACAGATGCAATAAATGGTTTACCATTTTCAGAATACCACGAATAATACTCTGAATTGAACTGAAAATCAATAGCTTCAGTTGGACACAAATGGTCTACCCACCGCGTGTATCTTTCCTCCCAACAGGAAATAAAATATCCTTGTTTCTGAGCCCACGTCGCGTTGAATCTGCCTTTATGCACCATATGTATATGATCAATAGATGGTGGAGCTCTAGGGATAGGCTGGTGAAAATTAAATTGTCGTAACACTCTATCAACACAAAGATACTCTACAATCGAAAAATGGATCAAAGGTACCACTGCACCCTAGAATGCACGACATTGAAGGACATCTGGTGGTATGCATGCCTCAATTGTTGGATTCACGTAAGGCAACCATTTAAACTGTGAAAATAATTATAAAATTAATATATATATATGAAATAATTAATAAAAAATGGATTACAATACCTGATTTTTTCCAACAGTTTGAATTTTTATTCTTATATCTCTAACATTGTTATGTACAACAACGACATTCCTTAAATTATGTCTCCATCTGTAAATATAAAAAATATATAAAACTTAAATCAACATAAAAGTTATATATTTGACCACTTTAAAAAATATATATAAAAATTAAATCAAAATTACCTTCCAGCCAGCGGGAATTCCATATATACGGGACCTTCGATAATTGAAGTTAAATAAGGCAATTTATACCATGCCCAAGACTACAATAAGATTTGACAGCCTCTCATATCTGCATTCTTTTTATCCCCAATCATTATTACGGTCTTGCATATTTCATGGTATAAAAAACACAATATTGCAGATCCCCAACTGTAGTTAGCAACCGTGCTCAAATCAGTCAACACTGGCAGGTACTGTGTGTGAACCAAATTACCAGATGTATCTGGATCCCACCAATAATTTGCATGATATAAGCTCTAGTTGCAAACACAATTTCTTCGTGACTAGAGGTCTCGGTTACAAAAAAATTCATTTTGTAACAATGAAATTTTCAATCGAAGACCGTTTATACATCCATCTATAGGAATTTTGCCAAGATATTGCATACAAACCTCAGTAACTCGGTAGTTGTTGTATCCCACCAATGGATTATCATTTATTGGGACATCGTGCTATACAGCTACATCTTCGAGAGTTACTATACACTCTCCAAATAGAAAGTGAAAAGTGTGGGTCTCGGGTCTCCAATGTTCAAGCAATCTCGTGATCAAGCCAGGCACAATTTTAAACCCACGAAGGAAGGAAGCTTCATAAAAACCAGAAAGCTGTAAATAATTAACTATTACTTCCGGAGGTTCTCTGATCTTCACTCCTCTACGACGAATTGTATGCTCCAAACCCTATTAAAATTTAGTATAATCAATTATTAAATGTATTAAAGAAAGATAACCAAATAATACATAATAAATTTTATAAATAATTTAATTACTTGTTCATCATGAATATGAGATGAAATATGTTCGTCGTCATGATACAATAGAACTCCTTCAAATGTCATTTCCAAATAATCTATAAAAAAGATAAGAAAAATTATACAATAAAATTAATCAAACTAAAAACGATATTAACATAACATAAAAGTAATAAAAATCCAAAAAAATATAATACCTTAAAATATAAAAAGTTTACGTGAAACTTCTTTCACTTAATTTTTTTTCGTGGTTATTCTCATGGTTGTTCTTTCACTCAATTTTTTCTCGTACCACACTCCTATATATAAGTTGATTTCATTTCGTTCAAAAATCCTCACATGCATGGCCAGGCTGCATAGCCCATGCACAAATACCATCGCCACCTACAGGTGGCGACCTGCCACGTCTGCCGCACTGCACCACTGCCCCCCTGAATCAGTGAAGGCTGCACCATTGCCCCTCTGAATCACTGCCTTCACTGCCTCGTTGCATGCATGGGCACACCATTGCCACCTGCAGGTGGCGACCTGCCACGTCTGCGTCCATCACTGCCCCTGAATCGTTGTATGCATGGATTTGATTTATTTTTTTAAAGTCGAATCGAATTAATAAAATTTGAATCGGTGCATGACTTTAAAATATATCATTTGATTTATTTTTTTAAAGTCGAATCGAATTGAAGAAATTTGAATCGATTTTCAAATTTTATTTTATAACTAAAATTTTATTTAAATTTTTAAAAATTAATTGGAGTATATAAAATTCTAAATCAAATTAAAACCAATCGAATATATTTTTTAAAATCGAATTTATTTATATCATGAACTTTAGTAGGTATCCACAAATTTCTCTAATTATTTATCATGCATATGTGATCTATTTGGACACTTGTTTCGACTGTGACCGGGTCCTCGACAAAGCATGCAATGCTTGATTTAAATGTCTCCCTCTCTTTGGTCTACGTCATCCATATTGGTATAGATTCGAGTTGATGCCGGTCGCCCCTTCAACTTTCTACGAAGATTTGGATTGGGTAACCATTCCTCGTTTATTGGATCATCTGGCCAATAATTTTTGTTTGGGATCGTTTTGAACTGATTACGGTATATGTTGGCAATATTATGTAGGTTATAACACGGATCCGCAAACATAAAAGGGTCCATATGAATATGCATGCATGAAGCCTGTGCGTGGGAGCAGGGGTATCTAAATGCTTGAAATCGACCGCAATCACACCATCTTTGATGAAGGTTAACTACAAACATTCTTGACTCACATCGAACCATAGCTTCAATAGTAAATTCGGCACCACTTGGGTCGAAATTTCTTACCCTCATAGAGCTTGCATCCACTTGAAGTTAAGTCATTCGATCGTGCAAGGTTTGACTCCAAGTCTATCCACTATTTATTCGAGCGTTAACCTCTTGTCCTTTATCGGCCCACACCTTACCCAATCGAAAATATGTCTCCCACACAATACTTGCAATAGGGAGATGTCGTGTTCCCTTAAGCACAGAATTTACTGTTTCGGCAAGGTTTGTTGTCATATGTCTGTAACATCTACCTTCATCGTATGTTTTGACCATCTTTCTTTGGGGATGTCATTTGCAAACTTAAATACTAGTCCACCATGTCGTCTCAACCTTCTTATTCTCTCACCGAACTTCGGTTGAACTAGTTCGTACCCTTCATAAAAAAATAAAAAAAATATATGAACGAATCATAAATAAATAAATTAAATTTATTTATTAAATAATTAAAAAATTACCTACACTTAAAATCTCTTTCCGGATTTCATTATTCATAAACCTTTTTTTAGCATTCGCTACAATATGCCGAATGCAATATGTGGGATATGCATACGGAGGAGACCATAAACTTCCGGGTCTGTCGATTACTAATAACAGCGCGGTACCTCGATCAGAAATCATGCATACTCCATCTTCTTTCACTACATGGTTTCGTAAATGTCTCAAAAAAAATTATCATCCATCAGCGTCTTCCGACTCAACTATGGTAAATGAAATTGGAAATATATTATTATCTCCGTCTTGTGCAACGGCAACAAGTAATATATGATCGTACTTCCCATATAACCATGTACCATCCACCTGAATCATGTGCTTACAAAATGGGAAGCCTTCAATGCAAGCATTAAATGCCCAAAATAACTTACTAAATATCTTTTTACCGAACAATTGTTCACCTCGTACGTTGCATGCCGGTATGGTCTCATACTCTATCATAGTTCCTGGGATAAAGATTTTCATTGCTCGAATAAGACTCGGTAACTCATTATACGATTTATCTCAGTCTCCATAAACTTGTATCATTGTCTTTTCTTTCTCCATCCATGCCTTATAGTATGAGGGAATATATCCAAGTTGATTCCTGATGGACGCTATTAAAACTGCAATTGAAATTCGCGGTTCTTTTTCAACCAATAATCTAATGTATGCACAGATTAGATCAGAGTCTAAATTAATATGGTCTTGCGATAAGGATACATTTGAACATGTATGTTGCTCATTGAATCGAGTAACCTCCCACATTTGAATCCTCTGTCGAAATGATATTCTTATCCACCAAGGACATTGGCTCTTCCAATTGATACAACGTACGCAATAGGTTTGTGTATTCGATTCAGCCACACATAACCTCATATGTTTTCTGATGCAGTACTTCTTAACAGCTAATTGTGCATCTTTCTTTGTATCAAATTGAGCCTTTAATATTAATTCCCCATAGTGAGAAGATAAGGAAGAACCAAATACATGAGCTTCATGCTCCATATCTCGCATGGCACTATAGTCCACCTCAAGCATACAAGATGATGGTTCGTAAGATGGGTAAATAGGTTGCATTGGCTCGGGCTCTGGTTCAACGTAACCCCAAGCAGGTGGATCCATTATTCATACCAAGTTTAGCGACAATGGCTTCCCACACATCATCTTCAACATCCACAATTTGTCCTCCATTCATATTTTCCAAAACTGTTTGGACATCATCCAGATCGAGTATATTCGCGTCAACATCTTTACCAAGAGGTACAATATTTTCTTCATCATTGCTAAAATCATCCAGCGATTCTCCCCATCGACCAACAAGATTATCAGTATCAATATAATTTGAAGAACTCATTATAACTGCATATTCATAAAAATAATAGAACATAAATTATTTATAAAAGTAGCATAATAATAATAATAATAATAAACAATTTGAAATTATCACCATCACCATAACAAAACTTACTAGATTTTTCCAAAATTTTCACGGCAATTGATTCAGGATTCTCACCCTACAAAAATTGAGAGCAAAGAACCTCTAATGATTCCCGGAGAATAAAGAACAGTCTTATGCTAAATGAAAAAAGGCCATCGCCATTTGCAGGAGGCGGCCTGTGCTGAATTCCACAGCTAGCCACCATTCCATTGCTACCTCGAGGTGGTGACCTTGTGCTGAATTTCAGCCACCATTCAGCTTTTCGCTGAATTTCAACCCAGCCATTCAACGCCCAGCCATTCAACATTGAATTGTATGCAGAGCAACCATTCCATCGCCACCTCGAGGTGGCGACCTTGTCTTTACACAGCTCATGTTGAGCCGAAGAGGATTAAGAAATTATTAAAAAATAACGACGCCACCTGCAGGTGGCAACCTTGTCTTTTTACTGTAGATAATGGCCTAGATCCCCAAAAATCCTTTGGGGATCCCTATATTCTCAATAAAAAAATAAAACCCTATATTCCCCTAAATTTACCAGTAAAATTCTATTTTAATCATCTTAGTTATTTATCAATTAATTTTTAAAGAGAATTATATTGTAAGTTTTTTAATAATTTGTTTGATTAATTTTATTTTTTAAGTGTTTAATTTAGTTGAATAGAATTTTATTTTAATAGTTTTATTAATTTATCAATTAATTTTTGAAGACAATTATATTTTAGTAGAGTTGAGTAGGAGGAAGAAGAAGATGATTTTAATTTAATAGTTGTAAGAAAAGAGAAATTAATTTACTAATAAATAAATATTAATTTTAATTGAATTAAAAAAATTTATGTGAATTGAGTAACAATTTCAACTTTTATTATTAGTATTTTTTTAAGTAAGTAGTTGTTAAATAAGAAAATTTACTAATTTAATAGTTATTAAGTAAAGAATTAGTAGTAGTAATTTCGGGTTGATTAGTGATTTTAGAGTAATATTTTTATAGATTAGTTGATAAAGTTTGGAAGAGTAATATTGTAGTAGTGTAAAAAAATGGTAGTTGAAATTAATTTAATATTCTTATTTTAATTTTAGTTGAAATTAATTTAAAACCGGAATCCTTGGATTTGTTTCTAACAAACTCCTCACATGATGACTTATTACAGTCGAATTCAATTTTTTTATGGTATTGGTCGATGGACGTTCTCAAACATGTGTGATCGTCATTGTATTTTGCGATCTTCCAACGATTTGACCGTTTTAGTTTTGTAATTTGGATCTTTCAATTATATTCTTGACCATACTTTACACATTTCGCGAAGGAAAGTCTTCTGACTAGATTCTACAACAAAATACTCAACATGGTTTCTTATGTTGTACTCTTTCACTCTCAATGTAGCTTCGTCCTTTTCATCAAATTGAAGCTCAATTTATAATTGACCATGTTGACTCGAAGTTAATAGAGGAATATCTGAAAA
Organism: Abelmoschus esculentus; assembly: GCA_035048815.1. NCBI lineage: Eukaryota > Viridiplantae > Streptophyta > Magnoliopsida > Malvales > Malvaceae > Abelmoschus > Abelmoschus esculentus. Next base: position 18,013,812 of record JAUCBN010000005.1, read on the forward strand.
TTGAGGGGCTCTCATCGCATCAAAATCAAAAGAAACCATGTGAGTCATACGGGCTCATATCAAATCCGGTCGGATAAAATTCCTCGACACTAAAATTAGGTGTATCACCAACATAATCAGGAAATAAATCAAGATCATCAATATGTTCATCTTCGCTTGAATCGACAACTGTTTCACCCAGTCAACACCATCACTCGGATCAATTGTTGGTTCGAATGTTAATTCGTATTTAGAAGTATCGATAGGATTCAATTCAGTTGATATTCCACTAGACAACATTACAACAAAACTGCCTCCGGGAAGATCAGTATCATTATTGTAATCCGCTCGAGAGGATTCTCCAACTACATTGCTCGATGGGATAGGAACATGATGGACCTCGACAAATAACTCAATATATTGAATCTCCATAGAGTCGTGCTCTGCAATCATCATTCTAGCATCATCATCATCTTCAAGATTGATTGTAATGTATTTAATTGAATTTTCACATGTAAGCCACCGATAACACAAACTATGAACTTTTGCTCTAATCTTCTTTGATATTTTCTGTTGCAACTGTCGAAGAGTGATATCTTTTGCAAATCTCAATTTAGTAGTGTTCTCAGATTCGAACAAAATTCTAGATTCGGTTTTCACAATTTAACCATTGTAATACAAGATCGAAATAAATCTATCTTCGCTCATTTTATCTGCATATTTGAAATAAACTTACAAAATTTTTAATCTACATAAAAAAATTTCTAAATATACATAAAGAGAAATTCGTCATATAAACATACATACCAACTACAAAAAATTAAATTAAAATTTTAAAATCAACATTCAATATTTAACATACAAACTAAAATAAATATCTTAAAAAATAACTAAACAATAAAAAAATTAAAACAAAAAAAATCAATTCTTAAATGTAACAAAAATTTACAAAAAACATACAAATATATAAAAACTCTAGCACAATTTCTTCCTTTCTTTCTTTCTGTTTTATTCCTTTTCTTCAACCAACAAAATATCTATCTTCTTCCTCCATCTTTAATTTATAAACCATTCAATAATTAAATTAAAATTAAAAATTTATTCTCCTCAAAAGATTAGTCAATTTGAATTTGAAACCTATATCCTACTTACTTTTTACTTGCATGCAATCCTACACAATGTAGGCATGCATGCATGCATAATTGAGTTTTCCACCAATTTTGTTTTCAATCTGTCACCCCCTTTAATTTTTCAGCCTTTTCTTTCACCACCCACCCATTTAATTTTTCATCCTAATAAACTCTACATGCAGATGCATGCAAATTGCTCTACACACCCACGTGAAGCACCCCAAATTCGAAAGCTTCTGAATTCGTCTTTTAACAATGTTTCGGATACTGTTCAAAGATCGTACCTTCTTATACCGTTTTCTCTTAATGCATTGTTAGAAGTCGACATTTAAATGAGCCGGCTTCAAGTTTATTGTTCCTTCTTCGATAGTTTGGGAAATAAAAAAACAGGTTCAATAGTTTGGGAAATCTTTTTTTCAGGTTCAATATTCAAGTAAGTTTATCGTACATATTTGTAACTTTGTATGATCTACCCTACCGGTATCTCTATTATAGGTAAAAAATCATCTACCTCTTTATGGTACATCTACCTCTTTATGGTACATCATTCCATGCTTCCTTTGAAAAAAATTAAAAAATTAAATTTAACTAAACCCTACCCCTAAAAAATACACCCCACCACTAATTTCTTCAACCCTAATCATAACCTCTAACCTTGAACCCTAAATCCTCTAATTTAAAATAAAGGTATGAAAGGAGACATATAAAAGAGGTAGATGATTTTCATCCCTCTACTACTAATTCTAATTTTTACAATCTCTTTTACATCATAAAAAGTTATTCACATATCGTAAAACTCCCTTGTACAATCGACCATTCCGATCCAACTGAATAGAATATATACATATATAGGCAGATCATACAAATTTAATAACAAAAGTCAATAAAGAACTTTCTTAGCAATAGTCAAACTCGAGCGAATCAACACATCTTTTGATACCACCACCGAATGATCAGGTGTCTCTAACCAATTTGGACCATTTTCCCAGACTGAACCTATTTGCCAAAACCTCAATCAAGAGTTTTTAATTTTTTCTACTACCTAAGAAGACAACACTCATCATTGATATTATCTACGGTTCTCGTCTTGCCAAACCACTTGAGTTCACAACTATAGTTTCCCTAATGTTAGCAGAAAGAATATTTTTTTCTCTTTCTGATGACTCAATGGAACCATCTTTGGGAACACCTTTGGCACCGTACCCCAAGAACAACTATGATAAAAAGGGACATTTCCTATAGACCTTTCCTCATCCTCAATATCCTTCTTCAATGACAACTCACACCAATATTTAAAATCATACATGTTCTCTTCTTTCTTACGAGGGGTAGCCAATACTGAACCAACTAACCCTAGCTCGACCAAATCTCCCAAGGCTTTAGAGCCAGCATCTTTCGTATTCATACCTATAATCTCTCTCTGCACCTATCTCCCATGCTACTTCGTAAAACTCAACAACCCCGAAGATTGTGGAACTGAGCTAAGAATAAATAGCCTACTCAAAATTTTTACATATAATTTCTACATATCCTCAATGCACTTAAAAGAGATAGACAATGTTGAGACACCAAGATACCCTGTCAACTGTCTCGGACCCATGCCATAGTTGGCCAATAGATTGCAAACAAATCAATGAAGGGTCAAATGAAACTCAGCCTCAAATAAAAACAACGGTAGGAATCACCATCTTAGAGTTCCATCATCTCCCTAGACGTTATGTCTTTAATAGAGCGTTCTCGTTGGAATCTTAAATTTAAACTAAGATTATACCATTATTGTAACAACCTTCCCCGAGAGAGAGGTCGTTAAAAAAATAAAAGTTAAAAATGAGGTAAGATAAAAATCGGGGGTTGTTAAAATTTTATTTGTTGTGAAAAATAAGGAATTTGGATAATATAGTTTTGGAAAAAAAATTAGGAATAGGTTTAAAAAATGAGGGATTTGAGATAAAATTGGTAACTTAAGATATGGTAAAAATTAAAAGCAAAAATCTTTTGTCTCTTTCCTATGTCTCTTTTGTAAATTTACTAAAAAATTAAATTTTAAACCTTAACCCTTCTTTTTTATATCATAAAACCTAAACTCTATACCCAAAAAATACATCATGCCCCTAATTCTCAATACCCTAACCAAAACTCCTAAACTAAAACCCTAAACCCTCTAATTTAAAGTGGAGACATAAATGGAGGCATGGAGAAGGGGTAGACGATTTGCACCCAAAAATTAAGTTTCAAAAATGGTGAATTAGGGATTTAAAGTTAGGTTTAAAATTAGGTATTTGAAATTGAAGAAAACTTTGGGAAAATTAGGGAAATTATGGATTTATTAAAAATTGAGAATGTGGGGTTTATTTAGAAAAGAGATTTAAAAATTGGGATTTTATTTAGGATTAGATTTAAAAAAGAATTTAAAAAATAGAGTTTAAAATAAAAAGAATTGGGAATTATTTGAAAACAAAAATAGAGTCGCCACCGGTCACTTTGGTAGACCGGACACTGTTGAAACCAGAGATTCTAAAAATATGGGTTTGAGAGTCGGTTATGGATGAGATATAAAAATACCCCACATCACCCAAAAATTGGTAACTATTCGAATATAATTGTCCGAATTGGAAATTTGCAAGTTCAAAATTTAATTAATTTATTATTTGTTTAAGAATGCGAACAAATTTTAAAGACCTCGATATTCGAAGGTAAATGAATACATCGTCACAATTATGCCTGGTGTCGAGTCCGTTACGACCGAATATTGAGATATCACATTTTTCTTTATTAATTAAATGGATAATGAATATGTACAAATATTTACAAGTATAAACAAATTAAATAAATTGAATAAACAAATAAGCAAATAAATAAAATAAATACGAGAAATTAAAAGTGCTCAAAGTAAATTACAATAAGTTATATACGAGGAAATTAAATGCGATAAATAAAATATGAAAAATTAAATGTTTTAGGTTAGTTATTTACGCTAAACGTGCTATAAATAATACGGATCATTCCTCGTTGCAGGTCAACGTAAAGTCGATTAAATGAATAAATAAACAAACAAATGAAATAAATACAAGTAAAGTAAATAAGTAAACAAATGTAGTATATACATAATAAACATATTATATATAATAATATATAACATATATTATATAGATATATCCTAAGATATAATATATATACGTAGTATTGGATTGAAAATATACATATCACAATTTAATTGAACTAAAAATAAATAAAATAATATTAAGGACCGAATTAAAAAAAATTAAATGTTAATTCGAAATGAGAACTACATTAAAAAAGGGCAAGATTGGAATGTAAAAACAGATTTGGGGACTGAATTCGACATTAAACCGTGGCAAAATACGAAACGATGTTAACTTGAGGGACTGAAACTGAGATTAACCCATGACAGAAAACCAATCGTCCCATTATTCTAGGGACTAGCCCTGTAATTATCCCATTCACCCATTTTGCGTGTATCCTTCCCGAATACGGATCACTACGCGGGTCTAAGCTACCAAAATGGCGTAGTTTTGGTTTTGTAATAAATAAAAAAATTTAAAGGCCAAATGGCTATGCCTTCATCCTTCTCATCATTTGTTTCCAGAAGCCAGAAATAAAGAGCATGAATGCTCTAAGGAGAAAAAGATGAACCCTAAAATTTTTTCAGAATTCAGTGGTTGCGTCGTTGGTCGACGACGGTGAAAAACGTTTAGAAACCTTCTTTTTGTTCTAAACCTCAAGAGCAACCCAACTTCGAAAACAAAACTCCTTTTTGAGTTAAAAAGCACGAAACTGAGACCAAAATCTACCTTTTGATTCAAAAGAAAAAAAAAAAGAAAAAAAACATATTTTGCTTTCTGAAAATAAACCGAAACCACCTCCTTATGTTTTGAAATATGGGTTTTATAAACCCCTTTGAAAACTCTGAAGAACGGAGGCTCGATCGAACGAAGAAGGTTAGCCGACAACGGGAACCAGACTGTTTTAAAAGGTAAATCCCTAAACGTTTCTTGTATTCGAATATATAATAAAAAGAAAGAACAGAGATGGTCTAAAATTTAGATACCTTGTATTCGAATTTCTGTTCAATACCCATCTAGTGTTTACATCTCATATCATTGGGGTTTTATACCCATTTAATTACATGGATTTTGAAATGAAAATAACGTTGATTGGTTCTGATATTACTTGGTTTTGTTCGTTTGTTCACTACAGCAAAATAGACTTTTAGCGGTGTTTTATTTGTAAACGCCGCAAAATTTGTACCTTTAGTGGCGTTTTTCCAAAACGCTATTAAAAATAATGTCTTTTGCGGCGTTTTTAGGGAAACGTCACTAAAACAATATTTTTTGTGACGTTTTTGGAAAAACGCCACTAGTAAACATATCTCTAGCGGCTTTTTTAAAACAAATGTCGCAAAGTACATTGTTATTAGTGGCGTTTTCCTAAAAACGCCGCAAAAGACATTATTTTAGTAGCGTTTTCCCAAAGACGTCACAAAAGACAATTTTGAGCATAATAAGAAAAAATAAATGCTTGCAAGGATTAGAACTGTAACTCATAACTAGATAAAACTATGTCTTAAACCATTTAAGCTAAAACATCTTTTGAGATTAAGAAACTCTAATATTTTATAAAAAGAAAGAAAACATATTGTATTTTAGATCTAAATAATAAATATTAAAACAATCAACTCACCCCTTTTGACCTATATTTTTCACTCCTTCAAAGTTGAAACAGGGCAAGAATCGCGACAGTCGCAAACTCCTCCCTTTGACGAGTTTCTCAGATTTGTTTAGGGTCCTTTGGATTCAATATTTTCCATTCAATCCTCATAGCCATTAACAATGGCGATTAGTTTTTTTCTTTCTTTTCTGCTCTTCCTACTGTGCTTATACTTTTCCCTAAGTCCGGTCCGTTCCCTTTACGAAGATCAAGTCACCTCCTGGACTGGTAAGTTCAAACTCATACTTCACTTGAATTAGATTCAAATTTAGCTTTAAATTCTTTTATTTTATATATACATGTTGTTCTAATTGCTTAATCTTATGCATCTTTGTTGAATTCGATCCAAAGTTAGATTTAATTCTTTCTTATATATATATGGTTTTCTCAAATTAATTGTTTAGTCTTAAGCATCAACAGAACTTTACTTCGTTGAATTCGACTCAAATTTAACTTTAATTATAATATGTGATTTTATTTTAATTATTTGTTTAATCTTAGGCATAGACCTTTAATATATATGTATATATATGGGGAGGTATCCACATACACCTCTTTCACAATCTTTTTTTACCATTGAAATTTGCCTTTAATATTAGGCATCAACAATTCATAGGAAAAGTGAAGCAAGCAGTGTTCTCCACTCAAAAAAATAGTCGAAGACGAGTTATAGTGTCCACCGAAGAGAATGTTATAACTTCACTTGATCTTCTCTACAGCGAGATTTGCATATATGTACATTTCTGGGTTTTGCTTTAGTTGCAATTTTTGAAGGGGAAAAAATGTTCCATTTGTAAACTACAGATATCATTAAAGAATAGAATCTGTCTGTAAGTTTCCTTGAAGGCTTATTCTCATTTATCTTCTACAATTTATATTCAATATATCTTTTGTTTATTAACCAATAAAATAAAGTACTAGTTGGTAGAGCTCGTAATTTGACCGGGAAGGGGGACCATTGCTTTGTTTGGGGCGGTTTCGAAGGAAGATTGGGGACCAAACTGTGTTGCGAGGTTGCTATCGTGGATCTCCGCTGACGCTGATGTGGTGGCGATATGGCTGAAGCGTGGCTGCTAACTGGGTAGATGGATGGTCACCATTCTGAAAATTTTCAGAAACCAAAGAAGCAATTGAAAATTACCAAAAACCGAAGAGTCGATTGGAATTGAAGAGCCAGGTTAGCATCCGAGTGGACCGGTTCGGATTTTAGATGCGGGTTTAGTGATTATCGGGTATGGAAAATGGGTATAAGATTTGGGCTAAGCAGATTGGGTAAGGGGTTTAATTAATGGGCTTAATGTGTTGTGGCCTGGGAATAATTTGGGTTAAGGGTTATAATTATTTGGGTTGGTTGTAATCTGGGTTTAGGTGAGCTGATGGGCTTACATAATGGGCAAGGTAATATGGGTCTGTAATGTAGGCCGGCAGATTTGTAATAAAAGAATTTGTATTGGATTTTTAATACATAAATGACATTAATAATATTTTTTAAAATTTTAATTTATTATTATTTTTTATTTATGGTGTATTTATTTATTATCATATGTATATTTAATATATGTATAAATGGTTTAGGAGATTAAGGTTTTGGTTTAGGTGATTTAGTTAACCTGGGCAACAATGGTTATCACAATTATAACCCAAGACACTCCAACAGCCTCTTCATCTCGTGCTTAATTGTACTACACCTGACTTATTTTCTCGAAAAATAACACTGTAAAAAGAGTTAATCAACTCAGTATTCGCAAACACGATTGTTCATCTCAAAACTCAATTCATGTCACCTTATGACACTTTGTTAAAAAGGGGATTAGTGTTGCATTATTGTCAAACACCTCCGAGTAACACTACCTTGAAAGATACATCACCTTTGCGCCACGTTTTAAACATTACGAAGCCCAAAGCTTCTCCTCCTGACACATGATACACCTTTGTAACTCTTAAATTTGAAGACCATTATATAGAGACGAGACAATCATTAAGTTTAACTAAGTTTTTAACCTAATAGTTTAGCTATCATCTGTCATCCATTAATAATTATTATTAGTTCTAATATTGTCTTGTCAAACATCATTTTATATGTAGTACCAATAGATATAAATATCCCAAGACAAAAGACAACGAGACACCTCTTCACCATCAACGAATCTCTTACACTATTCGATCTCACCCTCTTTCTTCTACATATTACTTTGACAATCCATTCTACATTATCTACGGCTCTCATTCACGATCCAATCATGGGTGAACTACCCGATTATATAGTCGATCACCATCCATTGTGGCTCTTTACCTATCCCACGACGGGTAATCACAAATCCCGTCCCCAAACATTTTTTTAATCACCGTTCACTTCCTTGTTTGGTATCATCCAAAATCATCATAGCCACTAAACAATGGTGATTAGTTTTTTTTTCTTTCTTTTCTGCTCTTCGTACTGTGCTTATACTCTTCCCTAAGTCCGGTCCTTTCCTTTTACGAAGATCATGTCACCTCCTGGACTGGCAAGTTCAAACTCATACTTCACTTGAATTAGATTCAAATTTTGCTTTAAAATCTTTTATTTTATATATACATGTTGTTCTAATTGCTTAATCTTACGCATCTTTGTTGAATTCGGTCCAAAGTTAGCTTTAATTCTTTCTTATATATATGGTTTTCTCAAATTAATTGTTTAGTCTTAAGCATCAACAGAACTTTACTTCGTTGAATTCGACTCAAATTTAACTTTAATTATAATATGTGATTTTATTTTAATTATTTGTTTAATCTTAGGCATAGACCTTTAATATATATGTATATATATGGGGAGGGATCCACATACACCTCTTTCACAATTTTTTTACCATTGAAATTTGCCTTTAATATTAGGCATCAGCAATTCATAGAAAAAGTGAAGCAAGCAGTGTTCTCCACTCAAAAAAATAGTCGAAGACGAGTTATAGTGTCCACCGAAGAAAATGTTATAACTTCACTTGATCTCCTCTACGGCTAGATTTGCATATATGTATATTTCTGGGTTTTGCTTTAGTTGCAATTTTTGAAGGGAAAAAAATGTTCCATTTGTAAACTACGGATATCATTAAAGAATAAAATCTGTCTGTATGTTTCCTTGAAGGCTTATTCTCATTTCTCTTCTACAACTTGTATTCAATATATCTTTTGTTTATTAACCAATAAAATAAAGTACTGGTTGGTAGAGCTCGTAATTTGACCGGGAAGGGGGACCATTGCTCTGTTTGGGGCGGTTTCGAAGGAAGATTGGGGACCATATTGCGTGGCGAGGTTGCTGCGTGGATCCTCGCTGGTGCTGACGTGGTGGCGACATGGCCGAAGCGTGGCTGCTAACTGGGTAGATGGATGGTCACCATTTTGAAAATTTTCAGAAACCAAAGAAGCAATTGAAAATTACCAAAAACCGAAGAGTCGGTTGGAATTGAAGAGCCGGGTTAGCATCCGGGTGGACCGGTTCGGGTTTAGATGCGGGTTTAGTGATTATCGGGTATGGAAAATGGGTATAAGATTTGGGTGTCTGATTTGGGCTAAGCAGATTAGGTAAGGGGTTTAATTAATGGGCTTAATGTGTTGTGACCTGGGAATAATTTGGGTTAAGGGTTATAATTATTTGGGTTGGTTGTAATCTGGGTTTGGGTGAGCTGTGGGCTTACATAATGGGCAAGGTAATATGGGTCTGTAATGTGGGCCGGCAGATTTGTAATAAAAGGATTTGTATTGGATTTTTAATACATAAATGACATTAATAATATTTTTTGAATTTTTAATTTATTAATATTTTTTATTTATGGTGTATTTATTTATTATCATATGTATATTTAATATATGTATAAATGGTTTAGGAGATTAAGGTTTTGGTTTAGGTGATTTGGTTAACCTCGGTAAAAATGGTTATCACAATAATAACCCAAGACACTCCAACAGCCTCTTCATCTCGTGCTTAATTGTACTACACCTGACCTATTTTCTCGTGTTATTAAAAGAGTTAATCAACTCAGTATTTACAAACACGATTGTTTATCTCAAACCTCAACTCATGTCACCTTATGACACTTTTTAACTAAAGGGGATTAGTGTTGCATTACTGTCAAACGCCTCCGAGTAACACTACCTTGAAAGATATATCACCTCTGCGCCACATTTTAAACATTACGAAGACCAAAGCTTCTCCTCCTGACACATGATACACCTTTGTTACTCTCAAATTTGAAAACTATTGTATAAAGATGAGACAATCATTAAGTTTAACTAAGTTTTTAACCTAATAGTTTAGCTATCATCTATCATCCCATCAATAATTATTATTAGTTCTAATATTGTCTTGTCAAACATCATTCTATACGTAGTACCAATAGATATAAATATCCCAAGACAAAAGACAATGAGGACATCTCTTCACCGTCAACGAATCTCTTACACTATTCGATCTCACCCTCTTTCTTCTACGTATTACTTTGACAATCCATTCTACATTATCTATGGCTCTCGTTTACGGGTCCAATCATGGGTGAACTACCCGATTATATAGTCGATCACCATCCATTGTAGCTCTTTACCTATCCCACGACGGATAAATCACAAATCTCGTCCCCAAACATTTTTTTAATCACCGTTCACTTCCTTGTTTGGTATCATCCAAAATCATCATTAATATTTTTATTCGCATTTTTAAAAAATCATAATTTATGATTATAATAGAGAATTGATTGAATCTAACATTTATCGCCGATGAATATTTTTTTTTAATTTCTCGGATCGGGGGTCAGGTTTAAGAGATAGTATATCGGGACGGGACAGGACGGATAAATTAATATTTTAATCCAAAATGAGGTAAGGGCGGGTTTAAGGGTTAATATATTGGGGCGAGTTCGGGACGGCTAAAACCCACCCTGTTCCATTGCCATTCCTAATCCTTGTGACCAAAAGGCTAGAAATAATAACGTAAATAACAAAAAAAAAATTATAAAACAATACTATAAGTGACCGAAATATTACTTTTAAATTCATTGAGCAATATTAAACAATGCAATATAAGCCAACATAACCGCATACATAAACTTTTCCTACTAACAAGTCCTTAATGGAAGTTACACATGCATGATAAGAGTTGTACTTTGTTTTCAAATTCTGGTGTTTACATATCAGCCACAGATGATGCGAATCCAATGCTAAAATCAAACCCAATGCATGTCAACTCATGCTTGTTGGCATCGAACATCTTCATTTTCAGAGAGTATGAGCCCTGCACAAAGGGTGATGATGGTGGGGAAAAAAACTTATCAAGGGCGAGCCTACTGCAGTGAGAAGGCTTGTGATTTAACATAAATGATGAAGCAAAGCTTGGAATACAGACAAACAACTACATATCAACTGTATTCAAGTTCAAAGCTTTAAGACCTGATTTCAAAGGAATTCTGAAAGAACTGAACCTATTCTGACCGAATAATTCTTCCAAAAGCAGAGAGTATTTTATTTACATTTACCATGAAAAGTTGTTTTTAGGACCTATTAAAATGGTGGATGATGTAACTGGTAGACTGAACCTATTTAAATTTATTAAGTTATATGAAATTACAACGAGGGAAAGGAAGAGTTCTGCTTCATCACAAAACCATGAAAACCAAACTTTTCAAGAAAGATACCAAACCAGAATCAAAGACCCACAATATTAACTTTTTTCAATTCTCATTTTTATCTGTTTTAATCTAATAAACATAAAGAAACTATAAGCTGTTCACAAAGAAAATGGCCAAACCTAGACAAAAAGATTGGAACGGGGCAGTTTAACTCATGCATATGCAACAACATTGATGCAAACAAGCATTAAACAAGTAAAAAGCAACGATTAATCAGAAGTTTAAGTTTCCAGACTTACAGGAGGGGTAAATCCAGGCAGCACTTGCGAATGAGAAACCACAAAATCCCCAGTCGACACAGGGCAAGATGTCTCATCGCAAAGGTCATGAGTCTCACTGTGAATGTGCCATCCAAAATACGAAACCTCGATCACCAATTTCCCCCCATTGATCGCTGCACCTGCACATGTTTTGTATGTGCCGATCTTAAAAATGATTTCTATCATCAATCAACAAATAGACTATAAGAAAACCATTGATTGTTACCTGTTGTCGCAGCGATACTGAAGGTAGCCGGCTTCCCCCGGGCGACCGGGTAAGGCGAAATCTCGACACCTTGAACCTTCACATCATACTCAGCTTGCTTATCTATAGTACCAATAAATAAATTCCTTGTTCAAAATCAATTTAATTTCAAAAAAGGAAGGGAAGCCTAGGGTTTGTAGAAACTAACCGCAATAGTTAACGTCTTTCGCGACGGTCAACGGAACAACTAGAATCGACGACAAGATCAAGAGGGGTGCAATGAACCGGTTGTACTGGATCATCTCCATGTGGTGTGGTTTTTCGAGAACCCTAAAGTTTGAATATAGGTATTTATAATTGAATTTTGCCAAGATTTTGGGGATTTATTCTGTTTTTTGAACTGTTAATTTGTTGTGTTTGTTGGGAAGAAAGGTTTGAATAGTTTTTTTGAAGAGATCTTGGCCGTTTATTTTTGTTGGTCAACAAGATAGACGGGGAGGATTTGTTAGTTGGACGAACCAGACCATTAGGTGAAGGGGTATTCTTTATTTTTAAATAAATAAAAATTGGTGTCTTTATTGGTTTCGTGAACGAAGGGGTATCCTTTTCCTTTGGTTTTATTTGAAGTTTATTGTAATAAATTAAGATAGTGTAGTTTTAAATTTAAGGTGAAATTTTCTTCATTTGATCTCATTCGGTATATTTTTAGTTATTTATATTTATTGCATATGTATGACTTTATTATTATTTTTTCTGGGTCAAAGAGATCAACCTCCATTTTGAATTTCTAAATTTTTGAGTAAAAGAAATATATAAAATTTTAAGGTCAAACGAAATCGAATATTATAATTTATTTTTTAAATCAAAATTATCAAAAACCCGATTTAACAACCTCAGTGCCTACCAATTTGGACCATTTTCAATTCATGTCACCCGTCACCCTACATCTGTGTCACCTGATATTGTCTCGTCAATTTCTATCTGTAACACCAAAGGATATAAATATCTCAATTCTGAAGACAATGGGACACCGCTTCACCATCAACGAATCTCCTACAATATTTGATCTCACTCTTTCTCTTCTACATATGATTTTGACAATCCATTCTACACTGTCTACGCCTTTACGGCTCTTGTTCCCAATCCAACCATGGGTGAACTGCCTGATTATATAGTCGATCACCATTCATTATGGCTCTTTACTTATCTCACTACAGGTAAACCACAAATCTCATTCCTAAACTTTTTTTGGATTACCGTCTCCACCTCCTTACTTGGTATCATCCAAAATCATCATCAATACTTCTAATCGCAAATTTTTTTATAAAAAATGAGAAAAAAATAGTTTACATTTTCATTAATTCGTACTAATTCGATATTTGATTGGTAAAACCAAGTTTATATTCATGTTATACATATCACAAGCTTATTAAGATCTGTCCTTGAATTCTTCGTAGCAACTTATTAAGTTTAAAGGACAAATTGACTAAAACCATCAAAGTAAAAAAAAAAAAAAAAACTAAAATGTTCAATTCAACAATAAGATTTTAAACTACTTATTTTTTTGGATTAAGCACCTAAATTATTTTTTTTATGAAATAACATGTTTAAATTACCCACTTTTATTTAAATATTTAAATTATAATTCATAATCACTTTAAATTTTTATATCAAAATTTTAAGATGACACATCATATTTAAAAGATATCAGGTAACACTACAAAAATTAAAAAAATAAAAATAAAAAATCTAAAATTTCAAAATAATTAAAAATTAGAATACCCAGAACTTAATATTTCACCTTCCTTTCCATAATTATGATTATAATCATTTGATGTTCGTATAGAAATCCTCACGATATTAGTTTTTTATTTAATATTATCGTTGATCTTAAAAAAGATGGATCCCCACTTGTTTGATGGATTGTTAATTGTTATAATCAGAATCATATAACAAAGTAATTTATCTAATAGTTTAGTTCACTGATCACTTTTTTATTATATAAAACGTTTTGTTTGTCTAGAGATAAAAATATCTACGAGTTTCTGAGTTTTAATAACATTGTAATTGTAACGACCCGGATTCAGATCCGAGTATCGGGTTAATCCGAGAGTTATGAGTTTCGGTTTTGGTCTCGAGTTTAGTGGTTTTGGGCCTCGGTTTTGTGTTGAGTCTTGTTGGGCTTGTTTAGTTGTTAGACTTGAGAGATTTTGGGTCTTGAGAGTCTTATGTGGAGGATAATTTAGTAATTATCTAAATAGGTTGAATAGGGAGGGTTTTGGAGTGTGTGTGCTGTAGAGGATGAAATCATTATGCTGGGAACTTTCTTTCATCTTCTTCCTTGCAACCTTATGAGAAAGTGAAGCATAAAAGTTGAATCTTTGGAGTTTTGAGGGAGAATCTCGGTTTTGAGTTGACAGGAAAGTTGTAGGGTTGTTAGAGATCTATCTAAAGAGGTAAAAATATGTTGGTCTTGTGAGAAAAGGGGTTTTGAGTAGGGGTTTGTGATAAGAATGGGAATGAGGTTTTAAGGGTCTAAATCTCAGTTTTTTGAGTTCTTTTTGTTCCAAGAATCTCCTCAAATGGTGGCTAATGGTTAAGTGTCTTCCTCTTGTAGAGAAACAAGTTGGAACACCATCTTCAAGTTTGGGCAAGGAAAAATCTTGGGAGAGAGAGGGTTCGTTTTTACTGTTGCTTGCTAAGGTTGGTACTCCCAACTCTTCTAATTATTATGCATATCATGGTAGGAAGCATTCATATAGTTTGGTGTATGTGTGTGCTTGGTTTGAGCTTGATATGTGTTAATGGTGGAATTCGTAACTTTGTGTTAAAGGGATGACAAATGATACTAAAACACCTTAAACACTCTTAAGAGTGAGTAGGAAGACTTTGGAATCGATTAGATTAAGTTTGGGGGTGAAACTCTAGAATTTCTAAGTGCAGACTCGTCCTTAGTGTAGGGGGTATCGATACTCAAGCTACCGGTATCGATACCCATTAGAGCTTTTTGGCTTGTTGCCCAGGGGTATCGAACCTTGTTTCGATACCGAGGATTCTAGAAACTTTTTGTATCGATACCTGTATCGAAATGGGTCCTCCCCTTTCTGTTGACTTTTGTAGTTGGTCAACGGTATTGATACTTGTTTCGATACCTGTGTTTCGATACCCTCGTTGGGTGGGTATCGATATAGGGTGTTTCGATACCCCTGTGTGTTTTGGGTAAGTTGAGTAGAGTTTTGGGCTCGGTGATTGTAATAAATAAATACTTAAATCTGAAAGTTATAAAATGAATTATCGAACTAAGATTAAGGTTATAACCCCGAAAGACTAGTTGAGATAAACTTTAATATATCTTGTTGTGATAAGATCCTAGGTGGATCGTTTGTGTGATCTGAGTCCTTGTGTGTTAGAAATCCGGATATCCATAAGTGTTGCAACATGTTGAAGACCATCCGATGTAACATGCCGGGTGATGATTGAAGACCTTTATTCTAAGTGTTGGGCAGCCTCACTCGAAGATGTTCGATGTAACATTCCGAGCATATGGTTGGTTGGGCGGCCTACACCCTTTCCGAACATTGGGCAGCCTCGTTCAAAGATGTCCGATGTAACATTCCGGGCATAGGATTTGAGAGCGACCTCAATCTTGAGTGTAGGATCCCGATACTGTGTGGACGCGAGCCTCACTCTTGTGTGTTAACTTGATTGATTTGTATATGCTGTGTGCGATAATATACATTTCATTATGCCATGTGATAGGCGAGCATGCTAGATCATCATATCATGCACGAGATTTATATGCCATGCTTTACTACTTTTGATATGCATGATGTTGGTCGAGTTTGGCGTATCCACTGAGCTTGTGTGGCTCAGCGTTCGAAATTTGTTTTCGTACGTAGGTTAAGTGAAGCAGGTCCCGTGGAGCACCATCAAGGTTTGGATTTTAGCATCGACTTTGTGTCAGGGTACAGTGATAGATGTAGTGGGCTAGTACTTTGTCAGACCTATATGTATTTTTGTAACTCTGTTATTTTAATTGAGTCAAATGTTTTAAATGGATTTGTAGTAATTTGGAGCTCCGATCATTTTAAACTATTTGGGTTTTTGTTTTAAATTAAATGGATTTTATGGATCGTATTTAGACTTGAATTGACTTTATTATTGGAATTTCAAGAATTTTTGAAATACGGGTTTTGGGCTGGAGGCCCAATGTGACATCCGGGTCAGGGTGTTACATTTAGTGGTATCAGAGTCCAGGTTGAGTCGGTTCTAGGAGTCCCCGGGGGAGTCTAGTGTGTTGTATAGGTGTTAGATAAGTATGGCCCACGAGTCAATAGCGTACATTTCCTAAAGCTAAAATTTCGATGGTGTAATCCTGCTTGTTGTTGTTGTGTGTGCATGGTGTGGACGAGTCTGAGTGAGAGGCTAGGCAAGGGGCGAATTATTTCGCCCATTTGCACCGTGCTTTGGATCGTATAGCGAAGGTTATTCCGAGGCATGCACCTATCCCAAGTGAGGCACCTATCGAGAGGGTTCGCAAGTAGGATGCTACGGATTTCTTAGGTTCTAGCTAAGATAATCCTGTGAGGGTAGATCAGTGGCTTCATGATACTCGTTGGATCTTGAGACAGATAAGGTTGAGATAGGATGATGGGCAGTTATGAGTATTGTCGCCTCTAAAGGGTAATACGAGAGAGTGATGGAAAAACAATTGAGATGGAGTAGTATCCCAATCAGCCGACATGGGACGACTTTTTGGATGAGTTTGAGAAAAAGTATGTGGGCGAGATTCACATTGGTCGGTTGAGAGATCAGTTCACCCTTCTGATGTAAGGTAATAGTACGATTTTGAGTACGAGTATAAGTTCCTACAGCTGAGTAGATATGTACCCGAGTTGATAGCTACCAAGAAGATAAAGTGTAAGAGGTTTCTGAGAGGTTTGAGGGAAGAGATCCAGACCTATTTGATAGCTAACCCACTGGTAATGTTTTCTGAGTAAGCATACTATGATGTTGGATATACCCTGTGAGACACTAGATATAAGTGTTAGTGTTACTGATTCTTCAGAGATATCCCAGTGGTCAGAAAGATGTATAGACGATGTCCATTGATGGTTCAGAGGTATGTGTTCCCAGTTGATATGGTGGAATTTCCATTTTACGGTTGTGATGTGATTTTTGATACGGATTGATTGACAGAGCATAGGGTTAGAATAGACTTTGAGACCAAAAGAATTTATTTGAGGCTAGCAGAAGACCATGAGATTGTGATTGTGAGTGAGAATGTGAAGTTCTTATTGAATGTTGTTTCGACTCTAGAGGCTCAAAGGTTAGTTGAGTTGGGCTGTGAGGCATACCTAGCATATTTGATGAACCCGAACATGAATGAAGTCGGACCACAGGATATCAGAATAGTGTGATTTTCTTTCGAGTGTGTCTTCAAAAGAGTTGTCTGGTTCACCATCTGACAAAGAGGTTGAGTTTGCCATGAAGATGTGTTTAGATTTTGCTCATTTTTCGATTGCTATGTATCATATGGCACCAAAAGAACTGAAAAAGTTGAAGACTCAGTTGCAAGAATTATTAGATAGAGGTTTTATCCGGTCGAGCTCTTCGCCTTAAGGTGCACCCGTGTTATTTATGAGGAAGAAAGACGATAGTATAAGGATGTGCATCGATTACAAACAGTTGAATCAGTTGACAGTGAAGAACCGGTGTCCACTATCGAGAATTGATGATATGTTTGATCAGCTTAGAGGTGCTACCGTGTTTTCTAAGATAGTCTTGAGATCAGAGTATTATCAGTTGAAGGTAAGAGAAGTCGATGTGTTGAAGACAGTTTTTCGTACAAGGTATGGTCATTATGAGTTTCTAGTTATACCTTTCGAGTTGGCTCGTGCACCAGCTGTTTTTCAAGGACATAGTGAACAAAATTTTCTGTGAGCACTTGTATCAGTTGTAGTTATGTTAGTATACTTACGTACTGAGGAAGACCCTGACAGAAACCTGAGGTTAGTATTGCAAACCTTGTTGCATCATCGGTTGTATACCAAGTTGAGCAAGTGGGAGTTCTGGATTAGAGAAGTTTTCTCAGGACATGTAGTGTCAGCTGAAGGGATTAAAGTAGATCCCAAGAAGATCGAAGTAATTGTGAGTTGGAAGCAGCCGAAGTCCGTCATGGAGATTCGTAGCTTCCTAGGCTTAGCAGGTTACTATAGGAGGTTTGTGAATGGATTTTTAAAGATAGTGGTTCCTTTGACTAAATTACTTCAGAAGAATGTTCAGTTTGAGTGGTCATATGCAAGACAACAAGTCTTTGAGAAACTGAAAGAAGTTTTGACAGATGTGCCGATTTTGATACGGCCAATGCTAGGGGAAGAGTATATAATCTACAGTGATGTGTCGTATGTAGGGCTAGGTTGTGTGTATATGAAAGAAGGAAGAGTTATAGCTTACGCTTTAAGACAGTTGAAGAACCATGAGCGCAATTATTCGACCCATGATATAGAACTAGCCGCAGTTGTGGTTGCCTTGAAGATTTGAGGCATTATTTGTATGGTGAAAGATGCACAGTGTACACAGGTCACAAGAGTTGAAGTATCTAATGACATAGAAAGAGTTGAATCCGAGGCAGAATAGATGACTTGAATCATTGAAGGACTATGACCTCAAGATTTAGTATCATTCGAGTAAAGTCAACATACTGACAGATGCTCTGAATAGGAAAGCAGTCGTTGAGTTGAGAGTTATATTTGCTAGATTGAACTTATCAGATGATGGTGGCTTGGTAGCCGAGCTTCAGGTTAGAACTACTTTGAGTCAGTTGGTTAGAGAGAAACAGTTATCAGATGGATCTTTGGTACCTCACGTACAAGATATAATCGAAGGATGATCTATAGAGTACAGTTCAGAGATAATGGTGTATTGTGTTTTAGAGACAGAGTGGTTATACTGAATGACAGTGGTTGAAGACGTATGATTCCGACCAAAACGTATAATAGTCTTTTTGCTACACGTTCAGGTAGTACGAAGATATACCGTGGTTTGTAGGATGAATATTTCTGGCTTGGTTTGAAGAGAGATATTACCGACTATGTGAGTAAGTGTATGGTTTGTTAGAGAGTTAAAGTAGAATATCAGTTCTGTCTGGTTTGTTATAGTCGTTGAAGATTTTTGAATGGAAACGGGAAGTGGGAAAATACCGCCATAGATTTTGTATTCGGTTTTCCGTTAAAAGAAGAACATCAGTTTGGGTTATAGTTGATCGCTTCCTGAAGTATACTTATTTTATTGTTGTTCATACGACTTACTTGTTAGGTAAGTTGGTAAAATTGTACGTCAGTGGGATTGTGAAACTGCATAATGTACAGAAATCGATTGTGACTGACATATATTTAGGATTCACAGCCAGATTTTGGGAGTGTTTGCACAGTGCTTTGGGGTAGCCGTTTGAGTTTCAGTACTTCATATCATCCCCAGTCAGATGGGCAGTCAGAGAGAGTGATTCAGATTTTTGAGAATACGCTACAATGTTGTATCATTGATTTTCAGGATACTTGAAAGAAGCATCTACCGTTGGTTGAGTTTGCGTATAACAACAGTTATCAGTCAAGTATTTCATTATGCCATGTGATAGGCGAGCATGCTAGATCATCATATCATGCACGAGATTTATATGCTTTACTGCTTTTGATATGCATGATGTTGGCCGAGTTTGGCGTATCCACAGAGCTTGTGTGGCTCAGCGTTCAAAATCTGTTTTCGTGCGTAGGTTAAGTGAAGCAGGTCCCTTGGAGCACCTTCAAGGTTTGGATTTCAGCATCGGCTTTGTGTCAGGGTACAGTGATAAATGTAGTGGGCTAGTACTTTGTCAGACCTATATGTATTTTTGTAACTCTGTTATTTTAATTGAGTCAAATGTTTTAAATGAGTTTGTAGTAATTTGGAGCTCCGGTCATTTTAAACTATTTGGGTTTTTGTTTTAAATTAAATGGATTTTATGGATCGTATTTAGACTTGAATTGACTTTATTATTGGACTTTCAAGAATTTTTGAAATACGGGTTTTGGGCCGGAGGCCCAATGTGACATCCGGGTCGGGGTGTTACAGTAATATCCATGAAAGTATTTGATTTTCTTTGTCATTTTTATGAAATTTTTAGTGGACTAATTAATTTTTATTTATTTTTTATATATTATATTTATAATATATTTGCTGGTGTGTAATGAAATCCATATTTTATTATTTAAAAATAAATAAATAATAGAAATTCTTAAATGCATTTTAAAAAATGAATTTATAATATTTTTAATAATTTATTATATATATTATTTATATATTACGATTTATATATTTTTATAATTTTTTAGAATATAGTACTACTTTTATATTTCTTTGATGGTTTGATCAGTATTAGGTCGTGTAGTCGTATGGCCCAGCCCAAAATCCATACCCTATCAGATAGAAATAAAAAAGTTAAAGGTTAAATAAGTATTTATATTTTTTATAATAGAAAAAATAACGCATATCACAATAAAGTAATATTATTTATGAGAAAAATTTTATGTTTTTTTTTTATCATGTTTCCATTTATATTTCTTGTTAAAAATTTTAAAAGAATAAGTTATAATCTTTATTTTTTATATTTTAAAATCTAAACCCTACATTCTAAAAATATACTTTATCCCTAATTCCCTAAACATTAATCACAACCTCTAAACTTATACCCTAAACCCTTTAATTTAAAGCGGAGACACAAATGGATGCATAAAAAAAGAGGCAAACGATTTACACTCACTACTTATCAATTATATTTTTTTAATTTTTAATTTTAAATATATAAAAATAAAAAAAATTCTTTAAAATTATTTTAAAAATAAAATTGAAATTTAGTTAAAATAATAAATAATAAATTTTCAAATGATTAAAATATTTAAAAAATAAAATATTAAATATTATTATATAATTATAAAAATATAATATAAATATAAAAATTAAAAAATTGTTTTGTTTTTAAATAACTTTTATTGTTTTATATTTTTTAAATAACTTCTACAATTTTATTTAAAAAACATTTTGAATGAATTATGAAATCAAAATTTATTTTATATTTTAAATTGATTTTTAGATTTTTTCATATAATTTTTTAAAAAATTAGATTTTTTATACTTTTCAAAAATTAAAATTATTTTTTTAAAATTAACAATTAACATTATCCTATTGTAATACGTATTAATCTAAAAGAAAACTACTAAAATTAACTATCAAAATTAATTAAAGTATCAAATTATTTTTTCTTGAATTTAAGAGTTTAATTTAATTAAAAAATTGTAAACTTAATTAATTTTCCTACAAAAATTTAGAGACTCATTCAACCCTTAAAAAATATGTTTTCGGAACCTTATCCATCTTTTCACCCATTTCCCACTCAATTTCTTTCAATAGTTTAATGGTCGTCCATTCCTGCAGTCACTTGCTCTGCAGAAATGTCAGCTCCTACACTTTCCATGGCAGCAGCACTTGCATCTGCTTCTTATTCACTCTACAAAAACATCAAACCCTCCTCTATCTCTTCTTCATCAATTCACTTCCTTCCTTCAGAACACAATTCTAAGCAATTAAAACCTTTCAACCTCAAAACCCAATGCGTCAATCCCCTTCCTTTACCTCTTCACCTATCTCTACAACGTTGCCTTTGCTTCTCAGCTTCTTTTGACAGCTTCCAAGTTACCCAAGATGACCAAAGCACTGAAGAACAATACCCAGAAACAGAAAGTCAAGACCTTGAAGAACAGCAACAACAAGAGGAAGCTGAAGAGAAGGTTTCAGAGTCTGGTGGTGAAGAAGGAAAGTTGTATGTTGGGAATTTGCCTTATTCAGTTACTTCTTCTGAGTTATCTGAGGTTTTTGGTGAGGCTGGTAGTGTTGCTAAAGTGGAGGTTTGTGCTCCTTTTCATTAATTTATTTTTCCCATTGTATATTGTTTTATCTTGTCTGATTTTCTTTGTTCTTCTATCTTTTGCTTATGGCAGTCTCTTGTTCAATTCTGTTCTATAGATTGTTTATGACCGACTCACGGACAGGAGCAGGGGATTTGGCTTTGTAACTATGGGGAGCGTTGAGGAGGCCAAAGAAGCAATTAGGCTGTTTGATGGATCTGTAAGTTATTTTTATTTTGTTTACTTTTATATGAACCATTGACTGAACCTTAATGCAGGTTAACTATGAGCAAAAAATTGCTGTAAAGAACTAATATTTTGATCCTAGTTAGCTCATCTTCTTCTAATTGTTGGCACCGAAACCACTAAAAAGTCCTATACTCTTCTATCCTGCAACATTGGATTCAATGTCTATTTGATAGTTGCCAGATTTAATCTCTCTGAGGTGGTATTGATTTGGCTTGGCTGCCTAGAATGGTTTAGTAACTAATCTATTCCGTGCCGCTCCGTTTAGAGGATCGTAGAGCTCAGATATTTTCGATAAGTAGACCGATATTTTTGTGTTTCATCAAAAGCTATCTACTTTTGAATCTGGTTCTAGTTTTGGAGTGGATGAAAATGAATGTGAGTGCACTGGTTTTCCTGTATAAACTTTCATTTGTGTTCCTTTTCCTCAAATTTAGCTTATGACATGAAAAGTTTTGGTGAAAGCTAGTCAGGCTTACAGTTGAAGTGCATTTCTTTTTTCTGGAGCACCATTTATGCAGGTAAGTCCATTTTGAATTGGTGGTAAGTTTTCGTTTCTAATTTTTAACAGCAAGTCGGAGGTAGGACCGTGAAAGTGAACTTCCCTGAGGTGCCAAGAGGAGGTGAGAGGGAAGTAATGGGGCCACGGATTCCTAGACGTAACAACAGCTTTATCGACAGCCCTTACAAGATCTATGCAGGAAACCTTGGTTGGAATGTCACTTCAGAACGTCTCAAGGATGCTTTTTCTGTTCAACCTGGCTTGTTGAGTGCTAAAGTCCTCTACGAAATGGATGCAAGATCTCGAGGCTTTGGATTCGTTACTTTCGAGTCAGCCAAGACTGTTGAGGATGCTATAAGAGCCATGAATGGAGTGGTAAGACTCCATTACTGAATCAAATCATGATTGATGTTCATTTAACCTTCTAATTCATGTTCCACTGATCATACTTGTAGAAAGTTGAAGGTCGTCCTCTACGTTTAAACATGGCAGCAGATAGATCCCCTCGTTCTCGTTCTCGTTCCCCTGAAACATAAAGAAATGTCGAAAATAATGTCGAAAGCAGCGAATTGCTTAGAACTGTTCAGAAATGCTTCACATGTAAATTATAGAGCAAAAGAGAGATGATTCCTCTACTTGTAAGTTTCTAAATATATTTTATCCTATAGTGTTTGTGTTATGCATTTTATAACCATTTCAGAAGAAAATTTTCCTGCAAATTCTCTTGGATTCTTTGTTAAGTCAATGTATGCAGTCCATAGTGCAAACTATTAGGTCAGATTATATTAGATATTTATCGGGTTAATTTTGTATTCAAGTTCGTTTCAAGTCGATACAAATTAAACTCGATTATCACATTATCGAGTTCAATTCGATATTAGGTCCAATACAAGTCAAATTCAGATCTAAAATCATTGAATCTAATTCGCGTTCGAATTAACATCAAGTTAAATTCAATTAAGTTCAAATCATCGTCACCTTAAATCTTAACTAGTTAAAACACAAATTTGAGTCAAAATTGTCTGATCGTTTTTTTGTATAAAGATAATTTTAACACCTAACGTTTATAATTTTTGTCGTTTTGGCCCTTATTTTTTTTGGATAAGTTTAGCCCTTAACCTATATTTTTTGACAAATAGCTTATTTTTTAACACCATGATAATTGGACCGTTAAAAATCTAACAATGATGACATGTCATATGTATATGATAATATATTTTAAATGACATGACATCTAACCTATCAAATATATATATACATGAAATATAATTTTATTCCAATATAAAATATAAAATAATTAAAATTTAAATAAAATATTAAAAATTAATTAATTCTAAAATAAAAGGCTACTAAATATTCTCAACTCTAACTATGATAGAATCAAAGTCTCATCTTAAAAAAAATATAAACACATTTCGAAATTAATTAATTTTTTAGATAGGATTTTAATTCTATAGTAGTTTATATTAGAATAAAATTATATTATATATATATGTATTTGATAGGTTAGATGTCATTTATTTAAAAAATATTATCATATACATATTTTTAACGGTTCAGTTATCATGGTGTTAAAAAATAAGCTATTTGTCAAAAAGATATAGGTTAAGGGCTAAATTTATCCAAAAAAAGAATAAAGGCCAAAACGACAAAAATCATAAACGTTAAGGGTTAAAATTATCTTTATGCCTTTTTTTTCTCCATACTTAGGAAGTAGTAAAAAAGAATTGACTAAATTATTTAGTTGAATTTGCCAAGTGCAAACTACCGGTTATGTCTTTATCGGTGTCTCGCTTTAAATTA
Organism: Abelmoschus esculentus; assembly: GCA_035048815.1. NCBI lineage: Eukaryota > Viridiplantae > Streptophyta > Magnoliopsida > Malvales > Malvaceae > Abelmoschus > Abelmoschus esculentus. Next base: position 18,038,254 of record JAUCBN010000005.1, read on the forward strand.
GTAAATTTAGGGTTGAAAGCTATAAATTATAGTTAGAGTTTAAGGAATTAAGGGTAAAGTAATTTTTTGGGTTAAGGTATAGAATTTAATTTTTAAATTTTTTTTATCATAAAACATAGAAGAGAGAATAATTTGGAGGCAGAGTATTTTTCATAATTCATTAATATTTTATCTATTTATTTCTCCATTATATTTATTTTCTTGTTTGTTTATTTATAATTTTATCTTACATTTATTTTATTTTTCATATATATATATATATATATTACACTATATTAAGTTTAGTCGATAGATATAGTAATTATTATTATTGTTATTTAACTTACATTTTTATGATATCTATAGTTTTATTATCACTTTTAATATATATGTAAATTAATTTTATTTTTACCTTTATTTCAAATTATTTATAGATATTTATATTCTCGTTCTTATATATATATATTAATATATTCTCCTTCGTGCATATATATTTTTTCTTTGAATCGAATACGAATTAAATTATCATTCTTATTATATTGATATAAATTGTAACACTCCGATCTGAATGTCACATTGGGCTTCCGGTCCAAAAACCTGTATTTCAAAATTTTTTCGAAAGCCCAACAATAAAATCAACTCAAGTCCAAAGCGATTCATATTTAAAACATAGACCAAAATAATATAAGGTAATCGAAGCTCCAAAATATTACATCTCATTTAAAACATTCAACCCAAATTAAAATAAACAGAGTTACAAAACATATAGGGTTCAACATAGTACTAGCCCACTAAATCTACTAATTATACTCTAACAATACGGTCGATACTGAAATCCAAACCTCGATGGTGCTCCACAAGAACCGGTTTCACCTAACCTACGCACGAAAACACATTTCGAGCGCTGAACTACAAAAGCTCAGTGGATACGCCGAACTCGGCCAACATCATGGATATCATAAGCAGTAAAGCAAGACATATAAATATCGTGCATGGTATGATGGTCTAGCATGCTTGCCTATCACATGACATAAATGAATGTATATTATCGCACACAACATATACAAATCACATCAAGTCAACACAAAAGAGTGAGGCCCGCGTCCATACAACATCGAGATTCTACACTCAGGATTGAGGCCACCCTCAAATCCTATGTCCGAAATGTTACATCGGACATCTTCGAATGAGGCCGCCCAAAGTTCAGAAAGGGATGAAGGCCGCCCAACCAATCCCATGCTCAAAATGTTACATCGAACATCTTCGAGTGAGGCCGCCCAACACTCGGAACAAAAGTCTTCAATACATCACCCAACATATTACATCGGAAGGCCTTCAACGTGTTGCAACACTTTTGGATATCCAGATTTTCATCACATAAAGACTCAAAACACACAAACGATCCACCTAGGATCTTAACACAATAAGACGTATTAAGAATTATTTCAATTTAGTCTTTCGGGGATATAATTATCGATTTTGGTTTAACAATTCATTTCATAGCTTTTAAGATTAATGAGACTATTTATTATAATCACCTAACCTCAAATCTCTATCTAAACTTGGCAAGATTACACAAGGGTATTGATACCCTTAGGTGGGGTATCGAAACACCCTATATCCACCCAAAGAGGGTATCGAAACACTGATATCGATACTGGTACCGATACCCTTTGGCCAACTTCAAGGTCAACGAAAGGGGGATTATCTGATTCGATACTGGTATCGAATCAGAGATGTCACTGGAGGGTTTGGTATCGAACTACGCCTTCTCAACAGCCTTATATTTCTCATAGGAGTATCGATACACGGGCCACCGGTATCGATACCCCCTGCACGAAATTGTAGGTTTCACTTAGAAAATTTTAAGAGTCGTTATCAAATTTAATCTAATAGATCTTAAAGTGTTCCTACTCAATCTTAAGAAAGTTTAGGGTGTTTTAACCTCATTTTCATAACATCTAACACATTAGCACAAATTTTACTATTAAACCTTAATAAGCTCATTCAACCAAACCAACATGCATCAACTTACATGTAATGCAATCTACTATGATATGAATGATAATGAGAGGAGTTGGGAGTACCAACCTCAAGCCACACCGCAACCAAAATCGAGCTCTCAACCTCTTCGAGCTTTATTCCTTCCCAAACTTGTAGAAAGTTCTTCAACCTCTTTTTCTACAAGGAGATGTTAAACCAAGCATTAGACAACACTTAGGAAGATTCTCGGAACATCAAAGACACAAGAAACTGAGATTTAAACCCCTAAAACCTCATTCCCGTTCTTATCACAAACCCCCACTCAAAAACCATCTTTCTCACAAAACCAACACATTCTTACCTCTTTGGATAGATCTTTAACCACTCATAAACTTACTCTTTACCTAAAAAACGTGAATCCTTAACAAAACTTCAAAGCTCCCACCTTTAGCAAGATTTTCCCATGGAGAAGAGAGAAAGAGGAATATGAAACCTATGACCTCACTTTCTTACTTTCTGCAGAAAAACAACTCTCCAAAACTCCTCCCTCTTGTCATCTATAAGTGCATTTACCAAAATGCCCTTCTTCAACCAAAGCCCAACAAGGCTCAAACTAAATAAACTTGGGTCTAAAATCGAAGCCCAACCTCTCGAGTTAACCTGATACTCGGATTTGAATCCGTATCGTTACATAAATACACCAAATAATTGTTTGTTTAGATCAGTATGAGAACAAATTCATAATGTTTCCTGATATATATATATCGCATTTTAAGGTAAATTTTAATATTATAATATCATGTTTATTAAATATATTTTATTTAAAACATATATATTAATAATATTATTTAATTAAGAATGCATAGTATCACGCCCCTAGATTTTAAGAACCGAGACGTGCGGCCTTAGACGCCTTTAACGGGTTATGACGCCTAAGTAAGCCTTGGAAAACTAAGCGAGAGGCTTAGTTTGGGCGGAAACGAGAGTTGTAATGGCAAAGAAAGATGGATGCGGGAAAATAGGGAAATCTTATTATTCCTAATATAAGGATTAAAGGTGGTGCTTAACAAAGCCAAGAGTAATCGAAAGAACAATGAAGGATGAAGCAAATAATGAGGTGGGGCAAAGCCTCCTTATATAGCCCCTTCTATCCTAATCCTAGTCTAACTAGGATTATTAATCCTCCAAGGATTGAAGCTCCTTGAATCCTAACAAAGAAAGGACTCCTTTGTGGAGTGGACTTGTGGGTGCCCTAGGTGCTGGACGGATTGGGCCCTAGGGTGCGTGCGGGCTCATGTTGGTGTGGTTGGGCGAGTCCCTTGTTGGGCTCCTTGATGGGTGCTGGAATTTGACCCTTGGTGGCGTGAATTGGACCCTTGGTGGCGGTCCGTGACATTCTCCCCTACTAGTTCCTACGACGCCCTCGTCGCTCGATTAAGATGGTATTGATTGATTTGATCTTTGAATTGCCAAAGTCCTTCGGCTGGTTCCCAGCTTCCTTCGCTGTCGGGAAGTCCTTTCCATAGGACAAAGTATTCATGCCTTGGTTGATGTCCCGATTTTCGTACGGCCCGTTCTGCTTGAATATCTCTAATCTCATTTTCATATGAGACTTTTACTCCAAGAGGTGCTCGATGTGACTCAGCTCGATCTGGGTCTGTTTCATCTCGGTTAAAGGGTTTGAGTAAACTTACGTGGAATACCGGGTGAGCACGGATGGTTGTGGGTAATTCTAGATGATAGGCCATGGTGCCTATTCGTTTTAGGATTTTGAAGGGACCCTCGTATCTTCGAACTAGTCCTTTATGCACAGTTGGGTTTCGTAAGATTCCTGTTAACTTGGGAAGGACTAAGTCTCCTACTTGAAAGTTTACGTCCCTTCGTCTTGTGTCTGTCCACTTCTTTGTCCGTTTTCCTACTTTGTGTAAGCAGGCGCGGGCTAAGTCGTGGTGTTCTTGCCATTCTGTGGCGAACTTGTGTGCTGCTGGATTTGGTCCATCATACTTTGTGGCGACTGTATTTGGAGTGAGCGGTTGTTGTCCGGTCACAATCTCGAATGGGCTTTGATTTGTTGCCTCGCTTCGTTGTAAATTATATGAAAATTGGGCTACGTCCAGTAGTTTTGGCCAATTGTGTTGAGTGACACTTACATAGTGTCTTAGGTAAATTTCTAGTAAGGCATTTACCCGTTCTGTTTGTCCATCTGTTTGTGGGTGAACGCTTGTTGAAAAATTCAAACTTGATCCCAAGAGTTTGAATAGTTCACTCCAGAATCTTCCTGTGAAACGTGTGTCCCGATCGCTGACGATTGTCTTTGGCACTCCCCAGTATTTTACTACATGTTTGAGGAAAAGACGGACTGCCTCTTCGGCAGGGCATACTTTTGATGCTGGGATGAACGTTCCATACTTGGAGAATCTGTCGACAACGACCATGATGCTTGATAGGCCGTCGGTGTTGGGCAAACCGACTATAAAGTCCATGGACACACTTTCCCATGGTCGTTCGGGGATTGGTAAGGGTTGGAGCAAACCCGCTGGTTTCTTCATCTCTATTTTATCTTGTTGGCAGATAAGGCATGTTTTCACATATGCTTCTATATCTTGACTCATGTGGGGCCAATAATATTGATCGGCGATAAGGGTGAAGGTGCGATCCATTCCTGGATGGCCAGCCCATTTGGAGTCATGGCACTCTTTCATAATTTCTTTGCGCAAGTCTCCAAATTGTGGCACATATAGTCGGTGTCCTCGAGAGTATAATAGATCACCTTCGATCCAGAATCTTCGCGTTTTACCTTCTTTGGCGTAGTTGAGGAGCATCTTGGCTGTTGGGTCGTGAGACAGCCCTTCCTTGATGCGTGGGATTAGTTCTCCTTTTGGGGCGCTAACATGCTTCATGTTATACCTTCGGCTTAAGGCATCTGCAACCGAGTTGGCTTTACCTGGTTTATGTTCCATTCTAAAGTCGAATTCGGCAAGAAACTCTTGCCAACGGATTTGTTTGGGAGATAACTTTTTCTGGGTTAAAAAGTAGTTGTTGGCGGCATTGTCGGTGTAAACGACAAATTTGGACCCAAGTATATGGTGCCGCCAAGTACGTAGACAGTGTACTACCGCAGTCATTTCTTTTTTGTGGACCGAATATTTTCTCTCGGTTTCATTAAGCTTCCGGCTTTCGTATGCGATCGGATGTCCTTCTTGCATGAGGACTCCACCGATGGCTGTGTCTGACGCATCGATAAAGATTTCGAAAGGCTTTCCATGATTCGGTAGTGCTAAGACTGGTTCGGTGACCATGACAAGTTTTAATTCTTCAAAGGCATTACGACATTCTTGGCTCCACTCCCATGACTTGTTCTTTTTGAGTAAATCCGTTAGAGGGGTAGTGATTTTGGAGTAATCTTTGATAAATCTTCGATAATAATTGGCTAATCCCAAGAATGATCGTAATTCGGTTACCTTGGTTGGTTGTTCCCAGTCGTTGATTGCTTTGATTTTGGTCTTGTCCATTTGAATCTTTCCCTTACCAACAATGTGGCCGAGGAACGGGACTGTCTCTTGGGCAAATGAACACTTCTTTGTTTTGACATAGAGTTTGTTCTATCGTAATGCTTCGAACACCTTTCCTAAGTGTTCAACATGCTCCGCGAGGGTCTTGCTATAGATCACTATGTCATCGAGGTAGACTACAATGAATTGATCAAGAAAGGGTTGTAGTACCTTGTTCATAAGTGTACAAAATGTTGCGGGAGCATTGGTAAGGCCGAAAGGCATCACAAGGAATTCATAAGAACCGTAGCGTGTTACGCATGCCGTCTTTGGTTCGTCTCCTTCGACAATTCTTACTTGGTAGTAACCTGATCACAAATCCAACTTGGTGAACCACCTTGCTTCCCCAAGTTGATCAAACAATTCCGCAATTAATGGGATTGGGTAACTGTTCTTCACAGTGACTTTGTTCAAAGCTCGATAATCTATGCACATTTGTAGTGTCCCATCTTGTTTCTTTTGAAAGAGTATGGGTGCACCGTATGGTGCCTTTGAAGGTCTAATGTATCCCGCCTTGAGGAGTTCTTTCAATTGTCTGCGTAACTCTTCAAGTTCGGGATGAGCCATTCGATAAGGTGTCCGAGCTGGTGGTACCGCATTTGGTACGAGTTCGATCTTGTGGTCCACTTCCCGTTTTGGTGGGAGAACTTTGGGTAATTCGGGAGGCATTACATCTTGAAATTTGGATAGAATCTGTTTTACCTCCGTTGGAACTACTTCGGTTGTGGATGGTTCCTTGTGTACCAACGTTGCAAGGTATGTTGGTTCCTCCTTACGTATCCCTTTGCTAAATTGGATGGCGGACACCATCTTGGCCTTGATTCCTGATTGTCGACTTAAGGGGACCATACATGGATGTGCTGGATTCAGTATGCATAAGCAGTTTGCGAATGGGACAGGGAATGCTTTGAGTCGATCAAGGAAGCTTATTCCTATGACACAATCAAAGTCGTCAAGGGGAATTACTTTGATTGTCTCTTTGCCGGTCCAGTCGCCGAGATTGACCTTTATCCCTTTTGCTATTCCAGCAATAGGAGTCTCTTTGGAATTCACGGTTTTAATATATCCGTTTGCCTTCTCCATTTGAAGGCCGAGCTTTTTGGATATTCTGTCAGACACAAACAAGTCTGAGGCGCCGGTATCGACTAACGCACTTATTTGTTGGCTTTTTATTTTGATGTTCACGAACATCAGTCCCTTTTTGTTGGAACCCTTCTTAATTTCTATGGAACTTATGATGGAATTAAGTTTAGGGATTTCATCTTCGATAGAGGCTTCTTCCTCTTCTTCTTCTTCTTGAATTGCTGTCGCTTTCTCAAGTTGGGGGCAATCTCTTTTCATGTGATTGCCACCACAATTGTAACAACTAAAGTTGTTCTTTTCCCACGGCTTACGGAGTTTAGCATCTCCACTGGATTGTTTCTTTGGCCCTTCTTTGGCTTGAACGTCTTTGCCTTTTCCGCCATTGCCTTTTTACTTTGGCTTTTGTTTTGAGTTGTCCGCTTTCTTATATTCAAATTCTGCGAGAGAGTCGGCTACGCTCAAGGCTTTTGATAGATCATGGACCCCAATTCGGTGTAGCTCCATTTTTGCCCAACGTTGCAATCCATTCTTAAAGGTAAAGAGGGCATCGGCTTCGCTCATATCATGAATTTGAAGTCTAAGTTCCGTGAATTTATTGACGTATTCTCGGATTGACTTGTCATGCTTTAATTGATAAAGCTTTTCCCGAGCTGCTTCTTGAGCATTCTTTGGGTAAAAATGCTCTTTAAATTCAAATTGGAATTCTCTCCAAGTTTTGACGGGATTCTGTCCGTTTGATGATTGGGAACACTTATGCCGCCACCACAGAAGTGCGGAATCTACCAAGTAAACAGAGGCTGTGTTTACTTTTGTGCTCTCATCTTCGATGCCCATGAGTCGGAAATACTGCTCCAAACCCCACACGAAGTTGTCTACTTCCCAAGCGTCCCTTGCTCCTTTGAACTCCTTCGGTTTTGGTACATCGATCCTGGGCTTAGCTACTGGTGCGCCGCCCATCATGCCGGTTATTACGGCATTCTTGTAGAGGGATAACTCGGCTTTGAGCTTTTTAATTTCCCCCAACAACTCTTCCTTCATCGCATCCATAGCGACTTGAAGGGAGACATCCTGTTCGTTCAACTTCTCATATGTTGCGTTGAGAAGACCTTGAACTTCTTCTGTGACTTCATCTTTAATGGGTTCGATACTGGCTTCAATCTCTCCAAGGCGATCGTTTACAACGTCTACAGATTCCCTCGACTCTTTGATATTGAGTTCGAGTCGATCAATTTTACTTTCAAGCGTTGTAAGTCGATCCTTGGACGCAGCTCTCTTTTTGTCCATGGTTTGCGTTTCTGGGGCCTTCGGTGCGACGGAGCTGGGTTCGGCTTTCTTTTTGTCGGTGGCTTGCGTCTCCGGGGCCTTTGTTGCAACTGAGATGGTTTCGTCTTTCTTGGCCATTGCAAACGAAGAACCTTGATGCTCTGATACTACTTGTCACGCCCCTAGATTTTAAGAACCGAGACGTGCGGCCTTAGACGCCTTTAACGGGTTATGACGCCTAAGTAAGCCTTGGAAAACTAAGCGAGAGGCTTAGTTTGGGCGGAAACGAGAGTTGTAATGGCAAAGAAAGATGGATGCGGGAAAATAGGGAAATCTTATTATTCTTAATATAAGGATTAAAGGTGGTGCTTAACAAAGCCAAGAGTAATCGAAAGAACAATGAAGGATGAAGCAAATAATGAGGTGGGGCAAAGCCTCCTTATATAGCCCCTTCTATCCTAATCCTAGTCTAACTAGGATTATTAATCCTCCAAGGATTGAAGCTCCTTGAATCCTAACAAAGAAAGGACTCCTTTGTGGAGTGGACTTGTGGGCGCCTTAGGTGCTGGACGGATTGGGCCCTAGGGTGCGTGCGGGCTCATGTTGGTGTGGCTGGGCGAGTCCCTTGTTGGGCTCCTTGATGGGTGCTGGAATTTAACCCTTGGTGGCGTGAATTGGACCCTTGGTGGCGGTCCGTGACAATAGGTACAATGTATGATTCATATTTTCTTGTCATTCTTTTACCAAATAAATAATTTTTTTATATATAAAAACGTTATTCTAACTCGAAAGGTTATGACGGTATATGATTTTAATTTTATAATAGTTACTTTTATATATCATTTTAACTTTTTAAAATATGAATTATATATTCAATTAAACACTACATGTAAAATAATATTGATTCTTTAAAACTTATTTTAAATATATATCTCTATAAAAATATATTTTTTTAAAAAAATATTAATAATGAGTTATGTATTTTTTTGACTAGAAGTCTATTAATTTTATTAAACGAGAATATACCTTATATTATAATAAAAGTTTATATCTTAGTAAATAAAATACTTAAATCAGGACATATACTCAATAAACAAAAATAAGTCAGAAGATCATAAGAGGACTAAATAAAAAAATATAAGAACATAATTCAAAGACTCAAAATAAAAGAAAAATACAAATATCACTCAAATCGACGATGATAAGTAAAACCATCAACAAACAACATAAAATGCATATTATATTAAAGGTATATTGACAATAATAACATTACCACAATTCAATCACGAATAAATAACAATAAATATAATCATATATCTAAATCTATCAAATAAAATAAAAAAGAAAAATATACCAAATAACATAAAAAAAGCATAAAAAAAAGAGTAAAACAATATCAAAAAGCAAAATAATTTATTAAAAATTAGAAAAATAAACGAAACAATAAAATTTAACAATCAATAATTAATATTAAAATCGGTATCATCGTCGATGCGTAAAAAAATTAAAAAATCAAACAATGAAGGAAGAAAAAGAGGAAAACGGTGTTCTCAAAACAAATTTTAGGGTAATAATGAGTGATATTTAAATTTATTAATATTATGATATTTGTATATTTTTATATATAATATTTTAAAATTAATATAACTGAAATTTAAATATAACTCAAATTAATATTTTTTAAATTTTACAATATAGTATTTAAAATTATTATTTAAGAATTTTTTTAATAATAATATTAAACAGTTAAGAATTTAAACCGCAATTTCAAAATTATTTTTCATTATTTTTTTAGAAACAATTAAAAAGAAAAACAATGCTAAATCGGTCCGAAATAAATCGTTTTTCCAACTTAATTTTTCACCCAAAGTTGAATTTTCTTAGCTTTTGCCTTTTTCTAATTCCGCCTTCCCTCTCATGTTCAAGGTCCGGTTCGGCCACAAAACAAAACCCGAACCCCATTTCAACCAGAGCCAAACACTTCAATCGGCGGCGGGGTTTTAGGAATCAAATCCAAAACCCTAGACAAACCCAAATCCAGAAAAAAATCTTCAAATTTTCATGTCCCATCAGTAACCGACACGAAGATCGATTAACTAACTTCCCGAACGAAAATGGGCCGACCTGATCCCTGCGTTCTGTTTTCTCAGACTTTCGTCCACACCCACTTGGACGAATACGTCGACGAGGTAATTCTTCTTTTGGTGTGGGTTCTTTGTTTACTTTTTGACATTTTAAGAATTGGGTTGGCGAGGAATAATTAAATAGTAAATTATTTGTGGTAACTCAGGATTTTATTGGAAGATTTTTGGTTTATTGATTGATTGGGGGTATAAAATTTGATTTATGGGTTTCCGTTTGTGTTTTGATTTTAATTTCTCGTTTTTCTCAGGTATTGTTTGCTGAACCAGTTGTTATAACTGCGTGTGAGTTCTTAGAACAGAATGCGTCCTCGGCTTCTCAAGCTGTTTCGCTTGTTGGGTAGGTTGAGCTTGTGAGCTTCCTACCGTTTTAGGATTAGGCATATATTTGCATGATAATAGTGGTGATATCAGTTTATTCTATGCATATGATATAACTGACTTATGGGTCACTAGAAGCTAGGAAGTATGAATGCAATTGACTTACCCGTCCGTGAAATATAATATGTTGTTTTGTTGGTATGATGTACTTATGCAGTTGAGATTTGAATTTGGCTCTAGGGTTATGTTTGGTTGTAGACTTGTAGGGAAAATACAAGAAAAAAATAGGACTAGTAAGCAGAGGTTAACTAGTAGGGACTTGTTCCTCCTTTAGTCCTTGGGTTTGAATCAAAATAAATTTAAGGAAAAGAACAATTGAATGATAAATATATTGACTTGTTTTAATATGTTTAGATGATGCTTCTCCTCTTTCCTTAGGTTTTAATATGTTTAGAGTGGCAATGTTTTCTCTCCCTTTCTTCATTTCCTGGCATTCTCTTATTCCTGCTTACCTTCCTACCAAAAGCACCTTAAAACTCAAATCCCAATAATAAAAAGAAAGCTGACATACCTTTCATCTACCTATAGTGCTTCTCTTATGAAATTGATCGTTCAGATCATCTACCTCTTTCATGCCTAAAAGCTGCCCTCAGGCATTCTGAGTTCTTCAATAGGTGAGGAAGCTGAACTCTCTTTTGCTTTCTTTATCATGACCTAGATTGGCCCATGCATGTCACCCGAGACAATTTCATCGATCCAAGCTAGGAGTGTGGTGGTTGAATTTGTTGAATAACAATTCAACTTTGTTGATTATAAACAATAATCGATGCATCAAAACTATGTTATTTTGTATATAGTTCCATTAGAATGAGATGTTGTTACACTAATGCTAATTTCATCATGTGTTCCAATGTTTGGGTTAGTGGCTAGCTATTAGAAACAGTATACATATTTTCAGCTGTGAAATTTCATAGTTTTGGCTATAAGGCTTCGAAATTATTGGCATATCGAGGTATGGGCTTTCTGAAATATTTATCTATGCATTTTGTACAGGGCCACTTCACCCCCTTCATTTGCTTTGGAGGTGTTTGTCCAGAGTGAGGGAGAAACAAGATTCAGGCGCCTCTGTCAGCCTTTTTTATATTCTCATTCTTCATCAAACGTGCTTGAAGTTGAGGTGATTCTACGATTTTGTACAATTGGGATTTAATTTAATTTTAAATTTCACTTCTTTCCATTTATGTTGTCTCACTTTTTTGGTGGTTTATATAAGCCTACTTTTGCATACATATATATGCTTTTATGTATGTCTATAAGTTTATTGGTGCTTGATAAAATATTTCAAAAATAATGAATTAATAATTTTTTCTTCAAATTTCTAGCATCAATAATTTGATTGATACAATATGCAATTAAGCAATTTATTGAACCCCCAAAGTACATTTTAACAACTTTAGTATAAGATAGTGATCCTTGTAATATTCCTTGCCTATAGTTAATGCTGGATATGTTCAGTTCCGTTTAGCTTCTCATCTCCTATTTCTAATTATTACTCCTTCATTTGAAAATATTTTATGCTTCCCTGCTATCCATCGTGGTGTGCCTTTATATTGTGAGCTATATGCCAGCACTGAATTTGTTTAAAATTGTACTGTGATTTTCTGCAGGCAGTTGTAACCTATCATCTGGTTGTAAGAGGTAGCTACCGGAGTTTAAGCTTGGTCATATATGGAAATAAAGCTGAGGATTTGGGGCAGTTCAACATTGAGTTTGATGATAGCTCTCTAACTAATCTTGTTAGCTCTGCTGACGGAAAGCTTGAAGACCTACCACTTCCGTTATGCACATTTAATAGGACATTTGAGGAATCTTTATCTTCGTTAAATGTTCTATCTTTATCAGAGGTCACACTAGATTTACCGGTAGAGGTTAAGCAATTACTACAACTAATGTTGAAAATTTTGGAATTGCCAAATATCGGTTATGCAGTACATAAAATTGTCTGTGCTGTTGCATTGGCAGCTGCCTCACTTATAACCTTTGACATAGATTCAAATGCAATCAATCAAAAGCATCTTACATCAGGAAGAAAAAAAGAATTTAAGGAGTTGGACCATGGTGTTAGGGAGGCAAAAAAAGAGCTGCTTGAGCTCTATGAGTCTTTTCAGTGTAAATCCATGAATGAATCCTCCGAGTCATTCACAGAATGTATCTTTATGGAGCCTGATGCCGATTTTGCTTCTTCCAAACAGTTGGTGGAAATGTTGTCACCATACTTCCATTTCAATAGAAGCTCCTCTAGTTTTGGGCATCACCAGCTATCAAATGTAAGAGATATAGGCTGTTTTACTGTCATTTATATTATTTGCATTGCCTTTTGAATCAAAGATATAAAATTACTTCAGTAAAAAATGAAAGCTTTTCCATTTGATATGCTATCTTGATTTACAGAATGAAAATGTCATCTTGGGGTTGAATGTAGCACTTTTATTGTGCTCTAGTAAGGAGAGTTGCTTTCACTTTGTCAACTGTGGGGGAATGGATCAGCTTGCATATCTTTTTGATCACCAAATGCAGAAATCTACTTCCATTACATTGTTACTACTTGGAGTTATTGAGCAGGCTACTCGTCATTCTGTTGGATGCGAAGGATTTCTTGGTTGGTGGCCTCGTGAGGATGAAGATATCCCTTCTGGAACTAGTGATGGTTACAGTCACTTGTTAAAATTGTTACTGCAAAAGCCACGACATGATGTTGCGTCTTTAGTAACTTATGTCCTTCATCGACTTAGGTTTTATGAAATTGTTTCAAGATATGAGGTATGCAATGTGAAGTTGGTCATGCATTTTTTTCTTGTGCAATTGTTTTATATCTAACACAATCTTAATAGGCCTTGCTTTTAATTTTATTCTTTACCAGTGTGAAATCTTATCCATACTCGGTGGCCATTCTGCTACTGCTGAAGGGAAAAGTATTGCATCAAACAAGCTCAAAGGTGTTGGATCACTACTTAAAAAGCTTCTGGTCTGTTGTCAATCTTTCAACTTTTCCTGTTGTTTTTCAAATATGTGGTGGCTACTCTAAATGTAATTCTGTCATGTTTATTCACAATGTTAATGCAGCATTTGGTAATTTCGCATGGCCCAGTTGAAGATCCATCTCCTGTGGCCCATGCAACCAGATATTTTTTTCTTGATCAAAATGATGGATTAGTATCATATAAAGCAACTGGTGGGTTGATCGCTTCATCAAATTGTTGTTTTTCGGATCGGGAAATTGACTTGCATTTGCTGGCTCTTTTTAAGGTACGGTACTCTGTTAGCTCTTATGAACTTTTTGAATGTTCCATGTTGCTTTTGCTAGTTTGATTTCAGCTTATTGCATATCACATGTTTTTAGACTTGTTTGTCTATCTTCTAAAAGTTTTATGATTTAATGGTTCAATACAACTTTCACAAATCTGTGTAGTTGCATCATTATTTGATTTATTTTAGGATAGATTTGGTACAAAATATGAAGTGGATACTAACGGTTAGAAAGTGGACAATTGTATCTCATCCTATGTTGTGTTTTTGCAAGATTAAAAGTAGAATTTGATAATCTATGTATCAGAGCTAGGAAAATCTGAAAAATCTCAGCAAGATGCCTAGTAGTGTTCATGTTTAATGTTTCTATCTTGGCCAAAGTAAAAGATACATAATATATTTCCATACTTAACCTAGAATAATATCTTCCCATAATTACATGTACTAACCTACAATTTGCCATAAGATTCCCTCTTGGTGTTTGACATCTTTTTTTCTTCATTTCTAGTTATTATGATGATGCTTGGAGTGTCTAATTGTTAGTTTTAGTTAAGTTGCACAAATACGGATATGGGTACGGGTACAGAAAACGGCAATTCTCAAAATTATAGGGTACGGGTACGTCAAATATAAAATAAATTTTAATATATATAATAAAAATTTATAATATAACAAGGACTAAAATTAAAATTGTATTAAACAATAATTATAATTATTTAAATTTACTTTTAATAATTTTAAATTATTTTTTAACATTTATATTAAAAGATTACCAAAATTAAATGATCAAACTGAAAGAAAATTTAACTTTACATTTTAAATTAAAAAATTAATAAATAATAAAATAAAAATTTTACATAATTAAAATAAAATTTATCGATCACATTTATACAATCTTTAATAATACATAAATTCCATAGATTACGGCCAACAAACAACAATAAAAATAAAAAAAATTAATCATTATTTTAAAATTTTTAAAATTAATAAATCACCACAACTAATAATTTAATAAAAGAATTTCACCAATCCAATTACCATTTTATAAGTCTTTCTCTCTCTAAGACCCATCACTTTCCCTTATCTGCAACCAACAAAACTTTCATTTTTGTCTCTGTTCTTATTCTTACCTTCTTGCTATCAAACAACATCGAGAACACTGGTCGGAAAATAGCTTCCATCACTTTCCCTTATCTGCAACCAACAAAGCTTTCATTTTTTCCGTCGTTCTTATCTCCCTTAACTACTGACTTTCTCCGGTTCGAAAAATCTGAATGTCAAACCAAAAGCAGTCAGAAACGTCCCCGGATACATTCCCTGGTAAGCGTTGACCGTCCCCAATGAATATTGACCGTCTCTGGTAAGTGTTGACCGTCCCCGGGACGTCCCCACACCGTCCCCGCCCCGGAACCGTATCGGGGACGTGGGACGCCCTCAAAGTCCCATCCCCGTGCTTCATAGAGTTTTAGAGGGTTAATGCAGCCATGCAAGTAATCTATTATTTTCCACATTCGTTTTGGATGAGGTGGGTGTTTGTGATCAAATAATTGTTTATTAATCTTGAAATTGTCTCATTTGATGCAGGATAGAGGGTTTCTTCCTTTATCAGTTGCACTGTTGTCAGCAAGTATTTTGCATTCTGAAGACGAAGATGTTCTCGACATTTCTTTAGAGATTGTGTCATCCTTAGGATCCTTAATTCTCTCCCTTCTTTTTTGTCACTCAGGTTGAGTTAATTACTCTGCATCCAAGATGACTGTGATATTAAGTCAATGGTGGTTGTGATTGATGCTGTGTTAGTTCTGTTTCAGGCTTGGTTTTCCTCTTACATCAGCCTGAGCTTACTGCTACACTAATCCATGCCCTGAAGGGTGTTGATACTATGAATAAGGAAGAGTGTGTTCCTCTTTGGTATGCATCTGTTTTAACAGCTAAAGGATTTACTTGCAGTCCACGAGAAGTTGGAATTATTGTTGAGACACATTTGAGTGTGGTTAGTTATGTTTCTTGGTTGATATGAATGTTGATAATCTTTTACACTTTTTATTTATATTTTCACTACCAATGTGACTGTGCATGTCTTATTTTTCAATATTTTATTGTAGGTTAATGCCATAGATTGTTTGCTTTCAGCAAGTCCACAGTCTGAAGAATTTTTATGGGTATTGTGGGAGCTGTGTGGTCTCGCTAGGTGAATTACTTGATCCATTTCTTTAACCTTGGACTTGAACTACACCAGGGTGGTTCTGACTTAAACATTTTCTTTTTTAATATATATTTGGCAGGTCCGATTGTGGACGCCAAGCTTTATTGGCCCTGAGTTTCTTTCCAGAGGTATTGATGAATAATCTCTATGCTTATATTCTATGGTCTACAGAAACTTGGTTTCTGTTCGATACTTCTGTTTTATTATTATCAGATCAAGGTACACTAACCAATATTATTTGTTTCAGTGTGATTGATTATGTTTCCCTTTCTTTGTCAGGTGTTTTCAGTTCTGATTGAAGCTTTGCATTCTGTCAAGGAATCAGAACCTGTTGTCAAGAATAGTGGTACTGTTTATTTTGTGGTTAGGTTAAACTAGTTGAAAATTTTCTTGTTTACTTCCATAATGCGTGACCTTATATTTGCAACATTCTGGATTTGCAGGGGCTTCACCACTTAATCTTGCGATTTTACATTCAGCTGCTGAGATTTTTGAGGTCATTGTTACTGATTCAACTGCAACATCTCTGTCCTCTTGGATTGGACATGCCATGGAACTTCATAAAGCTTTACATTCTTCTTCCCCTGGGTCCAATAGGAAAGATGCTCCTACACGGTTGCTGGAGTGGATTGATGCTGGTTTAGTTTATCATAAAAATGGAGCTATTGGTCTTCTGAGATATGCTGCTGTGTTGGCCTCTGGAGGAGACGCTCACCTCACCTCGACCAACATTCTTGTCTCTGATTTAACAGATGTTGTTGATAATATTGTTGGAGAATCTTCTAATGCTTCTGACATTAATGTCATGGAGAATCTTGGAAGCATTATCTCTGTAAAGTCCTTTGATGGTGTTAACCTCCGTGACTCTTCTATATCTCAGCTGACAACTGCATTTCGTATCTTGGCATTCATTTCAGAGAATCCAGTATGTAATTTTATACTTTAGTGTTTATTTTAAAACTAAATTGATTCAAATAATGTGTAGCTTTTCTTTGCAGACTGTTGCTGCTGCTTTGTATGATGAAGGTGCCATTAGAGTTATTTATGTGGTTATTGTCAATTGTAGCTACATGCTTGAGAGGTCATCAAACAGTTATGGTAAGTTAATGTGTGTTTCTGTTGAGTGAGTTGCTAGCTTGATTTAATTATATTGTACTCAAGGGTGAGCAATTTTCCGTTACAACAAAGTTTGTCGAATTGACTGAAGCAATCTGGTTAAAATGGTCCTATTGTTTTGTTAAGTTCAGAATTAGGCTCGGTTAATCTGATTAATTTGGTTGTGTAGATAGTCATCTAATGCCCAGTATATAAGTTCACCATGTTGTAAGCTCATGATGTCATTCCCATCAGATAAATTCTAACTTAAGTAGTCTAAAGAAAAGTAAAATTTAATGTAGAAAACTAGAAATTTAGGATCAAAACATCAGACTATGTTTTAGTTAATTTGGTTGGTTACCAAATTAACGGATGCAATTCTTGTTCTGTTATCGGTTAATTCATAAAATTCAGTCAATAAAGTATATCTCCAGTTAATACAGCTTTTGAAAATTTCACATGAATTAATTGCTCACCCTATTTGCAGCTTATAATGGGAACTGATTTTATGATTTATATAGTTAAAAGCTAATATGAATGCCCAGGATTGCATTATAAGTTCAATCAGCATAATCTAATAATAAGGGGTGAGTTGGGTAAAACTTTTTGTAATGGTTCACCGTTCCCTAAGTTTTTTGGGCTTAATACTTGTGTCAAATCTCTCTCATTTTTGCTTTCAAGTACACCAGAGCTTTAAAAGATCTTGATACGGTCACGGTTTATTGGGCTCTATCATAGCATGTTTTTGTCTGTATGTTATCATCATCTATGATGTGAATTATGAATTGCTTGTTGACCTAAAATATGTTGTTTATATATGTTTAGATTTTTGCCATGTCTCTTTCCTGTGTGGTTAAAGACAGTTTTTTTATCGTCCTTGCTTTATGAC
The DNA here is from genome assembly GCA_035048815.1 of Abelmoschus esculentus. Taxonomy (NCBI): domain Eukaryota; kingdom Viridiplantae; phylum Streptophyta; class Magnoliopsida; order Malvales; family Malvaceae; genus Abelmoschus; species Abelmoschus esculentus. Next base: position 18,056,071 of record JAUCBN010000005.1, read on the forward strand.
ATCATTTTATATTTTCTTGAACAGATTATCTTGTTGATGAGGGTACCGAATGCAATTCTACGTCTGATTTATTACTGGAACGCAACCGTGAACAGAGTTTAGTTGATCTTTTAATTCCTTCACTTGTATTGCTAATCACACTTTTGCAGAGATTACAGGTTTGTTGCTTTTTAGTTAGATTGTATCCTTATGAATCATGTTTTTGATTTGATAAGGAAGATACTTTTCTTCTTACTAAAAGCATCATGAAACATTTTGTGGATTTATGGGGAGATTGAATATGCTATGTACCTACTTTGTTTAGTTTGGAATAGTTTCTAGTGGAAGAGGATAGAATTGATGCTTGCAGATACTTCTGCAAAAGATTTGTTACGTTTATGTTTTAGCATTAAACTTTCCTTCTAAAGAAAAAAAAACTTGGAATTAATTGTGAAGTTCATGAAATACCAATGCCCTTACGATCTGACTCTTTGCACTAGTTAATGGTCTACTGCATTTTTGCTCATCGTTAACCCTTTTTTTTATCAATTTACTCCATCTTCCCAATTTGAGAATTGAGCTACATCCTCTACATGTAGGAAGCTAAGGAACAGCACAAGAATACGAAACTAATGAATGCATTGTTACGATTGCATCGAGAAGTAAGGTAATTAATATTTCGCTGTTCCCAGTAGAAACTTTTTCAGACCAGGCACATTTATGGAGGAAGGCACTAATCATATTGCTGTCTTGCAGCCCAAAGCTTGCAGCTTGTGCAGCTGATTTATCCTCTCCTTATCCTTATTCTGCACTTGGTTTTGAAGCTGTCTGCCATCTTGCTGTGTCAGCTCTTGCTTATTGGCCGGTATATGGTTGGAGTCCTGGCCTCTTCCATACAATTCTTTCCGGTGTTCAAACTACTTCTTCACTGGCCTTGGGTCCAAAAGAGACCTGCAGTTTACTTTTTCTTTTGGTATTTCCGTTTTCCTTTTCTCTAATACTGATAGCACCCTAGTCTCCTTACTCATATCAAGAAATATTACCTATTTAATGTTTTCTTGTTGCACATATCTTACCTACAATGGTGGTTATTAAGGAACTTGTTTTTTTTTTCCTCAAGGATTGCTTGTAGTCTTCCTTTTTCTTCTGTTTTTCTATATGCCAATCTGGGAAACAATGATTTCCAAATTAGGGCATCCCAGTTTGAATGGGGATTCATTTTTCACAAGGTTTGAATGGGGAAATGCTGCCTTTTCCAATATGATTATTCTGTTATTTGAAATGGGGATTTACTGGGATACAACAAGCAATCCTTGTGGAAAAAAATGGGGAAATGATTGGGTCTAAAACAAGCACATGAATCCCAAATTAGGCCATCCCAGTTTGAATGGGGAAATGCTGCCTTTTCCAATATGATTGTTCTGTTATTTGAGATGGAAGACCCTTCTCTCAACTTAGGGCATGTTTCTGCTTAAATGTGGATTTACTTTAATTGCAGCATTAACTAGTTTCTTTTGCCTTTTACATTGCAAGAATGATTTATTTCCTGAAGAAAGTATCTGGTATTGGAAGAATGGGATGCCTTTGTTGAGTGCTCTTAGGTCATTGGCTATAGGGACTTTATTGGGACCTAACAAGGAGAGACAGGTTGATTGGTATCTAGAGTGTGGTCACCTTGAGAAGTTGTTCAACCAATTGACACCACAGCTTGACAAAATTGCCCAGATAATCCAACATTATGCCATATCTGTATGTGCTCTTTCATCAACATGCTACTTTAGTTTTTTATCATTTGAAATATCTGGTTTTGCAGGAATGTAGAAAGGGTGGGGACAGCTATCTATATTATTTTGATAAGCTTTCTTTGTATCATGTAGCGTTACTAATATATTACTTTTAAGCAGGCCTTGGTAGTTATACAAGACATGCTTCGAGTTTTTATAATTCGCATTGCTTGCCAAAAAGTTGAACAGGCTTCCAAACTTCTGCGGCCTATATTATCATGGATACATGATCACACTTCTGACTTATCTTCCTTATCTGACATGGATGCTTACAAGGTGATGGCTGTTTTTTGCCCAAGCTACCTTTTTGTGGTTGTTTATACTGTTATATCAATTACCAAATGGTTTCCATTTTTTCCATTCTGCAGGTTCATAGATTCCTTGATTTTCTCGCTGGCTTATTGGAGCATCCATATGCCAAGGTTTTACAATCTATGGATTCCTTACCTCCACTCCCTTCCCTTCTTCCCCTCCCCCCCTACAATTTGCATTTTATTGTACTCATGCTGCTTTCTGCATCAGGTGCTGTTGCTTGGAGAGGGTTTTCCTCAAATACTAGCAGGAGTTTTGGAGAGTTGTTTTGATGATACTGATTCAGATAGGAAGCAGGTTTCAGATTGTAGAGATTCTGCTAAATATGGGTTTGCTTTGACTAGTTTGTGTATCCCAGTTTTTCAGTCTATCTCACTACTGTGTAGTTCTCGGACATCTCCCCAGTATGATGGCAGGCATGATATGTGAGTTGACTACTTGCATTGACTTTCACTCTCTCTCCTCTTAATGATTTATTTGGAATGCAATTGCACATGATTTTACTGCTTAATGATGTTTTCACTCAAGCTCGTTGTGATCTAACAGGAACAAATTTGAAAGTTTGAGCCCCAAAGATTGTTCAGTATTTATTAATCAACTCTTGAAGTTCTGCAAGGTAATTGGAAGGCTTAAAAATCTTTTGATACTCACCATTCTCTTATAAAGAACAAGAACTGTCATAGTTTCACTAGATATCTGATCTTGTAATTGAAATTCCATTTTGTTTCTCAGGTCTTACCAGTTGGAAAAGAATTAGTGTCTTGCCTTACAGCTTTTAAAGACATGGGTTCTTGCACTGCAGGGCGTAGTGCATTGGTGTCTGCTTTGCTAGATAGCAGCAGTTCTACTCACAAGGAACCTGAATCAGAGAGGGGAAATGAAAATAATGTTAATTTTCATTTTCTGAATGAATCTGAATGGAGAAAGTCTCCGCCCTTGCTATGTTGCTGGATAAAGTTATTAAGATCCGTTGATTCAAAAGATTATTTATCACCTTTTACAGTTGAAGCTGCTAATGCGTTGTCTTTAGGTACTTTGGGCTTTTGCATGGGTGGTAATAGGTGAGATGCATACATCTATCACCGATCTCTTTCATAAGATTGCTGCATTTCTATACTTCCACTAGACTAGAAGAGTGTTTAATATTTTTGCTGGTAGGATTTACATTTCATTGTTTTAGACCATACTGTTTGTTGGAAGAGTATTGTGGCTAACTAATGGTGTGCTCATGTATCAGTTTGAACATAAATGCTGTTGTAGCATTGAAATTCCTTTTCGGGCTTCCTGATGATACGGCTGGGATAGGTGGCTTTCCTGAAGACAATATAAAATATATCCATGAATTTTCTTCTCTGCTAAGCTCAAGGATTGATAATGGTGATGACTATCAAACTTCATCCAATATGCATATCACCATGTGTCAGGTATAACTAAGTGTAATTGCATCTTTCATTTCCCTGATTTGTTTATCAAACTTTAACTTATCACTGATGTACAGGCTTCGGAATCTGTGAAATCAATGTTGTTCTTGTTCCAAAATTTGACTGCTACTGTTAATGTGGATGATACCAGTCTCTATGAAAATCTTTCTTTTCCTCAAAACAATGTTCAAGTCCCTTCAGGAATTCACCGCTTTGGACTAGGCTTCAACGAAAAGGTTGATGACAGCATTTACGTAGGAGAATTAGAAGACAAGTTCTCATGGGAATTGCCTGAAACGTTACCTGGTAGATTGTTTCAGACAGCTCTTCCTACAAGAAGGAAACTGCAACCAGCTGAGAGCTCAACTAGGAGTGCGAGAGGAGACAACTCAGTGGCTGAGATAACAAACCCAACTGCATTTCAATGTGGACCGGGTAATACTCGAAGGGATAGTTTTCGACAGCGCAAACCTAACACTAGCAGGCCTCCATCTATGCATGTGGATGATTATGTTGCAAGAGAAAGGAGTGTTGATGGTGTTCCTAATTCTAATGTAATAGCAGTTCAGCGTGTAGGGTCTTCTGGGGGGAGACCACCTTCTATTCACGTGGATGAATTTATGGCTAGACAGAGGGAGCGCCAAAATCCTATCGCATCAGGGGGTGAGACTGCAACACAGTCTAAGAATGCAGCTCCTGTAAACGGTCCAGATAATGAAAAAGTAAACAAGTCTAAGCAGCTGAAATCTGATCCTGATGATGATCTCCAAGGAATTGATATAGTGTTTGAGGGTGAGGAATCTGAAACTGATGATAAGTTACCCTTCCCCCAGCCAGATGATAATTTGCAGCAGCCTGCTCCTGTAATCTTTGAGCAAAGCTCGCCACAGTCTGTTGTTGAAGAGACTGAAAGTGCTGTTAATGGAAATAGTCAATTTTCTCGCTTGGGTACACCTTTAGCATATAATGTCGATGAGAGTGCCCAAAGTGAGTTTTCTTCAAGGATGTCTGTTTCACGTCCTGAAATGTCTTTAACCCGAGAACCTAGTATTTCTTCAGATAAGAAATATTTTGAGCAATTTGATGACTCGAAGAATGCCATTTCAATTAACAGCTCTAGCGGGATTGATTCTGGAGCTGGGACAAATGGTTCGGGCTTCGCTGCCCCAGTTTATAGTAATGCGCCTGCAATATCAGTGCAGTTGCCGGCAGATTCAAGGATAACTCCACAAAAGTTCTATCCAAAGAGCAATGCACAGTATGGTAGTAATATTCCTGTGGCTTCTGGATCTCGAGGATTATATGAGCATAAAGTTCTGCCAAATCAACCACCTTTACCTCCAATGCCACCACCAATTTTGCCAGTAAGTTATTTAACTAACTAGTTGTGCTCATTTGTAAGTTTCCAGCCTGATATTTGTTGTGCACCTCTTTCTGTTGATTGTTTACTTGTACTCTATAAATGGTCAACTTTTTTTTTCTTGCAGGTCAAATCCGATTATTTATCTTCAGTTAGTGGCAGTCCTTCACTGTTGCAATCTTCTCATCCCATGTCAGATTCCAAGTTTATGAGAACCTCTATGCCTTCACCCAGTGGAACTACTAGGCCTCCACCACCGGTTCCTTCAACACCTCCTCCATTTGCATCTAGCCCATATAATTTAGCTTCCTTAAATACTTCTCCCTCCCAACCAGCACTCTATAACCAGTCTGGTATAGGGAAAACTGAACTTCCTACAGGCTCTATTGGACCTACTATTGATGCTCGACTTCCTACATCAGCTGCTGGATTGGCTTCTTATCCACCTCCACCATTGATGCAATCATTAATTTTTAATAGGCCTCCTTCAATCCCTGTTACACCTTATGGAAACTTTCCTGGATTGCAGCAGGGTGAGAATCACCCTCCTAGCATCTTGCAGAACCCCTCGATACCCCAGTCGTCTATTCAGTCGATGCAGTCTCTTACTCAGTTGCAAAAGCTTCAACGTCCATTGCAGCCAACTCAACATCTTAGGCCATCCATGCAATCATCACAGCAGTTGGAGCAAGGATTGTCATCTCAAACACCTGTTCAGATGCAAATACAGTCATTACAGATGCTGCAACAAGCTCAGGTTGCTCCTGTAAATCCTTATTATCAGCCTCAACAGCCTGAGTTTTCAGCAGCACAACACCAGCTGCAAGTTGAACTTGCGCAACCACAAGCTCCGCCGCAAGCTGGTGGTACGTCACAGCAGCAACAAGATTCCGGATTGTCCTTGCATGAGTACTTCCAGTCTCCAGAAGCTATTCAGGTACGAATCATGCAAGTATAACCCCATGAAGAGGGAATGCATCTACTTGATATTTTCTATAATAATTTATCTCTACTCTTCCCGAATGCAGTCTTTGTTGAGGGATCGAGAAAAACTTTGCCAGCTATTGGAGCAGCATCCAAAGTTAATGCAGATGCTTCAGGTTTAGTTCCCACATTCCTTCAACTCTTTGTTTGTCTGTAAGGAGATTTCATAGTTGAGTAATACTAATCAACATGCAGAAGGCCTTTCTATGATTTTATGTTTTTTTAGACTCGGATCGAGTGTTGGATACAATCCGACATGAGTTTTCTTAAGCTTTTCCATGTAGAAGAGATGGAATAATATGCTATGACAAGCTTCTATATTCCTTGCTATAAATATTTTAAACGAGGTTATTTCTCATGTTCTTTAACAGGAAAAATTAGGTCAGCTGTAACAGCAACAGCTTGATATGGGATTGTAAGGTTGCTTCCTTTTTCATGCAAACATATTTAGGACCTGCACCAAGCTTCAACCCTTCAAATCCAGTTGCCTGTTATTTGTATCAGTTGGACCCCATGTATATTATTTTCCATTTACTATTACAATTTTCATTTTTTAAATTGTTTTATGATTTTATTGATGAGTTGGGGAAAACTTTCCATTTACAATTTTCATATTTTAAATGGTTTAATGATTTTATATTGTCTGCTTCGCTACATAAATACTCATTTTCTGCTTTACTAGATCATGGCAACAGGTAGGCAGACTCCCCTTGGGGTGCTGAGATTACAGAGTTGCTTTATTAAAATTTGAGCTTCAAATCAAATGTAATACAAACCTGAACCACTTGAAAAACTGGATAATTGTTGATTAAGAAGAGAATTATTTCTTAAAAATCTCTTGAAAATTATAACATTTAGCTTAATACACGCTTTTGTTAAATATTACAAATAATTTATTTAGTATCATGGAAAATAGTTGGGGTCTATCAAGTCACTTATAAATCATAAGCAACGATGTGTGATTTCTGATTGGAGTAGTATCAATTTTAAGCTTCTACGTTTATATACTAAAGCAACAATAAACGGTAGTACGTACCAAGAATGTTATATTTTAAAATTTAACATGAAAGAAATAAAACTAGTCCGTATGATTTTAGTCAACCAAATCAAATGACCATTCAAAATTTTTGTATCGACTTTATGATTAGTGTCCAAAAATAATATTTTTATTACTTTTTTTTCTCTTATTATCGTTAGAATTAAGCATAATAGTAATTGCATTATTAGTCATTTATGCATATTTACATAATTTCCTGACTTGTTATATTTATTTCCTATATTAGTTGAATTATATGAAAAAGATACTGTTGGGCTTTATTTTCATGTTTGCGGGATTCCTTCATTGAATGAGGAATTACCGAATTGGAGGGAAAATCTTGAAGAAAAAGTCAATGCTAGAAAACAATGAATGATTTAGAGAATAAAGCAAATAAGGAAAGAGGTGATGAGAATCAAATGAGAATAAAAATATTCTTTATAATTATTTTCAATTCAAGTTTATTTCATCACCCAAGTCAATCAAAAACGCCATAAAAGAGACAAGATATCGTCCAAAGAAAATGGAGACGATTGTAGAAGAGAATAAAGAAAGCTGTCGATTTTCATTGTATTTTTCTTGTTATTTTCGAGTGATGAGAGGATTTACTTTTTAGATATTTTACCCAGTCATGAACTAACTTGGATGTTTTGCCTATTCTTGGTGTTTATTTAGTTTGCGAGAGAATTAGAAAATGACATCGATAAATAATCTACTTATTTAGATTCGGGAGAATTATATTTACGAAACGAATAAACATGGTTCGATCCAAGTGCGTGAGAACTAATCCGGTTCAGGGATGAGTCCAAGATTTCAACGGCTAACAGAAGCGCAAGATAGTTGTTGTACACCTTTGATTAATGATAAGTGCTCAACTCACTATCACTTTTTACACTTTTCATGGGCACTTATCATCAACTCTATACCTATTTGAACTAATGCATAGACTTAATGTGATATATTTAGGGATTATGCCAATAAGGATTATATTTGTAGAAAAGGTGTACTTTTTCTCTTATCTGTGCAAGAACAAGTACTGCCGAGGCAGTAGAATAAGGCCGAGGTAGGACCTGATGTCGAGACAGTAGAGACGAAAAAGACAATATGGCTGGCAATTGAAGGAGAAAAATGAGGAGAACGTTGCTGAGCAAGAAGCCCAAGATTCGGAGCTATGTGCACAAGAAAAACCTAAGGACAAGACCATGCGGGATAAAACCTTCTAGAATATCAAACTTGGAAATATTTAACCTATGTTCATAACTTGTTCCCTACTCCAAGTTGTACTCTAATTAGGAAAGATTTGCCCTAGGCCAAGCCTATATAAGGCATAGCCGTCCTAGGGTTTAGAAGAGACGGAAAATAGAGAGATTTAGATAGCCGAATTTTAAGAGAGTTTTAGGAATAATTCTTCTCATCATGTTCTAAGTTTTCTTAGGGTGTTGGTGAAGGTTGTTAAATATTTGTGAGAGGAGATTGTATTTTGATTTTTATTTTAATGCAATAAAATATCAAGGTTTGCTTACTCATTGTCATTCTTTGTTCTTGCATCCAAGCCCGGGAGGGAAGTTTGTAAGTAATCTATTTGTCTAGACTCGGGAGAGTTAGACTCACGAAAGGAGTAAGTACGATATTCAACTTGATTGGAGAATACTAACTCGGCCTAGGGATAGGTTAAGAGTTTCAGCGGCTAAAAGAAGTGTAGGATTGGTTGTTGGTTATAATTGATTAATGCCGGGAGGTATCATCAAGGACTGACTATCAACAGTATTTTGACTTAGGGATAAGCGAAGTCATACAAGGACACTTTGCCGAACTTTGATAAATTTGCCTAAGAGCAAAGGGTTACCGCGGCAGAGAACATTGTCGCTGCCGAGATAGTATCTACAGTACTGCCGAGGTAGTGCAGTACAATTGCATTAGAACAAGAAGCAGAATAATTGAATCCATAATACGACACAATTAGATCCTACCCTCTCTCTCATAATTGTTATTACCTTAGTTAGTTTAGTTTATTAGTTAATTCGATATCAAACTAAGTTGTGTTTTTACTTTTATTTTACAGAAGCAAGAGGACTGAAGGAAGCATATTAAGTACATCAATCCCTGTGGAGACGATACTCGATAAATTGCTTATCACTTTATTACTTGACGTGTACACTTGCACTAATTGCGCATCTTTTTACATGCATAAATTAACACAGGGATGTATCATCAAAGGATGTGCAATTAACAGAGTCTCGAGTTAGGGGTAACATAGATCACTGAAGAACGTTTTGCCAAACCTTGAGAATAGTCGCTTAACTTGCCCTAACAATTCCCTTAGTTGCAATTGCCCAAGCATTCGGATGAACTGACTGGGTAATATGACTAAGCCCAATTTCCGGAATAATTGAGTGGTGCAAGCATCCACTTGCAAGGAAGAATTCATTCGTCCATCATTCCATAATTCAGGATAACCAGCCTAATCTCTCTTATCGATTACTCCAATTTTTTTTCTTGTTTTAGCATTTAATTTCAATCATTTCTATAAATATTTGTGTCTTTACTTTTCATTGCAAGAAATTAGATTCCGGAAGAAGCACCAATCCCTGTGGAGACGATAACTATCTATACTATAACTTGAAACATGTACATTTACACACATTTACGAAGCACTTAAATCACGCAACACTTAGTCACACTGTGGATAAATTCTTGAAATTTGACAAAGATGATTTTGATACATTTAAAACTTTATTAGACACGAGCCAACATGTGTCTCAAGATAAAAGGTTAAAGTATTGTTGAAGTAAAATATGCGAGTGAAATGATTAATATTTATGTGAGAGTGAAATGATGTTATTTCAAAGAGACTAATGGAACATAATTCTCTCAAACTATTTTAAATTAAATAAATAATTTTAACATTTTAAAATTTTAATGATAAAAGTAAATTTTTAAATAAATTTTAATAATGATTTATGTAAATAATTTGAACATTTTAAACATATCCTTCCCAGTTCTTTTGAAGAAAGTATTTTTGAATAAATTGAAACATTACCTTTAAAATTGTCATGCTATTAACGAGTACTATGCTTCATTTTTTATTGGAAACATTTTTTTCTGTCTTACTAGTTTCAAACCATTTTAATGTCTATAAAATATTTGTAATTATACATAATTATAATTTTTTGTGAAGGGTTCAAAAAATAATTACTAATCAATTAATTAAGCCCTTATGAAAATGTATATTTAATCAAATTAATATGAACTTAGAATTTGGCTTATTTGACAGAATAATTTTTTTTTATTTGGATAAATAACATCTTTCAAATAAGATTTGAAAAAAATACCGTCATTCAACCTACTTATGTTAAATTTATGTTTGAAAAAACGTTAATTTTAAATTTGCGTTTAACCAAAGCGAATTCTAAAGGTAAAAAAAAATAATTTATTAATTTTTTATCATATCAAATTCGCGTTTTATCAAACATAAATTTAACCTACATAAACTGAAAGAGAACATTTTTTTAAATTTTTGTTTGAAAGGATATATTTATCCAAATAAAAATTAAAAAGAAATATTCTACCAAATAAGCCTTAGAACTTAATTAATTGCTCTATTCTATTAAAATTTTAATTCTTCCCTCCTTATAATTATAAAAAGGTTTGTTCGGTTTGATCTTTTACGAAAATTTAATTAAATAATTTGTCACACCCCAATTCTTTCTCAATTGAAAATTTTTAAATCCCTAATCTAAAGCCCTAGGAATTAGGGATTTTCTAGGGACCAAATTGCAATTTCTAGAAGTTTGGGGTTTATTGTTTTGTTTTAAAAGTTCAGACCCTTGATGTGCAATGACACCTTTTCTTTTCTGGAAACGTTTCCCTCTTTCACTCTGTTTCGATTTTTATTTTTGAGATTTAATTCTCCATTAACTTTCGTTTTAATCTTCCACTCTTTATTTGTGTAAACAAAACTTCTAATTCGAAATTCTTTTCTCTGTTAACCACTTCGAATCTGTTCTGGAAACTCTGGTAAGTCTTTGTCTCTCGAATATTTTATTTCTTATTTACCCCTGCTTTAATCTGGAAATCAAAGATGTTGGGTGTTGTTAGAGAATTGTTTTTGCTCTTGTAGTGTTCGAATAAGGGTGAATTGGGTGTTAAGTGAGTTTGGGGTTTTGTTTTGTTTGAAGGGTTGATGAATGTTTAAAGTTTAATTCGATTTTAATGTGTTAAAGGAATTTCTTTTGGTTTGAATCGAATTTGAGGGATTGTTTTTATTCGAATCGAATCGATTTTGGTTTAGGAAAAACTTGAAGAATTGAACCTGGGGGAATTTGGATTTTCCAGATTTTCAGTAAATCTGGGGAAAATCCAGATTTTCTCGGGAAAATTCCTGATTTTCTTGGGAAAATCTGTCCCAGCTCGACCGACCCGACCCAGACTCGACCCGTTCGACCCAAAAACCCACCTAAAATTTCGACCCGTGACCCGATCCGCTGATGTCACTACTGACGTTAACGTTGACTTTTTCAGACTCGATCCTACTTTATATTTTCGACGTCCTGAGTTCAGTAGCGCTATCCGTTTTTCAAAATTTGAACCCAAAGTGTCATTTTTAGGGCTTTTAAGTTCGTATGCCTTATCTGAAAGTTATCTATATCAGATTCTAATATAGTTTCTGCTTGGTTCAGGTGACATGGATTCTGACCCTGAGCATCTATCCCTTTCTCCTCCTGGACGACCTCCTATTCCTCAGACTTCGGGACACGCTCGTGAGTTTCGATTTATGTTTCTGATATATTAGTGTGTCTAATATTTTATTACTCGTAGGTTCTACACCTGCTCATTCGAGTGGTAGAGCTGAGCCCAATAGACGTCACTATAGGCGTTAAGTGATCTGCTATAGGTGTGTCTCTCCCGATGATTTCCTATTTATTTCTGTGTGCAACTTTTTGTGTATATATTAATTCCGTATAATATGTTGATTGTATCATTTTGTTATTTTCTGAAATTAATTGAATAATTGCCATGTTTTGAAATATTAACTGAATATATGATTCTGAAATTGTTATGCATGCCTCCTGTTATTCTCTTAGGTATGTATTCCGATTTTGATATTTGTTCATACCTGATTATCTGTTCATGTCATGATATCGGTAGAATATGTGTACGAGGAAGTTCAGTAGTATCACCTATTAGTGAGTATCACTTCTGATCAGTGGCTCCACCTTCAGGTCGAGTATCCACTTCTGTTTAGTGGCTCCACCTACGGGTCGAGTATCCACTTCTGTTCAGTGACTCCACTTTCGGGTCGAGCTTCACTTCCGATGGTGTGATGGAGATAGAGTGGTTCAGGGGAACCTTCTCTTCTGATGGTGTTTGGAGTTGGGTGTATATCATATCATACATTCATTACATCGCATGGTTTGTTTTGTTTTGTAATATGATGTTACGTTCTGAAATTATGTTATTTTGTTCTGTGTTATACTTATCTGTTCTGTAGTTATGATTATCTGCACCTTAGAGACACACAAGTCTCCCAAGCTTACACCCCCATAGTTTTCTGTTTCAGATCTCTGACCTAGGCTACGTACGATACTTGGAGGATCCTGACTCAGATTATTTTTATCGTATGTTTTACAGTTTCAGTTTCCGAATTATAAAATTTTATTTGGACATTATTTTCTGCATAAAAGACTTTGGACTTTATTTCGGATTTTAGAATATTAAATATTTATGGAATTATGGTTGAACTCGGTTTAAATAAATGATATGTTTCAATGTCTTTAAATTATTAATTATTTAATAATTTATCAAAAATTTTAATGTTATTTTTATTAAAACCTAATGAAGTTTTCGTAACCCTAACTTCTAATCTAAGTAATTAGGTTAAAATTAGGGGTTACATAATTAAAAATATATTTGTAAATTTGATGAAAAATAGAATATTTTTATGAACAAGAGCAATAAGTTGAGTTTCTTTGAAGTAAGAAAAGTACAGTAAATACAATACACTTTAATCACATAAAACTTTGAAAACCAAGCACGCTAAGGAAAAAGGTAAACTATATGGTAGATCCCTTTTGTTTGCAGGGTGTTTAATTTTGGTCATCAATTTTAAAAAGGTAATAATTTGATTATTTATATTTTTGATTTATAACATTTTAGTCATTTGTTTGATAACGCGGCACGTTAATAAAATGGTTAGCTTTAATCCCTAAACATTTAAAAGTTGATTGTCACTAGTTTTAAAACAAAAAAAAGCTTTTTTTTTTAAATCTAAAATAATCTCTTCTCTAACCTTAAGATTATTGTTATGTCTTCAACCAACAACCGAGATGTCTCCAACGAAGAGGAACTCCCATTTCAAGAAAAAAATATTTGATGAGTCTGACTCGCGACGTTATCTATGATCTCATCTAATAATAAATTTATATATTTTTCAAGATAAATCTTCATCTTTTTCTTTTTTATAAGGTGAATCTTCACCTCTTTCTTTTATGTTATTAAATGAATGAATCTCATTGGATGAGACTATAGATAATGTGATAAACCGTGGATGAAACTATAAAGTCTATAATCTAAAGGTAATAATTTAGGACCTTAGAAATATATGATGCACAATTGTATTAGGAGAATTTATATCATGAACCCTATTCGTCTGTGGTCTCAACCGATTAGATTCATCCATCTCATTTTTTAAGGTGAATCACCACTTTTTTTCTTATATGTAATTGGTAAGTAGTTATTAGATAATTATTTAAAGATGAACGAACCAAATTATTTGAATCACAGATAACGTAATGAAGAAAGTTTATGATATAATTTCTCGTCGTATTAGTGATATGAATGCACTTCATAATTGTGACTTGTAACTTAAAAAAAAACCATTACAGTTACAAATCATGTCCTAAACCTTGAAGGTGCTTGAAGTCATTCCTGTCGACTTGGAACCAAACATGATTGGATGATTCAAACATTTTGAAGTGCAAAGGGATTACTTTAATTAAACATTCACTCCACAACTCCCAAAGATTTGATATCAAATCAAAATCTGGAAAATTCGATTGTCTTCGAAGGGAATCTAAGTTAGAAAAATACATAATCTTAATCAAAACTTAAGCTTTGACACTTTCTTCTCATAGATTTTGGAAGATTCGATCATTTAATTAAGAAGCGTTTAGATAACACGACATATGAGATTTTGTTTCACTATTTTTTAAGACAAAGTGCATATGATTTCATGTGTTGCCGACAGTTTCTCAACAGAGTAATATTTAATACTTTGAACAAAAATCAATCTCTATGAGAAAGACCAAAACTTTTATATTGGATTTTCCTTTATATTAGGGGTGGGTGCGAAACCCCCCGAAAATTCGAAACTGATTCCGAAATCTAAAAATTTTGAATCGAAGAAATAGTTAAGAAAACCCAAAATTTCATTTTGGTTCGGACTTTTATTTTTATATTAAAATCGGTTCGAATTGATTAGATATATAATATTATATATTATTTTTAATACTTTATATTAAAAATAGTTTTTATTTTTTTATGAAGTTTAAGTATTTAACTTGCTAGTATTACAAAATAATACTAATATCATACGTCGTTTTTACAAATATATATATTTCCTAACATATTATTAAAATTTATATTTTTAATCAAACCCAATTTTATACACCCATATTTTATACATTTCTTTCAATAAATGTCATTTGCATTATGATCGGATCAACCAAAATTTCATTATTATTATTATTATTATTATTATTATTAAATTTTTTTATTGAATCTTTGGTGCCATTTTCCTCGGACCATGTTTTGTTTTAGCAAGAATTAATGATACTTTAGAACTGATTTTAGATTGTTTTGTTTCACATGCATGCACGAGGTAGAAAGCACTGAATCACGACCAAATGCAACGGGGAAACCTAATCACTGCCCCGAAAATAGAGGCAAATCTTTGGTCAACGACAATGTGGAAGTTGGAACACAAGATAAAATGTCGTTATAGTTAAGGGTAAACTATAGAATTAGTCATCGAATTTGGTCAACGATAATTTAAAAATTAAACACTAAATTTTCTAATTTAAAATGAAGACACAGAAGAAATTTTAAAAAAGAGATAGATAATTTTTATTTTGTTTTTCTTTAATGTTTATGTTCGAAAGATTTAAAACGTATGGTTGGTTAGAAGACTTGTACAAATCTTGGTTTATTTCCACGGTTATAGTTGTAATTTTGTGGTTGCGGACAATTGTTGTGGTCATGGGCGGAGTCAGGTAGGTGATTGAGGTGTCTGTTGACACCCCAAAATTTTTAGAAAATTATATTTTTATACAATTTATATATAAAAATTAAAAAATATATGTAATTGGCATCCCTTTATAAATAATTTGACACCCTTTTATAAATAATTGATTATTTTAAATACCGTTCAAGAAAATGACACTCCTTAAATAAATTCTTGACTTCGCCCTTAATTATGGTATGTTTTTCTAAATATAACTATAATTTTAAATTTGGTTACGGTTTATGATATCATAGAACCTCTAAAACTGTTATAATATGACTATTACATTAAGTTGCAGCCGTAATTTATTACTAAATTTATTAAATTTTAAACTTAAACCTTTATTTTTATATTCTACACCTTAAAAATACAATTATTTTTAATTCTCTAAACCTTAACTACAATCTTTAACTTTAAACTTTAAATCTTTTAATTTAAATGAATACACGAATAAAGACATGAAAAATAGATAGACGAATGACTTCTAACATTCTCCTCTGCAAGGAAAGTTGTACTGTTAGAGCCAAAAAGTTCTTATTTGGCACAAAGGAAAGAAAATAGTTCAGTATATCTTGCTAAAAGTCCAAGTTTCGTTGGTGAGAAAGAGACTATGATTTTTCTAATATGAGGCGGGTTAAAATAGATTAAAATAAAGTAAAATTAAAATTATTATAAAATTATAAGACTTTTAATATATATCAAAATGTTTATATTTTTTATAAGAAATTTGGTACGTAACGAATATTTTATATTTGGCATCATAAATTCAGGACCTTAAAAAATCTGTAAATCATCCGAGACTCGATTGTTACAATCAATTAAATCTTCAAGCACTTACTTTCACCCAGTTAAAAATACTAACAAATTTATGTTAAAGAGGGTTTAATTGAATGTTTTACATTTTTATATAAATTCAATACAAAAAATATAAAAATACAAGAATATTTATATTAGGAATTGAAATTCTAAGGACTTTTATGATTTTTTAAGAATTACACAAATATAATTATAGGTTTTATAATTATAAAAATAAATTATGAATTTTTACATATTTTAAAAAGGTATAATGTCAAAAAATTCCCTTTAATATTTAATTGAATAATCATTTTACTCATTTTTTAAACAATTTAGTCATCAATATTTTATTTTAAATCAAAATATTTTTCATAAATAAAAATATTAATGAACCGATGCTAAATAACTTAAAATTATTAAATAAAATATACGTCAAAAAAAATAATTCATATAATTTTTTAAAATTAATTTTAACTAATGTATCTTTTTGTAAAGTCAAAATATTTGTTTATATAATAATGTTATCAGGACGCGCACTGTCATGTAGGTTTATTGTATCATTTCAAGTCAAAATTTAGCGTTACTTGATTAATAGTTTTCATCTGCAGACTTTGATCTTAAATAAAATTTTAAGGGTTAAATTATCCAAAAAAAGTGGAGGTCAAAATGACTATTTAACCAAATATTGTGAGTATATTTTAGTTATTTTAGAAAGATATCGGAGTCTCAAACAATAATTAAAGAAATAAAGGAAATGGGGTATATTTTAAAAACTACGACAGTTGTTACAGTGAATAGGGATAATTCTATTTGCACATGGCGTTATCCTTTATTCCTCTTAAACAATGAATGAACCATGTATAATTTAAGACGTAACGTCATATATACATGGCGTTATCCTCGTTCATTATAACAATTGTTGTAGTTTTCAAAATATACATTCTTTTCGTTTATATCCTCAATTATTGTTTGAGATTCTAATATTCCTTTAAAATTATCGTATTTTTTTGATATTATGCATTTAAAGAACGATTAATGACAATTAACAACATAGTGATATTTTATAATATAAATAGAAATTATTGAACAATTTATAACTTTCAAAACATCAATAATTTAAAAATATTTTAATTATTTAGTTCAGTGATTATTAGTATATTTTACCAAAAAGATTATAGAAATACTTCAAATCTATAAATCAAAATCAATGTAATTAATATTATCATGTGAAGCATGAAATTGATTTTATAACATGTAAAATAAATTAAATGAAACCAATACAAGTTGAAAAAATCCATGCAATAAATCCAGCATTAGTCAGGATTATTTATTCACCAAAACAATGCCAGAGTGGCATCAATATCTTATAAAATACTTTACAATTTTAATTTTTTCTAATTAAAATTGAAAGATTACTAAAAAAATCCATGCAATTAATACAAGTATTTTTTTTATATAGTGTTAGATTTATTTTGATTTTTTTCAATGTTTTTTCGGTATTTTTTATAGTTTTTCCCAAAATTAAAGTAATATAATATAATCTGATATGTAATTAAACGAGTTTAATATAAAATTATATCTCGACTTAAAATTCGAAATCTCAAAAAATTATCTCTAACGTTTTATTGAATAATTATTTTAATTAATATTATTTTAAAATATTTATATTTTATCATTTTATTTTAAGTCATTTTAATTTTTTATAAATAAAAATTATTAATCAATTGATAATTTTAATTTTTAAAAGAGATCAGACGTTTGATTAACAAGAGATTTAAAGTTAATTAGAGTTGACTAAAGTAATGGTTGTTAATTAATTACATAATTAATTATTAAGGACTTTCCTTCTGAAAGCTTCTGTCTTTCTCAAGTTGTCAACCGCACCCAAAATTGTTGGGTTTTACACGTGAGCTGCATGTTTTTATAATTAAATGCTCTCTTTAGAATAATGTTAAAATAATGGAACAAATTTATTCAAGAGGAAAATACTGTAATTTTATAAGAGATATCACTTATAATTATTAGATATAAGGTGCTTTTGAATAATAATTTTAAACTTAAATATTAAAGACAATATTATTTAGAAAAACAGATTATAAATCATAAAAAAACAATATAAGTGATTAATAATTTGATATAGGGGTGAATATTCGATCGAGTTGAGTTAAAAAATTTTGAGTTATTCGAGCTGACGAGTCTAATTTTATCATTCGAACTTTCATTTAAATTTTTTGAATTGAGGTGAAAAAAATCGAGTCGAGTTTCAAGTTCTTATAAAGATTTAATTGTAATTATTTATTAAATTATAGTATTATATATCAATATGTATATATTATAAAAATTTGAGGGGCTCGTCTCGAACTTAAAAATAAATATTCTAATTATTAAAAAAAATTTTAGTTATTCAAATTTCCATTTTACAACTCAAACTTTATTTGAAATTTTTTCGAGTTATTCGAGTTTATGAAATTTCGAGTCGAATAAAAACGAGTCAAATATTTTCACCTCAAGTTGAGTTATTCGATTTTTTCTAGTTGAGTTTTGCCCGACCCTGATTTAATATCATTTAAGTATGTATTAAATTTAAGTCATTGTGTGTGTAAAAATCTTTGCTAAAAGGCATGTCGAAATCAGGTGTGCAACACAAGTCATTCCGAATATATGTTTATATTATGTGACTTAATTATAATGAGATTCAGTGATAAAATTATATAGGGTAAGAAAGAAACCATCGTTATTTATTTATAATTTTTTTAATTTTTATATATTTTTAAAATTTAAATTCTGTTTCCTCCAAATCGATCTCATTTAATTGTTATAAGTCCCTTTCAACCTAACAAAACATCTCATTTGTGATTTGTACATTTTGGACTAGATTGACCAATTGAAAATATGTTGTAATTTATATTACCATCCATCAATTATAAAGCAAAGGCTGACTACCTATCATCAATCCACGTGGATGAAAACTAGTGGTTGACAGTGTGAACATGAAAGCACATAAACCGAGCCTATCCATTTTCTAAGAAACTTCCCGCGTTTATTTTGTTGCATTAGTTATATAATAAATTATAATGGCCTCCACAATCTCTCAATTAAAATAAATGGTAAAAATATACTAAAACCACCAAATTATGTATAAATATTTATTTTAGCTATGTAATTTTCACATGATATAAAATAGTCATTAAATTTTTAGTTCAGATGTAAAATATTATCTATTAGTTATAAAATTTTTGATAAAATATTATTTTATAATAATTTGTTAAATTTAAATGACCTTCTTAAAACATTTGAAAAAATAATGATAATCTTATAATTAAATTAAAAGTTTATTAAAATTTTATAATTTTTTATATAATTAAATTAAAAGTTTATTAAAATTTTATAATTTTTTATATAATTAAATTAAAAGTTTATTAAAAATTTATTTTTATATAATTTAGTGACATCTAATATACTTTAAAATTAAAATTAAGGAGCGGTTTGGGAGAGAAAAAATTGATGATGTTTATCCTAAAAAATTTCAGGTTCAATCAACTTTGTCTGTAGCTTTTGTTTTATTAAAATATTAAAAAATATTAGGGAGAGAGTTCGATCAATTCAAATATTTTTTTATTTATTCGAGTTGACGAGTCTAATTTTATCATTCAATTTTTTTCGAGTCAAGTCAAGTTGAAGAAACTCGATACGAGTTTTCAAGTTCTTATAAAAATTTAAGTATAATTATTTATTATCTTCTAGTATGATTTAATTATAATTTAAACGAATTTCACTAATCATATAATATATATATTTCTTCATATCATAGGGGGTAATATTTTTATATATCAGTATATATCATAAAAATTTAAGGGACTTGCTTCGAACTTAAAAATAAACATTCTATTACTAAAAATTTTGGGTTATTTGACTCAAATTTTATTTAAAAATTTTTCGAGTCAATTTAAGTTTATAAAATTCCAAATTGAGTCAAAGACGAGTCGAATATTTTTACCTTGACTCAAATCATTTAAAATTTCGAATCGAATCGAGTTTTACTTATCTCTAGATGTTACCGTATACTACTATATAATCCTAAAAGAATATTAATAATAATATACATTAAAATAAAATTTTCCAACTTCCACTTCCAAATAATATAAAAAATAAAGAAGAAAAAAAAATCCAATCACGTTGCTACCCTTGAGGTGGAACCAATTTTTCTTTTCTTTTTCCCCTTATATTTAAACCTACACCTGCTAGTACTACTCACCTTGTTCTCATTTCTCAACCTTCTTCTCCTGCAACAAACATCATTGCTGTTTGAAAACAAAAGACAGGGAAACAAATGGAAGAGATTAAGTCTAGGTTTGAAAGGATTTGCGTGTTCTGCGGAAGCAGTTCAGGGAAGAAAGCTAGCTATCAAGAAGCCGCTGTCGAGTTAGGCAAGGAACTGGTAATAAAATTTACTCTCTTTTCCGTTTCATCTTGTTCCCAGGAAGAACAAGGTTTCCTGCAAAATTCATATAATTTCAATTCAGACACTTTTTAACATTGTCCGATCTCAAACGTTTTAAGGTTTTGATTTTCTCGATGGTTCCATTTCTTTTATCAGTTTTAGAACTGAATTGTTTTTTTTTTATTTGAATCCATTAAGCTATGGACGTGCGCTTATGATTATAGTTGTAGAGATGGATTAGCTGTACAGGAAGAGCAGGTTTAGGGTTTATACGTCTGTTTGGCATGAGAGAAAGAGAGAGAGACAGGCAGACAGCTGTTATCTTACTGTCAGTTGAGCAGCTTTCTTGCATGATCCTTTGTTTTTATTTCATTTTTTAAGAACCCTCTGAAAATGAAATGCTAATAGCCTAATACTGTAATAATTCTATTTACAATATAATTAATAACAACAATAATCATAATTTCTTGGTTTTTCCAAAGGGAAACAAACGTGCTAGCCTTGATATCATGACACCTTTGAGCCTGTGTTTTTATTGCTTGTGGGATTCCAACAAAATGCTTTCATTTGTTTTTACGAAAAAGTGTGTTCTTTTTAAGGTGGAGAGAAGGATTGATTTGGTCTATGGAGGTGGAAGCGTGGGGTTGATGGGTCTGGTTTCTCAGGCAGTTCATGATGGTGGGCGACATGTTCTAGGGTTTGTTTTCTCTCCCTTTATCTTAAGTTTTTTTAATCAATTACGGTAGTTATAAGTAATATTTGTTTAAAATTATATTCTCAATCATTTAATTTTAACTTTTTAATCATTATATTGTAAATATCGGTATTTAAACTCGTAACTTCCAAAAATAACATTTGTTTCTCTAACCAGACAAGATAATTATCCTCTTACTCTCGATGTATTGGTAATAAATCATGAAATTAGTGTATTTTTTTGGGTTTTGAAACATGGTTTTAAGTTTTTAAATAATTATCCCTCTTGAACCATGCAAAATTTCCAAAAGACAGTGTTGTGGTTTTCCAACAAAGAGACATCATGGGATCAAATGCTGGTCCATAATAGGATTGATGTCCCCCACCATTTTTTTATTAATAAAAAAGTTAAGGGTCAAATTGTAAAATTCAACTCTTTGTTTCACTTCTTTTGAATTAATAATTCTGATTTATGTTTGATTCTTGGGTTTTGCAGTGTTATTCCAAAGACCTTGATGCCTAGAGAGGTAAATATTCAGAACCATTGAACCAAACCCCATCTTGTTTATAATCTTGTCTTAATTATCAACATGGTAACTAAGTTACTGAAACTTTGTCTTAAAATGTGGGTGTTGTTTCAGATTACTGGTGAAACTGTCGGAGAAGTAAGAGCTGTTTCTGATATGCATCAAAGAAAAGCCGAAATGGCACGACTGGCCGATGCTTTTATTGCACTCCCCGGTATGAATGAATCAGCTCTGCTAGTTTCATTGGGAATGCTCAAACCTTACTTGACACTTGCATGTTAATTTACACAATCTCAGGTGGCTATGGCACACTGGAAGAACTACTTGAAGTTATTACATGGGCTCAGCTTGGAATCCATCGTAAACCTGTAAGAAACATGTTCGGTTTTTCAATCATTTGTTTGCAAGTAACGGTATAAACTATCTACAGTTGAAATCATGGTCGGTTCAAAGATTTTAGGGTCTTGTGCAATTTATTAAAACGAGACTTTTATTTTATTAAAAATATTATTATCTTTAAAAATTTTGGGGTCTTTGCAATTTATTCAAAGATATATAATATCTTAATAGAAAAATATTGTTAGATTATATTCTTGAACAATAAAAATTAAATATTAAACATCTAAAAATCAAATATTTTCAGTTTTCACCTAAAAACGACATTCTTTTTATGTTTTAAGTTTTAAATAATTATTAATATACATGCACATAATTATATATATTATAAATATTTAATTTCTTTATTTTTAGGGTCCTCTTTTAGGGCCTTGTGCAGTCGTTCCTATTGCATTTGTCCAGAACTTCCACTAGTTGAAGTTAATATTTATAAATATTCCGTTATTCCGTTAATATTTGAAGTTAATACCGATGATTAAATGAAAAAAAAAACAATTGACACAGAAATTTTTGATTAATGAATATCTTGAGGGTGGGTGGGGAGAAACACTTGAGAATCAATGCATGTGGTATTTGAATAGAACTCACATGGAAAGATAACATAAGATTTGATAACCTAATAATGCTCGTGCTTCATGCTTTGTTGAATTGGTTGGAAGATCCCCATTTGAATGAGAGAAAAGTTGGTCAAATGAAGGTGTTGGTAGTATGTCTTAATTCGACCAGACAAACCATGTTTTTTTTTATAACTGAAACAATAGTTTTGTCCAATAATCTAAGAGTAAATGTTCCTTTGTTGCAGGTAGGTCTATTGAATGTTGATGGGTATTACAACTCTTTGTTGTGTTTCATCGACAAGGCTGTGGATGAAGGCTTTATTTCTCCAACATCACGTCGGATTATCGTGTCTGCTCCAACAGCCAAACAATTGGTCAGACAGCTAGAGGTAAACTAGTCTTAATGCGATATTCGATCCTATATTCTTTTATATATTATGTCAAAGATAATACTAATCGAACTAAACTCAATTGACTTGACTTTGCTATTCTACGTTTACAGGAATATGTACCCGAGTACGATGAAATAACATCGAAATTAGTATGGGATGAAGTGGATAGACTTAGTTATGTGCCGGAATCTGGAGTTGCCACGTGATGTACATCGCCTTGCCTCGGCTACGTATATACGGTTGGAATACGGTACAACCGGTAGAGCGCCGGTCAGAGCTGTTTGGAGGAATTGGGAAGCCGAACACATAGTTACAAGAAATGATATCACTTTGCTCCTTTGTGAAGCTGTGGAGAAATCATTGAATTTTAAAGTTACTGATTAATACTAGTTTTTGTTTATATCAATTATTAATTCTTTAAGCTTTTGTCTCAGTATAGTTTTATATTATCTAAACAAAGATTTATTTTCTTTTTTATTAGATTGGTCGGTGAAAAACAAAGAACTAGTAGTATTTGGACAAGTTGGTCCCATATATGAATAGTTTGTCATTAGGACAGAATGTAAGAGATTTGTATTAATTGTAT
The DNA here is from genome assembly GCA_035048815.1 of Abelmoschus esculentus. Lineage (NCBI taxonomy): Eukaryota > Viridiplantae > Streptophyta > Magnoliopsida > Malvales > Malvaceae > Abelmoschus > Abelmoschus esculentus. The sequence goes on from JAUCBN010000005.1 coordinate 18,079,615, forward strand.
TTACTTGACTGAAAAAGGCATTAATTTGCAAAGTTATGAGGCGATTAGATTTGCTCAAAAGTCATGTTAGATTTTTTTTTTTTAATTTCGGTTTATTTAAATCCTAAATTCTAATGATAAAAGATAAAATGTTCCTTTTAAATGATCTAAATAAGAGTAATATAATTTTTTAGTACATGTGAGTTTATTCGGATATAAAAATATATTAAAACATTAAATTCTAATGAGATTAGAATGTTTAAAAAAATTATTTATTTGGATCAATGAAAGAACTTAGGTATAAAACTGTCTTGATTATAACCGGTTGCGACATGAGGTGGTGATAACCCTAACTCAATTGAACTTGACATTGATCTAAACTTGAGTTGAGCCTAACTACTTTAGATCTGAGCCTAACCTGAAAACGACTGTAACCTAAAATGAACTCGACAATGTAATAACTGAATTCGTTCGGTACCTAACTAAATATGAACTTGATATTAACTTGATAACTAAGTTATATGACTTTATTTGAAACAACCTAAGATCTGAGTGTGCTCTATTTGAGATTGGCCTGAACAAATAATTATTTGACCCATAATTAATTGACTTAATGCGATTGACTTATTCATTTTAATAAAAAATTAAGCATTTTCACTCCAACATAACGGCAAGATATTGATTGAAAACTTTTTTTAATTTATTTCTTTACAATTATTTGAATAATCCTACGAAATTAATTGTCCCTACATTATTTTTCAACTTAATGTGACAATTATTCTCTTCACGATAATATAACTCCCTCTATTCTCTATTTTCTAAATTAGTTGAATTATTTAAAATATAGTTGACATTTGAGAGATTGTGATTATTTTAAGGAATTAAACGAAGTTTTAGTATATAGTTGACATTTGAGAGGTTGTGATTATTTTAAAGAATTAAATGAAGTTTTAGTATATAGTTGGAATTTGTGAGAATTTTGACTTAAGAAAGTTGAGATTTGGCCGACTTAATTTTTTTGAATTTCATTTGAAATTATATAGCTCAACTTAAACTTTATCTGAAATTAATATAACATGACCTGAACTTCATCCGAAAATGATCTAACTAACCTAATTGAATGACCCTACTCAAAGTCCATCTGAACTTAAATTAACTCAATAATTAATTAACTCAAATTTAAACCTAGTATTGATCGAACCCGAACTCGAAATAAGACTTTGACCCCCAACCTTAGGATATTAAGCGGGATGGTTGATGGAAATTTTATGATAAATTTTTAGATAAGAGGTTATCTTATAATTTTTTTTTTCTCATCAAAGTACAATTGTTATTAGAGTTAAATATAAAAGATATTATTATATGTTTCATTAAAAAAATTAAACTTAAATGGAAGAAAAAAATACAAGCACGATAATATTAAGAAGATTATACATCAAAATAAAAAACACCGAACAAAAGTGCGATAATAGAGATAAGTTATTAAAGACCTAAATTAACCTTAATTAAAGATCGATTTAACGTCTAATTAATTAAATTTAAACCATGATTTTGTGAGCCTAATTTGAAAACTAATTTATTATGGAACTAATTTAATGTTTAAACCTAAGGGGATCTTATAATTAGTGTTTAAAAAAATCCTAAACTAGGGGATATAATCATTTAAAAAGTGAATCTAAGTAAAGAGTTAGCATTAGGGTTAAAATCCTAAAGTAGGGGATATAATCATTTAATATGGGAGGGATACTTTTACCGAGACACTATTTTTCCCCCTTTAATAAACTTATATTAAAAAAGTAAAATAATTATAAATTAATTTTTTAAAAATTTATGTTTTACTTTTCAATATCAAATCTTTACTTTTTATCTTTAAAGACAAAGATGAGAGAAACGCATTTTAGAGAGTGTAAATCACCTGCCTTTCCTATGTTTTTATTTATGTTCCCACTTTAAATTAGAAGGTTTAGGATTTAAGATTTAGCCTTCTAGTTTAAGAATTTTGGTTAAGGTTTAAGGAATTAAGGTATGGTGTATTTTTTAAAAGATAAGGTTTAGGATATATAAAAAAAGGGTTCAAGGTTTAAAATTCAATTTTTTAAAAAATCAAAGAGGTATAAAAAAGGTACAGATAATTTTTGTTCCCTTTTAGACGCATAAAAACTTAAACTTACATAAATTGAAGTAATATAAATAAAATAAACACATTTATAAAGTTAACCCTAGCAATTATCCTACGATTATACTAATATATATTGTATTACAATTTATAACATAAAAAATTATTAGGTGAATCATATTTACCACATCATTTATGATCTCAATTAATCATAATAAGACTATAAATAATGTAATAAATCAATATCGTATTATAATTTCTCATAAAAAAAAGACAAACAGACAAAGAAAAACAATAGCATGTTTTATAAATAATGAAGCTTATAACACGTACAAAAACACATACTTTTAGAGAAGCATTTTTTTCTTTTGCACTTTATGTCTAAGACACAAAATTTGCAAGAAAAAAAACTTTCTAACTCAGCCAACATATTTTTCATAAAAAATATATACGGAAAGAAAAAGAAATAATGAATTGGATTTCAGACTGTCTTCCTGAAACACTTGTGGGTTCCATTCCTTTTCCCTGCTACGGTCGGAATCTCAGTGCAAATTTTGTTTGTTTTATTACAAACTATTTATCTTGCGGTTTGGTGCTTCGGAGTTTAAGACGAGCATGTTGGATCCTGGAGTTACTTGGAGAATACGGAATCGAGTCATCGTCGTTGTCAAAATCGAGTTCCGATAAGCTCTCTGGTTTGCCGAACCTCGGTGAGTCTACAAAGTTAACACGACTCAAGGGTGATGAGCAATAACCCTTGTTCCTCATCGACGGACTACGTAAACCATTAGGAGACGGCGGCGGCGGAATGCTGGAATATCGCTCTTCACATTTCTGATCACTTGGATGTATAAGTTAGTATCGTTCCGTCAAATCGAATAAATCGAATAAACCGATAATCAAATCTTACCTTTCGGGGTTTTCCTTGATTAAACTTCGCAGTTTGGCCTACCACGTACTGAAACATTTCGAAGAATTTCGCCAACCCCATTTCCGAGCAGTTAGCAGAGGAATTCGTGAACACATCCCATGCACGAGCTCTCAACTCCATGATCTTCCTGTCCACTTCAGTTTCATGTTTCGACATGAAAGGCTGTAAGAAGGTGTCGAACACAAAGTTGGTTCCCTGCATTAACAAAACACAATAATATTACAAATTATTTTGTGAATTAAGTTAAAACATTTGCATGAAAATGTCTGTAAGATTTGACAAATCACCTTCATTTTAGGGTACCATAGGTAGATCAGAAATGCAAGCTTCATCTCTCCATACAGGGGAAACCTTCATGATAGTTCAAATCTGATATTAGTAACCTAAGCAATCAGATTGGAGCTTTGAAAGTTGGCAGCTTTACCAGGAAATGAATATGTCCATTATCTTCTCCAAAAATGTGAAAAACCCTACCAGGATCCTGCAAAATGCAATGTATTTCCTTTAAATTGAAGTTTGAATTTTATTTTTTAATAAAAATATAAATTAAAATGGTCATGGTTTATATACCAATATTTACACCAAAATCTGAGTTCTTCGTTCTCAACCTTCTTCCTCACCATTTTAAAGCACTCAAATGCTGGATATGCATATCCAAAAGTCAACCTGAAATTATAATACAAATAAGAATAACATGAAATTGTAACGAATGCAGGGACGAAATCAAGATTTAGAGTTGAGGGAATTAAAGTTGTGGGAAAATTTCTTAAATAAACTAAAATTATAAAAATTTTAAATAAGAGAACAAATGTGAAAAAAAATTCTTTCCCATCCTTAGATGGATGTACATGAGGTATTTTTTTTTTCATTTTTTGTCCCTTTATTTAATTTTTTTTAAAAAAATAATTTATTTATAAATTGATACCCAACTTTTAAACATTTATGTTTTACACTGCCAAAAATCCTGACTAGTCTATGGTAACATAAATATTATAAAACATATACTAATGATATTTAAGATCATCTTACATTAGCAATCTGATCAAGAAATCACCCAACATTTTTATTAATTAATTACTTATTCTCCGGAATCTACCTTGGGAATTTTCCTGTGGATAAATGAAATAGAATTCCATGAGAAAATTTGAAAATTCACTTCATCAACTCATTCATCCATGGTGAAACACAAAAAAGAAGACAAAGACAACCTAGAATTCCAAACCTGTTCCCAGGTGTATGGGTTGCAAAAGAAAAAAAAACTTCAAAGACCAAAAACCCTGAAAAAAATAAATAAATGAATTAGGAAACAAACATGAAATCTAAACAAAATACATGTTTTTAATTTGTTTTAGATTAAAAAAAAAGTTTAAAAACACCTCTGAAACAAACTGATAAACAAAACTACAATAATCAGTTTGATTCTGGGGAGAAATATATGAAAGAATATTTTATGAGTATGTTGGAATGGATTATAATGGATGCATTTATAGCAGCTGTTAAGACCATGTTTGTTTGTTTGTTTTTCCCATAATAGAAGGATTGGCTAGAAAGAAAATCACGGTCTTCTCTTCCCGCTATTTTCTCCCTTTTTATAAAAAAATGCTAAAAATTTGCATACCCACATTAATTATTTTCTTAAAAATAGATACCACTAATTTTCTAGGGGAAAAATCGATTATAATTGTTATATTTTAATATCTTTTTATTTGGTATTAAAAATTATTTGATTATATTTTAAAATAAATTCAATAAAGCACGGATACTTCAATTTAGTGGCGTATTATGTACTCGATACAGCTTTGTACCGAGAATATATTGTAACACCCCGACCCGGATATCATATTGGGCCTCCGGCCCAAAACCCGTATTTCAAAAATTCCTTGAAAGTCCAATAATAAAGCCAATTCAAGTCCAAATACGATCCATAAAATCCATTTAATTTAGAACAAAAGCCCAAAATAGTTTAAAATGACCAAAGCTCCAAACTATTACAACCTATTTAAAATATTTGACCCAATTAAAATAACAGAGTTACAAAAATACATATAGGTCTGACAAAGTACTAGCCCACTACATCTATCACTGTACCTTGACACAAAGTCGATGCTGAAGTCCAAACCTCGATGGTGCTCCACGGGACCTGCTTCACCTAACCTACGCACAAAAACACATTTCGAACGCTGAGTCACACAAGCTCAGTGGATACGTCAAACTCGGCCAACATCATGCATATCAAAAGCAATAAAGTATGACATATAAAACTCGTGTTGATATGATGGTTTAGCATGTTTGCCTAACACATGACATAAATGAGATATATATTATCGCATACAGCATATACAAATCAATCAGTCAACACAATGTAGTGAGGCCCGCGTTCACACAGTATTGGGATCCTACACTACGAGTAGGGCCCGCGTCCACACAGCATCGGGACCTATACTCAGGGATGAGGCCCACGTCCACACAATATCGGGATCCTACATCCAGGATTGAGGCCCGCGTCCACACAGCATTAGGATCCTCCAAATCCCATACTCGAAAAATCGCATCGAGTATCTTCGAATGAGGCCCGCGTCCACATAGCATCGGGATCCTACATCCGGGATAGTCGTCAAATCATCATCCAGAATGTTACATCAGATGGCCTTCGACATGTTGCAATACTTATGAATATCCGGATTTTCAACACACAAGGACTCAAACCACACGAACGATCCACCTAGGATCTTATCACAACAAGATATACTAAACCTTATCATTCTTAAGTCTTTCGCAGTTATGATTATCAAGTTTAGTTCGATAATTTATTTCGTAGCTTTTATATTAAAGTTTTTATTTATTAAGAAACACCAAACCCAAAACTCTACCCATCTTGGCCAAAATACACAGAGGTATCGATACCCTTAGGTAGGGTATCGAAATACCCTGTATCGATACCCACCCAAAGAAGGTATCAAAACACATAGGTATCGATACTCGATACCAGTATCGATACCGTTGACCAATTCAAAAAGTCAACAAAAGAGAAGGGAACATTTCGATACAGGTATCGATACAAAAAGTTTCTGGAATCCTTGGGTATCAAACCCTGATTCGATACCCCTGATCGACAAGCCTAACCACGCTCATGGGTATCGATACCGATATCCCGAGTATCGATACCCCCTGCACGAAGGACAAGTCTGCACTTAAAAATTCTAGTTTTTCAGCCCCAAACTTAATCTAATCGATTCTAAAGTCTTCCTACTCATTTTTAAGAGTGTTTAAGGTGTTTTAATATCATTTATCATCCCTTTAACACAAAGCTACGAATTTCACCATTAACACTTTTCAAGCTCAAACCAAGCATACATATACACCAAACTATATGAATGCTTCCTACCATGATATGCATAATAATTAGAAGAGTTGGGAGTACCAACCTCAGCAAGCACAACATCCAAACTCGAACTCACTCTCCCGAAGCTTTTTCCTTTGCCCAAACCTTGAGATACTGCTCCCACAGTCTTTTCTTCATCTTCACCAAACCAAACCATTCTTACCTCTTTGGATAGATCTCTTGATGCTCTATAATTTCACTACTAACACTAAAACGAGATTCCAGCTTAGGACTTTAAAGATTCAACCTTTAAACCATATTTTCTTGTTACAAAGGAGATGGGGAAATGAGAAAATAAAAGAGAAGAGGTGATATCATCTCTGCAGAAGAATAAAACCCCCAACCCCTCTTCATCCATTTTGGCATTTACAAAAATGCCCTTAGTCTACCACTCAAAAGCCCAACACACCAAGGCCCGATAAGACCCAACAAAAAACCAAAGCCCAAACCAATAAACTCGGGACTAGAACCGAAACCCATAACCCTCAAATTAACCTGACGCTCGGATCCGAATCTGGGTCGTTACAACTCTCCCCTCTTTAAAGAAAATTTTATCCTCGAAATTTACCTAAGGGAAACAAATGCGAAAAGAACAACCTCATACGGTCCTCTAAACCTTGGACTTAATTTGCCTTTTCTTCTAAAACGGCTGATCCATTTTCATGACAATACTTCTAAGAACACTTTTTTTCATCATCTCATACTCTATTTCTGTTAGTTTCAAATCCATATACAATTTCTGCCTATATGGAGTTGTCTTTAACCGATCACGAATCAACTAAATTTCTAGATAGTCCCCTTGAGCATAATCGACATCTATATCAATTTCTAATATGCTTCAACCCAACAAACAGAGTTATGTACTTTCTGCCATTCAAAGCCTCATACGGAGTCATCTAAATACTCGATTGATAATTGTTGTTATACGCAAACTCAACCAACGATAGGTTCTTCTCTCAAGTATTCTAAAAATCAATGATGCAACATCGTAGCATATTCTTGAGAATCTGAATCATTCTCTTTGAATGCCCATCTGACTGAGGATGATATGAAGTACTAAAATTCAAACGGCTACCCCAAAGCACTGTGCAAACATTCCCAAAATCTGGCTGTGAATCTCAAATATCTGTCAGACACAATCGATTTCTGTACATTATGTAGTTTCACGATCTCACTGACGTACAAATCTACCAACCTATCTCATGCGTAATTCGTAAGGATAACAATAAGGTGAGCACACTTCAAGGAACGATCAACTATAACCCAAATTGAGTTCTTCTTTGAAGGGGTCAACGATAAACCAGATACAAAATTTATAGCGATATTTTCCCGCTTACCGTTTCCATTCGGAATCTTCAATGGCTGTAACAAACTAGATGGAAACTAATGTTCTGCTTTAACTCTCTAACAACCCATACACTTACTCACATAGTCGGTAACATCTCTCTTCAGACCAAGCCAGAAATATTCATCCTACAAACCATGGTATATTCTTCGTAGTACCTAGACGTGTAGCAAAAGGACTATTGTGCGCTTCGATCAGAATCATACGTCTTCAATCGTTGTTATTCGGCATAACTACTCTGTCTCTGAAACACAATACACCATCATCTCTGAAATTGTACTCTATAGATCTTTCTTCGATTATATCTTGTACGTGAAGTACCAAAGATCTATCTAACGACTGTTTCTCTCTGAGCAACTGACTCAAAGTAGTTCTAACCTGAAGTCCGGCTACCAATCCATCATTATCCGATAAATTCAATCTAACAAACATAACTCTCAACTCAACGGCTATTTCCCTGCTCAAGCATTTGTCACTACATTAACTTTACTCAGATTATACTAAATCTTGAGATCATAGTCTTTCAATAACTCTACTACCTGCGCTGCCTCAGATTCAATTCTTTCTGCGTCCTCAGATACTTCAAACTCTTATGATCTATATAACTGCGCATCTTTTACTATACAAATAATGCCTCCAAATCTTCAAGGCAAACACAACTACAACTGGCTCTATATCATGGGTCAAATAATTTTGCTCTTGGTTCTTCAACTGTTTTAAAGCGTAAGTTATAACTCTTTCGTCTTTCATAAGCATACAACCTAGCTCTACATACGAAACATCACTGTAGGTCACATAATCTTTCCCTAACATTAGCTGTATCAAAATTGGCACATCTATCAAAACTTCTTTCAGTTTCTCAAAGGCTTGTTGTCTTGTATCTGACCCCTCAAACTGAACATTCTTCTGACGCAACTTAGTCAAAGGAGCAGCTATCTTTGAACATCCATTCACAAACCTCTTATAGTAACCTAATAAGCTTAGGAAACTACGAATCTTTATGACAGACTTCGGTTGCTTCCAACTCACAATCACTTCTATCTTCTTAGGATCTACCTTAATCCCTTTAGCTGACATTACATGTCCTAAGGTAGCAACTTCTCTAATCCAGAACTCCCACTTGCTCAATTTGGCATACAACTGATGATCCAACAAAGTTCGCAATACTAACCTCAAGTGTCTGTCAGGGTCTTCCTCAATACGTGGGTACACCAATATGTCATCGATGAACATAACCACAAACTGATCCAAGTGCTTGTAGAAAATTCTGTTGATCATGTCCGTGAAGAGCAACTAGTGCATTAGTCAACCCGAAAGACATAACTAGAAACTCATAGCGACCATACCTTGTACGAAAAACTATCTTCAGTACATCGACTTCTTTTACCTTCAACTGATAATACCATGATATCAAGTCTATCTTGGAAAACACGGTAGCACCTCTAAACTGATCAAACATATCATCAATTCTCGGTAGTGGATACTGGTTCTTCATTGTCAACTGATTCAACCGTCTGTAGTCGATGCACATCCTCATACTACCGTCTTTCGTCTTCACAAGCAACACGGGTGCGCCCTAAGGCGAAAAGCTCGATTGGATAAAAACCTATATCTAATAGTTCTTGCAACTGAGTCTTCAACTCTTTCAATTCTTTCGGTGCCATACGATACGGAGCAATCGAAAAAGGAACAGAATCTGAACACACCTTTATGACAACTCAACCTCTCTATCAGGTGGTAAACCAGGCAACTCTTTTAGAGACACACTCGAAAGAAAATCACATACTGTTCTGATATCCTGCAGTCTAACTATTTTCATATTCGGGTTCATCATATATGCTAGGTATGCCTCACAGCCCAACTCAACTAACCTCTGAGTCTCTAGAGTCGAAACAACATTTAATAAGAACTTCACATTCTCCCTCACAACCACAATCTCATAGTCTTCTGCTAGCCTCAAATAAATTCTCTTAGTCTCAAAGTCTATCCTAGCCCTACGCTTTGTCAGTCAGTCCATACCAAAAATCACATCACAACCGTAGAATGACAATTCCATCATATCAACTGGGAACACATACCTCTGAACCATCAATGGACATCGTCTATACATCTTTCTGACCAATGCGGTATCTCTAAAGAATTAGTAATACTAACACCTATATATAGTGTCTCACAAGGTATATCCAACATCTTAGCATACTCACTCAGAAAACACTACCGATGGGCTAGCTGTCATATAGATCTGGATCTCTTTCCTCAAACCTCTCAATAACCTCTTACACTTCATCTTCTCGGTAGCTATCAACTCGAGTGTATGTCTACTCAGCTGTAGGAACTTCTGCTCGTACTCAAAGACCGTACGATTATATTGCACAAGAAGGGTAAACTGATCTCTCAACCAACCAATGTGAATCTCGCCCACATACTTTTTCTCAAACTCATCCAAAAAGTTGTCTCATGTCGGCTGATCGGAATACTAAACCATCTCAACTGTTTCCCTATCACCCTCTCGCATTACCCTTTAGAGGCGATAGTACATATGACTACCCATCCTCCTATCTCAACCTTATCTGTCTCAAGATCCAACGATTATCATGATGCCACTGATCTGCCCTCACAGGATTATCATAGTCAGAACCCAAGAAATCTGTAGCACCCTACTTGCGAACTCTCTCGATAGGTGTCTCGCTTGGGGTAGGTGCATGCCTTAGAATAACCTTCACTATCCGATCCAAAACACGCTACAAATGGGCGGACTAATTCGCCCCTTGCCTAACCCCTGCCTCAGACTCGACCACAACATGCACAGAAAATAACAACAACAAACAAGATTACACCATCGAAATTTCAGCTTTAAGGAAGATACGCTATTGACACGTGGGCCATACTTGTCTAACACCTATACAACATACTAGACTCTTCCGGGGACTCCTAGAACCGACTCAACCTGGGCTTTGATACCATTAAATGTAACACCCTGACCCGAATGTCACATTAGGCCTTCGGCTCAAAACCCGTATTTCAAAAATTCCTTGAAAGTCTAATAATAAAGCCAATTCAAGTCCAAATACGATCCATAAAATCCATTTAATTTAGAACAAAAGCTCAAAATAGTTTAAAATGATTGAAGCTCCAAATATTACAACTCATTTAAATATTTGACCCAATTAAAATAACAGAGTTACAAAAATATATATAGGTCTGACAAAGTACTAGCCCACTACATCTATCATTGTACCCTGACACAAAGTCGATGCTGAAGTCTAAACCTCAATGGTGTTTCACGGGACCTACTTCACCTAACCTACGCACGAAAACACATGTCAAACGCTGAGTCACATAAGCTCAGTGGATACGCCAAACTTGGCCAACATCATGCATATCAAAAGCAGTAAAGCATGGCATATAAAACTCGTACATGATATGATGGTTTAGCATGCTTGCCTAACACATGGCATAAATGAGATGTATATTATCGCATACAACATATACAAAATAATCAATCAACACAATATAGTGAGGCTTGCATCCACACAACATTGGAATCCTACACTACGAGTAGGGCCTGCGTCCACACAACATCGGGATCTCATACTCAGGGATGAGGCCCGCATCTACACAATATCGGGATCCTACATCTGGGATTGAGTCTCGCGTCCACATAGCATCAGGATACCATACTCAGGGATGAGGCCCGCATCCATACAACATCAGGATCCTACATCCGGGATTGAGTCCTGCGTCCACACAGCATCGGGATCCTTCAAATCCCATACTCGGAAAATCGCATCGAGTATCTTCGAATGAGGCTCGCGTCCACACAACATCAGGATTCTATATCCAAGATGGTCGTCAAATCATCACCCAGAATGTTACATCGGATGGCCTTCGACGTGTTGCAACACTTATGGATATCTGGATTTCCAACACACAAGGACTCAAACCACACGAACAATCCATCTAGGATCTTATCACAATAAGATATACTAAACCTTATCATTCTTAAGTCTTTCGGGGTTATGATTATCAAGTTTAGTTCGATAATTCATTTCGTAGCTTTTAGATTAAAGTATTAATTTATTAAGAAACACCGAGCCCAAAACTCTACCCATCTTGGCCAAAATACACAAGGGTATCGAAATACATAGGTATCGATACCAGTATCGATATCGTTGACCAATTCAAAAAGTCAACAAAAGAGAAGGGACCGTTTCGATACAGGTATCGATACAAAAAATTTCTGGAATCCCTGGTTATCGAACCCTGGTTTGATACCCCTGATCGACAAGCCTAACCATGCTCATGGGTATCGATACCGATAGCCCGAGTATCGATACCCCCTGCACGAAGAACGGGTCTACACTTAGAAATTCTAGATTTTCAGCCTCAAACTTAATCTAATCAATTCTAAATTCTTCCTACTCATTTTTAAGAGTATTTAAGGTGTTTTAATATCATTTATCATCCCTTTAACACAAAGCTACGAATTTCACCATTAACACTTTTCAAGCTTAAACCAAGCACACATATACATCAAACTATATGAATGCTTCCTACCATGATATGCTTAATAATTAGAAGAGTTGGGAGTACCAACCTCAGCAAGAACAACAATCAAACCCGAACTTACTCTCCCAAGCTTTTTCCTTTGCCCAAACCTTGAGATGATGCTCTCACTCTCTTTTCTTCATCTTCAACAAACCAAACCATTCTTACCTCTTTGGATAGATCTCTTGATGCTCTATAATTTCACTACTAACACTAAAACGAGATTCCAGCTTAGGACTTCAAAGATTCAACCTTTAAACCATATTTTCTTGTTACAAAGGAGATGAGGAAATGGGAAAATAAAAGAGAAGAGGTGATATCATCTCTGCAGAAGAATAAAACCCCCAACCCCTCTTCATCTATTTTGGCATTTACAAAAATACCCTTAGTCTATCACTCAAAATTCCAACACACCAAGGCCCAATAAGACCCAACAAAAAACCGAAGCCCAAACCACTAAACTCAGGACTAGAATCGAAACCCATAACCCTCGAATTAACCCGACACTCAGATTCGAATCCGGATCGTTATATATAGAGAGTACAATTTATGTTTTCCATAATATTTTATCTCTCTATTTTTTATTTGTCTATTCCCTTACAATTTTTATGATATTTTCTTGTTTCTTTCGAATTTCTCTTACTCACATAATTCAATTATAAGTATATAAGTATGTGTGATGTCATACTCACGTAATTTTATTTATTAATTTTTGTTTTATACTTTTTAGAATATAATTTTTTCATATTTTTCGTGTAACACCCTCAAATGGGCTTAGGAGGCAACATGACCAATTGATAGTTAAGTTGACTAATTTATAGTCAAATTATGTAATTGAGGGACTTAATTGAAACAAAAGAAAAGTAAAAGGACTAATGCAAAGTGACTAGAATAAAATAAATGTGAAAAAAGAGGATTGCATGTTAAACTTGCAATTTCCTCAAATTACTCTTGGACATTTAATTATTCAAGAATTAAAAGGAAGGATAAATTAGACCTTTCACCCTCATTAATAACCAAAGAAAAATCAGCCCAAAACTCTTCTCCCCTCCCTCATTTCTCACGTGAACAAAAAAGGAAGAGGAAAGAAGGCTTCATCATCTTCCTTGCTCCATTTCTCCATAGCCAAAGGAAGGAAAAGAAATTTCAAGAGAGAAAAGCTTGGATTTTGGTGTATTTGGCATGAGACTTAAGAGTTTTGGTGTATAGCTTTTGTGACTAAGGTAATATTTAATTTATTCTCTCTTGAAATTGTATAATTGCATGTTGAAATTTGAGGGTTTTATTACCTTAAGAAATAGGTGTAAATTATACATGCTTTGTTGTGCTAGCTAGGATTTTTGAAAATGTTATATGTATTAAAGGATTTAAGGATGGACATGCATAAAAATAGTTGTTGAAAGAGTGATTCAAATGATATCGATTTCATAATTGAAGGTGCTGAAAATTTATGAAATAATTGGGAATTAGGGATTGAGCATATAGAATGGAAATTAGCCGAAAATGTCTAGAAATGTTATTTCAAGTAGCCAACTTTGAGAATTTCCCTAGGTCGGGATATAAGGAATTTGGATCTGAAATTTTAAACCATGATACTCATGTATACCTAGTTTAAGTGAAAATTTACGGAACCTTAATCCGAGTCTGGTAGAGAAAATATAAACTGTTCTGTAGGGCTACCTGAGCAGTCCCGGAAATCTGGTCGGGTCTGTTTCGGATGAAATCCGAAGCTCATCGATTAAGAAATAAAATTTAAGGTTAATTGTACCTTGTAGAGGGTTCTTCTAGATTTCTAATGAGGTATAATGGACTAAAATCGGATATCGGAGCTAGGAGATACGATCGTTTTGCCAAAGGGTAGCAAAACTGTCTGTAACGAACAAATGCACATGTTTATATTTGTTAAGCTTAAGAACACTTGAAATAAATGATTGAAAATGTCTCGATACATAGCTATTGTATATAGATTGCTAGATAACCCGAGAGAAGAAACTATCGAAGATCAAGAGAGGATCGAAGTAGTAAGGAAACAAGGCAAAGAGGTTACGATCTACAACCCTTGATAGCTCGGAGAATTGGTGAGTATGGCAAACCTTGGGGTTAGGACCCATCTTTTGTTTATTTGGTTTAATATGTCATGTAAATGGACTAATCAAATATCTGGTAATAAGGGAAGGAGGATTTAATGTAAAAGACTTGTTTGATACTCGATTGATTGCTAGATTGTTATTGCTAGCTTAGTACATATGCATTGCTTGGAAATGACGAGGTAAGTAACGGCACGCGGCTACGAATGTCAGGTACGCAAGCCATGCATGAAACATGAATGTAATGATATGAACATTGGTTTAATAGTATGATATGCGTGTTTTGCTACTGTAATGTACATGTATTGGTAACACGTTATGAGTATTTGTCATTGATAATATGAATTGGGTTGTTATAAATGAAATGATACAAGCATGATAATTGTTCTTGTATTAGCATGTATTGAATACTTGCTCTTGGTAATATAAACTTGATTATGTGAATTCAATAATAACCAAATGGATATTGAAATGTTATTGAGCCTTGGTCTATAGTGGTCATAGGTAGTACGGCATACCTAGGGTCTTGAGCTCATTGTTTAGTGCTTGACACTCTTGTTTAGTACTTCGGTACTCTTGTTTGGTACTATGGGTACCGTGATTTGGTGGTTAGTCACCAATTGTTAGATACCATGGGTATCTCTTGCTAGTATCTTATGATACTCTTGTTAGTGCCTTTGTGGTACTCTTGTTAGTGTCTTCGTGACACTCTTGATGACTCGCTTACCTAGTCCTACTATACCAAGGCAACACATGAACTTAATGGAAAGACTAAATGATTAAACATGAGCTATATGTATATGTATTGGCTTGAGAAGCATTGATATTGGATCATGTATTGTTATTGAGAATTGAAATGAAATGGATGCTATGTGTAACACTTAATGTAATTGGCTATTGATATTGTAAATGATCATATGGTTATAAGTAACCCTTGAAGTGAATTGTTTATTAAAAGTGACTAATGAGTTAGATGCATTGATTTTTATGCCCGTTAAAGCATGATCATATAGATTATAACTTTGATTCATATAAATGAAAAGATACACAAGAGAAGCATGTGAACTATGATACTTGGACATTGCTAAACTTGTACATTGTTTGCACCATTGCCACATTGAACTATTTTCATGAATTAGAATTGCTTGCTTGGTTAAAGCACGTTATACTTGTTATTGCATCATGTCTAATATGGTTAGACTAGGGCTGCCTCACTAAGTACTTCTTAGTACTTACGCTCTCTTGTTTCTGTCTTCCCAAAACAACAGGTCCACGAACTGAGAAGCTAGATCGGGATTGAGTTCGTTTACAAGAAAGCTAGAGTATGATATCTTGTATTTTGATTAACTCCTAGATATGGTGGCATTAGTAAGCATGTTTTGTTAGCCTATGCATTTAAGGGCATGTCTCATGATTTGTATATATATATATATATATATATATATATATATGCATGTGGCTTGTTCATTGACTTGGTTTGTAAGCCATAAAGCAACATCATGCATTGGCTAGCTTTTGATATGGTTGAGAATTGCTCATGGAACCTTAGCTAGGGTATTATGTGTAACATGCAAATGATGAGCCATATGGTCTAACATGTAGGACATAAGGCTAAGGTATGATTAATTAATGGTCATGAATATGGTAAAGTAAAATTGAACTAGATAATAATATGATCATTGAATTGGGCAATAGATGCAATGGTTAGGTTGTTAGTTGAAGCCTAAACATGTTAAAATGGTCCCTTAAGGCTTAAAGATGGCATAGGATTGCATCTAGAGTGGTCCTTGTCATTTGTATATGGTAGGTGTGCATGCATTTAAGCTAAGAGGTGTTAGTTTGATTGCCATGGAGAAAATGAAATAACATAAGTGTTAGCTTGATCAATGGCTAGAACTAAGGAATCTAGACTTGGTAAGTGGTCTAGGTAAGTTGTCAGGGATGCCTAGTGTGTTAGATATGTCCCTTAAGGTCTAGGGATGATTTGAGACTAAATGAGGGTCTTCAAAAATGTGTTTAAGTGTTTAAAGGCTTGAAATTTGCCAAGTTCGAGTAGGGGTATCGATACCACTAGCTTGGGTATCGATACCACCCTTGGCAGTAACTTTTTATATCAATGTTTGGTTCGATATCAAGCCTTCATGCTTCCCAACCTTAAGCCTTGAAATCATGAAGAAGGTCAGTATCGATACCTGGTTCGATACTGGAGCTTCCAGTAACAAATAATATTGATACCAGTATCGAACCAGGCTACCCAGCCTTGGTCAACATGTCAACATAGACAACCTGTATCGAACCCCGATTCGATACCCCTGTTTCGATACCTTCCTATATGAGTATCGATACCTATAGCTAATGTAGTTAAATTTAAAAATAAAAATTGACTTGATCGATAAGATAATATTAGGGGTATCGATACCTCCATAACTAAATTGGTTCAACGTAAAATCAAAGATAAGCTTGATTAATAAGACAATATGGGTGATGATTAATGAATAAAATATGGTTAAAGGATTAGTACAAGTTCAATGGAGTTTATAATTGATAATCATATGGAAATTGAGAATCGAATCGAATAATTGAATAAATAAATAAAAATTTTAAATTGGCCCCAAAATTAGTAAGTATTACATTTAAATGTCTTGAATTAACTTACAAATTACCGAAGCATTTCAGAATTAAACTCAAGTTTGGTCTAAATTACAAGTTTAAATGTCCGGTCGACACCTCCGTCTCCTAACCCTGGGCGAGGGTGTCACATTTCGTAGCCTTAACGTATCTGTATCCTATAATTTTTAAATTTTTTGTTTCCTATGCTTATACTTGTATCTGTATACATACTTGTACCTATAATTTTAAAACATATTATTTTTATTTTTATGTCTGTATCTATATATATATATATATACGTGTATCTATATTTGTATCTGTATCGGTGTAACATCGTATATAACTATACGCGTTAATTGAGATTTAGTTCAACCTTTTATTTTATTTTTTACAAATATGTCGAGGGATAACTATGCACCCCAGATCTACCAACAAGTGTATGTCCTTCCAACGCAAATTTGAGAAGCACTGAACATCAAGGTCCCATACGAACACCAAGCACTGAATTAGGACTAAATTGATTGATTATATAAATAAAAAAGACTGAATATATAATTATACCAATTTTTTAACTGTCGCATCAACTTCCCAGTTAAATTTTAAGGGTCAGTGACTCGATAGATTTTATTTAAATAATTGAGTGATTTGAATGATAAAACATGAAACTGAAGGATCGATGATCAAAGTAGAACATTCTCATAATTAAATAATTATTTATATAATTTATCATAAAATAATAAAAATATAATAATAATAATAGAATAGAAAAATATTTTATAATAGTGATTGACTATAATAATGAAAACTGTACTAATTGCCGAGAAAATAGTTGTTGTGTGTTTATAAAAAAATATTATAATAAATGTCAACAATAAAGAAAAAAACATTCTTAGAGACCAATTCGAATAAAAATATAACTTAAAGGGGTTAAAATAATAAGTAATTCTGTCAAATTGGACGAAAAAAAAAAGGAAGGACCAAGATAATAATTAACTTTAATATAAAAGTTCTACAACTTTTTTAGATTT
The DNA here is from genome assembly GCA_035048815.1 of Abelmoschus esculentus. Taxonomy (NCBI): domain Eukaryota; kingdom Viridiplantae; phylum Streptophyta; class Magnoliopsida; order Malvales; family Malvaceae; genus Abelmoschus; species Abelmoschus esculentus. Next base: position 18,097,641 of record JAUCBN010000005.1, read on the forward strand.
TTAAATAATCTGAAATAAAAAATGTGATTTGATTATCGTATTTTTATTAAAAATCTTATGCTAATTATCCAAAAATACAAATAAAATCAAATATATACAAATTTTAAGTGTGACTACTTCATGCATCAACATTTGCGAAAACCTTGTTTAGGGTTTACGGGTTTAAATATAATAGTTTAGGATTTAAGAATTATTGATAGATTATTATGTTTAGAGTTAAAATTTAAAATTTATAGATTAAAATTTAAATCTTTAGTCATTTATACCAACATTTAAACTCTAACTCTATATCATATATTCTAATTTTAAATTCTAAATTTTAACTATAAACCCTAAATTTTATTTTTTTTTTACCGAAACTCTTAAACACTGCACATTTATGGGCTTAGGGCTCCCATATTTCCAGGGTTGGGCTTTTTTAGCTCACATGTACTTTTTTGTGCTGGAAGCCCACATTTATTTTAAGACAAAAACTAAACACTGAAAAGAATAAAAAATTTATATTCATTAATAATACATTTAGGGGTGAGCGTTCGAGCGAGTCGAGTCGAGTCAAAAAATTTTGAGTTATTCGAGTTGAGTCAACATATTTTTTAACTTGAACTTTTTTTGAAATTTTTTTGATTCGAGTCGGTTTTATCAAGTTCGAGTCGAGTCGAATTTTCAAGTTTTTGTATAAATTTAATTATACTATTTATAATACTATAATACATTTTGATTCTAATTTAAAATTCTCTCTTTATATTTACATACATATTTTTTCATATTATTTTTTACATATATGAATAAGATTTTGAATTATTATTATTATTATTATTATTATTATTATTATTATTATTATTATTATTATCAAATATCTTAGGTATGAATATTTTATTTTATTAAATTACGAGCCTCTTTAAAAAAATTTATTTTTATCTAGAAAAGACCAAAACGAGATAAAAATAATGATAAATTAAATACAATAATATAATATAAATATATAAATTAAAAATATAAAATAATTAATATAATTTAAATAATATAAAAATATAAATAAAAAATATATTTAAAAAATAAAAAATAAATATGAAAAGTGACCATATTGTAAGGAAAAGAAAACTAAAATGTAAAAATAATAAGAAAGAGAAGATATGACTGAAATAAAACTGAAAATAAAACTACATGGACTAAGTGTGTAATTAGACCTGGAAATTAACTCGACTCGAAATTAAAAAAAATAATAACTCGACTCGACTCGAATAACTTGAATAACTCAACTAACTTGACTCGAATAACTCAAAATTGAAAAAAAAATCGATTTTTTCGAATCGAGTCGAGTTTTGTTCACCCCTAAATACATTGGTAAACAGAATGAAAGTTTAACTATCCGATTATACATTTTAAAATATAGAAATCACTTTAAAATTTATATATCTTTTAGGGACTATATGTCTAAATTAACTTAATTAAAACATATATCATCAAGAGTAAAAACTCTAATTAAAGAATTAATATGAGATTGTTATATACAACAGTCTGATCCCTAGATAGTTCTTGCTGTCACGTCAGTTTCTGTAATTAAGAATAGGGGTGAGTATTCGATCGAGTCGAGTCGAGTCAAAAAATTTCGAGTTATTCGAGTTGACGAGTTATATTTTACGACTCAAACTTTATTTGAAATTTTTTCGATTCGATTCGAGTCGAGTCGAATCGAATCGAGTCGAGTTTTCGAGTTCCTATAAATATTTAATTGTAATTATTTATCATGTTATACTATGATTTGATTCCAATTTAAACGATTTTCTCTAATCATATAAGATATGTATATGTATATTTTTTCATATGTAGCAATATTTCTTTATATTTTTATATATCAATGTATATATATCATAAAAAAATGATAAGACTCATCTCAAACTTAAAAATTAATCCTTTAATTACTAAAAATTGAGTTATTCGAGTTATTCGAATTTCTATTTTACAACTTGAACTTTATTTAAAATTTTTTCGAGTCGAGTTGAGTCTATAAAATTTTGAGTCGAGTCAAAACAAGTCGAGTATTTTTGCCTCGAGTCGATTTGAGTTATTCAGTTTTTTCGAGTTGAGTCGAGTTTTGCTTACCCCTGATTAAGAATGCATTCTATTATTATTGGCAAAATTTGGAAAATAATCCAAATAAAAATAAAAATTTGGAAAGTAGGGTAAGTTAGATGAATTATAAGGTATAGGGCAAAAATTAAAATATTAAGGGAAAGACACCATCTTCGTGTAGTGTTTTATAAAGGGCTGACGACAGATCAAATTTAGATAGGTTAGGGTTTTATTTATTTCATCATCAAATTCAAAATTATCATCTAATTCACTCACCATTCGTATAATTATTAATTTAATTTTATTTTATTCATCAATCGTGGATGAAATGGATAGATCAGATTATAAATGAGTTGTATTGTTAAAAAAATTAAATTAAAATTATATTCAATAACTTATTTTAAAATATTTAACACAAAATAAAATTAAAGTATTTTATATATCTTGGTGAGATTTTGGATTGAAATAAAAAAATTAAAGAGAAATTAAAAATAATTGAGATATGAAAACCGGAAAAAATCAAACCTTTCATAAAAAATTGCAAGAGAACGAAAAAATGTTAAAATTTAAACTAAATTTAAAAGAAAATAAAAAATAAATATATTTTTTAATCAATTCCTAGTTAAAATTATAGGAGAAAGTGTGAGATTAAAATTAAAAAAGTGACATTAAAATTAAAATAAATAAATAAATAAATATTTTAGGGTTTAACCTAAAAAGTTTTAAAGATAATTAATATTTTTAAAATTAATATTATATTGATCGATGAATGGGTGGATACTGGATAGGGGGACGAATTGGATGATGAGTTAAAAAAGTTTTATCCTAGTTCATTACGCGTTTCATCTGCCACCCACTTAAAATAAATTAAACCCATATTTTATCAAACTTTTATCTATTTAATTAGATCAAAGGGATTAATCCCAAGTTTTAAATTTTAAAATTGATAACAGGACACTACATACACACAACATAAGATTCGTGATCATATATCTGGCTCAACTGACCTAGCTGATTAAATTAAGTTGGAAGTGTAAAATATCTATATAAATAATATATATATATATATATATTAATTTTTTAACATTTTAGAAGTCTACATATATAAGTATATACATAAAGAGTGTTAAAAGTTTTTAAAAAAATATTAAGATTTTAAGGCAAATAATTTAGTGATATTTTTTAAAAATGTATTCGAAGATGTAAAATTTTTTAAAGTATATTTGATTGTACATTTTCTCGATTTCTTTTTAATATTAAAAGGGTTTACAAAATTTTTGTGTGCGATTGAATAATTATTTGTTTGTATTTTAAATTGTTTACTTATAAATTATTTTTAGTATGTTTATTTAATTATTTTTATTAAAAGATTTAAAACATATTCTTTTAGGTTTTTCATCTATCATGTAAGTTTATGGTATTTATTTGATTTTAATAAGTTTTTTTAATAGTTAATGTTTAAATTTAAAATATTATAATTAGATTTAAGATATATTCATAATTTTTTCATCAAAATATTTATTTTGAATATTTTTATAAAAATGATATTAATTTTTTTTATTAATATCGTGACCATAAGTTCATTTCTTCTCATATCTGTGAAGAAGTAAATAGTATAAAATTTATTGTCTTATGTGTAATATAAAATAATTTATTATAATAAATTTATTATAGGATCAGCAGCATACCCTCTATTGTCGAGGAACAAAAATCAAGAAACATTCTGACGTGAGAGTTACGGGTGTGCATTCAGTTAATTTGATCGATAATCGAACCGAATTAATCATAACTGAATTAATCAAATTTTTAAAACTTTAATAGTTAATCAAATTGAATTAGTCAAAACCAAATTAACCAAACCGAAATTATTTCGGTTAATTTGATAGGTTTTAGAATTAATTGTAACTTGTTGTAAAATTTTAGATAAATTATAAAGTAGATCACTAAATTATACTAATATGATCTTTTTAGTCACTAAACTTTCATTTTATGCTAATTTGATAAAATTTTATTGACTATTTTATAACATTTCAAAAATTTTATGATCATTTTATAATTTTTAAAAGCTTAATGACCAAAAATAAATATATATGTAATATATATAAAATGTAAAAGTAATCTTTTGGTATAATAATTAAAAAGTAATTTTGGACTAATTTAAAAAATTTTAAAAATGATTTTATGTTCAAACAATTTAAAAATAAGTTTGAGATGTTTTCAAAGGATTTTAAAAGTGTTCAAAATGTTTAGATAGACAATTAAAACTCTAAGCATCAAAAAAAGACAAATGAAACTCAATTAAGACTCCAAAATAAAACTCTAAGCATCAAATCCCAACGGTTATAAACTCATTTGAGACTCCAAAATGAAACTCTAAGCATCAAGAGAAGATAAATACTTTCATCGTCAACATAATATGATCAAAGATTTGTCTTAATGTTTAATTTCTCATCTTTGGATAGACAAACACTTGTGAACTTAAATGTATATGTATGCTCAAGTGTATTAGGATTGGATGAGAACTTAGAAGTTCAAACAATTACCCTTTGCGAAAGATTACTAGTTTGCTTAGATTTTTCCTTGTTTGAGAAGATTCCTAAAGTTTAGGTTGTGAACTTTGGATGCTAGATTCGGGGATAGAATCTAGGTTGTAAGGTTAACCCTTTATCCTCAAAAGATAAAATTTCTTAGTGAATTTGAGAAATCCTTAGTAATGAGCTAAGGTAGTGGAGGTAGGTGCTTGTTCGAATGTCGAACCATTGTAAATCATTTTGTCTAATTTTATCTTTTTGCTCACTCCACAAATCACCCAAATTATCATCTTTCTATCACTTGGCAAAGATTAATAATCAATTGTGCATCGAGCCTAACATAATAATTTTGATTAATTTAGTTAATTAATCAATTTTGAACTGAATTAACCGATAATCAAATTTTCCTAAAAAATAATCCTTAATCGAACTTATTTAAAATTAATTGACTAAAATAACTAAAAAAATCGATCCAATCGATTAATTTGGTTATAATTTATTACTTACTACTTGCCAAATTTTATAATACTTTATTTTTTCGTAGATTTAAGATTATCCTTGAATCGATAACTAGATTAATTTAACAATAACGGCCAAATATACACGTATTTCATTTTCCATTCCTCGAATTCATGATAACTTTGAAAGATATAGCTGTACAACTTAACTTTTTAATAAATGAGAAAAGATAGAATTAGCTAAGACATCAACCAAAAACCTTAAAACTACTTTGACTAGAAAAGATAGGTTTAGCTACTCATAGAGTAGGCTACGACGATAAACGGTTTGATCTAGGGTTAATGGTTCACTTTTCTCTTTTCTCTTTATGATCCTATTTATAATAAAATTTTTACATCAATAAGGGGAAAAGTTATATTAAAGTGCTAAGCCCTAATCTTACATTAAATGTTATTTCATGATAAAGTAAAAGTCTATTTTCAATAGAATTTATTCTTCTCCAAGCAATCACGGACAAAATAGATTTTAGATTGTGTACGTTTCTGCCTCCAACATTCGTGTAGGAAGTATGTACTTTAGAGTTCGATCATCATTTGCATCGTATGTAAATATACAACTTATCACTTATCAGACTCATAGAGAAATTCATATATCATTTGATCCAGTACTCTTTAACTCTTAACTTATCATTTTTTGTTTCGAATTGAGTTTTGATTTTTAATTCATCATAGTTAGAAACTGATAAAGAATCAAATACGTGCACGACTTCATATTCTAGATCTCGCATTACAATATAGTCTATCTCATACATGTGGCCCGAAGGCTCATAAGCCAGATAAATAGGCTCTAATTAATTTAGCTCCATTTAAGCATAACCTCAAATAAGTGACTCATCTACTAACGTCATTCTAACAATATCATTTAAGAAAATTCTACAACGGGCGTCGAACACCGCTGAACATCATTAATATTGAACACTACTGAATATTATTAAATTAATTTATAAAAAATTAAAATCTCAAGGACTCAATATGTAATTAATAAAAGAGTGATAAACTCAATATATAATTAATAATTGTATGATTAGTGTTTTAAATTTTTATTCTTTATAAATTAATTTAATAATGTTCAGCAGTGTTCGACGCCCGTTATAGACTCATCCTAATATTTATCCAAATATCTTATACAATGAATTTCGTTTAAACAAAACCCCAAACAATTTGATTATTTTTCAATCTATACCTAGGAATAATCGCAACCCAAACATCATCTTTAACGTTTAGACCATTGCTCAGTTCTAATTGTCTTAATAATATCACATCATTAGAATCTAATAAATAAACATCAGTATAATATTTTCTTCATCTTTATTAAATTCATCATGTGTTTTATTCTAGTGACCAATTAAATTTTTAGTGTCACACTCTAGATATGCTCATTTTATCTATATATATTGAAAATAGTCATAATCATACATAACAAATTTCTTATTAAATTTATAAATAAAAAATATGTATAACAACATTAATTATTAAAAGGTTAACTAATTAAAATTAAATAAAATACAAAAAAAAAAATTATCAAGACAAATAAAAAACTAAGCCTTGTATACAGACTCTTCAATAAAAAAATATATTAAAAATAATTTATAATACAAATAAATTAAATCTATATGTTTGATAAAAAAAATAGAATATTTTATTAAACAATTGTTCAATCAAACAGAAAATCTATAATCTCTCTCATATTAAAAAATAAATTACTTGTGAGAAACCAAGACGATTTACAATCAAATATATTTTAAAATTGTTTATCTCTTCAAATATATCTTTAAAGTGCGGCTCGTAAGCTATTTGTATTCGCTTCGGTCAAAGCTCGATTAAAGTTCGGTTCGAGTAAATTCAATTCGGGTTCGAGTTCAAAACTTTAACGAACTGAACTGAGCCTACTCAAGCTTAGTTCGAAAAATTCGTGAATAGACTCGAAAAAATTATATTATATATATGCTACTTATACATTAAAATTAATCTTTTTAGCAAAAGAAAAATAATGAAATAAAATAAAAAAAATCCACTAAAAATAACTAAAATAAATTGAGCATTTCCTCCTTTCTCGATATTGAATTTCGTTTTGTTATTAGTTATGAGTTTTTAACGATACCCTATCTTTTATAAAAAAAATTATAACAAAATTGTCTATTTTGAGTCGAGTCGAACTCAACGAGCTTCGAGCCCGAACTGAATTTAATTATTATTTCTGAGCCAAATTCAATCCTTAAATTCCAACTCGCCAAACCAAGCATAATAACCCTAAATTGAACCTGGCTGGACTCGACTCATTATTATCGCTACTCCTTACGCTATATATTTTTTCCATAAATCTTAAAAATTCCCCCAACTTATCCTATTTCTATTTTTTTAGGCATAAAGATAGTTTTCACCCTTAACGTTCATAATTTTGGTCATTTTAGCCCTTATTCTTTTTTTTTGGATAAATTTAGCCCTTGACCTTTATCTTTTTAACAAATAACTCATTTTTAACTACCATGATAACTGAACCGTTAAATATTTAATAAAGATGACATGTCATATATATATATATATATATGTAATAATATATTTTAAATGACTTAACATCTAGCATATCAAATACATAAACGCGGGATATAGTTTTATTTTAATCTAAAAATATAAAACAATTAAAATTTAAATAAAATATTAAAAATTATTTTTTTTATTTATTAAAAATTAATTAAATTTAAAACAAAAGGCTACTAAATATTTTTCAACCTTAACTATAGTAAAATCAAAATTTTATCTAAAAAGGTATGAACATAATCTGAGAAGAAAGTGTTTTGTATAGTTTGTTACCGGTGAATCAAAGATAAATTTCTTTTGATAATAATCAATTGGATTTTTATTATTTTAATTTAGAATTTAGGTATTTTAGTTTTAATCTAAATTGGAGTTTTAGGGTTTTATAAAGATATTTTAGTTTAGTTAGGGTTGAGAATATTTAGTAAATTTTTGTTTTGTATTTAATTAATTTTTAATATTTTATTTAAATTTTAAAAAAAAATTTATATTTTATACTGGAATAAAATTATATTCTATATATATGTATATATTTAATAGTTTAGATTATATGTCATTTAAAATATATTATCACATATATATATGATATGTTACTATTATTAAATTTCTAACGATTCAGTTATCATAGTAGTTAAAAAATAAGTTATCTGTTAAAAAAATATAGATCAAGGGCTAAATTTATTAAAAAAAAGAATAGGGTCTAAAATAATAAAAATTATAAATATTAAAGGTGAAAATTATTTGATGCCTGTTTTTATTTGGATTCTTTTCCAAATTCTGCTTGTATTATAATCCATCTTTTTCTCAACAAAAAACTAATGCATGAAAACAAAACCAATCTTTTCTCATTGGAATTGGACGGTTCTGATCAAATTGTCATAAATGTGAAAAATCACGGATCAGTGAGTGTATCCCCCATGGACCCTCCTTGCTCACATGCAGGATTTATAGGCCAAAATCTCCATAGTTGTCGACTCCAATGCATCAGTGTCAGTCAGTTCGTCTCATTCATCCCCAACACCAAGCCAAACAAGCAACGCCCAGTTTACACAATCTCTTCCGTCCTCTCTTATCTCTTCAACCTTAAAAACCCAACTCTAAAGACTCGCCAGTTTTCTTTCTTCTGCCATGTTTAGCAACAAAAAGAAGCTGACACTTAACACAGTTTCAGTCAGCTTAGGTTGCAGCGGCTGCAAGAAATCCAAGCTCGCAAGCTTTTTCAACCCCAAACCCAAATCAAAGTCGAAATCTAAATCGGAATCCCATTCCCTTTACACCTACTCATCTTCAACCTCTTCCAAGAAAGCAACTCTCTATTATTTCTCCGAGACCGCCTCCTCTTTTTCTCCCAGTACCGACACTCCTCGACGCTGTGACGTGGAGACTGTACGAGGTTTTGGCCGTGTCGGAGGAGAGAGCCTGGCGGTGGAGAAAGACTCCCACGACCCTTATCTGGATTTCAAGCACTCCATGTTGCAAATGATATTGGAGAAAGAGATATACTCTAAAGATGATCTGAGGGAGCTTCTCAACTGTTTCCTGCAGCTGAATTCTCCATATTACCATGGGGTTATTATTAGAGCTTTCACTGAGATCTGGAATGGGGTTTTCTCCGTCAAGCCTGGTGGAGGTGTCGGCGCTTCCCCGAAGATGCATTTTGGGTTCAGGCCAGGTGACTTCTAGGTGCAGCTGCTGCCACGTTTTCAATGCTTAGAACTCAGTCTAATCTGTTACTGTAATAAACTAGTTAATTCCTACTGTATGCATATAAACCCTGGTTAAGGTAATATTTACAGAAATATTTTCTAGTTTAATGGAAGGTAATTTCTTGCATTAAATGAAAATATTTCTTTAAATAAAATCTTATTAACAAGTGAGTTTATGGCAGTCTTAGTCTTAATCTTAGTTAAAATCTCCTAACTTGAAACTAGAGAAGTAGAAGAATACAGCATTCTGGGTTATGTTTAAGATTCTGTGGTGTAGAAGTCTGTATTTTAAGCTTTGGAATTGAAAATGAAAAATAAAAGCTTTATTTTTTTCTTCTAATTTCATGTATATAAATGAATTATGAGCTTGGTGGTGTGAGTAATGGATTTTCACTTTAAGGAGAGAGATTATGGTACTATATTTTACATCAACCGTCAAAATTATTAGCTAAAAATAGAAGAAGAAAAAAGTAATTTTTTAATCTGGATAGAGGAAATAGAAATATTTTATAGATTCATTTTTATTCAATTTGAACTTTTAGACTCAACTCGATTCAAAAAATTTAAAATAAAATTTGAGTTGTAAAATAAAAATTTGATTAACTCTAATAGGTTAAAAAATTCATCAATTAAAGGATTACTTTTTAAGTTTAAGACGAATCTATTAATTTTTTATGATATATATTAATATATAAAAATATAAAAAAAATATTGTTAGATATGAAAAAAATATATATACATATATTATATGATTAGAGAAAGTTGTTTAAATTAAAATCAAATCATATTATAATGATAAATAATTATAATTAAATATTTGTAAAAACTCGACTCGACTCAAATTTCTTAAATTCAACTTGAACCAAAAAAAATTCAAATAAAATTTAAATTATAGAATATGACTCGTTAACTTAAATTTTTTGATTCGATTCGATTCGATCAAATACTTACCTCTAGTCCAGGTATATGTTGCTTGTTTGTTTGTGGACTTCACTGCATGTGAGTGACGTTCATGTATAAAAATACAGCTTTTATATATATTATCAGTACTTTGTCTTATGATATATTTATGTCTTAAATAACATTATTTGCATTAATTTATATTTAATTATACCTCAAATTTGTATGCCTGTACGATCCAGGCGTAGGCATTGGGATTTGAAACAGTAATAATTAGAGAACAGTGTCGTATTGTAAGTGGTGCTGCGTGCAGCAGAGCTGCTTCCAATTCAATGCGGCTTTTAATGGAGTAATTTCAACGACAGACTTTATACATTTTCCAATACAAGAATCACTGGGATTGGTGGAGACGACATATACTTTTTGGAGGAGAGTAATTTTATATGGAGATATTAAAGGAATATCTATTTTTAATTATTTTATATAAAAATATAATTTTTATGTGTCATTCAGAAATCTATACTCTTATCAGACCATATAAATTAGATTTGTTTTTATGCATAGCAATTATCTGTGTAGAAAGTGAGTTTCACGACATATTAAACCGTCAAATTTTCGTTATATAAAACTCGTTTTGTGTAAAAAACGATTTTCATTTAAATAAAATTGTTTTCTATAAAAAAACGACTGCTGCATAAATTTATTTAATTTTTGGTTAACAATATTTAATGAATATCTATTTATTTTGGTTAAATTTATTTATTTTATTTATTATAAACGTGTATAATATAATCAGTATATGTTAACTAATAGAAGTTCACTTTAAATTTTAAAATTAAATCTTTGTTACAAACCCTAAACGTAAGAATAAAATATTCCACAAATAACATCTAATGAATAGAAAAAAAAAGTATTGTTTTCGTGTCTTTGTATGTCCGATGTTAAGTTTAGTTTTTCAATTCTCTATTCTTTTTCAAGTTGTCTGATGTTGTTATGTTGTAGAATTACTTCTTCGTCTACTGACAGCGTAGATGTTTCAATGCTTCTTGATGAACTAGCTTCATCCTAAAATATTACTGATATCTCGATAATTTGACACCCGATACATGTGTAATGGTGAGACTTTTGGAGTCTTATTTGTTTATGATGAAAGTATTCACCTTTTGCCAAGTTGTAATATTTAAGGTTGTTGAACCCACAGAAACTGGATACTGACACAGAAAATTATTCTTGCACTATGAAAATAAATAAAACACAAGTAATTGATTCGAAGAATGATTAACTAAAATAATAAAATAGACTAAGTAATTAATAAAATTGATATTGAGAATAAGAAGGCTAGGTTGACTGTTTCGTATTATGGAATCCAGTTGTAAGATATTCTTCTCTTATTAATGCATGAGGTTGAAGTGTCGCCTCGGCGAGTCGCTGAAAGGTCGTCTTAGCTGCCTCGGCGGGTTATGCCTTGTCGATAATTCAATAGTTCATTGTTCGATAGAGCATCCTTAATTGCCTCCTCCTTATCCCTAATTCAGAGTACTATTGATGGTCACGTCTTGATAATACCTCCCGGTGTGAATCAAGGGTGAACAACAACCGATAGTATGCTTCCTTTTAGTTGCTGAAATCCTGGCTGGATTAGCCAATGTCCAAGAACAAAGACTGTATTCTCTCATTTCGTGAGTCTAACTATCCTTAGTCTAGACAAATGAGTTTTTCCTCGTAAACTTATCTTCTGAGCTCGTATGAAAGAAAAAGTGAGAACCCAAAGAGAATAAACTATGAATCTTGAGATTGCATTAATAAGAATCAAATAAATTACAACTTTCTTCTACAACTACTCTACAATTAATCTATGCCTTAAGGAAGAATTAGAACATAATGTGTTATCAACGGCTAAGTTTTTTTTTTTTATGGAAGCCGACTTGCTTTTCTAGGTCTAAGGGTTGGCTTATATAGGTCAAGCCTAGGTCAAAGTCTTTCATTGATAGTAGTAGTTCTAAAAGGAATAAAATACAAATTCATATTAAAATATAATTTTTATTTTATTTCCTAATTTTGTTCTTTTTGGACTCTTGCATTTCTGTTGACTTTGATCATGGCTTGACTTTCTCTTCTTGCTTTTGTTTCTTCTCTGATTAGGCTCATTGGATTCAGTTCTTTATTCTCCATCTATCATGCACCATATGTTATTTTTACTTTGCTATCGCGGCAACCGATTTGCTGCCTTGGAGAGTGCTTATCTGCGATTGATCTTTGTCTGTAATTTCTGCTTCTAGCATCCATCGATTGTATTTGGTATTACTAGTAGTTTTATTTCTTATTTAAGAAAGAAAACTATAACCATACATGTTTGTACCAAATAATATATAAAAGTAACAATTAAGTGTTTGGTGTTGAAACGTAGAAAATAAATAGAATTATTCATTATAGTCATTAAATCTATTAATTACTAGCAATAATTGAGTGGGGAAATAATATAAAAATAGGATTTTTACGCACTTATCATGTGACTTCGAAACATCTTGTGAATGTCTTTTGAACTTGACAATTTTAACATGTAATGCACTTCAGGTCTAGGTTCATCAATTGATATTTTTGCTTTCAAGTACAAAATTTCTCTTGTTGTTGATTTTCGAACCCCATCGATATCAACTCATACGACTCTTCGTGTTTGATATTGTTGTTGAAAGAAGTATAGAAATAAGTTCCAAAGTGAAAACTATAACAGAAAATCTAGTCATTTTTGTACAAAGGATTCTAAAAAGCTTTGGTTGAGTGTTTAAGTAGGAAATACAGTCCAGATAGAGCAGAGAATCTAATCTTATAATCTTATATAGTGAATAAATTGTTTTTTTACACAAAATGATTTATGTAAGAAATCACATTTTGTATGAAGCGATTTTCAGTCTGACACGTTAACAAATTGTCTTTTGCCTTCGGGATCGACATGATTGAATTAATAGCAAACATCTCTATCACATATTTTTTGGGATCTATATCTCTACACAACTCCTGAAATAAGAAAGCCAACACGTTCGATCCCCAACTTAGACGACCAGAATCTTGAAAATTGCATAGATGAAACAACCATACAAATGCACTTTATTGTTGGATTTGTCTAAAAAATATTATAAAAAAATTAAATTTTTATACATATTTTTTGGATCAATATTTCTACACAACTCCTGAAATAAGAAAGTCAAAACGATCGATCCCCAACTTAGACGACCAGAATCTTGAAATTTGCGTAAATGACACAACTATACCAAATGTACTTTGTTACAGAATTTGTCTAAAAAAATATTATAAAAAAATATTATAAATATGGGCACAAGTAAATCGATACAATATATTTAAATTAAATTATAAAACATACATATAAATACTAAATCTAAAAAATATATTATCATTAATAAATAAAAATATTTATCTTCTTAATTTCTTCTAAAGTGTCTTTTGATAAACTAAAAAAAATTTATTCTAAAAAAGTTAAATATATTTTACCTACATCAAATAGATTCAGTATAATTTCGAGCAAGTCTTAGCATAAACCCATTCAGTCACCTCTCGCAGTACTTATTATAGGATCACCGTAAACACGTAGATCATGTTGAACGACAACATCTTGTAGAGTGATAGTAATCTCACCAGACGAAAGATGAAAGATGCAATTTATTTTCATCAATGATAGTACTAACGTTCTCAAATCTTACTTTAATCAAATATGGATGTATATTCTTATGTGGCGGTTACGGGATACGATGACAATAACAATTTAAAACACGTTCGTAGCCTTTATAAATAAATTTAAAATATAAATTAAAAAATAAATAAAATAAAAAAATAATATGATCAAAATAAATAAACAAATAAAAGTACATGATAGCCTACCTTCCAAGTGTCTGAAGCCTGAATACGATCAAAATTGATCTCATAATCTTTTCGGACAGTGACCCCAGGCTTCAGAGATCTCTTTTACGCCTTTCTGCTCCACTGATTCTTCAGGATCGCAACTTCTTACAGTACCAACACTCAACCTTTTAGGTTTCATATTTGGTCGCTTTAGCCTTGTCGAGGGAGTATATGGACAGCGGCATTTAAAAGGCGATTAATATACCACGTTAGATATATATATTTTATTTACAAGTTATTAATAAATCTAAATAAGTTTTATGTAATATTTTAGGTTAGTGAATGAAAAGTTTTAACTCAAATTGAATATTTATAGATCAAATGAAATATTTATCTTTTAATTTAAAAAATTAAATATGCTAGTAGTATTTTAGGTTTTTGAACTAAACAAATTGATCTTTGATAATAGGTTAGGTGACAAATGAAATATACTATTCAACTCAAAAAATTAAATATCTCGATAATAATTTAAGTGTTGAATTCAAAATTGAATTTCGGTAATATTTTAAGTTTCAGACCTCAAAACTGAATTTCATTGACATTTTTAGGGTCCAAACCCTAAACTATTTTTCAATAGTATTTTAAGTTACGAACCTCAAATTGGTTTTTGATAATATTATAGGTGTCGAACCTTAAATTTACTTTTAATAATATTTTAAACATCGAATCCCAAATTGATTTTTGGTAACCTTTTAGGTGCCGAGGCCCATACTCATTTTCGGTAATATTTTAGGTATTGAACCCTAAATAGAACTTCATTAACATTTTAGAGATTAAACCTTAAATTGATTTTCGATAATATTTTAGATATCTAATCTTAAATTAAATTTTATTAGCACTTTAGGTGCATAACCCAAAAATTTACCCTTATAAATCATCTATAAGTACTTCTATATTTCTCCCATATTCAATATTTAAGCTTATTTGCAATTACAAAATTATGAAAATATATTTTGCAACATTTTTAGAAATTTATTTTTATACTTCATTCAACATCAACGTCGAGAAGAAAGATTTTTACGGAAGTTAATAAATCAACAAGGAAAAATAGTTTCATTGAAAGCCAAAATCTGGAATTGTGTAGGGATACCAACATCAAATTGTATGTAAGTTTTGATGAAGCTAATTCATCAGAAAGCAGAACATATCTTCCACCTTCAGCAAACAAAGACG
This sequence comes from Abelmoschus esculentus, assembly GCA_035048815.1. Classification (NCBI taxonomy): domain Eukaryota; kingdom Viridiplantae; phylum Streptophyta; class Magnoliopsida; order Malvales; family Malvaceae; genus Abelmoschus; species Abelmoschus esculentus. The sequence goes on from JAUCBN010000005.1 coordinate 18,112,992, forward strand.
TTTCTATACGTAATTTTAGGAAATGAGAAAGAACGAATAATTAAAGAATTAAACTTTACATTTGATTAGGGATGTAAAAGTTGATCCGACTTGAAAATCCGACTGAAACCTGTTCAAGTCAGAACCTGGTTTAACCGGGGATATAATGACCCGAACCCGATCTGTATCCAACTGTTGTTGATCTGAATCCGAGTTGAACCTGTTACTGTAGTAACCGAACCCAAACTGTATCCGACCGAGAATGAGACGAATCTGATTTCAACCTGTTACTTAGGACCCAAAACCCGACTTGCATACGATTGAAATGAACCCGAACTCGAGTCTGACCTGATAGATAACCGATATTACCCGACTGATTCGATCTGAGACCTGAATTTACTCGACCTGATAAATGATCCAACTTGTTTTGAACCCGACATGTTATTGACCTGAACTAATATTAACAAAACTTAATATTTACATGACATAATTAAGTATATCTATAATTTAATAAAATTAAAATATTGATAAATAAAATTAACTTAAAAAATAGAATTAGACATGAGAATTATTTTAAAGATTAATATTTAAATTTAATATTACATATTTAATTAAATTAATTTATTTACTATTTTATTTAGGTTTAATATATTTAATTTTAATTATAATTTTAAATTAATATTTTATTAAAAATTATAATTTTAAATTAATATTTAATTAAGATAAATTAACTTATTGAACTTAGGATTAATTAAACTAAATTAAAATATAAAAACATAAATTACAAACATAATTAAAAAAAAATTAAAATCGAATGTAAAATTTTATTAAATTAATCTAAATTATGACGCAATTAAATTAAAAAAAACAATTGATAAAGAAAAAAGAAAAACAAAATTGATAAAAAAAAGAGTGAAAAATCAAAATTTTGAAGAAAAATAAGTCACTTATTTTTTAAGTTTGAGATTGATTTACTTTTAATGTAAAAAATTTAGAGGGATATAAGTTATTTAAATTTTAGAGAAAAATAAAAATAAGTTTTGATTATTATATAAAAAAAGGAAAAACAAAATTTTGGAAAGAATTAATATATATAGTAAATTTTGATGAATTATTATTATTATAATATATAATCAAATAATAAATTTTGATTAGATATAATCAATTAAATATATATATATATATATATTTATATATATAAAGAGATTAGATTTAGATATTCATTTGACACTATTTTAGGTCGGGTAAAAAATTTCGCATATTTTTATATAGGCCGCACCTAAAAAATTGAATCTCGCGCTGCTCTACACCATATTTTATAATTATTTCAATTTGGTTATCAAAAATTAAGTTTTAAATTTTATTTTTATTTGATTTAGTCATCATTTAATTAAAATTGGATTATATATTTTAAAATTGTTTTAATTTGATCATAGGGAATTAGATTAGTGATTGAATAATTGGTCTTAGAGAACTAGTTTGGCATAAAAATAATTTTAACCCTTAACGTTTATAATTTTTATCGTTTTGGCCCTTATTCTTTTCTTTTTTGGATAAATTTAGCCCTTAACCTATATCTTTTTGACAAATAACTTATTTTTTAACTACCATGATAATTGGACCACTAAAAATCTAACAATGATGACATGTCATATGCATATGATAATATATTTTAAATAACATGATATCTAACCTATCAAATACATATATATATATGAAATATAATTTTATTCTAATATAAAATATAAAACAACTAAAATTCAAATAAAATGTTAAAAAATAATTAATTCTAAAATAAAATGTTACTAAATATTCTCAATTCTAACTACGATATAATCAAAATTCTATATTTAAAAAAATTAATTAATTAGTTAGGGTTGGAAATTTTTAGTAGTTTTTATTTTAGAATTAATTAATTTTTAATATTTTATTTGAATTTTAATTATTTTATATTTTATATTAAAATAAAATAATATTTTATATATATATATATATGTGTGTGTATATTTGATACGTTAGATGTCATGTTATTTAAAATATATTATTATATGCATATGATATGTCATCAACGTTAAATTTTTAACGGTCCAGTTATCATGATGGTTAAAAAAATAAGCTATTTGTCAAAAATATATAGGTTAAGGGCTAAATTTATCCCAAAAAAGAATAAGGGCCAAAACGATAAAAATTATAAACGTTAAGGGTTAAAATTATCTTTATGCAAATAGTTTAGTAATTTGGGTTTAGGGGATTAGTGTTAGACTTAAAGAATTAATAATATGCATAAATTAATTAAATACATATACATATATTAATTCATAAATAAATTAAATACATATATTAACATACATTTAAATATATATTATATAATATAAGTATATATTATATATTAAAGTATATTATATATTATAAATATATTATATATTATATATAATACATTAATATATAAAGTATAATATATATAAGTATATTATATATGTATTAAATTATATTATATACATATTATATATTAATGTATATTATATACATTTATACATCTAATATATTATATAGACTATAGTATATATACATCTAGTATATATGTATATATATAAAGAATAAGTATACATATAATAATGTATATTATATATATATATATTAATATATACATCTAATATATATGAATTTACATATAATTATAAGTATACATATATTAATATATACATATACATACAAATACTAATGTATACTATATAGTATATAAGTATACATATATTTACATACATACTTATATATTATATACATACATACATACATACATACATATTATATATTTATATATATATATATATAGGTAATATTATACATCTATATTTTTATATATAGTATATATTTTATATTTTCATATATAGTATTAAACTATATTTTATAGGTGTAAATTATAATGTATTAAAGTATATTAAATTTTTTTTTTCATTGAATTTAATTATTATTAATTTATAATTTTTATAATTTAGTCCTTACAACTTTATTTTTATTTCAAATTGACTACTATTTATTTTTCTAATTTAGTTTAGTGTTTTTAATAAGATAATATTTTATTTTATTAATAATTATTCTTTTTAATTTAAAACTTTATTCTTTTTAGTCCAATGTTTATTCCTTACTAATTTTTAAATTTTGTAATTTAACTCAATTTTTAAGATATAAATCATTTTATGATATTTTTATTTAGTCTAATACGTAATATTTATTTTTAATGGATTCATGCTAGTTAAGACGTTATATATTAAATTATTAATTTGAAATAAATGATCAATCATTCAGCCCAAAGTTTATCGGTTATTTACTTAATTACTTATTTGTACCAAACTCTAACTTAATAATTTTAATTAATATGAATTTAAAACCCGAATTAATTGGACCTGAAATAATACCGACTTGAAATGAACTCGACCTGAAATAAACTTGACCTGAAATAAACGAGATAAAACCTTGTCCATAATAATAGTTAGGGGTGCTTATCGAGTCAGTTGATCGCGAGTTAAATGATGTTCGATTCTTTCTCGTTAAATGTTCGTTAAAATATTTTGTTGCTCAACTCGACTCGTTGCTCGTTAAACTCTAAATTATCTTATTTTTAACTAAAATTAAAATTTAATTATACTATATATGGCTTAATAATAACATAAATTAACATATTTTAAAAAATATATATCAAAGAGTATACAAAACACTTTTAAAAGCTAAATTTCAAATTAATAATCCTTGATTAAATTAAACTAACAAGTTAAAATTAAAGTAACAATCCATAAATTAATAATGAAATAATTTTAAAATAGTTAAAAATTAACGAGTTGCTAATGAACTTATCGAGTCGAGTTAGACTTTACTCGAATCAACTTGTTAAGGTCTCAAATCAAATTAACTTAAATCGAACATTTATTGAATTTTGACCGAATCAAATTCGAGCAACTCAGCTCCCTATTAACCACGAACAATAATTCCTTCAACATGTGATTTACAATTTTGGGTAGACATCTTCAACTGAAACAATTTACAAAAATGTGTAAATTGCATTGTGCAAAGATGGAGGTGGAAAAGATTATAAGAACAATATATAATTTTGGCAAATAAATAAAATAAAAAACATTATAATTTTAAATTTGAAAAAAAAATAATTTAATATGAAATTCATCGCATCAAATTTCATAAAATATTAACAATAAAATAATTTATTGTAAATCCATCAGTATCATATTTTCAAGAATTGAGCAAACCCATCAATAATATATGAAAAAAATATTATAAGAACCCGTCAATAATATCAAACATATTTTAAATATGAAGCTAAGTCGTCGATATTTTAGGGTTTATATTGAACTTAAGCCCTAAAATATCTCTTTAAACTCAAGAACATATAATGGTCAAAATCTTAAATTTTGATGGCATCAAATGATAGAGAACTCAAAGGAACACCTTTGTGTTTCATGTCTAAACCCTAAATCCACGTATTTAGGGAGAAAATCAACACAATTTTTCTTACCTTGCCCGAGAACCCCGCGGTGGGGAGCAAAAGTTTGGCCAAATCATTGTGTTTTTTTTTTAAATATATCTATTAATTTTATTAAATAAGGATATATCCGAAAATGCAATAAACAAAAATAGTAAAACGAGATCATAAGAAGGATACAAAACATCTAAATCCAGATATATACCTAGTAAACAAAAATAGTAAAACGAGATCATAAGAAGACTAGATAAAGAAAAGGTAAAAAAACCTAATCCAAGGGCTCGAAATAAAAGAAGGATACAAACATCATTCACGATGATAGGTAAAATCATCAACAAACAACATAAAAATGCATATTATAATGAATGTGCGTTGACAACAAAGATATTACCACTATTCAATCGTGAAAAATAAAAGTAGATGTAATCGCATATCTAAATCTCATTCTAGAGTCTAAAATAGAGAGATCAACATATAAAGGAAGGAGCGCTATTTTGATCAATCGAATAAATAAATCTAACGGTCGATGTCTAATATTAAAATGGGCGTCGTCGTTAGTATACGAAGAGAACGAAGAAAAGAACGAAGGAAAGAATCGACAGTGGAAAGGAGCGGTGCAAAGGATTTTAAAGAGAGGAAAAGAGTTGGAGTAAAATTTTTAACTACATAGATATTATTATATTAAGCCTTTAAATAAGCATTGTGTTTTTCTGCTTGACCTCAATTATGCCATTTGGCATTTTAGTAGCCAAATTTCATTTAAAATTATTTTAATGTAAAATGATTTTTTTACCCTTTGATCGAACGAATTTTTTTTCACGTACATGTTACAATCTAGTAAAGGAGATATTATATCATGAGATTATTCTCATTGAGTCAGTCATGAGATTAATAAAAAATATTTATTTAATTATTTTTTATTTTATTTTTTAAACTTAATTTAATATTAGTGAAGATTCACTTAATAAAAAAGATGAGGTAGAAAAATGTATGCTTTGATTGGTTGGTCTCATGGATGACATGATAGGAATAACTCATGATATAATTTCTCTTATTAAAGATACAAAAATTATTTTGAAGAAAATTACCATTTAAACACTAAACTTTTCTAAAGTTTTCACTTTAAACACAAAACTTTCACTTTTATCAGTTTGGTCACTAAAAATTTTTTGGGTATTACATGTGCTTAGTCACATCTTTAATGCGCCCACACTGAATTTTTAAAAGTTTACATGTTTATCTTTAATTTTTATAATTTTTATGAATTAAATTTTAAATTTTTATAATATTTAAGGTTAATACCTACCCAAAATTTTTTCATTTCATTTCGTATTATGCCATTTCAAATATTATACTTATTTTTGGTTTTCTATAATTTCTTAAGATTTGCACATGGTATTGTTGGTTTAATGTTTCATATTGGGTATGCATTGCCGTGCACTTTGTTATTTATTACTTCTTATTTTTATATGTAATTTATTTCTCTACGTTGATTATGACTTTAAAAATAGAGAAATATTTAATTTTAGGAGAAACATTTGTTTTAAAAAATATTTGTATAATTTTTAAGTAACTATCGAAAAAGAAATGAAATTGATTATTAAGATATTAAATTTTTTTTGTTTTTTGTTATATAAAAAAGTAAATGCAATTCTCTATTTTACTGTATTTAGTTTTTTTTTTTTAAATCAATAAGTGTTGGGTGTAATGACAAGGTACGTTGCACTTTTAAGGAGAGAATTTGGTTCAAACCTTAGAGCAGAGCCGTTCCTGAGATTTTAATGGCTCTAAGACAAACCTAAAAAATAAGACTCTAATAATAAGTATTAAAAAATTAGTCTTTTAACCAGAAGTATTAAAAAATTAAATTAAGTATATGCCTACTAACAAATATTAGGAAAAAATAGGCCCCTAATAACAAGTATTGATAAAAATATTAATCTTTAATAATAAATATTGAAAAAAATAAATTTTAAGAGTAAACCTCTAATAAAAAATATTATGATAAATTTAACCTCTAATAACAAATATTGAAAAACCATGGTCCTAATAATAATTGTTGAAAAAATAGACCTCTTATATAAGTATTAGGGAAAACTGAAACCTAATTAGGGAAAGCTAGACCCTAATAACAAATATATTGAAAAAATAGGCCTCTTGTAATAAATATCAAAAATAAATTTTAAAATTAGACTCTTAATAACAAGTATTATAAAAAAATCGTGACTGTAATAACAAATAACAAAAATAAATAAATTTTAATAGTATATATTAAAAAATATAAAAAATGTTTTTTTAAGCAGTACCCCTAATAATAAGTTTAGTAGAAGATAGACCCCTAACAACAAACATTACAAAAAAATTAGGATCTAAGAATCATAATAAAAAATATCAGAAAAAAATTAAGAGTAGGCCTAATACAAAATATTGAAAAAAATTGAGACCATAATAACAAGTATTAAAAATAAAATCATATAATAATAATTAACAAAAAAATTAAAATTAGTCTATAATAATAAATATTAAAGATTAAATTATAATTAAAATTAAATATATTCGATAAAAATTAAAATTGGGGGGCCTGGATAGGAGTGGGCCCTGGGCCGTCGCCCTTATGGCCCACCCAAGGACGACCCTGGCTTAGAAGATATTGTTAAGAGGACAAAATCACAAATCTCGAACATGAATCATCATATAATGAACATATGATTTATCAAAAAAAATATATCTTTTTCGTTAGAAAAGGTAGATGTAGTTGACAGTTTGATCATTCTTGTCATTTTTTTTTGTGAATTAAATAATTAAATATACCTATTTAATTAATTTTTTATTTCATTTTTTTATTAAATAAATCTTTCTTTGATAAAAACTATTTTTAAACTTATTTATGATAAATATTAATAAAAATTTACTTGATAAAAAAATAAAAAAAATTAAATAAATAAATATATTTAATTGATTGATCTTATAAATAATGTCATAAAAATAACCCATAATATAATTTTTTTCGTTCAATATAATTAATAACGTGACATTGACACAGTATTCTTATTGTATAGTCTAAAAAAAAATTTTGCTTCTTGTTATTTCGTTTTTAAATATTATTTAATAATTCATTTTGTATTTTGTTTAAGCATTTACGCCTATATTAGATTTTGTAAGCTCTTTACCAGCAATGATTTTATTTGGAACAAAAAAATTCGTACAATAATAAATTAAAACTAATGAATAAAATTATTAGATATTTATAAAAATAATATTGTAACTTATAAATATATTAACTGACTTATAAAGTTACTTATAATAAGTCTACGTGATATCTGAATTTAAATTAATTGATTAATCAGATAAAACATTAGATGATTATTTTAAAAATTGTTAGATATTTGGATAAATTACAATGTAAGTCATTTAATTATGAATAGAGTTACACTAGGTCACTTAGTCATTAAAAGTTACGTTTTGACCATTCAATTAATGATAGGGTTACGTTAGGTCACTCAATTATTAAAATTTATGTTTTAGCCACTTAATTATGGGTAAGATTATATTTGGGTCACTCAATTATTAAAATTTACGTTTTAGCCACTCAATTATGGGTAAGATTATATTTTGGTCATTCAATTATTAAAAGTTACTTTTTAGCCACTCAATTATGGGTAAGATTATATTTGGGTCAGTCAATTATTAAAAGTTACGTTTTAGCCACTCAATTATGGGTAAGATTATATTTGGGTCAGTCAATTATTAAAAGTTACGTTTTAGCCACTCAATTATGAGTAAGATTATATTTGGGTCACTCAATTATAAAGTTATATTTAAGTTACCCTTCATATTAAAACAAAGTTTACCGATTCCGTTTTTTAGATTAATTAATAGTTTTAAATGAAATATGCTAATGTTAACGAGGGGATATAAGTGATTTAGAAAAAAACGATCAAATTGATATAGTTTTTAAATATGAAAGATGACTCAATCATAAACCTACTCATAATTGAGTAGCTCAAATATTATCTTTAATAATTGAGTGACTCGATTATAATTTTACCTATAAATAAATAATTTAAATATAATTTTTAATAATTAAGTTACTCAATTATAAATTAAAATGTTTACAGGAATTGATTCTAGTATGGTGCAACAGTGAATATTTAATTATATTTTCCCATATAATTAGAAACATCCAAATTTAATATTAAGAACTTGAAACTCTATTTTCATTAAATATTGTAAAAGATAATTCCCAGATTTATGAATTAATTGTATAGTACAGGGAGAAAATATTAAAAATAGTTGATAGAGTTTTTTTGAATGTTTTATATAACTTTGATTTTCTATAATTGATATAAAAGGATTATTTTTTTAAAATATGTGTATAATTAATTTAAATCAAAGTTTTATGGAGTATAATTAAATTAAAATCAAAGTTTTATTATGTGTATAATTATTTAAATAAAAATCTATATATTATATTACATATTTAATTAAAATTTATGTATGACTTTGATATTTATTAATATATATGTGTATGTTCTAAAATAATAATATTGATAATTTAGATTTAGTAAAAATGAGTGCGATAATTAAAGTTGACACTTTTAAAGGAACATTTTTTTGGTTTTATAGTTTATTTTTGTATCTACGAACTTTTATCTTGCGAATTATCATCGACGATCAATGATTATGTGTCCAACACCCACAGCTCGTGAATATCTTTTTTGAATTAGTTATAGTGATTAGTTTTAATGAATACTCTATCAATTAGGGGTGAGTAAAACTTGATTTGATTCAAAAAAAAATATTTTTTTTTAATTTCGAATTATTCAAGTTGAGTTATTTAAGTTATTCGAGTCGGATCGAATAACTCGAAAAAATTTCGATTTTGAGTCGAGTTCAAATTTTCAAAGTTCGAGCTACTAGAAAAATCGAATAACACGAAAATTTCTAGGATCTAGGATCTAGGATCTAATTACATATTTAGTCATGTAGTTTTATTTTCAGTTTTATTTTACTCATATCTTCTCTTTTTTATTATTTTTACATTTTAATTTTCTTTTCTTTAACTTTACATATTTTTTTTATTTAATTTAATACAATTTTTATTTATATTTTTTATATTATATAAATTATTTTAATTTATTTATATTTTTTATATTATATAAATTATTTTAATTTCTTTATATTTTTAATTTATGCATTTATACTATTGTATTTAATTTATTATTATTTTTATCTTGGCCTTTTTTAGATAAAAAAGTTTTTAACGATGTTCGTAATTTAATAAAATGACATATTCATACCTAAGGTATTTGATAATAATAATAATAATAATAATAATAATAATAATAATAATAATAATAATTCAAAAATTTGTTTATACATGTAAAAAATAATATAATAAAATATGTATGTAGATATAAAGAGAGAGTCGTTTAAATTAGAGTTAAAATATACTATAGTATTATAAATAATACAATTAAAGTTATACATAAACTTAAAAATCAACTCGAACTTGCTAAAACCGACTTGAATCGAAAAAATTCAAAAAAGTTTCAAGTTGTAAAATATGTTGACTCAACTCGAATAACTCAATTTTTTGACTCGACTCGCTCGAACGCTCACCTCTACTCTCAACCATTGAACATTGATCGCTCAATCACTATGTTAGTATTACTGACGCTCGAACTCGTGACCTCTAAAAACAATAATAATTACTTTAAACATTGAGGATAGATGGCTGGCGCAAAACTCGTAAATGTAAGTGTTGGTGTCTGTGAACACGCCATACGAACTATATCACTAGTGATCCATCCACAGCTTGCAAAAATAAGTGTTGGTATGTGCGAACAATCATCATCGATCACTTATAAGAGACACGTGACCCTATTCGATGATAAAGCCGATCTAAAACATCACTTTTTAAGATGTCTAATCACAAAATTGCGATAACTTTCTAACGATCCATGTTCAACCACTATAAATAACCCTGCAACAGGGAGAAACGAACATGGTCACTCTTCTACAGCAGAAAAACATACCGAAAGCACACTAAAACCCATATTTGACCATTAGAATCATCGTTCCATCATCATCTGCAGGTTATTCTTTTTACCAGTCAAGAAAGAAACAAGGGAATTTAATTCGATAGAGCAAATTACCCCCTAACATGCAACAATGGCAGCAGTGGCAACAACATGGCACACCGCACAACCTTCGCCATGGTTTACAAGTGTAGGAGCAAACGTATACCATCCCAGTGGAGCTTCACCATCAATTTATGGACATGCAGGAAAGATTGAAGACTATGGAAAAGTCTAGGTTACTTTCCAGAAGGCAATTCGAACAACAGAAATTCATGCAAGAACAGGTAGAGCAAAACAAGCTAGACGATGAGAGGTATGGAAGATTAATTTGAGAGTTAAAAAAAAGGCAAGGCAATCAGAAATAAGCAAGAAGAACGAGGAGTGTAGCAAATAGAGCAGGTTGTTCCCAATCAAGGATTTCAGAGACAGCAAATGGAAAATTTTGAAAAGGATTATGAAGACACAAAAAATTCAGATTATTATCCCATGAATGATGATGTTCAGCAAGTGTTATGTTACTGGTCTTAACAACAAAACAAAAAAATAAGAAAGAAAAGAGAAAAATAGAGCAGAGGGAGACTAAGAAAGTTCAAAAAAACGCTCTGAAATTCATTCCATAACAATAACAACAAAAGAAAACGGGTACAAACATCAGCAAGATAATCTATCTTGCATCAGATTAAACGCAGCGTTTTAATACCTGCAGCCAACCCAAAACACATCTCTTCATTAAATCTTAACTAATTAAGGTTAAGAAATTTAAACTCTAACGGCTAGTAAAATAAACCAACAAGCATCTCTAACAATGCTCCCTCCTCAAAAACATCCTTGACCTTAAAAGATTGAAATTTGAAATTTGAAATTAAAATTGATGTAACAACTTTCAAGTATCATCTTCAGGGAAGGAGTTAATCCACTTGACTAGAACTTCTGTAATAGCCTGATTTTCTCGTTTTTCAATCCTTTTATCAAGAATTTGAACTGGCTTCTTATATATCCCTCCATCAAGTCCAATTACAAATAATTCAGATTGAAAGGTTCAGCTGCAATATGCTTTTTAGTTGTGAAATATGAAACACATGATGCACTTGGGATTCTGGTGAAAGCTAAAATTTTTAAGCCACTTTGACAACTCTAGATAGGATAAAAAAAAGACCGAACCACTTAAGAGATAATTTTTGACAACTCTAGATAGGATAAAAAAAAGACCGAACCACTCTTTTGAGATAATTTTTGACAACTCTTAAATTTCACAGATTGTTGTCTATATAGATACAGCTTCAGATAAACCCAATCTCTCACCTTAAGTTCACCCTTATTCCTTTTCTTGTCGGCTTGGCTTTTCATTATGTTTTGTTCCCTTTTTAAATGAAAATATAACATCTTAATTGCAGTCTCCCTTTGCTTTAATGTTCTATCTACATTGGTCACATTAAACTCATCAATCACATCAGGAAGATGAATGGGAGGATCTTGCCCATACAAAGTATTATAAGTAGTAGTCTGGATAGCAAAATGAAAAGAAGTATTGTATCAACATTTAACTAAGTGAAGTCAATGATCTCACTCTCTTGTCGTCTCTCCTGTCAAGCACCTATTTAACCTCTCGGTCTGTCCATTTGTTTAAGGGTGATAAGATGTACAAGGATGGACACCACCAAGCTTTCTGAATAATTTTTGTCAGAAATGGCTCATAAACACCATGTCTCTATCACATATTATCTCCTTAGGCAACCCATGAAGCTTAAACACACATTCTAAAGACAATTGAGCAACCTCCTGAGTAGAAAAAGGACGATTTAGTGAAATAAAATACTCATACTTGAATAATCTATCCATCACCACTAGTATAGTATTTTTCTTTCTTGACCAAGGAAATCTTTCTACAAAGTCCATACTGACCAAGGACCAAACATCTTCAAGTATAAACAATGGTTGCAGTAATCCTTTAAGTTGAGTCACTTCATCTTTATTCTTTTGATAAATTTCACACATTCTCATCTTATTTTTAATCTCTTTCCTCATACTCTTCCAATAAAATCTCCTCAAAATCTTTTTGGTAGTCACATGAGAACCTGAATATCCTCCAATGAAACTATTATGAAAGAAATTCAATAGTTTCTCAGTCCAGCATCATTTTTCACAACCAATATTTTATTTCTCACCAAAAACTTTCTTTCTCACTGATATTTGGCATATTTATCAGAATCATGTTCTAACTCTTTTATAATTTTTGCCAATTTAACATCATTTTCCCAAGAATTAACCACTCTTTTGAGAACATCTGTTTTCACCCTACTGATTGACATACATTGTGAATTTTTTTCTTTGGTCTGTTTGATAAACTGTCAACCATAATATTTTAATTTCACTTTTATAATACACATCAAAATCATATCCCAACATTTTCGCTAACCATTTCTACCGAGTAGGAGTCATTGTCTGGTTCTCACTTAGAAATCTCAGACTATGATGGTCAATCTTAACCTTAAAATGTCTTCCCACTAAATAAACAGATCACCTCTTGACTGCTAACATTACTGCTAACATTTTGTTTTTAAAAATTGATAGAACTTTATATCTCACTCCCAATATTTTGTTAAAGAAAGCTAACGCCTCTCATGTTGAATAACATAGCTCCAATCCCTTAATCAGATGCATTAGTCTCAATAATGAATTCTTCTTTAAAATCAGGTAATGCTAGTACTAAAGCAGAACATATAGTTTCCTTAATTTTTGAAAAACAACATATTCCTTCTCGGTCCATTGCTACCCAACCTTCCTTAAGAGATTAGTTAAAGGCTTAGCCAAAATTTCATAACCTTGAATTAATCTTTTGTAGTATCCAGATAACCCTAACAAGCCTCTCAATTCCTTGACTGATTAGGAACTAGCCACTTCATGATACAATCAACCTTGTCTTGATCCATAGCACTATTTCCCTAGAGATAAGATAACCTAAATAATCCACCTTACTAGCCCCAAAAGAACACTTGGAATACTTGATAAAAAGTTGATTGTTTTTGAGCACCCTTAATACCTTTTTCAAATGAATAAAATAATTATTTCAATTTTCAAAATAAACTAGAATGTCATCAAAAAATATCAAGACTGATTCCTCAGTAATCTTTTGAAAACCTGATTCATTAATCCTTGAAAAGTTGTTGGTGCATTTGTTAATCTAAAAGATATGACCATGAATTCATAGTGGCCTTCATGGGTCCTAAATGCAGTTTTATGGATGTCAGATTTCTACATCCTTATCTGATGGTACCATGATCTCAGATCCAATTTGAAAAATACTCATTTTTTTTAAGTTCATCCAAGAGCTCCTTAATAATTGATATTAGAAAATTGTCCTTGATTGAGCCTTTTGTAGTCAACACACATCCTTCACAATCCATTCTTCTTCTTAACCATAACAATTGATGAACAGAAAACACTGTTGTTATCTACTATTATTCCAGATATCAACATCTCTTGTATCATATTCTCTATCTCATCCTTTTGTGTGATAGGGTACCTATAAGGTTTCACCTTTACCACTGAGTTTCCATTTTGAAGAATAATTTTGTGGTCTCTTTCTCTTGTCGATGATAGACCTTCTATTTCAGCAAAAACTCCAAGATATTAGTTAATCAATTATTTTAATCTCTTTGGTATAGACTCATTCCCTCCTTTTTAATTTCAATTGAGCATTTACAAGCATCAAAGTGATGTTGTAACTATTATTACTTTTCCTTGAAGTCTTCTTACATAACTTTGGTTTTACTATAATAATATGTCTCTGTTTATACCCTTTCAATCTAACTATATTTGTACCCTTCTTAAAAATCATTTGCATAGCTAAAAAAATCTTAAATGATAGCTCTCAGTTGAGACAATCACTGTATGCCTAGAATCATATCATAATTTTTAAAATTTAATGCCAGAAAAATCAGTTTTAAACTCATGACCTTCTACATTCCACCTCAATTCCTTATATTCCCCTAAAGTTCTCATGTGACTCCTATCAGCTACCGTCACCTTTAATTAATTTTTTTATTCATCTATAAGTCTGCCCTTTTCATGATAGATAAATTCACAAAATTATGAGCGCTTCCCGAGTGCAGTAAAACAACATAAGAAATTCCTCCCACAATGATTTTTAGTTTCATTGTTTTTCAAGAGTCAGCTCCCCCATATCGCCTATAGTGAAATCATAGGAGTTTCTCCTTTTTGTTATTTTTGGTTTCTCTACCACTTTCTCACAGTCCAAAAATTCTCAGCCTCTTTCTCATCCTCTTAACCTTTAACCACAATATGATATAGCTGAGTTTTTGACACCTATGTACGAGAGTATACATGGTAGCACACCAAAAGCAAAATTGTTTTCTTCTCCTCTCTTCAATCTCACTAGCTGATATGTTCTTCTCATTATCCTTCTGTCCTCCTCTGCTCATAATTTTCACAAAACTAAGCGTAATTATTCCTAAGTTACTCGTTTTTCTAAGTTGTATTTCATATGTACTTCCCACACTTGCATTACTAAATCTAGAAGGTGAAGATTTATATGAAAGAGATAAAATTGAAGGGGCAAAAGATCTCTGTGGAGATCCTGTAAATTTCTTAGTAATAGGATATAACATAGATTCTACATGTCTAGCAAGGTTGAAAGCATTTAACAACTTCTTAAATTGTAACAACTTCACATAAGCACCAATCTCAATTCTCAAATGTTTCTTAAATAGAGATAAAACATACTTATTTAATAATCGTACTTGATTGATAAGATGAATAAACTCCTTATAGTATTTCTCAACAGTATCCTGCTACCTCAACTCCACCAATTTAACAAAAGGACTTTCGAAGCCTCTTGAAGCAAAAATTTCTCTAATTTGTTTAATGTATTCTATCCAGCTCATATTATTTATATTACCATAAGATCTCATTATAAATTGATGCAATTAAAAAGCTCGATCCTCTAAATGTAACATCACTTCTTTGATTTTTGCTCTATCAGGAACATATTTCACATCAAAATATTGTTCTAACTTTAAGAACCACCCTTGAAAGTCATCATCATCAAATTTATGGCACAATAATTTGTAAGCAAAATTACAAGATTGATTGTTACCCGCTGCCTCTTTAAGTTCTTCTATTATCACCACACATGTTGATGCCTTGATTGATTTTGCCTCTTTAGATCCTGTTGTAAGGTTCGATACTTTCTGAATATCTGATGAAATTCTCAGTATTTCTTCGCTTTTTGTGAGCACTACAGTTGTATTAATCTTCTTTCCCAACCTGATTTCAAGCAACTTCTGAAAGTTTGTCATCATTCGAGCTTTTATAGTTTTCATCGATCCTTCTAGACGATTAATTTTTTACTGTAATCTATTCGACTCATATCTTCAGTCAGTGGATGATTCTCGGTCTCAGTGACTACAGCTAAAGCTTAAGCTTCTGTGACTGCTACAGCAGCTTGCTATCGAGTTTCCATCATTTTTTCGAGGACCGAAAGAGCTCTGATACTCTTGTTACTGATCTTAACAACAAAACAAGAAAATAAGCAAGAAAAGAGAGAAATGGAGCAGATGAAGACTGAGAAAGTTCAAAGAAACGCTCTGAAATTCATTCCATATCAATAACAACAAAAGAAAACGGCTACAAAAATTAGCAAGATAATCTATCTTACATTAGACTAAATGTAGCGTTTTAATACTTGCACTTAACCCAAAACGCATCACTTCGTTAACCTTAACTAATTAACGTTTAAAAATTTAAACTTTAACGGCTAGTAAAACATCATGTTACAAGATAAGATAGAGCAACTAGAAAGAAATTTCAAGAACATATAGAATTTTCAGTAGATGAGTTCTTCCTGAGATTCTTGGAGGTATAAAAATGAGTTTCTAAATATTAGTATTCTTGAGGAACATATTTGTACATCCTTCAAAATTTATAAGTTGTTGATGGAAGAGGATATCCCGAAGACCATTTGCCCCATTTTTTGAATCATATGAATTTATTGGGGCGCCAAATGAGGTTAATTGTAAATCATTTTTGATGACTTAAAGTGTAGCACATTTGATATCTCTATATTAGATGTAGGATTGGTTAAAATTTTTGGGTCCTATACGATTTATTAAAATGTGAACTTTATAAGCAATTATTCATAATCTCTACTAGTTCTAAAAATGTGGTTCCTAAAATGTAGTTTTATTAATTGACCTTTATGAGCAATTATTAAATGTCGTTCTTATTACGTACATATATCTAGAACCTCATTAGTTCTATTGAAGCAATAGTAATAAAAATAATTAATAAAATTTTATAATCAATTATCAAATTTAAAAACGCTTATAACGTTTTAACAATATAATTCATATTTTTAAGAGTATTTTCAAAATATTTATAATGATTTTTAAGATAAATGTCATCTAATAAATATGATTTATTAAAAAATTTTAAGATCCTCTTTTTTAAGAGAACCTATACAGTCGTTTCTATTTCGTATGTTTAAAACCCTACCGATGAAAGGTGAAATGAGCCATTAAGAGATTTCGTAAAAAATATATAATATAGCTTTTGGATGGAAAATTAAACCCTCCAATCCTCCCTTCTTAATAAAAAAGAAATTAAACTCTCCAACCCTCTCCATTTCTCAACACCAGAAAACATATATAATTTGCAGACTTAACTCTCATTTATTGTCCTATCAGATTCAAATGTAGAGTTGACATAAAAAAACAGATTAATTAATAAAACTTTAATAGGACATAATTATGAGTTGACAAACTTATTGTTTGAATCGTTAATTAATAAAATAATTTTATTAAGATTCTACGTTTAAATGCTTGAATTTATAGTTTCAACGTGATCATTTTAAATGAATTAATGCCTCAGCTTATTACAATGTATATCTTTTCATGTGTAAGAAAATATTTTTCAAATTATATAAATAATTATCTCTTTGCAAAAATTAATGAATGATAAGAAATTACAGATAGTACGAAAATGTTAGTGTACGTGTATATTATCAAAAGATTAATAATATATAAATAAATAAATATTATCTTATGTATATTTAGATTTAGTGTGATATTTCTTTTGAAAAATACACTAAAAAATATATTTTTAAAAAATTATTTTAAAATTTATATTTAAAATTATTATTTAAAACTGTTTTTAAGTAAATAAAATATCTATTATAAATATGATATTTTAAAATAAAATAATAAATTATTTTAAAGTTGGTTGTTCGTTAGTGCAAATGCACGTTTAGGGTGCAAATGCACGTACAAAAGCACCCACGAACGAGGCAGGGCAAATTCAATTATAATATATTGTACAATTAATTTAATTATTATATACTACAAATATAAATATTATATTTACATAATTTTAATAATATCAATTATTATAAAATATAAAAATTAAAATATTAGTCTAATTACATTTGAACTTAAACTAAAATAAACGTAAATATTATTGATTCGCATATATATAATATTTTTTATAATAACATATAATAAAACATATCAAAATAAAATATTTATTAAATGGATTAATACATATAAATAATAATATGAACAAATAAAGCTTCTGTAATTACATTTAATTGAATAATACTGTCACATGGATTGAATTCATTTAGCTGCCCAAAGTCAAAACATAATAAATTTATTTTATTTTAATTACACAAATATAAACATAATAAATTTTATTAAATATTTCAAAATTTTAAACATGACTGCAACACACAACTTATCATGTTTTATGTGTTTATTGCATTGTTTATTTATTGTTTTTATTCTAAAATTATCGTATTTATTTTGATCATAATTTAAATAAGATTTTTTTAAATATATTGGTATGTTATGAGGTAGTATTTATTTAATTTTTTTAAATCTTTTAATAACGTACACACACCATGTATATATAGACATGACAAACTTGATCCGAGACCTAAAAACTGAATTAATTTACCCAAATCAAGATTCAAAATTGATTTGAAAGTGGTGACCTGAATTTGACCCGACACCCAAGTTGCATCAAACCGAAATTGATCTTAGTTTTAGTTGAACTGAAAATGAACCCAAACATATTTTCAATCGAATCAAATTGATCCAAACCAATTTCACCCAAACTGATTGCAAATCGAAATAAAAAATTTATTAAAATAAAAAAGAAAAATATGATATAAATTGTCCCACAATTCAAAAAAACAAATATATATATAATATAAAAGTGATATATAAGGTGTAAAAATCTAACTTCACCTAAAAACCTAAGTAGAATCGATTGATCTCTTACTAACCTTATATTGACCCGATCCCAAATCAATCGATCCAAAAATAACAGAACAATATTAATCGAATCTAAAATCAATTGACTCGATCCGATACCCAAATTAGAATCAAGATAAACCCGAACTAAAACTAAAACTTTTTGATCAGATACAAGCCGATTCAAATTTAAACTGATTGTAATCAGAACCGAAATGTGAAAAGGAAAATTGTCTTAACTTTGTTATATTTCCTATGAATATTTTTGGTAGAGTTGCCATTAATTATCTGATATTTGTTGAACATTAAATTTTATTTAACTACCATATTTAAATTTCTTTTCATTAAATTTCCGGTTGTTTGATAATAAATTCTTAGGTGTAATTTTCTTTAAAAATCTGGAGTTTTAGCCTTAAAAGCATAACCGATTAGTTCCTTTCCCTATTATATATTAATCCTCCAAAAATTTCCACCAACTCTATTGGTTTTGTTATACACATTTTAAAGCAAAAGCAGTGAAGGCTTTCCCTTTAAAATATAGTCTTTTAATGATCCAGCATTTAAAACAAAGGGTGTAATTTGAGTAAATTTTAATTAAATAAATTAGTTTCATTAATTAATCCCGTGACAAAATATTATATTTTGATAAGGTCATTAGTTTCATTAATTAATCTTGTAACATAAAATATTATATTTTGAATATTCTGATAAGGTCATTAGTTTTATTAAAGGATATATCTAAAATTATGATAAGGTATAACTATAAATTAAACACTTAATTCTAATATTTTTATAATCATTAAAATAAAAATTTAGTTACTTGAATCATATAAGAATAATTTAAAAAATTAAAGTTCAACAGAAAGATTTGAATAAAAGATAGATATAAATAGCTTTAAAAACCGACGATAATGCAATATTTTAAAAAAAGGTATATAACTCTTTTTGAAATATTGATAAAGCGAATTACAATTCAATCGCAGATAAAAAAAGATGATTATGAACATATATTCAAATTCAGCCCTATGATCTAAAGTAGTGACAGAGCTCCCTGAAGACCCGAGGGCTACGATCCCTATTCTAAAATTTGATTTAAATAAAAATTTGGTTATTACCAATTTAATCAAATAATTATTGACCTATATAAAAATAATTTTTTAAAATTTTAAAATATAAGAATTTATTAAACTTATAATCAATTAAGGAAAAAACTAAATAAGAATGAGCATATATCTTCAAATTTTTTGATCCAATAACAATTTTAGTTTTTATACATTAAAATATTTGACAAAATAAGTATTATTTTATGAATGTTGAGTTTAAATACTTAATAAATATTTGTATTTTTTGAATTCAATATTTTAATCCATGTTAAAGTTTAATCTTAACTCTGCCTCTGATTTAAAATAACAAAGACTGAAAATATAATAAATAAATAATATTATGTTAATGAATTTATTTATTTTTAATCTCCCTTCCCCTACCTAATTAATTGCGTTACATATTTAAATTTATTTGAGTAACCAATCTTATAAAATATGCAACAAAACCAGTGCTAACTTTACTAATATTACCACATTTCTGTCATAATTTACACTCTTTTTCTACCATTTATTCAATTTAATTAAATTCTCTCTAACCTACACATCTCCACCACTCCCCACAATAATTTAATGAAAAATCATTTTTTTTAAATTAAGAAAACCCCTCCTCTTGCATTCCATTTCTCCTTTATATATTCAACTCTTTCTTCTTCAACTCCCTCACCACCACCGCCGCCGCCGCCACCACCCTTCTCTCACCTGGTGTCTGTTGCTTCTTTGAGGTTCAAGGTAGCTGATAGAATCCAATCCTTTTTCTTCTCTTCTCCATGTTATGAATATTTCAGTACAATTTTTATTGCTCATGTTACATGCAGGTGTCATTCAGGTTAATTTGTGAACGTGAACGGCACAAAGTGACCAAGATGAGTCGGAGAAATGGTCCCAAGCTTGATTTGAAGCTGAACCTATCACCACCAAGAGTGGAATCACCGAGCAGATCAGCTACCGTGTCACCGACATCTCCTCCGAGCTCATGCGTATCATCGGAGATGGACGTTGACACGAACAGTGGTGAGACAGAAACATCCATGGTTCTGGTGGGATGTCCAAGGTGCCTTATGTATGTTATGCTTTCGGAGGACGACCCGAAATGTCCCAAATGCAAGAGCACCGTTTTGCTTGATTTTCTCCGAGACTCTGCTACCACCGGCAGCGGCAACACAAGAAAGAGCCGCTAGATCCCACCGACACCGGTCCCTTGCCTAATTTTACCTCCGTTTCGACACTAAATCTTGTCATAGAACAGAACATAGAATATGGTTTGGGGCTTTCTTCTCCCCTTTAGGACAAGTCTATGTAAACTGTTTTAATTGGAAGTTGCCAAAACTTTGAAATGAAAAGTAATATATGATATTGTTGGGCAAAATGTAGTTTGTACGTCTGGTTTCTTTATTTCTTGTTCAATTTGAACTTTTTGTTCCTAATTTTATTCTATTAGAAAATGCTGCCACATCAGCAGCTGACGGGTAGTGACGGCATGCTGAGTATATCATTTATAAAGTCATTTCTATCGTATCGTTTTGGATCAATTAATCAAATATATTTATTTAATTATTTTTGTTATTTTATTTTTTATTATGTAAATCTTCGATTGATAAAAATTGTTTTTAAAATTAATTTACAATAAATATTATTAAAGATTCACTTGATAAAAAAGATGAGATGATAAAGATAATTAAATTGATATGTTTAATTGATTGGTCTCATAGATGACGTGGTAAGAATAACTCATAATATAATTTATATGCGAGGAGGTGAGGTGAATCCCTAGGGTGCAAATCGTCTATCTCTTTTCTATACCTCATTCTATGTCTCCATTTTAAATTAGAGGGTTTAAGGTGTATGGTTTAGGGTTTAAAGTTAAGGGTTGTGGTTAGAGTTTAAGGAATTAGGAATATTGTGTATTTTTTAAGGTTTAGGGTTTAGAATATAAAAAATAAGGGTTAGGATTTAAGATTTAATTTTTTAGAAAATTTTAATAGAAGGCATGAAAGATATACTACAGTAAAACAAGTTTATAGCGGCGTTTTTTTAGATATATAGTGGCGTTTTCTAGCGCCTCTAAAAGTATTCGTGACGCTAAGAAAAACACCACAAGAAATGCCACTAAAAGCTACGCCGCTAAAAGTAGCGGCGTTTTTTAAAATAAACGCCGCTACAGTACATAATCTTCAGCGGTGTTTTTACAAACAAACACCGCTAAGTTACATTCTATAGCAGCGTTTGGTTTTCATAAACGCCGCTAAAGATCGTGTACCTAGCGGCGTTTGTATCAAAAACGTCACAGTTGTTCTATACTTTTGTGTCATTTTTGTACAAACGCCACTATTGTTAATGGGTTTTTAGTGGTGTTTTTCCCAAACGCCGCTATAGGTACTGTATTTTTAAAAAATATATTTAAATTATTATTACTACCAAAAGCTTCCATGTAATTAATATTTTAACAACAATACAGTTAAAAAAGAATATATCTACTAAATCCAAAATACTTGACCACCAAAATATATTAAAGTCTAATATCAAATAAAGTGAAATATAATAATTCAGTGTTTAAGTAAAATAACAGTTCAGTAACAAGTATAAACCAAATGAAACTAAAATCGACTAAGGTGACATATTCCTTGGTTGGTTCTGCTTTAACGTCACCATCATATATTGGAATTGTTTTTGAAGATTCTGATATGCTGTTTCTCTCTCAGCTTCTTTAGCTTCTATCTCTGCTTGAAATTAAGTTAATTATTGTTTTAAATGCTGAAATTCCGCTTGAGAAGACTGACTTTGTGATGGCATGAACTGAGAGGAGTTTGATCCAAAATATTTAGTTGGTGTCACGAATGACCCTTGACAGCGTACTCGACCATATCGTTTAGGACCCAAAACTTCAACAAAAACTTAATTTTCGATATCAGCAATATTAGCAGAACCATCAGTTAAAGTCGTATTTCATCTTTGTCCTTTTTTTCTTTATTTTCGTCTGATAATCATTTATAAAAAATAATAAATGAAAACATTATTTACAACATAAACAATTTTAAGAGCAATGAGTATACCAGAATTTCTTCAGGTTTAGGATTTATTGGAGAGTCATCCTTTTTGGTGTGAGTAATATCGAATAGATTTACCCGTCCAATGCTAGAACCAGTCATCACAAGCTACAAAAATAAACATGAATATTAACTTTAATGTAATACAATTAAAAATAATATTTTAAAAAAATAATACCTCTTTATTAGCAATGCGAGCAAAGCTCTTCGTTCCTGCTATGTGAGTAAATTTTTGTTTCTGTCTAATAGTAACTCCTACGCGCTCTCTTTCCTGTTTAATTTCCAATTTTTATTACATTTAAAGTTGAAATTGTAATGATATAATGTTATTTAACTGTACAATATGAATTATAAAAACTTACGTGCGAAAGGGCTCTATTGAGTCATGATGGAAAAAAAATATATCAATGTGCTTGTACCCAAGACTTATTATCTAACTGTACAATTTCAACTTTGCCGAGTGGTTCACCATAGCTTCCAAACAAGTAAGTCTCTCCGTTATTAGTACTGCATACTTCATTTCTATTTGGTTTATTCAATCTCGTTTCGACATCTTTCAAATATCTAGAGCAAAAAGTTATACACTCCTTTACTAAATACCCTTCAGCAATTGATCCTTCTAGATACAATTATTACGACAATAAGACTTCAACTTGCATAAGAACCTAGACACACAATAAACGCAACATTATATAACTAGTTGAATAGCTAAATATTATTAAATAACTATAAAAAAACTTATACCTTTTTATAGGATACATCCACCGATAGAAAACTGGTCCATCAACTTTAGCTTCGTGAGGGAGATGAACCAACAAATGCACCATAATTATGAAGAATGAAGGTGGAAATATCTTCTCCAAGTTGCATAAAGTCAATGCTACTCGATCTTGGAGTTTCTCAAGTTCTCCAACCACCAAACTTTTACCACAAAGAGCTTTCATTATATTAGAAAGTTCAATTATACAAGATATCACCTCATTCGACATACAACCACGTAAAGCAACTGACATAAGATATTACATCAATATATGATAATCATGTGACTTTAGAGAATAAAGTCTTCGATCTTTCATACTAAAACATCGAGATATATTTGATGTATACCCATCTGGAACCTTTATATCTTTTAACACTTTTTTTTTCCATAACTCTGCCTCATTTGGATTATCCTCTTCATCAGACTCATTATCACTAAGATGTTCAGCATCACCTTCGAACACCTCTTTCATCTTTCTCTTTGATCGTGGGTTTGGTGGTTGGCTCATCTTTCCATAACTGAATTTGGTATCTTTCAACATGTACAAGATATCGGACTCGATTGTTTGCTCAGGAACTATTCTAAACTCTTCAGTATCATCAAACATATTCTTCTAAAATCTAAAACGATGATTTTCAGTTAACCACCGTCGATGTCCCATGTAAGAGAACTTCTTTCCATTGTACAACCACTTTGAACTGGTCTGTGCAGCGCAACAAGAAAAAATATAACGACCTTTGGTACTCCACTCAGATAAATTTGCATAAGCAGGAAAATCATTAAAAGTCCATAATAAAGCTACATGCAAATTAAAGTTCTCCTTCTTCAACACATCATATGTTTCGATACCCACCCACAATTGTTTTAACTCTGCAATTAGATGTTACAGATAGATGTCAATATCATTACCAAGACCTTTTTCACCTGGGATTATCATGGATAAGATAAAATATGATTGTTTCATGCAAATCCATGGGGCAAATTGTAAGGAATAAGCAGAACGAGCCAAATACTATACGAAGTACTTATGATTTTAAAAGAATTAAACCCATCAGATACAAGACCGAGTTTAACATTTTAAAGATCTCCAGCAAAACTTGGAAATTTTTGGTTGAATGACTTCTAAGCTTCACAATCAACAGGATGCCTTAATAATCTATCATCGGTTCGTCCATCATAATGCCACCTCATAGACTCACAAGTCTTCGAATACATAAAATGTCTTTGAAGTCTAGGTATTAAAGGAAAATACCGCAAAATCTTTATTGTCTTCTTTCTTGATCGTGCTTCAGCTTCTTCTTCCATCACATCTTGCGTATCCATATTCATCCACCGAGATTTACCACATACATGATATGACTCTTGATCTTTCTTATCACCCCCAATACAACATACAATCATTCGGGCAGCTGTGTATTTTCTCATATCCAAGGCCCAAATCTTTTATCATTTTCTTTATATCTTTGCTAGATTGAGGAATTTTGGCAGACGAAAATATTTCTCTTAAAAAATCTAATAACTGCGTAAAGGATTTACCAGTCCATCCTCCCAAACATTTCAAGTGGAAAAGACGAATACAAAAGGAGAGTTTTGAATGCTTTGATCCCTCGTAAAGTGGTTCATTCATTTCATCAAGCAAATTGTAAAACTTTGCAGCATCTCCATTTGGCTCATCACATTCGTTTATTCTCATCTCGGTAAAATCATTTACACCAATATCACAATCTTCTTCTCTAATAGATCGTTGATAATCATGCATATTAAATACATCTCGCAACATACCTTCCATGTCATCTTCTCTAATAGATGGACGATCAGAAATAGGATGAAAAGACACATTACTCCGGGAAAAATCAGTACAAGGTGTCAACTCTCTATGGAATACCCATTTTCTATAGCCCGGAACAAAGCCATGAACAATTAAATGTTCTTCTACAACTTCACGGCTGTGCCAATTAATGTTAACACACTTCTTACAAGGGCAAATAATCATATTCTATTGGCTTGAATTCGCAAAAGCTACATTTAGAAAAGTTTTGACTCCGTTTCGATAGTCAGCACTTACCCTTGACAAATTCATCCAACTCCTATCCATTTGAAATTACTATAATATGCATCATCAAAGAATATACTATCAACACCATTAAAGAATCAATTACAATCGCAAGTAGATAATTAACTAATATACATTGGGTTTAATTATATAAGTAAGTGAAATGACCAAAGTATAGTTTATATTGTAATGCTTGAAACCACCACCTACAAGTAATATGACTCTAGACACCACCTACAAGTAACGTACTCTTTGAAATTTAAATTTTATTAATAAAAAAATACAAATATCATCTTTAAATTACTATATTTTTTATCGTAGATCTCAAATTATAAGATGGCGCATCATATATCTCAAATATTCCTTTTATATATGTTATATAAAACAGTGATATGAACCATATACCTAACTAATCCTATATTTCTTTCCACCTTAGTTGAGAAGCCTGTGAATGCTTTATCTTATATTTTTTTAATCAAAGGTAGTCATAGAAGATGTTTGTTTACTATACAGTTAAAGTTCCAATGATATAAGCATTGTATATTTGCATATTTGTGAAATATAGTTTTGCAGATTTTGGCTTGCCATCCTCTTCAGCTGCTTAACTAATTTTCTTGTTTTTATATTCTTTTTCTCTTTTACTCGTTTCATATGAAAATTATTTAGGCTCCATCTTGCTTATATAAGAAATTAAAACTTTAGAATGGAACCTTATAGGATTTTGTGTTACTAGTCCTTTATATTTTTCTGATAATTTATACTGTCATCAGTACATCTTTGTTAAAAAAAGATAATAGACTTGAAACCTTGTAAGATCATAGCTTAAACATTCAATAATTGTTTCTCCGAGATCCATAACTTGAATTTTTTATACTACTTTTTTCTCTTTCAATTGAATGTTTAAATTTCATTTTGGGTTAATAGGTATCCATTATTATTGTTGGTTAATTTTTATTGTTAACTTTCACTGTTTAACGCATGTTATCTTCTAAAATTTATAAAATAAATGAAACAAAATAACCTCAAATTTTACAATATGACCAAAAATTTAAAATCTTTAAATAACACTTAAAATTTAAATCTCGATTTAATTTGATTTATCGTTAATTGTCACGTCATTATTCATTACATACGTCATTAGACCATTGTGAGCATTTATCTTATCATATAATTTGAACACTTATTTGAAGATTTAAGTTTTTTTTTTCTATTCCTAACAATGGACAAAAGAGAGGAGGGGTAAAAGAGCATTTGGCAAATAAGGAATAGTAAGTACGGGTGATAATGAGATGAGCTAAGTCTGGTTAGACTCGGCTCGACTTGAAAACAATTATATTAGGCTCGAGGTTCAATGAGTTTGAAATTTTAGGCTTGAGCTCAGCTCAAAAGCAATACTATACGGTTTGGCTTCAGCTAAAAGCTAACCAGGGAACAATTTTAATATATTTTTTAAAAGATAGTGCATCATTAAAAAAAACTTTCATAACTAACAAGATAGTGCATCATTAAAAAAAAACTTTCATAACTAACAAGATAGTGCATCATTAAAAAAAAACTTTCATAACTAACACTGAAATAAAATTCAATGTTGAAAAAGAGAAAAAAATATCCAAAAATTATATTAATTCAAATAACCATGAAATATTATTACAATAAAAACATATAATATTCAATTTAATTTAGTTAATTTATTTTTAGTGAATTTTTATTAATTTGTTTTATTGTTTTTTTATTAAAGATATTACTTTAAGTATATATATATACATATATATATAATCATTCTAAGCCTGTTCAGGAACTTTTCGAATTGAGTTTAGATTGATTCAGTACGACTTGTAAAGATCTCTAGCCGAACTCGAGTTTAAATCAAGTTTACATAAATCAAATTTTAATCTAGTCAAACCTGAATAATTTATAAACCGATAAAGCTCATTATCCACGTTAACAGTGAGTATTGAGTTTGTGTAGTTAGAGCATTGAAAAGGCCAAGGAATCCTATCAGATGGAAGGATAATTAAACCACATAAATGCAAAGAGTAATTAAGACGGTTGAGGGAATCATAAAAGGGGTAGGACATAAGATGATAGATACAAAGTTAATTCTTCAACAAATATACAAGGAAAATTCTTCACATCATTTTTTTTAAAAGAGGTAATATTTTTTTTGAAAAAGCTAATAGTGATTATAGTAATATCTGTTCTAGAATATATAATCTCTCCACCAAATGACATTGATCGCTCAATCACTTTGCTGAGATCACTAGTGTTCGAATCAATTATTAATGATATATTTCATATAATAATTACATAATATGGAGTAATTATTTTATACTTCTAAAATATGATCATTTAATTAAGGATGTTTAAAATTATTCGACTCAATTAATAACTTGATGACCTGATATAAAATAGGTGAGTATTTTAACAATTGTTTTGTGTCGCGTATTCAACACAATACTTTTTCCGAGACACAGGCCAAAAGTTTTTTCTTACTGGATACACGACCCGACTCGATAATTTTTAATATATATTTTTATATTTTAAATTATATTTTTATTTTAAGTTTCTTAATATGTTTACCTCAAAACTTAATTTAAATCCCCAAATTCTTTTTTTTACTTGTATTATATATTTTTAAGTTTTAAGTTTAAAATTTCTTAAAAATAATTTTATGTTTAATATATGATTTTTTTAAAATTAATAAATATATAAACTGAGTACCTAATACTCAATTTTTTGAATACTTAAATTTCACAAGTACACAAATAACGGGTATCCGTGTGTAACAAATCGAGACATAAATTAATAAAATAGATACTAAGATAAATCAAATACCTAATATTTTGGATACCCAAAAATCGAGTACCTGACACTGAACACCCTACGCAGCATAGTTTAAATGAAACAAAAATATGATTATCAAAATAGATAAATATTTTTTTCTAAGGAAATATATAAATACTTATTTTAATAAGTAAATGATTATAATGATCAATTTTTTCTTTTATTTCCTCAATTATGGTTTTCCTTTGGTTAAATCCTATTAGTAGTCTTTGTACTATATTTAAATGATTATTTAGTCCCTATAACAAAAAGTTTATTGTAGACTCGTTATTATAAAAAAAAATATATTTTAGATTTTTTATGTTTAAGAAGTTAATATTTTTATGGATTTAATAAAATTCAGTAGCATTTAAAAAAAAAAAAGTTAATATTTTAGTCCATAATTTTATGATTATAGTTGGTTTAAATATTTTGTTTTAAATATCCTTTTTATCCCGCAATCGATTTTGAAAGGAGCAAAATGACCCTTTAGAAAAATAAAAAGAATAATTTATTCAATGCGCATTTTAAAAATGGGAAAATAAAAATTATTTATAACGATGTTAATATTTTCAGTCAGTGCACAACACGTATAACTTTTTATCCTCGGTGAACGGTGACTGTCTCTGGTAAGCATTGACCGTATCTGATAAGCGTTGACCGTCGCCGGGACGTCCCAGCCATCCTCATACCGTCCCAGAAACATATCGGGGACACGGGACCCCCTCAAAGAGCCGTCCCCGTGCTTCTTAGCTACTAAGTATGTTCCTTTTTTTCCTTTTCAATTGCAGGGATGTTCTTGGCATATCGACATCGAAAGATCGGATTATATCTGCTTTAATGATAATTTTGGCTGCTGCAACGAGTATAATTGCCATTTCCACCAACATATACAGCCTTTTCATCTGAACTTCTGCAGAGATGCTTGTATTCTAGTGTATCCTCCTCCATTTTTCTCTTTTGTTTCTTGAAATAGAATGTAGCAGATACAAATCAAGTCCCTCAACTAGCATTGTTTCCGCCCTCATCTTGTAAGCAATAAACGTATCACATGTTGATTGAACAAATTCATATATATATAATGTATGGTTCTGAAAACATACTTCCAAGAATGGATGCTTGTTTATGAGTCTTTCGATCTTTTGCGCCGAATGTATTTTCCTCGAAAATCCAACGAATAATCTGTGCAAACAACACCATAACATTTCATGGATCATCTGAAATTAATTTGCTGATTATACACCTGAAATCCCAAACCAGAATCATCAATGCAAATCTTCCATGCAATGCAACCGATCGCTCAAGCCTTGTTTCGTTTCCATATGCTCTTATCTTCCAAGCACCAATTTTGGAGGCCAACATAAGGAGTAAGGACATTCACACCCAACAAAGATAATTATCAGTGCTGCAATGAATGCATAATCCACTCCTGAATGAAATGAAACCCTGAAATTCTCTTTTTTTCACCTTGACATGTGAAAAAAAAAATTAATTATAAATATAGCAACATTGGATTTTCCATGCAGCTTTTGGAAGTTTTGATTTAACTCATAAAACAGGATCGAGAAGAACAAATCTTACCTCTGCAATAATAGCATCTCCTTTATAAACTCTATAATACTGAGATGGATAATTGGAACCAGCCACCTGGAAGTTGCTGATATCTTTATCTAGGTTGCCTGCTAAGAACACTTCAACCCTTGTTTTCATTGGCTGAAAGCGTGATCGCTGCACAGTAAAAAGAAGTTGACTTCTCTCTGAACTTTCACCTCTATGAACTTTCATTGGCTAAAGAGAGTTATGGACTATAAATCCTCTTGGTTCGGCTCATTTTAAAACCTCATTTTCCTAACGTCTTTGTTTTGAAACCTATGTCCTTGTATGTATTTGAGTAAACCCATGTTGAAATATACTGATACTCGATACTCGCATGTAATCCAGATTGTATGAGATAGCAGGAAGAGAGAAAGTATACCTTTCCCCAAATTGTGAGGATAGGGAAGCCAGCAGAGTTACACGAGTCGTTTCCTGAAGGGTCATCAGTCATGTAGGAGCCATCCACAAGGAGGAAAAGATTTCCATTGCCATCAGACACTTGATAACTTATATTAGAGAGGCCATGCCGCTTTCTCTTGACAATTAAATCCATAGAGTACGACAAACAGAATCCATCCCCTGCAAAACTGATCATAGAAACCCCATATACCATTTTTGGAGCAGCCATTAATGTCCCCAGGAAAATACTCCAAAAAGGATGGTTTTCTATACAATATCAGGATATATAATTCTGTGTTATGTAGATGACAGTGATCAGTTTTTCAGGATAATGTAGAATATAAAAATAAAACTTGGGGCCTTGCAACATTTCCTGGAAAGAGGCTGCAAACTAGCAAGAATGTATTATTTTTAGTACAAAAGGGCAAGAACAAAAATATTTTATTTCCTTAGGATAATATAATCCAGTCTACAGTCTTCACTGAAGTAAATATGAAAGAAACAGGACATGTGAATTTCAAACTCTATAACCAGCAACATGATACAATCAAACTTTCATGTTCCTTTAGAATAGAGTTTTCTTCCATGCTAAGGATTCTCTACCTAACAGCTCTTCAGCCCCAAATTCAACAGACTTAAAAAAATTTCAAGATTAAATATCGTATCTCAAATCTTGAAATCTCTTCAGTATGTTCAATTTGTATACCCCAATTTCAGCATCTTCAAAGGTGTCGGGAGTTGACTTTATAACTGAGATTGCCCCTACATTGTGTAAAGCTTTGACTGCTTCATCTACAACAATGGAAATCATGTTAAAAGTCAGAATCATTTGCCTTTTACCATTTTAAGACAAAACACAAAAGACGTTAAAGAAAACAAAGTGTTGCAGTTGGATAGTGTGTGTAGCCAAACTCAAAAGCATTACGCCTGATATAAAAAATAATGTTATCCCATCATGGAGACGAATGCTACTCGAAGCAGGTAGGCACTTAGGCGTAACGACTCTTATTAATGACTAGCTAAATTAGTGAAGTGAATTAATATATACTTTTACCTGACTTTGACAGTGCACTAAGAGCTTTCAGCGCTTCTTTCTGAGTTCGTTCATCTTTAGCAGATCCCAACATATTTAGGAGCTCTTGAGCTCCACCAATCTCAACTATTTTCATCCTTCTTTGGTCTATCATAATGAATGGGCACAGAGTGTTAAGCATGCATCTTCAATATTAGCTGCTCTAGTTTAGAATGAGAGAAAAAATAATAATAGGATCACTTCAAAACTACCATAGTTGTGAAGGTAAGCTCCACTGAGATAACTACAACATGTAAGTAAAAGGGAAACAGAAAACTCTCATTTGTAACTACTCTTTTGAATCTCTAAATCACAGACCAAAGTTGCTGACAGTTTTAGAAGAAGGTATAAAAGCTTATCAGCTAAAGCCATGTAGGGGGTACTATCACAAGAACATATAAAACATGCAACACTTCATCAGAACCCCATCAAAGCAACCATAAGCTACATGTAATGTAATAGAAGAAAATACTTGAGGAGGATGTTAAAAGGAACATTCATAGTGAGGGCCATGAAAATATAACTCAGGTAAGTCATCTTCTGATCACGGATCTTCAGTCTCCCCAAAAGCTAGAATTCCCTCTCAATATTATCCTGAAACAGTTTTTCTCAGACGCCAACACCATTTAACAAACGTGTATCTTATATGAGAAAGCGAATGCGATCAGATATGGCTATTACAAAATAAGAGGAACAAGGTTTGCACATGAGTGGTGAACAAAGCCTTAATGCAGCCAATTTTAAGCGCACAACTCACATCAAAATCTAAAACAATAGACATAGACATGCTGAACTTGCCACAAAATTAATATCAGGGAAGAAAAGCATACCGTCAATTGCAAACCGGGCTAATCTAGAAGCCCCCATCCTCTTAAACAAGGGATCCTTAACATGCAAAAGTGACACGGATTGGAGCATCAAATTATCTCCTGTAAAAAGCAAATCTATAAGCAATTTCTCTTTTTTAAAGCAAGTAAGCAACTAATGGCAAAAGGCAACCACTTCCGATAACATAAGGTTGGTTCATAAACCAATTTTACATCTCCCGAAATACCCACAAAAGTCTAATATCAGAATTGAGATAACACGTACATTAATTACCCAGAATCAATAATTTCAAACAAGATAAGATTTGTTTAAAAAGAGAGAAAAATACCCATGTAAGGAAAG
Source organism: Abelmoschus esculentus (assembly GCA_035048815.1). Classification (NCBI taxonomy): domain Eukaryota; kingdom Viridiplantae; phylum Streptophyta; class Magnoliopsida; order Malvales; family Malvaceae; genus Abelmoschus; species Abelmoschus esculentus. The sequence continues at coordinate 18,145,836 of JAUCBN010000005.1, forward strand.
AACTGATAAGCAACGAAAGTTGCAGTTCCAGCAAAGAACAGTTTCAACAGCCATCCTATTTTCCTCTCGGCTTCCTGTTCAAGCGAGGTTTCATCTGCATCCAAGAGCATACAGGCATTCGATTTGAGTAAGCATTGAATGAAAAACCCAAATTCCAAAAACATATATACGATAAAAAAAAAAAGAGTAACCTTTTCCATTAAATGATGAGAAATTTCGAGATTTCGAATTCCAAGTCCTTCTCTTGAACAACAACTACAAAGAAAGCGGGGTAAAATGAAAATTGGATTTAGAAACAGGGAAAAGAAAATGAAGGGAGTAGGATAAGGAAATCGAGTCGTTTACAGTGTTAAGGTGTGCTGCTAAGGCGCGCATCGTTTCAAGTCAATAGCTTAACCTACGGAATGAAGAAACCGTACTTTGTGTTTTGTTAGGAAGAGGATTAAGGGTTTTGGAGAGCCATGATCAAGCATAGGTATTCCACAGTTTCATAGCAAGATGAATGCGTCGCCGTAAAAGGAAGATCAAGACTCAAGAGACTAGTTATCCACAGTGGAAAGGACGTTTTTGGAGGGTTGGGAAAAAAACGATTACGGGATTCCGATCTAGATTTTTATCTAATATTAATTTTGGTGAAATCAAAATTAGATTTTTATGAGTCTAAATTGCTGATTATAACTGTTAGAATCTCAGTCAGTTTTAATTAATTATTTTTTTTGTCCTGTTTTATTTTAATTATGCACAGCGTTTTGGGAATCTTGTTAATAACCAAAACGTAGTCGTTTTAGAAATAGGTTTTATTAGCTGAGTCTGTGTAAGGAAAAACTATCTTTGGCTGAATGAAACTCTGGTCTCGCCTATTTCTTTTCTTCTTTCCTTGATCTGATTTCTTTCTCTTACCTTTACTCTATTAAAAATTCTGGTTTGATTTTGTGGTGTTACAAAGGTATCAGAGCCACGTTAATCTTACAATAGGTGAATAAATTCATCATGCTTTCACTTCAACAATTTTAGAATGGCAACGAGAAGTTTTGAGTTACAATCATCGATCGATGGTTTCGAGCGTAGTTTGGAGGAAAAGTGTAATGCATTTCAAGCCCAATTTCTACAGGATGCAAAATTGTTGTTCGAGAGGGCTTTCGAAAAATCAATCGATTTTCCGGTGGATATATCGCAAGGCGATGAGAAATCTGATAATTCATCTATGGTGTTCGATTCTATCGAACCATCAAAAATTTCAGCATCATCGATGATTATGTCGAGTATGGTGGAAACATCAAGTGTTATTTGTTCGAATGATCCATTAAGGATGATCGATGCACCAGTTTAGAGGTCATCAAAACAGATTGTAGACTTGGTTGCCAAACTTTCTGTGTCGCCGGTAACACCATTGATAGAAACATTGATGACTAAAGATGTATATGACACCAAGAAGTTTAATGTCAATAACGAAATATAGAGGTTTGTGGAAAAGTCGACTAGAGTAGATAGCCTCATAAATCAGATAGACAAAGACACTGTAAGAGTTAAACAATTAATGGATTCTCTTTCAAAGAAACATTTGGATCACAGGATAACTTGTCTCAAATCAGATAATCCAAGTAATATGATTTTCCTAATTCGATCGTTATTCAGAAGAGTTTATTCAATGATGTTTATGAATTTTGAGTTCAATGACCCATACATATTTAGACTTTTGTTTATGATAAAAGTAGATATGGTGATTGAATTTATTGAAGGTCTTGTGAAAACATATCCAGGACCACCTTACTTAGATGATTTTCTAGAGGTGAAAATTATAATATGTGTTGATGTTTCATACCTAATAAACAACAAGGTTGTAGTTAAAATAGGAGGGGAAAGTGGGCATGAACCTGCACATGCTGAATATATGGGAGAAGGGATGCTGACAGTTGTCATTTATGGAGATGTTTTTGTTTCTTTTACTAGTGATTCAATTTTAGCAGGTATTCGAGCTGTTATTTGTCCTAGAAGATGTCTTCTGATAGTGAAGATTTATATTGATGATCGTTTAAATTTTGAGTTGGTTGTTGAGCAAGTAAGGTATGAAGGTTATAAAATAAAAATTATAATTGTTGGAGATGATTGTGCATTACCTCCACCTCAAGTCATTGTTGGACGAAGAGGTTTGACAGGGACTGTTCTTGTTCTTAAGGTAACTAGAGCTACAATCGGCTTTCCTCTTATTGATGTTGCTTTTAAGGCACAATGTGCATCCGAGATGGTTGGAACCATGGGAATTGTTTTATTTGTTTGTATGCTATCTGATCAGGTTATTTCAAATCGTTTAGGATCAGAAAAGATGAAACTTGATATGGGAATTCATGGGAAAGATGGTGTTGTTGTAGCAGACCTTCGATCTGTAGATGTGGTAGTTTCACACGTTCTTAATTAAATATTATCGTCGGAGGTAGACTATGTTCCAATTACACGAGGCAATCAAGTGATGCTTATGATTAATGGTTTAGGTGTCACTCCTGTGATAGAAATTATGATTGTAGCTGAAAAGATTGTGTCTAAGTTGCATCTTGAAATTGGACTAGTTATTGAAAGAGTGAATGATCCTTTCACATTTAAATTACTAGTGATGGAACATTTTTCAGAAAAAGAGATGATAATGATGCTCATTTCTATTTTGCTTGCTGAAGATTACAACATGAGTAAGACCTTAACAAATTACTATGGTAAGCTGGCTATTGTTAGAGACATTAATCAAGAGAAGAGATCATCTTTGTGGAAGATCAAGTCTCATATGTTTACAAATAGTTTTAGATTAAAGAGCAGAAAAAAAAAAAAGTGAAGGAAAAATTATTATTCAGGATGGTCAGATTGTCAACAATGACATAGTTATAGACAACTTTATTGTTGTTCATAGCCTGGGTTTGGAGCATCCAAGGAAGGTTTTTAACTTCTACAATGAGCTTCATTCCTATCTGGTTTCATGTGGTGTTGATGGAGTGAGGGTTGATGTACAAAACATCATTGAGACCCTTGGTGCTGGACATGGTGGCAGAGTATCGCTTACCTGCAGTTATGTACAGGCTCTTGAAGCCTCATAATAAGTGCTCAACTCACTATCACTTTCTAAACTTTTCATGGGCATTAATCATCAATTTTACATCTACTTGGACCAATGCATATACTTAATATGATATATTTAGAGATTTTACTGTTAAAGATAATATTTACAGAAAAGACATACTTTACTGCATTTTTATGTCTATGTAGGAAGAAGTATTGTCGCGGCTGCAAACTGAAGCCGAGGCAGAACCTAATGCCGAGGCAACAAAGGACAAGTAGCAATATGACAGACAAAATAAGGATAAAAATAAGGAGAATATTGCTAGACAAGAAGCCTAAGTATCGAAGCAAGATAACACGAGGAAAGCCCAAAGACAAGGCCACGCGGGAAAGCCTTCTAGAAGAAATAAACTTGGAAATATTTGACTTATGTATATGACTTGTTTCCTACTCCAAGTTGTAGTCTACTTAGGAAAGGTTTGCCTTAGGCCAAGCCTATATAAGGCATAGCCGTCCAAGGGAAAGAGACAATAGATTCATAGCTTAGAATATAGAATTAGATTTAGTTTTTCTTTTCTACATTATGTTCTAATTTTGTTTAGGCTTAGGTGAAGGTTGTAAAGTATTAGTGTGAGGAAGTCAAACTTTGTTTCTTGTTCCTAATGCAATAAAATATCGAAGTTTACTTATTCTTTGTCATTCACTGTTCTTGCATTCAAGCTCGAGAGAGAAGTTTGTGAGTAATCCATTTATCTAATATCGAGAGAGTTAGATTCACGAAAGGGATAAGTACGATGTTTCAATCGGGAAACACTAACTCGGCCTAGAGATAGGTTAAGAGTTTCAGCGGCTAAGAGAAGTATAGGATTGGTTGGTGATTATAATTGATTCACACCGAGAGGTATCATCAAGGATTGGTCATCAATAATATTTCGACTTAGAGATAAGCGGAATCATTAAAGGACACTTTGTTGAACTTTGGTAAAGTCTGCCCAAGAGCAAGATATTGTCGCGGCAGACGAGTGACACCACTATCGAGGCAGTAATCTGCAGTCCTGCCGAGGTAGTGTTGTACAATTGCATTGGACAAGAACAAGTTGATCAATTCCACTATACAGCACAACTGGATCCTGGCCACCTTCTTTATCTTATTTTTCTATCTCTATTTAGTTATTATAATTTAGTTCAATCACCATCCAATTAATTGTGTCTTTACTTTATTTCTTTTACAGAGCAAGAAGACTAAAGGAAACATATTAAGTATATCAATCCATGTGGAGACGATATCCGATGATACTCATTACTTTATTACTTGGTGACGTGTTCACTTGCATTAAAATTGTCAATATCTAACACGCTTCAAGTTTTTGGCGTCGTTGCCGGGGATTGACAACTAAATTTTTTTCTTTATTTTCTTGATTATTTTATTTTTATTTTTATTTTACTTTGGTTTATTTTTTATGTATGAATAGGGTCAACCCTACCAATCCTTTGTATGCATTAGATCCAGAAATCGAACTTACTTATCAAGGGTTGAGGAGACAGATCCAAGGAGTCATGACAGTAAATCAAGGAAATCAGAACTTACCTGCCGGCAATGGAGGCTTTCCACAGCCACCACTGCTGTGGCAGTTAACTATCAAAGACTTCTTGGAGGAAGATTTAAATGGACTAAACCCTAGAGTGGTTACACCAGAAATAGAAGCAACTCACTTTGAGCTAAAACCAGTCATGTTCAATATGTTAAACACTATTGGACAATTTGGTGGGTCAATGACAGTAGATGCCAGGCAATATCTTAAGTCATTCATGGAAGTTTGCAATTCTTTCAAGATTCAAGGAGTCGATGAAGATGTCTTAAGATTGAAGTTGTTTCCCTATTCACTGGGGGATAGGGCAAAAACCTGGCTAAATAGCATTCCAGCAGGATCATTAGGATCTTAGAGTGAATTATGTCGAGATTTTATTACGCGCTTTAATCCTACAAATTTATATGATAGAATTCGTAATGAGATTACTTCTTTTCGTCAGGATGATGACGAACCTATGTATGAGGCATGGGAGTGCTACAGAGAGTTATTGCATAAGTTCCCATTGCATGGATTTCCACTATGGACACAAGTGACCATATTCTACAATGCCACAAATGGCTCGACAAGGATGATGTTAGATGCCTTGGCAAATGAAACACTCCTGGATAAAGCATCTGAGGAAGTTATTGAGATACTGAACAAACTCGCAAAGAATGATTTTCAATTTCCAACATCTAGGCGATGAGGAGTAAGACGTCAGCCACAGTGAATGAATTAGAATCATCAAATTCAGTGGCAGCACAATTGGCCTCTCTTACCAAGATGGTGCAAAATATGCAGTTACAGCAAAACACCCATGAGGTTAAAGCCATTGATTCTTATTGCAATTTATGTGGAGGAAACCACAATTTTTCTGAGTGTATGAATTAAGAGGACAATATGTATGTTGGAAATTATAATAGAAACAATATGATGTCCAACACATACAACCACTCATGGAAGAGGCATATAAACTTTTCATGGAGCAATCCAAACAATGTCTTAAATCCAACCACTCAACCCCCAGGATTCCAACAACAAATGCAACATCTGCCATAGTAGCAAGTTCAGCAACCAATGTCGCAGCAACAGATGCATCAGCAACAACCTGTAAGCTCCCTAGAAAGTTATCTAAAAGCATTCATGATGGAAACTGAATCATACATGGTAAAGAACAATAACTTCATCAAAAGAACAGATGCATTCATCAATAGAACTGAGATGAGGTTACAAAACCAAGAGGCTGCTATCAAGGCACTGGAAACCCAGGTTGGGCAATTCGCTCAAAACATCAATACTAGACCACAAGGAGAATTACCTGGCAATACTGAGGTTGCTAAGGTAATAGACCATGAACAATGCAAAGCAATCACTACCAGAAGTGGTCTACAGCTAAAAGAGAAGGAAGAAAGCTCAGCAACCAAAGTCCTATCAACAGAACCAGAAAAAAGAACTTGGATGCTGAACAAAATGAAAACACTACCCTAGCAGAGAGCTTGACAATACCTGAACAAGGTGCCGAGACATTGACAGACACAGTGGTTCCAGGTATTAAATTCTAAACTAAAGAAACCCTAAAAGAGATGAGACCACCACCACCTTTCCCACAAAGGTTGAAAAAGCAAAAACATGACCATCAATTTAAGAAATTTCTTGATATCTTAAAGCAAGTCCACATTAACTTACCCTTTGTAGAGGCAATTGAACAAATACCTAATTATGCTAAGTTCTTGAAAGACATTGTGTCTAAGAGAAAGAGGTTAGGAGAGTTTGAAACAGTGGCTGCTACAGAAGGATGCATACAATGCTACACAACCGCATGCCACCAAAATTGAAGGATCTTGGATGCTTTACAATACCTTGTGCAATTGGTAACCACTATGAAGGTAAGACCCTATGCGACCTTGGAGCAAGCATCAATCTAATGACCAAATCTGTCTTCCAAAAGCTTGGAATTGGGCAAAACCTACTACTGTGATGCTCTAATTTACGGATAGATCATACGTGAAATACGAAGGAAAAATCGAGGACATACTGGTACGAGTAGACAAATTTATTTTTCCTGCTGATTTTCTTGTCCTTGATTGTGAAGTAGATGAGAATACATCGATCATCCTTGGGAGACCTTTCCTTGTCACTGGACGAAAGTTAATTGATGTGGAAAAAAGAGAATTGACAATGCAGATCAATGATCAACAAGTCAAACTCAATGCCTTCCACAATATAAAAAGGTATGATGATGCAGAAGAGTGCATAGCCCTTCACACCACAGATGCAGACACAAAGGTAAGTACGATGTTTCAATCGGGAAACACTAACTCGGCCTAGAGATAGGTTAAGAGTTTCAGCGGCTAAGAGAAGTATGGGATTGGTTGGTGATTATAATTGATTCACGCCGAGAGGTTTCATCAAGGACTGGTCATCAATAGTATTTCGACTTAGAGATAAGCGAAATCATTAAAGGACGCTTTGCCGAACTTTTGTAAAGTCTGCCCAAGAGCAAGAGATTGTTGCGGTAGACGAATGATACCATTGTCGAGGCAGTAATCTGTAGTCCTGCCGAGGCAGTGTTGTACAATTGCATTGGACAAGAACAAGTTGATCAATTCTACTATACAACACAACTGGATCCTGGCCACCTTTTTTATCATATTTTTCTATCTTTATTTAGTTATTATAATTTAGTTCAATCACCATCCAATTAATTGTGTCTTTACTTTATTTCTTTTACAGAGCAAGAAGACTAAAGGAAGTATATTAAGTATATCAATACCTGTGGAGACGATATCCAATGATACTCATCACTTTATTACTTGGTGACGTGTTCACTAGCACTAAAATTGCACATATCTAACACGCATCACCTCAATCGCACATAATTTCCATTGCAATGGATGCATAGCTTGCATGTGTCATAATACCAATGGAATTTACAACACCAAGCAGACCGCTATTGTTAAAGCTTTTGATGATTTTTATCCTCACGACCTTGCTTCACACACTATCCACATTTCATTAGTGGCTTATAACACACTCTTTTTCGGAGAATTTATGCAACCTGATTGAGATATGTTCCATAGCTTACACCCATTAGTAGATTATTATGTTGATGCTCGTGTTATTGGTGGAAAGCTCGGTTATAGAGTTGTTTTGTGTGTTGGTTTGTTTATCAGTAGTCAACATATCAACAAGAAAAGTATTTACCAATGGGTGTCACTTGATGGAAGGTTATTGGCTGGTGAGGTAGTTGACATTGATTCTGAGGATCCAATTAGGATACATTTTGATCTCCGAGGTATTAGGTTTGCATGCGTCGACATGAAAATCGTACGGATAGTACATAATTGGTTTTCGATTATTGTCGACATGAAGAAATTATTGTTGGTTCATGCTTCTTTTTCAATCAAGGTTAAGAGAGCTTGGGGGCACGTTTGGTCTAATCATCGAAAAAAATAATTTTCTTTAATCCTTGAGGACAAGGATGCTTTGAAGGAAGGAGTATTGTCATGAGTCTAAATTGTTGATTATAGCTGTTAGAATATGTTTCAGTGATTGAGTCAGTTTTAATTAATTACTTTTTTGCCCTATTTTATTTTAATTATTCGCAGCGTTTTGAGAATCTTGTTAATAGTCAAAACGTAGTCATTTTGGAAATAGGGTTTTATTAGCTAAGTCTGTGTAAGGAAAAACTATCTTTGGCTGAATGAAACTCTGGTCTCGCCTATTTCTTTTCTTCTTCCCTTAATTTGATTTCTTTCTCTTACCTTTACTCTATTAAATATTCTGGTTTGATTTTGTGGTGTTACAACTCGATACTTGGTGGATACCTGATAGGACCGAGATCAATATCAAATATTCGGTATTGATTTTTTTTGTTTATTTTATCAAGCTTCTCTTTAGGTATGACTAGTTTTAAAATTTTAATTTTTTAAGTCTATAATATTTTAATTTTATTATTTATTATTATTATTGGTGGTTAATTTTTTTCTTTAATTACTCAATTTTTTTAATAATAAACTAATTCATCGGATATCCAGTATTAGAATCAATTTTCACCAATAACTGGATCGATTCTTAAAATTAAAATTTAATATGATCGAGATCGAACCTGATTCTAATTTTTAGAAAACGATAATAACTAAAATTAAAAATAATTTTATTTAAACTAGTCGGGTACCCGATCTTGCTCATCCCTATAACTAGGCCTAGCGGCCCTATGAAATAGATTTTGAATGAAGTTATGTTTTTTATGATGAGTATAAAGAAAGGTGTATTAGTATATGATTAACAAATATTGGGTTTTTAAATTTATTAGATGAGCACCTTTGTTAAAAAAAATTTATTTTAATAGTTAGATTTATAATTTTTAAAAATATGCTCACATAGTCGAAAAATATTTTTTGTCGAAAAATTTTAAAATTATCTCATACATGATTTGAAGCTTACCACAATCATCTTCGTGTTACAGATTTAGACTTCGAGTATAAGAATATTATATTTATATTGATCATAAGAACTTAAAGTATTTGCTCATTAAAAAAGAATTAAACTTGAAATAACGTCGGTGAATTGAATTATTAAGAGATTATGATTGCATCATAAAATATTATTTCGATAAAGTTAATGTAGTGATCTACTTTGAGTTGAAAGTCTATATCGGATTTGAGGGTAATGTTCGAATGATTAAAGACGACAAATATGATGGTTTATTAGTTGAATTGTGTGTTTTAGTGTAACCTAATGCAAGAGATCAAAATGAAGCATGTGCTAAATCAAAATTATAGCTCGGTGGTTAGGGACTTGGACCTAGGGGTACTTAATAAATTAAGTACTTCGTGAGTTACTTGAATTCGATTCGATCAAAACTCGATAAATACTTGATTCAGATTGACTCAACTCGAACTTGAACTAGACTCGATACCTTAATGAGTTGAATCGAACAAAGTCTAACTCGACTCGATAAGTTCGCAAGCAGCTCGTTAATTTTTTAAAATATTTTTTAAATAATTACTTTAAAATTATTATATTCGAAGCATAAATCTAAATAATAATTATTAATTTGTGAATTGCTACTTTAATTTTAATAAGCTAGTTTGGTGTATTTATGGATTGCCACTTTCGAATTTATACTTTAAAAGATTTATATATACTCTTTTGATATTTTTGGTTAATTTATATTAATATTAAGCGTCATATAATATGATTAATTTTTTTTAGTTAAAAATATGGTAAGTTTTTTAGTGAGTTTAACAAGCAACAAGTTGAGCTAACAAGCAACGAGTCAAGTTGAACAACAAAATATTTTAGCAAGCACGAGTCATTACAATTTTAGCGAGCACGAATCAGTAATGTCTAACTCGTGATTGACTCGCTCGATAATCACCCTACTTGTACCTTTTGGCATGAGTTCGAGGGCTTTAACCCTTATTTTATCAAGTAATTTAGTTTTTAATGTTCGATGATTAAAAAACATAATGTTAATGATGATTTAGAAAGTTTGGTGATTAAAAATTTAACTTAACATCATATGGATTGAATTAAAAAAATAAATAATTAAAATAAAAAATTTAAATTAACTACGTGCATCAAATATTTATAAATTATAGATGTTTTGGTATAAAAAGTAAAATTTTATGTTCGATAAATTTAAAAATAAGTCAAAGATCCAAAATTACCAAAAATAAAAATAAAAATTAACGATAAAAATGTGTGTTTTTTTTGAGCGAATCCGTTGGCCCGGCGCATAGATATTGAAAAGTTATATAAATTTAGAAAAATCAACTAAATCGGACACAAGTTTATGAGTTTTTAAAGTTTATATTATACGTATTTCACTTAATTTTAAACATTTTCTAATATATTAATTAAATTGTCAGGTAAAATTAGGAACGATTATAACATTTATTTTTTTACATGTCATGTTTTAATTTGATTCGTTCGGGATAAGTTTTTAGTATTAAAATTAGATTTTGAGACAAGACGAGTGAATATTTAAAATTTTTAGAGTCATATATATGAGAGATTATATCATGAACCTTATGTATCACGTCATTCGTGATCCATGCAATCAGGTACGTTCATCTTTAAGTAATTATCTGATAACTACCAACTCACTAATTATAAGTAGAAAAGAGATGATAATTCACCTTAAAAAAATATGAGATGGATTAATTTGATTAGTTGAGACCATAGATAACGTGATGAAAATGGTTCATAATATAATTTTCCTATATATAGGGTTTAAAATATTCGATCTGATATATTTATATATTTATTATATTTTTATATATTATATTTATTTTTTTTATTTTTTTTCAAATTGGTTAGGTTTTAAATGTTTTTTATTAAAATGCCAGGGTTGAATTGAGAACAATTTATATTTTTGTTATGTTAGATCAGATCAAATCAAGTAGAAATTATGAGAATAATTTAATTTAATTTTTTATTTTGAAATGCAGGGATGCTCACCTATATTTTGAATTTTATACCAATTTTTACAGTCAAGATGGGAGAATGTCATGTACAGGTGGCATTCTCCATTCAAAATTAGTAAAAACAAAATAGAAAAGGAAGAATACCATCGATAGGTGACGTTCTCCCTCAAGTCATCATATGTAGGTGACGTTCTCCCTTTAAAATTAATAAAAAAATATTAAAAAAAGAATACCTCCGATAGGCGGTGTCCTCCCCAAATAGTCATATACAACTGGTTTTCTCCTACCTGCACTATAGCTTTTTAGAGGTGTGCATTCGGTTTAGTTAACTGATCGAACCAAAATTATTTCGGTTTTTAACGGATAATTTTTGTTTTGATAATTCAGTTATCGGCTAATTCGGTTCAAAATCGGTTAATTAACCGAAATTATATATATTTATTTTTAATCATTTCACTTTTTAAATATTATAAAATGTTCATTAAATTTTTTATATTATAAAATAATCACTAAATTTTGTATTAAATTAGTATAAAATAAAAGTTTAGTGACTAAAAAATTATTTTAGCTTAATTTAGTGACCTATTATATAATTTAACCAAAATTTATAATAAATTTCGGTTAAGTTGACTAATAACCGGAATAATTTCAATTCGGTTAATTCGGTTAAAGAAATTTCGGTTCAGTTAACGGTTAAAATTTTAAAAATTTCGATTAATTCGGTTCGGCTACCGACCGAATTAACCGAATACTCACCCTTATAGCTTTTGAACTAAATTTTAAAATAAATTTTAAATATTTTATTTTCTATAAATAAAAGATCTAAATGATCTAAAAATCTAAAATTTTCTTAAATCAAGATAAAAAATATTATAAACAAGGCAAAATAAAATTAAGCATATTATTTATTTTTAAATCAAAATCGAAATAATTAAAATCTCGATCCATCCCACCGTTGACATCCTTACATAAACATAAATAATATGTTGTTTATCGCATCTTTCTACATAAATGGGATTGACGGGATTCGTCTGTATCACATATTGAAAATAATAATAATAATAATAATAATAATAATAATAATAATAATAAATAATATTGAGAAGACGTTTTGAAATATATCTTGTGGGTAAAAACATGTGACAAACAGGGTGCCAGCCTGAAACGCAACACATGCATCAGCAGACATCACCAGCTGGCTCTGTGGGCTGGGCTTACGGAAAAGCCAGCGTTGAACCTTCAAGATCTTCCTTATAGAACTCCTTTAAGAAATCCAGGTGCTGGACTGGCAGGGTTTCGGCACAACTTTTCCCTAATCAACCAACGAAAACAGTGAGCTGCCTGCCGACACTGCTTAATGAACTTCAACTGTTTTCTTACATGTTTCCCAGATATAAAAATGGGTCCAATCTGCCCCCTTTTTCAGACCAAAAAATCTGTTGTTTCCGAAGATCAATCTTACAACTTTGCTTCTCTTTCTTTCTTTGTTCCATGGCTTCTCTTGTACTTCTGTTATCTGAATTTGTTCGCCACCATGAACCAGACTTTGGCTTTGCAACTCAGCCTTCCACCACCACCTCCTTTTGTTTCTCTCCGCCTCCTCCTTCCTGTGGTGCTTCAATGGCTTCTGCTTCCAATATATCATTTAGAAACGATGCCAACAAGTACGAGTCAGAGACTGTAGAGGAAGATCCTCAAGAGCAAAGAGTCTGTGTTGATATGGCCTTGATGTAATGATGCTAAGCCTCCATTGCGGCACTTTGGGGAGAAGGAAGGTCATGTTCATAGTTTGAGTCTAGACTTCATCTTTTCAGTAGCTTGTATAGAATGCTTCTTTGGGGGAAAATAGATTCAATGATATAATTAATTCTAAAGTTATGTTAAATTAATCCACACAAATATTAAGGTTTAGACTTATTTTATTGAGGTACTAAGATAAAAATAATGACGAATAATGAATTTTTTTAACTAAATTTTATATATATTTTTATATATCAAAGATTAGTTTTTTAAATTAAATTAATAAAGTACAATTAAAAAATTTTAAAATTAAAATTACCATTATATATTTATTAATAATTAAATGGTTTTTAATATATAATTTATTTATTTTTCTGGCAGTTGCTGTATATTGTCTCCGGAGTTAGAAATTTATTTAAGGGTGTTATTTTTTTAAATGATACTAAAAAAGAATTAATTATATATAAAATAGTGTCAAATTATTTATAAAATAGTGTCAATTATATATATTTTTAATTTTTTATATATAAATTATATAAAAATATGATTTTTTAAAAATTTTGGGATGTCAACGGAGACCTCATTTCTTAATGTGGCTCTGCTCATGATTGTCCCCTATTTGTTTGAGGTGTAAATCATTTATTTCTCATACCTCATTTATATACCTTCATTTATGTCTCTCTGTTTCAAATTAAAGGGTTTGAGGTTTAAAGTTTAATGTTAGAGGTTGTGATTAAGGTTTATAGATTCAAGGATAAGGTGTACTTTTAGGGTGTTAGAGTTTAAGATTTAAAAAATAAAGGTTATAATTTAAAATTTAATTTTAATTTTTTTTAATAAAAAACATATATAAAAACATAATAAAAAGACAAATGATTAATAATAAAAAGATAAATAAATTTTACTTATGTGTTTTCGTCCTATTCTGGTCCCACTACTTTTCTTCTCTTAAAATTTTAAATCAAGATTTTTTTAATATTAATTGATACAGCTAACCATAAAGATACCTCTCTAGACCACAAAAAATGATGAATTATCTAAAACGTAACTGTGTCCCAGTGCCATGGGTTTTATGCCTCGAAAGATGATACTTTTCTTTTACATTATTGTTGGTTGTGGAATATGGAATTATCTTTTTTTTACATTTTAACCATCACTAATATCCATGGCATCAATTTAATAATATACAAAATCGTCTTCAATAATTTTAGAAATTCAAATAAAACTCAAGAATAAACTTATAAAATCATGTCTTATTATTTTAATAATTTAATTTAATATTTCATTAATAAATCATAGAAAATATGATTAAACTTTTTAACCAAGGTTTTTCTAGGTAAATATTAGAAATTAGTTGGGACTTTAGGAATGTAAGACATTCTGCCGTATAATTGAAAATCTACAATAAAAATTATATTAATTTGAAGACTCCACCTGCAGTTGTTTTTTTTTTTTTTAACTTTTTATTAATAAAGTTTAAATTTTAACTAATTTTTAATTATAAATTAATTGAAATTTTAGGAATGTAAGATATTCTGCCGTATAATTGATAATCTACTAAAAATTATATTAATTTGAAGACTCCACCTGCAGCTAATGTCTTTTCAATTTTTTTATTAATAAAGTTTAAATTTCAATTATAAATTAGTTAAAATTTTAGGAATGTAAGATACTCTGTTGTATAATTGAAAATCTACTATAAAAATTATATTAATTTTAAGATTCCAGCTGCCGTTGGTGTCTTTTTAAATTTTTTATTAATAAAGTTTAAATTTCAACGAAGGCATTAACCGTTGATGGCGTATTGAGTCAAATTAAGAAATTTAAGCCGCAAATCAACAGTTGAACCATATGTACATTTCATCAAATATCATAATTTTACGGCTTAAATTTCGTAATTTAAATCAAGACACCACTTATAGATGCCATTTTCATTAAAATTTAAATTTTATTAATAAAAAATTTAAAAATTTATTATAATTTTTATCATAGATCCTCAATTATAGATGAACATGTATTTTATCTATAATATTTAAACTAAAATATAATGTTACCTAAAAATCTCGTTAACCACATTATTTTTATTGTTTTGTTTAAAAATATCATTGGAGTAATTGTAGACACTGTTTTTTGTTGGTGCTAATATCCAAATCATACTTTTAATATCCATTACAGACATTAACCCTAAAACCATTACATATAAAACCCAAATCTAATCCAATTAATCTAACTCGATCTATTAATAAAACCCCTAATTTATAATAACTTAAACCCCTCAATAACACCCTTCCGACACATTCATAACCTTAATTGCCACCTCAAAATTAATTATGTCTATCTAATTCAATTATGACTCTGTCCATAGTAATATGTATCATTTGAACTTTGTTCCGATTGATGCTGAAAATGACATAGTTGATTGATCAATATATAATTAAAATTTTGTTTAGTCTATGATTATAAAATACAAAACTTTTTGATCAAACCTAAAAATTATACTAAACCCTAAAGGAGGGTCAATGAATGCAAATTAGTCTTATTTTTTATACTATTTCTCACTCGATTATTTCAATTAAAGGATATAGAATTAAGTATAAAATTAGATAATTCTGAGTATTTTTCACATTTCAGCACCTTGGTATCAATTTTATGAAATTATCTATTATTTGATATAAAACAGATGCATTTGATAGTTTTTTTTTCTTAGACAGGAAACTACCACACAGGTAATGTCAAAAAAGATGACAACTGGTGCTCGATAGATAGAGAAAAAAATGTCGATTCTAACAACACAAAGCAAGAAGAATCCGAAGTGGATAAAAGGAGTCAAGCCATGGTCAAAGGTCAACGCGGTAATATAAGAGTTATTTTAGGAAATAAAATAAAGTGTCATAAGTTAATAAGTAGTTGTATTCTTTTTCTTTTTAGAACTCTTTCCTTACTTTAACCTAGGCTTAGCCTATATAAGTCATACATTAGGGTTAGAAAAAAAATTGGGTTCTCATAATCAAACCTAAAGTCGTCGATAAAGTTATTATGTTCTAATTCTCCATCGAGGTTAAGGTTGTTTGTGGATTAGTTAGGGAAGAAGGTCGTAACTATTTGATAATTATTAATTCAAACTTATTTTAATAGTTTATTCTCTCTTGGCGTTTACTCTTCTTTGCATATGAGCTCAAGATGATAGTATGTGAAGAAAAACTTATTTGTCTAATATCGAGAGAGTTAGGCTCACGAAACAAGAGAGTACGGTCTTTGCTTAAGGACATCGACTAATCTGTAAGGGCTTCAGCGACTAAAAGGATGCATGTGATCGGTTGTTATTCATCATTGATTCACGCCGGAAGGTATCATCAAGACATTGATTTCAATAGTTCTCCGAGCCTATGGATAAAGAGGAGATTATGAGGATGCTCTGTCGAACTATGGAAAGTTGAGTTGTCGACAAGGCATAACCCCGCCTAGGTAGCCAAGGCGACCCTTAGTGCGACCCGCCGCGACGGTAGTTCAACCCAATGCATTAATAAATGGATAATAAGTGCAACTGGACTCTCCTCTACAAAGCATTCAACCTAACCTTATTCTTATCACTGTAATTTCTCTTCTTTATTTATTTGTTTATTTAGTATTTACTTTATTCACATCACAGTCTAAACTATTTGTGTTCTTTATTTATTTTTGTGCAGGATTAATACGCAATCGAGTCTAATCCAGTCTTTGTGGGTTCGACAACCTAAAATATTATAATTTGACGAAAGAGGTGGAAGCCTTGAAATTAACATAGGACTTCAAGCTGCACGTCAGAGGTTATATAAAATTATTAGCTCTAGTGAAGGGTCAAAATGAAAAATTTTAGAAGTGCATTCGGTTCGATTTCAGTTTAATTCGGTAAATTATTTTAGTAATCACCGATTTTTGGTTTGATTTTTGGTTCGGTTTTTGGTTTTTCCATATTAACATTAATTTTTAAAATTTTATATTTTATCTTGACAAAATAACTTTATTTTATGACTTTTAAACATTAAAAGGTAAAAATTTTGAGATATTTTTTATAAATATTTATTAAAAATTTATTTTTAAGTATAAAAATAAAAATACATCTATAATATTTAAAATATAAAATATATGTTTTTACCTTATAAAATTAATTAAAAATTAATAAAAAATTAAATTTAGTTTAATTCAGTTAATCACGATTCATAAATTTACGAATCATAATGTCTCGATTCAGTTTGATTTTTTATTTTACGATTAACCACAAGCAAATCAAGTTTGAATAGAATGTTTTACTCTTCAAAGACTAACATTTTTTCTATTTCATCGAGTGGTGGTGAGTATTAACCTCAATAAATATTGTTAGGAATCAGAATATTAAAAATGTATATTTAAAATAATAAAACCATATTTATTAATTTTCTCTTGTCCATTTGTAAAGTTAGAATCGCATTATAATGACACTGTAGATAGCTTCCGAATCAACAAGGTCTAGCATGCGATTTGATACTCGAATTAGTCACCTTTTATATGATAATTGGGGTTTATTTTATCTAATTTGGTATATGAATTTTTTATTTTTAATATAATTTATTTATCGTGATACATAAATTAAGCTTTTTTTCTTAATATAATGCTTGAATTTGACACTTTCAATACGGAAGATGTAACATATTTGTCACGTGTTATAATCTTATTAATTGTTGAGATATCATATTATCTCATATATCGTATAAAAAATATAAATTCAAGTATAAATTTAAAATTTTAAAAATTTCGATTATCATATTAGACAGAGAACACAAATATTACGTTAAAAATTGACAAATTAAGCAAACATTGGTTAAATTTAATAAAAAATTTTACTCTTAAACTATATAGTTTTTTTAGTTTGTCCCCTAAATTTGTTGTGCTAACAAGAAACTCTAAATAGGCATATTTTGTTGTCGTTAGTTGCTACTTTTGCAAATATATATATTAGGTTTTGCGTAATTCTTGTGTTAGAAAAATATTTAGATTTTGTGGGAATTCAACAGGAAACGTCCCATTGAAAGAATACGAAGAGGAAGATCCCATCAAAAAATGAGACGTGCTGATTCCCATACTTAAACAGACGACACCTGAAAACGCCAAGCTTCCTAACAGATCGATCCTCCGTTCAAATAATAAAACGCCGGCGGACAACCTCCTCTCCTGGTGGACCCGTTCTCATGAGAAAAGCCTTTGCCTTCGTCAAATTAGCCGTCAACATCTCACCCTCTATTCTATTAATTCATAAGCTCTCTTTCTCTCCCTGACAGGAAATCCGTGCCTTTCTTTACATCCCTGTTTCAATCTCTCTCTCTTTCTATATCATAGGATTCGAGAGATGGTTCTTATTACAATGGCTCCTATGCAACAGGCGGCTGTCTTGTCCACTACCTTGTTATCACCCGCCACCACAAGTAGCAGCTCAAGCAGTGAAGCCGACGACAGCCCCCTCGTATCTCATCGCTTTGAGATTCAAGATGTCACCCAATATGATTTCCCATGCAAACCCCCACGTGGGTTGGAATCCTATAAATCGCTGGTGGTGCTGTCCCAGCATATTGGCTCAGTCTCTTGCCTGGCCTTATGCGGTGAATTCATCTTCAGTGCATCCCAGGGAAAGGATATTATTGTGTGGCAACTGCCTGATTTGAGGCAGTTCACAAAGTTCGGCGAAGGCGAGGGCTCAGTGAAGGCGCTGGTCGCCGTTGGCAACAAGGTTTTCACTGCACATCAAGACAGTAGGATCAGAGTTTGGAAGGTGACGAGAAGTTCAGAGGACGTGTTTAAGCACGTTGACACACTTCCTACTACCAAGGACTACCTTGGGAATTTCATGAAACAAAGCAATTATGTCGAAACTCGGCGGCACCACAAGCATCTATGGATCGAGCACGCGGATACCATTTCCTGCCTGGCATACTACAAAGGGTTGATTTATTCCGGTTCATGGGACAAGACCCTTAAGGTATGGAGGATATCTGATTTAAAGTGTCTGGAATCAATTAAGGCACATGACGATGCTATCAATAGCTTGGTAGCTCGTAATGGAATAGTCTACACAGCATCAGCTGATGGTAAGATCAAGGCTTGGGGAACACAAGGGAAGACCTCTCATTCTTTGCTGGGTGTTTTGGAGGATCATAAAGATGTTTCATTGAACACGGTCGTTGTTTCAGACGATGGGAAATGGGTCTACGGAGGAGGTTCGGATGGATATGTTACAGGTTGGGAAGGGAATGTTGATTCTTTCACTTGGAAATGGGTAGGTGAGACAAAAGCACACCGTCTGGCTGTTCTGTGTATGTGCATGGAGGGAGAGGTTCTGTGCACAGGCTCTACTGACAAAACCATTGGTATCTGGAAACGAGAGGCTTATGGTCAACTTTGTAAACTTGGAGTCATAACTGGCCATGAAGGACCAGTCAAGTGTCTGCAGGCATCATCCTGTAAGATTGGCACCGGTTTCATGCTCTATAGTGGGGGTCTTGACAAATCATTAAGGGTCTGGTGGGTGCCCATAGACAGGGACACAGCAAGCACATAATTAACACAGATCAGAAACCTATTGTGCTGTGATGTTTGAGTTAGTAAAGCTCTGCTTCTTTCTTTTATCTGTTTGTAGTGCTTTCAAAATCATCTGGTTTAGTTTTGATTAAAGCTTTTTGAACATAGGATAAAATCTTCTTAATTTTTCTTGTTCATTTGGGTTTCTTGTTCGTTGTAGTGCCATTTGAAACAAAGTTTCAAGCTATACATTTTTTTTCATTACTATTTCATGTGCATGATTGAGAATATAGCAGGTTCTGTTGTTTAATGAAGAATCTCAATTTCTTGTTGGAATCATGTGTAAGCATGATAGAGATTGTTGGGAATTATATTCCTTCACAATTATAATTAAAAATTGAGGAATTTAATCATGGAATCCAACTATAATTTATGGTTTGTGTTGGGGTCATTATCATCGTTTATATATTCTATTTTTTTTAATGTGGGATTAATGTCTTGCCTTTGTTTAGAGAAGACATTTTTCTCCAGGTTATTCGGATATCACTTGTTATGAGACTATTACTTTCTTTTTAAAAGATATCTCTGATAGAATCTATAACGCCATCGTTTATATATCCCAAAATCTAGGGGTGAGTATTCAATCGAGTTGAGTCGAGTCAAATAAATTTGAGTTCTTCGAGTTGCTGAGTCATATTTTATAACTCAAACTTTATTTGAATTTTTTTATTCGTGTCAAGTTTAAGAAATTCGAGTCAAGTTGAGTTTTTGAGTTTCTATAAATATTTAATTATAACTATTTACCATATTATAGTACAATTTGATTCCAATTTAAATGATTTTATTTAACTGTATAATATATATATATTTCTTCATATTTTTATATATACAATGAAAGATTGAGAGACACGTCTCAAATTTAAAAATAAATCCTTTAATTACTAAAATTTTTAAGTTATTCGAATTTCCATTTTATAATTCAAACTTTATTTGAAATTTTTCGAGTCAAGTTTATGAAATTTTAAGTCGAGTCCAAATGAGTGAAGTATTTTTGCTTCGAGTCGAGTTATTCGATTTTTTCAAGTCGAATTAAAATTTCCTCACCCCTACCAAGACTTTTTTTTTTTTTTCTGATATGGGATTAATGCCATCTCTTCTTACACGTGATAATATATACGATAAACTCCTGGTATATTTAGGTAAAAGAAACCCTTAAAATCTCACTAACTCATAAGGATAACAAATTAAACAAACATTTAATAAGTGATTAAGAAAAGAATCTTTGCCTTAGTTATGGCATTTTGGTGTTCTCCAACTAGACATTGTAAACTATTCCTGAGCTTTTGTTGTATTAAGACACATGTTTGTTCATTATTTGGGACTAATCAAATTGAAAAGCACTCATTTTGCCCAACAATTAAGTATTAATTAAGGCTTAAGATATTTTCTCCTCTAAACCAGAAAAAGCAAAAAGCATCAAAGAAAGAATCAATATGATAAGGGAAGAGTAGTTTTATGTCACTATAAAGTACTAAACAATCAAGCTGGGTGAACCCGCCAGCAGTTAACCGACAATTGCTTAGTTGTTGTTTTTTTTATTTAACGATTGTATCTAATTTATTAATCGATTAATTTGATTCGGATTTTTATAGATATCAAATATAAAGACAGCCCTTTTAATCTAATTTTCTCCATTTATAGTGTCAGATTCGAATATCTAATCTTGCTCAAGTGACTTTAGGGGTGAGTGTTCGAGCGAGTCGAGTCGAATCAAAAATTTTTGAGTTATTCGAGTTGAGTCATCATATTTTACAATTTGAACTTTTTTAAAATTTTTGATTCGAGTCGATTTTAGCGAGTTCGAGTCGATTCAATTTTTGATTTTATGTATAAATTTTAATTATACTATTTATAATACTATAATATAGTTTGATTGTAATTTAAATTGTTTTCTCTTTATATTTACATACATATTTCTTCATATTATTTTTTTACATGTGTAAAAAAAGATTTTAAATTATTATTATCATCAATCAAATATCTTATATACGAATATGTCATTTTATTAAATTACAAGCTTTATTAATAACTTCTTTTTATTTAGGTAAGACTAAAACTAGACAAAAAATAGTGATAAATTAAATATAAAAATTAAAAAACAAATAGCATAATATAAAAGATATAAATAAAAATTCTATTAAATAAATTAAAAAAATAAATTTAGAACTTTATCGGATTATAAAAAAAAAAAGAAAATTAAAATGTAAAAAAAGAAGAAGGAATTGGAAATAAAACTATATGGGTTAAATGTGCAATTAACCTCTACAATTATTAAAATTCCGAGTTATTCGATTTCCATTTTACAACTTGAACTTAGTTTAAAAATTTTTCGAGTCAATTTGAGTTTATAAAATTTCGAGTCGAGTTTTTCAGCTTGATTCGAGTCGAAAATTTTGATATTTTTTAATCGAGTCGAGTTTTACTCACCCTAAATGACGTAACGTCTCGTTCCCGGTTTTGCTATGGTTTATAATAATTTATTGTTTCTCATTCTACTAGCAAAATGTATGTTCTCTGTATTGGACCACAAAAAGAACACCATAAATTATAGATCCGTAGATTCATGAATAAAAGCAACAAAGTAAAAAGCTGTGCTATGCTGCCTAACGCCCTAACCCAACAATATTGTAAGAACAACTTTGTATACTTTGTTTCCAAGGATTTGGTATGCTATTTGTAGGTGATATATTCGAACCAAATTCGCGGATGCTAGAATTTAAATACAAAATGAAATCTACTTAGATATTATCTCGTAAATATGATTGTACGAATCAATTGAACTAAATTCAGAGGTTAAGTTCGAATTCTTTCTAAACCGGACCATCTTTTCTTTGTGTCAAAAGAAAAGGACCAAAGTTTGGTTTGGAGTTTAAATTATTCTGTGTAGGAAAGCTTTGAAGTCATGCATTCAATCCCTCAACCCTCTCTGGTGTTTTAAAATTGTGTGGTCCAAGGGACGGCGGCTGCCCTAAAAGGTTGAAGCATATAATTGGTTAAGCTCGTTTTAGAAAAAGAAACATTACAGAACTTGGTTCAATCGGAGAATATTTGGGTTGTGTTTAGCATTGCGTTCTAAATTCAGTTTTTGGGTCAAGAGCTGATTTAAAACGTAGAAGTAAGGCTAAACAGTTAATTTTTGAAGAAAAAAGAAAAATACTTTTAAGAGTTAGATTACAATTTTAACCTTCATTTATTATGTTTTATTATAATTTAATTTTTATAAATACATAATTATATTTAACTTAAATTATTTTTTTAATTTAAAAATTATATATATTCATGTCAAATTTTTTAAAAAGCACTTTTGAAAAGGACTTTTGAAAAACACTTTACAAAAATAGTTTATGTATTCATTTATTAATATTTTTATATTTTATCATAATTTAAATTAATATTATAATATAAAAGTATTTAATTATCATTTAAATATATATTTTTAAATTAATAACATCACGTCTAAAATAGTCATTTAATTTTCAAAAGTATTTTCTAACAACAATACTAAACACATATATTTCAAACAAGAATTCTAAAAAAAAAATCACTACATTTTTTTACTGCACGTTTTAAAAATAATGTTAAACTGACCCTTCGAGAAATTATATTATATGTTCTTCTCGTCGTATTACTTGTGATTCAAATTAATTAAAGTATTCTATTTTAATAATTGTTTTCTATATCATCTTTTTATAGAATAAATTTTTACTTTTTTATTATAAGTTAAATTAAAAATAAAATTTACTTATAAGAAATAATATTAAAAAGACAATAAAATACTACAGTTAAAAAATATTTTATCTAATTCTGTCAGGTTTTGACTCAATCCGATCCTATTGAATCAATTTTTTATATATAAAAAATTGAGTTCATGTCTAGCCGAGTTTATGGTAGAAATGATTGTATTGAGCGGTTTGAGCACAACTATTCTTTCTTTCATTGAATCGATAGCTTCATAGCCTTCCTTAGTCGATCCACGAATTTTTTCCAAAATTGGATTAGATCTTTCATTAGGATTATTCTTCATATAGAGAAGTTAACAATCTCTAGGGATTTAGAGAACCCATTTTAGGAGAAATTATTACATGAACCCTTTTCACCACTTAGGATATGATCCAAACCAATTAAAATAAGATACATAATATATTTTTCCATATCATATTTACACATAAATATCATCCAAATCATACACTTTAATGCATTTAATTTAAAAATAAAAAAAATATTACAAAAGATTTTTTATGTTGTCTTCCCCTTTATTGTTTAATTCTTTTAAAATATTTTTTCTAATCCCTAACCCCAAACCCTAAACCCTAAACACTAATCCTAAACCTTAAACCCTAAACACTAATCCTAAACCTTAAACCCTAAACACTAATCCTAAACATAAACCCTAATCTCAACCCTAAAACCTAACCTTAACCCTAAGCCTAAACCCCAAACTCTAACCCTAACCTTAACCCTAAACCCTAACCCTACCCTAAACGATAACACATAACCCTAACTCTAACCCTAAACCCTAAACTCTAAATAAAAAATAATTAAGAAAATTTTAAAAAATAAAAAGAAAGATGACACAAGAAATCTTTGATAATATATTTTTTTTCCTTTTTTAAATCAAAGATATTAAATTAGATGATTTGGCCAATGATTATGTGTAAATTTGATATAGAAAAAATATATTATGTGTCTTAATTTAATTGGTTGGGACCATATCTTAAGTGGTGGAAAGGAAAAATTATTACATGAACCCTTTCCACCACCTAGGATATGGTCCAAACCATTAAATTAAGACACATAATATATTTTTTCCATATCAAATTTACACATAAGCATTGGTCAAATCATCTAATTTAATGTCTTTGATTTAAAAAAAGAAAAAAAAATATTATCAAAGATTTCTTGTGTCATCTTTCTCTTTGTTTTTTAAAATTTTCCTAATTAATTTTTTATATAGATTTGGGGTTTAGGATTTAGAGTTTAGGTTTAGGGTTAGGGATTAGTGGTCTAGGGTTTATGTGGTTTAGGTTTAGGGTTTAGGGTTAGGATTAGGGTTAGGGTTTATGGTTAGGGTTAGGGTTTAGGTTTAGGGTTTAGGATTTAGAATTAGGATTTAAGGTTTAGGGTTTAGGATTTATGGTTAGGGTTTAGGGTTTAAGGTTTATGGTTTAGGATTTATGGTTAGGGTTTATGGTTTAAAATTAGGGTTTAAGGTTTAGGGTTTAGAATTAGGATTTAGGGTTTAGGGTTTAGGATTTATGGTTAGGGTTTAGGGTTTAGAATTAGGGTTTAAGGTTTAGGGTTTAGGATTTATGGTTAGGATTTAGGGTTTAGGGTTTAGTATTTATGGTTAGGATTTAGGGTTAGGGATTAAAAAAAATTAATTAAAAAAAATTGAACAATAAAGAGGAAGATAACATAAAAAATCTTTGGTAATATTTTTTTTTTCATTTTTAAGTTAAATGCATTAAAGTGGATGATTTGGATGATGCTTATGTGTAAATATGATATGGAAAAAATATATTATGTGTCTTATTTTAATTGGTTGGGACCATATCCTAGGTGGTGAAAAAGGTTCATGTAATAATTTCTCGGTGGAAAGGGTTCATGTAATAATTTTTCCTTTTTTAGAGAGATAAAGACTTCAAGACTAATCCTACCTTACCCAAACAAGGACCAATTGTATATTTTTTTCTTAAATTTTTATGGATGTTTATAATAATACACTTCCTTTATATATTTTTTATAATTAAATTCTTAAATTTAAATTTTTATTTATAATTTAATCCATAAAATTATTTTTTTATGGTTAAGTGCCTTAAAATTATTTTTTTACATAGTTGGTCGATTCAAAGTCGTATTTAAGCTATTTGTCTTAAATTAAATTAAAATAAAATTTTAAAAATCAATTTTAAATTATTTAGTTTTAGATCAAATTAAAATAATTCAAAAACCCGATTCTATCGGCCAGCGCCCATCTCTACTTTTATCATCATATTTTTAAATCATATGTGCCCAATCTTCTCTTCTTTAGTCTTCTATTGGAAATTGAAGGTCCATCAGGCAGCAGTTGTTCCACCAGTAGATGGAAATATACTTTTTTCATATTGGAGTCTTTCAAATCTTTAGGAAAGTTTTCAGAAAGGAAATAAAGATACAATGCCAAGAATGCAGGGATATCTTTACTTTTACGCTACGAGAGAATCAGGATGGAAATTGTATGCTTTAATCGTATTTTTTTTGGTGTTTTATTTTAAAATAATAAATTTAAATTTAAAATTAGAGTTTAAAAAGTTTAAATTTAACTTTTAAAAGTTTTTAGTGTAGAATATAAAAGGGAACATGGTTAGGAAGTAATTTTTTATATTAATTATATCAATTTATATTAACTTAAGAGCTGGTTATATAATTATATCAATTTATATTATCAATTTATATTAACTGCTACGTCATCAACTGTTAATTTTTTAACAGTTTAGACCAATTTATTATAATTTTTATATCGTAGGATCGATTTATAATTTATGATAGTTGAAAGATATGAAAGATAATTAAAGTATAGTTCGGGGACCATTTATGTAATTTATCCAAAAAATTCAAAACCTTTCGCTACGTTTTTGGTTGCGAATTTCTGTGCCATTAATGCCATGATATCTTGCCTTGTATGCTATAATTCTGACTCCACAAAATTCCTTTTAAATTCTCCACATCCAAATTGCACCAAACCATTGCAGACTTCCACCAACCATAGAATTAGAAGCCATGAAGTCCCCATCATTCTCCTTCTCTACACTTGTTGTTGTCTTGTTGTTTCTTTCTTTCGGTAAGAATTCCGTCCGCTATTACGCGATACGGTCAAATATCGATGATTAAACAAAAAAAAAACGACACCCTTTTTTGCTATGATTAGTATTTTGGATTGTTTTATTAATCCTCCTGCATACTTAATTACATTTATGTTTTTATGGTTTCACTACAGGAAGTCTGGTGGTGTTAGGACAAAACTCAGACTGTGATCTGCAATCGTTGCCTTTGCCTGGTTGCAATCAAGATGATTGTAATAATCTTTGTATTAAGAATTTTGGGAAAACTGGGAAATTTGGAACACAGATTTATGGGGTTTGTTTGAAGTCCCAAAGTTGTTTATGTCGTCAGTGTTAGAGGCATGGTAGGGTTTGGATCATTTTGATGTAATAAAGTGGGTTCTATTTGGGTGGTGTGAAAACAATGATGTCAAATAAAAAATCTATTGATTGGTTTACTAGTAAAAGATAAGAGTGTTTAAATCTGGATATCTAAGTATTTGAAAATAGGAAATACCGGGTATTTGAAACTCCGTGTAGTAAAAAAACATCTCATGTTTTGACCCGGATTGTACGTGTACCCGATATGTCTGATACCCGAAAATTTGGATAATCGAGTACTTGTATTTTAATATTTTTTTAAATTCTAAATTTAATTTTAAAATATATAATATATACAAATTTAAAAGTTCGCATTATATAATCTAAATTTCAAATATAAAATTTTAAAATCCTAATTACAGAATCTAAACATAAATTTAAAAACTAAATTGCACAACCTAATTTGAAATGAAAAGATGTAAAGGAATTTTTTTAATTTTTTTGATTAATTTAATTTATTTTAATATACAAAAATTAATGATTTAAATAGTAAAAATATTTAGTTGATGCTTATGTTGGTTAATGCACATGCAAAAATAGTACATAAACAAGTAAACTTTGAATTTTTAACTCGAAAAAAATAAATTTATTATTTTATAATGAATCTTACTTTTTACGACGAGTCTTTATTTTTTTTAAAATAAAGTTTGAGAGATCAAAATTAAGAATAAGTTGTTTAATTTGGGAATATAATAAATATGGAGTTATTATATTTAAATAACAGATATATTTAAAATAAAAAATTTAAAAAATAAGAACCAGGTACATGAAATTAACCGGATACCCGAAAAGTTTTATTATTATAATCCGGGCTAGACTCAGAAAATGATGAGCCGGATAACCAACTGAGACTAAAATTTTTTTTGGCTAAATACTTGATTATTCGTATTTAGGTAGTTGGATTGGGTATTTTTGAAAACCCTTGTTAAGGATACTCATATTATCTCATCTTATATGAGTTCAAATCTCGTATGAGAAAATGATGTACTCTCTATTTAATAAAAAATTATTTTCAGTAATAAAATATAAAATTATTTTTTGTTATTTACTTTTTTTATAATATAAACTTTGTAAATAAAATAAAAAAACTTAAATTTAAATCAGGGTAGAGATATATAAAAATCGTAAAAATGTTTTTTTTAAATATCATAGCCGATGTACGAATTATTGAAATTTTCTTTTAAATAAACAATTTATTTTATATATTCAAGGAGAGCAGCAAATTACTAAGAAGAGAGAGATTATTTTAATGTAAATGGTTAAAATGGGTAAATTTATTAAGTTTAATAGTTTAATTGATAAGTTTTAGAGTTTGATTGTCAAAATAAATATCTTTAAATAATTCAGTGTTTATTTATGTAATTTTCCTTTAATATTAATAAAAAAACAAAGTCACATTATCCCAATGTTAGTTCTAGGAACCGATGAACTTAAAAAACAGTTGTACCGAATTTTTTATAAAATTTATAAGAATTTTGGTATCGATTTTTTAATATATATCAAATTTTTATAAAAAAATATAAAAATTTAGATACATATTGAATTTCTTATAAAAAATATAAAAAATTTTAGTATATATAAAAAAAATGATAATATTTTTTTTTTTTATAAAACTTCAATATAATACGTTTTAGTTTTTTTTTAAGCCATTGCTTTTTATACCTAGCCGCATTCTTCTTCTTTGCTTTTTCTTTTACCTAACTTCAACAGCCTAACAGTCGTAAATCCTATTCCTTTCCATTCTTGATTTTGTTTTAATATACACACCAAACGCTCGTTCCCCTCCACAATCGCACCATAGCCGCGCCGCCATCCCCGTTCGCCATACCGCCGTTCATACCATATGCACCGGACCTATAGCCGTATACAGCCACTGAACCGAGTGACCTCTACCTACTGATCAATCCCCACATCGCGGTCGCTATTCCCGAGCCAAGGTTACCGCTTCATCATATTCGATTCCCACTATCAAACCAGAAAATTTTGAGGTAAATAACGAGCCAACCTTTGTTACATCTTTACTGATGTCGGCGTCGATCCATACTCTGAAAGCTTCTCTTCCGAGCATTCAAAGCCACCCCAGTGCCATGTCCAAGCAATCATCACGTCGAACAACCCCATTCCCATTGTCATCTTTTGTTTTAAGTTTGGCCGACATTCCCACACCACTAGACAGCCCACCGCCGCTAGACATGAGAGGATTCGGTCTCTTTTCACTTTTTTGCTTTTACTTTTTATCTCATAGACGATCTGATTTATGTGAGTGGGTGGAAATGATTAAAATTTTTCTTGTTTGATGATATATTTTAGGGTTTACTATTGTTATTTGTCTTAGTCGACTCGAATTTTTTTTTATAATTTATTATTATTATTATTATTATTATTATATTTTATAAATAAACAAAAAAATATTGTTTCTCTATCATGATTATGTTTTTATCCATGTCTTTTGTTGAAAAATTTTAAAAAATTAAATTTTAAACCCTAATCTTTATTTTTATATCTTAAACCCTGTACTTTAAAAATATATCATACTCTTCATTCCTCAAACCTAAATCATAACTCCTAACCTTAAACTCTAAACTATAAACCTTTTAATTTAAAACGAAAATATAAATAGAAACATAAAAAAATAAACGATTTGTAATTTTTTATAAACTAATTTGGGTTGATGAAATAGTTTTGATGAATGAGTTTAATATTATAGTACCATTTTCAGCATTGATTAAAGGTAGAATTTAATGTTCACTAGAATTCGTGGCAGGAGTGTTGGGCAAGACCTGAGACACAACACAATTTTAGTCCTCGAATTAGGGGTGAGTATTCGAGTCGAGTTTAAAAAATTTGAGTAGAGTCGAATCGAATCAAGTTTTCGAGTTACTATAAATATTTAATTGTAATTATTTATCATATTATAGTATGATTTGATTCCAATTTAAACGACTTTATCTAATCATATAAGATATGTATATATATATTTTCATATGTAGCAATATTTCTTTATATTTTTATATATCAATGTATATATATCATAAAAAAATGATAGACTTATCTCAAATTTTAAAAAAGATCCTTTAATTATTAAAAATCTCGAGTTATTTGAATTTCCATTTTACAACTCAAACTTTATTTGAAATTTTTTCGAGTCAAATTGAGTCTATAAAATTTCGAATCGAGTCAAAACGAATCGAATATTTTCTACTGAAGTCGAGTTGAATTATTTGATTTTTTCGATTCGATTCGAATTTTACTCACCCGCCTCAACGGATGATTTTGGCGGTACGATCAATAAATTCTAAAAGATGAATTAGTATTATCTCAAAGTTAATAAACATGAAATTATTCAGAAAATAATGCAGAATTTAATAAGAACAACAGGTTTTAAATATTTACCTTTACTTTTGTGATAAACATTTAAATTTAAATTTAGGATTTTAGTTTGAATATTTTTATCATTTATTTAGGATTTTTAGTTATTTCATTTTATTTAAATTTTTCAGTTCGATCAATGTCAAATGATAGAGATTATATTCTAGAACAGATACTACTGTAATCACTATTAGTTAATTTTAAAAAAATCGAGTATAAGTAACTTTAAGGTTGTATTTAGTTCATGAAATTTTAAGAGTATTCTTATTGGAAGGTATTATTTTTTTAAATAGGGACTATTTTCTCCTAAATTGTGAGAATGTTATTCTCTTTATTTTTTTAGGTATTACGTAATTCATCCTCTTTGGACAATTTTACCCTTATGATAATAAACTATATTTATGTTAATCATTAGATGATTAATTATTTATGGTATAAATTTATTAAATATTTTTATTAAATATTATTTGAATATATAATTGTTTTTATATATATTTAGATAATATTATAATATTTAATATAATATCTCTATTAATATTGTATTTATGATATTTCTAAAGTTATAAAATGATATTATATATTGCTTGAATTTGAATGTGTTAAGATTTAAAGTTATTAATTTTATTATTTGATTTATAAGTTATTTATTATCTTAAAAAATAGTAGGTTAATTTATTTTATCATTTTATTACTCTTATATTTGTTCTATTAAACCTATTAAACTCTTAATATTTTGTTGTCCAAAAAAATTAGAAGAGAATAAATGTATATAAATATATTTTTTAAAAATGATTTAATATATTAATTATATTATTAAAAATAGTAAAATTTTAGATAAAGTAATGAAAATAGTTTTATAATTTTTTATGTAAATATTTTTAATTTAATAATCGAAAGTTTAACTTGTTAAACAATATATAAAAAGATAAGTTGCTAAAATTTACTTTCAATTAATCTTATATTCTTTCAACTAAACACTATAATCTTATATTTCTAAACAATAACTCGAACAATGTAATTTGTATTCTCATACCGTGTCAAAAATGTTACATTCTAATAATTTTATTTTTAAAAATAATCTTATATTTCGTAAATCAAATGCCCTTAAATTTATCATTTGAATTTTGTTATTCATTGGTTATTTCTACAAAAGTTTATTTTTTTTTCATCACTTTAATTTCTTTTTTATTTTCTTTTTTCATACCAAAGTTTTATAATTTTACATATTTAATTATCATTCCTCACTTTGTTAGTCATTGCGAATAGTTTCTATTTTTGTATACTATTTTTATTATTAAATATTGGGATTATTTATTTGATAATTTTAACATTTCTCCTGCTTTTGATGTATAGATTCGTTGGATGAATAAAATAAAGTGGTAGTGATTATTGGCACGGTTCACTCTTTTTTATTGAGCGAAAAGAAAAACGATTTCTAGTTTAATCTTGGGTTCTAGATTTCTCTTTGAAAGAGTTCATGGTCTTTCTTCACTAGTAGTTGTATTAATAGAATTACGACGAAAGTGTTAATTTTAAACTTTGTACGATGTGATGAGTATGATATTATAATCTTAATTATCAATAAACAGAATTAATTAACGAGTCAAATAAATTTAATAATTATTTTATTAAAAACAAACGATATTTTTTAATAAAAATTATCTACGATTTTTTGAATTCTATGTCCAGATTAATGAATTATGCTACAAAATGTTGTATATGAGTTGACCTAGGAGAGTGAAAGATGCGTAACACTAGTTCTTTATTGTCCAAAGAATTCGATAACATGACATGACATAAGTCGAGACTACTGAGAGAGGTCTGACTCGTTACCATATGAGGGGGAATTAATTGTACACAGGGAGACATTTCGTGGGAGTAGGCTGAATCACGGTGGGGTTCTGGATAGTCAAAATAAGAGCGACCGTATAAGGTCTCTTAAAAAATAAGATTTCGAAATTTTGATAAACTACATTCATCAGATGATATTAGTCTCGAAATTTAATATAAAAGTTTTAAAATATTCTTAAGAAATACAAATTATAATTGTTTCTTAGATGTGACAATTAATTATAAAATATTACTGATTATTTCTTTTACTATTGCTTTGTAGAATCATTGAGGTTTTGGATAATCGCAATAGAAATAATCGTATAAGACCTCCTAAAAAGGATAATTACTTTTAAGGATCACATTTTTAGAATTAGTGAGGGTTATGAAATTGCTTTTAAAGGCCACATTTTAATAAATTGCACAGGCCTCCAAAATCTTTGAACCGCTCCTGCTGAATGATGACTCTTCATCGGTTATAATGTTTTGCGTTCATATATGTCAATAGTTTCTTTTTTAAAATATTGACAGGTTTAAAAATAGATAATTTTTTTTGTAAAATTATAAAAATTATAGTTTGGTATATAACCATTTTTTATGACTTATATTTTCAAAAATTTTAGTATATATTAAAATCTTTATATTGTTTATAAAAAATCTATATATACTAAAAAATTTATATAAAAATGTTATTACTTTAATAAAAAATTTGATAAAACTACTTTTTACTTGTTTTTTAACCTGCGGTTTTCTAGAACTTCCACACTAATTTAGTAGAGTCAAATCTCTTAAAAGTTAAAATTATTTCAAGTAACTAAGGACAAAATTCCTCTAATTTTTTTACCCTCTTTTATGTTCCAACGTTAAAAGATCAAATTCATTTTCATAACTCTAAATTCTAAATTTTAAATCTTAAACCTCAAAATATACACTCTACCCTAATTTTAAACTTTTACTTTGAACTCTAAATTTATTTTTTTTAGAGTGAATCGTAAATAAAAACACCGAAAAAAAACATTAGATTTCAATTAGTAAATTAACTCCAATCGTTGATATATCTGGAAGAAGTTTAATTAACCAGGGTATCATATAGGGGTGTTCATTACCGGATACCCGGTTCTTTCGAATCATAAAAATTTGACCCATGTCTTGGCCCATTTAAATCGGGTATTTGTTATCGGGTAACTGTAAAATTCGGGTACCCGGCTAATCGGATAACGGGTACCCGGTTAACAATTATTATTTTTTATTTTTTATTTTTTTTGTTTTAAAATTAAAAAAAATATATATTAAACATATAAATTTTAAAATTTTATAATACATAACCAAATATAAAAATGAGTGATTTAAAGTTAATTTTAGAATATTTGGATATATATTTATTAAATTTTATCACTAAAATAATGTTAAAAGTATTAATCTCGTTTTTCTTTCGGTATTAGTAAATTAATAAAAATATATTCAAAAATTTTAAAACTTAAAAATAT
This sequence comes from Abelmoschus esculentus, assembly GCA_035048815.1. Lineage (NCBI taxonomy): Eukaryota > Viridiplantae > Streptophyta > Magnoliopsida > Malvales > Malvaceae > Abelmoschus > Abelmoschus esculentus. Next base: position 18,179,078 of record JAUCBN010000005.1, read on the forward strand.
ATGACACAAATATAAAACTAATTTAGAGATTTAAATTTAATTATATATATAAATATTAAAGAAATCTAAAATAAAAATATAATTTAAAATTAAAAATATATAATAAAACTAGTCGGGTCGGGTATCCGAAAATTAAAAATTTTCGGTCCAGGCCCAACTCACTAATTCTCGGGTCGGGTATTTTTTTCGGGAATTACCCGTTATTTTTGTTTTGGGTCGTCGAGTTGGATAATTTTGAACACCATTAATATCATGTCCTACCTACAAACACTTAAATAATAAATGAGTTTGAAGATAAAATTACGATTAAATATTGAGAAGATTAAATTGTATAAATATAAATAATAGCGATACATTAAGTATTTAATCTTAAAAATTATTTAGAATAAAAATCTAATTTGACTAAGTTTAAATTAATAAAAATCTAAAATATAATTAAATAAAAAATTTATAAGAGACAACAGCCCATCCCACTTTTTATATACACTAGTCCCCGAAGGGTAATCTTTGGGCAAGATATTGCCTTATGTATTATCCCCTTAAAGAGGGGTATCTCTCATCTTCTTTCTATCGAATCTAATATTACATGTTCTCTTCATTGGATAAGGCTTAGATTAACTTAAACCTCAGATATTAGTTAACCAAACACTTCAAACTCATGTTATGTTCTGTTGTAATTAGTGGTTATATGTGCGGATATTTTCTCCTCATACTCATATTTATCTAAAATTTTTATATATATCATTTACCCATCACTTACAGTGTGGATATCTTTTTCTTGTATCATATTTATCTAAAATTTTTATATTTATCTGCCTGTTATATGGTGTTTTATGTAAATTTACATTATATATCCACACATATTACAAGTTTCAACCTGATTAATTTAAGCTCGATCGTAAACCATCATTTTTTAAAACTAAATTAATAGAGTTCAAAGCCTACAAACTAAAGATTAATATAAATTTTAAAATAAATTAATATCTTAGTACATAAAACACCATAATAAAAGATATAATCAAAGTCTACAAATATAAATGGTTTAAAATTCATATGACAGGTAGATACCGAACAGACGAATATAAGGTGGGTGGATACGAAGCAGATAAGGTATTAAACCCATCACTTACTCACTACCAACAATAGGTATGAATTTTTAAATCCACACCTATCTATTACCTACTAAATTCATACCCATCATCACCCAAATCAGACGAATATAATACAAAATCTTTAAAACTATACCTGTCTATCATCCCAGTTACCTTCATAATCAAATACACATTAATTAACAAAGCAATACATTGTTTTCCAAATGACTTGACTAGAGTAGCTTCTGAGGGAAAGAATTTAGGGTTTGCCTTCCATTTCATGGCTTCAAAAAGTAAATTATAACTGATTATTTTTTTAGGACAAGCAAAAACCTACCTAACACACTTGCAAATGCAATACAAGCGCACTAGACTGTTACAAGTTTGAAGTTAAAGCTCCTTCTCCATCAATTTTATTAGTCCGTGTGAACTGGGTTTTGTATTTATAACAGACAAAACAAGGTGGGCAACTAATAAGTAAAAACATTGACTCAAAAATGAAAGAAAAAGACAAAAAAGAAAAGGACAAATGGATGTTTCACTTCATCACTTGCCTATGTACCTTAAAAGTAATGTAAAAACGATAAATTATATTAGGAGTCATTTTTGGTTTTCAGTCATGTTATTTATGAGATTGATTAATTTAATGTATCTATTAATTAATTTTTTTATTTTATGTTTTTTATCAAGTGAATCTTCACTAGATAAAAACTGTTGTTAAACTTTACTTACGGTAAATATTAGTGAAGATTTACTTTGTAAAAATAATAAAGTGAAAAGATTAATTAAATAAATACATTTGATTGGTTAATCTAATGCATAACGTAACGAGAATAAATCATGATATAATTTCTCGAAAAAATGCTATTAATTTTCCTAAACTTTAGAGGAAGTACTGTTCACAAACTAAAAGTAAATTTTGTTTTCGAGGAGACCAGACAATGCGTTAAGTTAATCAAACATGAACTCAAGCTTTCTTACATGCGACAAAACTGGTTTGATCCACCCCTCAACGCAGATGCATGCAGCCGCAAATGGAACATATTTCGGACAACGCATGGAACACTGAACGTCCCACTGATTGGTGAATCCACAACACCACCCAAATTGGGAAACAGAATATGGTGGCACGCTACGAATCAGAATGGTTGTCATGGTTTTGAGGAAAATGACGAGGAAGGAAGGAAGAAGAAGAAGAAGAGTCAGGCGAAGGAAGAAAGAAAAGACAGCAATGGTTACGAACCCTAATTGATGCTAATGGGGTGTTTAAAATAAAACGAATTCAATGTATGAGTAGGGGTGATCGTTCGATCGAACCGAATCATGTTGAGTCAATTTTTTTTGATTTATTCGATTTGAACGCCATGTTTTAAAATTCAAACTTTATTTGATTTTTTTATTCGAGTCAAGTTTATAAAATTCAGGTTGTGTCAATTTTTGGAGTTCTTATAAATTTAATTTTAATTATTTACCATGTTATAGATAATTTGATTACAGCTTAAATGATTTTCTTTAATCATATAAGATATTCATATATTTTTATATTTTTTGTATTAGTTTATAATTTAGGGGTGTAAACGAGCCGAGCTTGAGTAGTACTAAGCTCAGATCGACACGTTAAGATTTTGAGTCGAGTTCGATCTTGAATAGTTTTAAACGAGCCTAAAAATCTAAGCTTGGCTCAGCTCATTAAGAACTCGAATCGAATTCGAGCTTTATTCGAGCCTAATCGAGTCAAGTGTTGATCGATCTTTGACCGTATTAGACTCGAGTAATTCTTATTTGTCGCGTTTCATTTAAAGCCTAATAAAGAAAAAAAAACTTTGATACATAAGTTGTGTAAACTCAATCTTGTTAATTTTAGGGTTTAGTGTGTTAATTTAGGGTTTAAGGATTATGTTTAGGGTTTTAAGTTTATAAATTTAGATTTTAAATTATAAAAAGAAAAAATAGTATATTTATATTTTCGAGTAGCTCGTGAGCTTTTCGAATCGAGTATCATGTAGCTTGGTTCGACTCTTCAAGAACTCGAGCCGAGTTCGAGCTCCAACTGGGTCCAATTGAATCGAGTTTGACTGAGTTTTGACCGAGTTGAGCTCGAGTAGCTCGCGATTTGTCTTGTCTCATTTACAGCCTGATTTATATATATATCAAGAAAAATTAAGGGGTTCGTCTCAAACTTTAAAATTAATCCACTAATTACTAAAAATTTTAAGTTATTCAAATTTCATCTTACAACTTAAACTTTATTTAAATTTTTTTCGAGTTGATTCGAATTTATATAATTTCGATTCGAGTTAGAATGATTCTAATTTTTTTTCTTTGAGTCGACTTGAAAATTTAGGTTTTTTTCAAGTTGAGTTCGGCTCACCCAGGGATATGCCCTTTTTTTAGATTCAATTCAAATGAAAAAAATAGGATTTCAGCCCTTGAACAATCTATAGATCATAAAATGGCCCAAAACTTCTAAAATTTACAAATTAACACTAAGACTTTTATAAATATTCAATTTAATTCAAGGATTTAATAACTTCGATATGATTCTAGATTTCAAAATTTATTGTTATATTATTACATTCATTAGTATAATTAAGTATGTATCTTGTCATCGTCGTATCAGATTCGATAAAGTGCTTTAGTTTTTTAGGAAGACCAAAATATATTACTTAGCCAAAAATCACATAATCTAAAACAAAATTTTCAATACATACATAATAAATAATAAAAAAACAGTCCAAAGAAAGAGCCTAATGTGCTAGTTCATGTGTTATTCTATTTAGTGATGAGTATTCGACCGACTCGAGTCGAATTAAAAAATTTTGAGTTATTCAAGTTTATGAGTCATATTTTATCATTCAAATTTTATTTAAATCTTTTTATATTTGAATCGAGTTTAAAAAATTTGAGTCGAGTTTTCGAGTTCTTATAAAAATTTAATTTTAATTATTTATCATATTATAGTACAATTTAATTCAATTTAAACGATTTTCTCTAATCATAGAAGATACGTGTGTATATATTTCTTTATATGTGATAATATTTCTTCATATTTTCATATATGAATATATATCATAAAAAATCGAAAGATTCACGTATTAAAATTACAAGTTTTTAGGTTGTTTATTAAAGGTTTTTTAATAGTATTAAAAGTTATCTAAAGTATAAAAAGACAAAAAATATCTTTAAATAATGGTCAAGGGTAAAGATTATTATCCTATGTACTGGTAAAAGTTTTTATAAGAAAAATTATTTAGAAGTTTAAGGTATAGATTATAAGGATATAATTTAAGACGTTAAGTTTAAATTGAAAGTTTAAAAATTAAAATCTTAAATTATAAATTTTAACTTAAAATAAATATATTTGTATAAATTTTTACACCGATAATATATTAAATAATTCTCCCTAAAAATGTATTTTAAATAAAATCAATATCTCACCAATATTTTTCTACTATAATCTTATGTACTTTATTTATAACGTTCATGAATCTGTTAGTGTCTCTAGTTAATGGACATCAATTGAGTTTGAAAATTACTAAAACATCTCACTTTCAAATAATAATTATTATAATGATTTTTTTTTTCACATTTCAGTTTTTATAATCATTAAATAGAAGACTAAAAATAGTCATTAAAAATAAAGGTCAGGAAAGAGAAAATATATTCTGGGTTACTGTTATTACGTTATTTATAAGATTAATTATTAAATATATCTATTTTATTAATTTTTTTGTTTTTTATTAAATAAATATTATTTAATATTTATTATAAATTAAATTTAAAAATAGTTTTTATTGAGTAATAATTTATTTCTTAACAAAAATAAATTAATAAAATTAATGAAATGGATGTATTTGATCAATTGATCCAATATATTATAAGAAAGAAATGACACATGAAATAATTTCTTGGTAGCTAAAGGATGAAGTTTAATTCCTATTAATAAAAAAATATATTTTATAAATAATCGTTTATCTCTTAATGAGGATATTCCTGGTGTGGATTAATAATTATTATAAACGATAAATACTTTACGAACTGCACATAAATGGGTTAAAAATATAGATTACTATTTAATATACATATTAATTTTTTAGATGTATCTCGATTTTAAGGTTTAAAATTTTAATTTAGAGTTATAATTTATATTAAGATTTAAGATTTAAAATTTAAAATTAAAGTTTAAAGTAATGTAATTAAGGCTTTAGATTTTAATTTATAAAGCTTAGATTTTAACTTAAACTCAAAATTTTATTAACGATACTTAAATTCAAAATTATTATATTCAAAACTCTAAACCCTAAATAAAATTAATAAATTTTAAAATTAAAAATTTCTACGTACATTTATAAATGAGATAATTAGCCTAAAAATATTTCCTACCAAATATAACTAAAATACAAGCCCATACATACACGAAGTATTACTGAATTACGATGTAAATAATATAGAACAAAAATCTTGTCTCTGATTATGTTTTATAGTTAAAAATTTTTAAAAATTAAATTTTAAATTTTAATTCTAATTTTTATATCTTAAACTTAAAATTTTATACCCTAACAAATACATCGTACATATTTTTAATTTTTTCAATCCTAACCACAACTCTTAGCGTTAAACTTTAAACTTTAGAAACAATTATCAACAACCTTCGCTAGTTCTAGAAATGTGACCTTTAGAAATAATAATCCACAACCTTCACTAGTTCTAAAAATGTTACTTTAAAAAAAAATTATCCACAAACTTCACTAGTTTTAAAAATATGATATTTAGAAGCAATTACCCTTTTTAGGAGAAATTATTACATGAACCTGTTTCATCACCTAGGATATGGTCTCTAACCAATTAAATTAGTACACATCATATATTTTTATATCATATTCACACATAAGCATCGTCCAAATCATTAACTTTAGTGCCTTTAATATAAAAAGGAAAAAATATTACCAAAGATTTTTTATATTGTCTTCCTTTTTATTCTTTAAATTTTTTCTTAATTATTTTCTTCTAAACCCTAACCCTTAACTCTAACCCTAACCTTAAACACTAAACACTAAACCATAACCTTTAACTCTAATCTTGAACCCTAACCCTAGACTTTAAACTTTAACTTTAAACATAAACCTAAACCCTAAATCCTGACCCAAATCTATAAAGAAGAAAAAATTAATTAAGAAAAATTTTAAAGAATAAAGAGAAAGATAACATAATAAATCTTTGGTAGTTTTTTCCTTTTTTAAATCAAAGACATTGAAATAGATGATTTGGACAATGCTTATGTGAATATAATATGGAAAAATATATGAGGTGTATTAATTTAATTGGTCGGAGACCATATCCTAGGTGATGGAACAAAAATTATAATCAATAAGTAATAAGAATATTTTTAAAAAAACATATTTATAAAAAAGAAATTATAACGTTTTAACAATTATAATTCATTTTTTTAAGAATAATTTTAAAATTTTTATAAAAAATTTTAAGATTAACATTATTTAATGAATATAATTTAGTACCTAGATCTACTATTCATAAGCTAATAGGCTACAGTCTTGGTTGCAAACTGTACCAAAAAGTTGATGGATTCTTTCTTATGTTGTGACTTTCTCTTTCAATTTATGTGCGATGGCTTCTTGTATAAACAAAACAAAACAAAAACACCCAACAATGGGAAGTTAAAGAAGCTCCTAAAACTATCCCTATCCCACCCAATCAAAGAAGGCAGCCTTCACACGGTTTCTAAGTCTAAAACAACTGAAGATATAGTTTGACTCAGCCACCCAAATCTACACTTTAAATTCTCCCATAAACTCTTCACCTCCTTGCCAGTTGCCTCCATCTTCTATCCCCTGCTTTTACCATTTCCTCCCAACCACGTACCATACCAGATTCAACATGAGCTATACACTTCCCATTGCTAGCTTCTCCACACAACAAAAAATGCATTTTTTAAGAAGCTCCATCATCTTATTCCTCATCTACATAGCCCTTAAGGTTAACCTATGTGTTTCCCCCAGCATTCCTTCTTCACTGAAAGAACTTCCCATTGCTGGTCATTTCGATTTCGAGCATGTTAACTATGCTGCAAAGGATTTTGGCAATACATGCAGTTTCCTTCCTTTGGCTGTTTTACACCCCAAGTCAGCTTCTGATATTGCCATCACGGTGAAGCATATATGGCACATGGGTCCTGGTTCACGACTCACGGTTGCAGCTAGAGGGCATGGGCATTCACTCCAGGGCCAAGCACAAGCTCACCGAGGTGTTGTGATCAACATGGAATCACTCAGGGGGTCTAAAATGCAAGTTCACAGTGGGGATTTCCCTTATGTGGATGTCTCAGCTGGTGAGTTGTGGATAAATATCCTGCATGAAACCCTGAAACATGGGTTGGCACCAAAATCTTGGACTGACTACCTACACTTAACTGTTGGCGGTACTCTTTCCAATGCTGGGATCAGTGGACAGGCATTTCGGCATGGACCGCAGATCAGTAACGTTCAACAACTAGAAGTTGTTACAGGTTTGTTAATGTAAATTCAAGAACAATCATATGCTGAAGAGATTCAGCATCAATGAGAGTTGTATACTATCATAACACTGACTAAATTTGTCTTCATTTGAATCTGAGATTTTGGATAGAATGCTGCATGTTGTAAAATCAACCTAGTACCATAATTTCATGCCCGGAGTTAGACAATAGGTTAACGATTTGTTTCATGAAAAAATCATAGAATATGGAGTGATGGACTGTATCTGAATGCAGGGAAAGGAGAAGTGTTGAGATGCTCGAAGAAGCAGAACAGTGATCTGTTCTACAGCGTTCTTGGAGGACTTGGTCAGTTTGGCATCATAACCCGGGCACGAATATTGCTCGAACCGGCACCTAAAATGGTAAAAATGGCAACCATTAATTAATCTAGAAGACAATTTGAATAATATATCTTAATTTAGTTGAAAACTTGGGAGTATACTTGTTATGAGTTATGACTGTTGTCCTTCCTGAACAGGTGAAATGGATTAGAGTTCTGTACACAGATTTTGCCACATTTGCCAGGGACCAAGAGAGGTTAATATCTGTAAAAACCACGTTTGATTATATTGAAGGATTTGTGATGATAAACAGGACTGGTCTCTTAAATAACTGGAGATCGTCCTTCAACCCGAAGGATCCAGTGCAAGCTAGCCAATTCAAGTCAGATGGAAGAACTCTCTTCTGCTTAGAATTAGCAAAGTACTTCAACCCTGAAGAAGTGGCTGTAGTAAATGAGGTGAGCCGCTCGGACTTATTAAGCTATGTTACTTGAATTGGAAACAATATGAATCAATAAAAGGAGCACTTACACATTTGCTTTTACTATATATGCAGGAAGTTACAAGTTCATTATCTCAGTTAAACCACATTTCATCAACACTTTTTCAATCAGAAGTTCCCTACATTGAGTTTTTAGACAGGGTTCACATTTCCGAGATCAAACTCCGGTCGAAAGGCTTGTGGGAAGTTCCACATCCATGGCTCAATCTCCTCATCCCCAGAAGTAAAATCCACAGTTTTGCTCAACAAGTCTTTGGAAATATCCTTACAAATACAAGCAATGGACCTGTCCTCATCTATCCAGTGAACAAATCAAAGTAAGAACTTCAGAACAAAATCTAAAACCGAAAAATGTAAATTCATTTCGAAACATTCATGAGTAATCAATCTTAATTGCAGGTGGGACAATAGAACTTCAGCTGTGTTACCAGAAGAAGATGTTTTCTATTTAGTGGCTTTCCTTACATCTGCAGTGCCTTGTTCAAGGGGAAGTGATGGCATAGAGCACATCCTAAGTCAGAACAGAAGAATTGTAGAATCATGTGAGAGAGGCGGTTTCGGGGTAAAGCAATACTTGCCCCACTATTCTACAAAAGGAGAATGGAGATCCCATTTTGGCCCACAATGGGAAACTTTTGTCCAAAGAAAATCCACTTACGACCCCTTGGCAATACTTGCTCCTGGCCAAAGAATATTTCAAAAAGCAACAACTTTCTCATTATAACATCTATACTATATAAATATTTTTAGCTAAAAGTGGGGAGAAAAATAGGGAAAGGCTTTTGGCTGGCAAATGATTGAGAGTTGAAATGTATATGCTGCAAACTCATACATTTACTTAGTGTCTCCCACATGTTTAAATACAATAGGGAGGGTTTAGGTAGTTGAAATCTGCAGTTTGCAACTAAAATATCAAATATATCATATGTTATTTTTTTTAAATTACATCTCTGTATCAATGAATGATTAACTGAAGCAACAAAGTAACAAATCACAACACATTTAGAGACTTTCTCCAAAATGTATGTGCCAAATTCAATAGTAGAAGAAATTGGGACCTTGAAGTTTTCGTAGTCTGCTTGTCGATAACGCAATCAGCTCTATATGTTAATAATGGACTAGAACTGTAAGTGGCACTGGATAAAAACCAGTGCCCTACAGAGGGGATATAAAATGCTAAATCACTTGGCCTTTCTTTTCTGGAACTCAGATGGAACAATCTTCTATGTCCTTTTTCATCTTTTATGCTAACTTCCAGATCGTTTTGAGCATGGTAAAATGATTCCTTGCAATCAGCAATAAAGGTGAAAGAGTCTATTGTCTAAACTGATGTTATTTTCTTTATGCTAAAGATCAACTGAGCATTATGAATCCAAGGGGATATTCCTCCTTCCGGCACCCATTGAACTTTATTCGTTTCACATCAGCCGAAATGGAAAAGATTCGTGGGTTCAAAAGGAGGGAACATTTTTCTGTTTAGGAGATTCTGGGATATTATGTCAGAGACATTGTGGCAATGGACCTAATGTTGGCCTTCCCACAGTTGATTCTATATTTAACCACTTACTGCAATGGTTCAGAATTTCTGCCTCCATTCACCAATCACCGGAGATGCTTTCCACACAACAGTGACCACTTAAAAAAGAAGCAAAGTTCCAGTTTCCTGTGGAACAATGAGGTCCTATGGAGGAGAATATTTGAAAGAAAAGGGACTGACAAAAAGGGTATGCATGTGATGTGGGGATGATGATGATAGATGTAAAGAAAAATATTAGATATGTCATTTGTCATGCTTACTGCAACTGATGCCACATAACCATTCAAAGTGAAATTCCTCTCCAAAAGAAGAAAGAAAGAAATCATAGTGAAATTAGTACAAAGAAAATGTATTAAGATTTCTAACTTGTCATTCTTACATGCCCCTTGAAGATCTTGTTCGAAGGTAGAAAAAGAATCATTTAAAAGCCAACTGATGATAAAATTTCTAACTTTGCTAAGAACAAAAAGCAACTCCATTTGTTAAAAATCAGAATCCAAGAATTAGGTCAAGGAGCAGTGATTGCTCCATGATGGACATATATCACAATCAGGCAGTCAATGGAATATGAGCAGCTATAGTGATGAGCATAGAATGTAAACTTGGTCCAGCTTTCAATGATGATTGGTGAAGATGATACCTACTCGTAGCTTCAAGTTTATGGAAAACTAAAAGCACTGATACATGGTGTACTTTTCTTTTATTAGAATAACCATGAAGTCCTCAAGCAGTAAACACAAATGAACAGATACATGAAATATACAACTGGGGAATCCATCAGCATACTGAAATTGAATTTGGCACATGAACACAAACCTTTAGTACACTTCCTGAAAGAAATTGAGTTGAGGGATCTTCAAACATGGTTTTCCAAGTGCTTATCTTGATTTCTCTATGAACTGTAAAGGGAAGCATTCAGCTTTTTTGCATCTCTTTGCTGTGCATAATCTTAGAACAAAATGGATTACCCTACCTAAACCCACTCCTACTTTTAGGTGGACAAGTACTCTCTCCATCAACAGAGCTGAACTAATTTAGCTTCAGCATGTAGGAGTGAGACCATATTTTGCAAACAAAAGTAGAATCCTCTCAAAGAAATTTGGATAATCTTTCTAGTCTCCATAGCTTTTAGAAAATTGCTTCCGACCCTTTTCCTCTCGGCAATGCCCTTCATTGCAGCATATGACAAAATCCCACAACTTTGTTCTCATGTAACCCAACAAAATTCTGTCTTCAACTCCACCACAGCTGGTAATGGTTCTTCTCCTTGTTAACCCACACTCATGCAAGTTAATCACATAGTTTAGATTATGCTTGAATTTTGAAAATGGTTAAACTCGACTAGTTGTCATCCTTGGGATGTAGTTCTCCTGATTTCTGGAAGTAAGAATAAGGCACTCTGCCAACAGGCCGCGTGCCCGTCGGCAGTTTCTGTTGGAAAAAAAATACGATAAAATGGGAACTTTGAGGCATTTTTGGTCTAATTGGACTTTATGAGATAATTTTAGTTAAATGTAGCATTTTTAATATCTCAAGAGATTGTTTATTATTTTTGTTCTTTGATATTTTTAAGTGTTTTCGGTAATGAAAGAAGATAAGATTATAATTTGTGATCTACCACGGACGTATCTCAAGTATTATAGGAGTGACTGAAAATCTGTTTTAAAGAAATGTGATCTAGAGTATAAATTTTTATCTTTTTATTTCATTTTTTTATTAAAAATTCTTAAAAAATTAAATTCTAACCCTAAACCCTTATTTTCTATTTCTTAAAGCCCATCTCCTGCGCCCTAAAAACTAGTGACGGGTGTATGTGGTATCTAAGGTGGGCACAAACTCACCAAAATTTTTTTTGAAGTTTACACATTCACCTTTACCTTTTTTAAATTTTATGAGTTAGTTCTTAAATTTTTTAATATTTATGAGTTGTGTTTACTCTAAAATTTTAAAATTTTATGCGTGTTCATTCTCAAATATTTTGTTGGATCCACTACTGCTAAAAAATACACCATACTCTTTATTTACTAAACCTTAATTACAACCCTTAACCTTGAACCTTAAACCCATTAATTTAAAGTGAGACATCAATAGAAGAAATTATATTATGGGTAAGTCCCACCACGTGTTCATAGGACCAACCACTAAAATTCACCCATATCATCATTTTCTCCGTGTCATATTTTTTCGAAGTGAATCTTCAATTCAATTGAAAAAAAATGTTTTTAAAATGAATTAACAGTAAATATGAGTAAAGATTCACTTATGAAAATATGACATGAAAAAATGATGAGATTGATAGTTTTTAGTGGTTGGTCCCATAGATGACGTGGTGAGACTTACCCGTGATATAATTTCTCCATCAATAAGGCATGATTAAGGGGAGATGATTTGCACCCTTGTGCTCTAAAAAGGCCTAAACTCGTTTCTATTTGATTGAATTATGGTTTATTTATTCTATACTCTATCTTTTAATTTCAGATAGGGGTGAGCGTTCGGTTAATTCGGTCGGTGACCGAACTGAATTAATCGAAATTTTTAAAATCTTAACCGTAACTGTAATCACTAATTTTATCCGGGGTCTAAACCTAGTTTAATTCTTATTCGAATAATGGCTTGTAACTAAACAAAAAGTGCAAAAAAAATAATTTTGTTTTTATACTATTAAAACCCAAAAAAAAATCAATCAAAAACATTACGATAAATATAATTTTATTCGGTTTTATTGTTATTATTCTTGTTATCTCTTTGTCTTATTATTTATTATTTTCAGCTTCTTTTTATATATATGTATATTTTATTTTCACTTTATTATTATATTTATTATTATCTTTTGAAATTATTATCATTTGCTCCCGGTTTCATCTTATTATTATTATTATTATTAACTGTCATAGTATATAATAATAAATAAATAACAGATATTTAAAACCCAAGAAATATATATATAATAAGCCCAAAAATGTTTTATAATAGTCTATTACATATTAAAATACACAAAGCCCATTTTCCCTTAATTACTACCAAGCCCAAACTATAAGCCCGGGTCTGATAAACCCAAATCGGGTTGACCCTAATCCAACCCGGATACAAAATAACCCTAACATGTCTCCTTATGCGCAGCCAACAGAGAACCGTTGGATCAGATTAAGATCCAACGGCCACGATCGAGTAGGAGAATCTTCTGGAGTCATCACGCGCACACGCGGCAATGAGGAGAGCTCCCACGCGCGGCTCCTGGGATATCCGGACGACTCTTCGATCTTCGCGTGCAGCGTACGCGCGCCCTTTTGATGCCCGAATAATCTCTTCACTTTCCAGCGCCTCTTCGCCGCCCGATCGTCGCCGTTCGTTCACCGATTTCGGCCAATCGTACATGCGAAAAAGCCAAAAGAAAGAGTTAGAATTCGTACACAAAAAAACGGATATCATAGCAATACACAAAGGATAATAGCTCAACAAATGCGTCAGAGAAATCAGAGCAGTCCGGCCAACATTTTCCAGTATACAATGAACGATTTTAGCAGAAAGACAGACATCATCAAAATAAAAAATAACAGTTTTTATTTTCCTCTTTCATACTTCGTGTAATGTTCGGCTATAAAGGCCAAAGAATAAGACCATGTAAAGGATTCCCATCATCAATATAACGAAAATTTTAAAGGTAGAATCTCTTTTCGTTTCTTGCATGCATCAAGTAGAAACAAAAAAGAATGAATTTAAGGATTGAGTTTTACCTTCGAGTGGGAACCCCGACCTTTCAATGACTCTTTTCCATTTCACCGGCGATAAAAACAGAGGTTACAAACCTTCGGTGGTGAGCCGTCGTGAGAAAAAAAGGAGGGGGATCGGGTCTTTTGTTTCGAATAAATACAAGAGATTTTCTCTTTCTGTTTTTAAACTCTTCTCTTCGTTTCAGTTTGTGAAAAGGAAAGGGCTTTTGGTTCTGGTTTTCAAAATACAAAAAGGGGGAGTCTTTTTTGTGATTTCGGGGTCAAAGAAGAAGGTTTTCGCTTTTGAGAGCTTCGCCGGCCACCGCCAACGGTGGTCGGAATCTGGAAATCAAGGTGGTTTTTTGGGTTTTGGGGCGGAGAACATGAATGTTCATCATTCTCTGATGAACATTACAGAGAAAAGGATGAGTCTTCTGTTTTTTTTAGCTTTGATTGAAATAATAAAAGGGGGGACATGAAAATATGTTTGTGTTTTATATCAAGCTTTAAAATAAAATTGGTCTATTTACGTTTTTAAATCCCTCCGTATTTTGGTTCTAATACATGGAGTCCTCCGAACTTTTTAAAGGCTTTCAATTCAGTCATTAATTGGGTTTAAATCATCATGTTAAATTGGTTTTATTCTTAAAAGGTCCCTCCGTGTTCCGAAGTATCAATTTTGAGCACTCCCCCTGGGTTAAATCGCCTTTTAAGTCCCTAAAACCTTGCTTCGAATTTTAATTTGGCCCTTTTCAGTTCTTTTTTGTTTTTTTTTAGTTTTAGTTTTTTTATTTGATTATTTAATGTAATCTTCACTTTATTTTATTTATTTTGCATTGTAATTCTTCTATTTATTTTGTTGCTTTTATTTGTTTATGATCATAGTTAGTCATTGTTGCATTTATATGCTCTTGTATTAGTGTAACATGTTATTATGTTGTTTATTTATGCATTTATTTTGGTTAATGTTATATCCATTTGATTTAGTACATCTTATTTGGGTTTTTGTATGCATTTTCATTATGCCCTCTTTTATTGTTATATTTATTTGTTCATGTTTTTATCACATACGTCGTACATGTTTTATTTGTGCACTCCTTTTTATTGTTCACATGTGTATTTAATTATATATTTTCGCTTTACATTTATATTAATTGTTATATTTTTCATGCCTTGTATTTATATTTGTCGCACTTATTTTGTATATATTTGTTTACCTCTTATTTTTGCTCAAAAATCACATTTCATACTTATTAATTAATGAATTTAATTTCAAATATCTTTATTCGGTCATAACGGGCTCGTGTTCCAATGCAATGGTCGCGGTGTATGCGTTGCCTTCGAATAAAGACACGGTAAAAATAAAATTGATTCGAATCTTTAAAAAAAATTAATTTAAGTGTCACTTTAATCAGAAAAATCTAAAATTAATTAAGCGGTTATTTTAAAGGTGCCAATTTTTGGGCGGTTTTTAAATACTAAACCCGTTTTTAAACCGTAACCGACTCTCGAACCCAAACATTTCGAATCTCTGGTTTTCCGGTGTCCGGTCTACCAAAAGTGACCGGTGGCGACTCCAATCCGTTTTTTAAATTATTCGCTCCCAATTTCCGAATTTTAAAACCTAATCCCAACCCTTTTTAAGTCATTTTCCAACTTTTTCAAAGAATCAATTTTAAAATCAATTTCAACTTCTAAAATTCTCAAACCCCTTTTCAACCCTAATTTTAGAAACCCTTAATTCAAAATTCACTTTTTCAATTTCAAACCCTAAATTCCCAAATTTTAGATTTAAATTCCCCTTTTAAGGCCTAATCCCAATTTTTAAAATTAAACCTTAAATATTTTGTTTTGAGACATTTTAAGCCCTAAATTTTTAATCATTTCAAAATTAGCACCCTTTTCGCCTAATTATTTTAACTCGATTTTAAAAGGGTCGCTACAGTTGGCGACTCTGCTGGGGATCAAATATTTTCAAACGAGTCAAGCCTTGTTTTTAAATACCGCTTAATTAATTTTGGGAATTTTGAATTAAGGTGGCAATTAAATTATCATTTGTTTATTAATTCGAAATTATATCATTTCAACCCGTCTCTTTAAGTGGGGGGAAAATACTAAGGCTTTCGTAAGGATATTGTTCCTTCATATGGGCCTAGTAAAGTACCTTCGGGGCTCGACTACCCTATGTTTTCGTGGGAATATTGTTTCCCCGTATGGGCATAGCAAAAGGGTCCTCCCGGATTGAACTCGATTGAGATGAGCCTATAATGGTGATGACCGGGGGCCTTGTTACTCTTAGAAGAGGACAGCAAGGACAATTCGGGTACCTCCTAGAACCAAAATTGCATTTAGAGAACTAGTAAACCCACCCCATTAGAGCCATGCGGATAACCTAGGTGAATTAGGTATGATATCTAGATTTTGTTTATCTTTCTTTGCTTCCGTGTCATTTGTTTATGCATTTATTTATGCTTTTGTTATTTATGGTATCCTTACTAACACTTTTCCCTTTTCCTATTGTTTGTTTTGTTTTCTTCCTTTTCTCGCATTCTTTTTGCATTCTTTTTTTAAAAAAAGGTGTTGATTCGAGTGGTTTGCCCGCATTGAAAGCTTTCATTATGGATAAAAGTCTTCTAGGTTCCCAAGATAAGAATTCAGCAATTCGACATTGGTCCGAAGTCAACCAAAAGGTCTTTGGGGACAGTCAACCAAGTGAGCGCATTGTGCCCGGTTACACGTATATCAGTTTACAATAGAACGATCTGTATGAGCTAAAAGAGATATGGGAAAGTTGGGAAGTAAGAGTACAGAACTTGTTCCGTAAAAATTACGGGGATATAGCTCAGTTAATATATGTTAGAATTAACCAGCCTTTGCTCAGAGCCGCTTTTCAGTTCTGGAATCCCGCTTTTTGCTATTTCACCTTCAATGGAAACGATTTGATGCCAACAATAGAAGAATACACAGCTTTGATAAATAGAAGGAATGTCAACAAAGATTGGATCTACTCGAAGCCTCCTAAGTCTCAGAACTATCATTCGAAGTTGAGTTCTCTAGCCGGAATGAGTGATGCGTGGGCCAAAGGAATAATTCAGGTTCGGGGAGAAAGTATCGCGTTTTCATGGAGAGCATTCGGGACATAATACCCGTGCATCCAGATGAGGAAATGCAGATGGATTTGTTTGCCATAGGCATATATGGGTTGATTATTTTTCCCCGAGTGTTGGGTAACATAGATGTGGCCATTCTTGATTTGTTCGATCATTTAAAGAAGAAGGCTAATCTGGTAATGGCCATATTGATAGAAACCTTCATTTCTTTGAATGCTTGTCGGAAACATGAAGAAGGACGTTTTAGAGGGTATGCACAACTTCTTCAGATATGGATACAGAGTCACTTTTGGAAGGAGCCAACCCAGGTCTTGTCTGGTATCTTCCAAGGAAGTTTCTCCCCGGTACGTGAGTATTTAGCTAGAGAATGGCGAGAGGATCTCGATAAGAGAAAATGGTCAGAAATCTTCAGGAATCTGCGGGATGATGATGTCGTGTGGAGAGTCCCGTGGATGGGTCATGAGTTTCATTTCCTTTATAGGATCGGTGACTACAATTGGGTCATGATGATCGGCTTACACGGAGGAATTGCCTGTGCACCCCTTCTGGTATCTAGACAGTTTGGATCTCATCAATTTATTCCTTTTACGGCAGGTTTGAGTGAGGCCGAGTTCCCTTTTAAGAATGAGTATCGACCTAAGGTCCAAAAGATAACAAGGGCGTGGGGTTGCTGTTACCGCATTCGAGTAGAAAGAAGTAAACAAGGAATGGCCACACCAGATTACGACCTTTGGAGACGTGTCAGGGTTAATGAAAAAATCCTGATATCCGACCATGGGCCTACAATAACGTTGGAAGAGCACATACGCATTGTCCTTTCTGAAGCCGATATACTAAGAAGTGAGATGGATGAAGTCTGAAAACAGATGGAGGAAATGAAAGCCCAGTATGCGGAAGAACTATACAAAGTAAGTTTGGATCTCAATGTCAAGGATGGGACAATTAAACAGCTGAAGAAGGCTAATGAAGATCTGAGTGAGAAAAATGCCCTCTACCAGAAAGACACCATCAAGCTGTATACTCAGGTGCAAACTGCCAATCGAAAGAAGTTTCTCGCTGTGGAAAGGGAAAGGATAAACGGGATTCGTATCCTAGAAGAAGAAAAGGAAAAGGGAAAGCAAGCCATGAATAAGGAAATAGAAATCCGAGAGGCTGAAATTGAGAAAGAAAAGAGGGATGCTAGGAGAGCAATCAGCCAAGAGAGGGAAAGGTACCGAGAAGAAAAAGAGAAAGGAAAACAAACCGTAGTATGGGAAAGGGAAAATACTAACGCGTGGAAGAGAAGGGCTCAGGAAAATAAGAACCGTTTCTGTGAGATGCAAGATTTGTATGTCTCAACTACTGAAATTCTGAAACAATGTCAAGCTCGGAATGCTCTGTTGGAACACAAGGTCGAGGATTTGGACCGCTCTTTAGAGAAATATGTGGCCAGAAATGGGTTTTTGGAATTACAGCTCAGTCAACAAAAGAACGCATCGCTTCAAGCACGGATAGGAGAGTTAGAAGCCAAGGTTCAAGACTATTTGGGACGACTAGTGGTCCTCGAGAGGGCTGCGCAAGGAGGAGACAATTATTGGTTGCGTCGCCTTCGTGATGCCACCAGCATGATACAAGAACGAGATGATTATAACACCACTCTAATGGTGCAAGTACAAGAAGTGGCCCAATATGTGAAAAACTTAGCCGCGGAAGCTGAAGCCTTAACACCCTTTGTGGCACAGGACATGAAAGAAGCAGCCCGATTCGTTCAACTACTCAAAGCAATTCAAGATTTAGGAACTAGGGCAGATGTCTATCTGTAGTTTTTATTTCCCTTTGTAATGAAGGCTTTTTAAGATTTAATGAAAGTTGGTTCAAGGACGATCACTAAATGAGTCAACACCTTTACTTGCATATCTTTTCTTTTAAAGCATCTCATCATTTGCATGCATCCATTCATGCATTTTATATGCATTAATCATGTATACAATTAAATTAACCTGAAAAATGTTGTAAAACAGTGAATTTGCAATCATTCTGCATCAATACTGCACCCGATCTCAAGTGAGAAAAATGGAAGAACACTTCAGTAGGTTAGAAGCAGATCTGAGAAGCCAGATAGAAAGATCGCAGTTAGAATTGAAAGAATCCATGTTGAAAGCTCAACAAGATATGTTGGAACAGCTCACCCAAATGTTAGGACTTAAGCCATCAAATGATACGAAGGGGAAAGGAACGGTAGAGAATCCGCTTCAAACCGGGATAGAACCAACATACTCCCCCATTGTAATCGGCTCAGCCCCTGCCCACAAAAGGGAGCGACGTTTAGTTTCCGAGCCGGAACATCGATCTAGAATCCGTTATTTGGAGCGGTTGAAAGTGATGAAAATACCGACGACAATGTGCCTGATTTGGATGAGCTCGAGAAATTCAGTAAAGTAAAAGCAGAATTCTCTAAACAGCTCGAGGAGACTAGGAAAGACCTTGAAGAAAAGCTTCGGGTTAGAGAAGTAGAAGAGGATTCTCTTGGTTTAAACGCGGGCGACCTTAGCCTAGTCCCCGATGTAGAGATTCCTCCGAAATTCAGAACGCTTGAGTTTGAAAAATATGACGGCACAACATGCCCCACCGCACATGTGACCATGTTCTGTCGAAAGATGGTCGGATTTACCAGTAATGAAAAGCTTCTCATTCACTGCTTCCAGGACAGCTTGATAGGATCCGCGACGAGATGGTATAATCAGTTGACCCGTGCACAGATTAAGTCATGGAAAGACTTAGCAAAAGCTTTCATTGATCAGTACAAGCATGTTACTGATATGATTCCCAACAGACTTATGCTGCAGAATTTAGAATAGAAGAAAAGTGAAAGCCTCCGTGAATATGCTCAGAGATGGCGAGATCTCGCGGCACAAGTACAACCACCGCTCCGTGAAAACGAAATTGCTCCTATGTTTGTGGATACTCTGAAAGGAGTGTTGTACGATCGACTAATCGGTAACCCGATAAGTAACTTTGCCGAGTTGGTCATGACCGGCGAGCGCATTGAGGCGGCCATCAAAAGTGGTAGGATTGAGGGAGGTGAACCGCTCAAAAAGCAATTTAAGAGAAAGGAGCATGAAGTAAATGCCTTCGAAACATGTCAGAATTTAACAATATCGCAACTGCAACCGGCCAGCAACACTCAGGGAGGCGTTAGAAGAGATGACAGGAAGCCGAAGAAAGAATTTGAGAAGACGACCTTCACCCCTATCCCGATCCCGTACAAGGAGTTGTACGCTTAGTTACACAAAGCTGATTTGGTGTGACCTTTCCATGTGACTCCTTTCAGTCCACCATATCCAGCATGGTATGATGCAAAAGCACATTGCGAATATCATGCCGGCGTTCCTGGTCATAACATTGAGAACTGTATAGCTTTCAAGAAGCTTGTTCAGAATTTGTTAAATACGGGAGTCTTACAGTTGGGAGAACCAAGTACCACTAGTAACCCGCTTCCTAACCACGAGAATCAGGGGATTAATAGTATTGAAAAAGAATCCCCTAAAAAGACCATATCTATGGTGTCAGAGATACGATCCCCTTTAAGATGGGTGTTCCGACATTTGTGCATGGCACGTTTGATAGACCGAGGGATGGTAATTGTAAAGAAGGGATATGGTCGATACTGCGAATATCATCAGTCTAGTGATCATGACATCCAAGCTTGCTCGGAATTTCGTAGTAAGGTGCAAGCGCTCATGGATACCAAAGAAATTGAGTTCTTTGCAAAATGCGAAGAGGAAGAGCCAGAAATCTGTATGACGGATATTCCAAGCAACAAATACACAGCTCAGAGACCCTTTATCATTAGTCGTAGGATGGACGAAGAAGGATCTTCTAGCCAAAATGCTCCGAGACTCATAATTTCTCCTCCCTCGACCTTTCCCTTTAAAAGCACATAGAGGATGCCTTGGAATTACACCGCCAATATCTCTATACCTGGAAATCCAGGAGCACAAGAAGTCATCACACTAGAAGAGGGGAGGCCAATTCAGGAAGGTGATGCATTGGGACAGAATTCCGAAATCGTGAATGAAGTATGGCACATTACAAGGAGCGGGAGATGTTATTCTCCTCAGGAGGAGAAGAAACCCGACGAACAAAAGGGTAAGGGCAAACTCGTTGAGCCAGAAAAAGTATTCGGGGATGATCCCCCCTCAAAGATCCTCGAGCCCGTGACTGAGGCTCAGGCCCAAGAGTTTTTAAGGTTCCTGAAGCACAGTGAGTACAATGTGGTTGATCAACTTCGAAAGAAACCGGCCAGAATCACGGTGCTCGACCTGTTACTGAATTCGGAAAAGCACCGAGAAGCGTTGCTAAAGGTGTTGAATCAAACTTTTGTAGAACAAGATATCACTGTCAAGAAGCTTGATCAGATTGTGAACCACATAGCTGCCGATAATTATATCACTTTCAGTGATGATGAAATCCCAGAGGAAGGAAGAGGCTCAACTAAAGCTCTCAATATCACAACTCACTGCAAAGGGCATGTTTTGCTAGGAGTGCTTATCGATAACGGGTCTGCCCTTAATGTTATGCCCATGGCTACTTTACAACGACTGCTTATTGATAACTCCCATATGAAGTTTTGTCAGAACACTGTCCGGGCATTTGACGGCACTCAGAGGGAAGTGGCTGGGAAGATTGAGATACCTCTGCTTATAGGCCCAGTCGAATATGTTATAGAGTTCGTGGTTATGGACATCCGACCGTCGTACAATTGCTTATTAGGGAGGCCATGGATTCATGCAGCCGGGGCTGTCCCTTCTTCCCTTCATCAAAAGCTGAAATATGTGATGGAAGGGAAACTTGTGACAGTCAATGCGGAACAAGACGTCATTGTTGCCGTAACTTCGGATATTCCCTACGTTCCCCCTGTCGAAGATGCTCTAGAATGTTCTTTTCGAGCCTTGGAATTCATCAACGCCACTTTTTTGGCGGAGGGAAGTCGGATTCCGACCCCAAGATATTCGAATTGCACTAAGATGGTAGTGATTGAGACTGTTGGAAAAGGGGCTAGGAAAGGGAGAGGACTCGGAAAGAACTTGCAAGGATGTCTGAAAGTCAGAAGTGTTATTGACAAGAGGGACAGGTTTGGGTTAGGCTTTCACCCTACCTATCTGCAAAGGAAACAAGAAAGAAAGAGGAGGGAAGAGCATAAAAGAGCCCGACTCAGGGGAGAAGACATCCCATGGAAACCAATAGCCAAAACTGATCTTAAGAATAGCTTCACCTTCGGAGGGATTGAGAATTCTGAGGAGAAAGTGCACCAAGCCAATTTAGAAGGACAGAAGTTTTATGAGGCTGAGCCTATGAGTGAAATTTTCAAAATGATGGATGTAAATATGATCTCCCAGAATGCCAAGGGAAAGTCTGCACTATTTGTCATTCGTCCATGTCTCCCGGATGAAAAGCTCAACAATTGGACAAGCATCGATCTGCCTGTAGTTGCTAAGAATGAATCAAAGTAATGTCTAAAAAACACCTCCCATTCGCTTTCGCCCCAAAGCAATGGGATTTCTTTGTAAAGGGCATCTATGTTAATCTGCATTTCAATGAAAACAAAGGGCTTCATGCTCTTTTTCTCAAATGGCAAACAATCTTCTTTTCATACATTCTGTTCCTTGCATTCTTTATCTCTTTATTCTTTATTTGTAAAATATGTATACTATTTCCCAACATAGGAAATTTAAATTCTTGCAGGTTCGATAATATCAATTGTATGAATGATACTGAACTTAATCCTGTCCCGAATTTCGAACAACCCGTACTTGTCGCAGAAGCCGAAGAAGAGGAAGAGGAGTTAGAGATCCCCGATGAGTTAATAAGGTTGATGGCCAGTGAAGAAAAGCAGATATTGCCCCATCAGGAGGATCTGGAGATAATAAATTTGGGATCCGAAGAAGAAAGAAGAGAAGTAAAAATAGGCACCACTTTAGCATCAGACTCAAAGGAAAAATTAATTGGATTGCTTTCAGAGTTTAAAGATGTTTTTGTTTGGACGTATCAAGATATGCCAGGTCTAAATACAGATATTGTCGTACACAAGCTACCCACACGACCAGAGAATAAGCCCGTCCAACAAAAGCTCCGTAGGTTGAGAACGGATATGTTGTTGAAAATTAGAGAAGAAGTGAGAAAGCAGTTCGAAGCCGGGTTCTTGAAAGTAGCGAAGTACCCAGAGTGGGTTACGAATATCGTGCCGGTACCCAAGAAGGATGGGAAAGTACGCATGTGCGTAGATTATCGTGATCTCAATAAGGCCAGTCCCAAAGACAATTTTCCTCTCCCGCATATTGACACCCTTGTTGATAATACTGCGGGGCACTCATGGTTTTCTATCATGGACGGTTTTTTGGGTTATAATCAGATCAAGATGTGCCCTGATGACATGGAAAAAACCACCTTCGTGACACTGTGGGGTACGTTCTGCTATAAAGTAATGCCTTTTGGGTTGAAGAATGCCGGGGCCACATATCAAAGAGTAATGGTGACTCTTTTTCACGACATGATGCACAAAGAGATTGAAGTGTATGTGGATGACATGATCGCCAAATCCAAGATGGAGAATGAACATATTCAGAATCTGCAAAAGTTGTTCCTGAGGTTAAGAAAATATCAGTTGAAGCTCAATCCCGCCAAATGTACCTTCGTAGTAACGTCCGGAAAGCTCCTCGGGTTCGTAGTCAGCCGAAGAGGGATAGAAATTGATCCAGATAAAGTCAAAGCCATAAGGGACCTCCCGCCACCGCAAACCCAAAAAGAAGTTCGAGGTTTCTTAGGGAGGCTGAATTACATCTCCCGTTTCATATCTCAGTTAATGGATAAGTTTGACCCCATTTTCAGACTTCTCCATAAAAATGACCCGGGAACATGGGATGAATATTGTCAGGTGGCGTTTGAGAAAGTTAAGGATTATTTAACTAAAGCCCCAGTTTTAGTGGCTCCCGTGCCCGACCGACCATTGATTTTATATTTAACAATTTTCGAGAACTCAATGGGCTGTGTGTTAGGCCAACAAGACGAGTCAGGTAGGAAAGAAAAAGCAATCTACTATTTAAGTAAGAAGTTCACAGAAGGCAAATCTCGATATCCACAGACTCAAAAGTTGTGTTGTGCCCTGGTTTGGGCAACTAAAAGGTTGAGACAGTATATGTTGTATCACACCACCTATCTGATATCACGGTCTGATCCTTTAAAAGCCCTAATGAAAGCACCGGCGTTGACAGGAAAAATAGCTCGATGGCAGATGCTTTTGTCAGAATTTGATATTGTGTATGTGAATCAAAAATCCGTAAAGGGAAGTGCAGTGGCCGATTTCTTGGCAAGTCGGGTTGCGAGGAATTATGAACCCCTGAACTTTGATTTCCCGGATGAAGATTTAATATCCGCCACAACCGAGGGTGGAATAACCGAGACTGTATTGCCATGGAAACTATATTTTGATGGGGCTTCTAATGCCCTCGGGCACGGCATAGGGGCAATGTTGGTCTCCCCGGAGGAAGTTCATTATCCGCTCACGAGCAGGTTGAATTTCTTTTGCACTAATAATATGGCAGAATATGAAGCATGTATAATGGGTTTGTACGCGGCTATCGAACGGAAGGTTCGTGTCCTTCAGGTGTTCGGAGACTCTTCGCTAGTCATTTATCAGTTACGGCAAGAGTGGCAAACCAAGGACTCTAAGTTGATCAAGTATTATAATCTGATTCAGGATTTGATTCAGAATTTTGAAAGAATCAGTTTTGAATATCTACCGAGGGAGGATAACCAAATGGCTGATGCTTTGGCCACTCTGGCCGCGACTTTCAAGATAAACACGAGGGCTCAAATGAGGTCACTAGAAATGCAAAGCATCGAACTGCCTGCCCACTGTTATGGAGTGGAAGAGGAGAAAGATGGGAAACCTTGGTATCATGATATTCTGCAGTACATCACATCTCAAGTTTATCCTGAAGGAGCCACCGATATTGATAAAAGGACTATTAGGAGAATGGCGTCAGGGTACATCCTCGATGGGGATATCTTGTACAAAAGAGGGAGCGATCAGGTATTAATGAGATGTGTTGGCGCCTAAGAAGCTAAAACCATAGTGACAGAAATACACGAAGGCATATGCGAGACTCATACTAATGGTTTTGCAATGGCTAGAAAAATCATGAGATGTGGCTATTATTGGTCAACGATGGAAAGAGACTGCATCAGTCATGCCAAAAGATGTCACAAATGTAGATCTATGCAGATAAAATTCATTCCCCGCCATTGCCGTTACATACTTTGAACGCACCTTGGCCTTTTGTCGCCTGGGGGATAGACGTCATCGGACAGATTCATCCTAAGGAATCTAACGGACACCGTTTCATTTTAGTAGCAATTGATTATTTCACTAAATGGGTAGAGGCCGCCTCCTACGCCAACATCACGCGAGCCACGGTTTGTAGGTTTTTGAAAAGAGAGATCATCTGTCGCTATGGTTTGCCAGAAAGAATCATTACCGATAACGCCACAAATCTGAACAACAAGATGATTTCTGAGGTGTGTGAACAGTTTAAGATTATGCATCACAACTCTACCGCATACCGACCCAAGATGAACGGAGCAGTTGAGGCTGCTAATAAGAACATTAAGAGGATCATAGCGAAAACTACAGATACTTTCAAGGATTGGCATGAGAAGTTGCCTTTTGCGTTGTTTGCTTATCGAACCTCAATACGAACCTCGACCAGGGCAACCCCATACTCACTGGTTTACGGTATGGAAGCAGTCCTACCACTCGAAGTTGAAATACCTTCTCTCCGAATTCTGAGTGAATCTAAATTGGAAGATGCTGAATGGACACAAGTCAGGATAGACAATTTGAATCTGATAGAGGAAAAGAGACTGAACGCCATTTGTCATGGCCAGATGTATCAGAAAAGAATGATGCGAGCCTATAATAAGAAGGTTAGGCCTCGTGAATTTCAGGAAGGGGATATGGTGCTAAAAAGGGTTCTACCTATTCAAAAGGATTTCCGAGAAAAATGGATGCCTAACTGGGAAGGGCCGTACATTGTGAAGAAGATCTTTTCAGGGAGAGCTTTCATTCTGATAGAGATGGACGGGAATGAGTTGGGTAATCCTGTGAATTCCGATTGGATCAAGAGGTATTATGCTTGAGTTAGAGAAAGAAGAAAAAAAAAGAAAAGAAAAAAAAGAAAAAAGAAGAGAAAAAGAAGAGAAAAAGAAGAAAAGAAAAGAAAAAAAAGAAAAAAAAGAAAAGAAAAAAAAAGAAATAAAAAGAAAGAAAGAAAATGAAAAACGGAGGGTTCAGGGTGAAAACCCGAAAAGGGCACCTTAGCAGTCCGGCCAACATTTTCCAGTATACAATGAACGATTTTAGCAGAAAGACAGACATCATCAAAATAAAAAATAATAGTTTTTATTTTCCTCTTTCATACTCCGTGTAATGTTCGGCTATAAAGGCCAAAGAATAAGACCATGTAAAGGATTCCCATCATCAATATAACGAAAATTTTAAAGGTAGAATCTCTTTTCGTTTCTTGCATGCATCAAGTAGAAACAAAAAAGAATGAATTTAAGGATTGAGTTTTACCTTCGAGTGGGAACCCCGACCTTTCAATGACTCTTTTCCATTTCACCGGCGATAAAAATAGAGGTTACAAACCTTCGGTGGTGAGCCGTCATGAGGAAAAAAGGAGAAGGATTGGATCTTTTGTTTCGAATAAATACAAGAGATTTTCTCTTTCTGTTTTTAAACTCTTCTCTTCATTTTGGTTTGTGAAAAGGAAAGGGCTTTTAGTTCTGGTTTTCAAAATACAAAAAGGGGAGTCTTTTTTGTGATTTCGGGGTCAAAGAAGAAGGTTTTCGCTTTTGAGAGCTTCACCGGCCACCGCCAACGGTGATCGGAATCTGGAAATCAAGGTGGTTTTCTGGGTTTTGGGGGGGAGAACATGAATGTTCATCTTTCTCTGATGAACATTACAGAGAAAAGGATGAGTCTTCTGTTTTTTTTAGCTTTGATTGAAATAATAAAAGGGGGGACTTGAAAATATGTTTGTGTTTTATATCAAGCTTTAAAATAAAATTGGTCTATTTACGTTTTTAAATCCCTCCGTGTTTTGGTTCTAACACATGGAGTCCTCCGAACTTTCAAAGGCTTTCAATTCAGTCATTAATTGGGTTTAAATCATCATGTTAAATTGGTTTTATTCTTAAAAGGTCCCTCCGTGTTCCGAAGTATCAATTTCAAGCACTCCCCCTGGGTTAAATCGCCTTTTAAGTCCCTAAAACCTTGCTTCGAATTTTAATTTGGCCCTTTTCAGTTCTTTTTTGTTTTTTTTTTAGTTTTAGTTTTTTTATTTGATTATTTAATGTAATCTTCACTTTATTTTATTTATTTTGCATTGTAATTCTTCTATTCATTTTGTTGCTTTTATTTGTTTATGATCATAGTTAGTCATTGTTGCATTTATATGCTCTTGTATTAGTGTAACATGTTATTATGTTGTTTATTTATGCATTTATTTTGGTTAATGTTATATCCATTTGATTTAGTACATCTTATTTGGGTTTTTGTATGCATTTTCATTATGCCCTCTTTTATTGCTATATTTATTTGTTCATATTTTTATCACATACGTCGTACATGTTTTATTTGTGCAGTCCTTTTTATTGTTCACATGTGTATTTAATTATATATTTTCACTTTACATTTATATTAATTGTTATATTTGTCATGCCTTGTATTTATATTTGTCGCACTTATTTTGTATATATTTGTTTACCTCTTATTTGTGCTCAAAAATCACACTTCATACTTATTAATTAATGAATTTAATTTCAAATATCTTTATTCGGTCGTAACGGGCCCGTGTTCTAATGCAATGGTCGCGGTGTATGCGTTGCCTTCGAATAAAGACACGGTAAAAATAAAATTGATTCGAATCTTTAAACAAAAATTAATTTAAGTGTCACTTTAATCAGAAAAATCTAAAATTAATTAAGCGGTTATTTTAAAGGTGCCAATTTTGGGGCGGTTTTTAAATACTAAACCCGTTTTTAAACCGTAACCGACTCTCAAACCCAAACATTTCGAATCTCTGGTTTTCCGGTGTCCGGTCTACCAAAAGTGACCGGTGGCGACTCCAATCCGTTTTTTAAATTATTCGCTCCCAATTTCCGAATTTTAAAACCTAATCCCAACCCTTTTTAAGTCATTTTCCAACTTTTTCAAAGAATCAATTTTAAAATCAATTTCAACTTCTAAAATTCTCAAACCCTTTTTCAACCCTAATTTTAGAAACCCTTAATTCAAAATTCACTTTTTCAATTTCAAACCCTAAATTCCCAAATTTTAGATTTAAATTCCCCTTTTAAGGCCTAATCCCAATTTTTAAAATTAAACCTTAAATATTTTGTTTTGAGACATTTTAAGCCCTAAATTTTTAATCATTTCAAAATTAGCACCCTTTTCGCCTAATTATTTTAACTCGATTTTAAAAGGGTCGCTACAGTAACCAAACTGAATTTTCTTTAACTGAATTAACCGAACCGAAATTATTTCAGTTAATTAGCCGAATTAACCGAAATTTATTATAAATTTTGGTTAAATTACATAATAGGTTACTAAATTAAGCTAAAATAATTTTTTAGTCACTAAACTTTTATTTTATATTAATTTAATACAAAATTTAATGACCATTTTATAATATAAAAAAATTAATGAACATTTTATAATATTTTAAAAGTTAAATGATTAAAAATAAATATATATAATATTTAATATATATATAATTTCGGTTAATTCAGTTAATTAACTGATTTCGAACCGAATTAACCGATAACCGAATTATAAAAAAATTAACCATTAACTGAATTTACCAAAAAATAATCAACCGAATCAAACGAAATAATTTTGGTTCGGTCGGTTAACCGAATTAACCGAACCTAATGTACACCCCTAATATCAGATTTATTTATAATTAATTTATTTTTATTCGGTCTAATAATATTATCAATATTTATTTTTTACTATGTTATTATTATTATTATTGGATTACTAATGCTTTTGTTTCTAACAGTTACCGTACAAATTTGTTCATTTTTAAACCGTTAAAACTCTGGATTTCGCCTGTAAGTTAACAAAAAATCCCATAGAAAGGAAACCCACAGTTTGTTTATTTTATGTTCTACGCCGTTCCCATAGTTTCTCACGAAAAAAAGAAGCGAATTGTCAGAATCCATGAAGATAAACAAACAATTGAAGCTTCATTCCCTAGAATACATAAACATGAAACTCTTTCTTCATAGCCAAACTAGAGACGCGTGCTACTGTTTGGTGGAGCAGCTGCACTCGTTTTATCCACCACATCAATGAGCTTTGTTGGCTATGGCACATGCAGAAACAGAAGAGCCTTCATATAGCAGCAAGCAGTAGACCTACTTTCTTTGGATATAAACTTCATCATAGATAATGTGTACACCAACCTCAGAATTCTTACACTTCCTTTGACGCCTAGACCTCCTCAATGAACCGCCTAGAGGCTTGCACTTGCCGTCTCCTGCATCAGCACCCTCTTCAGTGCCTCTTGCGAATAAATCACTTAGGCAACAAGTGATTCGTCAAGGGAAAGAAGCAATAGTGCAGTTGGGTCAGCTGGTGGGTGTTAGATACTTTTGGAAGGGACGAAGACATGATTCAGGATATCACTCGAATCATCTCTGATCACAAGAGTGTTCTTTAAAGGACGAGGATCGTAATGTGGAACATTCATGGTTTGTGTAAGAAGAGAGGAGGGCATGATGTTCTATGTAATCATAAATGTGCTATGGACTATGGTGTTAGTACAAGAATCAAACTTAGAGGTTGTGTACTTAGTTGATTGATAAATTATGGCCTTCAGACAGTTTTGGGCATGTATTTTCGTTGTCGTTGGGTACATCAAGAAAGATTATTGTACTATGGGAATCTTCACATCTTCGGCTAGAGACATTGGAAATTTCTAAGGTTATGTTCTGTCGGAGAAATTATATTATAGGTAAAAATTTTACTACGTCATCCGTAGGACCAACCATTAAAAATTAACACAAAACTGATGATAATTTAACACAAAACTGATGAGTTTCAATTCAATAGAGGTGGATTTTTCATTAAAAAATTATGTTTGGGTTAGGTCGAATTGAATTATTAAAAAATTAGACCAGATCAGATTGAAAATTCAGTATATTTTATTTTTTATTTTCATTTTTGGTTATATTTAGTAAATTTTTTTATTAAAATATTATGATTAAATCAAAATCATATTATAATTTTTATTACACCGACTCGAGTTACAGAAAAAATATATTAAAATCGCATCGGATTAAAATGAAAACACGTAAGACAAATGGGGATGGTCGACAAAATTTCTCCTTATTACTGGACTACCACTAACCCATGTTTCGCTTATTTAACCGTTGTAATCTATTTCTATTACTTTAATCGTTGTTTAACATGACAATTAATTTAATTAATTGTAACTCGTTCAATATGATACTATGAGAAATGAATTAAAATTTGTATGTATCTTGTACCAAATATATAAAAATTCTTTTTTAATAGGGTTTGTAAATTCTTAAATTTATATTTATCAAACAAATAAATTTTGTACCAAATACATAAAAATAAATCACCTAATATCAATCACTAATTCAATCATTTCGCCTAAAGTTTATAAAATAATGCACAACCTTAACTATTAAAACATTTAATGAGTGTTGGAAGCGTTAATGGAACTTAATATAATTATAACTCAAACTACACGAGAAACTAAACTGCAAATTTGCTGTTGTAAATTTTTCACCGCAAGCAACACTTGTGTTTTTAATTTTAATTTTGGAGTACACACACTTTTTCACTCACTCTTGCTATCACCTTCTCTCACATTTTCATGTACAAAGCTCAAACATATATGTATATATATATAGTGCTTTTTCACCGACTTAAAAAACTCTAAGAATTAATTAAATATTATTAAACTAATCCTAAAATTTTCTACACATTGCAGCCTAATCACCGACTTAGGAAACTCTAGGAACTAATAAGCTAATCCTAGAATTTTCTCCACATTGCAACCTACTTCTAGACATTGCTTTATACTTCTTGAATTGTGTAATTGCTTATGTTTCTTGAATTGTTTACTTGCTTGTCGACACACTTATCACCATGCTCTAGATGTTTCTAGATTCAAGTTTGATTCTAATATTCCCCCTCAAACTTGATTCTTCATCTTAGGCATTTTTTTAAGTCTTCAGAATGTTTCTACGTTTAACGGCTTTGTAAAAATATTTGCAAGTTGATTTTCTGTTTTGCAGTAGATTAACTCCACATTTTTGTTCTTCACCTGCTCTCGTATGAAGTGATACTTTGTGTAAATATGTTTACTTCGGCTATGCGAGACAGGATTTTTTGTAAGAGATATAGTGGATTTGTTGTCAATATATATTGTAGTTGGTCCTTCTTGTGTAAAATTTAACTCGTCCAAAATATTCTTCAACCAAATTGCTTGGCAAGTGCATGCTGCAATGGCTATGTATTCTGCTTCACATGTCGAGAGAGCTACAGTTTGTTGTTTCTTTGATGACCATGAGAATGCAGTGGAACCGATATAAAATAGATATCCAGATGTGCTCTTTCGATCATTAATGTCTCCCCCATAATCACTATCGGAGTAACCAATTAACTTTGAATTTTGTGAATGTGTGTAGAATAAACCATGATCCAATGTACCTTTGATATATCTTAGAATTTTCTTTGCTGCAATCCAGTGATCTTGTTTTGGATTCTCCATGAATCTGCTTACTAGTCCCACAACATACGTTATGTCTGGTCATGTGATAGTTAGGTACCTTAAACTTCCAACGAGGCTTTTAAACAACGTTGGATTCACTAGTTCTCTTGGTGAATTAACACTTAGTTTCATACCCATTTCAATCGGAGTAGCTACCGGTTTGCAATCTTTCATTCTGAATTTACTTAGAATTTACTCTGCGTACTTCTTTTGAGATATAAATATTTCATCTTCCATTTGCTTCACCTCGACTCCAAGAAAATATGATATCTCACCGATATTTATCATTTCAAATTCTTTTATCATAGCTTTCTTGAAATCATGAAACATACCTGGGTTATTTCCGATAAAAATCATGTCGTCCACATATAAGCATACGATCATAACATCACCATCTTTATTCTTCTTTGTATACAAGGTATGTTCGTACGGACTCTTTATGAATCCATTCTCCTGAAAATATTCATCTATTCTTGTGTTCCATGCTCTTGGTACTTGCTTCAATCCATATAAAGCTTTCTTCAAACGGTATATCTTATCTTCTTGTCCTTGTTTAATATACTCAGGTGGTTGGTCGATATAAACTTATTCTTCTAGGTAGCCATTTAAAAATCCTGACTTCACATCCATTTGATAAATCTTCCATTTATTTTGTGTTACAACTGCTGTGATAAGTTTGATAGTATCAATCCTTGCTACTGGAGCGAATACTTCATCATAGTCTATTCCTTGTCTTTGCCTGTAGCCTTTAGCAACTAGTCTCACCTTGTATTTCTCTACTTGTCCTTCTTTATTTTTCTTCGTCTTATACACCCACTTGACACCAATTGAATTATGTACTTTTGACAAGTTTATGAGCTTCCACGTATCATTTCTTTCTATCGATGCTATTTCTTCATTCATGGAATTTTTCCATTTGTCATCTTCAATGGTTTCTTCGTATGTTATTGGATCATTGCTTGCAAGTAAACAGAAAAAGTAAAATATTTTTAGTTTGATAATTCTTGTACCTTTCTGGTGCTCTTCTTTTCCTTGTAGATCTTCGAACTTTGGTCGGTTGCACTTCAGGATTTTCTGTTCCAGTACTGCTTGATGAAGATGGTAAATTTTGTTGAGTAACTCGATCATCACCTTGCTCATCCTGGTTATCTTCATTGTTTTTATCTTCGTTAAAAACTAGTCCTTCAATTTTCTTTTCTTCTGAGCCTCATATCCAATGCTCTTCTTCATCGAACTCGACATCTCTTGAGATTATTAATTTCTTAGTTAAAGGATTATAATCACCCATTTTTAACCCCGCTTTATTTTTAATTTTTGCAATTTAAATAAGGGCCTTTAATTAATTTTGTTATGTGACTTATTATATGTGATATGTGTTTGTAATGTGTTATTTTGTGTTGGCTACTATATGCATGTGTCTTTTACTTAATGTATGCATGTTAGTATTATGTATCTTGTTACATGTGTGGTATATCATTATTATATTGTGTGGAAGTGTTATTGTTATGCATGTATGTTACTATAATTATTAAGTTAAGTGATTATTAGGTGTTATTTGCATGTGCTATATGTTATATGTTGCATTTATATTATATATTATACGTTTTTATTTATTTATTGTGTCACGTTTATGTATTTATATTATTATTATTATTATTATATTTAATGGCCCAAAAATGTATATATAAAAACCCATAAACATTAATAAATAAAGTCTATTGATCCATTAATTATAACCCCTTTCTAATTTACATGGCCCAGGACTTAGCCCATCTGTTAAAGAAAAACCCTAATGCTATCTTAATTTGTTGCAGCAGCCGCAATTCTAATCGTCGGATTTGGAAGTACTTCAACGGACCAGATGAAGCCCCGGATGGAGAGTGGTTGTCACGTGCTCAACGCTAGAGCTTTCACATGCCTATTCGAATTCATGTAACTCCTTGTTTTTTGTTGATTCTTCGATTGCCGAGCACCACCTGAATCACCTGCAGCCACTGTCTGAAATGCTGTTATTGTCCTAGACCTGCAAGGAAAAGAAACAACATTAAAATCAAATTTCCCAAGAAGAAAAAAGCCTTTAAACCAGGAAAAAGGCAAAGTTATGGTTGGATCAAAAAATGAAAATCTAGGACCTCTGTATAGAGAGCATTGAGACAAGAAAAAAAATATAAGGAACCATTGTAGAACAAGAGAGGGGACCAGTAACCATTCAGGAGAAAAAAGAGAGGATATATTGTAACAAAAAAAGCTTTGTGAACCCAGAAAAATTATCAATCAAAAAGTAGACCAGTTATTCATTGGTAAAGAAAAATCTCTCACATCTCTTCATTTTCTTTTACATACATACATATTGAAAAATAGAAAGAAAAAGAAGAGTACTCCCTCGGTGTGGTCAAGGATTCGTCACCGGTGATGAATCCGAAAGGATGAACCGTGTAAGGGCATTAGACTGAGAGGGTCTTCTCATCTAGTTTTGGGGTTTTAGTTTCATTTCACTAGGTTTATCTTTGAAGTATGGTTTGGTTTCCGAATCCGGCATCGGAGTGAGCTGTCGAGGATGGCGAAGATGACTCTCGCCGGAACTTCGCCTGAGACTATGACCCTTCGATTGCTTCATGGTTGGATGATCAACATTTTCTGGTTTTAAAATTTGTGGGAATCTTTTAAAGCTTCTGGAATTTTCGAAATTGTTGAAATGTCAAGAGGCACATTTTGTCTGATATTGGCTTTTCGTAAACCAATTTTGTTATTATTTTGGTTTAACTACATCTCAACCTCTCCGTTTTTTTAAAACACGACAAGGACCTCTGCATGAAGGAATCGTGATTTCAGTACCCTGGGCCTCTTGAAGGTTTTAATCGAATCATCAAAGTTTTTCTTTGCACCCATTTTTGACATGTTTTCAAACTTCCTTTTTTATTATTTCTTTCGTTATTATTGCAACTGAATTAAAGTCTTGTTGGTTAAAAGTAAAAAAATGAGAAACAACATGTGTTTCGTTCATTCTGTTAGCCATGAAGCATGTGAACATTTAATTTTATTTTTATAATAGTTTATGATATTATACTCATACAGTATGGACATTCATAATATACTTTTTCCAATCTTTGTTTCTATTTACGAAATTAAGAAAATGCATAATAATATTTTATTTGTTGTTTAAATGTAGGCCCCTAAATTCAGTCGTAAGCAAGGTCAGTATCAATACGGTTGCAGTGGTTCATATGCTTATCTTCGGGTTTAAGTGCTTTAAAATGATTGTGCACATTTAATTAAAAATTAATTCGATAGTCAAATTAGCCCGAAAAGTTTAATATTATTAAAGCGGTAATTATTATAGTACCAATTTTGGACGGTATGAGGTTGTTAATCCTTTCCCATCCGTAACCGACTCCCGAACTCTAATTTTATCGAATCTCTAGTTTTACGGTGTCTGGTCTACCTAAAAGGCCGGTGGCGACTCCAACTTTTCTAAAATGATTTTTAAAAGAAAAAACCCACGTGGAAGACATCAATTTCAAATCGACACATCGAAAATGTTTTTCACAATCAAAGAAGAAATCTTTTTTCTTTTTAGCGAACCAATTAATCGTGGATCTTTTAAGATCGCTACAAGGATTATAGAGTCTGTTAGGCTTGGAGTAGCTCGATGTACAACCGATTAACTTGCCAATTTGATGGAGAAAGAACACTTTGAGTGTTAGTTGTGGAAGCAAGAATAACACAATGATTTTAGAGTGGTTCGGCCTTTGAACAAGCACCTACATCCACTACCTTAGCTTCCCACTAAGGATTTCCAAATTCACTAAGAATTTTAACCTTTTAAGGCCAAAGGGATAACCTTACAATCCTAGACTCAAACCCGAATCTAGCATCCAAAGTTCACAACCCGAACTTTGGGAATTCACTCAAATAAGAAAAACTTAGCAAACTTGAATCCTTCTAATAAGGCTAATGTTTGCAACTAAGCACTCACCCAATCCTAAGACACTTGAGCATACATTAACATTGAGCTCACAAGTGTTGTCTACCCAAAAGATGAGAATTATGCTCTAAGACAATTTCTTGACCATAATGTTGTTACAATTGAAGCATTAGTCTACTCTTGATGCTTGAGGCTTCCTTTTATCATCCCAAATGAGCTTCTAGCCGTTGGTGACCGTTGGGATTGGTTTGGAGCCGTTTAGAGCTGATTACAAGGCTTATTTCCTCTTCTGGTGCAGGTGGTATCGAAACAGGTAAAGGCTGTTTCGAAACAGCTGCTTTGGGAAAGAGTCGTTGACCTGTATTTAAGAACTGGTATCGATACCGGTATCGATGCTGCTCCTAGCCGTTGGGGGTTTTCATAAAATCATTTTGACCGTTAGGGGTGTTTCGAAACAAGGTTCGAAATAGAGCATCACAGTGGCAAAAAGGTATCGATACCAGTATCGATACCACTGTGGTTTTGCCTTTGAAACCATGGTATTGAAGAACAGGTATCGAAACACCTTAAGGGTGTATCGAAACACCTGGGTTAAAAACACTTATTTGGTTTCTTTAAATCGTTTAAAACATATTTAAAATAACTCAAAAACATCTTAAATATATTTTCAAGTAGTTTGGACATAAGAACCATTTTTGAAATCTTTTTGAATTAGTCCAAAACTATTTTTCAATTATTATATCAAAACACTAGTTCTACAGAGTCTATAAGCTTTACTTCGTTCATCGTAGCCGATGAAGATGCACTTTTCTCCTCTATCGTCGAGCTTCTTTCTTAGTTGCTCAGGTTTGTATGCGATGTATCCAAAAATTTTGAGGTGGTCAATTCCTGGTTTTTTATCGCTCCATGCTTCATTCGGTGTCATGTTCTTCACGCTCTTTGTTGGAAAACAATTCAATAGGTAAACTGCACATTGAACTGCTTCAGCCCAAAAATTTCTTGGTAAATGCTTTTCTTTTATCATGCTTCTTGCCATGTCGAGAATGATGCAATTTTTTCTTTCTGCAACTCTATTTTGTTGAGGCATGTATCTAACTGTCAACTGATGAATGATGTCATGCTCCTTGAAAAAATCTTCAAATGACTTTACTGTATACTCATCTCCTTTATCAGATCTGAGTATCTTTAAGTATTGGCCGCTTTGTTTTTCCACCATTGCTTTGAACTCTTTGAACTTATATAATGCTTCTGACTTTTGTTTAAGAACATATACCCAACATTTTCTACTATAATCATCAATAAAGTTCAAGTAGTACATGTTTCCTCCAAGTGATGGTGTGTCAAAAGGTGCAGCTATATCAGTATGAACTATCTTCAATGGTCTTCTTGCTCTCCAAGATTTGCCAACTTCAAAGCTTTGTTTGTGTTGTTTTCCTTTGATACAAGCCTCACACAGTTGACTTGGAGCGTTGATTTCTGGCAATCCATTCACTATTTTTGTTTTCGATAATAACTTTAAATCAGAAAATCCAAGATGTCCATACCTTAAATGCCATAACCATGAATCGTGTTTGGTTGAAGACTTTATGCACTTCACGTCTCTTGCCTCAATATCAATAGTAAAGAGACGATTCCTCGTCATGTTGACTTGGGCAACTAATTCACCATTATTGTTTTTGATGACAAGTGAGCGATTTTTCATATATACTTCATATCCTTTTTCTAGAAGCTGACCAAGACTTATAATGTTGCTTTTCATAGCTGGTACATAGTAAACATATGATATGTATTTTTTTTCTCCATTTTTCTGCGTAATCATGACTTTTCCTTTGCCTTTGACCTCTGTATGCGAGTCGTCACCAAAAGTTACTCGTCCACGGATCGTTTCATCTAATGCTACAAAAAACTCTTTTAGACCACACATATGATTACTGGCACAATTATCGAGATACCAAATATTATCCTTTGATTCTTCATTTTCTTTATAAGGGAGAAATACAGAAGACTCTTCTGTGTTTTCTTCTTCAGCTTTGGTTACATTAATTCTTTCTTCATGCGTTGGAACTGATCTACACTCGTAATTATAATGTCCATACTTGTTACAATTATAACATTGTACCTGAGATTTATTTCCTTATTGATATTTACCTTTGCCACGTCCTCTATATCCTCATCCATGACTTGGTGATTGGTAATTTTCATATACTTGGTTTCTAACATATGAGCGACCGCCACGTCCACGTGCTCCTCTTCCACGATATTCACCATAATATCCTCTACCTCGTGCATAACTACTACCAGCTCTGTCTCCATTGATATGCAACTTGTTTTGAAAGACTTGCTCCAGATTTTCGCTTTCTTCATTTAGCTTCATTTTCTGCTCATGGGCTTGGAGTGATCCCACAAGCTCATCGATCAACATTTGAGTCAAATCTTTTGATTCTTCAATTGCAACGACTACGTAATCAAATTTTCGTACCAACGATCGTAAAATCTTTTCCATTACTCTAACCTCGCTAAGGGTTTCGCCATTTCTTTTCATTTCATTTGCTACGGCTTTCACACGGTTAACATAGTCATCTATGCTTTCCGTGTTTTCATTTTTAACATTTCAAACTTTGTTCTAAGTGATTGAAGATGTACCTTTTTTGCTTTTTCAACTCCTTGGAGTGATTTTTGTAGAGTTTCTCATGCTTGCTTCGCGGTTGTTGCTTCTGTAATTTTTTCAAAGTTGGATTCGTCCACTGCTTGAAAAATATAGTATAACGCCCTTTGGTCCCTTTTACGAGCATCCTTTAGAGCTTTTTTCTCCTCATTTGTTAGAGTCGCTTCTGCTGCAGCATTTTCTGGCTCGGCATATCCTTTTATGACGATATCCCAATAATCTAGCGAACCGAGCAACGCCTTCATCTGAATACTCCAATTTCCATAATTTGTCTTTGTCAATCTCGGAATTTATGGTTGAATTGTATGCTCCATCTTCTCGTGACGTGAACTCGAACTCTGGACTTGAACTCTGACTCGGATACCACTTGTTGGAAGCATTAATGGAACTTAATATAATTATAACTCAAACTACACGAGAAACTAAACTGCAAATTTGTTGCTGCAAATTTTCCACCGCAAGCAACACTTGTGTTTTCAATTTTATTTTTGGAGTACACACACTTTTTCACTCACTCTTGCTATCACTTTCTTTCACACTTTCATGTACAAGACTCAAACATATATATATAGTGTTTTTTTACCGACTTAGAAAACTCCAAGAACTAATTAAATATTATTAAACTAATCCTAGAATTTTCTACACATTGCAACCTACTCACCGGCTTAGAAAACTCTAGGAACTAATAAGCTAATCCTAGAATTTTCTCCGCATTGCAACCTACTTCTAGACATTGCTTTATACTTCTTGAATTATTTAATTGCTTATGTTTCTTGAATTTTCTACTTGTTTGTCGACACACTTATCACCATGCTCTAGATGTTTCTAGATTCAAGTTTGATTCTAACAATGAGTAGATATGGACAAGATCGGATATCCTGTCAATTTGACTAAAATTAATTTCAGTTTCAATAATTACCGATTCATAAAAATTAGAATAAGCCAAGATCTTTGTCATATTGGATGCTAAATTCTAAGAATTAATTTCGTTACTAGTGGGACCTATACCAGCATCGAGTATCTAATCATTTGCTTTATTATTAAGAAAATATAAGCAATATGAGAAAACAAGTTTCAACCATTAATAATAATATTAAATAATAAAATTAATGTTTTAAAACGAATTATACTCTTAATATTCATACATAAAGAGAAAATTTGATAAGAAAAATAAACAAAAGAACATTGTCTATTATAAATAAGAAAATTGGTACCCGATACTTGGTATTTGATCTCAGTTTTATTGTATACCCATAAAGTATTGAGTTTAAAAAATCAAGATCCAATCTCAATTCTGATTATAATTGGACCTAAATTTTAAATCCAATCTAGATTCCATTGAAACTAATTCTAAATAAAAATTTATCAGATCTGACTGAATTCAGAACTGAGACCGAATAATCAAGTTTTTTTTCTATCCCTACAAGGAGGTTACCGACATCAATGATGGCATGTAGTCAATATCATAACGTTGACCATCATAATTTTAAGACTGTTGAGGAACGAACTCTAGCACGTAAATATTCTTGAAATTACTTGTTGATCCATGTTCATGTGGTGCAAAATTTTCTTAATTTCCCTACATACTCGGTTCACCTCTCTCTATGCCAACACCAACATATGTAGTAGCCATTCGCCACTTCCCTTGTTTACCACAAACATCTTCCTCCCAACTGGGATACTATCTGATGCATATGATGAAGGTGGATAAGAGTTGACATCGAAAGCTTCAACGTCCATGTTTGATTGCAATAGAGCTTTAAGTCTTGTATCAGCTCTTGAGTTTCTATCACCTCTCGCTCCAGATCTCATGCTGCCTCTCCTTACAGATAAGTCCTCATCCGATGATGATCCACTCAATGATTTTTGTCCGAGCATATTTTTAAATAGGGTCAACCGAGCTTGTTGTTCTTCTTCTGTCGTCAATGTTGTCAGTTTGTTGTTTGCCAAATACCATTGGTGGTAGTCAATTATAGACAAATCAAATCATCTGCTTGAATGGGATCAAGAGTTGGGAATCAGTCTGAGTTTGACGTTAAATGCCACCATGTAATTTATTGCACATATTTTTCAACCCAAATATGCTCACTCTTACCCTCTAATTCCAATTACTCTAGGGGTGAGAATTCGATCGAGTCGAGTCGAGTTGACTCAAAAATTTCGAGTTATTCGAGTTGACGAGTCATATTTTACGTCCCAAACTTTATTTGAAATTTTTTTTCAATTCAAGTCGAGTTTTCGAGCTCCTATAAATATTTAATTGTAATTATTTATCATGTTATAGTATGATTTGATTTCAATTTAAACGATTTTCTCTAATCATATAAGGTATGTATATATATATATTTCATGTGTAGCAATATTTCTTTATATTTTTATATATCAATATCTATACATCATAAAATTGGTAGACTCATCTCAAACTTAAAAATTAATCCTTTAATTACTAAAAATTTCGATTTATTCGATTTATTCGAATTTTTATTTTATAACTCGAACTTTATTTGAAATTTTTTCGAGTCGAGTCAAAACCAATCGATTATTTTTGCCTCAAATCGAGTCGAATTATTCGATTTTTTCGAGTCGAGTTTTGCTCACCCCTAAATTGCTCTATGTTATCTATATCTGACGACTATGTCAGCATGGGCCAGTGGTATCAAAAATGTCTAAAAATGTAATAGCTTCGGTTCCGGGTAAAATATTTAGGCTTCAAGTCTAAATTGAACCTAAAATTTTCGAACCATTTGCAATTCAAAAGACGACTCATTATCTCAAACCAATTTAATTTAAATAAACAAAACATAATTTAAGTTCAAAGTATTAAGGAACTCCAATTTCAAAATACAAGAACATTTGATCAATTATAACTTGGTTTAAAAGAGTTAAAACAAATTAAATAGTTATTATGAATACATGATTCATCTATCTAAGAGATGTACTCCTCTACAATCGATGCTGAAACATACCACGAATGATGCTCCTCGAATAGACTCATCGCCTAAAAACCTGCGCACAAAAACAAGGATTCTGAACGCTGAACTAATTGAAAGCTCAGTTACACATCCACTCAACTGTAATTTATACAGATCATAAGTAAATGTATGCAACAAAATGTGATGAAAGAGAATCATTAGGGTTATCATAAACCTAAATACATAGCATTTACTTGTTATCGTCATGACAATATCTAAAGCATTCATGAATCATCAATATACATATATATATATATATTAGATATATGGTATGTCATTTAACATCGTAACCCATACACCTGATGAGGGTTTGATCATCACTAAGCCTTAGAACCTACTCCCTATCATACCTTGAGTATAACTTGGGGTTACTAAACATAAGAACTAACACCCTCTAGCACAAATGATTTGGAGCATATAGCATCAAAAGCCAACCTTTAGGATTTGAATCTCGTATAAACGCTCTCAATCATATAACAATAATTATAATTTATCAAATAAAATTTTACATAATATCACAAGTAGTTTCAAAGTATTTTGTTATTTAGTCGATATTTAATACATAAAAACTTTGGCAGATTGGCCTACAAGTACCGATACGTCTATATGGAGTATCGATACTTATATAGTCAATATTGATACTCCTTCATTGAGTATCGATACTCGTACCGATACACCTATCTAGCATACTGGTACCCAGGTATCGAAGATCATCCGTACCGATATGTGACCCCAATGATACATTGATATTGATATGTGTTCGCATACCGGTACACCTAAATGATTTTAGAATCCCTTAAAAAACATAAGTACTGATACACCGAAAGTCATATCGGTACACCCCTGAAATACCATTTTTTCACTCACTAGTATAGATACGAGTATCTTGTACCGGCACACAAGCCCAAATTTCTAGGTCTGAAGCTCGAAGAATACCTTTAATCTTATCCAAAACTTCTCAAAACTCTCCTACAAGTTCTTTAAGGTAGGGGGTGCATTCGGTTCGGTTTCGGTTTAATTCGGTAAACAATTTTAGTAACTGTCGGTTTTCGGTTAGGTTAACCTCGGTTTTTGGTTTTTCCATATTAATGTTAATTTTTAAAATTTTATATTTTATCTTGACAAAATAGCTTTATTTTATGACTTTTAAACATTAAAAGGTAAAAATTTTGAGATATTTTTCATAAATATTTATTAAAAACTTATT
Organism: Abelmoschus esculentus; assembly: GCA_035048815.1. Lineage (NCBI taxonomy): Eukaryota > Viridiplantae > Streptophyta > Magnoliopsida > Malvales > Malvaceae > Abelmoschus > Abelmoschus esculentus. The sequence continues at coordinate 18,221,459 of JAUCBN010000005.1, forward strand.
TTTAAGTAAAAAATAAAAAATTAAAATACATCTATAGTATTTTAAGTATAAAATATATATTTTTACCTTATAAAAGTAATTAAAAATCAATTAAAATATCAAATTTGGTTTAATTCGGTTAACTGCGGTTAACTACGATTCGTAAATTTATGAACCATAATACCTCGGTTCAGTTTGGTTTTCAGTTTTACGGTTTATCATGCTCAGCCCTAGTTTAAGGTGTATCTAGTGGATTACAACCAATTTCAACAGATTATAATTACAAACTCAAAATTTACCATTATCATCTATAAGCTACTAACAAAATTCAAACATGCACAATCATATTTCAAACACTAATATCACGAGTTTCAGAAACACATAGGAGTTAGAAGTGTACTTACTTTAATTAAAGCAACAAAATACAACTCTTAAGCTTCACCTTTTTACCTTTTTCTTACTTTGTTCTTTAGAGGATTCTCTCACTTCTTTCATTACAAGAAAAATAGCAAAACATATTACAAAATTGTTGAAAAATTAAAAGAGTTAACAACACAATTTAAACCAAGAAGTAATCCTTTAAATCCTATTTCCGAACTTAATCTCAATCTCCCATAAACTTTTTTCTTCTCCAACTTTAACGATTCTTGCCTCTTTAAATAGATTAATGAATGCTAAAAAAACCTCCCTTAACTAACCAAAAGTGAATATTATTGCTAAGCCTCAAAATGTCAATTTTGATGATAAATTTTTGAAAGAAAGAAAAATATAGAATGAAGAGAAAAAGAGTATAGAGATGGTGATATCATCCTCTGTCCTCTAATCCAAACAACCCCTTTTTTCCTTCATCACTTTTAGCAAAACACCTTTAGTCATAAAATCAAGGTCCAAACCTCAACTCAAGACTTAGGCCCATAATTGTTCATAAGCCCAAAACCAAGGCTCATGCTTCGGTTTAAACTCACTCTCAAATTCTCAATGTCTGGGTCGTTAAAAAATGTATTTTTTAAACTCTTTAAAATTATGCTTGATCCGTACTCGATAAAAAATTATTGTTCAACTTGACTCGTTGCTTGTTGAATTCGTTAGGTTTGACTCATTGCTCGATGAACTCACTAAAAGATTTATTTTATATTTTAAATAAAAGCAAAATTTAATAATTATTATTTATATTTATTTTTTAAATTAAATAATTTTAAAATAATTATTAAAAAAATAACGTGTTGTTCATAATTTTTTTGAGTTAAATTAATTTTTCTCGATATTCAACCTACTAAGATTTCAAGTTAAATTTAAGTTCGAATTAAATTAACCCAAATTAAATATTTATTAATTTTATAAGTTTAATCAGCTCAGAGCAACTAAACTCGATAAGCACCGCCACTTTCAATGCTTTTATGTTTGTCAATGGCCTTTTACTTTCTGGTCAACACTTAACAGCAGGAAGTGGTTGTAATTGATCCATGCCATTGCCATGGATAGGAATCTGGAAGTTAAGCTAATGGGAATGCCTCTCAATTATTAGTCATAGTACCATTCATAGAATAGTACAACAGTCTCGAGGATTTTTTATTTCTATGTTTGTTTGGTAAAAAGTAAAAACAATCAATTTGATGGAAATTTGAGACAGCACAGTTCCACTCCCACCAGATCGCTTCTTCTTCTTCTTCTGAGTTAGTGTCTTGCTGGAGAAAAAACGGTGAAGAATGCCCAACTTTTACAATCAGACGAGAGCAGCCTCGTCTCTGATGAGACGCCTCAAACAAAGCCTCGTCAATCCAACTGCTATTCCTCGCCCTAGATACTTCACCACCACCGAGGGCCACCGCCCCACCCTTGTGCACAAGCGCAGCCTTGACATACTTCATGATCCTTGGTTCAACAAGGTATTCCGTCTTGTCCCACTTCCCATATTACCTCCCTGATTTTGGGTTTTCCCCAAATACCAAACTTTCCTATTGTTCTCCACCTTCGTTTAGCTTCAGTGTTTCTTCTTTGCTTTTTATTTCTCAATATGTACTGTCAGGGAACCGCGTTTTCCATGACGGAGCGAGATCGCCTGGATCTTCGTGGTCTGCTTCCTCCAAATGTAATGTCTTCCGACCAGCAAATCGAACGTTTCAGTAAGTTTATTTTTTTTCTGTAATTGATCTAACAAGTCTTTTCATCTATGATAGATATGTGAATTTTCATGATTTTCTTCTCCTTTTTTGCCTTTTAATTGATTAACTACCAGTGGTTGATTTGAAGAGGCTTGAAGTTCAAGCCAGAGATGGACCATCTGATCCAAATGCTCTTGCCAAGTGGCGGATTCTTAATCGCTTGCATGACAGAAATGAGACTATGTACTATAAGGTTCAATTCATTCTATCTGCCATATTCGGATCTCTGTAATGCTTTTCAAGCTAGTTTTAAGTTTCCCCTCTTCCATTTAATCATAATCTAATGATATTTTCTTTGTAATAGTTGGTCGTAGCACCTATATGCAAAGAATATTGTGCCGTTCTTTGAGTTTAGGGAATGCAGTAAACTTCTTTTCTAATGACAACTAATTACCAGTTACCACCTGAACGTCCTTTTCATCTACTTGATGCTTCTGTAAGACGTTTTCTAATCTCAAACAAATTTCATTAACAAGACTGTAATAAACTACTAGACTATGCAGAATCGTCGAGAAGAATTCAGTCAAATTTCCATTGAATTAATTGTTTGCTTAGTTTTTCTGTTTCTGTTTCATGTTGCTTCCTTTAGAAAAAATGGAATGATTCCATTATCTTGTCCCGTTTTATTTCACAACCTGTTGCACAGTATGCCATGTCCCATGTGATAATACCCATCTTTCCAACAATCTTACTTGAAATTAGCTTAAATGTGACGACAGAAAGTATTACACTAACATGCTGTTAGTGAATTTACATGTGCATATCATTTCTTGGACACATCTTATATAGTGTGAATTTTGCCATGCTGTGAGCCTGCATCTTGTTGATGATATATACCTGAAATGCATTTTATTTTGACTTTGGCTTTGACAGGTTTTAATTGCCAACATTGAGGAATATGCTCCTATTGTTTATACGCCAACTGTTGGTCTTGTTTGCCAGAACTATAGCGGTCTGTTTAGAAGGCCTCGAGGAATGTATTTTAGTGCAGAAGATCGTGGAGAAATGATGTCTATGGTTTACAACTGGCCTGCTGATCAGGTATGAATTACCCATAATGATGCAGTGAATGTTAGAATTTCTTTCTTAGTTGAATTGGTCCCAATTGTGGACCTATGTCCTTGATAGCAGCAGCCCTTCCTGATATTAACATGAGATAGTTTTCTCTGACTTGCAAACTTTTTTCTTATGTTTTAATACTATTCTGGATAGTTATTTTCTCTTCTTTTTTTCTTCTTTTGCGCACTCCAAATTATTTTTCGGTTTTTGCTTTATAGCTTGTGTTTCTTTGTAAGTTAGACTACCAGAAGACTTTAATGGATTATTTCTCGAGAATTTAAATGTTTTAACCTGCTCTTAGATTTTTGAATTTGGGCTTGCTCTTTGCATAAATTAGTTTTTAACTCAGTGATTGCTTCATTCAATTACCTACTTCAGTTTCCAGTAACATGGTAATTTGCCTTTGTATAGCAACAAAATCGTGTTCGGTTCTTTCTCATTTCAGAACTGGTTTAATTTGTAACTTGTATTAATTTTAGTATCAGAGTTTCAGAAATAGTTTGGTTTTATCAATGATAATATGCTGAAAATGTGTTAACCTTACAACTTCACACATTTCCACTTTATTTATTTAGATTTTGTTTTGTATAGGTTGATATGATTGTTGTCACGGATGGAAGCAGAATATTGGGTCTTGGAGACCTTGGAGTTCAGGGAATTGGTATTGCTATAGGGAAGCTGGATTTGTATGTTGCTGCTGCTGGTATCAATCCTCAGAGGGTATAGGTTCTTATCTTGTATTGGAAATATGGTAGATATTTTATTATTTGTTTCTAAATTCAAAGTGTAACTCTTACTTTAGGCAAGGGATTTACAATTATCTAAACAATTTTACTTAATAAAAAAATGCATTGTTTTCTGATGAGTATGTCTTCATGCCTGCTTTGAGCTTTCTGATGCTGAAATATTAGAATAAGGATTTGTGGATAACATTGATAAATGTTCATTATCTATATCCATTTTCTTTCTTTTTATTCTTGAATCATTTTGTTTGCTTTTTATTGACTTAAGATTAGCTTTGCTTTCTAGATATGATCATGATAGAGTGAGAACTTATTTCTTGTTTTTTAGTGTTTGTGGACTCCCATCAAGTCTCAACTCTCAATTGCTTTTCTTTTTCCTATTTTCAACCACTAACCTTATAAAATGGTAATGCTAATTTTTCTGGTCTTGCTCAGCTTGAAATTGAATATTTACCAGGAATTTGACGATCTTTCCTTTATATTTCTCTTGCATTAGGTACTTCCTGTCATGATTGATGTTGGGACTAACAATGAGAAGTTGATCAAGGACCCCTTATGTAAGCTTTTCATCACCCTATTTTCAAGGAACCATATGAAGAATAACCTTTTATATGTGACTGGTAGTGTTGCACTGTAAAATTTGTTAAAATGTGCTATATCAAGAAAGGAAATTTCTGATCTATGTTTGGCAGAGCATGCATGCTAGTGTAGGTGTGAAATTTGCACTCAATCATAATTGGTCCCTCACTGGTGTTAGCTTTATGTACTTGTGTGGTATTGTAGATATCATATAGGGCTTCATGTAAAATACAGGCTTAAGAATGCAATGATGCATAAGATTAACTATAACTCCTGATCTAACCTTTGATCTAACAAACATGATCTAGAGAATTATGAGGCTTTGACTTCTTCTCATTATGCTTGTAGTATCTGGCCTTACTAGCGTTAGCCCAATTTTTTAGCTTGTTTTCTTGTACATGCATGCTTTGAGTTAATTTTATGGTCTTAAAAAGAATGGTGATGACATAATTTTTTCAATAGACTTGGGGCTTCAACAACAACGCCTTGATGGTGATGAGTATATTGCGATAATCGATGAATTCATGGAGGCTGTTTTTACTCATTGGCCAAATGTGATTGTGCAAGTACGTAGGATGTCTATTTTGTTATAGTAATTCTGTCTGGACTCTGGAATTAAATTTCAGTATCTTTGTTTAATATGTATGACAACACTGGTAGATGGATATGTCTATCTTGTTAACAAGGTTTTTTCTTGAATTAAAATGATTTTCTGCAGTTTGAAGATTTCCAGAGCAAGTGGGCCTTCAAGTTGTTGCAGCGTTACAGAAACACACATAGGATGTTCAATGATGATGTCCAGGTAATTGAGATTTTAAGATAATCTACCCTTGAGTCTTTACATGATTTTTAGGGCAAAACATTCCATTTGTTTTCTTCTGTTTCTTTGGATCTCATATTTTTAGTTCTGTCTACATTGTATTATTTCTAATGGTACTGAACCTTTATTTATTTTTTGCAATTCATATCTGAACCAACTATGCCTTTCCAAGTGTATTTGGTTTTAGTTGTAGATATTTATTTTCTTTAACATTATTTTCTATCAATTTCCTTTGCAGGGAACAGCTGGGGTTGCAATTGCTGGTCTTCTTGGAGCTGTAAGAGCACAGGGAAGGCCAATGATCTGACTTTCCTAAGCAAAAGATTGTTGTTGCTGGTGCTGGAAGGTTAGTTTTCTAGCATATCCTGTAAGTTTTAGAGGTGGATTATCACCAATATCACAGAAGAAATAACCAAGATGATAATATAGGCTGTGTTTACTTAGGAAATATGATGATTTAATTCACTGAATTGATATGGAAAAATAATCTTATCAAGTTGTTCGACAAAGGTTTCTAAAAGTGTCATTCCATTATTCCTAGCAGAAGACCCACTGATAGAATGTATCGGCAACACATTTCTGCATAAACCTTAACATATAACCGATGACTAAATCCAATTCTTTTTAGTTGAGTGAAACCTTACCCTATTTCTAAGGTGAGTTGGAATTTAATGTTTCCCAACAAAAACTATACTCTTTATTTAAGTTCTATGTAAATTATCCAGTAAGTGTCAGAGCTTGATGGAAGTGTAAATTGATGAAGAGTGGAGTTTTTATTTAATGTGTAATTAGAGTTTATTCCTAATCAATGGTTTGGATCTACCAGAAGTCTTATTTAAATTAAGAATAAGTATTATTTAAACTCTATATCAGTCTATTTAAAGGTTTAATATGTATACATTTGATAACTAAACATAATAAGATGATACAGATAAATATATTATTCTCTCTAAAAAATATCATGTTCTCAAACAACAAATCCTAACCATCGATCACACACAAATAATCTTCATTCATCGCATCTCCGGCCACCACGACCCTTTCTCGCATTCTAAAGTTTTAACTCTTTTGTTATTAAGCAAACAAGTAGGTTAAGGCTAACTTCTAAGATCTCTTATAAACCTAAGCAAGCATGAAATGTATAAAACAACAAGATAGCAAAAGAAACCAAACATTCATATCATTAAAACATCAAAACCAAAGCAAATCCTAACCAATTTAGTTTAGTTCAACAAACATTTCAAATAAAAGTGATGAGTAAAACACAAGGAATAATTCTTGAAGCTTCGAAACCCCCCTTGCAAATTCCCTACTTGAGCACAAGCTTTCTCCAGCTTCACAAGCTTCTTCTGAGAACTTGAGCAGCTTCAAGGAGCTTTTTATCCTCAACAATGGCTGCCGACCCAAAGAGAGAAGAATAGGGGATTTTTCTCATGCGATTTCAGCTGTTCCAAAAGGTAGCCTTGCTTGTCCTTTTATAGAGGGTATTTTCCTAGGGCTTGCTACCCTCACATGTTCAGAGTGTCCTTGGGAATAATCAGAATATTCCTCTCTCGTGTAAGAAATTCTGGGCGAGGTGGTACCTTATGTGGTGTATAAAGCTATAGCTGTTTCTTTTGCCTTTTTCCTCCCAGAATTGCTGCAACGAAAACTGGATCTCCACCACTGAAATGCCTTGGCAAACACCATCTTCACTGGACACCTCAAAGCTGCACAAAATCACCACAAACAAACAACCTTCCTCTTCATCGCAACATCTTTCAATAATCCATTAAAGCTCAAAGGTAAACTCCAAATATGTACATGTGATACAACTAAATTAAACTAAATGAGCTTAAATTCAAGCTATTATCCAAGTTAAAAGACATGAAATATAGCTCTTACAGAGTTAACAATTCTCCCGACGTCCGTGAAGAAAAATAGAGAAGTGACTCCAAAAATGGAAATGAGATACTAGATTTTTATTGGGTTATCATTTTTCTTACTTTATGTGGATGTTCTATGTTGCTAATGCTCTGCTGGTCTATTATTTTTGGTCCTGTGGTTAGACATCCTCTCATTCTATCGGACATTTCATAAACTTGTTGAATCTTCTCATTGATATGTTTGTTACTTCAGCTTTTGTTTCTAGCATTTTCTGTGAAAATTAATTGGAAGGCCCTGCATGCTAATAGGAGATAGTTGAAATTGTTTGCATAACCTTTATACTACTGCAGTGCAGGGATAGGGGTTCTCAATGCTGCAAGGAAAACAATGGCCAGGATGTTAGGAAATAACGAGACTGCTTTTGATAGTGCAAGGAGTCAATTCTGGGTTGTTGATGCTAATGTAAGTTGCATAATCTCTTAGAAACAATGGATTTCAGCCAGTTAGTTGTGCTTACAAGGACTATTTGTTGCTTTCGACATTACTTATAGTTTTTCATCTAATATTTTTTTCTTCTAAAAATTGCACTCATCATAAGTAGGTTAAAAGGTCTCTAAACTATTTTGATTTATTTTTTGTAATCAATATCTCAACATTTCATGTGGTGCCTAATGCTAAAAGCATCTTTTGGTTCTATCAGTTTCATTTATCTCTTTGCATTACAAAACCATTTGATGACATTTTTACATTTTTGCTGCTCTAGATTTCTTTTGTTAGAATATGCTGGTTTAATGCTACTTTTGCATATTTATTTTCCTCTAGTGACACCAATTTGCATTAGACATACATTCTAACACAATGCGTTGTTTAATCCAGGGTCTTATCACTGACGAACGTGAAAATATTGATCCAGATGCCTTGCCATTTGCAAGGAGGATCAACGAAGCTGGCCGTCAAGGATTAAGAGAGGGTGCAGGTCTTGCAGAAGTGGTCTGTAAAATGCTAGTGCAGACACATTTTTTTTCATCTCTTCGTATAGATTACGCCTAAAATAAAGTAGTCCTGTGGAAATGACTTGTACTTCATTTTGGTCCTTTTTCCCTCCTTTACCATTTCTGAGATATCTGATACATTCTCAAGTCACTGAATTTCTTTTAGAATTAATATCTTTCTTTAATCTGGATAAACAGGTGCGGCAAGTACGACCAGATGTACTTCTTGGGTTGTCTGCTGTTGGAGGCTTGTTCTCCAAAGAGGTAAAATTGAATTTTACATGTTAGGTGATAAGCAGAATATTTTCTTCTGCTTGTCTGACAACTATGAAATATATGTTCAATGTTTAAATATCATTTATTAATTGCCAAATTACCAAATCTAAGTCTTTATTAGTTTAGAATTTAACAATTATTCATACCCTGAAGCAGTGTTGTCAAGGCGTGCACCTAGGCATGCCTGTGCCTTGCTCCTTAGCATTTTAAAACAAAGCACCTCAGACCCTTTCAGGCTAGGCCCATTTGGTATGGAAACATCATTTATTAATTGCCAAATTACCAAATCTAAGCCCTTTATTAGTTTAGAATTTAACACTTGTTCATATCCTGAAGTATTGTTGTCAAGGCGTGCGCTAGGCACACCTTTCTTGGAAGGAGATGGGCATAAAAAACCATCTGATTGAATTTCTCTTTAATTTCTTTTATTTACCATTTTTCTCTTTCATTTGATATATCTAGAAAAGGATAATATCATGCTCAATTCTTTGTACTTGTAGAATCTGATGAACAAATTGTTCTCAATAATTCGATATATTAAAATAATGCTGTACAAAGCCTATTTAAAGACTTAGGTATATGAGTTTAACTACAATCAGGAGTTTATCCTAGATAGAAATTCTACTTCTTATCTCTAAGCATAGGATAAGACTTCATCTAGAACTTTAATTATATTTACATAATAAAACTCTAATTATTATACAATTATAACTCACAATAATATTTGAGCATTCGACAACAAACATTGACCATAAAGAAATTGTGCATGTTGACCAATAAAAAGATTGCATATTTGTAGATATACTAGATTCCACTGTAAATTGATTATATATCTTAAGCTTTATACATATATATATACAAAAACTCACATATTTTTACTGTAGTTAGTGCTTTTTTTGTGCTTAACACCCGAGGCAATTTAAGGGTTTAAGCACCTATAGTGCACCTTGACCCTTGACAACGTTGTTCTGAAGTCCAGTGATCATCAACCTTGTGATTGGAATAGATGACTTGTATCATAAAGATTCACGATTTGAATTTATTTCTCATATCTAAATATGAAGAGTTTTCTGAGATTGTACTGCAAAGATTTGGCCCATACCTTCCAGATTGCAACACAATAAATTGGAAATTTTAGACAAATTTGTTTCCTAGAATCTATGCATTTCATTAACTTTCAAGCTGAATCCTTTTTGCCTGTATTTTTGCTAAGTAAAGTACATTTTATGTTTTAGGTTTTAGAGGCTCTTAAAGGTTCAACTTCAACTAAACCAGCTATCTTTGCAATGTCAAACCCTACAAAAAATGGTACATTTTTTAATGTTTTGGGGACATAAAATTAGGGCCATTCATATTTGTACTGAGATCTGTCGTGGTCTGTTTTTTACCCTTCTTGATTATTACAGCTGAGTGCACCCCAGAGGAAGCCTTCAAAATTGTTGGCGACAACATTATATTTGCAAGTGGAAGTCCTTTCAGAGATGTTGATCTTGGTATGTGCCGAGCCTGCGTTGTTAAACATTGTCCACATAGAAAATCTTTAAATTTTTGCCGTCCTCTGCCAGTTTTCCATGTGGGGGCTTTGGGTGTTAAAAATGCATAAATTTGTATGAATTATAGCCTCTTATTGTACAAGGTCCTCATTTATTGCCTGAAATTCTCTATCTTCTTGATTTTTATACAAGTTCCAAAGAGAAAAATTGTTCATTATTATTCTCATTTGAGAGTGAAAGGTTTACTTATTGTAAGTCATGAACAATTTAGGAAATGGTCGTATTGGGCATTGCAACCAAGGAAACAACATGTATCTCTTTCCAGGGTCAGTTTTTTAATTCATTTCATGAAGGTTTCTTTTTATTTCATGATCCTCTGATTCATCATTTATAGTTCTTTATCCATCTTTTCTGCAGTATTGGGCTCGGAACTCTTCTGTCTGGCTCTAGGATCATTTCTGATGGCATGCTTCAGGCTGCAGCAGAACGGTGTGGTTCATTTTCTTTTGTTTCGATACATACTGTTACGAATGTTTCATAATTTTTCACCTGTCAACACTGTTAGGAGCTTATGTTGAAGATCTCCGGAACAAATTTTTAGCCATTATTAGTGTACATGAAATTTTGATAGATTATTAGTATGCAAAGGGATAATACGGGGACAGTGACTGCATCTCCATTCACTCCAAGTCACTTCAGTTTATTCTTGTAGAAAATTAGGGATAAGAGGGTCTCTTTGCTGTACCTTTCTAGAGGCATTTTGTTAGTAACATGTGGATTAAGCCCTAATAAGTGTAATATATATATTATTTAACTTACTAAAATATTATTAGTTGTTCCAAATGGCATGTTAGAAGCAGTCTGGTAAATGGATTTGGATCATTAATTTATACTCCCTTTCCCTTGAAGTTTCTTGAGGAAATAATAATAACGAAGATGATAAAGGAATTTTTGGTATGGAGTTGGATACTCACTCACGTTATCTCTAAATTGACAATTGCAGTCTAGCTGCCTACATGACGGAAGAGGAAGTTCTCAAGGGAATAATATTCCCTCCAATATCAAAGTAAGTGATGAGGCCTAATATATATATTACTTCTCTTACCTGGAAAATGAAGTTGGTGTCATAATCCAAGTTCGTTGAATATAATTTTTTGTTTGTAGGATAAGAGATATAACAAAGGCGGTAGCAGCGGCTGTGGTACAGGAAGCTGTACAAGAGGATCTGGCAGAAGGATACCGTGACATTGACGCGAGAGAGCTCCAAAAAATATGCGAGGACAAGGTAACATGACTATTGACCTATAAAAGTTGGTGTTGCTATGTTTAAAACTCATGAATTGTAAGACTGAGATGTATATAATGTGATGTTGCAGGATGAAGTTCTAAAATATGTTCAGAACAACATGTGGAGCCCAGAGTATCCAACTCTAGTTTACAATAAGGATTAGTTACTCGGTGGATATGATATCTTCCCCTCCAAATCAAAATCTATTTTGATCTTCTTTGTCTTTGATCCCAGACCCAGACAAGACACCGGATGTCATGGACCTAACTACTAGCATAATTGTTGAATTCCTTGCTGGAAGGACTTTGGGTTAATAATATGCATTGGCTTTATTTATGTTTGCATACATTATTTGAGTTGGAATGATTAGGAAATTGTTGTGAAGAACAATCTTAGTCTTACATAAATTCTTATCAAATGGTAAGAATTTATATTGGTCACATTTTAAGCGAGAATTTTTAGATTTTCCCTCTGAGCTGACCTGACTCACCATATCATCCGATTTAAGCTGGGATGGTATCTCTCATTGCCAAGAATTCCAGCATGTTCTTACTATATCCATTATGATATTGATACTAGGATTAAGGATCTAATCAAGCCTTGTTGCAAGAAAACCGAACTCTACATACTTAGAGTGGAGTTGTTACTTTCCTATCCATTACTGTAAAAGAACCCAACCTAGAAGTGGAAATGTGGAATATTGGAAAGACCAAGTGAAAAGTTATCTGATTTTCTTCCTTAGACAACTACTGGTTATAATTAAGTTCAACCCATGATAAACTGAAACTGACTACTTTGGCATGTCATGTCTTGATAAGGTTGAAAACCTCCCAAAATTGCAGAGGACCCCGACGAAACATAAATTGCTAAGAAAAACACAAATTGCTTCCCTCCCCATCGTGGGGTTACTTGCAACATTTGTGTTGAATTAACAAAGGAAATTAATGGCTATGTATGTATAAGTATCTCTTTCATCCCCATACCTTAAAAACAATAAGTGTGACGTGTCGCAACTGGGAACGTAGAAGTTGAAATTTGATAACCCAAAGTCAAAGCAGTGGGGGCAATGGGTACAATTGTTTTCTACCCAAGAAATCTGGTTGATTAATTAGGACGCGTAGTTTCCGCTCTATAAAAGTTATGTCTTTTTATTATGTTTTACTTTAATGTTTAGGGTTTAATGTTTAGAGTTAAGGTTTAAAAAATTGAGAATAAGTGTATTTCTTAAGTTTAAGGTTTAGGATTTAAAAATTAAGATTAAGATTATAATTTAAATTTTATATGTTTTTTATGTAGAACATAGAAAGAGAAGATTTTTTTCAAAACCTAACCTAAACCTATGCATTTTATTCATTCCATGTTTTAATTTACTTATTAATTATATAGCCATAAAGAAACAAGGAACTGAGCAGGAATTTTGAACCACATGTCAACATTAGGTATAAACTTGAGCACTAATCACCAAATATGTGTTATGCTTGAACGCCACATAAAACTATACAAATCTTGCATAAAAAATATAGTTAGTGTAGTTTAATAATGTTATGAGTGCATGATATCTTTCTCTACCAAATATACATCCCTCTGTATATAAACATATGTTAATGGTTGGAAGAAAAAAAGAGTAAATGTAACGAAGAAGAAAGAAATGAGAGTGCAACTGCAACATGAGAAATATTCAATACTATTCCGTTCATGTTGTAAATAGGGAACCAGAAACAGAAAGAGGAGATTAAGCATCCATCAGAATTTCCACCAAGGCAGCAGCAGCAGCAGTAGTAGTAGGCATGAGAAATGAGTTGGAACTGATTAGCGAGATTGGCAGTCTGTTGGCTTATACAAGTAGCTGCTGCAGGAAGAACACCCTTGTTCTCACCACCACCCTCATCTTATTCTTCGCCGTTCTTCGTTGTGTGAAGCTTGTAATTGTATTGCTCAACTCAAACTTCAGTGGGTTGTTCAACTTCCCTTACAAATACTATCCCACAACAACAAAGGCTGATGCTGCTACAGGTGCAGGTGCTGCAGAAAATGTGCCCTATTGCTGTGTGTGTCTACATGAAGCCGAAGAAGGGGAGAGGCTCCGGCAACTTCCAATATGCAACCACTGCTTCCATGTCGATTGCATCGATGCATGGTTTCAGTACCGACACACCTGCCCTCTTTGCAGAAACGAGGTCTCGATTCGCCTGCACCGTCCACACAATCAACTCATTTCGTTTCTGCTCAATCTCTTTAGGAAAATTCATCACTAGGACTTTATCTTTTCTTCTGTTATTTTTTATTTATTCTGAGAAGCCTCTTCCAGCTTGGTTTAATTTAGTTTTCGATACGTCTCCCAATTAGTCCTAACTCAGTAACACTGTAACACACGATTCTTCACTGGTACATTCATTTATCTTGAAAGTTGAAACCTTTTTTTCCCTCTTTAATTTGTTGATCATATGTTGCTGGAATCTGCAGTGTTATGCAATAGAAATAGAACAAAATGGGTGTGTTACATCTTTGAATTCTTTATCCAAATGTTTAAAGTTTTATCATAAAACCAAGATTGGTTGCTTGATGATGAATATGCATATATTTGTCTTGGTTAAGGGTTTCCTAGTCAGTATTCATAAACAATTAATTTGTTCCAACAAGCCGGAGTTAATGCTGCGGTAGGTAACCAACAACTGTCCACTAGGTTGAATTGCTATCTACTGCTCCAACCTCAACCACCCAACATTTGAATAATGGAAATCAGATTCACAAAATTAGTGCTGCTGCTGCTGCCTTTAAAAGGGCCTAGAGAATAGAGATGAATAGGCTTTAAGGGTCCATGAAAACCTAACTCTGCTCCTCTAAACCAACCCATTAAGTCTCAAAGATTACTGAGATATGATCTACAGGCAGCTTCTTCATATCTTGGTTCTATTTCTGAGTATGAGTAGGAAATAGGAATGATTTTGATAGACCAGCAGTACCAGAGACTAATATAAGTATAACCAACCATAAAGCAATTATATTATATTATATATAATCCATAATAAATGGACCTGAAAGTTACAGGTAAACTAATGTATTCTAGTTTTATTTTATTTTTGAATCTTCTTCTTCTTCTTCATTAGAGAACTGGAATACGTACGGATCAGGTCTCATAACTCGACTGGCAAATAAAATATCTATGGTTTTGATTGAGTTGGGAGCCTCAGAGGCTGGAATCCATGCTTGAGACTTGCTTCCCAAACTTTGTCAATATTTGACATGGAGTAGCCACATTCATGTTCTTCCCATCCTTCCAGTGCATGCACTATCCCAGCTGCCCTCCATGTGCTCATCACCCTCCTCGCCAGCCAGTTCTGGTCAACAACAAAGTACAACTAATGAATGAACATCCATATGAATTATTAGGCTATTGAAATGGAGCATGCTGATGGCCAAACCTCACAAGAATCCACGTTCTCAAGTGCCGGTGGAGTGTGCATTGCTGGTGTGGTGTGATAGAAACAGTCCTTGCGCAATTTTTTAGGTGGGAATTGGGAAAATGGAACAAATAGCGTCCCTTTCGTTGCCTGTCTTTGTTCTGCTTCACTCAATCCATCTCCAACTACCCATGTCTGCATCATATTTATTATTCATCAGGAACACCACTGGCTTTGAACTCTCAATAATTCAGAACCGACTTCATTACCTTACAAGAGTAACTTCTTGACAGTACCAATTTACCCTCACACTTGCTGCCTAATGATTTATCCAGCTTCTCATATTCATCCTCGTACAAAACAGATACCTACGCACAGTAAAATGAAAATTGTGAATTGGATGAAGCTACCTAATTACGTATGCATGTATGTACCTGAATGCCCTTCTGGCATAGTGCAAAGGCAAGGGCATAAGCAACTTTAGTTAGGTCGCCTCTAAAGACTACTTGGGTTGTTCCCTTTGGTATGCTATTTAACATCACTGCCACTGTCAAGCTACTCCCGTCGACCAACTTCACCTTAAGCTTTGGATGCTTTTCCACGTAAACTCCACCGTACCTATTCAGCTCTTCACCCTGCTCATCAGTTTAATCACCATTCATTCATCATACTTTGCTTTACTGTCATATCTATATCAAATATGGGAAGAAACTGCAAAAGACTTGCCTGGTTCATGAGGCCCAAACTCAACACTCTAGCACCTTTTCCCTCAGCCTCCAATACGGCTTCTTCAATCAAGTTGTTGATGTCTTCTTTTTGCCATTTCAACCGGTACTGCAAATAAACACACAACATATACAGCAACACTCGTTGAGGGAACAAGACAACATTAAGAATAACAAACACCGACCTGTATATTGTACTTGGGTATGGCCCATGTCTGTAGTCTGGTTTTATGAAACCGGTTTCTTTCAACAACAAAAGTGGAACCGTAACTCCATGCGAGTATCATGGAAAACAGTGTGAGAGGCCACAGGAGGCATGAGTACAGAGTTGAGTGTGTGTATGGTTTGGAGGCGAAGGAAGCAAATCCAAGGCGGAGATGATAAACTGATTCTGGTGTGGTGAGGTGCGTTAGATGCACCACATCGGGCGCTTCCTCTTTTCTTTTCAGTGAAGTTTCGTATAAGCTGTCACTAGTTTTGTCCATTGTGCCATAGATGTAATCGTAGAATGGCATGAACAGCGAGTAGTTGGTTCTAAAATGTACGTGGTGCAAAGAGTGAAACCTGCACAGTATTGAATATTAAAGAGATAACCTACCAGTTTAATTATAGTAGAGGGTGAACATTGTAAGTTAATTTCATGATTCATGCTAAGAATTCATGACTTTCCTTTCTAACCGGGACGGAGCTAAGGAAGAGTAAAAATCATCTACCTCTTTATCGTGTATCATTTTATGCGTCCTTTGAAAAATTTTTAAATTTTTTAAAATTATATTTTAAACCTTAACCCTTATTTTTTACATCTAGACCCTAAACCTTACTCTAAAAAATACACCCTACCCCTAATCTTGAAACATAATCCCTAAACCCTTTAATTTAAAACGGAGACACAAATGGAGGCATGATAAAGAGGTAGACGATTTACACGCACTAAAGAGGGGTGGGGGAGATTTTTCCACTTATGAGATTATATATACATATATTATCTTTTACCGTTTTATTTATGATAATTTTTTTATAAATTTTTATTTTAATCTTAATTCTACTCAGAGAAGGGATAAGAAAAACTTAAAGAAAGAGAATTAAGTATTTCTAATGAGTCTAAAATTCAGGACCTAAATGAATTTTAGAGAATAAAGATGAGCAGTTTAACCAATCGATGAAATATACTTACTTATTTATGATAATTATTAAAAGAAATTAAAATATATTTTTATATATAAAAATGTTTATGTGACAAAATCTAATATAAAGAAGACATGAGATTGGCTTAAACATTTGAGCCAGCCATGAGGACACCAAACAAAGGATGTAAAGCCCATTGATTGGGTAGATCAGAGGAGTGGTTGGATGTCAAATTCAATTTAAATGCAAACTCAGATTCTTTAAAAAAATGTTTAAAACTGATTATGAGTTATTATAATACCCTTATTTATATATATAATAATTTTATATTTTATTTAATAAAAATAAAATAATTATTGTAATATCTCTCTCGTATATGTAATTTTTAATTAATTATTTTATAAAAATAAATTAAAGAAAATATAACTAGGTTGTATTATATTTTTTAATCAAATATAGATTAGTCGAAAACCGGACTTGACCCATGAACATTGCTACATGTATTATTTTTACTTCTTTGCTTATCAATTTAAGTGTCCCTGTGGCTGGGAGAGCAAGATATAAAGGATCAGCCTTACCTGTCATGTTTTGGAGAAATTATATCATGGGTCAATCCCACCACGTCATCTATGAGACTGATTAATGATAATCATCCACCTCATTATTTTTTAATTTTTAAAATGAAGATTCACCTGGAAAAAAATATGACATGAAAAAATTGATGAAGTGGGTAGTTATCATTGGTCGGTCCCATGAACACGTGGTGGGACTGACACATGATATAATTTTTCCATGTTTTGGGACCCCTCTGGCGCTTTTTTCTTGGCATTAATTATCATGAAATTATTATGCAAAGGCTTTCAATTGAAGAGTGACTTTTATATGACATAAATTAAATTTTATGTAATTTTATTTATTTAAATACTACACTTTAAATCTTAAAAATTTAGTCTAAAACTCACTATGAATCTTTCATTAAACTCTAAAATAGAAAAAATTGTATCAACTAAAGCTTAAGTAGTATATGTATCAAATAATTTCCTTTAATATAAAACTATTATTATAAGATAAAATATTTCATACACTAACGATAAAAATTTATGTTTCACAAAGATGTTTAATTTATAGGTTATGTTTTAAGATTCTGAATTTAAGGTTTAAGATTTTGAAGTTTAAAATTAGTGATTTAGAATTCATATCGCAGAGTTTAGATATATACATATATAAAAATAATATATATTATCAGTGTATTAAATATTTATTATTACGATGATGATGATGAATATAAGAGTGAAAGAAAGGACTTACGATGGAGTATAAATGATGTACTTGAGAGGAGGGAACCATGTGAAGAAGCTGTTAGGAATAAGCTCGAAATTGCAGTGTCCCATATTGTTCATAAAGTCTAGGTAAGTTATGTAGGTTGCCAAGGCAAAGATGGAGGCTGTACCACTTAGCACCGTTGCCAATACGGGTATTGCAAACAAGGTGAAATACGCTATGTGCTCTGCAAATGGATGAATCACAGCTGCAGACATACACACATGCACCAGTCAATTCCCATCATTCTTATGTAAATAAATACACATGGAAATAATATGATGCTTTGCTTACAACTTACAGGTGATAGGCTCAGTGACAATGGAGGAATGGTGGTGAGAATGGTAGCGAGAGTACAGGTAATGGTGATGCAGTGCTCTATGAAGCCAGTAGTAAAGGAACTCCACCGGGCCGGCCTGGAGCAACACGGTCATAATCACCCCATCTAGTCTCCAGAAAGGTAAGTGTGAACCTCCAGGAACGTATTTGTTCCCGAAGTAAAACAAGATTGAATTGAACAGTATTTGATCATCCCTGCATGCATGCACGCAGTAAATTACTTCAGTAATCCCACCATTATCTTTAAAGAGTCATATTTTTGTTGCTCACTGACTCACCAGTTCCTTTCGCGGTCCACTTGGTCGAATTCAATACCCTTGTCCACGATCCTGTTGCTGCCCTTGGCAGTTCGGTAACGAGACAGGCTGATCCATATCTGGTTATGAACCATTCTCCACAACATGAAGGGGAACAAGGCAAGTGCCGACACGTCTCTCTCCTTGCATGCAAACGAGTATACTGTCTCGATGATCATAGGAGCTACGATTATGTACTGTGAAAATGATGAAAACCAGTCAAACCACAGAAACAAAATGGAATGACAAACTCAGCAAATATGAAACAAGACCTTAAAGCTTCCAAGAGGCTTCCATGGCCAGTCAGTGAGGATTCCTGGTTTTGAAGCCATGCTTGTTCGTTGTTATACTAATGCAAATGGCTGGGGAAGGAGACACTATTATATACTAAAAGTAGAGAGTAGTAGTGAAACATTCGCACCCTCACCAAATGACACGTTTTGCTGGTCCTTATTATTGAGGATTTAAGACTTTCTCTACAAACCAACTAAACTCACCAGGTGGACTCCATTGATTTATTGCTCTCAACTGCTTTATCTGGTTCTGGTGCATATAATTAAGGCTAAGGCTAAAGATATAGTTCTATCATCAGGATTCTTCCCTTTACCTTTTCAGATATTTTTATGCAATGACTTTCTTGTTATCGAATTCCATAATCATCTATAAACTATAATACATAAACACTATATAATTAATCGATAATCTTAATCTTTAATTTTGACAAAGAAAGAAAAAGATTTTTATTCTTAAATTCTATCTATAATCATCATCGATTATTATTAAAAATATACATCGAAATCATTTCCTTTATATGAACCACAAATTCTATCATTTCTCACTTGATTGCTTGTTCAAAACTTTAAATGAAAACAAAATATACTAATTGCTCCACTTAATGCCTTGTCTTCAACCTCAACTGTCTTTCTCCTATCCCTAGGCTACTAGCTGTGAAAAGTCATGCAAATTATACATGTCATCAGCTGGCAGGCTAATTTCTGTAAACTCATTATTCATTAATAATTGTCTAAGGTTATCAGATACCATGGGTCCAACCCAAAGTCGGTGAAAGCAGTAAGTGAAAAGTACAGGTGGCAATGGGACGTGTCATATTTTGTTTGATTGTTTTAAGATAATTTTACTTGGGTCTGTCTAAAAACCGGCGAATTAAAAGACGATTAAAAGAAGGTTTAAGATTTTAGACCGTTTAATAAAGATCAATTAATATGAACCGTTAGATTAAAAATATAAGGGTAACCGATTATTTAGGTAAAAAAAATAATGCGTAAGGAATTTTGTATCAGAATAAAAATATTTGTATAATAAATATTTGAATAAAAATATTTATATAATAAATATTCGAATAAAAATATTTAAATAAAAAATATTTAAATAAAAATATTCAAAAAATAAATATAGGAATAACAATATTCATATAATAAATATTAGAATAAAAATATACGAATAAAAATATTTATATAATAAATATTCGAATAAAAAATATACGAATAAAAATATTTATATAATAAAAATTCGAATAAAAATATCCAAATAAAATATATATGAATAAAAATATTCGTATAATAAATATTAGAATAAAAATATTCAAATAAAAAATATATGAATAAAAATATTTGTTTAATAAATATTCGAATAATAAATATAGGAATAAAAATATTCATATAATAAAAATTTGAATGTTAAATAATAGTTAAAATATTCGAATATTTAAAACATCAAATTTGATTCGAATCAAATTATTTTACATCAAATTTAACATTCGTATATTAAATATCTAATAAATTTGATTCGAATGTTAAATTAACAAATATTTAAAACATTAAATCATAATATACGGATATTTAATATTCGAATCAAAATATTCAAATATTTTAATATTTTAATCAAAATATCTAATAAATTTGATTTGAATGTAAGAAGTTGTAAGGATTTGTGTACATATTTTTTTCCTTACGATTTCCGTAATCATTTGTGTATACTTTGTAGAGATTTGTGTACATACACAAATCTTTACCATTTTTGTAGCAATTTATGTATTCTAGTAATAAATTGTGTATGTACACAAATCCTTATACTTGGATGGCCTCTTGGTGAGAAGTTGTAAGGATTTGTGTACATACTTTTTCCTTACGATTTCCGTAACTATTTGTGTATACATTGTAAGGATTTGTGTACATACACAAATCTTTACCATTTCTGTACCAAATTATATATTCTCGTAGTAAATTATGTATGTACGCAAATCCTTACCCTAGGATGGACTCTTTTAGCCCATGGTGAGAAGTTGTAAGGATTTGTGTACATACCTTTTTCCTTACGGTTTTCGTAACCATTTGTGCATATGTTGTAGGGACTTGTGTACGTACACAAATCCTTACCATTTTTATACTAATTTATGTATTCTCGTAGTAAAATATGTATGTACACAAATCCTTACCCTTGGATGGCCTCCTTTAACTCATAGTGAGAAGTTGTAAGGATTTGTGTACATACCTTTTTCCTTACGGTTTTCGTAAGCCATTGTGTATACTTTGTAAGGAATTGTGTATATACACAAATCCTTATCATTTTTGTGTTATATTATGTATACTCGTAGCTAATTGTGTATGTACACAAATCCTTACCCTTAAATACCTAATTTAGCTCATGATTTTGAAGTCGTAAGAATTTGTATACATATCTTTTTTCTTACGATTTTCGTAAGTCGTTGTGTATACTTTGTAAGGAATTGTGTACATACACAAATCCTTACCATTTTTTGTGTCATATCATGTATACTTGTAGCCAATTATGTATGTACACAAATCCTTACCGTTGGATGCCTCTTTTAGCTCATGGTTTTGAAGTCGTAAGGATTTGTGTACATACCCTTTTCCTTATGATTTTCGTAAGTTGTTTTGTATACTTTGTAAGAAATTGTTTACATACACAAATCTTTATCATTTTTGTGTCATATTATGTATACTCGTAGCTAATTGTGTATGTACACAAATCCTTACCCTTTGATGCCTCCTTTAGCTCATGGTTTTGAAGTCGTAAGGATTTGTGTACATACCTTTTTTCTTACGGTTTTTGTAAGTCGTTGTGTATACTTTGTAAGGAATTGTGTACATACATAAATCCTTACCATTTTTTTGTCATATTATGTATTCGCGTAACCAATTGTGTATGTACACAAATCCTTACCTTTAGATGGTCTCCTTTAGCTCATGGTTTTGAAGTTGTAAGGATTTGTGTACATACCTTTTTCCTTACGGTTTTCGTAAGCTGTTGTGTATACTTTATAAGGAATTGTGTACATACACAAATCCTTACCATTTTTTTGTCATATTATGTATTCGTGTAGTCAATTGTGTATGTACACAAATCCTTACTTTTGGATGGTCTCCTTTAGCTCATGGTTTTGAAGTTGTAAGGATTTGTGTACATACCTTTTTTCTTATGGTTTTCGTAAGCATTTGTGTATAATTTGTAAAGAATTATGTATATATAAATGCTTACAATTTTTGTACCGATTTATGTATTCTCGTAGTAAATTGTGTATGTACACAAATTCTTACGTTGTAACATTTTATGTATATATCGTTCTTCTTACAATATTTGTAAGGATTTGTGTATGTACACAAATCCTTACGTTTATAACAATTTATGTATATACATTTTTGCTTACAGTTTTTGTAAGCAATTGTGTACACACTTCGTAACCAAATATGTACATAAATGACCGGGTAAATCGATCGACCTATTTTTTGTCGGCTTTTAACAGTCGTTTCCTAGAATCATCCATTTTAATTTGAAAGTATGAATGGGAGAAGTTATTAGATGAATATATTCTCCCATACTATTCGTGATTTAATTAATTTAGTCTGTTTATTTTATAATAATTATTTATTTTTTAATTACATGTAAAAAAGATATTGTTTAGATGACATGATAAACAAGATTTATCTAATATTTTTAAGTTTGATGCACCAATCAATTTGATTCTCAAATAGTGGAGAAGAAGTTGTTTGGGTGATTTGTTGTGTGAACAAAAAGATAGATAATTGAACACAAGGATTTATAATGGTTCGATCTTCTAATAAACAACTACATCCACTACCTTAGCTCACCACTAAGGATTTTCAACCAATTCACTAAGAATTCGTCCCCTTTTGTAGACTAAAAAGAAAACCGTTACAACCTAAACTTATTCTCCGAATCTAACATCCAAAGTTCACAAATCAAACTTTAAGAATAATATCTCACAGAGAAAATTCTTAATCAAATTGAAAACCCTCTGAAAGGTGTGTTTACACTCTAAAGCACTCATCCAAAATTCTGAACTTTTGAATAAAGTTAACAATATTAAAAGCTTACAAGTGTTGTTTAAGAAAAAAAAAATTAGTTAGACACAGATCGGTTGGTACATCGAGCCTATCAAATAGTAAATATAATTATTATTAATATATTAAATATAATAAATATTAAAATAATATTAAGAATTTAATATTCTAAATAAAAATAATTAATAAATACTTAAAAATTATAAAATAATATTAAATATAATAATTATTAATATATTACAGTAATATTTAGTTATATTTTACTAATATAAGTCATAATTTAGAGGTTAATTTTTTATTTAATCTAAAAATTTATATTAATTATTTAAAAATATTTAAACTTTATATTATATATAATTATTAATGAATTGTCATAATTTTTATATTTTTATAATTAATTAGTTTATTTCATATATAATAATTTAACAAACTTTATGATGATAAATTTAAATATTATTTACGTTTATTTATCTCTATTTTATATTATTATATTTAAAATAATTATTTTCTTTATAAAAATATATTTTGATATTAATATCACACTAAAAGATTTTAAATCACTTACAATACTTTAAAAGCACTTTCTGAAAATAATATTTAACTGGACCTTAACCCTTTGACTACGTATACAAAATATATCATACAAATAAATTATTTAAACCAGATAATAACACTTTTTTCTTACTAAAATTGCTAAATATATCTTATCTTTCAAAATCTTAAAATTTTATAAATGTCGAATTAATCTACACTTAAAAACATTTAAAAGAAATAAAGTGGTATATTTTGAATAAGATGTTGGTTAATGGGAGAAAGAAAATGATGGGTAAGTCTTATTACGTGTCTATGGAACCAACTATTAAAAATTACTTATCTCATCAATTTTTTTATGTTATTTTTTCTAAATGAGTCTTCTGTTGAAAACAATTTTTTAAAATAAATTAACAATAAATATGAGTAAAGATTTACTTAGAAAAATATGATATGAAAAAAAAAATAATAAGATTGATGATTTTTAATGATTAGTCTCATGGACAACATGATCGTACTTACCCATTATATAATTTCTCCCTTCATAACATGTTTCTTTATTTTTCTTTAATTTTGTCATTTATTTATTGTATTGTCAATTTTATGATTATTGTTTTTATATTATTGCTATAAAACGCTACTATTATTTTTTATAATTAATATACATTATTATTAATATTATATTCATCATTACAGTATAGAATTATTTTTCTCTATTTATTATTATCATTTTCATTACCATGTATATTATTACTTTTACTATTACCATATTATATCATTATGGCTATTGGTTTGATTTTTTAAATAAATTTGTTACTAGTAATTCAAAAATGGAATATCCAATCTAAGAACATGATATCCGAAAATTTTGGTGTCTTATTTTTTTAATTTAATCCGATATCCGAAAAATAAAAGATATAAGAATTAGGGTATAATTAAGAAATTAATCATATCGACGGCGATAACAAAATGTTTTTCGAGTAACTTAATTTTTGAGGTTAGAGATTTAATTTAAAAGTTTAAATTTTTTTTATTATAGTTAAAATTTAGGGGTTATAAGTTAAAATCTAAATTTATAATCATGTTATCTTGAATATTATAGACTCTAACCCTTAAACTTTAAATTCTAACACTGAATCTAAAATTTAAGTTATAATCCTTAAATTATAAACCATAAACCAAAACTTTAAATTATATCTCTAAACCTTAAAATTAAGGTATGTGTTAAAAAAACCATTGCATGTATATAGAATATTTTTCTCATATTTACACAATATAAAACTCAGCTATTTTTAATTCTCTCTAATCCTCTGCCGTCGTGGGAAATTCTAAAAAAAACTCATCTTAAAAAAAGCCTAAAAAAGTCCTTGATTATTAAACCGTTGGATTAACACGGTTAAATTGTAGTCGTCCGATTGAGCCTGGAGAATAACTTGGTAACCGGTTCCAATATGAATTATCCGGTTACCCAATATTTGTATAATCCAAATCAAACCCCCCGCTCTTTTTCGTGCTTCTTCTTCCCAACCTTAAACCCAACTCACGATACACTCAATTTCTATGCATTTAGTCGGTAATCCTCTTCCCCAAGAAGCTTCCATTGTTATTTTTTCTTGTAAGCGCACTCTCTACGTTAAAAGTGAGACCTAATTTCAAGTGACTTTCACCCTTTTTTTCAAATCTTCTAAATAGATTCATTTTTTTTGGTTTAGGGTTAGTTTATTGTTCAACGTTTTGGGTTTAATATTTATTTTTCTGATGTTATTATAATTTCTTTCTCTTCTTCATTAATGTTCTCCCCAAATCTTGGTAGAAGCTACCATTGTTATTTTCACTCATTATTTGTTTTGCCGTTTCAAAGAAGACCGAATTTCAGGTAAGTTTCCTATCTTTATTTTTGTTTGAAAATCTTCTAAGTATAGCTTATTTTTTCTGGTTTCGTGTTATTTTAGGGTTCCATGTTTTCGATTGAATTTGTGTATAATGTTTTTTTTTGCTTAGTGTTTCTATTTTGAATCCATATTTGGAAGAGTTGTTAAGTAACTTAGGAATTTAGATGATATCCCCTTATTTTGAAGTTCTTATGCTCCTCATCAGTGAAGTTTTTTCTTTAAAATCTTAGCTTTGTAAGTGTAAATTCAATTTAACAAGAAGTTAAGAGTTGTTCCCGGTAATATGAATAAAATGAGATGAAAAAGAAAGTCACTTCAGGATTATAGGAAGTAGGAACTTAGGTCTCTCAAAACCTTTATTCAATTATTAAATGCTTGCTTCATTTGCTACCGAGAAATGGAAGAAAACATGAGTAACCAACTAAATTTGTTTGTTTCGTATGTGACAAATAATAGACACTGCCACTTATGACATACTTATACCTCTTATCAACAATATTGATCTCACAACTTAATAATTGACTTTTATCCAATTTAAAGAGCTTTAGAAATAGGTGTTACATAGCTAAGCTGGTAGAAAGAATTTGAAAAATAAATAGCTCAAGTTTCAGTAAACTCCTCTTTAAAATTGATGGCTTTTCTAACAACAGTCCAATATCCAATCTTAAGATTTTGTAATAACACAAATACCGGTGTTTCTAATTAGAAATTTTGATCCTTCTATAAGGGAACTAGTTGGCCAACTTACATGTGTTGCAACCCAATTTTAGTCCACTGTGTCAAGTTAGAATAGTGTATTGAATTTCGTCCAATGCCCTTCAACTTATACGATAGAGCATAGGCAAATTGAATCATGGTTCATACTAAATAATTCTTATTGTTTAAACACTTGTGTATATGTTGAGTTCTACTGCAAAGCCAAGGTTGAATGGTCTACTGTATTTAATAGGTCCCAAAATATGAATTCTAGCAGTTACACTTGTTTTTTTTTTGTTCTAGAATTTGATTTTTCTTTAGAAAATGGCTATCCAGGTAAAGTTTAAGCCTACTAACTGTGTAAGTCGAGACTTGTATGAATAATTTATGTTCTTTATCTTTCAATTTTTATTTCAGTTACAAAGTTTTAATTTATTCAAATTACATCATTAAATTCTATTATTAATAAAGTCACTTATATTAAATCCTTAACATTATTATAATCTTGTATATGTGAATTTTAATTATATTATTGCTTGAGTTCTCTCGTTATAGTGTAGTAGAGTAACGATCTTCCTTGACTTGTGATTAAATTATTTGAAATTGAATTCATAGACCAACAAAAAAGTAGATGGCGCCTCGTGGCGATGGCGATCTAGATAGTGTAGATGAGACACACAAAATCTTATCACCATATCTGCAGTTCTAGTAAGTTAACTTTCAATGCACATGACATCTTTAAGCTTATTATTTTATTCGTATATTTTTTTCTATACTGTAACTCTAAAATTATTCTTGTATAGTATCAGTGAATGTTCACGACTAAAACAGGATAAGAAGAAAATCAACAATGATGTAAGTGAGATAAAATGAATACGATTTTGTGTTCTTTTTAATTTCTTATGTTTACATGTCCTTTGAAATTAATAATTGTTTGATTGGTTTACGATTTTATGCTCTCATGGCATTCCTCAACGACCAATTCATTGGGCTAAACAACCGTCTCAATATCCGCTTTGACACACTTGAAGGTCAACTTGTTGCATTAAATACTCGTGTGACAAACCTTGAAGCAAAACATCGTTCCATGTCTATGTCCATTGAAGCATTTCATGACGAATGGCGTCATTCTAGAGCTTCAAATCTTGTTGCTGCTGATGATGATGAACACGATGGGGCAGACGAGTAGCTATGTCATCTGATGGGGTTGCTACAATATCATGTTATGGTTGCAAAACTTACTCAACTTTTTATATCTAAGTACTTTTTTTACTTTCTAGTTGGATACTCATTTCATGTTTAAGTACTTTTCTTTATTTTGTATTTGGATAGTAATTTCATGTTTAATGATATGGATTATGTGTTTCATTAGAAAGTTATGCAGAGTGGTAGTGCTATGATATTGCTTAAGAGATCGAATGTTTTACCCTACTACACTAGCGGATTGGTATGTATATATCGTTATAAATCATTTACGCGGTGTTTAACTCAGATTTTTTACATAATTTTTAAACAAATAAAAGTTAATTATTGACAACTCGATAAATTTTTGTAAGTTAAAACAGTAACCCGCGACACGTTTTCTTAAGCATTTTCAAGAGAAAAACAATTATTATTGGTAAATACCTTTAGATAATAGTCTAAAGGGTATACATACCATATTCTTATAATCTATAAATGTTCCTAAGTTTTCAGATAGTTGTAGAAACAATCCTTGACAAATTCGATATCATTTTGGTATATACCTTTTTTCTTATCGTTTTCGTAAGTCGTTGTGTATACTTTGTAAGGATTTGTGTAAAAACACAAATCCTTACCTTTTGGGTGCCATATTATGTATTCTTGTAGGAAATTGTGTATGTACACAAATCCTTACCCTCGAAAGCCTTCTTTACCTCATGGTTTTGAAGTGTTAAGGATTTGTGTACATACATTTTTTCTTATCATTTTCGTAAGCCGTTGTGTATACTTTGTAAGGATTTGTGTACAAACACAAATCCTTGCCGTTTTCGTGCCATATTGTGTATTCTTGTAGAAAATTGTGTATGTACACAAATCCTTACCCTTGGAAGCCTCCTTTAGCTCATGGTTTTGAAGTGGTAGGAATTTGTGTACATACCTTTTTTTAATCGTTTTCGTAAGTCGTTTTGTATACTTTGTAAGAATTTGTGTACAAACACAAATCCTTACCCTTTTCGTGTCATATTGTGTATTCTTGTAGGAAATTATGTATGTACACAAATCCTTACCCTTGGAAGCCTCCTTTAGCTCATGGTTTTGAAGTGGTAAGGATTTGTATACATATCTTTTTTCTTATCATTTTCGTAAGCCATTGTGTATACTTTGTAAGGATTTGTGTATAAACACAAATCCTTACCGTTTGGGGGTCATATTGTGTATTCTTGTAGGAAATTGTGTATGTACACAAATCCTTACCCTTGGAAGCCTTCTTTACCTCATGGTTTTGAAGTGGTAAGGATTTGTGTACATACCTTTTTTTACCGTTTTCGTAAGCCGTTGTGTATACTTTGTAAGGATTTGTGTACAAACACAAATCCTTACCCTTTTCGTGCCATATTGTGTATTCTTGTAGGAAATTGTGTATGTACACAAATCCTTATCCTTGGAAGCCTCCTTTAGCTCATGGTTTTGAAGTGGTAAGGATTTGTGTACATACCTTTTTTCTTACCGTTTTCGTAAGCCGTTGTGTATACTTTGTAAGGATTTGTGTACAAACACAAATCCTTACCGTTTGGGTGTCATATTGTGTATTCTTGTAGGAAATTATGTATGTACATTAATCCTTACCCTTGGAAGCCTCCTTTAGCTCATGGTTTTGAAGTGGTAAGGATTTATGTACATACCTTTTTTCTTACGGTTTTCGTAAGCCATTGTGTATACTTTATAAGGATTTGTGTTTGTACACAAATCCTTACCGTTTTCGTGTCATATTGTGTATTCTTGTAGGAAATTGTGTATGTACACAAATCTTTACCATTGGATGCCTCTTTTAGCTTATGGTTTTGAAGTCGTAAAGATTTGTGTACATACCTTTTTTCTTACGTTTTCGTAAGCCGTTGTGTATACTTTGTAAGGATTTATGTACAAACATAAATCCTTACCGTTTGGGTGCCATATTGTGTATTCTCGTAGGAAATTGTATATGTACACAAATCCTTACCCTTGGGTGCCTCTTTTAGCTTATGGTTTTTAAGTTATAAGGATTTGTGTTTATACATTTTTCCTTACGATTTTTGTAAGTATTTGTGTATACTTTGTAGGGATTTATGTATATACAAAAATACTTACAATATTTGTAGTAATTTGTGTATAATCGTAGGCAATTGTGTATGTACATAAATCCTTACGGTGTAACATTTTAGGTATATACCGTTTTTCTTACAATATTTTTAAGAGTTTATGTATATACCGTTTTGCTTACATTATTTGTAAGAATTTATGTATATACCGTTTTGCTTACAGTTTCGGTAAGAAATTGTGTACCCAAGCTTCAAACTTTTTATGTACAAAATTGACCGGGTAATCCGGTTTGGCCTTTTTTAGGCTTTTATTAATGAGCCTTTTCTAGAATCACCCATGCCGTCGTTTCTTCCTAAATTCTATCTTTTTCAGTTTTTTGTTCTGATCGTTTCTTTTGATCGGTGGTCGATAATCAATTTTAGTATTGGTTGTCGACCACCGGATCTATCTCTTTTTCTTATTTTATTTTAATAAAGATCTTTTTTTTCTATCTTTGTGACACGCTTTTCTCTGTCCTTGTGATATGTTTTTATTTTTTTTTGGGGGGGGTGATTCGTCTCTCCTTATGGCATGTTGTAGCACACCCTAACGATCGGTTGTTGTTCGCACAGAGATTCAATCGATGCTAGTTTTCTGATTTATTGTTTTGTCGGTGGTCACTTGGAAAGACTTATCTCCACTCAGTTGATGGTTGTTTGCCAATAAAATCAGTCCTAGGTAGCGGTACTTTTTGCACGATAGTTTGAATCACCTACAACTCCTTCTTTTTTCACTATGCGTCTCGTTTGGACAGAGACAAGGAGATTCAGGAAGTTGCTGAATTTTATTGTTATGCTTATTTCCATAGGTATTTTATTTTTCGTTGTTTTTGGGTTGTAAGAATTTTTGGATTTTTTAATCCAATTATTTTGCTTCTTAATTACGTTGTAATTATAATTTTCTATGGATTTAATAAAAATTCAGTAGCATTTATCAAAAAAACTCAACTATTTTTACATATTTTTAGATTGTTAGATGATGATAATAAATTGCTAATATCATTTTTTTAATTTTCCTGTGATAATCTTCTGTTTCTCTTTTGTTAATCATAATCATTTATTTATCTTAAAAAATATAAAATTTTAATTTTTTACATATTTTTAGATCGTTTGATGATGAATAGATGACTAACATTAATTTCTTATTTTTTGCAAGATATAATCTTTATATAAATCATTGTTAATTTCAGTTATTTATATCACTCGTTCAACGATCAAGAAAATGTATAAAAATTAAAAATTATTATATTATTTAACTAGCTCCGAGTTAATCACAAAATAATTTTATTTATTTATTTATTATACCCATTGTTTAAAACTCCATAACATTTATAATTTTATGGATCATTAATAATAAATTAATAATGTTATTTTATATTTTTAAAATAATAATATTTTATATTTTTTACTATTAATCTTATCCGTTTATTGAACTTCTATCAACGGCTAAAAAATTATAAAATTTTCAAGTTTTAAGAGGAAAAGGCTGAATTCGAGTGCCAGCAGAAGAGAGAAGCTAATAAAAAAATCTGACTTGAATATCCATGGCTGCGGCATCAACCGCGAACCTGCTCATCGCCCTCCGATTGGATAGTCGGAAACCCAACGGTGCTGTTCCTATTTTACTCCCTAAACCCACCTGGGTCGTCAGAACTGAGGTCAATTTTCTTTTCATTCACCGTCTTCCATATCTGCAATTCCGTGGAAGAAATACAACCACACCTAATTTAAATTTCGTTTTCTGCTGCCAGATAAGAATGTGGCTTTGCGATTCTCTTAAATTTTATCAACTATTGTTGTTGTTGTTCCTATCCTATGTTTTCATTCTATTGAATGTTTCTGTTCATGTTCTCTGTAATCTTCTTGTTCAAAGTTCAAACTCTCGTCACATACCTAGTTCTATTCTATTAGTAACTAACTAATTATGCTGAAATCAATTGTTGAGGTTTGGAAGTTAAATAAATGATTACTCCTTAATTAGCATTGGTTTGGCAATGGATGTTTGTTTCTTCCAACTTATGTTTAAAGCATGTTGTTTGGATGAAATTAGGGTTGTGTAAATTAAGCAAAGGAAAGGAGAAGTTGGAGGGTCCGTTGGTTGATTGTCTTGTGGTATTTTTGCAGTCAAATGTTAGGCGAAAGAGAATGAAGAAGCCTGATCCACCATGTGTTGTCTGCAAGGGGAGCGGCAGAGTGGATTGCCATTATTGTTATGGAAAAGGTCTCTCTCTCTTCCTCCCTACATACTTGATTAGGGTTTATCCCCAAGCTCCATAAGTTTATATAATAGATAGATTAGAGCAAGTTACACAGTATAAAACTTAAAAGATTTACATTAATATATGAAGGAGGAAAATAGATTGATGAGATTAACGGTAGAAAATGTGAAGATTATCACTTGAAAAAATAAAGAAAATAATCATAGTCATTTATTACTATCATCCAACGGTCCAAAATTAATAAAAACTAAATTTTATACCATATAAGTTGATCCTAACCTCTTTATATAGGGCTAGGATCAAGTTACTCCATTTTACATTAATTTTAGACAGTTAGATGATAATAATAAATGACTATGATTATTTTTTTATTTCTTTTTTAATTAATCCCATCCATTCATTTTACCCTTTCAATGGCTATGAGTCAATATAAAAGTCTTTAAGATTTACATGATGTAACTTGACTTCATCCCATCTATCTATCTATCTATCTATCAGGTTTTCAAGTTGTCTGCAATGGTTTGCTTTCCGTTTTGTTCCTTTTTACCATCTCTGTTGTGATTTGATTCCACCTCTTAGATTTTTGGTTATGCTGTAATGTTTTCCTGTAGGAAGGACAAACCATGTTCATGTAGAGATGCTTCCCAAAGGAGAATGGCCAAAATGGTGAGGTACCAATATATAGATATATCATAGAAACTGCATATTGGGTTGTAGTAGGGTAATGATGCACCCAGCAGCTCGGTTGAACTTGTTGAGACTACCTGTGCAGGTGCAAGACTTGTGGTGGCAGTGGCCTCACCTACTGCTCTCGTTGCCTGGGAACCGGAGAGTACAGGTATATAATGGGATTCCATTTCATGAAACGAGATGACGAGGATGGCAACCAATATACCAAGCAACCAATTGAAGGCGGTCGCGATTCACAGACTGCCGCTGATCGGTTGCTTCATCGCGAACATTGTGATGATGATTCAGATAATTAGGTATGGAGGAGGAACTGGTGGAAGGAAAAGCATACATATTCGCTCAAGTCTGATGAGATTCCCATAGCAAGTTTATAATCCAAGTGGTGACAGGATGTTGTCCCAGACTGCTCTTTTGGCTATGCTAGGAATTAAATCGATTAAAACGAACTCATTTACTTTTATTAACACTTGATATAGCATTACATTTTTTTTATTTAAAACCAAAAAACAACCGTATACAAACACATAATCCAAGAAAAATAATAATAATAATAATAATAATAGCATTCGATTGCTGCATTTCTTTCATTCCAACTTGTGTGAATAAAAACAAGGCTACCTACCTATGAACTGCAACACTCCCTGATAATGATTTGCAATCAGAACCAAATTGCCATTTGAAGTTCAGAAATCAATCAATGCCCAAGGTTGAATAGGGTTCAAACCCTCCCTGCCAATCATAAATGTTTCAACATCAGTAAACTCTCAACATTCGGATTAAATCGGATTAGAATATCTTGAATAGAATTTAGAACATAACAAGCAACAACAAAATGCATTTCCATGAAATCCACTAAATTGAAAAGGCATAATTTTCTGGGAATTCCTGTAATATATCTTTTAGATATTTATGCCTATTGTCCACGAGGCAGCAAAGCAGGACCATTCAAGATTAGCTATAGAAAGACATTCAAGCTTATAAAGTAATTTGCAACTGACTAACACATGTATCAAGGGATGAATTAATTTTGTTTTTCTACTTTCATGGATGGAACAAACTTGATTGTCTATGTTATTATGAAAGGTTCTACTTACAGAGCAGTCATCGTGAACACGCCATATGGTCTCTCCCAGAAGGTTTGCCACGGAGAGGACTGTCAACTGAGGAAAATAGTTCTGCTCCAACACTGGGATGGTGTTTGTTATGATGACTTCTTGGAAAAGACCACTGGATAACCTCTCTATTGCAGGAGGACTGTGAAACCAAGCAAATGAATCAATAAGATGATGAACATTTACAAATATTTTTTTTATATCAAAGAACATACAACAAAAAGGATTAGTAACACACCATTAAGCCATCATTGTCTAAATAACATCTCAAACACAATTCATTAATAAAAACTAAAAGTTAATGGTTTTAAATAGGGGTGAGCAAAACTCGATAAAAATGTTGTTGTTTTTTTTAATTCTTAGTGAGTCAAGTTTAGATTTTACCAATTTGAAAAAATGAATTTCCTTGTTTTGCAATTTGTTCCTTGATTTTCTTGCTTCTCCAATTACTCATGTTTTAAGTCCATTTTTTTACCAAATTTCAACAACTATGAAATACCTATGTAACTTCAATCTCTTTTTTTACAACAAATTTCTTAATTTTGCAATTCAGTCCCTCAACTTTGTATGACCAAATTTAAATCAAATGGTCCTCTATCACTGTAGACTAGATATGTAACTTTGTTACTCTTTTTTTACAATACAGTCTTCTTAACTTTTCATTTTAGTCAATTTAGTCTTCCAATTGCAACATTTTGCAAATTGTTTCTTCCCATCAATTTAGTCCATCAATAAATGAAATGATTGTATGATCCTTTCCAAGCCCCACAGTTTTCACTTGATAAAACTAAAACAACCAACAAAACTTCACCTAGGTTACTCAAATAAAACTAAGAATGTTGTAATTTATAGGTTAAAATTATGGTTTATTACAATGTTAGTGATTTTATACTAAAGATATGACATTCAACTTTTTTCATTTTCAATCTCTGCTTATCTCTTTCTATCCTCTCTGTTTTCAATCTCCTTCTCATCTCTGTTTTTTTCATTTCCAATCTCTTTCCCCTCTGTTTTATCTTTAGTTTTCAATATCTCTGTTTTTTTTTTTTATTAAATTTTCAGCTCTTCTCTATTTTCATTTCCTGACTCTTCCTTCACTTATTTTTTTCATCTCTTCCCCTCTGTTTTCAAACATATCTTAATTATATATACATATTTATATGAAAATATGAATCTTAAAATTACTACTTAAATTAAATAACTTCATTAATTGATTATATTTTATTTGTGTATTGGGTTATTCGAGGAATATACCAAGCTTTATACCTAGGTTTAGGTCTATTCAAGGAGCCACCCAGCTTTTATAGGTGTATGGGGATTACTTAATCCCTTGGTTTCGGTCCGACAAGATTAGAGGACAAAACTGTAGCATGTTCTATGTTAGTATCAATCTTGTTTTTTTTGCATGGTTTGTATTCTGTATGAAGTGAAACAAACCTATAATAAATTCTCCCGAAAACTTCTTATGCGTAACTGCTATAAACAAACCTAGAGCTTTAATTTTTATAGTTGTTATTGAAATAGAAAAATATTTTTTAAGAATAATTTTTATAGAAGTCAAATATTTTGAATCTTTGATACTGCTCCTCGCCTACAAAAAGGCACATGCCTTCTCTTTTCACCTTTTAAAACTAGGCATAATAGTAGGAGTAAGGAGAACCATGTTAAATTTGTGCAGAAATTTGAACAATTTGACTTGACTAAAAAATCAAATAAAATTTGAATGGTAAAATAAGACTCGTCAACTCAACTATCTCGAAGTTTTTTACTCGACTTGATCGAATATTCACCCTTAGTTTTGAGCAAAACAAGCCTTCTAAAGCTGCTCCTAGAGTATTAAAAAAATCGAACTTTTAAGAGTATAAAAGGAAGCAACTTCAGCTAACAAGATTTAAACACTGATAAAGAACAGCCAAGCACCACATACCTAAAAACAGCATGTGTAGTGCACGCATACACTTCCCGGGCACCCTCTTGATGTAAAAGAGCTGCACCTTTGGCGATTGTTCCTGTACAGACAACAATTCGATAAGTTAACATCTGATGAAGACTCAGTAACTAGAATTCTCAGGTTAATGCTGATAAAGCAGAAATAATATGCAACAAGGCTTATAGTTCAGATTTTTAGGAGATGGTTGCAAAAAGAAATATCATACAAAATCACATTTTTCCCAAGAGATAAAGAGAAGAATACCAGCAGTGTCAATCATGTCATCCACCATCACTGCAACCTTTCCTTTCACATCACCTATCAAATTCATAACCTATAAGATCATATCTGTTTGTTAATTTCAAGTTCAATTTCAAAATAGCACCATATTACTTTACAACACAAAATGTGTAATCGAGAAAGAGAAAAACATGAAAAAAGAAGCAAATATTGGACTAAAGATTGTTTATTCTAATCAACTTCCATATATATACAAGTCAGATTGCCGCTACATTAAATGATTTAATATGTTAACCTATTGAGATTATGCATAAGACAACTCTGATAAATTAGACCTCACCTCTGCAACATTATGCCCTTGACGCCGTTTATCGACAATAGCAAGAGGTGCATCAGATAATTTTTTGGCAAAAGCACGTGCTCTAGCAACACCACCAACATCAGGTGAGACTACCACCAAATCATCAGAACATATTGTCTTGCTAGCAAGATAATCAAGAATCACAGGCTGGAATTGCAGAGAAAAATATTTGCAGTGAGCAAAAAATCCATATAGAACATGTTGCTGACGTAGAACAGGTCAGAATCAATCTGATATGGGAGTAGCTAAAACTTTTGCAATAAAATTTCATAAGTTAACAAGAAAAACAGGATACAAATATAAAATAAACTCCTCATAGAAAGATTACATTTAGGCTTTTCAAAAGTACGGAAGTGTAGTTGTTTCTTCTAAATACTTGTGTCTAATATCGATTAGCACCTCTAAAGATAGAACATCAAAGCTGAACAGAGAGCACGTGCAAAAATTACCTGCCCATAAACATGATCGACCGGGATATCAAAGTAACCCATGGATTGCCCTGAATGAAGATCACAAGCAAGAACACGATTTGCACCTGCTTCTGTAATCAAATTTGCTACAAGTTTGGCAGCAATAGATTCACGTCCCTGAGTCTGGAAGAACAGTGGATAAAAGTAATCAATCAAGCAGTATTATGCGTTCAGTGAAGAATGCATATGCAGTGTAAAGCCATCATCTCAAGCTGAGCCTTCTTCATTTATAGGACATCTAAAATTTCATAATATTTCTTTCTTACTTTCATTTGGATTCAGCGAAATGGTTGAATGGAATATTTGGAAATTATGAAAAAAGGCATTATGTTTTACTTGAAGAGCAAACCCCAAGGAAATAATTCAACTAAATTGATTTTGTATTTCAATTCCACTATCGTTTTTGGATATCACATGTATCAAACATAATTAGACTCCATGTTACTGTTTAGAACAAGAAAGGATTTAGAATTTTACAGTTTAAAAACAAAATGAAGAGAATCCTAAATAATAATTTAACTAGAAATTTGGAACTGGATTCCATTTGTTCAAGCGTTCCACAGTTGAGCCATGTTGAAGACTAAAAGAATAGCATGATTTAGTTGGTCATAGTTGAGTTACCTTCCTGTCGGCCCTCGCATAGCCAAAATAGGGAATGACAGCAGTAATGTTCTTAGCAGAAGCCCTCCGACAAGCATCAATCATAATGAGAAGCTCCATAAGATTCTCATTGGCAGGTGGACAAGTAGGTTGGACCAGGTACACATCACAACCTCTTACACTCTCTTGCAACTGAACATAAATCTCACCATCAGCAAAACGCTTTATCTTGATTTTCCCAAGCTCTAGACCCATATAGCACGCGATTTCCTATCCAACATAGAAATAGCAATTACACAATTCAAATTCCTGTACACCCAGATCCATATTAAATATATAATCTAAACAATCTGAAAGAAAGAAGGTGCTTTGAGTAGAATCTCTAACCTGAGCAAGAGCAGGGTTAGCAGTGCCAGAAAATATACGTAGCCTCGTATCGTTTTTGTTGGCATCGGTTTGGAAATGGGAATTCGGGGACAAGAAGGTTGGGAACGCAGGATCAGCGGTGAGTAGAGGAAAGTAAGGCTTTCCATTGTCGAACTTCAACGGCTCCACCACATTACATCTCTATAAAAAAGGGAAACTCGAATTTTATCAGAAAAATACGGGAAAACAAACATCCGAAACTCTAAATTGAGAGAAACAGTTAACTCACGAAGCGATGCCGTAGAGGGATGCGAGTGTGGGTGTTGAGGAGAGTAGCTGAGGGGAGTAGTGAATTGGCAGAACAGAGTCCGAGCATAGACAACGCCATCCAATCAACCTTGTATTTATTTTACTTGACCCAAATCTTCTGAGTGTTAGGGTTTCAATTTGAACCGCTACTCGTCATCTTCTTCTCCAAGTAGAAGATACCAATTGTAGTCTAAAGTGATGATTCTGAGTTGGGTTTGAATCGGTCGTTGTGGGTTGAGCAGTAATTAGATATTTGTTTAGATTTTTGGATGGGATTTCATTGGAACCAAGGAATAGGATTCTCTTCTTGTATTTGGATGGGGGGTTTCTTAAAAAAACATCTAAACATTAAAATATTATTGTATAATTTTTATAAAAAAATGGATATATTAATTTTTTATATATTTTTTAAAATTTGGTATGTATAATTCTTTTTATAAAATTTTAAAATTTTTTATGTATATCAAAAAATATATATTAAAAATCTTATAATTTTTTATTAAAAAATATACAACCATTTTCTAACATTTTCGATTTTTAGAACTATGCATACTAATCAATACTTATTTTCTTATAGGGTAGTTTACATGCTAATTTTTATAAATTTTGACGATTTATAATTAGTACATTACATGAATAATCAATAAATTTTAATATATTTTTATTTTATTCATCAAATTTTTGAAACACATAATAAAACCATTAAAATTTTAATTTCTTTTTATTAAAGTTATTACTATCATTTTGCTGTTAAAAAATACTAATACGATACATTAGAGTTATCTTCTTTATCAAATAACCCTAAAATTTTTAAAACTAAATATATAAAGGGTAAACTATAATAAAGATCACTTAATTATAAGTAAGAATATATTTAGGTCATCCAATTATTAAAAA
This sequence comes from Abelmoschus esculentus, assembly GCA_035048815.1. Taxonomy (NCBI): domain Eukaryota; kingdom Viridiplantae; phylum Streptophyta; class Magnoliopsida; order Malvales; family Malvaceae; genus Abelmoschus; species Abelmoschus esculentus. The sequence continues at coordinate 18,259,877 of JAUCBN010000005.1, forward strand.
TTATATTTGAGTCATTTATTTATAGGTAATGTTACATTTCGGTCACCTAATTATTAAAGGTTACATTTAGATCACTTAATTATCGTAAGGTTACATTTGGGTCACTCTTTATATTTGATAAAAAACTATCAATTCGTGTATTAAATTAATTAATGATTTCAAATGAAGTACGCTAATATTAACAAGGTTGTACAAGTGATTTAAAAGAAAAAATATCAAATTGTTAAACTTTTTCAAATATAAAAGGTAATCCAAATGTAACTTTACATATAATTGAGTGACCCAAATATAATTTTTAATAATTAAGTAACCTAAATATAAAATACTTATAATTAAGTGACTTTATTATAGTTTACCCATATATAGCAAGGCTCGTGTTTTTGTTTTTTTTTTCAAATTAAGTCAAAACCAAAACTCATTGACATTAGCATTCCGTCGCCTGTATCTCCGGACTCCAAACTTGGACAGCAATCATCAAGCCTGTCAGCAAGGGGTAATTCTGAGCACGTTTAATATGTGCGACCACACACATCCATAAAAAATCTTAAAATAAACTATTTATTGTTTTATATATAATTATTTTATTAAAAAATTACAAAAAAAATATTTAAAATATATTAGATATTTTGAAAATTAATAAAATAAATAAGATGTGTGTCGGTATATATATATATATATATATATATATATATATATGGTGTTAAGGGTATAATAATGGATCTACCGTAAAAGAAAAAAATTAATAAAATTTATAATATGGTATATATGTAAAATGTATGATATTATAAAATATGGTATAAATTAAGTGATTAATTATATTAAATGTGTTATAAGTATTAAAATATCATAAAAATAAAAATTTAAATATCATAAAAAAATATTTAAATTTTGATGAGAGATATAGTTATAAATATCTAATAATTAATTTAATAATTACTCGGTGGTCTTAAAAAATAGGTAAAAATTAATATCAAAGATTTGAAATTTTAACATCAAGAACTAAAGTTTTAAATTTATTGATCAATTTAGGTATGCTTCACTTTTGGCTTATTGTTTTTTGGTGATTTGATATGATAGATGATAATTAGTTTTTATATTTGTTTACGATATAATCCTGATATCGGTCATTTCTTATAGCTTCGTAGATAAAGAGTCTTTAACTATTTTTCTGTGGGTTTAAGTAGTGGTAATAATGAGTCTAATTAGCTCGACAACTACTCAGGCTCGATTTGGTTAAAGTTTGGTCAAGTGAGTTCAAGCTCAGACTCGACTCGAGTGAATTTGATTTTGACTCAACTTGAGACCTTAACAACTCGAACCAACCCGACTCAAACTCAAAAAACTCATGACAAACTCAAAATAATAATATATATTATATATATACTACATATGCACCAAAAGTAATTTCTTTATCAAAGAAAAAATAATAAAAATAAACTAGAGGAAAATCTATTAAAAATATATTAATTAAAATAAATTGGGCATTATATGTTTTTCTTATAAAAATATTTCTTAGTTATTCAGGTTAATTTACTTTTTGAGGTATTTTTTTTTTTTTGATATTGAATTTTGTTTTGATGTTCGTTATAAAAGATGTTTTTATAATATTTTATTTTTATAAAAAAATTATAATAAAATTGCTTTTTTTAAACAAAGCTGAAACTAACTAAAACTAACGAGCTTCAAGTATAAGTCGAAATCGAACCCAATAATATTATTTCTGACACTATTAGTTATCACCCCTATTGTTATAACACATCTGCCTTGAGCACATGACATACGCGTTTAAGAATTAGAAGTTTGTGTGTGCTTTCGTTTATTGTTTGCTATGAAGCCTTTAGCAGAATTAACTTTTTTTTCTTTTTATTCAAGGTATTTTAGTTAGACATAAAGATAATTTTAACCCTCAATATTTATAATTTTTTATTATTTTGATCCTTATTTTTTTAAATGAATTTAACCCTTAACTTATATCTTTTTGACAAATAACTTATTTTTAACTACCACGATAATTGGACCGTTAAAAATTTAACGATGATGACATATCATATGCATATGATAATATATTTAAATGACATGACATCTAACTTATCAAATACATATGTATATATATGAAATATAATTTTATTCCATTATAAAATATAAAACAATTAAAACTTAAATAAAATATTAAAAATTAATTAATTCTAAAATAAAAGGCTACTAAACATTCTCAACCCTAACTATAATAGAATCAAAGTCTTATCTTAAAAAAATATGAACAATTCGAAATTAATTATGTTTTTAAAATAAGATTTTAATTTTATCGTAATTAGGGTTAAGAATGTTAAGTAACATTTTATTTTAGAATTAAATAATTTTTTAACATTTTATTTGAGTTTTAGTTGTTTATATTTTATATTATAATAAAATTATATTTCATATATATATTTAATAGGTTAGATAATATGTTATTTAAAATATATTGTCATATGATATGTCATCTTTGTTAGATTCAATTATTATGATAATTAAAAAATAATTTATTTGTCAAAAAGATATAGGTTAAAGGTTAAATTTATCTCGAAAAAAGAATAAAGACCAAAACGGAAAAATTATAAACGTTAAGGGTTAAAATTATCTTTCTACCTTTTAATTATTACGTACTAGCATGAGAAGAATGTTCATGATTTGCTTATGATTCCCCCTCGCTTACATTCAGACTACCAGCTCAACTGCCCAACATCTGCTTATCGTTCTACCATTTCCAGGCTCAAAGATTGCGGGAAATGACACAGTTCATCTCGTCTAATACCACTTATTCAACTCACTGTATAAATAACTGCCCTTAACATGATACAAACAAAACATATGATCCATCAAGGACATGAACCGCAAGGCTGCTACTCACTACTCGAAACTCGAAATGACTACAGTTTTAGAACGTCACAAACCATGAGCAAGAGCAATTACATTTTATTCAAAGCTCATCGGGACGAGGTTCACATCCTCCACCTTCCCCGAAATTTGAAGGGACAACAGAAAGAAAATCCTAAGCACAAAATAAAAACAGCTCAATGAATCATGGAACGGCAACCACTTATTTATTCCACAACTATATCAAGATAAACACAAACATCTAATCATTCCTCATCTGGAAAAATCAAAACCCTGACTCATTAAAATTGGGGGTACCAAGGTTTATGAAGAAACTCCATATGGGAGCAGCGCAGCAGCCACAATTCTACCTTCCTCGTTCAGTATGTTGTAAGTAGATGCAGCATTTCTCTGCAACAAGAGAACAAGTCCTGAGCCTCAAGGTTGTGGTCAAAGTCGGTTCCTATTGGTCCTTAAGAGTTTCAAGCATTGACTACAAACAAGTATTAAATCACTTGTAGCAATAATAAATAGTATTTCTGCACATGCATAGTCAAGAGAAAATAGTCTCTAAGACTTGGACAAAATTGTGAGAAGAGAACAGCCTTTTAACCTTCTCACATGATAAGGCCTAAATTTGATGCTACAGAGTTTAGGGTAGTAATTTAATTAGGTTCTTCAGAAAACACAAACAAATGAGAAGCCTTCAACCTCAAGCATGCTGTAGGCAGGGATGAAACTATGTTTAGCATGGGAGGGGCAAAATTTTTTGGTATAATTACACTTCAGGTCCCTCTTAGCTTAAATAGTAGTAAAATAAGGTTTTTGCCCCTCCCAATTTTTAGATCTAAAAGCTTAATAGACCTTTGTCCCTCCCAATGTTTCACCCTAGCTCCTTCCCTGTCCCTAGAAAATAGATTGACAAGGAGGGGAGAGAAGGATCGCCAAAGCCATTTGGGAAATTAGTGATATTCAAGCAAATTATAGCCATAAACTGCCAAAACGTTGTCAACTTTAGGTATCAACTACAGTACTTCAACATAAATGACAATAGTAATACCGAGTCTAAGGGTTCCAATTTCATGCCAGTTGAACGGATGAAGCGCCTGAGTTCAGGATCTACTGGTTCAATGTTCTTTCCACAGCCAAGAATCAAGATTTCTAAAAAAAAAACAAGGAATGCTCCATGAGTACAAAACTAGAAGAAAAGTAAAAACACAGAAGCAGTGAAGCACAAGTGCAAACAACCTTAATTCTATTCCTAACTGCATTTGGAAACACTTCTCAGGTTTCTCTGGTTCTTCAGGTATAATAGCTGGTTGATACTACTGAAATGCTAAAAAACAAGCAAAATGCTGCAGATGATGCAGTGAAATGCCCATAATAACCCCAGAACCAAACACACAGGAAAGCCACAACATATCCATATCATGGGACATGGGTTAAACATCTGCCATTTTAACCATGAATGTCTGTTCTAAAAAAGAGGCTAAAGGCCATGCACATAAATCTTTCCATTACAAGTGCTATTTTAATATCCAAGGGAACAACCTAAACTTCAAACGCCATAAAACCTTAATTAGGTCCACAACATGATTGACCAAAGGGGATGCATCATTGATATCATTTATCAGGCATCAAATCAAACATGTTCTTCGTGTATACATTGTTTGAAGTCTCACCTGGAATAGGTCGAATGATTTGAAAGACGGATAAGCTGCAAAAAGTAGAACAAATACGAAATGTGAGATTGGGGGAAAGCCATAAAGTTGCAAATTTTCATTGTTAAATAGGGGGCAGGGGAGAAATATTAGTTTGCCAACCCACCAAAGCTTATGCATAATGAATTCATTTCACTAAGAAACCACAGCACCAGAAAAGCATTGAATCCAATTGAAAATGAAATTAGAATGAAGAAAGCAAATACCTTTGCGGAGTAATTTCGGAAAAATTATGAGGACCCCAAGAAGTGACCAAATTTCCCACGCAAAGCAAGCTGCCTTCATAGTTGATACCATTGACGGTGAATCCCGTTTCCGTATATCTGGCGATTCAGAAAGATTTAAGAAAAATCAAGGGCAGTGTTGGAGAAAAATGAATAAAAAGGGAGGTGGGCGATGGAGAAAAGAGGGGAAACCTCTGGAAACGGAGCTGGTCATCAGGGACATTATCGATGAGATTGATCTGATCGTAGAGAGAAAAAGCACGCCTGAGGGATGGCAAGACTGGATTTTGGTTCACCGTTGAAGATGCCGAGTCTTTTCTCATCCTTCTCATCAGTTTTGGTAGCGTTTCCACAGCTCTAACTCTCACCGCCATCCCCTTCTTCTACAATCTTCTGTTCCTCTTCTTTCCTGTTTCGTCTCAGTCGCCCCTTTTTTACCCAAATCCAGTCCATAACCCATCGAAACGACATCGTTATGTTTGACTTTCTTTTTAGTTAGGGTAAACCATGGCTAAATTCTCTAGAGGGGTCTGTCATCTGTGTTTTCTTCACCCAAGTTGATTTTTTTATTAAAATTATTGTTGTCAAGGAATGTTTAAATTTTGGTTTTGGTAAGGGAAATTAGATCTACTAAGTGGCTTGATGATTAAAAAATTGTTATATCTCATTTATTTTATAAAACTATATTAATTATGATTTGTAATTTTTAAAATTTTTGAGTTAACAAGTTAATATTGATTCGAATCTTAGGCTCGATGGTTTAGTTAGATACTTAGATTAATTGAGTCAAATTTAGACCTTTTATATTCGTTGGATTAAAAATATGTCACATTTTAGGAAAGATAGAAAGTTGAAGGACTTATTATGCAATTTTATTACTCTCTCTGTTCTATATAAGAAGTACAGTATTGACTTTTTAAAATCAAAAATTTAAAAACTTTGACTATAGTTGTTTTAAATATTTTAATTTATTAAATGTTATAAAATATATATTTTTAAACTACTTGATTAGAGGTTTCTAAAATATATTTTTATATTTTTATCAATAATAGATTTAAAGTTATAATAAGTTAAAGTTAAAAAATTTGACAAAAAAATCAACATTGGACAAATAAAATGGGACGAAAATAGTATTTATAGGTTTGAATACTGGTATTGGATCATTCAGTATCGATATTACCCATTGAGTATCAATATCGATACTAGACAATTTTGTGTGTATTAATATTATCTTCGAGGAGTACTAGTATTTTTCATCTAGTACTAATACTCAAAGCTCACTTTCAATACCGATAAATTATTAAAATACCAAAAGTTTCTTCAATATTGATACTCAATAGACGGTATCAATTAAATCATCGAATTAAGAGAGAAAACATCGAAGATTAATATAGTACAAATATTCATAGAACTAGTACTTATACTTAATGGATAATATTGATATTGAGTAGAAAATTGAATCATCGAATGAACATTAGGTTCCGATACTCGTTTATGAATATCATTGTCTTACGGTATCGATACTCAAATGAAAACATTGATACTCTATTGTTTAATGGATAAAATAAATAAATAACGACTTTCATAACAATATTTCTTGTAGTGAAAAAAAATTTTAGAGAGACACCTTTTATTTTACAACATAATTTATTATCTCTTGTTGTAAAATCGTTTTTTGTATATTTTAATCTTCTTTTTCTTTTCTTTTTTGTTTAACTTGAACAAGGAATTGAAAAAAAAAGTGACCGAAGGGTTCATATATCTGATTCGAATGTGATCGTATAAGAAAAATATGACATAGAAAAATAATTGTAGATACTGCAGATTCACCTCTGATATCACTATTCAACCTACCATCTTCAATGGTCATATCATCGTCCACATCAAAATCTGAACACCCATGCATATGGCTACAACAATCATGGTGCTATGCGATGGGAACAGGAAGGCAGAGTTTTCAACTGAGGTGTTGGAATTCGTAGAACCTGAAAGGAATAGATAAAACTCCAGTTATGTTCAACATCAGTGGCATTGTATATCTGAGAATAAAACAAAATACAACCACCAAAACCTTGGAGACAAGCAATTGGATTAACGTGCTGGCCGCAGCGTCCAGGCAACTGCTGAGCTTGTGTCACATTAATGCCAGCCCGCTCAGCTTCTCTGCTGCCACTGTTGCTTATCATACGGCACAAGCATTCCGGTTTCGATTTAATCACATATTTGAGAGGATCACAACAGCTATCCGACACATCTGCATCGTCGTCTCCATTGAGGTAATTCAAGCAAGGTGCAAGCTGGCTTAGGCATGAGGACCCGGAGGAGCTCTGCCTCTGACCCCATCCCACCACCAACAGATTTGCCACAATCACTAGTATGGTTAGAAGGTAGGCCTTAAACTGCTTCATCTCGATCCTGTATGTCTGTCTTCGATTTCGCAACACTATTAGACATTTATATAAAAACACTGAAGTTTGGGAGTTGGTGATCTAACTTGTGCCATGCCATTAATTGACTCTTACATAAGTTGGACTTTGAGTATTGGTTTGGGGCTTGGGGACAGACCACCAAGTGCTGCATTTGAAGTTGAAGGAGGGCGGCAGTGGCCGTTGGACAGGTACAGCTAACTTCAAACCACTAAAACCTGACCATATGTTGTAAGTAAACTTTAGATTTAAGCAAACTGGGTAATTGGTAAGTAAACCATATATGATATGAACCCAGCTGTGCGTTTGGTGACTCCACCTGAGCGGGCAAATAGACATGGTTGGTTGCCATGCCATTCTTAAATTTGTAGTCTGGGCCAATGTCAAATCTGGATAATATTAATTAATTAAAGGTTAACTACACTAATGTCACGGCCCGCGAACCCAACGCTAGGTTGGTGCAATTCAATTCGCCCAAGTTTATATGTTTTTGGACTTGCCAAACCTATTAGAAATATTCATTCATTCTATGTGAACACACCATGTGAACATAAAGATTCTTATCATAGTTGATCGAAAATATTCTTAGAAGTATGTTTTGTAATATGATAAGATTGTATCTAGGTCGTTAATGTAAATCGATAGTGACCATTGGATGTAACGGGGTCAAATATAAATAAAGGCTCACCCCTTCTTTCAATTCACTTCATTATTCACTCAAACAAAAGTCTTTCTCTTTTTCTACTATTGTCTTTCTTGTTTCATTTTCGCGAGTTACAAAATTTTGAGAGCTTTGTGTAGTGATATTTTTTTTAAATTAAAAAAAAAGTTCAGGTTGTATTTGGTGGGTGTGAAAGTTTGGTATCTATAATCACTAATTTTATCCGGGTCTAAATCCGATTTTAATTTTTATTTTATTCGAACATCGGGCTTATAATTATTAATTAAAAATACAAAAAATATATAATACTTGCTTTTTAAGTTTGGTTTTACTTCAATTTTATTAAAACAAAAGTAAAAAATATTACTATTAATTATTACCTTAATTTGTTATAATAATAATAAAATAAATAATATATATAATTTTATTTTTAATTTTAACTTTTGAATATGCTTTTTAAATTTTTTTTCCTTTTTTATATTATTAATTATTATTTTATTATTATGATATATTATTATTATAATATATTATAATATTATTATATTAATAAACAAAATCAAATTTAAATAAAAACCCAATTAAAGATATAATAAAAGCTCATTTTTATTTAATTATTAAACAGTCCAATATACACAACCAAGCCTAAATAATAAGGCTCGAAATAATTTAATTATAAACCTAAAAACAATTAATTATTACAAGCCCAACAATGAGTCCAACCGGTTATTAGAAACCCTAGCAAACACCATATTCATCCTTGCGCATCCACAGTTCAACCGTTAGATTTGATTTAAGATCCAACGACTCAAGATTAATCGAGGAAGCTTCTGGAGTATACACGCACCCACGCGCCTGACGCTTCGGAGTCCCACGCGTGAAAATCGCGAGACCGTTCGAATGCCAGATGACCCTTCGTTTCTCGATCAGCCACGTCGTCAATGTTCCCTCTCCGATCCCGATCGTCGATAGCACATACAAACAAACAAAGAGTTTCAGAGGCTACTAATAAACATTTCGTAGAGTCAAAAACACCCACAATATCAGAGATTTCAACAAGAATCATCAAGATCGTAACCAACAGCAGAATCAATAGAATATTTTAGGTCATTTTATCTATTGAAAAAAAACCATGTAATCACTCGGCTATAAAACCGAAAGCCAACATTAATGTAAGGCAACTCCTTTTCGATCAATAGAAAGAAAAAAGAAACAGCTTTTAAGAGGTAAAATCCTCTCGAGTTTCTATCTTTTCAAATGCAATGGGAATCAAATCAGATTAGGTTTTTTTTTCTTTTACTTACCTTGATCTCCTTTGGTATGGTAATAAACCCACGGTCTTTGTGCTTTGAGGGGTGAGCCAAGATGGAGAAGACCGATGCTTCTTTTTCTCTTCTTCATCTTTCGAATAAAATGATTTTTTGCACCTTTTTGGCATGAAACCAAGTATTTTTGAATCGGGTTTTTCAAAATTAAGGAGATTTTGTTTTTGATTTGAAAAGTGAAGAGGCTTTCGAAGGTTTTTACTTCACCGGCCGCCGTAAACAGCGGCCGTCGCGGCGATTTTTGACTCTGGAACAGTGATTTCTGGGGAAAACATGATAAACATTTTGAATGTGTTCATATGTTTCCCAGGATTACAGAGAGTTTATTTTTTTTCTTTTGTTTTCGGGTTGAACAAATGAAGAAAGGGTTCGGTTCATTTTATTTTTATGTTTTATACCCTCGGTCCATTTGAAAAAGGGGCAAATCACTTTATTAAACCCTTCTTTGCTTTCAAAATCGTGCCCGTGGTTCCTCTGATTTCTTAAACGTTTTCAATCTGGTCCTAAATCAACTTGTACTCATTTTAACAAGGGATTTATTTACGAGAGGAATCCTTTCGTGCCTTGGAGGTTATTTTGAAGTCCTTCCTCACTTTAAAATGACACTTTGAGGGTCAAAATATTTTTAAAATCTTTCAATCAGGTCACTATTCGAGAATAAAAGTTTTTTTCTTTTTAATTTTTGATCCCAAGCTTCTGTTTTTGTTCATTTTAGTCCATTCCAGTGGCTCTTTTTCTTATTTATTTTGGTTTATTCATTTTATTTATTTATTTATTTATTTATTTTGTTCATTTATTTAATCCTTCATTTGATTATTTACTTTATTCATGTCTCTTATTTTATTTGTACATATGTTTACTTTTATTTATGTCATGCTTTATTATTTGTTTGCATGCATTTTATTATGTTTTTATCTTTGTACATATATGTTTTATCATGTTCTTACTTATTTATGTCATACTTCTTTTATTTATGATTTGAATTTATTTTTATTATTGTTTATGTAGCGACCCTTTAAAATGTTTATTATTAGGTGTAAATAAAAATAGGGGTCACTAGTTTGAAAATTAGGAATTAGGCTAAAAACGGTGCTTTAAAATCTAAGGCTTAAAATTTGGGAATTAGGGTTTGGAAAACCTAAAAAGGAGATTGAAAACTTTATTAAAAATTAGAGATTTGAAAAATGTTGGGAATGTTTAAAAACGTTGGAGTCGCCACCGGTCACTTTTGGGTTGACCGGACACCGGAAAACCAGAGATTCGAAGTGTTTGGGTTCGAGAGTCGGTTACGGTTTTAAAACAGGTTTAGTGTTTAAAAACTGCCCAAAAATTGACACCTTTAAAATAAATTACCGCTTAATTAATTGTGGATATTTTTGAATTAGAGTGACATTTAAATTATTTTTGTTTAAAGATTCGAATCAATTTTATTTTTACCGTGTCTTTATTCGAAGGCAACGCATACACCGCGACCATTGCATTGGAACACGGGCCCGTTACGACCGAATAAAGATGTTTAAAATTAAATTCATTGATTAATAGGTATGAGGTGTGAACGTTGAACAAAAGAAGCGTACACGGAATACTTGCATAAATTTAACGCATGAATAACAAAAAAAACATAATAGAGACAAAGATATATACATCCAAACACATACTACAAACATAATAAAAAAAGCATGAGATAAACGTATAACAATGTTAATAAAATAAAACACGAATAAATAAATAAAAAACGTGGCATATTAAGATAAAACATAATGAAACAAAAGTATATAAATTGCAAAGATACATAAAAAGTGCTTGATAACCTAATATACTCACGTGAAGCAATGTAAAAGACAATGCACAAAAACATGACATATATGCTAATAAAATGATGTATACCTAATAACTATGGAAACAATATATGTGATGTATAGAAGATAAGCTAAAGTGTATAACATCTAATGAAATATAAACAACGTATAATGGTAAAAAAGACATGATGTAAGAAGCAAATGAAATAATATATGCAAGCTACATGTACATAAGAACTATACTATGTTATATAAGGTATCGGAAATTACATGACATGAATGAATAATAAAACGTAAATAAATAAACGATGCACAAATTACATAACAAACTAGAAACAGGATAAAAAAACAAAGTATGAAGACAGATACATAATGATACAGAAACAAAATAGATTCGAATAAAATAATAAAATAAAATAACACAAAATATAAATAAGCTCGAATAGGGACTAAATTAGAAAGATTTAAAAAAAATCAAACCCTCAAACCGTTATTTTGAAACGGGGAATGGCCTAAAAGTAACTACATATACACGGAGGGGCTTAAAAATAATAAAACCAAATTTAAAATAATAAAAATCACCGGATTGGTGACTAAATTAAAATACGAAACAAAGGTCCAGGGACCTCATGTATAATATCGAGGGGACGGAGGGATTTAAAATTGCAAAAAAACCATTTTCTTTTATTTTCTAAGTATAAAACACAAACACGATTTTTTTTGCCCCCTCTTATTCATTTTTGCTAAAACCGAATCAAAAATCCTCTGTAAGCTCTCTGTTTTCAATCGACTAAAACCCAGAAATGATGAACACCTTGAAGGTGTTCATCGCTTTTTGCAGAAAACCCCAAGAGGGGGACCAAAACCAGCCGCACCGGCCACCGTTGGAGGTGGTCGGAGAAGCTAAATCCCCTTTTTCATGTTTTGAAACCGAAAAGAACCACTTTTTTCTTGAGTTTTAAACCCTGAAATAGATCTGAAATCTCTTGTTCGTTGGAAAGGGAGTTCGAAATCTCTGGTTCAGAAAAAAAAAGGGAGAGATGGCTCCTTCCTCCTTTTACCGGCTCACCCTCAGACGCGTAATACCGTAGGATTATTACCGGCGGTGGGAGAACACGAGGAAGCCAGAAAAAGGTTAAGTAACTTTACTTTTTTCTTTTTTTTTAAAACATGCATGCGAGAAAAAAAGACTCTAGGCTCTTTACCTTTCAACTATTCACTGTGTTTTTTTTGTATTGATTCTCCTCCGAGTTTTCTTTACATCTCTTTTCATTTTCGGTTATATAGCCGAATTTACAAGGGATAAAAAAACTTAGAATTCCCCTTTTTGCTCTTTGGGATTTGTCTTGATGTTATGCCATTGTACGTTCTAACTATTTTCGGGCATTTGGTATGTGTGACCTCTGATTTTTCTGTTGCGGGGGACCGGTTATGCTCTGAAATCTCTGCTAATTTTTGTTTGTTTTCTTCTGTGATTCGTACATTCCTGACACTTCTTTTCTTGTTAGTTGTATCCGTGTCGATCGACGGAGGGGGAGGGACCATCGAACGCGTTGGACGGCTGCCGGAGAGACGAAAGGTCGCCTGGGGAGCTGAGTGGTCGAGCGCGTGCTTCCCACGCGCACGTGGAGGAACTGACCGGGCGCGCGTGATGCGCACGCAGCATCTGGAAGCTTCTGTCTCACTAAACTCGACCGTTGGATCATAGATTCGATCCAACGGCTCAGATGCAGCTGCGCAAAGATGAACAGAGGAGTTAGGGTTTTTTTGTTATGAATCCGGGTTTGGGCTAGTCCGACTTGGGCTTGTAAATATTAATTCGGGCTTAATGTTTGTATGGGCTCAATGCAAAAATAATTAGATTATTTAATCCGGGCTGGTATAATTAAATGTATTTGGGCTCTGTATTGGACTTTCTTTTATTTTGGGTTTTATTATTAGTTTGGGTTTAAGTTTTATTTAACAAATATAATAATAATACTAATATATATATTATAATAATAACCGGATAACAATAAATATAAATATAACAATAATAATAATAATAATAATAATGATAAAATGATAAAAAATAATAATAATAGTTATAAAAAGATAAAAAATAATAATAATGATAAAATGATAAAAAATAATAATAATAGTAATAAAAAGATAAAAATAATAATAATGATAAAATGATAAAAAAAATAAATAATAATAGTAATAAAAAGATAAAAATAATAACAATGACAATGATAAAAATGATGAATAAAAAAGAGTAAAGATATACTAAGAATAAACTATGTATGTGTTATTTACAAAATATCAAGTTGATAGAATTAAAGTAATACAAGATTTAAAAGGTAAACAAGTGCTATTTTTTGCATTTTGATTACCGAATACAAGCCCCTTATTCAAATTAAAATTAAAATTAGAACACAAATTTAGACCGGATAAAATTAGTGATTACAGCTGCCCCTCTTTGCTTATCGTTGTAAAACAATGATAAAGCAAAGATAGAAAAACACTAATTTTATCCGACTTTCCTGTTTGAAGACTGATTTGAGAGCCCCTTTTCCTTGATTCTGATAGCCCTTCTATCCCCTGATCCCCTAATCTGGTTTGCCGTGAACAACATCCCAACTTAAGACCACCTGTACATATAAAAAGATTTCAGAAGCCATTTTTGATTCCGTTATTTAGACATTTTTAACAAATTAAAAGATTCTGAGCCGCGGGTCTCCCTTCTATGAGACTTTAGCCCTGAACTGTTGAAGAAGTCGATCCTCCCTATATAGAACCAACTTTTAAAGACTTCGAGTCTTTCCTATATAAAACTCTTCACAATAGTCTTCGATCCGAGTTTCTTCTATATGAAACCCTAAATCTAGAATTCTAACGATGTTGATCCCTTATCTGTAGAATCCATATCTTCGAGATGCTCTGATTTCTGATCATCGCAGCATCTGACGGTCCCTCTCTTCGAGCGTATACCGTAGTGGGCGACCCCTCTCTTCAAGCGTATGTCGCAAAAACAATGTTGATCCCTTCTCCGTAGGATCCACATCTTTGAGATGCTCTGATTTCTAATCATTGTAGTATCTGATGGTCCCTCTCTTCGAGCGTATACCATGGTGGGCGAGCATTGAAGTGCTAGCGTTCTTCTTTTCTGTAAATGCATATGATATGACATGGTATGAGTTAGCATGTTCCTATTCTACATGATGCATGTTCGGGTCACAACCAAAAGTTTTCCGGATCTAGTCTCTTTGATTTCGCGTCTTTTCTGCAATCGCTCCCTATGTTAGGACCCAAGCCATCTTCTTACATTGTTTTCTGCCTCCAACAATGGGATTCCTAAATTTACTTCTTTCGGGGCACCTGTTTGCGGTTTTTCATTTTTTCTTCCTCCTTTTTCTTCTTCTTCTTTTTCTTTCTTCTTTCTTTTCCCTTTTCTTTTTTTTCCTCTTTTTTTCTTTTTTTTTCTTTTTCTTTTTTTCTTTTTCTTTTTCTTTCTCTTTTTTTTTCTTTTTCTTTTTTCTTTTTTCTTCTTTTTTCTTCTTTTTCTTCCTTTTTTTTAGGCGCCCTGTTGGGTTTTCACCTTGTAGAATTGAATCTTCGTTGATCTCTGTTGGTTACTGCAGGTCGACTTGGACTTCGCTTCTTTCCGACCGGTAGCTGATGAGATAAATCATAGCAATATCGAAAAACTTTATTCATTGATGTTCCAGATTGATTTATCTATGAATATACCAAAAGGAATGAATATGATGCAACAAGAAATATTTAATATAGTTATTATATTCCAAAAGTCATGGCAAACACAAAATATGCAAGAAAAAGAGGAGAATTAAACTCTAAACAGACTTCACAATATTGAAGGTATGAATGATACGAGAACTCATCAACCGCATCAAAGATTTTACACCCCGACTTGATCACAGTAGCCTCCGAGAGAGTTGATGAAGCGCCGGACCTTGCAAATATTTGAGCCGCCCTTTCGGGTTTTCAACTCAAAATCTCCTTCGGTTCTAAGGCGTCCTTTTCGGATTTTCACCTTAAACCCTCTTATGGTCCTAAGGTGCCCTTTTTCGGGTTTTCACCCTGGACCCTCCGTTTTTTTTTCTTTTTCTTTTTTTTTCCTTTTTTCTTTTTTTTTCCTTTTTCTTTTTTTTTCCTTTTCTCTTTTTTTTTCTCAAGCATAATACCTCTTGATCCAATCAGAATTCACAGGATTACTCAACTCATTCCTGTCCATTTCTGCCAGAATGACAGCTCCACTTGAAAAGACCTTCTTCACAACGTACGGTCCTTCCCAGTTAGGCATCCATTTTCCTCGGAAATCCTTTTGGATAGGTAGAACCCTTTTTAGTACCATATCCCCTTCCTGAAACTCACGAGGCCTAACTTTCTTATTATAGGCTCGCATCATTCTTTTCTGATACATTTGGCCATGACAGATGGCGTTCAGCCTCTTTTCCTCTATCAGATTCAAATTGTCTATCCTGACTTGTGTCCATTCAGCATCTTCCAATTTAGATTCACTCAGGATTCGGAGAGAAGGTATTTCGACTTCGAGTGGTAGGACTGCTTCCACACTATAAACCAGTGAGTATGGGGTTGCCCCGGTCGAGGTTCGTATTGAGGTTCGATAAGCAAACAACGCAAAAGGTAACTTTTCATGCCAATCCTTGAAAGTATCTGTAGTTTTTGCTATGATCCTCTTAATGTTCTTATTAGCAGCCTCAACCGCTCCATTCATCTTGGGTCGGTATGCAGTAGAGTTGTGATGCATAATCTTAAACTGTTCACACACCTCAGAAATCATCTTGTTGTTCAGATTTGTGGCGTTATCGGTGATAATTCTTTCTGGCAAACCATAACGACAGATGATCTTTTTTTTCAAAAACCTACAGACCGTGGCTCGCGTGATGTTGGCGTAGGAGGCGGCCTCTACCCACTTAGTGAAATAATCAATTGCTACTAAAATGAAACGGTGTCCGTTAGATGCCTTAGGATGGATCTGTCCGATGACATCTATCCCCCAGGCGGCAAAAGGCCAAGGTGCGTTCAAAGTATGTAACGACAATGGTGGGGAATGAATTTTATCCGCATAGATTTGACATTTGTGATATCTTTTTGGCATGATTAATACAATCTCCTTCCATCGTTGACCAATAATAGCCACATCTCATGATTTTTCTAGCCATTGCAAAACCATTAGCATGAGTCCCACATATGCCTTCGTGTATTTCTGTCACTATGGTTTTAGCTTCTTGGGCGCCGACACATCTCATTAGCACCTAATCACTCCCTCTTTTGTACAAGATATCCCCATCGAGGACATACCCTGCTGCCATTCTCCTAATAGTCCTTTTATCAACGTCTGTGGCTCCTTCAGGATAAACCTGAAATTTGATGTACTGCAGAATATCGTGATACCAAGGATTCCCATCTTTCTCTTCTTCCACTCCATAGCAGTGGGCAGGCAGTTCGATGCTTTGCATTTCTAGTGACCTCATTTGAGCCTTCGTGTTTGTCTTGAAAGTCGCGGCCAGAGTGGCCAAAGCATCAGCCATTTGGTTATCCTCCCTCGGTAAATATTCAAAACTGATTCTTTCAAAATTCTGAATCAAATCCTGAATCAGGTTATAATACTTGATCAACTTAGGGTCCTTGGTTTCCCACTCTTGCCGTAATTGATAAATGACTAGCGAAGAGTCTCCGAACACCTGAAGGACACGAATCTTCCGTTCAATATCTGCATGCAAACCCATTATACAGGCTTCATATTCTGCCATATTATTAGTGCAAAAGAAATTCAATCTGCTCGTGAGCGGATAATGAACTTCTTCCGGAGAGACCAACATTGCCCCTATGCCGTGCCCGAGGGCATTAGAAGCCCCATCAAAATATAGTTTCCATGGCAATGCAGTCTCAGTTATTCCTTCCTCGACTGTGGCGGATATTAAATCTTCATCCGGGAAATCAAAGTTCAGAGGTTCATAATTATTTGCAGCCCGACTTGCCAAGAAATCGGCCACTGCACTGCCCTTTACAGTTTTTTGATTCACATACACAATATCAAATTCAGACAAAAGCATCTGCCATCGAGCCATTTTTCCTGTCAACGCCGGTGCTTCCATTAGAGCTTTTAAGGGATCAGACCGTGATATCAGATAGGTGGTGTGATACAACATATATTGTCTCAACCTTTTAGTTGCCCAAACCAGGGCACAACACAACTTTTGAGTTTGCGGATATCGAGATTCGCCTTCCGTGAACTTCTTACTCAAATAGTAGATTGCTCTTTCCTTCCTACCTGACTCATCTTGTTGGCCTAACACACAGCCCATTGAGTTCTCGAAAACTGTTAGGTATAAAATCAACGGTCGGTCGGGCACGGGAGCCACTAAAACTGGGACTTTAGTTAGATAATCCTTGACTTTCTCGAATGCTGCCTAACAATCTTCATCCCAGGTTCCCGGGTCATTTTTACGGAGAAGTCTGAAAATGGGGTCGCACTTATCCGTTAACTGAGATATGAAACGGGAGATGTAGTTCAGCCTTCCCAAGAAACCACGGACTTCCTTTGGGGTTTACGGTGGCGGGAGGTCCTTTATGGCCTTGACTTTATCTGGATCAATTTTTATCCCTCTTCGGCTGACTACGAACCCGAGGAGCTTTCCGGATGTTACTGCGAAAGTACATTTGGCGGGATTGAGCTTCAACTGATATTTTCTTAACCTCAGGAACAACTTTTGCAGATTCTGAATATGTTCATTCTCTGTCTTGGACTTGGCGATCATGTCATCCACATACACTTCAATTTCTTTGTGCATCATGTCGTGAAAAAGAGTCACCATTGCTCTTTGATACGTGACCCCGACATTCTTCAATCCGAAAGGCATTACTCTATAGCAGAACGTGCCCCATAGTGTCACGAAGGTGGTTTTTTCCATGTCATCAGGGCACATCTTGATCTGATTGTATCCCGAAAAACCGTCCATGAAAGAAAACCATGAGTGCCCCGCGGTATTATCAACAAGGGTATCAATATGCGGGAGAGGAAAATTGTCCTTGGGACTGGCCTTATTGAGATCGCGATAATCTACACATATGCGTACTTTCCCATCCTTTTTGGGCACCGGCACGATATTCGCAACCCACTCTGGGTACTTTGCTACTTTCAAGAACCCGGCTTTGAACTGCTTTCTCACTTCTTCTCTTATCTTCAACAACATATCCGTTCTCAACCTACGGAGCTTCTGCTGGACGGGCTTATTCTCCGGTCGTGTGGGTAGCTTGTGTACCACAATATCTGTATTTAGACCTGGCATATCTTGATACGTCCAAGCAAAAACATCTTTAAACTCTGAAAGCAACCCAATTAATTTTTCCCTTGAATCTGATGCTAAAGTGGTGCCTATTTTAACTTCTCTTCTTTCTTCTTCGGATCCCAAATTTATTATCTCTAGATCCTCCTGATGGGGCAATATCTGCTTTTCTTCATTGGCCATCAACCTTATTAACTCGTCGGGGATCTCTAACTCCTCTTCCTCTTCTTCGGCTTCTACGACCAATACGGGTTGTCCGAAATTCGGTATAGGATTAAGTTCAGTATCATTCATACAATCGATATTATCGAACCTGCAAGAATTTAAATTTCCTATGTTGGGAAATAGTATACAAATAAAGAATAAATAAATAAAGAATGCAAAGAACAAAATGTATGAAAAGAAGATTGTTTGCCATTTGAGAAAAAGAGCGTGAAGCCCTCTATTTTCATTGAAATGCAAATTAACATAGATGCCCTTTACAAAGAAATCTCATTGCTTTGGGGCGAAAGTGAATGAGAGGTGTTTTTTTTTAGACATTACTTTGATTCATTTTTAACAACTACAGGTAGATCGATGCTGGTCCAATTATTGAGTTTTTCATCCGGGAGACATGGACGAATGGCAAACAGTGCAAACTTTCCCTTGGCATTCTGAGAGATCATATTTACATCCATCATTTCGAAAATTTCACTCATGAGCTCAGCCTCATAAAACTTCTGTCCTTCTAAATTGGCTTGATGCACTTTCTCCCCAGAATTCTCAATTCCTCCGAAGGTGAAACTATTCTTGAGATCAGTTTTGACTATTGGTTTCCATGGGATGTCTTCTCCCCTGAGTCAGGCTCTTCTTTGCTCTTCCTTCCTCTTTCTTTCTTGTTTCCTTTGCAGATAGGTAGGGTGAAAGCCTAACCCAAACCTGTCCCTCTTGTCAATAACACTTCTGACTTTCAGACATCCTTGCAAGTTCTTTCCGAGTCCTTTCCCTTTCCTAGCCCCTTTTCCAACAGTCTCAATCACCACCATCTTAGTGCAATTCAAATATCTCGGGGTTGGAATCCGACTTCCCTCCGCCACAAAAGTAGCGTTGATGAATTCCAAGGCTCGAAAGGAACATTCTAGGGCATCTTCAGTAGGGGGCACATAGGGAACATCAGAAGTTACAGCAGCAATAACGTCTTCTTCCGCATTGACTGTCACAAGTTTTCCCTCCATCACATATTTCAGCTTCTAATGAAGGGAAGAAGGGACAGCCCCGGCTGCATGAATCCACGGCCTCCCTAATAAGCAATTGTACGACGGTCGGATGTCCATAACCACGAACTCTATGACATATTCAACTGAGCCTATAAGTAGGGGTATCTCAATCTTCCCGGCCACTTCCCTTTGAGTACCATCAAATGCCCGCACAGTGTTCTGACAAAACTTCATATGGGAGTTATCAATAGGCAGTCGTTGTAAAGTATCCATGGGCATAACATTAAGGGCGGACCCGTTATCGATAAGCACTCCTGGTAAAACATGCCCCTTGCAGTGAGTTGTGATATTGAGGGCTTTAGTTGAACCTCTTCCTTCCTCCGGGATTTCATCATCACTAAAAGTGATATAGTTATCAGCAGCTATGTGGTTCACAATTTGATCAAGTTTCTTGACAGTGATGTCTTGTTCTACAAAAGTTTGATTCAACACCTTTAACAATGCTTCTCGGTGTTTTTCCGAATTCAGTAACAGGTCGAGCACCGTGATTCTGGCCGGTTGCTTTCGAAGTTGATCAACCACATTGTATTCACTGTGCTTCAGGAACCTTAAAAACTCTTGGGCCTGAGCCTCAGTTACGGGCTCGAGAATCTTTGAGGGAGGATCATCCCCGAATACTTTTACTGCTTCTGGCTCAACGAGTTTGCCCTCACCCTTTTGTTCATCAGGTTTCTTCTCCTCCTGAGGGGAGTAACATCTCCCGCTCCTTGTAAAGTGCCCTTCTTCATTCACTATTTCAGAATTCTGCCCCAATGCATCACCTTCCTGAACTGGCCTCCCCTCCTCCAGAGTAACGACTTCTTGCATTCCTAGATTTCCGGGTATAGAGATATCGGCGGCGTAATTCCAAGGCACCCTCTGTGTGCTTTTAAAAGGAAAGGTCGAAGGAGGAGAAATTATGAGTCTCGGAGCATTTTGGCTAGAAGACCCCTCTTCGTCCACCCTACGACTGATGATAAAGGGTCTTTGAGTTGTGTATTTGTTGTTCGGAATATCGGTCATACAGATTTCTGGCTTTTCCTCCTCACATTTTGCAAAGAACTCAATTTCTTTGGTATCCATGAGTGCTTGCACCTTATTCCGAAATTCCGCGCAAACCTGGATGTCATGATCGCTAAACTGATGTTACTCGCAGTATCGACCACATCCCTCCTTTACAATCACCATCCCTCGGTCTATCAAACGTGCCATGCACAGTTGTCGGAACACCCATATCAAAGAAGATCGTATATCTGACACCATAGATATGGCCTTTTTAGGGGATTCCTTTTCGATACTATTAATCCCCTGATTCCCGTGGTTGGGAAGTGGGTTACTAGTGGTACTTGGTTCTCCTAATTGTAAGACTCCCGTATTCAACAAATTCTGAACAAGCTTCTTGAAGGCTATACAGTTCTCAATGTTATGACCCGGAACGCCGGCATGATATTCGCAATGTGCTTTTGCATCATACCACGCTGGATATGGTGGGCTGAAAGGAGTCACATGGAAAGGTCGCACCAAATCAGCTTTGTGTAACTGAGCGTACAACTCCTTGTACGGAATTGGGATAGGGGTGAAGGTCGTCTTTTCAAATTCTTTCTTCGGCTTCCTGTCATCTCTTCTACCGTCTCCCTGAGTATTGCTGGCCGGTTGTGTTTGTGATATTGTTAAATTCTGACATGTTTCGAAGGTATTTACTTCATGCTCCTTTCTCTTAAATTGCTTTTTGAGCGATTCACCTCCCTCAATTCTACCACTTTTGATGACCGCCTCAATGCGCTCGCCGGTCATGACTAATTCAGCAAAGTTACTTATCGGATTGCTGATGAGTCGGTCGTACAACACTCCTCTCAAAGTATCCACAAACATAGGAGCGATTTCGTTTTCACGAAGCGGCGGTTGTACTTGTGCCGCGAGATCTCGCCATCGCTGAGCATATTCGCGAAGGGTTTCACTTTTCTTCTGTTCCAAATTTTGCAGCATAAGTCTGTTGGGAATCATATCAGTAACATGCTTGTACTGATCAATGAAAGCTTTTGCTAAATCTTTCCATGACTTAATTTGTGTACGGGTCAACTGATTATACCACCTCGCCGCTGACCCTATCAAGCTGTCCTGGAAGCAATGAATGAGAAGCTTTTCATTGCTAGTAAATTCTGCCATCTTCCGACAAAACATGGTCACATGTGCAGTGGGACATGTTGTGCCGTCGTACTTTTCGAACTCGGGTGTTCTGAATTTCGGGGGAATTTCTACATCGGGGACTAGGCTAAGGTCGCCCGCGTTCAGACCAAGAGAATCCTCTTCTACTTCTCTAACTCGGAGCTTTTCTTCAAGGTCTTTCCTAGTCTCCTCAAGCTGTTTAGAGAATTCTGCCTTTACTCTACTGAACTTCTCGAGTTCATCCAAATCAGGCACATTTTCGCCCACATTCTCATCACTTTCAGCCGTCCCAAATAACGGATTCTGAATCGATGTTCCGGCCCGGAAACTAAACGTTGCTCCCTTTTGTGGGACAGGGGCTGAGCTAATAACGATAGGGGAATATGCCGGTTCTATTCCGGTTTGAAGTGGATTCTCTATCTTTCCTTTTCCTTTCGCATCATCTGATGGCTTAAGTCCTAACATTTGAGTGAGCTGTTCCAACATATCTTGCTGAGCTTTCAACATGGTTTCTTTCAGTTCCAACTGCGATCTTTCTATCTAGGCCCTCAGATCTTCTTCTAACTTACTGAATTGTTCCTCCATCTTCCTCACTTGAGATCGAGTGCAGTATGGATACGGAATGATTGCAGATTCTGTTTTACAATATTTTCTAAGTTAATTTAATTGTATACATGATTAATGCATAAAAAATGCATGAATGGATGCATGCAAATGATGAAATGCTTCAAAAGATAAACAATGCAAGTAAAAGTGTTGACTCATTTAGTGATCGTCCTTGAACCAACTTTCATTAAATTCTAAAAAGTCTTCATTACAAAGGGAAATAGAAACTACAGATAGGCATCAACCCTAATTCCTAAATCTTGAATTGCTTTGAGCAGTTGAGCGAAACGGGCTGCTTCTTTCATGTCCTGTGTCACAAAGGGTGTTAAGGCTTCAGCTTCCGCGGCTAGGTTTTTCACATACTGGGCCACTTCTTGTACTTGCACCATTAGAGTGGTGTTATAATCATCTCGATCTTGTATCATGCGAGTGGCGTCACGAAGGCGACGTAACCAATAACTGTCTCCTCCTTATGCAGCTCCCTCGAGGACCACTAGTCGTCCCAAATAGTCTTGAACCTTGGCTTCTAACTCTCCTATCCGTGTTTGAAGCGATGCGTTCTCTTGTTGACTGAGCTGTAATTCCAAAAACCCATTTCTGGCCATATATTTCTCTAAAGAGCGGTCCAAATCCTCGACCTTGTGTTCCAACAGAGTATTCTGAGCTTGACACTGTTTCAGAGTTTCGGAAGTAGAGACATACAGATCTTGCATCTCACAAAAACGATTCTTATTTTCCTGAGCCCTTCTCTTCCATGCATTAGTATTTTCTCTTTCCCATACTACAGTTTGTTTTCCTTTCTCTTTCTCTTCCCGGTACCTTTCCTTCTCTTGACTGATTGCTCTCCTAGCATCCCTCTTTTCTTTCTCAATTTCAGCCTCTCGGATCTCTATTTCCTTATTCACGGCTTGCCTACCCCTTTCCTTTTCTTCCTCTAGGATACGAATCCCCTTCATCCTTTCCTTTTCTACGGCGAGAAATTTCTTTCGGTTAGCAGTTTGCACCTGAGTATACAGCTTGATGGTATCTTTCTGATAGAGGGAATTTTTCTCACTCAAATCTTCATTATCCTTCTTTAGCTGTTTAATTGTCCCATCCTTGACATCAAGATCCAAACTTACTTTGTATAGTTCTTCCGCATACTGTGCCTTCATTTTCTCCATCTGTTTTCTGACCTCATCCATCTCTCTTCTCAGTATATCGGCTTCAGAAGGGACGATGCGCATGTGCTCTTCCAACGTCATTATAGGCTCATGGTCGGATATCGGGATTTTTTCATTAACCCTGATACGTCTCCAGAGGTTATAGTCCAGTGTGGTCATTCCTTGATTACTCCCTTCTACTCGAATGCGGTAACAGTAGCCCCACGCCCTTGTTATCTTCTGGACCTTAGGTCGATACTCATTCTTAAAAGGGAACTCGACTTCACTCAAACCTGCCGTAAAAGGAACAAATTGACGAGATCCAAACTGTCTAGATATCAGAAGGGGTGCACAGGCAATTCCTCCGTGTAAGCCAATCATCATGACCCAATTATAGTCTCCGATTCTGTAAAGGAAATGAAATTCATGACCCATCCACGGGACTCTCCACACAAAATCATCATCCCGCAAATTCCTGAAGATTTCCAACCATTTTCTTTTATCGAGGTCCTCTCGCCATTCTCTAGCTAAATATTCTCGCACCGGGGAGAAACTTCCTTGAAATATACCAGACAAGACCTGAGTTGGCTCCTTCCAAAAGTGACTCTGTATCCATATCTGAAGAAGTTGTGCACACCCTCTAAAACGTCCTTCTTCATGCTTCCGACAAGCATTCAAAGAAATGAAGGTTTCTGTCAATATGGCCATTACCGGATTAGTCTTCTTCTTTAAACGATCGAACAAGTCAAGAATGGCCACGTCTATGTTGCCCAACACTCGAGGAAAAATCACCAACCCGTATATACCTATGGCAAACAAATCCATCTTCATTTCCTCATCTGGATGCACCGGTATTATGTCCCGGATGCTCTCCCATGAAAATGCAATACTTTCTCCCCGAACCTGAATTATTCCTTTAGCCCACACATCACTCATTCCGGCTAGAGAACTCAACTTCGAATGGTAATTCTGAGACTTAGGAGGCTTCGAGTAGATCCAATCTTTGTTGACATTTCTTCTATTTATCAAAGCTGTGTATTCTTCTATTGTTGGCATCAAATCGTTTCCATTGAAGGTGAAACAACAGAAAGTGGGATTCTAGAACTGAAACGCGGCTCTGAGCAAAGGCTGATTAATTCTGACATATATTAACTGAGCTATATCCCCATAATTTTCACGGAACCGGTCTTGTACTCTCGCTTCCCAACTTTCCCATATCTCTTTTAGCTCATATAAATCATTTTGTTGTAAACTGACATACGTGTACCCGGGCACAATGCGTTCGCTTGGTTGACTGTCTCCAAAGGCCTTTTGGTTGACTTCGGACCAATGTCGAATTGCTGAGTTCTTATCTTGGTCACCTAGAAGACTTTTATCCATAATGAAAGCTCTCAAAGCGGGCAAACCACTCGAATCAACACCTTTAAAAAGGAATGCAAAAAGAAGGCAAAGAAAAAAAGAAAAAAAAAGGAAACAAAACAAACAAAAGGAAAAGGGGAATGTGTTAGTAAGGATGCCATAAATAACAAAAGCACAAATAAATGATATCAACAAATGACATAGAAAAAGAGCAAGATAAAAAAAATCTAGATATCATACCTAATTCCCCTAGGTTATCCGCATGGCTCTAATGGGGTGGGTTTACTAGTTCTCTAAATGCAATTTTGGTTCTAGGAGGTACCCGAATTGTCCTTGCTGTCCTCTTCTAAGAGTAGCAAGGCCCCCGATCATCACCCATTATAGGCTCATCTCAATCGAGTTCAATTCGAGAGGACCCTTTTGCTATGCCCATACGAGGAAACAATATTCCTACGAAGACATAGGGTAATCGAGCCCCGCAGGTACTTTACTAGGCCCCTACGAAGGAACAATATCCTTACGAAAACCTTAGTATTTTCCCCCCACTTAAAGAGACAGGTTAAAATGATATAACTTCGAATTAATAAACAAATGATAATTTAATTGCCACCTTAATTCAAAATATCCAAAATTAATTAAGCGGTATTTAAAAACAAGGCTTGACTCGTTTGAAAATTTTTGTCCCCAGCGGAGTCGCCAACTGTAGCAACCTTTTAAAATGTTTATTATTAGGTGTAAATAAAAATAGGGGTCACTAGTTTGAAAATTAGGGATTAGACTAAAAACGGTGCTTTAAAATCTAAGGCTTAAAATTTGGGAATTAGGGTTTGGAAAACCTAAAAAGGAGATTGAAAACTTTATTAAAAATTAGGGATTTGAAAAATGTTGGGAATGTTTAAAAACGTTGGAGTCGCCACCGGTCACTTTTGGGTTGACCGGACACCGGAAAACCAGAGATTCGAAGTGTTTGGGTTCGAGAGTCGGTTACGGTTTTAAAACAGGTTTAGTGTTTAAAAACTGCCCAAAAATTGGCACCTTTAAAATAAATTACCGCTTAATTAATTGTGGATATTTTTGAATTAGAGTGGCATTTAAATTATTTTTGTTTAAAGATTCGAATCAATTTTATTTTTATCGTGTCTTTATTCGAAGGCAACGCATACACCGCGACCATTGCATTGGAACACGGGCCCGTTACGACCGAATAAAGATGTTTAAAATTAAATTCATTGATTAATAGGTATGAGGTGTGAACGTTGAACAAAAGAAGCGTACACGGAATACTTGCATAAATTTAACGCATGAATAACAAAAAAAACATAATAGAGACAAAGATATATACATCCAAACACATACTACAAACATAATAAAAAAAGCATGAGATAAACGTATAACAATGTTAATAAAATAAAACACGAATAAATAAATAAAAAACGTGGCATATTAAGATAAAACATAATGAAACAAAAGTATATAAATTGCAAAGATACATAAAAAGTGCTTGATAACCTAATATACTCACGTGAAGCAATGTAAAAGACAATGCACAAAAACATGACATATATGCTAATAAAATGATGTATACCTAATAACTATAGAAACAATATATGTGATGTATAGAAGATAAGCTAAAGTGTATAACATCTAATGAAATATAAACAACGTATAATGGTAAAAAAGACATGATGTAAGAAGCAAATGAAATAATATATGCAAGCTACATGTACATAAGAACTATACTATGTTATATAAGGTATCGGAAATTACATGACATGAATGAATAATAAAACGTAAATAAATAAACGATGCACAAATTACATAACAAACTAGAAACCGTTCGAATGCCAGATGACCCTTCGTTTCTCGATCAGCCACGTCGTCAATGTTCCCTCTCCGATCCCGATCGTCGATAGCACATACAAACAAACAAAGAGTTTCAGAGGCTACTAATAAACATTTCGTAGAGTCAAAAACACCCACAATATCAGAGATTTCAACAAGAATCATCAAGATCGTAACCAACAGCAGAATCAATAGAATATTTTAGGTCATTTTATCTATTGAAAAAAAACCATGTAATCACTCGGATATAAAACCGAAAGCCAACATTAATGTAAGGCAACTCCTTTTCGATCAATAGAAAGAAAAAAGAAACAGCTTTTAAGAGGTAAAATCCTCTCGAGTTTCTATCTTTTCAAATGCAATGGGAATCAAATCAGATTAGTTTTTTTTTTCTTTTACTTACCTTGATGTCCTTTGGTATGGTAATAAACCCACGGTCTTTGTGCTTTGAGGGGTGAGCCAAGATGGAGAAGACCGATGCTTCTTTTTCTCTTCTTCATCTTTCGAATAAAATGATTTTTTGCACCTTTTTGGCATGAAACCAAGTATTTTTGAATCGGGTTTTTCAAAATAAAGGAGATTTTGTTTTTGATTTGAAAAGTGAAGAGGCTTTCGAAGGTTTTTACTTCACCGGCCGCCGTAAACAGCGGCCGTCGCGGTGATTTTTGACTCTGGAACAGTGATTTCTGTGGAAAACATGATAAACATTTTGAATGTGTTCATATGTTTCCCAGGATTACAGAGAGTTTATTTTTTTTCTTTTGTTTTCGGGTTGAACAAATGAAGAAAGGGTCTGGTTCATTTTATTTTTATGTTTTATACCCTCGGTCCATTTGAAAAAGGGGCAAATCACTTTATTAAACCCTTCTTTGCTTTCAAAATCGTGCCCGTGGTTCCTCTGATTTCTTAAACGTTTTCAATCTGGTCCTAAATCAACTTGTACTCATTTTAACAAGGGATTTATTTACGAGAGGAATCCTTTCGTGCCTTGGAGGTTATTTTGAAGTCCTTCCTCACTTTAAAATGACACTTTGAGGGTCAAAATATTTTTAAAATCTTTCAATCAGGTCACTATTCGAGAATAAAAGTTTTTTTCTTTTTAATTTTTGATCCCAAGCTTCTGTTTTTGTTCATTTTAGTCCATTCCAGTGGCTCTTTTTCTTATTTATTTTGGTTTATTCATTTTATTTATTTATTTATTTATTTATTTTGTTCATTTATTTAATCCTTCATTTGATTATTTACTTTATTCATGTCTCTTATTTTATTTGTACATATGTTTACTTTTATTTATGTCATGCTTTATTATTTGTTTGCATGCATTTTATTATGTTTTTATCTTTGTACATATATGTTTTATCATGTTCTTACTTATTTATGTCATACTTCTTTTATTTATGATTTGAATTTATTTTTATTATTGTTTATGTAGCGACCCTTTAAAATGTTTATTATTAGGTGTAAATAAAAATAGGGGTCACTAGTTTGAAAATTAGGGATTAGGCTAAAAACGGTGCTTTAAAATCTAAGGCTTAAAATTTGGGAATTAGGGTTTGGAAAACCTAAAAAGGAGATTGAAAACTTTATTAAAAATTAGAGATTTGAAAAATGTTGGGAATGTTTAAAAACGTTGGAGTCGCCACCGGTCACTTTTGGGTTGACCGGACACCGAAAAACCAGAGATTCGAAGTGTTTGGGTTCGAGAGTCGGTTACGGTTTTAAAACAGGTTTAGTGTTTAAAAACTGCCCAAAAATTGACACCTTTAAAATAAATTACCGCTTAATTAATTGTGGATATTTTTGAATTAGAGTGACATTTAAATTATTTTTGTTTAAAGATTCGAATCAATTTTATTTTTACCGTGTCTTTATTCGAAGGCAACGCATACACCGCGACCATTGCATTGGAACACGGGCCCGTTACGACCGAATAAAGATGTTTAAAATTAAATTCATTGATTAATAGGTATGAGGTGTGAACGTTGAACAAAAGAAGCGTACACGGAATACTTGCATAAATTTAACGCATGAATAACAAAAAAAACATAATAGAGACAAAGATATATACATCCAAACACATACTACAAACATAATAAAAAAAGCATGAGATAAACGTATAACAATGTTAATAAAATAAAACACGAATAAATAAATAAAAAACGTGGCATATTAAGATAAAACATAATGAAACAAAAGTATATAAATTGCAAAGATACATAAAAAGTGCTTGATAACCTAATATACTCACGTGAAGCAATGTAAAAGACAATGCACAAAAACATGACATATATGCTAATAAAATGATGTATACCTAATAACTATGGAAACAATATATGTGATGTATAGAAGATAAGCTAAAGTGTATAACATCTAATGAAATATAAACAACGTATAATGGTAAAAAAGACATGATGTAAGAAGCAAATGAAATAATATATGCAAGCTACATGTACATAAGAACTATACTATGTTATATAAGGTATCGGAAATTACATGACATGAATGAATAATAAAACGTAAATAAATAAACGATGCACAAATTACATAACAAACTAGAAACAGGATAAAAAAACAAAGTATGAAGACAGATACATAATGATACAGAAACAAAATAGATTCGAATAAAATAATAAAATAAAATAACACAAAATATAAATAAGCTCGAATAGGGACTAAATTAGAAAGATTTAAAAAAAATCAAACCCTCAAACCGTTATTTTGAAACGGGGAATGGCCTGAAAGTAACTACATATACACGGAGGGGCTTAAAAATGATAAAACCAAATTTAAAATAATAAAAATCACCGGATTGGTGACTAAATTAAAATACGAAACAAAGGTCCAGGGACCTCATGTATAATATCGAGGGGACGGAGGGATTTAAAATTGCAAAAAGACCATTTTCTTTTATTTTCTAAGTATAAAACACAAACACGATTTTTTTTGCCCCCTCTTATTCATTTTTGCTAAAACCGAATCAAAAATCCTCTGTAAGCTCTCTGTTTTCAATCGACTAAAACCCAGAAATGATGAACACCTTGAAGGTGTTCATCGCTTTTTGCAGAAAACCCCAAGAGGGGGACCAAAACCTGCCGCACCGGCCACCGTTGGAGGTGGTCGGAGAAGCTAAATCCCCTTTTTCACGTTTTGAAACCAAAAAGAACCACTTTTTTCTTGAGTTTTAAACCCCGAAATAGATCTGAAATCTCTTGTTCGTTGGAAAGGGAGTTCGAAATCTCTGGTTCCGAAAAAAAAAGGGAGAGATGGCTCCTTCCTCCTTTTACCGGCTCACCCTCAGACGCGTAATACCGTAGGATTATTGTCGGCGGTGGGAGAACACGAGGAAGCCAGAAAAAGGTTAAGTAACTTTACTTTTTTCTTTTTTTTTAGAACATGCATGCGAGAAAAAAAGACTCTAGGCTCTTTACCTTTCAACTATTCACTGTGTTTTTTTTGTATTGATTCTCCTCTGAGTTTTCTTTACATCTCTTTTCATTTTCGGTTATATAGCCGAATTTACAAGGGATAAAAAAACTTAGAATTCCCCTTTTTGCTCTCTGGGATTTGTCTTGATGTTATGCCATTGTACGTTCTAACTATTTTCGGGCATTTGGTATGTGTGACCTCTGATTTCTCTGTTGCGGGGGACCGGCTATGCTCTGAAATCTCTGCTAATTTTTGTTTGTTTTCTTCTGTGATTTGTACATTCCTGACACTTCTTTTTTTGTTGGTTGTATCCGTGTCGATCGACGGAGGGGGAGAGATCATCGAACGCGTTAGACGGCTGCCGGAGAGACGAAAGGTCGCCTGGGGAGCTGAGTGGCCGAGCGCGTGCTTCCCACGCGCACGTGGAGGAACTGACCGGGCGCGCGTGATGCGCACGCAGCATCTGGAAGCTTCTGTCTCACTAATCTCGACCGTTGGATCATAGATTCGATCCAACGGCTCAGATGCAGCTGCGCAAAGATGAACAGAGGAGTTAGGGTTTTTTTGTTATGAATCCGGGTTTGGGCTAGTCCGACTTGGGCTTGTAAATATTAATTCGGGCTTAATGTTTGTATGGGCTCAATGCAAAAATAATTAGATTATTTAATCCGGGCTGGTATAATTAAATGTATTTGGGCTCTGTATTGGACTTTCTTTTATTTTGGGTTTTATTATTAGTTTGGGTTTAAGTTTTATTTAACAAATATAATAATAATACTAATATATATATTATAATAATAACCGGATAACAATAAATATAAATATAACAATAATAATAAAAATAAAAATAAAAATAATAATAATAATAATAAAAATAATAATAATAATAATGATAAAATGATAAAAAAATAATAATAATAGTTATAAAAAGATAAAAAATAATAATAATGATAAAATGATAAAAAATAATAATAATAGTAATAAAAAGATAAAAATAATAATAATGATAAAATGATAAAAAAAAAATAATAATGGTAATAAAAAGATAAAAATAATAACAATGACAATGATAAAAATGATGAATAAAAAAGAGTAAAGATATACTAAGAATAAACTATGTATGTGTTATTTACAAAATATCAAGTTGATAGAATTAAAGTAATACAAGATTTTAAAGGTAAACAAGTGCTATTTTTTGCATTTTGATTACCGAATACAAGCCCCTTATTCGAATTAAAATTAAAATTAGAACACAAATTTAGACCGGATAAAATTAGTGATTACAGTTTACATGCATTTTACTTTTGTAAATGCGTCCTTTTGTTATATTTGTATTTATTTATTCATGTATTGTTTAATTATTTGTTTATTTTATTATTGTTGCATGCTTTACCCTATGCATTCTTATTATGGTTGTACATATTTGTTTGTATCTTTATCATGTTTTACTTGTTGCATGTTTTTTTATATATTTTGTTATATTGTTTTATTTTTGTAAATCACATTTCATACTCTATTAATTAATAAATCTAATTAAATACGTCTTTATTTGGTCGTAACGAGCCCATATTATCCGACGTAAGGATGGGGGTGTATGCGTTGCCTTCAAATAAAGACACGGTAAAAATAAAACTTAATTCGAATATTATACAAATTCTAATTTAAATGCTACTTTAAAACTTAAAATTTTCAAAATTAATTAAGCGGTGATTTGTAAAGGTACCAATTTTGGGCGGTTTTAAACCCTAAACTCATTTTTAACCGTAACCGACTCTCGAACCCAAATCATTTCGAATCTCTGGTGTTCGGTCTACCAAAAGTGACCGGTGACGACTCTAATATTTTTAAATCATTTTGACCATTTTTTAAAATTATTTTAAATTCAAAACCCCAATTTTCAAAATTCCCATTTTTTATCCCAATTTTCAAAATCCCTAATTTCTAGGTCTAAATTCCCCTTTTCAATTTAAACATAATGTCCAATTTTTCAAGACCTAATTCTTCAATTTTTGAAGTTTCCACTAGTGACTCTATTTTTTAATTACACTTTTTTCATTATTTTTTTTATTACACTTATAATTTTTTAAAATTTTAAAAGGGTCGTTACAGTATCCGAAGATGACACCTGAAGAATAGGATGTTACTTCCATTGAAATACCGTTAAAATTTAAAAACTAGTTGGTTGGAGTCACTACCGGTCACTTTAGTAGACCGAACACCATTAAAAATTGACCAGAGATTCAAAACATTTGGGTTCGGGAATTGATTACGTTTGGGAAATGATTAGTACCCCACAACGCCCAGAAATTGGTACCTAAAGGTTCACATCGTAATTATTTAAGAAAATATAAAAATTTTACATTTATTTTTTTTCTTCCGATTTCTTCTCCCTCTCTTTTGATTTGTTTCGAACGTGGTGATTTTGTTATGGGTTTGCTTCAAATTCTTTTTTTTATTCTATTTGATTTTTATCGTCCCCATTATATCAGTTCGAAAGGGATTTATGTAACCCATATTTATATAATAAAATATTATAAAATCTGATTAGATTTTTAATTTAATCCTCTTTTCTTTTAATTTCTGTAGATTTGAAGGTGGTAGGGCGTTGCTTGAGCGGTGACCGACATGTTGGACCAATGAGAGGACGCGTGGCGATCACGCACAATTCGAATTGTCGCGCGTGGCGACCACGCACAAGGACTGGGCAGATGGATTAAACGGCGGCGGCGGCTAGGGTTTATAAGGTATATTATTAGATTTTGTTTTGTTTATTTTAGATTGGGTTAGGGTTAATTTAGGCATTGGGCCTGGGTTAATGAATGAGTTGATGGATTTAGGGGCTTGTATTGTAACTGAATTTGGATAATAATATTAGTTTGATTAAATGGGTTATTACATTTTGTTTAGAGGTTTACTTAGGCAAGTTTAAAATTTAAACATTATGATAGCGTTGATAGATTATTTTATTACTATGTTAATATAATTAAAACGATATTATTTTGGTGTGGCTATTAATTCTTAAATTATGTTCTTTTAGTTATTAAACATTACGTTTATATCGAATTCACCGCCGAAAATTAAAATGTTTCAATTTTACATAATAAATATTTCAACTGTCATTGTCAATCAATCAACATCTTTGATTAATTTTTATTTATAACAAAATTGGTATTAAAATAATCAATCAACTGTCATTTTCTATGAAATTCACTCAAAATTCATTTAAAAGTTAGTCATACTAATATTTGATCTGCACCAATAACCATCGAATAAGACTTGGTTTTGCAGTATGTTATTCATTTCTTCAAAATAATATTTTTCACCATTTAAGTTTTTAAAGAAACATCTCAAATCCATAAAATTCTCTAATCATCAACGATATATTTTTATTTTATTTAATTTAAGTTTTAAAAATATTGTAAAAGATTCTAAATTTAAAATATGATAAAGAACGATAAATAAATTTTTCGATCTTTATATTGATTATAAAAAAATCATAGAATGGTAACAATTTAATGTTAGTGGAGATTAAAAATATTAATAATTAAAATTAATGCATGTAATAATAAAATATTTACCAATCTTAAAATTTAGTGCATGTAATAATGTTTGATTATTAATAACCACATAAAAAATGGCGTTGTTTTGGCCTTGTCATCATCTCATATGGTTTCATGGTTCAATCCTTACATCGTAACAAAATAAATATTTAGATCTAAGTTCAAAGAAAAAATATGTTAAAATTAATGAAAATTTAAAGTTTTGTGTTATCTAAAATAGTTTACCCGTAATTAACTAATCATAATATTTTATATAGCTTTGAAAGCACTTCTACAATTATTTACTAATTTATGAATAAATTACAATGGATAACATTCAAACGCATATTATAATATTAAACTTTTAAATTCTTTTAATTGCATCATTAATCGTTAAAATTCGAACATATTAATGATATGATCGGATTCTTCTGTCACTATGATAATGTGGCCAAGTTTTAGTGCGGCTATTAATTCTCAAAACAAATTATTTTTGGTATTAGATTTTGTGATGCATCGATTTTATTACTGAACTTTAAAACAATTTTATTGTTGTCGATGAATATTTCAATCGCCGCTGATAATTAATTAATATATGTTATTATTAGATATTTGTGATAAGATTAATACACTAATACTTGTATTTTTTTTTATAGAATTGATTTTTCACAAAAACCATTCAAAATCAATCAAAAGTCACCAAAAGAATTTAGCATGATAATATTTTAATCTTATTTTATGATCACTCAATGAGGCTAGTTTTTTAATATGGTGTTTGTCTTCTCAAAAGAATATCTTTCGCATGGTGGCAGATTCAAAACTATATGTGAGGGTGGGCACAAATCAAAATATTTTTTTAGGATAAGTACAAATCATAAAAATCTCAAAATTTCAGGGTGGACACAATCATAAAATTTTAAAAATTTTAAAGACTAATTCATAAAAATTTCAAAAATTAAAGTCAAATACATAAACTTTTAAAATTTCAGGGTGGGCATGGACCCACTCTCAATTCCATATGTATCTGCCATTGCTTTTGTCGTTCAAATTTTTGAACGAAACCTCAAAATTAGAAAAAAAACCCAAACATTAAAAAAATATAAATTTTTTATTAATTTTTATTAATTATGATTGGATTTTATAAATATAAATTAAAAAAAATGAGTGAAATATAAATATTTTGGTATCGTTTATTCCATAAATAATGATCAATCAATCCATGTTTAACAAGTAAATTATACCTATAAACACACCTCTTATGGGTAACTGATAAGAGATATATCAATTACACGTTGAACGACAAATATGAAAAACTTCAATCAAACGACATCTGATTAGTATATCTATCGTTGATTACAAATGTGAAATTGGTTTAACCTTGAGCAATAACATTAGATTAATTTTAATTTATTTTTGAGTTTAATTTTAAAAAAAAAAGTGCTACGGGTTGGTCTTTTATTAAAAAATAAAAAAAGGCCGTTAAAACCTTAAATGAATTATGAAATAAAATATTAAATATTTATTTAACTCAAAAAATAATTTAAATATTTAAATAAAAAATATATATAATTTAAATACTTAACGATTAAACGTTTATATTATATTATATATATAAAGCTCACATTATCATCCTAAGTCATCATACAAACCATACTTATCAATCATTTCAACTTTTAAAATTTACGAATTATATTAAAATTTTAATAAAATTAGTAAATAACTTATATTACATTATTTTAATTTTACCGAAATTAACAAATATTTAAAAAAATAACCATAACAACATTCCTACCCTACCCTTTTGACCGAAATACATTATTGTTGACAACGATCTTTCCTCTGAAAATTACTCCAAACAAAATATAAAATTAATATTTTTTTTTAAAAAAAAATCTAATGATAATCTTTTTTACAAACCAGTAATCGAATACGAAATTAAAACAAGCTTATCAAGGTATCAAAGAACAACATTTTTTTAATTATTTTTTATTATTATTTTTTTATTTTTAAAGATTTGTCATGATTAATCTGGACCGACTTATATTACACACCTAGTTTTGATGGGTGAATCTCCCAATAAATATATATATGCACGAGCTATCTAGCCCAAGCGGTTAACGGAACGGTTGTTGTTCTTAAAGATCACGGATTCTAATGTCTAATGGTAGAGATTATATTCTAAAATAGATACTATTGTAATTACTATTTTCCCAAATTCACCTGCAAATATATCCAACTTTTTTCATTATCATGACCCCCCCCAGCTAAAAAATTTCCAAACAGCCCCTTTACCATTAAAAAAGGAACTTTAAAGTGCATTATTAATAATAAATAATACTGTCAACCAGCAGTTTCTGCTTTTTCTAATAACCAGCAGTAGGCTACACTATATGCTAGATTACACAGTATACATCATTCCAACTTCAATCAGATTGGTGTGAGGAATGTTTAGAGCTACTGCAGGACCCCTGCAGTTCTTTCTAAGAAAGGAATAACCAGGTAGGGGAATCAGTGTAAGGGTCCTGTTTTATCATTGCAGGTCCAAATATTGCATCTTCATTCTGATAATTCTGCAATTTCCCTATGAACGTGCTAGAGTAAACATAAAGAGGTGAAGTGCTAAGATCTCCATACACCACTCCCAAGCTCTGATATGCTAATATTAGGTTCCTAGAGAGATTGACCCACGAAAGCTGCAAAAGTGATACAGATGCTTAACAATTTGTGGTTAAATAACAAACAAATGCTGCCATGATTTATGCTGAAACATACCAAAGCCCAAGACTCCAATTCAAGCAGTAGTCAATATAGAAAACATTAAATAGAAAAAAATCAGGAAAGTATTCCAATATAAGGAATTAACGCCAAAGTTATCGTATACATATTACAAATTGTAGCTATGTCATCATATTGATTAACATGTAAATTTGGCATGGTTGAAGTAGGAACAAGAAACACTGATTAAGCAGAACAGAAGCAGGTCAAAACTAGTGTAATTCAAAGCTTAGAAATTATAATAGGGAGGAACTGTTATTGGCATAAAGAACAGGAAGCAAAAAGAAGTTTAAAAAACCAATAGCATATGAAAATAGCTAAAGTTGAGAATATATCTCATAAAACAGTTATACTCCATTTGTGGTGGGAAGGAAAGGGGAAAAATAAGACAAGGGTTGAGCTACAAATTAGAATCTGTTTATGAATCTCATTTCTCTCAACCATTAGACTAAAAGTTTTCCACCGTTCTCCCAACCAAACATATAATTCGATTTTCTCTGTTTCGCCACAGAATTGAATGAAACACAGAAACGAACAAGACTGATACTTCATTTACCGTTCCTAAAATCAGTAGGGAAAAAAACTGAGAGAAAGGAAACAGGTCACATGGAAAGCAAACTAAGCAGAAACTGAATCGAACAGAAGTTAGGTTAGTAAAAGTAAAAGACTGAAAGCATGATAGAATCGTTGCTAAAAACCTATACTAAGTTCTCACTCAATCAAACATCTGATTAAAATAAAGACTTAAGCTACTGACATGAAAGCAATGATGAGATCAATTAAACAGAAGGTAGATGCATCCAGATTGAAAAGCATCGCAAAACAAGCAGGTTACAAATAAGAAACCGAAGCACACAAGAAGAAGATCCAAAAACTAAAAAATACAAGGCGAATAAAAGAAGTTAATCCTAACTGGTGAAGTATTTCTCTGAGACTGAATTGCGATTCCTGAATCTGCTTCCATTGAAGTCAAGCCTGAAGAAGGAGACCTGGAGACGAGAGTTATCGTTTCCGCTTAGTGACTGAGGAGGCAGAGTGGGTTGAATTGGTACCGTTGATAATCTGTCATCATATGCGCCTACCTTCCATACAGATCTCTTAAACAGTTCTGATCTCAAAAATATATAGAGGTGATGATAATCGTTCGTCTCATTCACTCACCGGTTGGTCCGGTTCGGTCGGGTTCGTTTAGTTTAGATCATTTATTTATATTTATTTCTACCATAAACACTAAGCCCCTATTTTTTTTTTTCTTAAAAGCAACCAAAAGTACTTAAAAAATGCTTTTGATAGATAAAAGTTTTTTTTTGGTGTTTTTAGTTGTTTTTTAAATCAGTTTTTTTCACCCAAACTCAAAAGTTAAAATTTTTGACTTTTGAGTTGGATAAGCTAATTTAAAAATAAAATTACTTATTTACCCTTATAATATATTTGTTAAAATAATATTTATACATATATAATTATAAAATAATATATATTTTATAATATTTTATATTGAGAATAAAATTATTTTATTTTTAATTTATTTTAAATTTATTATTAATTTATAATTATTGTGTTCGTATATAATCTAAAATATGTATATATTTTTAAATTAAATTTTATAAAAAAATATTTTTTATTATAATTTAAATTTATTTTTTAATAATCATAACATTAATAAAAATTTAAAATTTTTAAATATAATTTAAGTTCACTAATACATCATGTCTAAAATAGACATTTTATCTTTTCAAAATCACTTTTTTACATTAATGACAAACACTACTTAATTTTTTAAAATCACTTTTTCAACCTGTCGCGACCTCTTTAAAAACACGGATTTAAGTGAAAAAAAGCATGGCGATTAATTTTAAAAATACAAACTTTATCGCTTTTAATCTTGAAAAATCCAATTTTTAGGAAAAATATACATAATTAAATTTTTAAAATGATTTGGAGTCGCCATCGGCCACTTTGGTAGGCCAGACACCATAAAACAAACCAGAGATTTGGGTTCGGTAGTCGGTTACGTGTAAGGACGACCCTTACAAACGCCCAAAAAATTGGTACCTTATTAATTTCACGCGGCATTTGAATATTTTGAAGATAGATATTAATTTAATTCTCTATTGTTAATTAAACATTACTTGAATTGAGGATATCCTTTTGATTTAGAAATTACATCACCTTTAAACTTGAGCTGAATGAGACGTCCTCTAGATAGGAAATCTCACCCAAATTCAAAGGAATATAAATTCCGCCTCAAAAGGTTAAATGCATGACCAATTTTATCTTGTTCATTTTAAGTTCTAACCTACGAGGGCTCCATTAATTATGTGTTAAAACCTATTTTATTTACTAATGTCACTAGTTATTTACCTATCAATTTTATTTAATTCTAAGCCTAAGTTATTTTATCAAAATTCTAGGTCTTAATAGCACATGAATTCGATACCAAGGTACACTCTTTAGGCCAACATCATGGTACGTCAAAACATCAGCCTCTTTAGTGTATCCGAGATATAAGATTCAAATACCATTATTTATTATTTATCTCCCTATTTAATTAATTAATTAATTAAAGCGACTAGTCCTAGAGGGCTCTATATTAATTAACTAAATGTTTATTAAGTGATCTCCCTAAAATATACCATGCGATATTTAAAAAAAAGAACATAATTAAATAAAATAAAATAAACAAACAAACTAAAGGAACTTGATATTTTCATTAAAAACATGGGAGTACAAGTTACAATAAAATTGATCAAAAAAAGAGTACAAAGGGACTTACATTGGTAAAGATAAAGAGAAAAAGTTCAAACTTCGAAAGGTGAATTAGATTTAATTAAGTGTAATTAACTTTAAAGTTTAGAATTTTTAATTAAATTAATTATTTAATTAAACTTTTCTAACTTCAACTTTTAATTAATCCTAATTAAAATCTAATTTGGTGAATTTTAGGTTTTAAAGTTTAATTGGGGTTAATTAGATCTAATTAAGTTAGGCTAATTTTAAGACTTATCTTAGAAATTAATTAAAATTAATTAAAATTATTAATTAAAATTATTTCTAAATTTTAAGAATTAAATTAAACCTAATTAAAGTCTAATTTGGTGAATCTAAATTTTAAAGTTCAAAGGCTGAACTAGACCTAATTAAGTTGGGTTAATTTTAAAACTTATCTTAGAAACTAATTAAAATTAATTAAAATAATTAATTAAAATTATTTTCTAAATTTTAAGAATTAAATTAAACCTAATTAAAGTCTAATTTTTAGGTCTTAGGGGTCAAATTAATCTTATATTAGATCTAACTAGGTTAAATTAATTTTAAATTATCTTAAAAATTAAATTAAATTCTATTTAGAACCTAATTAGGGAAATTTTTAAGTCTTAAAATTAATTTTTATCCTAATTAAAGTCTAAAATTAATGAATTTTAATCCTAGGGGTCAAATTAGGGTAAAAATGGACCTAATTGAGTGAAATGTAAAGGTTTAGGGGCCTAATTAGGGATTCTAGTGACCAGATTGCAAAATAGTTTAAACCTAGGAGGACTAAGGAGGTAATTAACCCCTACCCATTCAGAAACGGGTGGATTCGAGTTGAACTCGGATCCGACCCGTGTACCCGCGCCCTCAAAACGATGCCGTTTCGCCTTGGGTCAAAACCCCTCAACCCGAGTCAACTCGGCCATTTGCTCATCTCCATCAACTCGGTCAACCAACTCGGCTACTAAAATCCTCTGGGCTTAACACCTAAAAACCCAGAGGCTAAGAACCAAACGAATCAAAACCATGATTTTTGCATGGTGTTCTTCAGTGTTCTTGAAGAACACGAAGAACATGAAGAACACGGCGAGGAACCGCCGCGTCTTCCGCCGTTGGATCTAAGTTGCCGCCGCCGACCATCACGCCGACGTGTTTTCTGGCCGTCGTGACATGAAGCTCCGATCACCTTCCTCCCCCTCCGATGACCGGATTCGGTACCGAAAAGCTCGCCGGAGGTCAAAAACCCTAAAAAACTCTTAAAAAACACCTAAAAACCAGGATTTTCACGAATCTAACACTTAAAACGTGCCAAAAACACCCCTTAGATGCTTAAAACTATATGAAAATCCTGACCGAAACAAAGTCCCTCCCCAACTCAAACCTCAATCGGCAAAAGCTAAAGCTGGAAAAAAAATGAAATTCGAAATTAATTCTAAGGATCCGGTGATGCTTCAATCTCCTCCTCCGATTGCTTCTGATTCAAAAAAAATACTCCCTCCGATCGATCAACTCAGTTCCCCTTCACTTTGCCGATTGAATCCTTTTTAAAGGGATTCAAATCAGAATCCTAACCCAATTAAACACAACTCTATCCCTAAAATCACTCAAAAATCCAAACAAAACTCTTATCTAATCCCCAACAACCCCCACTCAATCCCTTCAAAATCGGAACTCTCCCATGTTTCAAATTCCATGTTTTTCGGTTTTCTTTTTTTTAATTATTTTATTATTTTTATATTTTATTAATTATTTATTATATATTTTTAAAATTCTTGTTGACACAACTATAGTTTTAAAATCACTTTTTCAACAACACATTTTATAAGTAATGCCAAACTAGCCCTAAAATGACTCCGACTAAATTATTTATATTTATTTATATTTGTTTCTAGAGTTTGGAGTCAAAAGTGATTTTAGAATTAAACATTACTTAATATATGGAATAAACCATTTTTTTATTTAAAAATTATTTTTCAAAAACCAAAATTTTTAATTTTTTAAAGGTATTTTTAAATAAAACTATTTATTTATTTTCGTTTATATTATTAATATTTTATATTTTTTAAAAAATTAAAATAAATATTTTTTTATTTAAAATTATTTTTGACAATAATATTAAATATTCTTATTTTAAATTAAATAATTTAAAATCATTTTTTATCTTACTTTTCAAAGATAATATCAAATTGTCCCTAATAAATTATTAAGTTTTACGTGTTTATAAAATTATTAAAAAAAAGTAAAAATCAATTGAATTTCTTTTATAAAATATATAATTAATTGAGCTAATATAAATCAAAATCCATCCAATTGAACCAAAAGAGCGATAATAATAAAAAGAATAAGATTTATCTTAAAAAATTCAATTTTGAGCGATTTGTAGGTTTGACAGACTTTGTTAAGCTCGTCGAGCTTAATTTGAAATTAACAATTTTACTATAATTTTTTAAAAGATACGAGTTCGTTAGAAAACATTTCATAATTAACACCGAAACAAAATTCAATATAGGAAAAAGAAAAAAATATTTTTACAATACAACACATAATGTCTAATTTATTTTAGTTAATTTTTCTTAGTTTATTTTATTATTTTTCTTTTACTAAAGAAGTTATAATTATTTTGAGTTGTTTACGAGTTTTTCAAGTCGAGTTTGAGTCGACTTGACTCGATTTATTAAGATCTCAAGTTAAACTTTGATCAAACCGAATCTGAATAACTCACAAGTCGACCAAGCTTATTATCCGCCCTAGCGTTGAAAGTTTTGTCGTTGCGCCATGTCCTACATCTTCCATTTTGGTATTTTTTTGTAATACCCTAAAAATTATTCCTAATTAAAAACCCTAATTTTGAAATCTCTAATTAAAAATTGTAATTTTTAGATACCTAATTTCTGAAACCCTAATTTTTTTGCGGTTTTAAATTGATTTTCTAAATTGAAGGGAATTTTTTAGATAAGATTATAAAGTTTTAAATGTGAATTTAAAGATTAAAAGTTAAAGTGATTTGATAACTTTTGAATAACTAATATGCTTTTAAATTGAATTCATTTTTTTACTAAGATTAATAATTTTTTTTATTATTAAGATTTTTCTACAATTAATCTTTTTATTAAAAGTATTATTTTATTCTAATTATTTTTTTTATCAAAACTCTTTATTTAATATTATATATTAGATAAAGAAAAGAAATCTCTTTGAAATTATACAACCTTATTTTTTTTATATTTATAATGAGATTTAATAGAATTTTAATTCTAATTGGAATCATTTACTTTTTTACCTATAAATACATAGTATGATCTAAGAGAAAATCATAAATTGTTTTCTCCATCAAGAATCACTAAAGCATCTGTTCTCACTCTTTTTTGTTCGAGTTCAAAACCATGTTATTCAGTAATTTGAGTCGCTTTGGCTAAGGTGTGTTCTCTTACTAGTGCTATATTTGTTTTGTTTCATATATATTTTGTTGTGTTCTGTGATTATCTGTTTACTGTGATATTGAACATACTATGTGCTATTGTGATCTTGAGTTATCCTGTGAGACTATGATCAAATTATCTGAATTGTGTGCTTCGTATTCTATACGAATATCTGTGATGAGACTTTTGAGAACTGTGACATTGATTGTATAGCATGTGCATGGGTGAGATTGTACGGAGGAAGTTGATTATACCACACAACGTTTTGGTGAAATAAGGGGTGAGGAGTTCTGGGGAACTACTTCCACAACGATCGGTTGGTTTAGCCACCACTATATTCGGCATTCAGAGTATAAAATTACATTCTCTGTGACATTGCATACATCATTCTCTGTGTTTATTTATTGCAGAAAGGTATATATTTTATCTATGATTGTGAATTGAGTGATATTGTGATGTTTGACTGCACTTTAGAGACACACTACGCTTTATAGCTCATTCTTTTAGTTTTTTTTCTTTAGATATCTGGTCCTAGGAGTTGGTACTCGGAGATCTCTCTCGGATACGGTTTATTAGTAGTAGTAGTATGATTATTTATAGACATTTTTATTTTGGGATTATTAGGGATTGGGATGTATTTAAATCTCATGCATAAAATCAATTATTCAAACTTGTTAATTTTAAATAAGAATATTACCTTTTAACCGTGTTTTTATCTTTTGGTTTACAAATTTGATTTTAAATCACTTTTTGCGATTACTTGACATGAAAGTTTTAAAAGCAACAGTTTTAACCTATTGTGCTCCTTAAGTCAAAATAAGGTGTTGTATTTTTGGCATTAGAGCCGAGTTTAACACTCGGATTGTGAGGCCCATTACAAGTGCTTTTACAAAAAATTTTGAAAAGTATGCATGCGTTAAATATTTTTCGAATATAGGATGTTTTTCAAAAAAAATTTATTCATGTATTTTAAATCCGAGACTTCAATACCAAATCTTACTTTAGGTTTGTTATTTATTTACACACTACTTTATGTTTTCATCTTTAGTAGATAGATTATTATGTCACATTGCATGAGTTTTTTTATTTGTGTATGTTTCATATATATTTAGATTTAGAAAAATTGTGTACCCGTTTGTTAGTGGTTACTACTCATAATATAGAATTTCTTTTTCTTTCAACCTCGAAAGTTATCCTTTTGAACCATGTGAATCCTTGAGCCATGTTATTTTAGTAACCTTTATAAGTCTTAACTCAAGTTTTGATCAAGGATATAAACTTTAGTTATCGAGCAAAAGATCGTGATTGTACCTAGCTTATGAATTTAAGATAAAAGTCTCTCTGAGAACTCTTTGTTGTCGTTTGTTACCTGAACCTAAATGCTCTTTTAAGTTTTTCTCTAAACATCGTTCTTTTGAAAATCTATTGCTATGTGTGAAAAATTTCAAGGACGAAATTTCTTTTAAGGGTGAGAGAGTTGTAATACCCTAAAAATTATTCCTATTTTAAAAACTCTAATTTTGAAATCCCTAATTAAAAATTGTAATTTTTAGATATCTAATTTCTGAAACCCAATTTTTTTTACGGTTTTAAATTGATTTTCTAAATTTAAGGAAATTTTTTTAAAATAAGATTATAAAGTTTTGAAAGTTTTAAATGTGAATTTAAAGATTAAAAGTTAAATGATTTGATGACTTTTGGATAACTAATATGCTTTTAAATTGAATTCTATTTTTACTGAGATTAATTATTTTTTTATTATTAAGATTTTTCTACAATTAATCTTTTTATTAAAATTATTATTTTATT
Organism: Abelmoschus esculentus; assembly: GCA_035048815.1. Taxonomy (NCBI): domain Eukaryota; kingdom Viridiplantae; phylum Streptophyta; class Magnoliopsida; order Malvales; family Malvaceae; genus Abelmoschus; species Abelmoschus esculentus. The sequence goes on from JAUCBN010000005.1 coordinate 18,304,271, forward strand.
TTAATTATTTTTTTATGAAAACTCTTTATTTAATATTATATATTAAATAAAGAAAAGAAATCTCTTTGAAATTATACAACCTTATTTTTTTTATATTTATAATGAGATTTAGTAGAATTTTAATTCTAATTGGAATCGTTTACTTTTTCACCTATAAATACATAGTATGATCTAAGAGAAAACCATAACTTGTTTTGTCCATCAAGAATCACTAAAGCATTTGTTCTGACTCTTTTTTTTGTTCAAGTTCAAAACCATGCTATTTAATAAATTTGAGTCGCTTTGGCTAAGGTGTATTTTCTTACTAGTGCTACATTTGTTTTGTTTCATATATATATTTTTGTTTTGTTCTATGATTATTTGGTTACTATGATATTGAACATATTATGTGTTATTGTGATCTTGAGTTATCCCGTGAAATTATGATCAAATTATCTGAACTGTGTGCTTCGTATTCTATATGAATATTTGTGATGAGACTTTTGAGAACTGTGACATTGATTGCATAGCATGTGCATGGGTGAGATTGTACGGAGGAAGGTGGTTTTACCACACAGCGTTTTGGTGAAATAAGGGGTGAGGAGTTCTAGGGAACTACTTCCACAGCGATCGATTGGTTTAGCCACCACTATATTCGGTATTCGGAGTATGTGATTGCATTCTCTGTGACATTGCATACATCATTCTTTGTGTTTATTTATTGCAGAAAGATATATATTTTATCTGTGATTGTGAATTGAGTGATTGTAATGTTTGACTGCACTTTAAAGACACACTACGCTTTATAGCTCATTCTTTTAGTTTTTTTCTTCAGATATCTGGCCCTAAGAGTTGGTACTCAGAGATCTCTCTTGGATATGGTTTATTATTATTTTTAGTACGATTATTTACAGACATTTTTATTTTGGGATTATTAAGGATTGGGTGTATTTAAATATCATGCATAAAATCAATTATTCAAACTTGTTAATTTTAAATAAGAATATTTACTTTTAACCGTGTTTTTATCTTTTGCTTTACAAATTTAGTTTTAAATGACTTTTTGGATTACTTAACATGAAAGTTTTAAAAGCAACAGTTTTAACTTATTGTGCTCCTTAAGTCAAAATAAGGGGTTATATTTTTGGTATTAGAGCCGAGTTCAACACTTGGATTGTGAGACCCATTACAAGTGTTTTTACAAAAAATTTTGAAAAGCATGCATGCATTAAATATTTTTCGGATATAGGATGTTTTTCAAAAAAAAATACTTATTCATGTGTTTTAAATCCGAGACTCTAATACCAAATCTTACTTTAGGTTTGTTATTTATTTACACACTATTTTATGTTTTCATCTTTAGTAGATAGATTATTATGTCACCTTGCATGAGTTTTTTATTTATGTATGTTTCATATATATTTAGATTTAGAAAAATTGTGTACCCGTTTGTTAGTGGTTACTACTCATAACATAGAATTTCTTTTTCTTTCAATCTCGAAAGTTATCCTTTTGAACCATGTGAATCCTTGAGTCATGTTTTTTAGTAACCTTTATAAGTCTTAACTCAAGTTATGATCAAGGATACAAACTTTTGTTATCGAGCAAAAGACCGTGATTGTACCTATCTTATGGATTTAAGATAAAAGTCTCTCTGAGAACTCTTTGTTGTCGTTTGTTACTTGAACCTAAATGCTCTTTTAGTTTTTCTATGAACATCGTGCTTTTGAAAATCTACTGATATGTGTGAAAAATTTTGAGGACGAAATTTCTTTTAAGGGTAGGAGAGTTGTAATGCCCTAAAAATTATTCATATTTTAAAAATTTTAATTTTGAAATCCCTAATTAAAAATTGTAATTTTTAGATACCTAATTTTTGAAACCCTAATTTTTTGCGGTTTTTAATTGATTTTCTAAATTTAAAGAATTTTTTAAAATAAGATTATAAAGTTTTGAAAGTTTTAAATGTGAATTTAAAGATTAAAAGTTAAAGTGATTTGATGACTTTTGGATAACTAATTTGTTTTTAAATTGAAATTTATTTTTACTGAGATTAATTATATTTTTATTATTAAGATTTTTCTACAATTAATCTTTTTATTAAAAGTATTATTTTATTCTAATTATTTTTTTTATTAAAACTCTTTATTTAATATTATATATTAGATAAAGAAAAGAAATCTCTTTGAAATTATACAATCTTATTTTTTTATATTTATAATGAGATTTAATAGAATTTTAATTTTAATTGGAATCATTTATTTTTTCACCTATAAATGCATAGTATGATCTAAGAGAAAATCATAAATTGTTTTCTCCATCAAGAATCACTAAAATTTCTATTCTCACTCTTTTTTTGTTCGAGTTCAAAACCATGTTATTCAGTAATTTGAGTCGCTTTGGCTAAGGTGTGTTCTCTTATTGGTACTACATTTGTTTTGTTTCATATATTTTTTTTGTATTCTGTGGTTATCTGTTTACTGTGATATTGAACATACTATGTGCTACTGTGATCTTGAGTTATCTCGTGAGACTGTGATCAAATTATCTGAACTGTGTGCTTCGTATTCTATACGAATATCTTTGATGAGACTTTTGAGAACTGTGACATTGATTGCAGAGCATGTGCATGGGTGGGATTGTACGGAGGAAGATGGTTTTACCGCACAGCGTTTTGGTGAAATAAGGGGTGAGGCGTTCTGAGGAACTACTTCCACAGCAATCAATATTTTATCTGTGTCATTGATTTCAAAACCATGTTATTTTAGCCACCACTATATTTGGCATTCGGAGTATGTGATTGCATTCTCTGTGACATTGCATACATCATTCTCTGTGTTTATTTACTGTAGAAAGATATATATTTTATCTGTGATTGTGAATTGAGTGATATTGTAATGTTTGACTACACTTTAGAGACACACTGAGCTTTATAACTCATTCTTTTAGTTTTTTCTTCTTCAGATATTTGGACCTAGAAGTTGGTACTCGGAGATTTCTCTCGGATACGGTTTATTATTATTTTTAGTACGATTATTTACAGATATTTTTATTTTGGGATTATTAGGGATTGAGATGTATTTATATCTCATGCATAAAATCAATTATTCAAACTTGTTAATTTAAAATAAGAATATTTACTTTTAACCGTGTTTTTATCTTTTTGGTTTACAAATTTGCTTTTAAATCACTTTTTACGATTACTTAACATGAAAGTTTTAAAAGCAACAGTTTTAACCTACCGTACTCCTTAAGTTAAAATTAAGGGGTTACATTTACGCGCCATGTCCTGCATCTTCCATTTTGTTATTTTTGTTTCAAGTTTTGTATTTGATGATTATATAAATATTGAACCTACAGATCTGTCTGTAAGTTGAATCAATCATTTCTATGTAAGGATATTTTTCTCAGTTTCCCCCCTCTTTTTCTTGATTCTTCTCATTTTTTTTTCACTTTGAATATCCATCGAGTATTGGTCTTAAAAGTGAGTGGTCTTAAAAGTACATTTCTGATAGAATCCATGAGCTGAGCTGAGGTGGCATTGGCTAAAGCAGTCATGGGTGGTGTATTTGTATACTTTTCTTAGTGCATGGTTGGTGACCGGTGGGAGAGAGCAAAAGTTGAGCCTGAGAGGATAAGAGGATGAAAAAAAAAGGTAATTTAAGCAATGCATTCTGTTTTAAATAATAATAATAAGGAATAAAGATAATTGTAACTTTAATGTTTAGAATTTTTATCATTTTGACTCTCATTCTAGTTTTTGATAAATTTAACTCTTAATTTATGTTTTTTTAACAAATAACTTATTTTTTAACTAATACAATATTAGACCGTTAAAAATTTAACGATATTGACATAACATATATCCGTGATAATATATTTCAAATAATATGCATCTAGCCTCATTCTACATATATATGAAATGTCATTATTGTTAATTTTTTTTACGATAATGACAAATATATACATGTAAAATATAATTCTATTCTAACATAAAATATAAAATAATTAAAATTCAAATAAAATATTAAAAATTAATTAAACTTAAAATAAAAGGATACTAAGCATTCTCAAAGATACGAAGAGAAACAAAACTTTCACTTAAAAATGACAAATGACGTCTAACATAAAAAAGAACTATTAATCTAAAAATTTTATCTCTTTCGAATTATTAGTCTGATTATATCGACAAACAATCTTTTATCAAAGGAGATCTGACTATATGTTAATACTGATAAATCAATCAAAAAATAAATATCGTGAGGACCTTTATGCGAGCCACCAAAACGATTGTAAAAATATATAAAAAATATACCAAAATCTATAAAAACCAGATCACAAGAACAAACATATCATAAAGATAAAAATTTATCTAAAATTATATAAAAAATCAAAAAAATATAATATAAAATAAAAAATAATAAAATATTAATAATCAATAATTAATATTAAAATTAAATATCAGCGTCAGATAAATAAAAATTGAAAAAAAAAGAACACAAAAATATGAAGAGAAAAGATATGTTAGGGAAAGACAAAGACAATTCGTGTTTTAAAAAACACATAATTAAGCTTATTTTTTTAACGAGATTGATTTCTAAATAATATAACATTTTTAAATGATATAATAATTTAAAATTATTTTTAATAATTATTATTTAGAGTAATTATATACACGTAAACTAGGCCCGTAAACGAACACAAAATTTTATGTACATATACTCTCAACCAACTCAGGAACAACAAGTGTTCCTTCAACCGATAAGGCTAGATGGTTCATGCAATTTCATGTTCATGTTCGTTTATTAATTAATGTAGTTTGTTCATGTTTGTTCATTTTTGTTCGTAAATATGATAAACGAACACAAACGAACGTAAATGAATATAAACAAACATATATAATGTATTAAATATTTAATATTTTGAGTTTGTTAAATTGCTTCAGTTAATTAATTGATTTTAAATTGAATTAATCGATAATTAAAATTTGAAAAAAACTCTCCATCATTAGTCGAAATCTAAAATTATCTAATAGATTAACCAATTTCGATTTGATTTAGTCGATTAATTCAATTTAATCAAACAATAAATGAACATAAACAAACTTTTCGTCAAACAATTCACCAACTATTAAAGGTTGGGCTTGTTTATAGCCCCTAACATAAACTCTAAGCTATATTTATAAATTTAAAATCAAAACGTTCTGAGAAAATAATTTTTTATTAGTGCGTGATGTTTTCCTTAATAAAAAATAAAATACTAATATATTTTAAAAATTAAATATAATAAATACAGGTTTGGATAAGGAAGAAGCATCTTGACACAGTATTATAATAATATAAGAAATATTAAATTAAATACCTGCAGTTCAGCGAGTATTAATAAAGTAGTGAAGTAAAAAAGAGAGTGAAAGAATGGCAGTTCCATTTCCATCTCCTGCACAAATACTTGTTTGAGTCTTCCCTTCCCTTCCGGGTTAACCCGTCTTTGCTGAAAATCTTTCCTTTCTATTTAGCTTTATGACTTCTAAGCATTTTGGCACTTGAAGCCCGAACTTGTTTCCACACTCACTTTCTAACTCAAACCAACAGCTCAAACACCCAGTACTGAAAAGTCAACTAAGCTGCGAAAAATGGGTATCGTGGAGTTGATCGGCATGGTGGTGTTATTGGGGGGTTTATGTGCAGAATCCAAGTTCATGGTCTATAACACTTCAGCAGGATTAGATGGTGGGAAAATCAATGTTCATTTGGTTCCTCACACCCATGATGATGTTGGTTGGTTAAAAACTGTTGATCAGTATTATGTTGGATCTAACAATTCCATCCAGGTGGGATCTTTCTCCTTCTACTCTCTATTTCTCTTAAAGATTTATGTTTTTTTTTCTTTTTTATACTTCTGTAATTTGATCGCCATTCCTCTTTTTCTAGGGGGCTTGTGTGCAGAATGTGTTGGATTCTCTAGTGCCGGCACTGTTGGCTGACAAAAACCGAAAATTTATTTATGTTGAGCAGGCAAGAGTTTACCTTTTTTAATTTTTTTTGGGGGGGGAGGCTTATTCTTTCTTCAATTCAGTGGTATTTTTTTGATTAAATATCGATAATATGATATTCCCATGTCGAATTCGAACCCATGCAAGATGAACACGATGAGAATAATGAATGGATCTCTCAATTCAGTGGTATTTGGGAAAAAGAATTTTTTTAACCTTCGTTGGTGTAAATTTTTCCTCGAACCCAGCCTTGAATTCTTTTATTTATTGTCTAAAACACTGCATTAAACAAAATTTGAAGGTTATGCCTGACTGTACTAGCAGGAGATATGTGGTTGTCATGTGTCACTTGCCTTGTTTGTGTTGTGATTGTCTTACTTGCACAATTTGTGCAGGCATTTTTTCAACGATGGTGGAGAGACCAGAGTGAGCTAACTCAGAGTATAGTCAAGAAACTTGTCAGCTCGGGTCAACTGGAGTTCATGTAAGTCGTGACATAAACCTCCCCCCCCCCCCCCCCCCAACCCCCCCAAGTTGCATGTCTGAAAGGCTGAAACCCCATTATTTTCTATCATATCCATTGAGTTTGTACTTCCCCTCATTCTCTTCCTATGATTCTTCCAGAAATGGAGGCATGTGCATGCATGATGAGGCAGTACCACATTACATAGACATGATTGATCAAACAACACTTGGACATCGGTTCCTTAAAGAGGAGTTTGGCGTCACTCCAAGAATTGGATGGCAAGTTGATCCTTTTGGACATTCTGCAGTACAGGCATACTTATTGGGCGCAGAGGTTAGTCTATCCATAACTACTGCTTCTAGCTTGCTTCCTTAATTTAGTGTTTCTCACTTTCAAGCAGCATAGTTTAGACAGATTCATGTTTCCATTTTTTAGGTTGGGTTCGACTCGTTTTTCTTTGGCCGTATAGACTACCAAGACAGGATTAAGCGAAAAAAGGAGAGGAGTCTTGAAGTTATTTGGCGGGGTTCTAAGAGCCTGGGCTCATCTGCTCAGGTGAATATCATTGTTTGGTTTATTTTTTATTTGGAATATACATGATTAGCTTTGGATAACGCATTTTGTACTTTACCAATATAGCATTTACTGTTTGTTTACCTTTCAAAATGTCATTGGGGACGTATATCACTATTCCACTGTTCTTTGCTTTGTATTCACTTGAACTTAGATGTATTGCAGATTTTTGCTGGAGCATTCCCTGAAAATTATGAACCTCCATCAGGTTTCTACTTTGAAGTTAATGCTGATTCCCCTGTTGTTCAAGTAAGCTCATTGGAATGACATTAGTTTAGGCATTCTCTTGACTTTTGAGTATTTTAGTTGGTTCTAGTGTAACGGTTGCCTCTGATGTAGGATAATGTAGATTTGTTTGATTACAATGTCCAAGACAGAGTGAATGACTTTGTTGCTGCTGCAATAGCACAGGTACATGAAATTAGATCATCAGATGAGGAATTTTCTGTCTTGGTTTCCTTCCTGTCTCTTTGATGGAAATTTGTACTGTGTGGAACTCTCATAAGGTTTTTGCTTTTACTTCTCGTGCTATTTGGTCTTAATATTCTCAGGGATATCTTTTTTCCTTATTAAATTGTTTTCTTTTTTCTTTCTCCTTTTAATACTATGGCATTGTTGAAATTATAGATCTAGTTTATGAGATCGAAAGTATCTGTTTTTGCATTATCCATTTAAAGCTACACAGTATTCTATATATTCTTCCTGATTTAGAGTCTGCCATAGATTGGCTAATGTATTCGTTAGATATTTGAAAACTATGCTGTCTTTTAACTTCAAGAATTATATCTTTTATTGATTGTCCATACCAGTCCTGTAAGTGTTCATTTGATACTTTTTGTAAAAGCTTATATTTCATCTGCAGGCAAACATAACTAGAACAAATCACATAATGTGGACCATGGGTACAGATTTTAGGTATCAATATGCACATACCTGGTTCCGGAACATGGATAAGCTTATTCATTATGTGAATAAGGTTAGCATCTCTAGTTTCTTTAATTTTTCTGGTGACTGGAATTTAATCATGCTTTCCCCGGTATGTTTTTATCCTCTTTGGATGTCATATTGTCAATCTGAACCATTGTTTTAAGTGGTTTTGAACAAACACTTGCAGGATGGACGTGTCAATGCTCTATACTCTACTCCTTCCATTTATACTGATGCTAAATATGCTACAAGTAAATCTTGGCCACTCAAAGTTGATGACTACTTTCCGTGAGTTTATTCCTTGAGAATCTTGAAATCTTAGTTCCCATTTTTTTTATTTTCTAAGAAATTAATGTATACTTCTAACCAGTTATGCAGATCGTGCAAATGCTTACTGGACAGGATACTATACAAGTAGACCAGCTTTAAAATTCTATGTTAGAGTAATGAGCGGCTACTATCTGGTACTATTCTTTGTCCATTTTAATATGTTATTGTTAGTTCAATTAGTCTTTTTCGTATGGATACAGTTCATATTTGTCAATATGTGATCAGGCAGCAAGACAACTTGAATTTTTCAAAGGGGGGAGTGATTCAAGGCCAAATACGGACGCTTTGGCAGATGCATTGGCTATTGCTCAGCATCATGATGCTGTTACAGGTACTGAGAAGCAACATGTGGCCAATGATTATGCAAAAAGGCTATCAATAGGCTACACAGAGGTGCAGATTTGATCCTTACAATTTTCTTGGATAATGTTTCTTTTCACTTCTATACAAAGTTGTAAGCATGTTTGTTATCTTTGTGAAGGCTGAGAAGGTTGTTGCATCTTCACTTGCTTGCTTAACTGATTCAAAGTCATCCATTGGATACGTGGACTCAACAACCAATTTCCAGCAGGTATTTCATGACTGATGGAATTTATTTTCTTAAGACAGTTGATTTTCAATCTACATTATGATATGAAATTTAGCTAAGGGGATGTACATGTGAGATGCATCTTCTTATCCCCTTCTTTGATCTTTCTCAGTGTCCACTTCTGAATATAACTTACTGCCCTGCATCAGAGACTGACCTGTCTCATGGAAAGAACTTGGTAAGAAAGAATTTTCTATGTCTTATGTTGTTTAATATCGTAAATAATTCTTAGATAAATAAATTTTATGTTCTTTCCATTGACAGATTGTTGTGGTCTACAATTCTTTGGGATGGAAAAGAGAGGATGTAGTACGTTTTCCTGTGAGTACCTCCGTTTCTCTTTGCCTTCCACCATGTTGATTATTCATGAAACTTTATTTTTAAAATTAATAGTGTGATACTTAAAATCTCTATTGCTTGAGCCCTTTATTTTCCCTCGACTACTTGTTTGGACATCGAAGTGGTCATGGGTGTGATGGTAAGGAAAAACTTTAAAAAATTAAATATGTCCGTAATGGACATGGTTATTAGGGTAAGGAAAAAAACTTGTAAAAATTGAATATATCCATCGTGGACATTCATCCATATCCAACATTCCTAACTGAAGTGGAGCAGCATTGTTTCTAATGTATGTAATTTTATGTCTAAAATCATTCCCTAATATAGATGCCCGGGCTGTTATTCGGTGTGCATCTCATTTAGTTAGTTGATCAAAGTGGACCAAGGCAAATGCTAGTGAGATCTCTTTTCGAATATCAGGCTTTGCTGCTGTTAGGAAATCACATATGTTTTTCTGGTTTTCTGTAGGTTGTTAATGAAGATGTTGTTGTTCGTGATTCCGAGGGAAGAAAAATTGAATCACAGCTTGTTCCAATAGTTGATACCTATGTGGACATAAGGAACTATTATGCTAGGGCATATTTAGGCGGCAAAGCAAATGTTGTACCTAAGTTTTGGCTTGCATTCACAGTCTCTGTACCAGCTCTTGGCTTCAGCACTTACACCATCTCTACTTCTAAAATGCCAGGTTTACTCACGTAACTTCTCTACTTATTGAAAATTTCCTTATCTAGTTAAACAGGTATGGATGCTATTTCTCTGATTATCAAACTGCAGATAAATTGTTGCAATCTGTTTCTGTCTTATTTCAGGAGCTGGATCAACCAAATCATCTATATACAGATTTCATATGGGTGAACAACCAGTTATGGAAGTTGGTGAAGGAGATTTAAAGCTTACTATTTCAGCACCTCCAGGGAAGATCATAAATTATGCCAACAAAAGAAACTTGGTGGGTAATACATCATAAATATTGCTTATTTGGTGCTTTATTTTCCTTCAAGAATTTCTTTATGTTGGCCTATTTCGACTGTGAAATATGAGGCTTTTTCATTATTACATTGCTATTTGTATTTTTGTATGGTGCTTCCTTTTGTGCAATGGGAGGAAGTGAACTACGAGGCTCAACACCTGTATGGCTAATGCTTTATTTGAAACTTTTGGAGGTTGAGGAATCAGTGGACCAATCATTTAGCTTTTACACTGGATATAATGGAGCTAAAGACAAAGCACCCCAGGTATCAATATGTAGCATTGAAGTTCTTCATGCATAACACACTATAATTTGATATTCTCTTATTATTCTGTTGCATGCTTGGCAATTAAGTAACATTACTAGATATCTGTTGGTTGGTTGTTCTCATATAAGAACTTTGATGCTTTTACAAGAACTCTGGGGCATACATCTTCCGTCCAAATGGCACATATCCCATAAAATCTGAACAGGTGTGCAAGTTTTATTCAAAAACGTTTTTCTAGAAACCACATAATTACCTTAACTATAGTAATTCTTCTTAAATCTCAGGCCTCTATGACTGTTATAAAAGGACCATTAATACATGAGGTGCATCAACAGATCAATACGTGGATATTTCAGGTGCCTTGCCTTTTCCAATGCTTGCTTTTTGTGACATAATTTCTTTTTCCTGTAGAATCCCGTCTTCTTTTGAACTAGTATTAAAGTTGTTCATTGTAGGGTGAATTTAAAAGTTTATGAATACGAATATAAAAATAGAATAGTCACGTTATCTGTGATCAGGAATGAGTCTCGGATACTGGTATGTGTTCGAGATGGGTACCCTCAGCACATATCTCATTTTTTGATGCTTTCTTCCAATTTAAATTGATATGCTATTCTACATTTTAAGATCTCTCATCTTTAGTAGAGAATATAGCTTTCTTACTTACAAAAGTTATGCAGACTACTAGACTTTACAAGGAGAAGGAGCATGTTGAAGTTGAGTTCATTGTAAGTTTACCAAATGGCCTGCTCACACTTGTGGTTTTATAATAGTCTGAGTATTTGATTATTAGTGTTAACTTTTTTCACTGTTCTTTCATTTCTTTGTTCTCCTGTGCATTTTACTTTTATATCAACCTTATATGAAAGCATGACATGTTGGGTTGTATTGCATGCAATTTGTCTGAATCTCAGGTTGGGCCAGTGCCCATTGATGATGGATTTGGCAAAGAAGTAGTAACTCAGATTACAACTTCTCTCGAAAGCAATAAAACATTCTACACAGATTCCAATGGTCGTGATTTTATTAAACGGGTATGTTGAATGTATGCTGGGTGTTATGCCTTAAATCTTATTGTTCGAGTATCATCTTGACACACAGAATGATTGTTAACCTCAAAGCTTTAGTCCAGATTTGGCTGTCTTCATTTTCCAAGATGGATAGTGCAAGAAATATCTTACTGTAAAGTTATTTGCATGAAGCTAGAACTCAAACACTTTAAATGTTCACTTGTTAACTATTTATTTTAGCACCAACAACCATGCACTTCTACTGCCCCAACCCCCTTCTTTATTTCTTTTCTTTCGAACTTTTTTCTTTTGCAGATTCGTGATTTTAGGGCAGACTGGGACTTGGAAGTAAACCAACCAGTTGCTGGAAATTATTATCCAGTATGTTCTTTCTATAACATTTTCCCTCAAGATTAGTTTATCATATTAGAGAATTTCTGTTAATGAGAGACTGTTTTTGAACTTATAGTTTTTTTCTCCGTTCAGATTACTTTAGGAATTTACATTCAGGATAAGGAGAAAGAGTTTTCAGTCCTGGTAGATCGATCTCTCGCAGGATCTAGCGTAGTGGATGGACAAATAGAGTTGATGCTCCACAGGTTTGCTTTCATCTGTCCTTGTCAGTTTTCGGTTACTTTTGTTCTACCTTGATCATAGCACTTTATGGATACTGAAATACCAAAAGGCAATACATAAAAGGTGCAGGTTTCTATGGCATGGACAAGGCTATGTATAGTACTTGCATACCTGTAGTTGGCGAGAATTATGATTTTTAGATTATGTTTCCTTGTAGGAGGCTGCTACTTGATGACTCTAGAGGTGTCGACGAGGCTCTAAATGAAACTGTCTGTGTTCTTGATGATTGCAGAGGACTAGCTGTAAGTAAATGTTATCTGGATCCTGTGTGTGATAATTCACTTTTTCATTGATTGGTTTTGCTCTAGGGTTGTATCTTAAGACCCCTGGTTGCTGATGGCTTACGTGTAACATGATTCTCAAAACATTGTTGACAGATATTTGAGATGAAGTTGATTTTACTTATTGCAAACTGACCATGCCTTTTAATATAAGGGTTAATAATTGTTCATATATATCAAATATCTTCTACTTTTGCTTTAACATCTTCAGGTGTAGTTTTGTCTACGTATTGTGCATTTTCCCCTTCTGATAGTTAGCCTGTTTTCTGTATCACCAAAACGCATCCAGGTCCAAGGAAAATACTATTACAGATTTGATTCACTAGGAGAGGGTGCCAAGTGGCGGCGTTCTTTTGGGCAAGAGATATACTCACCCCTCCTCTTAGCATTTGCAGAAGAGGTGACTTGCTTTTTCCTTTTTTCACATTTAGTCAGGTCATGGAGATTTGTTTCTGAATGGAGAACTTGTTTTGCTAGGATGGAGATAAGTGGATGAGCTCTCATACACCCTCATTTTCTGGGATTGATGCCTCCTATAGTTTACCTGATAACGTTGCTCTTATAACTCTCCAGGTATATGATGTTTCCATGAGTGGGGAAAGGGAAACACACAATTGTCCATTATTTTGTTATACGTCTATTATAATGAGTTTAAGGCAGGTTTATTAATTGGTACAACCTGATTAGCATGCTCCAAATAACTATAATTGTGTAGTTAATAATGACTTGCATGTTGCTTGCATTTCCCTTAAATTTCTAACTTACAACATTCCCATTTTATACAGGAGCTTGAAGATGGAAAAGTTCTCCTTAGGTTGGCACATTTGTACGAGGTTGGCATTTTACTCTTAACTTGAATCATCTTGCTTTGAGAAATTTTTTACCCAGGGCTTGCCTTTAGACCCAATCTCAAAGGAAAAAGGAATGGTTTTCACAATTCAGGACAAGTTGACATTGTATTACTGTGATTCCTTTCTTCCGAGTTAGGCATTCTCTAGAATAGCTTTCACATGTTCTGTAAATTGTAAAATATTATGTATGTTTCTTAACTGCAAGTGGCGTTTAAAGGGAGGCAGCCGACCAACCCTGTGACGATGCTGAAAATCCCCTGCATTTCTTCATATTCGTTTGTTTCCCTAATTTCTTTTCTGGCATTTAGATGTAAAATTCTGTTTGATCTGAATTCTTGAATTATGCAGATCGGAGAGGACAGTGTTCTTTCTGTAATGACTAGAGTAGAACTGAAGAAGCTATTTCCAGGCAAGAAGGTACAGATTACGAATTTCCCCTAGCTCTACTTATTTTAAAAACCATTTAAACTGAAGTAGTAACATTTGAGGTGGATGCTGTTTTCATGCAAATTTGTTTTTCAGATTGCTAAGGTGACAGAGATGAGCTTATCTGCCAATCAAGAAAGAGAAGAAATGGAGAAGAGAAGACTTGTTTGGGAAGTCGAAGGAGAAGAAAATCAAAATCCCAGGGTGGTCAGAGGTTCACCGGTTGATCCAAAAGACCTGGAGGTGGAGCTTGCTCCTATGGAAATCCGTACCTTTGTCATCCAATTTGAAGTTGATCTGATGACTGCTGCTTCCAAAAGAGTAGTTGATGCTTAAGAGGCTGCATTTGTTTTTCAATGGTGAGAAGTCATTTTGATTGCAAACTCTTGTTGGCTCTGTCTCTGATTCCATGACTACCTCTATGGCTTTGTTGTTTGTACTATGAATACTTTTCACCTTTGCTCTTCTAGACTCGTTCTCTGTAACACCCCTTACTCGAGCCGGAAATGTTATCAACAAGTTTCTGAATCATTAACATCTTATCCGGATTTCGATTTAATCTTATTATTCAATAATCATACAAGTATATTGAACTCCAAACAACATGATTTGTTCAACAGAAATCGAGTGGATGTATAGTATAATGTTAATGTTAGAATGCACGGTTGTTGAGTTATAGATGAAGAGAAATTGATTTCAGAAGTGTTGAGTTGAATTTGACATTTTTCGACTGTCGAACGAGCTTCAACAAGTTGGCGAAAACTTGTTGGTGAGTGTAAAATTATGTTTCACTTCTAAATCAAGTTTAAAATCATAATTTAGGAGGTTTGGTTGAAGGCCTAAAAGCTCTACCAAGTTCAAAAGTAAATGCCTCTGGCGTCGATTAAGTTGCCAAGAACAACGCCTTTCATATAAATGATGTTTTGATACGTTATGTTAAAAATAATAAGTAAATAAGATTTGAATGGTTATATTGGCTAGTGATACATAAGGTTTGTTATCGGATATAGTTGGTATATCATAAGAATAAATTATTTCATATTTCCAAAGTTTGTTGATGGGTTCTTTAAGATTAATCGATTGATTATCTATAGGTATATATATGTCTCGTAAGATCGAATGATTATAGTTATTGACGCAAGGTCGGGTGATTAATGGCTGAAGTATATAGTTTAATTTGATAGAGTAGGGATTAAGCTCACATTTTAATAAAATTCGATAAGTGTATCCAATAATTTTTTATTATAAGGTCACAATTATATTGTGAATATAATATATATATATATATATATATATATATTTGGTAAGTTTAATATAATATATAAGACTTGTAACGGTTATGAATTAAGCGAACGAAATACGAAATTTTTGCATAATTGGAAGCATGTATATTAATGTCTTGTTTTTAAATTAATTGATTTTGGAAGTTGCACAATAAGGCAAGAAAATCGTAATAAAAATAAATGCTATTTTATTTTCAAGTTGTGATTCCTTTGGTTCTATGCTTTTGATTTGATCCTGGTGTGGGGATTGAGTTTGGATTTTCATATGTTGAGGCAACTCATGAGTTGGGGAGCATGAACGAGAGATTTTGGTTGCATGGCTTTATTCTAATAGAATGATCGATTAGGGCATAAAATAAAAAAATATCTGTAACATTTGATTAGTAATTATTTTAATTTATATTTTTTGAATTAATTGAACTTTTAATATTTTATTTTAGGTCAAAATGATTTCTCTACATATGAAAATGTCATGGGGTTAGACTTTTGAATCAGCTAAACCGTGCGGTCTTAGTCGAGTCCTCAAGACAAACGACTAAGTAAGCCTTCTCAACACTTATGAAAGATCAAACTTCCCAAGCACCGACAAACGCGAAACGTTTTAAGCGGAAATGGATCAAAAGAGATAGCGAGGAAGAACTCTTCAAGAACGCTTAATAACAAAGAAAGAACGAAACAAGAACAACTTAGAGGATTTAGAGAAAATGCCTTTATTCCTTAGAAAGTTGGAATAACTCAGTACATCAAATGAGGTGGGGAAAGACCTCTATTTATACTTGAACTTCCCCTGATCCTACGGTCTATACAGATTTACATCGACGGCTATGGTACAACTCTATCCATTCATAAAGCGTAATTCTGGGAATTTTCCCGTCTAACTATGGAAAGTATCTTTTGTGTTCACACAATGTGTTCACACCCTTGGATGGATAAGTCTTATAGAACACTCTTTGGATCGGGCCAACGTTTGTGGTCTTCATAATCTCAGCATCGCTCTTGGAAATACTTGGGCAGGTCAAAATACACCATATGGTGCCAATGTCTCAGACCCCAATATGCGACACGTGACATTCTCCCCCACCAAACTTGGCAACGCCCTTGTCGCGCCACTCGGAAAAGTCTGAGTTCGATCCTGGAGCTTCTCGCACAACTTGGCTAGCTTCTGTCCCGGAGTCTGGCTTGAATGTCCTCCCATAAGAACCGCTCTCCCCATAAAGAGCACCGGACTCTGATTCAGCTGTCCCCCCATAAGGACTGCTCGCTTCGGCTCGCACCGCCATGTAAAATCACCCGTACCAAGCACATCTTGATCACTATGCCCATGTTCAAGAGGTACTTCACTCATTGACCCAGCATTTTCTCTCTCCGAAAATACTTCCTCACTGAAGTTTGCCGCCCCATTGCTCCTCGGCAATGCAACACCCACCGACACTTCGGTCCCCTTGAAGTTCGATACATCGGCCACCTTGTCCACGGATGGCTCCTTGACAGCTTCCACGCCAATAGGCTCAGGCAACACATGCCTCATCAAGGAAATGTCCCCAACGATCGCCTCTTTCTTGATGACTCCTTGACTTGGAGCATCCTCGACACGCTGAATAGTTGTCAACTTCTTGGTCCCTTGCCCAATGTCTCATCGTATTGGCACAACACATCGTTGTCTCGGATCCAAGATACACACGATGTTGGCACACAGAATGATGGTCGCTTAAACACGGTCAAGAAAGTTTAGTCCCAAAATAAATTCAAAGTCGTCTAGTTCGATTACCTTGAAGTTTTCCTTAGACTTCCAATCACCAATCTGTAGATCAACTTTCCGCACAGTCCCTATAACAGGAGCTTCCTTGGCATTCACAGTCTTGATCTTGTCGGTTGGATCCATAAATTTAAGACCAAGTTCCACTGCAGCCTTCTTGTACATGAACAAATCGCTTGCCCCGGTGTCCACCAAAACACTCTTCGATCGTCCCGCCACGTTGATATCGACAAACATCAACCTATTCTGCTTCTTGCCTTTCTTCTTGGCAGAACTCAGAATCATCGAGCCAAGCATCGCAACCTCATCACCCTCGGGCTCGTCCTTCTTGGACTGCTTCACTCGATCAGGGCACTTTCGTGCTCTATGCGGCCCTTTATAACAGTAACACTTGCGACCCGTCACCTTCGGCTTTCCACCTTTCACACTGGCGATTGCACTAAGTCTGCCTGGTTCACCATCTGAATCGTCGTCCTTATGGACAATGGCATCGAGACGACTCTTCTTCTTTGGATAATCCTTCACTACATGAGGACCCTCACAATGGTGGCACCTTACGGTTCCTCGATCCTTCCGCTCAAATGGCTTATCATACCGACTGGACTTGGGGGATAACTTTCCCTCGATGCTCTTCTCTTCGGAAACTTCCTCGTCTCCCTTTCCAGTACCCTTGTCTCAGGGCTTGGAAGACTATTTTTGATCTCAAATTCTGCAATTGATTTTGTAGCGGCCACCGCTCTTGAGAGATCTTCAACACCCATTCTCTTCAGCTCTATTCTTGCCTATCTCTAGAGACCAGATTTGAAGAGATATAAACCTTCTGATTTGCTCAAATCTTTGATTTGCAGCTTGAGTTCAGTAAACATTTTCACATAGTCCTGAATTGAGCCGTCATGCTTCAACTGATGAAGTTTGTCTCGAGCTTCCTCGTTGGTATTCTTTGGATAAAAATACTCCTTAAGCTCGGACTGGAAATCCTTCCATGTCTCGATTGGAATGTCATTTTCATCCGACTCAGAACATTTGTTTTGCCACCACAACAAGGCAACACCAGTCAAATAGACTACTGCAGTGTTTACCTTTTCGACATCATCAGTGATGCTCATTCCCCGAAAGTATTGTTCCATGCACCAGATGAAGTTCTCAACATCTTTCGCCGACCTGGTTCCATTAAACTCTTTGGGTTTTGGGATGTCCTTCACTGGTTTAGGTGTGGTTGGATTCAACACACCGTTCCGCATAGCAGCCTGATAAACCAAAACTTCCACCTTGAGTCCCAACATTTCTTCCCTCAATGCCTCAAAATTGGCTTCGAGAGCATCTCTCTTCACCTCAAGTTTATCACCTTGGTCATCCAGTTCCTCGAGGCGTATGTCCACTACGTTGATTCGCTCCCCAGAATCCTTCACGGATCCTTCAAGCCTGGTGACCCTCTCCTCAAGTGTAGACAATTTGTCCCTTGAGTCAGCTTGACTTTCTTTGTTAGCCTGGGTTTCCACACCCTTCTGGCCAGCAGCAATAACAATATCCCTCTTTGGTGCCATCTCAAACCCGATGCTTCGTACCTTGAACAGCTTAACGTTGCTCGAACAAGGCTCCGAACTCTCGCTCTGATACCACTTGTCACAGGGCTAGACTTTTGAACCAGCTAAACCGTGCGGCCTTAGTCGAGTTCTTAAGACAAACGACTAAGTAAGCTTTCTCAACACTTATAAAAGATCAAACTTCTCAAGTACCGACAAACGCAAAGCATTCTAAGCGAAAACGGATCAAAAGAGATAGCAAGGAATAACTCTTCAAGAACGCTTAAGAATAAAGAAAGAACGAAACAAGAACAACTTAGAGGATTTAGAGAAAATGCCTTTATTCCTTAGAAAGTTGGAATAACTCAGTACATCAAATGAGGTGGGGGAAGACCTCTATTTATACTTGAACTCCCCCTGATCTTACGGTCTATACAGATTTACATCGACGGCTATGATACAACTCTATCCATTCACAAAGCATAATTTTGGGAATATTCCCGTCTAACTATGGAATGGAAAGTATCTCCTGTGTTCACACAATGTGTTCACACACCTTGGATGGATAAGTCTTCTAGAACACTCTTTGGATCGAGCCAACGTTTGTGGTCTTCGCAAGCCCAGCATCGCTCTTGAAAATACTTGGGCATGCCAAAATACACCATATGGTGCCAATGTCTCGGACCCCAATGTACGACCCCTGACAAAAACTACTAATTAGCTAACGATAAATTACTTGACAGGCCTTAACAAAATGACACGTCAATAAAAAAGTTATAAAAAATTTTTAAACTGATGTCACATTCTTTCAATTAATGTATTTGTTTCTATGATTTTGTCATATCAACATGTACTGTCTTGTAGATTTATCATGTCATTCTAAGTTATTTACTATCAGTGAGCTAATACTATTCATCTATAGAAGAAAGAATCATTTTGATCCAAAATAAAATATTAGGGGTTAATTGAATAAAAAAAGAATAGATAAAAAAAATATTATCCAATCAAATATTAATTATTCTTTTTGGATTTATGCCTTTCTTCAGTTTTATATGCCATATATCTAGGTTTTAGTTGGATTTATCCCCTTTGTTGCAAGTTTTGACCTTTTGCAAAAATGAACTCTGACATATACGACTTTAGCAATGGCAACACATCTCTTGCTAAGACATCAAACACAGAAAAGGAACATTTCATAGATATCACTTAACACGGTTAGGGTAGGCATGGTCATGCTAAATATAGTCATTTATTAAAATTATAAAAATTTAAATGCATGACCGTGCCTAATATATTTATTCACTGAAATTATAAAAAAAAAAAACCCTGCCATTTAATTAAATTAAAATATTAAAAGCAAGAAAAATCCATAAAAGATAGAAAGAAAAAAAAAACTTTTAAAGCCTCCGAAAATTTAGAATACAGAAGTTGCAGACAGCTTCACCAAAGGGTTCATCCACTATATTCCACAAAAAAGCCTTAAAATGGAGCTTCTCAACCCTTCACCAGGCAGGCAGGCAGGCTATGCTGAGGTGAGGTGAGAATGCCCATAAATAACTAAAGAATCAATCCATTAAACCAAATATACAGACAGCAATGCATCTCCAACACCTATTATTTCCTTATTATAATTATTATTTTTATAACTATTCTCATGATTATTGCCGTCTAGATGAATATGCTTGAAGAAAATAACACCTATTGCACTCATCAAGCGATGTTGAATGTGAAGGAGACATAGGGATGGGCGTCGGCATCACCTCCTAAACCAGCCATTGCTCCACCTTCATCTTCGGTCTTCCAGTATGTACTGCATTTTTGAGGAGGATCAGATCAGTTTCAAATCAGGGAATCATCAATCCATAGGATATAACTTTAGTAAAACAATCTAGGCAACCGTAATCAGTGTGGGAAATATTTGAAAGCTTCAGCATAATTTTGCAACATTATATATTGTTGGTATCTTTAGGATCTGCATTGCCATTGCGGTTCATGTACACACAAACTGGAGAAAATGTATCATGTGTGTGCTTTAATCTATTTCCACAAAATTCCCAGTTAACTATGCTCAGTAAGCAAGTTCCCACATTTCAGACTAATGATGTACTGATTTTTAAATTTATTTGTGCATCCATACAGGGCAGTTTTGCAAAGTATAGACATGATAGATGACTCACTCCATGTTCACTCTGGTTTCAGAGTTCAACAATTTTACAACCCACACTCCAAAAGAAAAAAAATAGAGAGGCCTTTTAAGCTTACCTGTTTGCACTGTCACATAATCCTTCAAGGATGGTCCTCACTTTCTTCTCACCCTTCACAGATGGAGCTAAAACACATGCCTGATAATCAGTTCAAAACCAGAAGTCAGTCATGTCAACAATTGCCGGTTCAAAAACAATAGATAAATCGTTTAGTACTAATTGTTACCAGGAAAGATGGTGGCAAACCATATCTCAGAATGCTCTCTGCAAAGACGCGTACAGCACAAAAGTGCATCCAAGAGCTGAAAACCTACAACCAAGCAACATATTCAGAATCCAGTTCAAAATATAGAAAAACCTGAGAATCTCAAGGGTCAAGGAAAATGAGATACCTCTCCATAACTAGCATAGCACCATTGCAAAAGTGAGCTTCGCAAGTTATCTTGGTCTTGTACCAATTTTTCTAATTCCTGCTTTCTGTTCTCCTGTGCTTCTGGACTATATTCAAAATCATGAACCTGAATGGCATAAAATTCAAAAGAAATGACCCAACAGGTATATAATATCCTCCAGAAGTGTTATATTTTTAAATTTAAGACTGCATATTCCATGCATCGAATGTCAAAAAACAGCTCGGATAGAAAATAAAAAAGCAACCATAGAATGCACTCACTTGGAAGCCTCTTTCGCGTGCACTAGTTCTGAAATTGTCTGCAACGCGACCAAATAAGGTGACAGTGTAAAGGGCATATTCATTATCTTCATACAACTTCTTGGAGGACCTAGGGACCTGAAAATGCATTGGTTTGTTACACAGACTGACCTCAACGTACAATAAGTTAAATAACTATATATACAAGTCTTCTGATACAAGTAAATTCTACAATCAGAATGAGAAATGCTTCTAAAAAGAAGCTAAAACTAACATCTCTTTCACTAATAAAGCTACAAACTCTATCCAAAAAAATAAACTCCATCTTTTGCATCACCGGTAATAAAACTAGAATAGCTGGTCAGCACCAAAATATTCAGCTCTTTCAGACTGGTGGGACAAGAAACAGAATTGGCTTCAATACGATGTGTGATTGAAGAATTTTTGGAATTTTCATGCAGGCTCTCACTTGTTCAAAGGGAAGCTGAGCATAAATTGCACACAAAAAGTTCTTCAATTGCACGCTTTATTACTACTCAATCATGTTTCTTGACCTCTAGCATGTCCAATCATGGCTTAAAAGCAAATCCAACTAGAAATCCAGGATCTAAATAGGTTCTGATAGCAAAATTGGCGTGGACCCATGTGTTTTAAGGAGAAAATCGACATAATCAATAAAATTAAGGCTGGAAAACAAGTTAAAAAGATGAAGCTCTAGAAAACGTATGGTTATAAAATACCTTCAGTTTCTCCCTATTAATTCAAAGTAAATGATAAGAATAATAATACTTAAGTTGTTGGCTATAAACCTTACAGCTTATTTATATATACTAGGTTTTCATCCAAGTAAAATTACTAAGCTTTCTTGCAAATAAGTTTTAATCCTAATTGTCTATCATATACCTAATAATCAATACAGAAGAAAAATAATAACACTTTAAAGAAAGCTCCTACGTCACATATACTTCAAAACATCACAAGAAGAACAACTGCTCTGACAGGGTAGTATTTGATATAATTTGTAGCTATGAATTGACAGCAAGAGTTAGAACTTTGAACCAAGAATGATATTGCTTTACCACATATCTAGTCAATGTTTCGTAACTTGACAGCCAATCCTTCTGTGAATACTTGGGAACAATTGCAAGGAGAGTCACCAGGTGTTCCGAAGTAATGATATCCTCTGGCTTCACTAGATTAGACAGATCACGAACAGCCAAGCTACAGTAGGCAGAAGTCGATCAACTATCAAAAACAGAACATTTTGGCATATGCAACAATCACAGTAATGCAGTAGTCATACCTTCCACTTTGCTTTCGGTTTATGGCATTAAGTTGCCCACGCACATTGTTATACTCAGAAACACGAACCTAAAATAATAAAAAAAACACTTAGGACCCAAAGTTCCATTCAACCTATTCAATTTATAAACCAGCACGCATAGAGGTATAGGAACTACCTTGAGATCATCCTCAATCTTTGCCACTTGAGTGTGAATACCATCAACAATTTCCCTCAAAGGGGACATTGTTGGGTACCTTGCTTCATCCCAAACAAACCTGGCATCAGATCACCAAAACTAACTTGAATCAAAGCCCATCATCCATACTAGCATCCTATAAGATTCATAATTAATTCCACATCTATTAATTGAAGTTAGCAACTTTTTTTAACCTGGTTAGATAAGAATCAACAGGCACTCCATCAACAGTGAGAGCATTGGTTTCCAAGCCAGATACCCTCTCCAGTTCCTCGATCTGCCTCCTGATTTTGTGGGAAACACCTTCGATAAAGGCATTTGACTGGAAACACATTGAAATCACCAATAAAATGAAACAAAATATTAAAACCCAAAACCAAATCAAGGAATTCTCTTAATTTCATGTATTGTTGCTACAAATAAAATGAACAGATCTAATAAATACAAATAAAGAATGGTTTATTGAAATAAAAGGGGGGATTACTTTCAAGAGATCGTCGCTGAGAGCAAGCAGAGAATCGAGAGTTCCGACACGGAGATTGGGTATATTGAACTGCAATTGGAAAGAGAAAGAAGCGTTAGTAAATTAGATTTAAACGGTGATAGATTTATAGATCGATGGAAAGAAATATACTCGGTACAGAGGAGTGTCGAATGAATGCTTTGAGATTTGATCTTGTACGTTATTCCAAAGAGTGGAGGCTGAGTTGTGAACAGGAAGAGACACCACCCAGTATCTGTTGGCCATTGGTAGATAAACAAAAAGCAAAAAATTGATACAGGAGGGAGAGAGGTAAGAGATCGGCTCTTCTCGTGGCTATGGGACTAGGGAATGGGGATGATGAAGGAAGGCTCAGAAAACAAACAAAAGCGACAATTTTACTTCAGAATTTTTACTACAACTTTCTCTCTTCTAACCTCTTTTAATAGTTTTTTTTAAAAAAAATTAATTGAATAATTAGGGTTGAGTACTCAAGTCGAGTCGAGTCAAAAAATTTTGAGTTATTCGAGTTGACAAGTCATTTTTACAACTCAAATTTTATTTGAAATTTTTTTGATTTGAGTCGAGTTTAAGAAATTCAAGTCAAGTCGAGTCGAGTTTTAGAGTTATTATAAATATTTAATTGTAATTATTTATTGTGTTTTAATATGATTTGATTCCAATTTAAATGATTTTCTCTAATCATATGAGATATGTATATATATTTTTCATATGTAATAATATTTCTTTATATTTTTATATATCAATGTATATATATCATAAAAAATTGAGAGATTCTTCTCAAACTTAAAAATTAATCTTTTAATTACTAAAAATTTCGAGTTATTCGAATTTCTATTTTATAACTCAAACTTTATTTGAATTTTTTAAGTCTAGTCGAATCAAGTCAATAAAATTTTGAGTCGAATCAAAACGAGTCAAATATTTTCTCTTTAAATCGAATCAAATTATTTAGTTTTTTCAAATTTGCTCACCCCTATGAATAATTCTTTTGCTGCATATATCCTCAATTCAATTCAAGGAATTAAAAAAAAAAAAAAAACTCTTAAAGGATATACATAAATTGTTACATATTTACTTAAAATATTATAAAATTCATAAAAAAAATATAACAACACAAATTCTTATTCAGTATCACCAAATTTAAAATCAACAAAACTTATGGTAAAAGATTATATTATAGCATAAATTTTTAAAAGATAATTTTATATTTTATCAAAATCATAAAACATAAAATACCAATACAAATTGTTACAAAACCTACATAAATTATTATAGGATGTATAACAAAAATATAGTAACATAAATTTTTATTTCATATCGTTAAATCTAAAATCAACCAGATTTATAATAAAAATTTGTGTTATAACATTTATTTTATCAAACTTATAAAAAATAAGATATTTATAAAAATTATTATATAACATATATAAATATTGTAGAACTAATGAAAAAAAGTAACATCAATGATTGTTATCCCATATCAACAAATGCAGATCGAAGATGACTCGATTTTCGGATTTAAATTTAGATTTTAAATATTTTATTAAATTTAGATTTATATAAATAAATTTAAATTCAAATTTGAATTATTTTAAAATTTAAATATTAATTAAATTAAATTTAAATCTTATAAAATCCGATTTAAATCTGATCCATCATCGTCCCTAATACATATCAACTAAAATGCATGGTGCTATAACATAAGCTTTCTTGGTTTTTATGATTGTTTGTTACGGTCAACATCACAGGATTGATAACTCGACTGCAACTGAACTATGAAGGCCTAGCTGATCAATAATTGATCGATACTTAATATATTTGATTTTTTTTTTTGATTTATGCTTGTTAAAAAAAATTATTGCTTATTAAGATAGTCAGAAATTTTACCTTTTCTTTTATATATATACACACAAAATCTAATAATAGTATAGTTTGCTTAATACAAACATAATTTAATAAAAAATATTAAAATAATGTAGAAAATAATTTTAAAATCTAAACTTTAAAGTAACAATTAACAAATACACCAAACTAACATATCATAAAAACAATTAACGATATGCTGATAAACTTATCGAGTCAAGTGAAACTTTAACTTTCATTAAGATTTCGATTCTAACCTAAATCGAACATTAATTAAATTTTAACTAAATTAAGTTCGAATAATTTACAAAATGTTCAACTCAACTAACACCCCTAATCAAAACTATTCATCAGTCTTTTTTCTCTCTTTAAAAATTCAACTATATGTATAATAAATATATTAAAACAAAGTTATGGTGATTCTAAAAAAAGACGACCTTAAAAAAAAGGCTAAAAATCAATATACCGTTTTTCTTATAAAAATTGTAAGAAATTCGGTACACACTTTTCGGCATATACCGAAATTCTTACAACTTTTGTAAAAAAAACGGTATATACCAAATCTCTTACAAAAACTGTAAGAATTTCGGTTTAAAAACCGAATTTCTTACAAAAATTGAAAGAATTTTTGTATATATCAAAAAGTGTATCGAATTTCTTATAACTTTTGTAAAAAAAACGATATCGCCGTTTTTTAACTTTTTTTAAGATCGCCGTTTTGTAAAACTTCCGAAAAGTTATCCCATGCCATCAAATATTCCAATGCATTGAAATTAGTAAATCTTTTTTTCTTTTACTTACCCTGGTTTCAGACATCTCTCTCTCCAACCAAGTCACTGTTCTATTCCAGAACTAAAATTGTTGTAAATTGACATCAAAGACCAGAGTAGTTCAAGTCCTGAACGAACAGTACATACTATATCTCAAACCTGTAATGTCCTAATCCTTTTCTCATTTCTCATTCCAACTTCTTCCTGTCTTGCTGCTTTTCATCAGCTTCTCCAAGGAAATATTTAATTCCCACAAGATCACCTACCTGGCTGATTACCTGCAAATTAATAACACAGACGAAAATCATTGTTCAGGAGTGCCTAGGAAGGAACAGTTGTTCCTACCAAAACTAATGGTAACATCAAGGAATGCCATAGGAAAGAGACAGTTTTATACTAAATTTTCACCTCCAAGCCTTTAATCAGGTCTTCCTTTGTATGAGAAGCAGATATGCATATGCGTGCCCTCGCCAACAGCAACGGTGTTGCCGGAAAAGCCACCATCACAACAGCCACCTGCAACACTTGTGATGTTAGTTCATGTATTTCGAGCAAATCAACACACCATCTAGGTTGGACTCACATTCTTCTTTAGGCACTCTCGTGAGAAGGCAGGGATTTTGGCAGGGTTGTATATCATAATTGGCATGATTGGTGAATCATTATCCCCAAGCACCTCAAACCCCATTTTTATCAATTCAGACCGGAAAAAGTTGCTGTTCTCACGTATTTGCGAGAGTTTCTCGACCCCTATATTCGGAACAGTATAATCAATCCGATGCAAGTGAGGTAACTTAAGATGCAACCACAATCATTAGGTTCAATGGCAAGAACTACATTCCTAACCTCTGTTGGAACCATTCTCCCCAAGGATAACCTTTATGGAAGAGATTATTTGTTGAGCAGCAGGTGGTGAGATTGAAGTTGCATAAAGATGAGCAGGACAAGCATATTTTAAATATTGAATAAGTTCCTGAAACAGTGTAATTTAGACACACAATACTGATCAAGAAGCATGGCAACATGAAGACAAATGCAATGCTACTAACCAGTTCAGGTACTACTTCAAAGAAAAACATGATATATAGGAAAAATATTACATTTATGAGTGGAATTTAATCCTAAAAGGTAATATTTTGGGGTAAAACAGTGTGGGAAACATGTTAGGAATGTTGAGTAAGGACAGATTAGATTACAGAACAGACCTTGGATCCTGCAATATATCCACCACAAGATCCAAATGACTTTGAAAATGTTCCCATCATAATATCCACATCAGCAGTATCAACTCCCAACAGTTCACAAACACCTCGTCCAGTTTTCCCTACTGCTCCAATGCTGTGGGCCTCATCCAAGTATATATATGCCTATTACAGAATACAAAGATAGAAAGACTGAATAGAGTTTAAACAAAGCTAACTTAGGAAAAAATCATGTAGAAAACTGTATACAAAGAACACCATCGGAGTAGAACCTTTTATCACGAAAAACGGTTCAACGAACGTATCAGAACATAAAATGAAAACTGTTATCTAGGCTTAACCTTGTACTTTTTGCAAACTGCAAGGATATCAGGAAGTTTGCAGAAGTTCCCTTCCATGCTGTATATTCCCTCCACTATAACCAAAATCTTCTTCCAAGGTCTATGAGTCCTAGGTTGTCCCTCTGCAATTTGTTCTCGTAAGACTTCCTCCAAGTGATCCGTTGCTGCATATCAAGCAATAACAGCACATGAGCAGAAAAAGCTCGAACCCGAATCTCGGTGGAATCATTTATATCTAACAAATACAAACAACATAGGGGAAATATATGCACAAACTGAAACAATTGAACAACATGGCCCCTATGTGGGCAGTGAGTGGGCACACCTTGGAACAAAGACACCTGAATCATAAAGTAATATGCTACTCTACAACCTCTAAGACCTAAAACACTAAAAAAAACTAATTCCGAGATACCTAAGTATCTGAATTATTCTTACAATAAACATCAAAACTTACAATTATGTTGGAAAACACGAATGGTAGCTCCAGACCCTCGTGCGCCATTGATAGCTGAATTGTGATTCAAAGAGTCACTGACAATCAAGCCACCCTGTAATGGAACTAGAATAAAATAAGAATTCACTTGTACAAACACCAATACCATGTCATTGAAGCCACTCTCATTAGAAAACTACACAAACCTTCCCGATTAGTACTGGAAGTACAGCAGAATTTGTCACATAACCCATACCGAAAACTATAGCAGCGGGTTTTCTAACAAACCGAGCAACAGTCTCTTCCAATTCATTATGCAGTACAGTCGTGCCTGGTACCAAAATGAGGTTACCAATCAGTCCAACTAGACTAGATTATCAACTAAATCAAAATTCAAAAGAATCATAAGTCACATGCACCCACCACCATCAGCCCGACTACTACATGTACTTGGTGAAAATCTCTTTAACGACTCGATGACACGAGGAGTGCAATCTTTGTCTGCTCCACCAAAACCGAGGTAGTTGTACGATCCTAAGTTAAGACAGCTATTTATATTTCCAGTTCGTCTCCATTCAAAAGAAACACAGTTTCATCACCATCACTACAAATCTACAAAACTAAAGCAATGCTACTTTTAAACCAGCTGTGCATAGTAAATCTTACTTTAAGGTCTTATTATTGTCATTAGAGTAGCGTTCAACCACATCAAACCAAACATCAGGAGCACTAGCAACTGGTCTGCCAAAACAGTCCTACCAATTTAAACATTGAAATTACAGTGATTAATACAAGCTTAACTGTTGGTAATTATTTTGAATTAACAGAAAGATTTGAAAGCATAATTACCTGAATGCGGAGATACAACCGACGGATGTAGAAATCTTCGAGGCCTAAGCAGATGGGAGCATAACCCTGGTTTTGCATAAGGATTTAAGTATTAAAAACATGACTTTGAGCATAGAAAGATATAAAGTAAAGGGAAATTTATTAACTTAGAGCTAAAAAAAGCTAGAAGACCTGCAGATTACTGTAGCTAAAGAACATTAATTTGCGAAAAAGATCTCGGATTTGACCAAAAACAAACAGCAATCCATAGCTAAAATAAGTAGTTAACGCAGTTAAATAAGGCACTGCAATCATTTTTCACAATATTCTTTCAAAGCTTAGAAAGGATGCAAATACAGCTGATGAAGCAGAATCCAAGAATTGAAAAATGAAAGGAGCAGAATTATGGGAATTGGATAGGAATTAAGAAAAAGACTTTGAAAAGTCTCTGGACCCTAAATACATATTTTCCATGAAAATTAACTGAAAATTAAATTATCAATTGTATATTTTCAAATAGGTAGTCTTCCTTACTTAGTCATCTTCGTCGGCTTCTCTGTTCAGCTGGTCCTGTCTGGAGTTTGAAAACTCTATTGTATGTTGATCCAGAAGGCATTGCTGGGGGGCTTGGCTCTATGGTGGGACAATGAGTTCCAGCCTGCAATTGGTTCAGACATCTGTCCCTGATGTGCAATTGGTTACTGTCATTCCAACATACATCATGCAATGTTTCCTTGTCCCATCTACCTTTGTGAGAACGTCTATCCTGTTAGAATTTGGTCTGATGTGAATCAATGGTGTTGTAGGTAAAATGGCATGTCTCCAGAAAGAAATTGAAAGTTTTGACTTAAATAACAAGGTCTCGAAATTAATTGAAATCATTTAATAAATAATTTTGTAAGATTATTTTTTATGAATATCAATTATAAAATGTTAGAAACTTATTTTAATTGATATACAAAAATCACTAAAAGTTTAAAAAGTGAATTTCTGGATATTAGGATAATTGTCTTTATAGGAGAATTTGAAAATATACTTAATTTTATCAACGAAGCAAATAATCTTTTAAATATTAGATTAAGAGTATGATATTTTTTAACGAGACACCTGAAATTATTTTTTTGTATGATTTTATCTATAATGAATCAAACAATTTGTTAATTATGATGATGATGATGGTGGAGATGGTGGTTGTAAATGAAACTAGGCATATCGTAAGTTACTCGAAACGGACTTGATCAAAGGTCGACTAACATTCGACTCAATTGAAATCGATTTAAGTTCGAACTTCACTCGAGTTATTAATGAGCCAGTTGAACCCCAACACTACTCGAGCTCAGCACACTCAATCTCGAATCAAACTTGAATTCTTAACGAGTTAAGTCGAATTCAACCCTACTCAAACTCAACACATTCAAACTCAATCATGTTCAAACTCGATTTGAACTCTTAATGAACTGAATCATTATTCGAGCTCGACTCGACTTGTTTATACCACTACTTGGATGTTAATGAAAATGAAAAGAACATGCAACTGCGTAGCCTTTACATTGCCGACTATGGGCCCAATAAGCCGAGGAAGGGGATAGATTAAGTCCCACGAAATGGTTTTGATCTCATCCAGATGCCTAACTGCCATTTGAGGAAACAAGCTAAGACAAGGGGGTTTATTAAAGTCTATAATTATTGTTTTAGTCCCTCTTTTATTTTAAAACTTAAAATTTAATCAACCTATTTTAATCTAACTAAAATTTTCAATAGTTACAACTAAAAAATGTTATCATTTTGACGTACAATTAACATTACGAAAGTATAAATATAAAATTATGTCAAATTAAAGTAAAATGATTAATAAATTATCTGGTGATTCAACGCGATGAAACACTAGGTCATTTAAGTAAAGTGATTTAGCGTTAAAAACGAACTAAACATTCGATGAACCGTTCATTGTTGGAGTAATCACTGAAATATCCAGAATGTGAGGGTCATGGCATTAAATGCCATGCATACGTGTAGCTAGCTCAATACCAAATTTGGTTTAATACCAGAAAAGTAGTTATGAAGGTTGTTAAGCTGTTAGAGTGTGGTAGTTGTGTATATAAAGGAGTGATGTATCTTTGTAATTCATGAGAGCTTGTTTACATTCTTTACTCAATAAAAGTATAGTTTCTTGATTTGGTATCGATCGCCGG
The DNA here is from genome assembly GCA_035048815.1 of Abelmoschus esculentus. NCBI lineage: Eukaryota > Viridiplantae > Streptophyta > Magnoliopsida > Malvales > Malvaceae > Abelmoschus > Abelmoschus esculentus. The sequence goes on from JAUCBN010000005.1 coordinate 18,334,947, forward strand.
AGTCCTAGGGATTTTTTTTCGAGGTGTGCTTTCGCTGCAACTAGAGGATCATGTTGTGTACTGTGGATCCTCCTGGTGGTTCGGAAGGTGGCCGGTCTGATCAACAATTTACCAATAAAAAGATAAATATAGTGCTCGATGAAAGAAATTTCTTGTTGTGAAAGCAACAAGTTCTTCTCACTATTCGCAGCCATAAATTGGAGTCTCTTCTTTATGGCGAAATAGAGATTTCACCTAAGACAATAACAACTCCTGATGACAGACGAATCAAGAATCCTTAGTATGAAGATTATGTTACCTAGGACAATGCTCTTGCCTCTTGGTTATTATTGATGATTAGCACTCATCTTCTTCCTCAATTTGTAGGGGCTGAGACTACATCTCAGGTATGGGATATTGTTGTCCAAATCTTTTCCAATAAGTCAACTATATCTGTTATGAGTTTACATTACAAGTTACGTTAGATCAAGAAAGATGATAATGAGAGTATGATGCTCTATTTGTCTCGGATCAAGGAGGTATGTGATGTTCTTGCTTCTTGTGGGTGTAAAATTTCTAGAGTTGAGCACATTGCTAGTATTTTAAATAGCTTGACTCGAGATTTTCAATCGTTTATGGCTTTCATTACAATTAAAAAGGATTTGTTGTCAGTAGAAAGGGTTTGCAACATCTTTCTTGATGCTAAAACATATTTGGCTGGATTCAATGATAGATCTAATTTTGTTCCGTTGAGTGCAAATGTGGCCAATGTTACTCGCAATCAACAGGTGCTTCCTTCTCCTCCAAATGTAGTGTATGGAGGTCCAGGTTCCAGTGTCAATTATGTGGAAAGAATGGTCATACTATAAGTTGTTGCTGGTACAGGTTTGATCAAAGTTTTTCTAGTGTTGATACAGGTCAACCCAATGGTGTGGGACAAGCACAATTTTCAGTCTATGTGGATGAAGATGAAGGAAATGGTATGATTAATTCATATCAGCAGTCTCAGTCACCTGCACAGGCACATTTTGTAACGGCTACTCAAACTGGTCTTGACCAATGGATTATTGATTCTGGAGCATCTCATCATGTTACACTAGACTCCTCAAATATGGTTCATGGCGTAGCATATAAAGTCCCAGGTATGTTGGTGGTTGGCAATGGTATATGTTTACATATTAGTAAATCGGGTTATTCCAATGTTCTAGCATCCTCTTGGTCTCTTGTGTTGGACAAGTTGTTACATGTTCCTCATATAACTTGTAATCTTCTTTCGGTGTCTAAATTTGCCAAAGACAACCGATTGTACTTTGAATTCCATGCTAAGCACTGTTTGGTTCGTGATGAGGAAACAAATCAGGTTCTTCTGGAAGATACTAAACATGAAGGGTTGTATCGGTTTTCAATTTCAGTAAATAGAGGTGCATCTTGTACAACTAATCAAGCACAAACTTTTGTAAGCTCCTATGAGCTAATGCACATGAGACATGGGCATCCTGCTCATGAAACATTAGCACAAATTTGTAAAGACATTAATGTACCAGTTGAGAAAGATGTTAATAAAATGAGGTTGTGTGTTGCTTGTAGATTGTGCAAAAGTCATAAGCTTTCTTTTAGTGATTCTAATACCTCCTATGAAACTCCATTTCAGCTTGTGTTCACTGATCTATGGGGGTCTTACCCATGTTTCTTCCAAAGGATTTAGGTACTATGTATGTTTTGTGGATGCTTGTACCAAATACTCATGGGTGTATTTGCTAAAGGATAAAGGGCAAGCAGTCTTAGCCTTTCAACAGTTCCAAGCTCTAGTTAAGACTTAGTATAATGGTACCATAAAAGAGTTGCAATCTAATTGGGGTGGTGAGTATCGTACTCTAACACCTTTGTTATTAAAAGATGAAATTTTACATAGAATTACTTGTCCACACACATCTCAGCAAAATGGAGTTGTGGAACAAAAACATAGGCACCTCATCGAGTTAGCTTTGGTGTTGCTTACTCAGGCTTTACTACCTATTCATTTTTGGTCATATGCAGTTTCAATGGCAGCATTCTTAATCAATAAATTGCTTACAAAGGTGCTTGGTAAGTTTCCTTTTGAGGCGTTACATGGAAAAAGCCTGATTACAAGTTAGTACGAGTTTTGGGGTATAGGTGTTTCCCTCATCTTAGGAATTTTCAGAGGCACAAGCTCGAATTCAGGTCTCAGCTTTGCACATTTTTGGGAATCAGTCCTCATCATAGATGTAACACCCCAAATTTGGTCCTAGAAATTTAGAGGTCGGTTTAGAGTTCTAGTGGACGGTTTTGTCGGTTTAGCTTAGTTCGGGATTAAATACTTAAAAATTAATTTTTAATCAAAATAAATTATGGAAAAATATTATAAAATTCTTAATTAATATATATTATAATTTGGTCAAATTAATTTTGAAAATCAACCCTTGAAACCCTAAGATTTTAAAATTAGTGACCGTTTTGTAAAAATTGAAAATTTAGGGACAATTTTATGAAACAAGCCAAAACTTTGAATCTTTAAGGGTCTTTGATCCAATTATAATCCTAACTGGTCTAGGCTTTCCAAATATTAATTAATTAAGCCCAAAATCTATTTTAAATTAAATAACTTAATTAAACTCAATTTAAAACTCTTAAAACCCTTTTTAATTAACCTAAACATCACATATTTTTCTAATTTTCGTTTTCCCTCTTTGGAGACAGCCGTTCATCAAGTTTTCAAGGTAAAAACTCATTATTTTCCATTAAAAACCGTTTCCAATAATTATCTTAACTTTTCTCCTTCAAATTTTCTTGTTTTCTAATCGTTTTCTCGTTTTAAAACCCGAAAAGCAATTGGATCAGTTTTGGAGGTAAGATTTTGTCAATCCTCTATAAAAATAAAGTTCTTTACTGAAATTCCCAAGTTCTTGGCTTGGAGAAATTGTTTTAATCCTTTAATTTTATAAAAATCGTTTTTTCGGCTAAAATCTCAATTTTCGTTCAAAGGTTTTTACCCACTGTTTTTGGTTATCAAATGGATTATTTTTAATGTGTTAGGATGTTTATAAAGTGTTTTAATATCCCTAATCCCGGACTATAGGCTTAAATGAAGTTTGATGTGTTTCGATAAGTTTTCGGTTTAAGTTTAGATAGGTTTTAAGGGCTGTTTGGTAGGGATCCAACTTTTTGGTTTCTTTTTTGAGTTTAAAAGTATTAAACCCCTTGGTTTTGATGCTTGAAACAGGATCAGAGTTAGTTGATCACGTTTGAAGGCGTTCCGGTTCGTTTCGGTGTTTTGGCGAGCAAGTATTGATTATCAGTAAGTGGATTATGAGGGTTGCCAATTTGATATGTTTTTTAATGTGTTTTCAAAGGTTTGGGGTGTAGTGAAGGTATGAAAACCTACTTATACTCCGAAGTAAGTTTAAAGTATTGCTTTCTTAAAGGTTCTCATATTATGCCTTGTTTTTATTATGTTATTTGTCATGCTCTTATTGTATTGTGTATATGTGATTATGCATGTATATAAATGCTTATGAGACTATTTTTAAAGATATTTTATATGCATTCGATGTTCCCATGATTTTGTTTTGAAAAATAAGATAAAAGTGGTTTTACCAATTTTTACAAGTGATGCATGAAAAGTGGGATACATATGATTTGAATTTTATTTTGAATTAAGTTTTGAGCATTGATTTTTGATAATATATATTGGCTAGTTAAGTGATGAACCTTATGGGATAAGTTGATCGATCAATAGGGTCTAGAGTATACTATAAACATTCAAAAGTCATACGTGTATAAATTTCTTGTGTGTTGCATTTTGCCTTTTATTCTAATGTTATATGATAAGAGTGGTACTGTCACATACGGGTTGATCGGAGTGGTACTGTCACTGGACACCAAGGTGAGATAATTCATGTTGAGAGTGGTATCAACATGCGCATGCTCTGAGAGTGGTACTAACATGCGATTACCCGTTTATCCTAACGATTTAGAGTGATTCGGATCATTAGCACCAATATATGTTTTTAATTTTTAAAAGTAAGTGTCAAGGTTTTTTACTTGATTGCATATGGTATTATGCATGTGAGATTTTATGCATTGATATGCATGTGATTTTAGCATTGCTATGTTGTAGCATGTAAGACTTGAGCTTTGTGTATTGAGATGCACGTGTAAGCATTGCTATGAGAATAGCATGTAAGACTTGTGTTTTAGCTTTTCAAGCAGGTGAGTTCAAAATGGTTTTTACTAAAATTTAATGATGGCATTGTTAGCCATGGTTTGATGACACTTACTGAGTTTTGAAAGTGACGTTGTTATCCATGTGTGTTTTGTTTTATAAAGAGCATGACATATTTTTAAATTGATGAAATTGATTTAATATGGGCTGTATTGCAAGGTGTTTTTATACTTGTTTTATTCACTCACTAAGCTTATGATTACCCTCTCATTTACCTTGCAATGAAGAGTATTTGATGTGGAGACAGTAAAGAGAAGGAAGAATCCAGGTAACCGTCAAGTGAAAGTTCAAGTGTGTCTTTTTATAACATTAGTAGTAGTGAGAGAGCAATGGGGATGAGTTATCATATTGTGAATAATATCTATGCTTTTGAGACTTGAAATGGTTATATGCTTATACATATTTGATGAATATCAAAGTTGATGTTAGCTTGTGACATTGAATTAAATTGCCCATTGATATTCTTTTAGTATTAATATAGTTATTTGAAAGTTTGATTCTTGATATCCCTATGTTTGAATTTAAGTATTGTTTATAATGAAGCATGACTACTTAGAAGTTGAATATATTGTTGTTAACTAGGTTGAAGTGCATCTAGATAATATGTCATGATATGTGCTTAAAGTGTTTTTAGATAAATTTGCATATAGAGAATGTCATGAAACCTTTGGAGGCTAAAAATAGTCTTAAACTTTGAGCATGCAATAAAATGACTTGTATATATTATTTTAAGTTGAAAATTTACGTGTAAGCATGAAAAATACTCAATTAAATATTGATAACCTTAATTTCACAATCAGGGTATAAAATTCTGGATATTATAATTAGGTCCCTAAAACTTGTTTGATTAAATTAGGATTTGCTTCTCCGAACTCGGTCCTTGCATGAACATGTAAGATCTAATCAAAGCATTTAGAAAAGATAAAAGATAAATTTTTTTAGGGTTGTTTATCGGGGTAAGCCTTCGGATTAGCCTCGGTATTCCTCGTGTAACTCGTTCGAGTCAGGTGACGTCTAGACCGGGTCAAGGGGATTACAATAGAGGATATTTGTGTATGGCTAACAATGGGAAAATCTTTGTTTCCAAGCATGTTATTTTTGAAGAAATGGTTTTTCCTTTTGCAGATAAGTCCTCTACCACTTCAAGTGATCAACCCAGGCACGACTCTCAATTGTTTCCATCGATCCTTATAAGAAGTTTCAGTATGGTCACAGATAGTCGTGAAGGAAGAGATGCTTCACCTACTCAGGAAATACAAATTTGAGATTTAGTGTCTGCACCAGGGGTAGCTGAAGGACCACGCGATGAAACTATTGATCAACATCAATCTTTTGGTGTGCAACAAGATGCTTCTCCAAATTTAGAGGAACAAGGTGATATATCGTTTGTCAGGCTAGAAGTTGATGGTCAACAACTTCAACTGATAGAATCGCAAGTAAGTGGAGGTAGTATGTCATTAGCTCTTCTAATTTGCCAAGCAATTCTGGAAGTGGTACATTAGCAGTTGAGGGTTCAAGAGCTTCAGATAGTGAGGAGACTACCTTGTCTCACAGAGAAGAGGATAATAGAGTCATAGTTGAGCCACAACTTTTACCTCCACCTCTTACAAACAAACATACAATGATTACTAGAAGTAAGAATGGTATTTTTAAGCCTAAAAGTTATCTAGTGTATGATGCAAATGATGAACTGGATGATACAAGTGAGCCAATTGAATTCAACAAGCTCTTCAGTCAGAACAATGAAAGAATGTTGTGGTGAGTGAAATGGAGGCACTTGAAAAGAGTGGGACATGGACACTTGAGACCTTGCCACAAGGAAGGAAGGTGGTAGGATGTAAGTGGTTGTTCAAAATAAAATGAAATTCAGATGGTTCCATCCATAGATACAAGGCTCGACTAATTACTTGTGGTTACTCACAAACTCATAGGCAAGATTATCAAGAGACATTCAGCCCTATGGTAAAGACTACAACACTAAACATAGTGCTTTCTTTAGCTGTTACTAACAATTGGAAATTGAGGCAGATTGACATCAATAATGATTTTCTCAATGGAGACTTAAAGGAAGCAATGTACATGGAGCAACCACCTGATTTTGAAAAAGGTAACAAAAGAAGGAGAACCTTTGGTTTGTAGGATGAGAAAAGCGTTATATGGGTTAAAACAGGCACAGAAGAATTAGCATATCAAGCTAAAAGAGTACATAATAAGCATTAGATTCAGGTGTTCAAAAGTCGACACTTCTATTTTTGCAAAAAGTCTGGAGAAGGATATTTTTATTTGTTAGTGTATGTTAATGACATAGTGCTTACTGATGATTCAGAAGATGAGCTCAATCAGGTGGTAGGGGGATTGAATCAGAAATTTGCATTGAAAGATCTTGGTGAGTTATATTTCTTTCTTGGCATAGAAGTAAGTAGGGAATCGAATCACTTGTTTCTCAATCAACGAAAGTATATTCGAGAATTTTTGGTAAAAGCTGGTATGAAGAATGTAAATTCAACTCCCACTCCTATGTTGGCCACATCCAAGTTTACAAAAAGTGAAAGTCATGCCATATCTAATGTGCATCATTATCGAAGTGTGGTTGGTTTCTTGTTGTATACATGTCATACCAGGCCAGACATTACCTTTAGTGTACACAAAGTGACTCAGTTTATGCATGAGCCAGGTGAAGAACATTGGATTGTTGTTAAAAAGATCATGAGGTATCTAGCAGAGAATCTATATTATGGGCTTCTATTCGCCAAAACTGGAACACCTGCAGCAGAAGTTATAGCTTTTGCTGATGCAGATTGGGCAGGTAATACTGATGATAGGAGATTTGTTACTGAAAATTGTGTTTTGTTGGAAGACAATTTGGTGTCATGGACATCCAAGAAGCAGAAATCAGTTTCACGTTCAACTTCTGAAGCTGAATACAGAAGTATAGCTGATGCAGCAGCTGAGGTAACATGGATCAGTGCTTTGTTAAAGGACTTAGGAGTACAACAGGAGAAGTGTACAACGATTTGGTTTGAAAATACCAGTGTTATAGCTATGAGTGTTAATCCAGTATTTCATGCTAAGTCGAAACACGTTGAACTTGACCTTCATTAGGGAGAAGGTTGTTGCAAAGCAAATACAAGTGAATTACGTCCCTACTCAGAATTAGCTAGCTGATGGTTTCACTAAGCTTTTTTCTCGTGTATATTTTCAAGAGTTCTGTCAAAAGATTGGTGTTACTTCTCTCGAACAAGGCAAGGAAAAATAGGGAGAATATTGATAATCACTGCTCATATCCAGAATATGAGGGTCATGGCATTAAATGCCATGCATAGCCATGTATTAGTGTAGCTAGCTTAATACCAGATTTGGTTTAATACCAGAATAGTAGTTATGAAGGTTGTTAAGCTGTTAGAGTGTGATAGTTGTGTATATAAAGGAGTATTGTATATTTGTAATTCATGAGAGCTTGTTTACATTCTTTACTCAATAAAAGTATAGTTTTTTGATATTCATAAACCGTTCTGTGGAAAGTTCGTTTATGTTGTTTATTTATTAAACGAACGGACAAGAATAATATTTTTTGTTCGTTTCATTAAACGAACGAACACTAACAAATGACTCGTTCGTTCATTTATGTTCGTGAACGTTCGATAATTTATTCGTTATTTATGTTCGTTCGTTTATGTTTATTTAAATTTATTCACATATATCTAAGGGTGAATATTAGATCAAGTAAGTCAAGTAAAAAAAATTGAGTTAGCCGAGTTGAGAAGTCTTATTTTATGACTCGTTAAAAGCTTTCTTGTTATAGGCTAGGGGTGTTCATTGTTCTATTAAATCGAGTTAACGGATCGAACAAAAAAAATTGGTTAATCAGTTAAATTTTAGGTTTCGTCTAATAATTACGAATTTTTAATTTTAATTATCGATTATTTCAATTTAAAATCAATTAATTAGCTGAATTAATCGAATTAACACAAAATATTAAATATTTAGCATATTATATATGTTATTTATGTTCGTTCGTTTATGTTCGTTATTTATATCCATTTACGTTCATTTATGTTCGTTTGTTTATGTTCATTTACATTCATTTATGTTCGTTCGTTTACGTTCGTTTATAATTTAAACAAACGAACATAAACGAACATGAACAAGCTATAATCATTAACGAACGAACAAAAACAAAAAAATTTATGTTCGTTTATGTTCGTTCATTTGTTCGACTAAAATTAATTGGACGAACATAAATAAACCTTCGTTCATGTTTGTTTACAACCCTAATTATTAACCTAAATTAGTTTATCAATAAATAAAATACCGATAATTACATTAAAAAGGTATAATGATTAAATTTTAAATATTAACATATTAGAGGAACTAAAATCAGAATTAGAGCGCTGATTAACTTTGAGTCCAGCTAAGCAGAAAAAGTGACGGATATTTTCAGACCAAAAAGAAATATTGTAAGATATTTTGTCTCAATGCACCCTACATGGCGAGAGATTATTAGGTGAACTCTGTTCACCACGTCATCCATGATCCAAGCAATCAGTACCGTTGATTTTTAAATAACCACTTAATAACTCACCCACTAAATCTATATAGAAAAAAAGGTGATCATTCACTTGAAAAAAAATTAAAATTAACGGTCCTGATTAATTGAAATCATGGTTAACATGGTGAATAAGATTGACCTAATAATTTTTCCCGCTTGTCACCCTATCCTTCCCTCCAGCCATGTTTATCATGTTCTTCCTATATCAAAAATATCAACTCCATGTACTTTTGTAACGCTTTATATGGAGTGCCATTTTTTTTTCTCGCTTTTAGAATCTTTCCCCAGAGGCTAAATTAAACTCATGTGTTTAGTTCAGCGGTTAGCTCTACTTCCCACGTTTTCCTTATTCTTTTCAGTTCCAAGATCTCAACTTTTAAGCTTTGAAGATGAGTAAGAATTCAAAACCAAAACCAGCAACATCCATGTTGTTCTTATGCCATTTCTGCAACTCAAAGCCTGCGGTTCTGTATTGCAGCGCCGACTCTGCAAGTCTTTGTTTGTTCTGTGACCAACAAGTCCACTCTGCCAATGCCCTCTCTCTCAAGCACGTTCGTTCCCAGATCTGTGATGGCTGCAAAGCCAGACCAGCTTCTTTTCTTTGCTCAGACGATAATCTTATGCTCTGCCACGACTGTGATCGGAATTCACATAACGAAACCGACTGTTGTGGTTCAGCTACACACCAGCGTTCCCCTGTTGATGGTTTCTCAGGTCGTCCTTCGGTGGTTCAACTAGCTTCACTCTTCGGTTTTGACTTGAAAACCAAGGATTTGATGGATTTGATTCCTGGGTTTTCTTTGTACGAGAGACAACTGACGAATATTGAAGATTCTATGGCCCCTGAAGAGAAATCTTGTGTTTCATCTGCTTTGCTTAGCTCTGTTAAGCTAGACCATGAGGTGTACAGGCAACTGGTTGAGATGGGGAAGAGGGATTTGGTGAGAGTAAGCGGTGATGGAGCTGAACTGGGGAATACCACAAGTGGTGAGCAGGGGGATTTAGCCACTTTGGAAGATGAAGAATTACAACAGTACCAGCAAACACCCTTTAACTCTTTGTTAATGTTGAGAAAAAATGATTATATTGATGAAGCATTGCTTATGTGGGGCTCTAAGTCTTCCAATCTGCCTTCCCAGGTCACTGGTTTAATCAAATTACTGTCTTCTTTTACTGCTTAAATCTAAGTAAAAAATGATAATTACCCTTTAGCACAAGCCATAAACTCATGCATGATATGTTCACATGTGTCTGGTACAGAAGATGCAGGTTTTGTTAAGTTCGATTCCTCCTGTAGAAATGTAGGTTGTTTTTAGCATAATACGATGTACATGGCCATTGAAATTCGAGATACATTTAGCATGTTATATGTTATTACATTCCTTTATGTTTGGTAGCACTTCAACTTGGTCTGATTATGAAACTGCAGAGCGGCTGCAATGAACCATTGTCGAGCTACAAACCAGAAACTGAAGAGGATAACAATGAGCCTGCAGCTGGAATATTGTTATCCGATTCCAAGGTGGTTGAACCCCAAAGGTGTGATAACACCAGACATGTCCAAGATGGTAGCGTGTCTGTTAACTATGAGGTGAAAGCTAAGGTTGACATGGCACAAAATCGAGACAATGCCATGCTACGCTACAAGGAGAAGAAGAAACACAGGAGGTATGGTAATAAATAAGATGAGCAGATGCTTTTACTCTGGTTGGTGTTTCTGTTATACTTTCAATTGATGTGGTGAACACATAACATGGACAGATTTGACAAGCAAATACGGTACGAGTCGAGGAAGGTCAGGGCTGATACTAGGAAGAGAGTCAAAGGTCGGTTTGTGAAGGCAAGTGAAGCAGCAGATGTTACAGTGTAAACGACTGCTTTTCTCGTTTTGGATGTCCTCCCTGTCTGTAATATTTATAGTCTTCTTCCCATGGTTTATCGAGTTCCACAACTTTTGGAATTTCAGTTGCTGTATGCTTGCATTGCATGCTCCTAGTTGTGTTCTGATAGAGTTTATGCTTCTAAGTTGTCTTTAATCACAGCTATGACGAATTGAAGAAGTTGCTCTCATTTGATGATCTCAAATTGTGTATGTTTGCATGCTCCTAGTTGTGTTTCGATGGATGAGATCAACAATATTTTGTACCCTGTGTATATAGGTTAGGATTCACTTACGAGATGTAAAATTTATTTAATTTTACATTAAGTTTAGATTATTTTTTAAAAATTTTTAAGTGATAATTTTACATTTTCTATGATTAATCTCATCCATCCATTTCACTCGATCAATGATCATAGATCAATGGTCATAAATTTATGGGAGGATAATTTGACATTTACTGTTAAATCTACGTATACATTGCTCTCTCAAAATCATATTAGAAGTATTGATAGTATATGGAGTTCTTCAGAAATTTAAAGGTCTTCGGCGAGTTAAAAATTTCTTATGGCTTGTGTGCGAGGGATGCATTTTGACAAATGTAGAGAGAGTTCGTAGACATATCGTAAAATCTTCTAAATGTGTTGTGTGTAGGGTAGGGACTGAAGATATTGATCATATTCTTCGGTATTGTCCACGTGCGATTGCGATATGGATGAGTTTAATTCCTCAAAACAAGCAACAATTTATTTTCACAATGTCTCTGATTAAATGGATCAAGGTTAATTTGGCTTCGCCTAATTATTTTGTAGCTTTTGGTGATGCTCCTGATATTTTCTTTGGAGCTATTCTTTGGAATATGTGGTTAGCTCGTAATCATAAAGTGTTCGAGCCAGATGAGGTTGTTTGTGAGAGTGTGCTTGATTGTAGTCGTCGTATGGTTGTTGAGTACCAACATACTCTGGAAGGTCCGAGGATTGTGCATCATCAAACACATATCGTAAGACCATCGGTTGTGAAGTGGATTCTACCGAATTATTAGATTTGGAAGATTAACGTAGATGGTGCACGAAACTCGTCTGATGGAAAGTCTTCTTGTGGTGGTGTTATTAGGGACTCTAATAGTTGATGGATTGCGGGATTTTTAAAATTTATTGGAAAGTGTTCCACTTTTGATTCAGAATTATGGGTTATTTTAAAGGGTTTATATTATGCCATACACACGAATGCAGGGTCTATTATAATTGAATCCGATAATACCGAAGTGGTTCGTGTGTTGCGAAATAGTGATGGTAGAGGGGATGACTCTTCTTTGCTTTATTCAATTCGGAGTATTATGCAAACCTTTGAGCAAGTTGATGTCAAACATGTGTTTCGTGAAGGTAACCAAGTAATCGATGTGATGGCAAGATTGTATTCTTGTGATACTTTTGAGCCTCGACTTTTTCTGCAACCTCCTGATGTTGTTCTTAACTTTCTGCATGAAGATCTTGGTGTTTGAGGTCTACTTGTGTTCTTTTGATGTTTATCCTTGTTTTATTCTTATTGTTGGTTTTGTTGAGTTTATCTCTCGAGTTGTTTATGTAATATTATTATAGGTACTTCTTTTTCTCCAATTTAGGTTTAGAGAGGTTTTTAACGAGGCTTATGATAATATATCCTCCATCTTTATAAAAAAAATGGATCTCTCTCTCACACACACATATGTATATCAAGTAAAATTGAAGGACTTAAACTTGAACTTGAAAATTGATCCATTAATTACTAAAAAACTTAGGTTATTCAAATTTTTATTCATAACATAAACTTTATTTGATTTTTTAGTCGAGTCAAAAAAATCATTTTTTTTATTAATTCAAGTTTTGTTCCCCGATCATTAGATTTAAAATTAAAGATTTATAGTTAAAATATATAGATTAAATTTTAAGGTTAGTGATTTTAATTTTAGTTTTTAGAATTTATTTAAGCATATTTAAAAAAAAAAAAAGGTTTTCGCTGCATCAAATATTAACCTTAAATTAATTACTGATTAAATAAAAATTTTGTAAAATGTTTGATCCCAATAGTATCATCCCTGGTAAGGGCAAACGGGGAACTCATCCGGGGCTAATTTTTCTTCCTCTAATATTTGATATTATAATCTATTTTTTTAATATTTATTATTATGTGTCTAATTTTTTAAAATTTGTTATTAAGATTATTTTTTAATATTTATTATTAAAAATTTATTCTTAAAATTCTATTTTTTATATTTATTATTATGACTATTTTTTCTCCAATATATTTATTTAAAAAATATTAAAAAATACTTTTAAATTTTTTATAATAATTATTATTAGATATTTATTTTTTTAATATATTATTAAAAGTTTATTTTTAAATCTTAATTTTTAATATTTTTTATTAAAATTTATTTTTTAAATTTCTCTTTAAAACACTAAAATCTCAATAAATTACCTGATTATTAATAGTACATTCAATATGTATATGCTACTGTGCCCCCAAGTGATTGCCTTAGCTTACGAGAGGAGTAGAACTATGGAGCAAGTATCATGTGTTCTCCATTTAAATAATTTCAGTAAGATATTTATTCGGGACTTAATTAAAGGGATATTTTTTTTTGTTTAAAAAATAATTTCTTTTAAACTTTCTTTTGAAGACGTAGATCTAGTTCGTATCCTATGCAATGCAAATTCGTACTTCATATCTTATAGAACGCAAATTTAGGTTAAAATAATCGACTTTATTTTGAAGTGTTAAGTAATTTCACATTCTACGAGACATAAAGTACGAATTCACATTATACAAGATAAAAATTAGGTTGAATTCGCATCTTGCAAGATACGAATTAGGTTTTCGTGTATAAAAAAAATAATATTCTTTAAAATAAAATTTGAAAAAAATTATTTTTTAAATAAAAAAATATTCCTCTAATTAAGCCTTTATTCGGGTCCCGGAAATGACCCTCAAAATTTTAGAAAAATAAAATTTAGACCTTAAAATTTTTAAAAAAAAAATTATTCTTTCAAGTTTTTTTTAAATATTAAATTTTAAAATTTTGAATATTTTTAGTTAAATCCCCTTTATAATTTTAAAATTTTATATTAAATCTCTCTAAATTATTAAATTTTTTAGTTAAATCCTCATAATTTTTAAAAATTTTGATTTTAAACTTATTAAAAAAATAAATTATAATCTTAAACTCTCGTCTTAAATTCCGTTATTACGGTTTGCCTTGGTTCATCAAACAATGGACGGGTTGTGTTGATGTTCGTCCATCCAAGAATCTCAAGATTATTGTAGTTTCGATCAACCAACACGAAAAAAAAAATTCTTAGAATGTAATAAATTTTTTGCCATGCTCAATTCATCAATAACATAATAAATTCTTTAATGAATGAACACGAATAAAAAATTTTATATTCGTTTATATTCGTGTTTATTCATTTGTTTGGTTAAAGTTAAACGAATGAACATGAATACTAGGGGTGTTCATTGTCGATCGGATTTGATTTTTTCGGATATTCGGGTTTCGGATCGATGATATAGTGATCCGTATCTGATTTGGAAAAAAGTGGATATTTAAATATTCGGATACCGGATATTGGATCGGATAGTCGGATATCCGATTACTCAAAAATATAATTTGATTAAACTATTTTTTCGAATTTGAAGGTTGTATTTATGAAAAATTTGGAATTTTGAATATAATAAATAACAAATTATTAAATTTAACAAGATTCACATTTATGAAAAGTTTTAATTTTTTAAAATTTTGAATATAACAAGCACTAAATTGTTGAATATACAAGATTAATATTAATAAAAATTTACATTTTTGGATTTTCGGATAATCCGAAACTTGAAATATTATAATCCGTATCCGATCCGAAAAATTTAAAATCTAATCGGATATCCGGTCCAAAAATAAAAACCGGATCAAATATCTTAATTTTCGAATTAAATATTTTTAAATACCCCTATTGAATACACTCTTATTCGTATTCATTTACGTCCCTAAGTTAAAATGTAATTACAATACGTTAATTAAACATGTTAATACTTTTTAAACGATACACTACAGGAAATGCCACTTAATTTTAATATAATTTGTATTGAAAATATCATTAAATTATAAAATGATATTATTATATACCATCGTATTTTATTTTTGAATTCAATCCAAGTACTCCTCCATTAAACTGTAATAGCTCGTTAAATGTAAATGATATCTTAAACCAAGAACTTTAGATTAAAAGGTTTACATCAAACTATTAAGCCAACTTAATATAATTCTAACCAAAATAAAACTGCAGTTGTATTTCATTTCATTCATCTCATGATATAATTTTATAATATTTATAATATAATTTATAAATAAATATATTACTTATAATTTATATTATAAATTAAAATATTATTTATAATATATATTGCTAAACCCACCCCAAAGAATAGAAATCCTCTATTATTCTTATCATGTCCCTTTCATGCCTCGTACTAAAAATTCTTAAAATTTAAATTTTAAACTCTAACCTTAATTTTTTACGCCCTAAATCCTAAAATCTTACACCTTATAAAATACACATTACCCCTAATTTCATAAATCTTAATTACAACTCTAAACCCTAAACCTAAATACACTAATTTCCAATAAAAACACGATCAGAAGACAAACGATTTACACCTGACCCAACTACATTCAATACATTTCCCATGTAAATCAGATGTTTCCTTAGGTTATTTCTAAATATCCAACAGTCTCCAGTCACTGATGGTACTCCCTAGCAACTACGGATATATCTTTGAATCTACCAAATTTAATACGAGTAATGTGGGAGCTATCAAAATCATCACGTTTCAAAGTGGATCAGGAACTGCCCTTTATGGTGACGTACCATGACTGAGTAAACAGGAAAAACACAAGTATTATCAACACGGAAGTCTGCAGAGAGAAAGTTAAGATGATACTAAAGTCACAAACTCATTCAATCTGGGAAAATAACGATGGAATTTCAGATGAATATCCCAGAAATAAATAAAAAAGAAGCAATCTCAGATATATAATTACCAAATTGATCCTGCAAGTTTAAGTTGGTATTAAGAAAGGACTAAAACACAGCAACATCATAAACTCAGAAGACCTCTTACAACTGGAACTCTTAATTAAAACTTTCTAATCTGTTGGTGAAAAAGAACAACCAAAGAAACTAGTTTTTTTCATAAATGGAGAGTGAGGTCAACATCTCCTGTGGAGTCATAAGCATCAGTGGTTGGAGAGAAAGTCCCTGGGGAAGAAACACCGCTGAACCCCTGATGAGGGACGAAACCAGCTGGGGGAAGATGGGGTTGACAGGGATGGAGACACTGCTCGAGATGTGGACCTTGTTGTTGTGCACCAACGGGGTACCCCATCGGCGGTGGCTCAACAGGGAAGGTGGTGAAAGTGTTAACTTGTTGATGAGGGTTACTGCATTGCTGGGTCTGGTCTTGGTCACCACCACCACCGGGGTACTTCCTCCTAGATGCGGCTCGTTCACGCTTGTGAGCGTTTTGGTGTCCACCCAGAGCTTGGGAAGTGTAGAACTTCCTGGGACAGTACAGGCATTGGAAAAGCCTAGCAGGAGCAGATGGTGAAGAATCCGTATGGGACAATATCTTGGTGGGTTTTAAAGCTGGAGAAGGCCGATTGTTGAAGAAGCTGTACATCGATGGGTCTGCCATTGAAGCTTTTGAAACAGAAAGTGAAAACCTGGTGGAAGAAGACCCCATAGGCTACATGAGTTAGGTTTTATATGAGGCTGAAGGGTTATCCCTCTTGTTTTCTCCATGCATGCATGTATGTATGCAGTGTTACACATGGACATGGACATGGACATGGTCATGGTCATTTAGAAATCAGAATCTTCTCAGCTTGTTCCATCACTAACAACAAACAAACAATGCGTATATAGTACCTGTCCTCACCCTGCCATTCCCAGTTTTTCATACTTTTTTTTAAATTGAGTAAATGACATAAATGCCACCCTCCGTCCTCATCTTGTTATATATGTCAGCGACTGTCTGTTCCCACAGTCTAGTCTTGTTAGTTTGTGTCAACAGCTCGAGAGATTATACGGTGAACCCTATTTACCACGTTATTTATGGTCCAAGTAATTAAGACCGTTGATCTTTAAATAACCACCTAATAATTACCCACAACTAAATCTATGTAGGAAAGAGGTGATATTAAGATCAACGGTCCTGATTACTTGAGACCATGAATGATGTGATTAACAAGATTCATCATATAATTTTTCCAACAGTTCAGTCAGCTATTACGGACACGTATTCAGGAGATGATCATTGAGCTATAATTATTGCCTTCCAAGAAGTTTTAGGGTTTAGTTCGACAAATAGAAGACTATACGTAAAAATAAGATTTCTAAAATATAATATTATCTTATATAATAATGAAAATATTATGTATCTTATTTAGTAAAGATTTAAAATTATTATATTTAGATAAAAATATAAATTATTTAGAAATAAATCTTATCAAATTATTCATGTGTTATATTTTTTTAGTAGGTTAAATGATCAATATTAAATTAAAAATATTTACATAAAAAGTCATGAAACTATTTTTGTTACAATATCTAATTTTTTAAAAAAAATATTGTATATTTATCACATTATTAATATAATTATTATCTTAAAGATTCTTTATTAAAAAATATATATTTTTTAATTTTCAAATGGTACATATTTAATATGTGCAACTTTTTTTTAATTATGAGATATTGTCAAATGAATTAAAGTAAATAATAAAATAAATTTAAAAAATAAAAAATATTGATAAAATTTTAGGTCATAAGTCTAACCTATTAAATTATTCTATAAGATAATAAACATTTAACTAAAAATTCTTAAATAATATATAATCCAAAAATATAAAATATAATATTAATATAAATACACAAATATTAAAATGATATTTAAGTATTAAATTAATATTGAATATAAATAATAAATATTTAATTATTTTACATTACAAATGATTAATCATCTAATTAATTAATAAATAAATAAATAATCCATAGCAATAAAATTCAATAACAATGTACTAATACGATCTAAATAAATGAGAAATGATAAATACTTAAAAAATAAAATCAATGAGAATGTCATTCCCATCATTTAAGAAAAAAAATATTAAAAAAAATTATTTTATAGTAAAAGCACTAATAAACAACTAAATACCATTTTAAAAAAATTAGGCATAAAGATAATTATAACCAAACGTTTATAATTTTTATGATTTTGGTTTTTATTCTTCTCTTAGGATAAATTTAGCCCTTAACCTATATCTTTTTGACAAATAACTTATTTTTTTAACTAACATGATAATTGGACCGTTAAAAATTTAATGATAATGGCATATCATATGCATACGATAATATATTTTAAATGACATGACATCTAACCTATCGAATACATATAACTGAATTATTAAAAAAACAAATAACTATTATAACAATTAATTATTTTTTAATTATTAAATTAATTAACTATTAAATTAAAAATGATGTGATTAACCTGTCATAAAACACCCTTATCGTACAGGGAGATTCATGTTATAACTTTTCACAAATAGCACTTCCTTTCTCTTATTTTAGTTGTATTTCATTTAACTTGAAACTCGATTTGCTAGTAGCCAACATATTTTATTTGAATTTTAATTATTTTAAGATAAAATTTTAATTCTATCATAGTTAGGGTAGTAATATTTTATTTTAAAATTAATTAATTTTTTAATATTTTGTTTGAATTTTAATTGTTTTATATTTTATACTAGGATAAAATTATATATATATATGTATTTGATAGGTTAGATGTCATGTCATTTAAAATATATTATCGGATGCATATGACATGTTATCATTGTTAAATTTTTAATGATCCAGTTATCATAGTAGTTAAAAAGTAAGTTATTTGTTAAAAAGATATAGGTTAAGGGCTAAATTTATCCCAGAAAAAAATAAGGGCCAAAATGATAAAAATTATAAACATTAAGGGTTAAAATTATCTTTATACCAAAAAATTATTATCATAATTCATAAATACTAATGAACCAAAGATGCATTTAAGTCTAAAAAAAGTTATTATTATTAAGAATAGTATTTTAAAAAATTATATTTTTGATTTAATTTGTTTAGGGATGAGCACGAAACCCGAACCTGATGAGTTTCGATCCGATTCGATCCGAACGAAACAAATTTTTTTTAGAAAATTTGGGTTCAGGTAGGGTAGAAAAATCTAACACAACCCAGGACTAATAATGTAATTTTTTTCATATATATTTTAAGGATATTTACAATAATAATCCCTTTTTATATATATTTTATACAATTAGATCACTAAAATCATTTTTTTATAATTAGGTCACTAAAATTTTATTTACAATTAGATATCTAAATTTTATTTTTTACAATTAAGTCCGTAAAATTTAATTTTTTAATGATTCAGGTCAGATTTTAAAGCTTAAAAATCGGGTCAAATTGAATTTTTTTCACCCTAAACTCGGGTCATGTCAGATGACGAGTGGAGAGCATGATTTTTCGGGTCGGGTGCAGGTAGGCCAAAAATCCGACCCAACCCGACCCGTGCACATCTCTAAGTTTGCCATGATCTTCATAATAATATTTTTAAAAAATTATATTCTCATATTTAGTTTTACATGATCTTTTTAGGCGATAATAACTCTCGGTAAAATTTCGATCATGTTTTTGAAAAAAAATACTATAAAACATATATATTTATCTTTTAAAAATTAAAATCTAAAATTTAAACTCAACTCTCTAAATTTTAAAATTATAATAATAAATTTTAAAATCTAAATCTTATAAACCAAAATTTAATTCAATAGCTAAATCAGACGACGGATGATAAGACAAAAACTTAATTCCAAGTCCATTCAAGCTCAAGAAATGAACTTGACAATGGTCATTCATGTCTCCACAGTGTCGGCTCCATTATATTCTAAACTCTAAACCCTATATACACGAACCAACAACAAGTAGTTTCAGGGGAACACGATTTTTCAGATGTAAAATCAGTTTCACATCTTGGTAGTGGCAAAGTATCACAAATACAAATGCCAAATCCTTTGGAATTTTGATGAGTCCTTAACAGTGTACATCAATGAAGTAAAACATTTACAAAAACAAAAAATTCATGATGCGAAGAATATACTTGATGAGTCGTTTCAGTTCCCAATCGTCTGCTGACATAGATTGAGATGAGAAACTAAACACATTGCTAACTTCAGAATTTACAGGCCGTTACTACTCCAACTTTCTGGATATCCGGACTCGGAAAATTCAACGCAAGTGGATATGAATCGGAGTCAGGTTTGTCAGCTCCCACCTGCATATAGGTAGTGATGATTTCATTTAAATTTTGCAACTGCAACTAGTAAGTACATAGGTAAACTTAAATATACCATCACATTCCCACTTGGGAACAGAAGATGTTCTCTATCAAGGAGAATAAATCAAATATGTGTGTGTGCCCGTGTAATCTTTACACAATCCCCGAACATCCGAAGCATAAAAGATGACAAATTATCTTCTGGCAGAGACATAATACTAAGTAAAAAAGGAATAATATTGACTACTAGAGAAATCGTAACGGAAAGGGAGCTCCAATCACCTCTCGTTTGGCCAAAATGAGATGAAACTTCAGAAACATCTTGTATTGCCTTGCTGTTTACAATGGAAATGGGCGTCAATGGAGGGGAAACAACTTCTCCATCCTTGTATGGAGCTTGTGGGGCCTCCAAAAGCCTTGAAACATGAATTGCCATTGCTCTTTGATTGCTAGAGGGTATAGAGAAACTTCGAGGGACAACCAAAGGTGGAGTTGGAAGAGGAGAAGCTCCACTTGATGCCAGTGAAGGAATATTACTAGCAGAATGCTCTTGGTTTCTTGAGACTAGTGGTGCAGAGTGACCGACCAAGGCAAAAGGTTTTGCTGGCTTAGAAATTGAACTAACTGGAGGAGGCCTTGGAAGCTCGTGGAGCTCATTTATTCTGGGTGAAGAAGCAAGGGGTGGTGACGCACTTGGGGATACTTTTGGAGGTGATAATGGTTGGGGAACTGGCAAATGAGAAAAGACTGCTGAAGCTATTGGGGGAAGTTCAGCAGAAGGAATGAGCTTTGTCGGTAATTGTTTACTAGTTAATGGTCCGGAAACAGCTTTCTTTTTTATTTTCTTGGCTTCAGAGGAACTATCAATATGGGCAGGTACTGATCCTTCTGACAAAGGAGGGGGAAATTGTGTAAAAGTATTACTATTGTAACTCTCCTTCAGGACGGATTCAGATTTTAAAGTGGCAAATTCTGATAGTTGACCATCACCGGAATCCTTCTCATGTTTCTTTTGCTCAAGCGGGGAAGAATGCCACAAATTGTGTGGACGCCCAGCTACATGTGTAGGTCTTATGTGCGAAAATGAGCTAACTGATCTTGAAGAGAATGCAGACAAGGAATCATTTGGTGTTACTGCAGACGAGGAATCATTTGGTGTTGGAAGCACATAAGCATTTGGCTTTCTTGTTGATGACTGCAGCATTTGTTTTACTCTTTCCGCGTGATCAAGCTTCCTTTCAGGAAATATGGGAGCTGAATGGCTACCCAATCTATGATCCCTACTTAAGCCATGAATATCCCCGTGGCTTTTCTCAGGGTTTACCTACAGGCACCCCAAAAGAACATTTTAAGAACTACATACTATGCGCAGTCAATCATGAATAACAAGTCAGAAAATCCATTATTCTAAAGAGCATATGCTGTTAAACCAAATAGGACCATTTTTTATTTTTAAAGTATAAATGGAGATTTTACCTCAGAACTTTCCATCTTTGAAGTTTGGTGGGGGAAAGAAAGACTGACTTCATCTTCCTGTAGAACAATCCACCATACTTTAGGAATAAAAAGGAGTCAAGGTTCACTAACGGATCACAATAAAGTTAAATGTATAATAGTAACACAAATAAGTGTTATAGGAAAGAATTGAGGCCATCTATGTTGCACTGATATAGATACAAATACGGGTACAGAAACAGGGAAGGGAAATGGCAATTTTTAAAATTACAGGGTACATGAGGTACGTTAACGATACAGAAAATATAAAAATAAATTTATATTCTAAAAAATGTAAACACAAAAATTCATAAATAAAATCATGTGAGCATGGCATCACACATACTTATAGTTAGAGATGGGCACGAAACCCTAACCCGAAGGGTTCCGACCCAACCCGATCGGGTCGGAATTTTTGGTAGAAAATTCAGGTTCGGATTTGTGTCGTTTTTCTTCAAGAGTGATGTCGGGTCGGGTTCGGTGTAGAAAAAATCCGACCCGAGACTAATAATGTAATTTTTCCATATATTTTAGAGATATTTGCAACAATGATCCCTCTTTATATATATTTTATACAATTATGTCACTAAAATTATTTTTTTACAAGTAGGTCACTAAATTTTTTTTTTTTACAATTAAATCCCTAAATCTTATTTTTTTTACAATTAAGTCCCTAATTTTTTAAATTATTCGGGTCGGGTCGGATTTTAAAGCTTAAAAATTGGGTCAGGTCGGATTTTTTTCATCCTAAACCCGGGTCGGGTAGCGGGTATGATTCTTTGGGTCGAGTGCGGGTGGGCCGAAAATCCGACCCAACCCGTGCCCATCTCTACTTATACTTGAATCATGTGAGCAAGAAAAAGTCAAAAGTAACAAGAAAAAAGCAGAGAAGTGTAGGAGAATAGAAGAATAAGAAAAAATTAAGTTGAAATACTGGGGAGTATACAAGCCGTACCCAATATGTCCCCAGTATGGCACTAGATTGAAGTACCAGTGCTTCATAGGGGGGCATACGTTTTGAACTTCATATGACCAAACCATCAATGTTTGACGGGGGTGCAACTCTCAATTACAGATTGATTATAACATCTACAATGAATTTAGAAAAACAAGAAGGCACAAAATCTGACCTCCATTGAATTCCTTGATGCAGAAGTAACATCAAACCCCTTTTCATTTGCTCTATAGTCAAAACTTAATTCCCCCTCTTTGTTTGGGTCATAAGCAATCTCACCATCTTCATCATCATCATCTTCAAGGCCAGAGAACTCGTAATCAATGTGTTGCTTTTCTGTAACCTGCCTAAGGTGAGGCTCAATTGCCTCAAGTGATTTAAGGCCTTTCCTAAAGAAATTCAACTGCAATCACAAGAGATAGAAAATGAGTAAGGAAAAATGAGGATTATAATCATTGAACGTAAGACAGGGCAGAAGCCAATGACACATGACATGTTCGGGAATTAATTAAGAAAACCTGAGCTGCATGGTGACGAGCAGCTTGTGTTAGAAGACTTCTGGACTGCCCTTGCTTCAGAGATTTCAATCGGAAAACACAAAGGGTAGCTACTTCATCATATTCATCACGAGCTATTTGCAATTGCTGCAAACTGAAAGTTTCACCTTTCCCACCTTTTGACCTTCCTTTTTCCTTTTTTTGTGCCACCATGTATTCATAGACATTTCTGAAGATCATGAACCAAATTCAGAAAAGGCGTACTGCAATTAAATATAAGTATACAGAGAAAAATGATGGACCTTTTTTCATCACACTGCCGCTTCATATCCTGCACAGAAGACGAGAAATATCAATAAGTAAGCATGACAGCTTTACAAGGATATATCTGAAGGCTAAAGAGATACATAGGCCATGTAGAAAAGCTGTTGAAAACTTCTATTTCTAGATTACAAATAAAGGAGAAGCAGATAAACAAACCTCGACATTCCTAAGCTCACTGAGAAGTGACTCTGATGGGTTTGTAATCGTCATAACTATATGTGACCGCTGAAGCACAAAGAGAATCAAGAAAAGGTTCAAATAAATGATTTACTGCACAAAGCAACATTTAAAAATTGGTGGAAAAATTCAGTGTGTTCAATTTAAAAATAAGATTCACACTCACATAGTTATCAACAAGTTTCTGGAGTTCAAACTGTAAGTTCCCTAACATTAACAACATTCTACCTGCAAACAAAAGATGTGTCAATACAGGCAATCCGGCATGTCATAATAACAGGGACCAGTGACACCATCTTCGGACACTCCCTTGGTCCATGGAAAAGAAGAAAGGTAATAGTTGATAGTGATGTATGTGAGCTCATATTAACTAGATGGCATCTTACGCATTAGAGCAAGAAGTATGTATCCAAGAAAAAAAAATATTAAAAAGATATGAACTAAACTAGCACCAAGGTCAAGTCGTGGAATAAGGAACACCATTGTACGCAACCCCCAGTATAAAAATAGCCAAGTTCAAGGAGAAATTCTCTCATGAATGATGAAATATGAATGTCTATGTGCACATGCAAATTAGCTAACAATCCATGAATACAAGTACATAATGAACATCTTACGCTAAGATAAAATAAGCCAATGACATAGCTTAAGTCGTCTAAGAAGTTACTTGAATCAGTTGGCAGTTATACTGCAGCTTAGATCTTACATGATATGCCTATTAATGTCTACTAGTGGAAGCAACAAAGCCTCTACTTACGGCTTTCTTCATCATCAGGTAACACTCTTTTTTCCCGCAGACAGGAGCCCATTTCTTGCAGTGACTCTGAGAATTCTGACAATAGAAATTTCGTCAAAGGTAGATTTTCGAAAAGTTAAATGTTCTCTGATATTACTGAAATCTAAGTCTAACACCTGAGCAAAAGCCCCAAAGACTGTGCTACAGAATATAAGTAAGAAATTCATAGTGAGATATTATGTGCCGATGGAATCATACTGAACCCACATCAGCAAACCTGAATATAATAGGATTCATAAATGCACAGCCAATAATGTAACATTTTTGATAAAAAAAAAAAACTAATCATGTTATTTTGTGGCCAAGCTGTTTCTTCAAAAGCTAACATCTGTTTTTTTAGCTGGAAAAGCACCATATTGGCATGTGACATAGCCAATATTTGCAAATATCAGGTTGACAAAACACATTGATACCTAAAAATGGAAGAAAAAGATAGCACACAGCTTTTTTACCATAAGCACTATTCGCCGTTGCTGCAGCCGCTGAAAGTAAGCTATCATAGCAATTTCTCATGTCTTGCATATCCTGTAAATGGATCCAAATTAAAGAAAAGTATCCACTTATAAGCTATCAAACAAGCCAATAAAGCTTCCGAGAAACAGTGGCCTTTGAGAGGAGGATGTTGTAAGCAGTTAAATACCAATATAAATGCACAAAACTTTCCTATTCTGTAGAAAAAAAAGCTTGAGTTTCATTCACCTGGAATCTAGTATTCCATATTTTTCTTATACTTGATTATTGAAATTATCATGTAAACCCATCTACTAAGTTCTCATACACATTATTAAGCACAGAAGCCTACAAGTTCTCCGTACAATATTTAATAGATCATGTCCAATCCTCAAAGACTTCAAATTTTTACACATTGAACTAGGCCTTTAGCCTCGCTCTATATTTCCTAATATCAACATAGAAAAAAAAACAATAAGAATTCAGAATCTTCCAAACCTAATGAACCAAAATTACTCCCATTATCCCCCAAGAAAAATTTCTCCAAATATGTATTTCTACACGAAACTACAGAATTAAAATCTCGTTCAACTCAAAGCTAGGTCCAACCCAATCAAATACAACTCCAATAAGTTAAGATCAATCGTGCACTTACAAAATTCGAATCAAGAGAAGCAGATTCGATTTCCAATTAAGAACAAAATAACATTAATCAGCATTTTTCACTAAACAAAAAAGTACCTGTGCTGCTTCAGCAAGTTCATCTAAATGAGCGGAAGCTAAAATATCAAAATTATCCTTGTTTTCGACCTTGTGAGGCGCAAATCTTCGAAGTTTACCAAACGAGGACTTCATTTCGCAAAGATAAAAAGAATAACCTAACACAGAGAGGCAAAAGGAGAGGGGAATAGCGAAAATCCGAGAGCAGTTTCTTTTCCTTTTTCCTGAGAATCCTTGCGAGAATATTATAATGAAAAGTCCGAAAAATCTGAGCTACAGGGAGTGTGAAGCTGTTTAATTTCTATTCTATGATTTCAACGGCATTGAAAGTGAAGAGTTTTTCCCTTTCTGATTTTTGTTGGTCAAAAAAACAGACTGTAAATAGACGAAAGAAAATAGAAAGACGGAAACGAAACTATAATTATTTTTGATATATTTATGCAATGGAATATAAATTTTAATTTATTTGCAATTTCTGAAACTAACATTCTAAATTGAATAAAATTATTAATTAATTATTTTAAATATATCACTTAAAAAATAAAACTTAAAAAATTAAGATTTAAGAGTCAATTTACACTTAAGTTCTAATAATTTAGAACATAGTAAATTTTTTTAAAAAATAAAAATTATAAAAATTTAAAAAATATATAAAAATATTTTAATAAAATGATATTAACTCGTATTAAACGTCACTTTTAGGGGTGTTTAACGAGTTGAGTAGTTTATGAGTTGTTCGAACTCGATTTGATTAAAACTTGATAAATATTCAATTTAGATTGATTCAACTCGAATTTAAACTTGACTCGAGACCTTAACGAGTTAAACCGAGCAAAATCTACACCGACTCGATAAATTTGTAAGCAGATCGTTATTTTTTAAAATATTTTTTAGTAATTATTTTAAAATTATTTTATTCAAAAAATAAATGTAAATAATAATTATTAATTTATGAAATATTACTTTAATTTTAATATATTAGTTTTGTGCACATATGGATTGTTACTTTCGAATTTAGACTTTGAAAGTGTTATAAACTTTTGATATTGTTGGTTAAATTTGTTAATTTATATTAATATTAAACCTCGTATAATATTATTAAATTTTATTTTTTAGTTAAAAATAAGGTAAGTTTTTAGTGAGCTTAACGAGTAACGAGTCGAGTTGAGCAATAAAATATTTTAACAAGTACGAGTCGAGCACAATTATCGAGTTTAAAGAACGTGTCGAATCGAACAATAAATTATTTTAATAAACACGAGTCAAACACTATCTAACTCGCGATTGATTCGTTCAATAAACACCGATAGTCTCTTTGATACACATGAAATAGATTATGGGAAATGAATTTCATAAAATTACCTTATAAAAAGTAATTTTTAAATATTATTTTCTAGGGTTCGAATGACATTGTATAAATTATTTTTCATTGTCTAGAAATTATTCATTACAAAAATAAATATAATATTAAATAACATTATTAATTGATTAAAAATAATATTATTAATTATAAAAAATATTATTATTGTTTTAAAATATTTAATAATTTAGTCAATATCATGTATTTCACTATTATTAAAATATTATCTTTTATTAAAATAATAAATATTATGGTGGTAAGCAAATTTTGTTTAAAACTTAAAATGAAAATTAAACTTTTAAAAGTTATAAAATGAGGATTAAATTTTATATTTTATTATAAAACATTAATTTGGTTGTTAAATAATTAATTTGTCTATTATAAAACATTTTATAATAGTGTATTTAATCCTTTATATTTATATATTCAATTAATTTAATCTTAATTTAAAAAATCATTAAATTTAATCATCGTTATTTACACATTCTTTCAATTTAATCCTTAAAACTTTTCTTCTACACTCTAAGACACTCAACTTACATAAAATGCTAAAATACGAATGTTCAAGTTAGCAACCGATAATACCACGTCGAAAGAATGTATAAATAACGAGAACTTAAATAATTTAGGACTTTTAGATCTAATAGGAGTAAATTTTTCTTTTTTTTTTTCTTTTCTTTTTTTCTTTCAAAGTAATAAGTATTTTAAAATTTTAAAATTAAAACTCTTAGCTAACAACTTGTCTTTTTTAGGTTATAAGTTCAAAAATTCATTATTTTTTTTTTCTAAATAGAATTGTTAAAAACTGTTTAATCTATTTAAAAAATGGATTAAAAAATGCAGCATTTATTTAGATGAAGAAAATAAAATATATTTATTGTATAGGTGTTAACTATAAGTATAGATGGGTGGATTTTCGCCTTCTTTAAAATAAAGAATTAATGGTATATATTTGATCAAGTTTAATTAAGTTATTCTTTGAGTTTACGATTAAATTTTATTTAAATTTTTTTATTTGAATCGAGTTTATAAAATTTAAATTAAGTCTAATAAATTTCTTATACACATCATAAACCAAATATTCAACATTAAAAAGATTGATAATAGTCCAAAGAGAAAATTACAACAAACTTATTGTTCCGGAATACATCTTTAATATCTTGGATTGTTTTTAGATTGTATGTAATTTACTTGACAAAACTTCTTGAGTTTTAGATATTCTTGATAAATCTAAAAAATATAAATAAAATATATTAATTAAATTATAAATTAATTAATAAAATAATAACACATAAAATACTTTAATCAATCAAAATTAAATATTATCATCTTTGAAATTCTGCAACATATTCATTTAGAATGATAAAATTGTTAGAATTTTGAAACTAATCTTGAGTGTAAATTAAAGTTTTAATTATCGTCGGAGTTAATAAATTTTTAAAATCATCTAAAACACGTTTATTTGTGCTAAATACACTTTCTGAGACAATTATCCGGATAAAAATAAAAAAATCTTGAGTTATTTATGCAAGAATAAGAATCTTTAATTATTCATTTTTATCGCAATAATATATCAAATGAAATCAAGTTGTGTGCTTTCTTCTTTTTCGGTCAAATATCTATCCAATTCAGTTTTATTTTCCAAATTAATTCAACACTTTTTCAAGAGATATTATTGCACGGTCAAACCGTCTTAAATTGAGTTAATTCTGTAAAATTTTAAAATTATATTGAAATATTAGATTAACTTTCGTATATCATAGTCCTCCTAAAATTAAAAGAGTATTCATCAAACAAGCAACATAAATCTCTATCAATCATTTTCATAACATCGATAACAACATCAAAAAATACAAGTTTATAACAAAATAAATAAAATTCATTTTACGTTGTGGATTAAGAATATTCAAGGAAATTAAAAAATTGATTTTTGCATCACCGTATAATACTTATTGTACTTCTCTCTTGTTTTAGAAGTAATTAGAATTGTATCTAAACAAATCAAGTAAACAATGTATATCTATCAAAGTTTTTCAATTAAATGAAACGTGACATACAATATTGATACAGATCCCTTCAATATAGGATCATAAAAAGACTGAAACTTTTTAATTTTTGAAATATTTATTATTATTATCAAATGTATAAATTTCATCTCGATTTGAGAGGTCAAAGAAAAAATTATGATTATCTCGAGCATATAATCAAAAGTACAATTATATTTTACAGTCATCTTTAACACAATATAAGATGAGTTTCACTTAATAGACGCATCTAAACGTAAGTAAATCTTAGTATTTTTTTTGTATGCTTGTAAAAGAAATTATTTTTGATAGCGATAATTGTATATATTTAATAGTATTAAATATTTTATTAATTTTAATATTTAAAATTAAGCTTAAAACTTATTTTTTTTAGTCTACGAGTGTAGAAAGCGACATCTAAACCTTCGTATGATCCTTGTTCTCCCCGCTCCGTTGAACAATTAGAGCCTGTGTCTTGTGTGCGAAGGAGTTTCCTGACCGACATTGGTTGAGTGTAGGTTAAGAATGTAGGCGGAGGGGATCAAACATCGCCCAACGGTGAGTCAAGTTGTACGTGGCGTAAGGAGAGTGGTTGATTTGACGGCCGAGAAGAGTAGAGTGCGGAAGCGGTCAAACTCAGATATAGGTGACAACGAAACAAGCTGTTCATGGATTGACCAAAGGAAGAGGTGGGTGGGTCAAAGTATCTCAATAATTAAGGTACGATATTTTGCGAGTTAATTGAGTTTAATTCGATCAAAATTTAATTAATATTTATTTTTATTGAACTTGATACGAGTTTAAACTCGATTTGAGTTTTTAACGAATCGAGCTGAGCTACTTGATACCCGATTCAAAAGGCTTGTGAGGTACTCGAAAATATAATATATTACTTTTTTATTTTTATAATTTAAAATCTAAATTCTTAAACTTAAAACATAAACCTTAAACATAAGTCTAAACCCTAAAACCTAGTGACCTAAACCTCAAAAACTAACGATCTAAACTTCTAAACTTTCAACTAACACCCTATACCATAAAATTAATAATCTTGAGTTTACACAACTTGTGTATCAACGTTTTTTTTTCTTTTCTAATAGGCTTTAAATTAGACGTGACAAATAACGAGCTACTCGAGTCTGATATGATTAAAGATTAGTCAACACTTGACTCGATTGAGCTCGAATCAAGCTCGAATTCGATTTGAATTCTTAATGAGCCGACTCGAGCTCAGATTTCTCAAGCTTATTTAAAATTATTCAAACTTGAACTCCAACAAATCTTAACGAGTCGAGTTCGACACTACTCAAACTCAACTCAGCTCGTTTATACCCCTAATGAAAAGCTTCATAGTCCATCCATCCAATTAATTGTGTCGTATGTTGACATTTTTTTAATTATAATTTATTTAAATATTTTTTAAATTAGTTAAATAGTAATTACAGTAGTATCTGTTCTAGAATATAATCTCCACCATTTGACATTAATCGCTCAATCACGCTACTGATATTACTGATGCTCGAACCCATAATTTTTAAGAACATCAACCGTTCCATTAACCACATGAGCTAGAGGACTCGTGCAATATTTAAATATTTTAATTAATTGGAAATTTATAAAAAAGATATATTTAAAAACTATTTGATTTAGAATTTTTAAAATATATATATTTTTTTATAATTTTATCAACAATATTTTTTAATGGGACGGGGATTACTTGAAATTTACAAACGACTCGGTTGCTTTGAATAAACCTAAACTTTATATTTTAGAATCTTAGTACTAGGATCGCTTTCTAAAGAAATATATTAGGGGGATTAAAAAAGAAAAATTTATAAATATTTCGGGATTATTTTAATCATCGAACTAATTTATTTGATAAAATTATTATTAATATTAAATATTAATTTTTTATTTATTTTGGATACTTACAGTTAGATTTTAACGAATACGATAATATTGCACAATAAAAAAATAAATTTAATCCTAAACATATTTTATTTTTTAGAATTTTTTATCTTTTGTCATTGATATAATTTCTCTCTCATCCATTTTTCTTAAAAAATATAAGTATTTCTATTATTATTGTTGTTTATATTGCTTAAAGACGAAATTAAATGCGCAAAGACTTTTTTTTTATTTCTATCTTATTATTTTTAGAATTTAATTTATTTATAAATTTATCTTATAATTTTTAGATAATAATGTTTTACCTTTATAACCCTAAATCTTAACCCTATTTCTGAACCGTTGTTGCTATTGGTCTTACCTTTGCAACTAAAATTATGCAAGATATAGAAGAATTTTAATGAAAAAGCCAATAGAAAAGGTGAACGGCAATAATATAATTAATTTTTAAGTGAAGAAGATGATTGTCTTTGAATGGAAATGAAAGTGAGAGAGCCAAATTATAAAAAAAACAAAACATAAAAAGGTTAAATTCTAAAAGAAACAAATTGATAAATTATATATGTTTTGAGATTAAAATTGTTATTTTACCTTGAAATATCATTATTTTCATTAAAATTTAACTAAAACTTAACCATTATTATATATATAATATTAATGATAATTTAATCAAAATTAATTTAATATCAAAATAAAAATTAATAATTTAATAATTATCTATATAAAAATCTCCAAATTTCTAATCCTACTTCTTCTCGTGAAAACCAATTAATTTTTCACCTCTCTTGAAAGAGAAGCGGAGATAGCGTCGGATTGTTTTCTTGAACACAATCCACGTTGTTACCGCTTCAACGGTCGGATTCAATCTTGATTGTTCTGATGGATTAATTTCATGTGCCTTGACGAAGTAATTTGTACGAATCATTTTATCTTATTGGTTAAAAGAATTATTGTTATTTTTAAAAGTTATGGGTTTGAGAACCAGTAATACCAGCACAGCGTTTGAACGATTAATGTCCAATCCTCTATAAATTGATACGCTTATACTTGTATCGGTACGAGTTTTTGTTATTGTAAAAATATTGTAGATGAAACCTTAATATATATTGATATATGGTATACTGTATCGGTACGAGCATGTAGAAAACTTGAGTTTGACTACGTAAAAATATTTTAAAGCCTTCCAAAATCATTTAAAAACATTTTAAATTTATTTTGAAGTTGTTTGGACTTAAAATTATTTTTAAAATCTTTTTAATTTAGTCCAAGATTATTTTTTAATTATTATATCAAAACAAATATCATAACACAAACTTCACTTGATAAGATATTGCTTGAACTAAATTTCATTCGAAATTAAATTGACCCTACTTGAACTTAATTAAATACTTGTAATGACCTTACTTGAAGTTCATCCAAACGTGATTAAGATTTAACCTAAAGTCTACCTGAAAACGATATTTCTCAACCCAAATTTCATCCGAAACAAGCTTGATCCGACCTAAACTTACTAAAAATTGGTATAAATCAACCTAAATTGATTCAAAACTGACTTGATCCAACCTTAATTTGACCATATATTTGGAATAACCTTACCTAAAGTTCATCTAAACCCGAATGAAGCCGATAATTAACTTGCTTGACCTTGAATCATTTGACTTGAACCTAGTATTGAATTGATTTGAAATTGACTTGAATCGCACCCAAACGAATGGTGAGTTGAGATGAACCCTTCATTCACCCAGCCCAAGTCGACCTAAACCCGACCCATTCAAGTCTAACCATTATAACATGTTCTGATTCGATCTAAAATCAATCTGAATAGTGGATTTTACATCCCTAGTGATAGGAAAAAAAAGTTGAACATCAGCATAAAGGAAGCTAAGCTAGAAAAAGAAAAAAAGAGGTCGAATGGTGCAATTTTGCTTATGAGTAGCCATTCTCAGAAGCCAAAAGGCTATCCCAAGTCAGTAGTAGAAAGAGTACATAGGAGATTTACTTTCATTCCAAAAGGAGGGTCTATAACAAAGAAATTAATATATTTTTCAATCTGATCAGTAAGAAAAACCTGAGGTGACATGCAGGTTTTCATGGTGTTGTCTTTTTTTCCTGATACAAACAACAAAAAGAACATGGAACATTGTCTTGTTCCTCCAAAATCTCAAAACATCTCTGTTTATGAACAAATGGGGAAAAAAAATCAAATGAACCTCTATGTACATTTCTTCTAGTATCACCCACAAACAATGGTACATTATCCTCTTAAAATACACTTAAGTCCTTTCCCTATCTTAGTTCTCTTCCCCGATCGAGTACTTGATAGTTGATCCCTGTTATAAAAACATATAAGGATTTTTATGTCTGTTAACTCTTCGAGAATTTGTCACACGAAGATCGATCGGACGAGACAGTTAAAGATAATATTAAAAATAATGAAACATTTTAGGACAAGATCATACCTTACGACTTTCAGAATCTTCTTCTTGTTTGTCCGTCATGTTATCTGTGTTCCTATCACCTGTAGAATAAAAAATGTGACATTAATGTTTTATGCAACTAAAATGACAATTACAAGCGTGGAAACAAAGGCTTACCTTTGGCATTATCGTCCGAAGGTGAATTGCAGTATACCCTAAAACTTAGCGAGTGCGGTACATATGTTCCATCGTCCTCTTGACTCTCGTCCTTGTGACGATCTCTTCCTTTCTCATCGGACCTCGCCTTACCTTTAGAACTATCTTCTCCGTCGCCATCTACCGGCAATGGCTTCGATAATACGACATCGGGACCGTTCTTTCTACGAACAAGTCTTAATTGACCGCAATGCATGTCCTCTCCTTCATTATCAAACCTTGAAACACCACAACCCATCAGTGGAGGAGAGACATGCACAGGGGACAACCGAAGCAAGATTATCTCTGTTTTGTTTTGTCAATAACACAACTTGGAGAAATAGAACGAGAGATCCAACGTGGATTGTGTCTTTGATGTAATGAAAACAAATTTATGTTATTTTTTCATTGTTTGGATAGAGATTTCCTACAGGATAGGATAACTAATTGTCATTTATAAAAGGTAAAGCTAATAATTACTATGTTATTATTGATTAAATTTGTAATTAGATGTTATACTTGAAAATGGGAGGGTAAAATATTAAACTAAAAATATTTACATAAAATTTACAAAAAATTTATATTTATATTTATAATATAATTAATATATTAAATAATTTTTAAAAATATATTTTACAAGATTTGACCAATTTCAAGCTCTGCTCAAACTTGATTATAGGGTGTGCCAAGTAGCCCCAATGCACAAAGAGCTCCTGGCTTCCACCGGCGTCAACTTGGCTTTATGAAAATGCAAAAAGAGAACAATGGGTTATATTAATAATGCTACGCCGTCTGTGGGAATCGAACCCACGACCACGTGGTTAAAAGCCACGCGCTCTACCGACTGAGCTAAGACGGCCTGCCGCTGATTGTTCACCATTTCATTACCTATTTTAACTTTATTGTAAAAAATTCCTAAAATTATAAAAGCTAGAGATAAAACTTTCCTTAAAGAATTAAAAGTTATACTCGTATTTGAATGTGATTACTAAAAAAATTAGAATAAACTAACTATGTAATCATCCAATTTTTAGAAATCGATAGTTTAATTATATTTTAGGTTCTAATAGTTTTAAGGCATAAAGATAATTTTAACGCTTAACGTTTATAATTTTTGTCGCTTTGGTCCTTATTCTTTTTTTAGGATAAATTTAGCCCTTAACCTATATCTTTTTAACAGATAGCTTATTTTTTAATACCATGGTAACTAGACTGTTAAAAATCTAATAACGATATCATGTTATATGCATATGGTAATATATTTTAAAGGCATAAAGATAATTTTAACCCTTAACGTTTACAGTTTTTTATCGTTTTAGCCCTTATTCTTTTTTTTTTTGGATAAACTTAGCCCTTAACCTATATCTTTTTGACAAATATCTTATTTTTAACTAGATTGATGACTGAACCTTTAAAAATTTAACGATGATACATATATATATTGAATATAATTTTAAGTGACATGACATGTAACCTATCAAATGCATATATATATATAATATAATTTTATTCCAATATAAAATATAAAACAATTAAAATTCAAAAAAATATTAAAAATTAATTAATTCTAAAATATTAGATTATTAAACGTTCTTAACCCTAACTACAATAAAATCAAAATCTTATTCGA
Organism: Abelmoschus esculentus; assembly: GCA_035048815.1. Classification (NCBI taxonomy): domain Eukaryota; kingdom Viridiplantae; phylum Streptophyta; class Magnoliopsida; order Malvales; family Malvaceae; genus Abelmoschus; species Abelmoschus esculentus. The sequence continues at coordinate 18,369,955 of JAUCBN010000005.1, forward strand.
ATTGTGTTTATATTTTTTCAGATGAGATTTTGATTCTATCGTAGTTAGGGTTAAGAATGTTTAATATTTTTTTTATTTTAGAATTAATTATTTTTTAATATTTTTTTGAATTTTAATTGTTTTATATTGGAATAAAATTATATTTCATATATATATATGTATTGAATTAATTAATTTTTAATATTTTTTTGAATTTTAATTGTTTTATATTTTATATTGGAATAAAATTATATTCCATATATATATATATATATATGTATTTGATAGGTTATATTTCATATCATTTAAAATTATATTTCATATATATATCATCGTTAAATTTTTAACGGTCCAGTCATCAAGCTAGTTAAAAAATAAGATATTTGTCAAAAAATATAAGTTAAGGGCTAAATTTATCCCCCAAAAGGGCCGAAACGACAAAAACTACGAACATTAAGGGTTAAAATCATCTTTATGCCTAGTTTTAAAACCATTGTAATTAAGCCTTTGTCCCCCCACATAATTCTATGGTTTATTATTTTTTAGTATCATGTAATCTAAAAATAATAAAATCAAACATTGTTTATTTATTTTTCTAATTTAATTAATTTTCAAGACATTTTCAAAATTAAAATTTATTAAATTAAACTTAAACTCTTTGATTTTTTAATTTAATTATTTTTTAAAATACTATTAATTTTAAAGTTAATCAATTTACTCCCTCATAGTTTAATTTTGGTTTCGTGTCTACGACTAAATAATTAATTTACCATAAAATTATTAAATCAAAATTTAGATTTTGATGCTAACCCCTGTTGGATTAAGTGAAAATTTATTTGATAAAAAAATGATATAAAAAAAATAATTAAATGAATGCTTCTGACTGATTGGTCTCATAAATAAAATTACGAGAATGATATATAATATAATTTCTCCTAATTAAGCGATTAATTACTAGAACGCTAACTTTTTTTCAAGTCCATTTTTGGATCAATTTTCTCCAAAATACACAATCGTTTTCATAATTGTTTTATATGGGTGCTTAATGAGTTGAGCAGTTCGTGGGTTGTTTGAACTCGACTTGGTAAAAATTTGATAAATACTCGACTCGTATTAGCTCGAATCGAACTTGAACTCGACCCGATACCTTAACGAGTTGAATCGAGCAAAGTCTAACTCGACTCGATAAGTTCGCGAGCAACTCGTTAGTTTTTTAAAAATATTTTTTAATAATTACTTTAAAATAATTTTATTCAAAAAATAAATTTAAATAATAATTATTAATGTGTGAATTATTATTTTAATTTTAATATGTTAGTTTGGTGTATTTATGGAATGTTAGTTTTGAATTTTTACTTTAAAAATATTTTATACACTCTTTTTGATATTTTTGGTTAAATTTATTAATTTAAGTTACTATTAAGTCTCATATGATATTACTAAATTTTATTTTTAGTTAAAAATAAGATAAGTTTTTTAATGAACTTAACGAGCAACGAGTCGAGCTGAACAACAAAATATTTTAACGAGCATGAGTCGAGCACAATTTTAACGAGCTTAACGAGCAACGAGTTGAGTCGAACAATAAAATTTTTTAACGAACACAAATCGAACAATACTCAACTCGCAATCGATTCACTCGCCTGCCTGTTTCCTAGTATCCCTTCGTCTTCTTTTTCTTTTTATATGTATAAGGTTTGGGACTTGCTTACGACACAATTAATTTGCCTCTTTTTTTTTTTTCCCAATTCTCATTTCTTGCACAACAGTACATAGAAAAAGATATTGATACGACGAAGCCTATCACTACTTTCTGATACAAAGATTTGTATCTGTCTTCCTCATCTAATCCATGGAAACCTCTGTAATCTCACTTGAACTTGGGGAAGCAGGTTGAGGAGGACCAAACATAGAACTGTCTTCCACTGGGAAATCAGTACAACCAGGTACCTTCTTCAACCCTTGTTCTTTAGCTTTTCTTTTCCTCTGAAACACTCGGAAAACGGACCAATCATCTAACAATTCCATCTTCAACATCTGCAGATTCATAGATAATAATGATTCTAATGAAAGATTCTGATAAGTACTGCAACTTAGTATATTTGTAGATTATATTCACCTGAGTTGAATTCGGATCAAAAGTTGCCTCGCAGACAAGGCGATACTGATGCAAGAACCACCGAGTGTTGGTCTGATTAGAACGTTTCCTTTGACAGAAAATCAAAGCTTGTCTCATCCCAACAACACGATTTGTTCCAGACGCCATAATTGGTTTCTCTTTGCCTATAGGCTTCCAGTAGCCACACCCAGCTACTCTCTTGCGTTTCTTGCAGATTTCATCGCCATGTCTGCTGCTAAAGAAATACCGATTTTCATTCAAATCACCTGAAAGTGAAAAACAGAAGTATCATGTCGTGCTACAACATTCTCAACGAATGCTTATGAACCCTAACCTGGCAAGCTCCAAGGCTGAGTTTGGAGGACGTCAAACTCAGAAATGATGGAAGCAGGTAAGGGAAGACTCAAAGCCTTTCTCTTCAAGTAATGAACAACGAGCTCTTCATCTGTAGGGTGGAATCTGAAGCCAATCGGCATCTTGATCCCTCCACTTACAACAAAGTTCTGAGTTCCCATGGTGAATAAATCGGAATCCAGCTAGCTTAAGTTTGTAAAACTTTCCTTGAGCTGATAGAATCAGGCCAAGCAAACCATGTGGGGTTTGAATATGCAGATAGAGAAGACAGCATCTGTGTTTTCAGGGAGGAAGAAGACATTGATGTTGGTTTTATATATAGCAGTTGAAGGGACTTGGCCATGGCTACAGTTGAAACGACTCCTCTACATTCTCTGACTCTGGAAGTTGGAACTCCTTCCTTGACTAATCATCTCATTGACCATGGCTTTGCGTTGACGGGTCGTTGCTCTGACGCAGACAAACGTGTACGAAAGCTTCAAACTTTTTACTATTTTGGTCAAAGTCAACGACACAAGATAACGTACAGTGAGCCCCATGTGTGCCACGTTGATGATCATTTTCTACCCCAAAATCTCAAAACGATCCAACGGTCTGAAATCATTTTTATAGGCATAAAGATAATTTTAACCCTTAACGTTTATAATTTTTATTATTTTGGTCTTTATTTTTTAAGATAATTTTAGTCCTTAATTTATATATATTTGATAAATATTTTATTTTTTAACTAGTATAATGATTATATAGTTAAAAAATGGCATAAAGATACTTTTAACCCTTAACGTTTATAATTTTTATCGTTTTGACCTTTATTCTTTTTTTGAATAAATTTAGCCCTTAACCTATATCTTTTTAACAAATAACTTATTTTTTAACTACTATGATAACTGGACCGTTAAAAATCTAACAGTAATAACATGTCATATGCATATGATAATATATTTTAAATGAAATGACATCTAACCTATCAAATACATATATGTATGAAATATAATTTTATTCTAATATAAAATATAAAATAATTAAAATTCAAATAAAATATTAAAAAATTAATTAATTCTAAAATAAAAGGCTACTAAACTTTCTCAATCCTAACTACGATAGAATCAAAGTTTATCTTAAAAAAATATGAACACAGATCGAAATTAATTAATTTTTTAAGGTATGATTTTGATTCTATCATAATTAGGTTGAGAATGTTTAGCAGTATTTTATTTTAGAATTAATTAATTTTTTAATATTTTATTTGAATTTTAATTGTTTTATATTTTATATTAGAATAAAATTATATTTCACATATATACATTTGATAGGTTAAATGTCATGTTATTTAAAATATATTATCATATGCATATGACATGTCATCATCGTTAAAATTTTAACGGTCTAATTATCATGATAGTTAACAAATAAGCTATTTGTTAAAAAAATATAGATTAAGGGCTAAATTTATTCCAAAAAAAGAATAAGGGCCAAAACGATAAAAATTATAAACGTTAAAGGTTAAAAGTATCTTTATGTCTTAAAAAATTATCGATAATGATATGTCATATATATGTAAAATAATATTTAAGATTTGAAAATGCTTAGTAGTCTTTTATTTTAGATTTAATTAATTTTTAATATTTTATTTGAATTTTAATTAGTATATATTTTATGTTAGAATAAAATTATATTTTACATGTATATATTTTTCATTATGTAAAAAAATTTAACGATAATGACATGATATATATGTAGGATGAGGCTAGATGTCATGTTATTTAAAATATATTATTATATATATATGACATGTCAATATAGTTAAATTTTTAACGGTTTAATCATTATGTTAATTAAAAAATAAGTTATTTATCAAAAAGACATATGTTAATTAAATTTATCCTAAAAAAACTAAAGGCCAAAATTATAAACATTAATGGTTAAAATTATCTTTATGCCTTTTGGATAATAAAAACTATCTATATTGTTCGAATCAAGGTCTGCTAATTTTATTGAACTTTTGTGTTTCTTCCTAAAGTTTCTGATTTTCAATGTACCAGACATTGAAAAAGAAAACAGAAGAATTTTCCATAACAGCAGAAGGAAATGAGGGAATGTTTTGCTTTATTATTATTATTATTATTATTCAAAACATATTGGTATCCAATGGAAGAAAAGTTTTAACAAAATATATTTAAAATATCAATTAATATTAATTTACTGATAAAAAAGAGATATAAATTGTTGAGTTGATCGATCTTGAAGTATGGCCAAGAGGGGATGAATTGGTAATTGAAATTTTGATTGAGAAATTTTCAGTAAAAATGATAAAAATAAAAGACAGGAGATTTATAGTGGTTCAAGCTTCGAACAAGCTTTACATCCACTACCTTAGCTCCCACTAAGGATTTTGAAACCAATTCACTATAGAATTCGACCTTTTTTTCGGTTCAAGGGATAACCGTTACAATTCGAATCAATTCTTCTACCCAAGAATTGATTAAATCCTCACAATGTAATACAAAGAAAAATAAGCAAATGGATAATCTCTCACAAGATGTATGTTGCCCCAAATACAAACAAACTCCCCCCAAACTCAGATTACAAAAGATCAAAGTGAAATTACAAGAGTTGAGAGCAAGAATATGCAATGAAGTGCTTTGAGTTGGATTTGTGTGCTTGGATGTTGCTTGAGGTTCAATAGTCTTTAATGCTATTGAAAATGCCTCATTTTATACCTTATCATTGATTTCTAACCGTTGTAGTTGTTGGGAATGTAAATAAGGCCGTTGAGACTTCATCTACCATTCATAAATGCACTTTGCAGCAAGTGGTATCGAAACACGGGCTACCTGTTTTGAAACAGATCAAGAATAGAAAGAGCCGTTGTGCATTTAATAGAGGGGGTATCGATACATTCTTCGATACCTTTTTGAATCTGTAAGGTTGAGTATCGAACCATGTTTCGGTACAGGCTAACCACCACTTAAAAATTAACTGCCACCAACGATCGACTCATTTAATGCTAAAATAGTCGTTGGGATTAAGGGGTATATCGATACCAGTATCGATACCTAGAGTCAATTTTAAAAGGATTTAAAAAATTATTTAAAGTCTTTGAAATATTTCGATACCTGGTTCGAAACGTGTGATGATAGTGAATAAAAGGTATCGAATGGTGCTTCGATACTTGTTCTTGATCTCAAGAACAAGGCTTTTAAAAACCCAGGTGTATCGATACCTATTCTTGGGGTATCGATACTGTAAAACTAAATTTGATTTTGATATAACAATTAAATACAAGGACTAATTTGAAATAATTTTTAAGTCCTTAAGTCAATATTTTAATTTCAAGTCAAAGAAAGACATTTTAAATAAAATTTCTAAGTGTGTTGCACGAGGGTATCGAACCCCCATTCGATACCCCTTGAATTTTCAAAGCTTGTTCTTGAGTTCAAGAACAGGTATCGAAAAATCGTTCGATACCACGAGCTCACTGCCAGTCTCTGTTTCGAAACATGTACCGAATCACTTCAAATACTTTTTATATATTTTTAAAATCTTTTAAATTGACCCATCCCTTAATCCTCAACGGCTATTTCAGCATTAAATGTTTTTTGACCGTTGGTGACAGTTAATTTTTGATTGATGGTTAGCCTGTTCCGAAATATGGTTCGATACCAACCTTCACAGTTTCAAAAAGGTATCAAAGTATGGTTCGATACCCCTTGGTTTAATGCACAACAACTCTTTCTATTCTTGGTCTATTTCGAAACAGGTAGCCCGTGTTTCGATACCGACTATTGTAGAGTGCCTTTATTGTAGGAAGATGAAGTTTCAACGGCCATATTTACATTCCCACAACCATAACTGATAGAAATCAATGAGAAAATATAAAATGGAGTATTTTCAACAGCATTAAGGACATTTTTTGAACCTCAAGCAACATCCAAGCAATCAAATCCAACTCCTAAGCACTTATTGCATATCCTAGCCTCCCAACTTGTGTTCTTAAATTTGATTCTTGTATTTTAAGTTTGGGGAGAGTTAAATTGTATTTGGGGCATTTATTTCTTGTGAGAGAATTCCTTTTAGCCCACTCTAATCATTTGTAACATTTTGTGAGATTCAAATCAATTTTGGGTAGAAAATTGATTTGCTTGTAAAGGTTATCCCTTGAACCTAGAAAAAGGTTGAATTTAATAGTGAATTGGTTTCAAAATCCTTAGTGGGAGCTAAGGTAGTGGATGTAGAGCTTGTTCGAAGCTTGAATCACTATAAATTTCTTGTTTTTCATTATTAGCATTTTTACCGAAAATTTATTCCACCAAATTTTAAAATTATCAATTCACCCCCCTCTTGGCCATCTTTCAAAGATTTATCAACTCAACAGATACCCTCGTGCAAAACACTTAGAATTTTTATTTCAAAGTTCTTGGTTTGACTTAAAATCAAAAGATTGACTTAGAGACTTAAAAATTTATTTCAAATTAGTCCTTATACTTAATTGTTATATCAAAATCAAATTTAGTTTTACATAAAGTAAGGGTTAGGAGTGGGTAAAACTCGATCTGACTAAAAAAATCAAATTATTTGAGATAAAAAAATTGATTTATTTTGACTCGATTTAAAATTTTATAAACTTGACTCAAAAAATTAAAAAAAATTAGTTTAAAATAAAAATTTAAATAAACTAAAATATTTTAGTAATTAATTGATCAGTTTTTATGAGTTTTTTTTTTAATTTTGCATGTTATATCATAAATATCACATGTGAATATATATATATATATATAAATATATAGGGTAAACTATATAAATGGTCACTCGACTATATCTCAGTTGTCTTTTATCCCCTTACTATCAAATGTTACAAATTGATTCATTGATTAAATTTTTTAATACAACTGGTTTTGTTTCGTTAAATGGAGGTGTACAAAAAACCGGTAAATCGAAATTGATTCCAAAACTCGAAAAAATCAAACCGAAAAATTCAATTTATGATCGGGTTTTTATTCTTTTTATAAAGCCCGGTTCGATTATAATTCATGATTTTAGGAAAAATCAATTAACTGAACCGACCGATTATATAATATATATTATTATAATACTTTATATTAAAAAAGTATATTGTAATTTATTTTCTAATTTTAGAAAATTAAAATTAAAATTTTATTTTATAAAATTTAAGTGTTTAACTTGCTAACATTAAAAAATATACTAATATCATGCGTTATTTTTTAAAATTATATATATATTTTTTCTAAGATGTTATTAAAATTTATATCATTAATAAATAAAATAAAAAAACCGTTACCCGAACCGATCCAAACAGAAGTTTTTGGTTAACCGGTTGAATGGTTACAGTTTAGGGTCGAGAATTAGGTAATCCGAATTTACCGGTTAACCGACATAATTTGCTAATGGTTAATTGAACCTAGTTTTGTACACCCTTACTGTTAAAAAACAGACGAACAGCTTACGTGGACGTTAACTTGCTGAGTTAGCTGTGAATATGTTGAGATAAATTTTATTTTATTATAATAACTTTTCATTTCATAGAAAATCCCAAAACTCTAAAAATTACCTTTAAAAAACGTAATTTAAGAAATCCCCAAACACTTGTACTTATTCTAACGTCTGTTTTTTTAATTGAGAAAGATTTTAAAAGTTTAAAGCTTGAGCTTTTTCTTTTTTTGTCTGGATCCGTTAGAGTCAGCGAACCTACAATTTTAGCCATGTGTAAGAAGTGTGCTGTAATTTTTTTTAGAGTTTTGACTCTCAATTATCGGTCTACTGCAAGTGATGGTGGTGAAAATGATGATGATGAGCCGATGTTTGATCTGGCTTGGCCACATTTACAAATTTTTAACGTTCAAGTAAGCTTTTCATTTATTTTTTAACGAAACAAGACTAGTTTGTATTAAAAAATTTAGTCAATGAACCAATTTACAACATTTGATAGTCAGGGTATGTAAAAGATAACTGAGGTATAATCGAGAGACCATTTATTTAGTTTATCCAAATATATATGTGCATTGCTATGTTTATGCATATATATATATATATATATATATGAAGAAATATATGTGTACAATTAAATTTATATAAAAACTCGAAAACTCTCATTGATTCGACTCGACTACAATTTCATAAAAGCGACTTGATTAAAAAAAATCAAATAAAGTTTGAATCGTAAAATAAGACTTGCAAACCTTAATAACTCAAAAAATGACTCAACTTGACTCAATCGAACGTCCAACCCTAGTAAAAGTGTTGAACCAATTTTTCTTTAATATAATTTAACGGTGTTAGTCTAAGTGATTAAATTCGTTAATAGTTAAAATTGAATGATTGAATTGCATGAGCCCTCTAGCCCAAGTGGTTAAAGGAACGATTGTTGTTCTTAGAGGTCACGTGTTCTTAGAGGTCACGTGTTCAATCATTTACTACTGTAATCACTATTAGCTTGTTAAAAAAAATGAATGATTGAATTTGATAAAATTAAAGATTCATGATTTATATAAAAGTAGAAGTAAAAGTTTAGTGACTTAAAATGCAAATTACCCTAATAATAAACAAAGAAATATACATATTTATGATTAATTAAAAATATTTGTAAGATCAAAAAATATTAAATTGTTGTATTTTTAAATATAAAAGGTTAAATTTATTAAATTATTTTAATTTAGAATTAAATTGATTAAATATATATGTTTTGAAGATTAAAGTTATCATTATATAAATCTTGTTAGACGTCTGAGAGACTCTATCGTAACTAAAACTTTAATTAAATGATTGAATTATAATTTTTAATAATTGAGTAATCTAATCAAAACTTGAAGTGTAGGTTTAGGGTTTTAAATTTGTGGTTAGTATTTATGAAATTTGAGGTAAAATGTATTTTTTAGGGTGTAGTATGTAAGGTTTAAAATTAAAGATAATACTTAAAATTTAATTTTTGGGTAAAATACATCATTAATCACTTAACAATTTTCTTACTCCTATTTTGGTCACTCAACTTTTAAAATTTTTTATTTAATAATTGAACTTATATGTTGAATATTTTTTGGTCACACGCGAATATTTTATTATTATTATTTTAATATTATATAATATTTATCATTATTATTTAGTATAAAAATAGTTTAAAAAAGAAAAAAGATTAAATCGTCCGTAAAACATCATTCGTCGCCATCATCAAAAGTTGTAGATGATGGTCATTCGGTCTTATATTTTATCGATTACTTTGTTTCGCTCCACTCAATTCAAATTTAATCTTTGTTTTGTCGAAAAATATGTCAAAATCTATGAAAAAGATTAAAAGTGAGGGAAGTAAAATGTTTATATCGTGATTCGTGAGCTGTAAGAAATTTTTTGATGAACATTAGATTCAAATTCAACATGTTAAAATGAATCATCCAATGCAATCTAAAATTAAAAGATCATTTGTTTTAAAGATTAACTGTTGTCGACTGTAGCTGACAATAATGACAAGTAATGATCAATATTTTAAAATTTTTTAAAATTTAATAATTATAAAATATTATTTTATTATTTATTTTAGGGTAAACTACCCCAGTGACTACCGAACTAATTAAAGATACATATTTTGACCACCCAACTAAAGAACTCGTCAATCAGGTCATCCAACTTTAAAACTCTACCTATTTGAGTTACTACCGTTAAAATTTAACAGAAAAAATAACGACAGTGACGTGACAATTAAAAAATTTGTATAAGTACACATTTAATCCCTATAATTTATTTATTATTTTAATTTTATTTATTAATTTATTGAGAAAGAATGGAAAAAAAATAAAAATGCTTCATAAGGAAGGGAATTGAACCCATACCTTGAACATGTTAAATCAAAGTCATAACCACTGAAATAAATTAATCTTATGATATAAGATAATCGCATATATTTTAAATACTTTATTAGTAAAAGTCATAACCACTTTCTCTTCATCTTCTTTATGTTTATATCTTTTAGGGAGTGGAATTTCCCAAACTTATTAGCAAGAGCAGCCATTTTAACAGGATCAGATCTGCATCTCATCAACAACAAAGCATTCTTAGGTGGTATACAGATACTCACCCTAGCTTCATCTTCATCATCAACAAAATCATTGATTTCAATATCTTTAAAAACATGTCTCCTTTGACTTCCCCTTCTTTCATCGTCATCTTCTCCACCAACAACCAATTCAATCTCCCTCTCTTTCCCTTTCCCTTCTTGAACCGCCACAAGCCAACATGAAGAAGAAGAAGAAGAAGAAGAAGATCTCCCATTTCCATTCACAGATCCTGTGGTTTTCCCTTTGTTATTATTAGCCATACAAGAAGACCTGCAAGGCAAGAAACAATTAAACTCAGACCCAAACGCCCTCAATGCTTCACAAATAGTCAATGACAAATGCACCCATTTCTTGCATTCTTGCTACTGTTGATGATGGTGATGACTGTTACTGCTCAAAAAATGACCCATTTGTAATCTTGATGACAACCACTGGACTCAAGCTGCTGCCATTGCCATGATCCACTTTCCTGGAACTCACTTCTCTTCTTTTAGATCTATAGGCTCTGAACTTGTTTCCCTTTTTCTTAGTCTTGACCCTAACTTGGCCTATGCAAGTGACCTTTGGTGAAGACGGCTCGGGGTTGTCGAGTATTGGTGAAGACGACTCCGCTCCCTAAAGATTGAAAATGAAGAAGATAACTAATTAAATTAAAATAATAAATAAATAGTAAGGATTAAATGTGTAATTATATAAATTTTATTTAACAGTCACGTTACTGTCGTTAACATTTTCCGTTAAATTTTAACGGCGTTGATTCAAATAGGTAGCTTTTAGAATTAAGTGACCTGATTGATGAGGTTTTTAATTGAATGGTCAAAATAGGTATCACCAATTAGTTCGGTGGTCACTGGGGTAGTTTACCCTTTTTTTTAAATTGTTTTTATGTTTATTAATATTAAAAATAATAATAAAATATTTATGAGTAATAAAAAATATTATATAAAAAATTTAATTCTTAAATAAAAAGTTTTAAAAATTAAATAATTAAAATAGAAACAAAACGCCTCATAAAACGTGGTCTGTAGCGTAGTGTATGATTTCTAGAGATCCGCAGATATCATGATCTTGTCTTTGGTTCATAAATTAATGTCCTGAGGTAGCTAACAGGAACAAAATCAGCGGCGAAAATGGAGCAAAGGAGATCGTGGGAAGCACCAAAGGGAAGGGTCAAACAGAAAAAAAACAGATAAAAATCCAACCACAAGTTCCCCGACATCCAGTACCTTCAGATTTGGACAGTTTCAAACAAAAAACATTAACTACAAGTTAGTACCAATAATTTTGCATCTCTCTCCATCTACTTCTCGTCAATCTTTTCCATTTCTGTTTCATTTCTTGAATCGTTGCACCTTGTCTGTCCCAGGATCAGCCTTAGACATGGAAAAGGGCAAGTCTTCAAGCTTTAGAAATGGAGGTGCAGACCCTACGTTGATGCCGGAAGAGACCACCAAGGGGAAAAATGAAGATGAAGAGGCTGAAGAGAAAGAGAGAGGAGGGGAGGTTGAAGAAGCTACTCCTTCACCGCAAATCAAATACACCATGGAAAATGCTTGGGAGGATATTGAACATTTCTTGATGAAGGAGGAGGCTGGTGTTGGTTCACAGAGTCCAGACTCCATTAACCAGTATTTGGATCTTGTTGAAGACAAAATATCTAAGCATGAATTGCCTGAAAAGTCCAAAGGGTGTCCCCTTCCTGATCTTGACGATGATGGGTCGTTTCTTAAAGTTGCACAGCAGATGTCGAAGCTGCATAAACATCTTTCGAAAATCTTCAAATTGGATTTCGTCCAGGGACCTTTGGTTAACCGCATTGGAAGGATTCACCAACAAGTTATGTGTTATTTGGAGGATGAATTCAGGGCTCTCCTAGAAGAATCAAGGGTGGTGGAACCTGATGTTAATCAGGAACCAGCTGCAGATCAGTGTGCTGAACCTGGTGAGGGTCAGGATCAAGCTGCTCGATCAAATGAGGTGTTGTCCAACTTTCCAGGGTATTCACAGGAAGCTTTGGCCGCCTTGAATACAATTGCCAAGGAGATGATCTCAGGGGGATATGAGTTTGAATGCTGCGAGGCTTACATGATGACCAGGAGGAATGCGATCGAGGAGACATTGAACAAGCTTGGATTCGAGAAGATTAGTATCGATGACATTCAAAAGATGCAATGGGATGCATTGGAAAGGGAGATCCCTTCATGGATCAAGGCCTTCAAAGCATGTGCTAATGTCTACTTCGCCGGGGAGCGGAAACTTGCCGAAACGATCTTCTCCGACCATCCTTCAATAGCTAAGAGCCTCTTCAACAGCCTTACTCGTGTCCTGTTTCTTCAACTTGTCAACTTCGCCGAAGCTGTTGCCCTCAGCAAGCGTTCCACGGAGAAACTTTTCAAGTTTCTCGATATCTACGAGACATTGCATCATAATATTTCCACCATTGATAGTCTGTTTCCTGAAGAATGTGCAAAAGAGTTGAATGAACAGTTAATGACAGCTTGTAGTAGGATCGGCGAGACTGCGATATGCATCTTTTGCGATCTCGAGAATTCGATCCAATCCGATACAGGGAGAACACAAGTTCCTGGAGGAGCAGTTCATCCTTTGACACGCTACACAATGAATTATCTCAAATATGCATGCGACGAGTACAAGGATACCTTGGAGCAGGTTTACAAGGACCATTCCCTGATCGAAAAACCCGATTCAACCAGCCATCCCCTGGATTCCCAAGGCAACTCACAGAGCAACGAGAAGGAAAACCAATCCCCATTTTCATTCCATTTGATAAAAATCATGGACTTGTTGGATTCAGTTTTGGATGCAAAGTCAAAACTTTACAAGGACGTTGCCTTGAGCAACATTTTCATGATGAACAATGGACGTTACATACTGCAAAAGATCAAAGGATCTCCAGAGATCCGTCAAGCAATGGGGGATAACTGGTACCGAAAGAAGTCGTACGAGCTTCGAAACTACCATCAGAACTACAAAAGAGAGACATGGATGAAGCTCTTGGGTTGTTTAAACCAGGAGGGTCTGAACGTGAATGGAAAAGTGGTGAAACCAGTGTTGAAAGAGAGGTTCAAGAGCTTCAACTCCATGTTTGAAGAAATCTACAAGACTCAAAGCTCATGGGTGGTGTCCGACAAGCAGATGCAATCAGAGCTGAGGGTTTCAATAGTAGGTGTGATCATACCAGCATATAGATCATTCTTGGCAAGGTTCTCAGGATACTTGACTCCCGGCAGACAAACAGAGAAGTACATCAAGTTCCAGCCTGAAGATATAGAGACTTACATTGAGGAACTGTTTGATGGAAACGCTGCTTCAATAGGAAGGAGGAAAACATAAATTTAGCAGCCATTGTTATTGGTTTAAGAAAATGAAAATCCAGACCTTTGGGTAGCATTCAGGGCAAAGCTGCTTCAATTAGATGTGACACTGCCACATCCATTTGGTGCTTAGCTGATATATAGAGTATCCAATGTCTCTGAAGCAGCTTGGACCTTTTGAATTTAAATCATGTAGTTTACTGTTCTTTTTCTCCATGTTATTGTAATTTTTTTTTCTTAAGTATTGTATGAGGAACATGAATTAGACTGTAACCTGCTACATTGTGAATGATTGGAAGGCCTCGGCTAGCACATAAATACTATACCATTTGTGTAGAGCTACAAATAAAAAAGTTCCCTTTGCTCTGGTTTTTACATTTTCAATTCATAAACTATTTAAGCTTTTCTACCATAAACCGGAAAAATTATTAGACAAATCATGTTTATCGTCATCTGTAGTTTCAACCAATCAGATTTATTCATCTTAATTTTTTAAGGTAAATCATCACCTCTTTCCTACATATAATTATTGGGTGAGTAGTTATTTAAAGATAAACGTCCTGATTGTTTGGACCATGGATGACATAGTGAACAAGGTTAACTCCCAGATGATTAAGTTTAAAATAGATAATAAAAAAATAAATTTGCCATGCTTATACGGAATTTAATAAAAAATACTATTTTTTTTAAAACTCGATGTACATATATGAAAATTCATAATAGTAGTGTTAACCAAAAAATACAGACTTTTAGGTGTTACTTTGAAAATTTTAAAATGTAGAGGACTATTTTGGAGATTCACCGTTTAATCGCCCGTAGATGGGTATGTTATTTTAAAAATAATGATTATAGTGCACGAGTCCTTTAGCTCAAGTGATTAAAGAAACGGTTGTTGTTCTTCTTAAAGGTCACGGATTCGAGTAAAGTGATTAAATAATTAATGTCAAATGATTAAAATTATAAACGTTAAGGGTTAAAATTAAAAATTTTCACAATTAAAACATTAAATTTAAAACATTAAATGAGTTATTTAATAAATAAAACGTTAAATATCTATTTAGTTCAAAAATTAATTTAAATATCTAATTAAAAAATATAATTTAAATATTTATTTAATAATTAAAGTTTTGAAATATAAAATATATATAATTTTTAATGAGCTTACAATACTATCCTCGTTAAAAAAAATATATACTGTTAACCGTACGAAATCCTCTGCAAAACAGAGAAACGCACCCCGAAACAAAACCCTAATCCCCAAATAAAAGAAATGTTTTCGCCAATTCACTCTCCATGACGACGGAGATCGACCAACTTTTTATACTCACCGGCCGCTGATTCTAGCAAGCGTCACCCGCACTCGCCTTTTACAGGTTAGCTCTTTCTCTTCTCCTTCATTCTCTATTTCAAAGGGTTTTCTTTACTTGATCATTATTCTGGCAGCACAAAGTTTATTTTTCTTTGAAAATGATAATTAATTCTTGATTTCAAGTTCATCAGCTTTAATTTTATTTTTTAGCTTAAAGAGGATGCTTCAGGTTCAGTTTTTATTTTCTCAAATAGGAAATTCACTCGGTTCTCTGTTCTTAAGTTGAAGCCAACTGATGGTGATTTAAGAATATCATTATTTAATGATATTCTCTGCTAGTGGAGTTTCATGTGACCAAAAACAGGAGAACTATGTATCTTTATTTTTCCTACAGCAGTGAAATAGATGAGCTTGAATGATATATCCTATGTAAAAGAGGAAGAAAATATTAAATTTTGAATAGTTTCTGGAATCAGGAACTGTTTACCTGTGGAATATATTAGGTAAGATTAATGCTATAGAAGCTGCATCTTTATTGGAAGATACTTTCATAGGGCATCTTCCTTCCACTTTAAAATGTTTACTATCATTTATATGGACCTTGTAATTCAGTTTGGTTTATCTTAGTTACCATGTATATTTTGTTATTTATGCAGCTGCTTCTTTCGAAGGTTGCATTTCGAAGGACTCTATTGTCTGTCATTGTTGCTCAACCCTTCAATAGCAACAATGGGTAGTTCATTTAATGCTCAAATCTTGGTGGAAAAGCTAGTCAAGCTTAATAACTCACAAGCAAGCATCGAGAGTATCCTTCTGAAGAATAATTGCAGATTCTTTGCTTCTTTGCCTATGTAGGACAGTTATTTTTTGGCTAGTCTTGCTTTCATTGAAAGGTCATTGTAATGTGCTCCAACTCTCAATGGTAATACTTGAGCAGATCCTTATTTTATGACATGTCAAACATAATTTATTGCTTTACTTATGTCTCTTTGATGTTGCTATCTGGTTGCCATGTATGATACGAAATTGAACTTTTAAACTTCATTTTTGCATCCTTAACTTGTTAAGCTTTATCACATTGGTGTATTTTCCATATGAATAAGGCAAAACAAGTTGTCGAAACTTGGGACAGACAATTTCATTGCTCTCCACGTGAGCAGAGACTGGCCTTTCTGTATCTTGCCAATGATATTTTGCAGAATAGCAGGCGTAAGGGATCGGAATTTGTTGGTGAATTTTGGAAAGTTCTTCCTAATGCTCTTCGTGATGTGATTGAAAATGGAGATGAGTTTGGAAGGAATGCTGCATTGCGTCTGGTATAGCAATCTAAACTTTCATGGAGGTCTTTTTTTCTTCGGCTCTTTATTAATATCTCTGTGAAGGGTTAAATGTGTTTCACGGCCCCTATTCATGGTGACAGACATAAAATGTTTAACTTTTCTTGTTAAATAGAAGAGCTGAGTGATTGCAGTTAGGTTCCTTAAGAATGTGATATTGTTACAAAACATAATCTGATGATGCCAAGTTGATATTCAGAATATGATGAAATTATTCTTTTGTTGCCCCGGTTCTATTTTAAATTTCGTTGATCCTCGCTTACCATACCCTTTTATGATAAATTTTTCTATAACCATCGCAGGCTTAGTTTCAAAATCACTTGTATTGGTATCAATTGGGTTCTGATTATTTTAAAGTATTTGTAATTTTTCTGTTGCCGATAATTAAAATTTTAAGGTCCAGCTGTTGAGCTTTTGTTTTAGTGCAACTATATTTCCAGGTCGAGTTCCGTTTCTTGGTGTTTATCTAATTTTTTACTATTGAAATGCTGTTAACCGAAAGGCCATTGGATAACGCATAGTGTTTTATATTCACTTTATTGCTACATTTTGTGTGATTGGTTAGTATTTTCTTTCAATATATATGTGCTTTAAATTTCTGTCACTGTTTGAAATGGTCATTTTCACTACTAGGTGATACATATATACCACTTCTCTTTTTCTTTTGAAATGTAGATCCGTATATGGGAAGAGAGAAAAGTATTTGGTTCTCAAGGACAAATTCTTAAGGAAGAGCTTGTTAGCAGACAATCAGAAAACAATAATAGAAATGTCAGGCATGTAGGGCCCAAGTTGGTAAGATAAATTCCTTTTGGAATGCATTTTCTGTTGTTTTTGATCTTGTGTTTTTTTATGCACTAATGTCATTTCTCTTTATATTTTTCCTAGCAGAAGCAACCTGTTAAAAATATGGTGGACAAAATAGTTTCAGGCTATCAAATTGTTTATGGTGGTCAGATGGATGAAGGTGATATATTCTGCAAATGTAGGAATGCTATTAGTTGCATCGAGAAAGTAGATAAAGAAATTGGTAGTGATGTCAATACAGGTATGACCTGCATTGCTTATTTTGTTTACATATTTGAGTTATACTTTTGTTTCTTGATGAGAAATTAGCACCTTTAAACAGGGAAGTTCCATGGATCAGCGCTTGTGGAGGAGGTCCAGAGTCAGCATGCTGTATTGAGAGACTGCATCGAGCAGCTAATAGCTGTTGCATCATCAAGAGCTAGTCTAGTCTCGTATTTGAGAGAGGCTCTTCAAGAGCAGGTTACTTAGACTAACTCATCCAATTACAAAAATAATGGTTGTGGTTGTTTAAAATAAAGCTGATTTACTTTTATTGGCAGGAGTTCAAGTTAGAGCAAGTTCATACGGAGCTTCAGGTATGATGCCCTACTCTTTTATATCTCAGCATAAATATATTTAAAAATATTGCAACTTCCGCAAGTACATGCATTTTGACCATGTTTAGTTATGTTTTCTTACAGGCTGCACAGTCCCGATCCGAGCATGCTGGTAATATCTGCAGACAATTTTTAAATATCGACAATCCTCAGTTTGTAGCTGAGCAAAGTTCAAAGGAATCTCAAACATCTGTTGCACCTCAAAGTTTAATTCCATCAGCTACAGAGCAATCAGCTCCCGTGATGTATGCCCGGCAAGCATCTTTTCCTGATAATTCCAGTCACATTGAGGAAGATCCTCGAAAATCTGCAGCTGCTGCAGTAGCTGCAAAGCTAACTGCATCAACTTCCTCTGCCGAGATGCTTTCCTATGTCCTTTCTTCTCTTGCTTCTGATGGTGTCATCGGTAATCCTTTAAAAGGCTCGTCTGGTGATTACCCTTCTGAGAAGAGGCCTAAGCTTGAGAATAACCAGTCTTACATACCATCTCAGAACCCTCAACAAGCTTCAGTTTCACCATTCCCGCATCCAGAATCTCTCCAACACAATGTTGTGACTACCACCCAACAGTTGACTCAAAATAATGAAGTGCCACCTCTTCCATCATCGTCTCCTCCACCTCTGCCACCACTGCCACCGATGCCACCATATGCTGTGTCCCAGTACATGCCAACTGCTGGATCAATAAATGGTGTGCCATATAGCTATAGCCTGACACCATTGCAGCCACCTTCCTTGCCTGGTTACTCCATGGCGGGGGCTGCTATGACTGGCATAACCTTGTTTCCCGCATCATCAACTAATTCTTACCAGAGTTTCCAAGGTTCTGAAGGTTTCTATAACCAGCCCTCATCCATGCCACCGACACCTATTTCTCGGCAGTAGAACTTCAGTTAGGATATGGTTTAAGCCGAATTGTTTTTATTATATATGACCATTTGGTTTTTGAGAAACTAGTCCGCTCCATGGTCTACCCCAGGCCTCTCTTTCTTCAGGATGTGCACAATGTAAATGTCTTGTAACTTGTATCTTATTACTTTGTGTTTGAGTCTTTGGTATTTGAGAAATATTTATAGGATTCTTGACTTATATAAGAAGATTTAGTTAGGTTAACCGGTTACATGATTCATGAACATTTCTGAAAAATTACTTTCTTTGCTAAGATTATTGTGGTTTGAACTCAGGTAATGCAGCATGCCAGTTTTAGGGTTTACATGTTAGATCTTTGCTAAGATCATTGTGGTGGTGATGAAACAATCACGTGAGTATGACGTGTCTCCACTTTAAAAGGGTCTAATTACAACATAAAACTCTCAAGTTTCACCCCTGTTACAAAAAGATCCTTTTCCAAGCCTACAAGGGTTCATTTCTCACATTAAAACCCAAATTCTGTCTGAAGGGTCAATTAGCTTACTATCTTACCCAACTAGACATGATAAAACTCGGGTCAATGCTCGTCTTGTGATTTTGGAAATCTGGTTTGTTTGGACTTTTATATAATTTAAAATTTTTTGATTTTTTTGAATTATTGCTTAAAAGTATTAGAAAAGGTATTAAAAATAAAATTTTAATTATAATTGAAGGACCAAAAAATATATTTTTCATCAATTTAGCGTGCTATGCCACTCTTTAACGAGAATTAACGGCATGGTGCCAATTTTGTAATAAATTTAGTGCTCATTTGTAATATTTTAAAGTTGAGTGACCACAATGAGTAGTTTAGAATAGTTTATTTTCCATTTTAAAATTTACCCTTTATTTTAGTGCTCCAATAACGTTTATTTATTAAGCTAAATAAATAAGTATGAACAAAAGTTTATGTTCGTTTAATAAACGAACAAAATTCCCACCCCTAACAACCCTTCGACATTTACAAGACTAAAATTTTGTTTTAAGACTTAAAAAGTTTTAAATGTTATGATTCAAATTCGGATTAAACATAAATTTAGATCGGATTCAAATCAAAATCCTGATATGTATTCATTCAATCCGCCTCTTATTAAGATAAATATTTTTCAAATTCAAATTTAAACTTAAGCCGAAAATTATAATTATAAATCCTAAATTCTACCCTTTACGACTTAAACCCTTAAACTCGAAAAATAGAATGCAAAGAAACACGTGAAATGCAGCGCTTTTAAATGGCGCGTGCCAAGAAAGAGGTCCAGGTAGTTGACAGTTTTTAGTCAAAGTATTTCTTTCCCTCGTCTTCTCCATTGCTTCCTAATTTCGGGAAAAGGAACTCTTTCGTGAATTTCTCAGTTAGATCTTTTACTTTCAATGGAGGAATCTTGGTATACGCTTCTTGCTACCAGTCATTTACCCGGCTCAATCCCCGTGAGCTTCTTTTTCGTGAATTTCATTGAATGAAATTGTATATTCATTTCAACTATTAATTGAGAATTTGTATTCGTATCTCAGGCTGTTGTTGACGAAGAAAAGGACGCCTCGTATGGCAGCGAAGGAGGTAGTGGTCGAGGTTATCAAAATCTTGGAGCTCCAACTGGTATATTCATCAATCTTTCATTTTCTTACTCTGAAAGATGATTCTCTTTTTCTTTTTTGATATATTTGAAATGATTAACGTCTTGGTTGTTTAGTGAGTAAAATTTGTTGTTTCCCAAATGGATAATAACTGTGGAGAGGAACTTTCAATAATCTTGACATCTAGAGTTGGGATGCGTATTGGAATATTGAAGATTTGGCCTTAAACTGTGTTTTTTTCCCCTCTTATTGTAAGTTACAGTGATGCATTACTTGATGCTTATATCCTTGTGGTGTTTCTGTTTGTATTTACTTAATTTTCATTTGCCTGTGAATGTCTCAGAACTAAGGGATTTAGTGTTCAGATACAGAATTTGTTTACATGTTCTGAAACTCCTTGGGTCTCTACCTTACTAGTGTCATTGTTAGATGTAACTCACTGATGGTAACATGCAATGCAACTATTTTATTTAGTCTTAGTGATGAAACCTTAAAGTTTAATGATCCCTTTGTCTATGATATGAAGAAGGATTTGCACAACCACCTACGAACAACTGGAAGGGAGTGTTTAGTATCTCATCATACACACGGTATTTTGATGTGGACACAAATGATGTCATGTACAGAGTGATAAGTTCCTTTAATCCTGCCCGTGGAGACTTTTTCAACAAGATTGATGTTAAACCTGATCTGTGAGTGCCACTTTTTCACTTTATTCTTTTGTATGGATGTAGGAATGAGAAAAGTTTAACTTCTTTTCGAGTGTTGGAGGTTTTGGAAATCATAAAAAAGCATTGTTTGTAGTCAATACTCAAATTGGGATGCAAACAGGATTGAAAGTAATCAAAGGATCTATTAGCCCAGGCATTCTTTCATTTTCAAAAGAAACAAGCATTTTTAGAAACTCACTGGTCTTGTTCATAAACTTAGTAAATTAGAAAGTCTAGGGAAATTAGAATGAAGCACTAAAGGAAGCATGGTAAACATGTTTCCATGACAAGTGCATGTCATGTGGTTGTTATCTAAAGGTAATAATGATTGAAGTAACACAAAAGGTTATCAGCACACATTGATGCATGTTTCTTGCATCATTAACTCTTATCATAATTCCACCCTTTGTATATCCAGTCATCTTTGCAAGTAGATTGATGAAAATAACTCATTTATCAAGAAAAGAATACAGGAACACAGCTAAAAAGGGAGAGAATCCTTCTATCTAATCGGTTTTATGGAAGTTGTAGCCGTCTATTAATTAGATTGTAGTTGTTTATTTGTCTCATTCTAGAGACCCTTCTATTTGAAAAGGAGATCATGGATCATTTCTGGTAAGCTGATCAACTCATTTTTATGGCTTTCTAATATAACCAGAATCCCACAAATCCACATTTCATGGCTTGCTACATATAACCACTATGATGCGGTGAAATACAAATCCGATGATGTAGAAATCTTGAGAATGCAACTGCTATGACAATATGCAGTAGTAATGTTAATGATTTTTCCTGCTAAATCTCTGTATTGGTCTTTATTTTTTCCCCATGTGTTAGGTATGGGTATAACTGGATCACAAGTACATTGGTCTTTATGCTTGCTGTCTTTGGAAACTGCGCCACATACCTTATGCAAAAGCACACTGATGGCACTCCTTGGAGCTTTGATATTGGCTATGTAAATGCAGCAGCTTTTGCAATCTATGGTTATGCACTTATGGTGCCAATGGCATTTTACTTCTTGCTTCAACACATGGGTTCAAATCCTAGCCTTATACGATTTTGGTGCATGTGGGGTTATTCACTCTCCATTTTTATTCCAACATCCGTAAGTTTTTCTCTTTACAGGAGAAAAAAAGAAAGAAAGAACCCTGGTTTTAACTCTTCCTATTCAAAATCATTACTTATTGTTAGTTTTACACTCATATGAGCTTCTTGGTATGGCATATTTGCAGCTTCTACTGCTTATTCCATTTGAGAGTGTCCGATGGATCATCATACTCATTGCTGGTTCGGTCTCATCATGCTTTGTTGCCTTGAATATACGATCATATTTTGGTGGCAGTACCGATGTTACAATGATGAGCGTTGCCGCATTCTTTTTGCAAATGGGCCTTGCAATCTTTATCAAACTCGGCTTCTTTCCATAAACCTAAAATCCAAACTCTGTTTCTGGTAAGTCTGAAAAAAGAAGAAAAGATTGTGAATTTGAATTCTTGACTGAGTTGTAGTTTAGTGGTAAATTTGAAACATGAAACTGGTTTTGTTTTTGGAGTTGATTTTGCAAATTGTGTAGGTTCTGTTGACCTACAGCTTTTTAATAGACCAACATCATGAGAGAAACTTAGATGATATATTTTGACCGATTTTTTTAGATCGAGAATAATTTATATTGCACGAAACATCTTACCTTAATGGTTAAGGGAACGATTGTTGTTCTTAGAGATTATGGGTTCGAACACCAGTAATGTCAATATAGTGATTGAGCGGTCAATGTCTAATAGTTAATAAATTTCTATAAAACAAATATTACTATAACAAAGAGAGTAACAATGAAGATTACAATGATCGCAATAATTTAATATAGTTCATTTTGATTAATTTAAGACGAAGAGTTACAGATAATACGGTGATAGACTATTGCAATATTAAATGCAATATTACAATTATCTCCCGTATGTAGTTCAACTTAAGTGTTTCCTATATAGTATTAAAGTTAAAATTCATCTCACAATCAAAATAAAGTAACTATGATTTAATTTTACTAATTTTAAAATTAAAAATATCTTAAAAATAATTGAACTATAAAAATTGAGGGACAAAGATTAGTTTCGTTCATTTAACTGAAAATCCTTAATAATAATTAAATTTTAAAAAAATAGGAGAAATAAGAAATTATATTTTATTGTCCTCTTGGTTCGTTAGTTTTTTCTCCTAATTAATTCATATTAACTCGTATCGTACAACTAATTTTAGTGAATGAGTCTTTTAACATAAATTTTATATATATACAAAAAATCAAACTCAAAACCGACTTAAACGATTTTAAGGCCAACTTTTAAAGCTGCAAGCCCAATTACAAGTTGTTGGGCCCAAGAATCCACTTCCATTAGACAAATTCGTATAAACGTTGAATTGATTTGTAAAAAAAAAAACAAGCTCAAATTTTTATTTGGATCTCAAATTGAAATCGAGTTTAAATTTTAAAGGTCAAATAATTGTAAAACTAAAACATTTCGTTTTGAACTTTAACTTAATAATTTAATTATTGTGTGGTTTACTTCTTGAGATTTATTAAACAAAAAATTACAAATCTTAATTGGACACGTAAAAAAATATAAAAAATATATAAGTATATCATACATGATGAGAGAAATGTGTTTAAATTTGTTGGTACCAATAATATTCTCATCAATACAATTTTCCTTGTGTAGTCATGGATATTTTAGATCTTGTATAAAAAAATAAACCTTAAAGTATAACAAAATAAAATATTAAGTATTTATATTAGATCAAAAATCATATGCACTTAAAATAAAAAATATATAATTTAGACATTCTTTAATTAAACTCGTAATGTACTTATAACATTATAAAAGCACGGGATCAAATTATGTAAAATTGAAGTACAATGATGGAATCTCAAATTTTAACACAGTACAGGGACTAGAAATGTTGTATGACATTTTGTATTAACAAAGCCTAGTTTTTTTTAATAAGCTAATAGTAAGTACAAGTAGTATCTCATCTAGAATATAATCTTCACCATTTGACATTGATCGTTGGTGCTTGAACTCGTGACCTCTAGGAAGATCAACCGTTTCTTTAACCACTTGGGTTAGAGGACTCATACTAAGAAAGTCTATTTCTATTTCTACCTATAGGTAGGGATGAGTATTCGATTGAGTCAAAAAATTTGAATTATTCGAGTTGACGAGTCGTATTTTACAATTCAAACTTTATTTGAATTTTTTTTGATTCGATTCGAGTTTAAGAAATTTAAGTCGAGTCGAGTTTTCGAGTTACTATAAATATTTAATTATAATTATTTATCATATTACAGTATAATTTGATTCTAATTTAAAAAACTTTATCTAATCTTATAAGATATGTATATATTTTTCATATTTTTATATATTAATATATATATATATTATATTAAGAGACTCGTCTCGAACTTAAAAATAAATTCTTTAATTTTTAAAAATTTCGAGTTATTCAAGTTATTCGAATTTCTATTTTACAATTCAAACTTTATTTAAAATTTTTTGAGTCGAGTCGAGTTTATAAAATTTCGAGTCTAATCAAAACGAGTTGAATCAAGTTTTGTTTATTTCTACCTATAGATCAAGAGGAAGGGGTAGTTCTGGAGAAAGCCCCCTAAGAAAAGCCTAAAATAAGCCTTAACCGGTTTACTCGGTCACATTGTGCACATAAAATTATATACACAATTTCTTACAAAAACTGTAAGAAAAACGGTACATACATAAATTAGCACAAAAATAGTAAGGATTTGTGTTTGTACACAATTTCTTATAAAGTATACACAACGACTTACGAAAACCGTAAGAAAAAAGGTATGTACACATATCCTTACCACTTCAAAACCATGAGCTAAAGGAGGCTTTCAAAGGTAAGGATTTGTGTACATACACAATTTCTTACAAGAATACACAATATGTCACCCAAACGGTAAGGATTTGTGTTTGTACACAATTCCTTACAAAGTATACACAACGGCCTACGAAAAACTGTAAGAAAAAAGGTATGTACACAAATCCTTACCACTTCAAAACCATGAGCTCAAGGAGGCTTCCAAGGGTAAGGATTTGTGTACATACACAATTTCCTACAAGAATACACAATATGGCATAAAAATGGTAAGGATTTGTGTTTGTACACAAATCCTTACCACTACAAAACCATGAGCTCAAGGAGGCTTCCAAGGGTAAGAATTTGTGTACATACACAATTTCCTACAAGAATACACAATATGGCACGAAAACGGTAAGGATTTGTATTTGTACACAAATACTTACAAAATATACACAACGGCTTACGAAAATTGTAAGAAAAAAGGTATGTATACAAATCCTTACCACTTCAAAACCATGAGCTCAAGGAGGCTTCCAAGGGTAAGGATTTGTGTACATACACAATTTCCTACAAGAATACACATTATGGCACGAAAACGGCACAAATCCTTATAAAGTATACACAAAGGCTTACGAAAACCGTAAGAAAAAAGGTATGTACACAAATCCTTACCACTTCAAAACCATGAGCTAAAGGAGGTTTCCAAAGGTAAGAATTTGTGTACATACACAATTTTTTACAAGAATACACAATATGCCACCCAAACGGTAAGGATTTGTGTTTGTACACAAATCCTTACAACGTATACGCAACGGCTTACGAAAACCGTAAGAAAAAAGGTATATACACAAATCCTTACCACTTCAAAACCATAAGCTCAAGGAGGCTTCCAAGGGTAAGGATTTGTGTACATACACAATTTCCTACAAGAATACACAATATGGCACAAAAAGGTAAGGATTTGTGTTTGTACACAAATCCTTACAAAGTATACACAACGGCTTACGAAAACCGTAAGAAAAAAGGTATGTACACAAATCCTTACCACTTCAAAACCATGAGCTCAAGGAGGCTTCCAAGGGTAAGGATTTGTGTACATACATAATTTCCTACAAGAATACACAATATGGCACGAAAACGGTAAGGATTTGTGTTTGTACACAAATCCTTACAAAGTATACACAACGGCTTACGAAAACCGTAAGAAAAAAGGTGTATACACAAATCCTTACCACTACAAAACCATGAGCTCAAGGAGGCTTCCAAGGGTAAGGATTTGTGTACATACACAATTTCCTACAAGAATACACAATATGGCACGAAAACGGTAAGAATTTGTATTTGTACACAAATACTTACAAAATATACACAACGGCTTACGAAAATCGTAAGAAAAAAGGTATGTACACAGATCCTTACCACTTCAAAACCATGAGCTTAAGGAGGCTTCCAAGGGTAAGGATTTGTGTACATTCACAATTTCCTACAAGAATACACATTATGGTACGAAAACGGCACAAATCCTTATAAAGTATACACAAAGGCTTACGAAAACCGTAAGAAAAAAGGTATGTACACAAATCCTTACCACTTCAAAACCATGAGCTCAAGGAGGCTTCCAAGGGTAAGGATTTGTGTACATACACAATTTCCTACAAGAATACACAATATGACACGAAAATGGTAAGGATTTGTGTTTGTACACAAATCCTTACAAAGTATACACAACGGCTTACGAAAACCGTAAGAAAAAAGATATGTACACAAATCCTTACCACTTCAAAACCATGAGCTCAAGAAGGCTTCTAAGGGTAAAGATTTGTGTACATACATAATTTCCTACAAGAATACACAATATGACACGAAAACGGTAAGGATTTGTGTTTGTACACAAATACTTACAAAGTATACACAACGGCTTACGAAAACCGTAAGAAAAAAGGTATGTACACAAATCCTTACCACTTCAAAACCATGAGCTAAAGGAGGCTTCCAAGGGTAAAGATTTGTGTACATACACAATTTCCTACAAGAATACAGAATATGACACCAAAATGGTAAGGATTTATGTTTGTACACAGTTCCTTACAAATTATACACTACGGCTTAAGAAAATCGTAGTAAATTGTGTATGTACACAAAACCTTACCTTTGGATGGCTCCTTTGGCTCATGGTGAGAAGTTGTAAGGAATTGTGTACATACCTTTTTCCTTATGGTTTTTGTAAGCCATTGTGTATTCTTTGTAAGCAATTGTGTACAATATTTATTTGTATATTTTTTATTCGAATATTTTTATTTGAATATTTATTATACGAATATTTTTATTCGAATATTTTTATTCGAGTGTTTTTATTCGAATATTTTTATTTGAATAGTTATTATATGAATATTTTTATTCGTATATTTTTTATTCAAATATTTTTATTCAAGTATTTTTATTCGTATACTTTTTATTCGAATATTTTTATTCGAATATTTATTATATGAATATTTTTA
This sequence comes from Abelmoschus esculentus, assembly GCA_035048815.1. Classification (NCBI taxonomy): domain Eukaryota; kingdom Viridiplantae; phylum Streptophyta; class Magnoliopsida; order Malvales; family Malvaceae; genus Abelmoschus; species Abelmoschus esculentus. The sequence continues at coordinate 18,397,425 of JAUCBN010000005.1, forward strand.
TTCAAATATATTTTATTCGAATATTTTTATTCAAAAATTTTTATTCGAATATTTATTATACGGATATTTTTATTTGTTTATTTTTTATTCGAATATTTTTATTCCAATATTTAATATATGAATATTTTTATTTAAATATTTATTATACGGATATTTTTATTCTAATATTTTTATTCGTATATATATTTATTCAAATATTTATTGTATGAATATTTTTATTCGAATATTTATTATACAAATATTTTTATTCGAATATTTATTATACGGACATTTTTATTCAAATATTTATTTTATGAATATTTTTATTCGAATATTTATTATATAAATATTTTTATTCGTATATTTTTTATTAAATATATAAAAATATATTGGATAACCATTATTTATAAAAAAAAAAACAAAGAATTTACATTGGAACCGGTTGTTAACCGGTTCCCCATTTCTCTTATTACAGGGCTTTTTTTAGGCTCACTTAAAGGAGCTTTTTTTAGAACCTCTCCAAGAGGAAGAAGCAATTCTAGAAAAAAGATATTCTTACCGAATCTTAAACCCAAAATTTAAAAATAAAAATAAGAAGTGAACAATTCTGACCAATGACCAATGACTATGCATTAACTTTTTAACTTCAAAAAGTTGATTAGACGATTGATCTTGAGATAAACATCCCAGCTCTCCAACCATGAAACCGACATTCCCTAATGACAACATTAATTGTTGAAACACAAAGCAGAATCCATCCACCCCGTCTGAAACCAACCACAAGGCTTTCCAAACTTCATGATTTCTCTGAAATTACAAAAAACTTAGTCTAGAAAACAACACACAGTCTCAACGTCAGCTGGCTCACCAGAGGAACAAAAGCTGAGAAAAGCCGTCATGTCGTGTTTGCTTTTCCTACGGGTCAAACTCAAAGTGATAATAAAGTAAGATTGGTCTGAGTTTTACAGACTGTGTTTTTTGAGCCAGTCGGTGCTTTTAGAAACCGAAACATAAAAGACCATTCAAAGAAGGGCAGCATGCCCTAACTCGAAGACGAATAAAAAACACCAGAAAGGGTTCTAGTGGGAGACCATAGGACACCAAAACCAATCCTGTCCATGCTTGTATGAACGTTTCTTTTAATATTTTATTATGGGCGTAAATTATCTGCTTTTTATTATAATTTTTTAGTATTTTATTTTAAAATAACATTTAAAGTTTAAAATTAAGAGTTATAATTAAAATTTAAAAAATTAAAGGTTTTTTTAATTCTTAAGATGTAGGTTTAGGATAAAAAATTAAGGTTAAATTTTAAAATTTAATTTTTATTTTTTTAAAATAAAACATAAAATAAGACATGATTAAATGTATGATATTTTTGTTCTTTTATATCGGGTTATATTAAACTCAAATTTAATATTTCACTGTGCTAAAAATGAATATTTTAGATTACATACAAGAGTATTAAATAATAGATTTATGAGAAAATATTTCTTACACGATCGTGAAAATCTTGTTTTTCAAAAGCTTGTCTAATTTAGTGTTCGGAGGTTTAATTTATGATTTTGAATTTAAGATTTGAATCTTAGATTTTAAAATTTAATATCTTAGAAGTTAGTGTATGAGTTTTTAGCTTTAAAGATTTAGATTTTATATTATATAGTTTAAATAGGTATACTTGTGTAAAAAATACACCGATAACGTATCTTAACCCACATTATTTTATTAAAATAGATTAAAAGGAACTGTATTGAGATGAAAGTGTTGTGTAGATAGTGTTTTGAAAATACGACACTTTTAAAGTTAAAAAATATAAAAATTTACATTAAAAACCTCATGTGAGTAAATATTTTTTCGAATAATCTTAAAGTGATTAGAAGATAATACGTTTATATATACTCTTAACCTTTGATAATATATATATATATGCAAAACAATCTAAACCCGAATCTTCGAGAATGAGCATCACCTTACCTACACATTATACTTCACAATTCTTTGTTATCTGAACTTCTTTCTTATACATGTACAATATGTGTGCGTATAAAATTTTAAATTTATATTTTAAATTTATAGTTTTTTATTTTCCAACAATGACGTTTTTAAAGTTCAAACTGAAATTTTTGTAATTTCATGTACACGAAGAAACCAATATTTTATGTAAATAATAATAAAACAGTTTTTTTATTATTTGAATAATTTCAATTTCAATTCTAACTAAACCAATCAGACGAATAAATTAGTGTTTAAACTGAATTTATTATATATTTTATAGTAAGTTATCAAAATGATTACTTAGCATCAAATTTTACATTGTTTACTAATATGGGCTTAAGGCATAAATCGTCTGTTTTTTTATTGTGTTTTTTAGTATTTTTACTTTAAAGAGATTAGGTTTAAAACTAAAAATTATGGCTAAAATTTAAGAAATTAAAATATAAAATTTAGGATCTCAAATACAAAAATTAAAATTTAAAATATAATTTAAAAAATTAAAACATAACATGAAATGAGACATAATTAGAGATTGTTCGAGGTTTATTGTTTTACATCGTAAAACTCCGACATTGTTAAGTTAATTAACTAATGTCTGGAAACCGAAGTTACTGTGGAAAACTTTGGTTTTCCCTGTCTGCATCAGTTACCAACAACAATAACTAATTCATCACCTCACATTTTGATTTTTATTATTAACACAAATCTCATGGCATCACGTTTAGCAAATCCAAATCCCAAATTAATGACTCACCACATAGAAGATTCATGTCTAAAGTAATAAAAATGGACCCACATCCAATGTATCCACGAATCCTTTTTTTCTAACGGTTGTCGTGAGCACACCACCAGACATGTTTCTGGGTTGCTTTTTTTAAACCTTCTCCACCACACTAAATTACCACTCCTTCAAACATTCAAATCCCCTTTTGCAGTCAATATCTTATTTATCGACTTTAATCACATTGATTACACTTGGTTTGGTCTCTATGTTTTTTTTTTTTATTATTTATTTCTATTTATGTTTATATAGTTTCGCCCTAATTAATCTAGATCGATCTGTGTCACACACATAGTTATAGTGGTGGATGAGTTTCCCAACAGAGATTTTTCGTATACACAACAACTCAAATCTGAGACATGTTTAAGTGAAACCAAACTATTTATCAATTGAACCAAACCCTGTTGATGGTTTGAATCGATGATGTGTTGGAATATTTTAAGAATTACTATTAAAAATGTTGGTAATACAGTTTTTTAACTCCATAATTGGAATTAATAAATATTAAGTATTTTCAAACTTTTTAGTTTTAGGGCTTAAGGTTTAAGTATTTAAAATTTAAGGTCCGTTGTTAAAATTAGGGTTTATGGTTAGAATTTAGGGTTTATAGTTTTAACCCTAAATTATTATACCCTAAATTCTAAAATAAATTCTCAAACTCTACAATTAAAGCTTATGACTTATTTCCACATCAATATATTAAATATAAATCATCTATACAATATCTAAATTACTTAAACTCATCTCTACGCATAAATTATACGATAATAAACATTTAAACATACTCGATTAAACTAAACTCAATTAACAACATATTTGTAAATTTTAACTATACAATTTAAGTTTTCTAATTAAATTATACATTTTTGTAAAAAAAAATTGAAATAATTAATATTATTCTGTGTTAAGTCTTTGGGAATGATTGTTCCTAAATACTGTTTCTTTAAAAGCACACTTGAAATCTGTGTTTGGGCATTGTTTCACCATAAGGAGTAAAAAATGGAAAAGCAAAGGGATGAAACGTAGAACTGAACATAAAAATAGAAAAGCTGACACAGGGATCACGCCACATTGATATTTTCATGATAAAGCGACCGTCCCGGACATATATTTTTGTTATGATTCTTACAATATATTATTGCATGTCTGCATGAAACCCCCACCGTTGGATCAACTTTGGTGGAGAAATTAAACGGCTTTGATTCATCATCAGTCCCGATCCTGTAGTTGACTTCTTTTGACCATTAATTTGTTGTGTGAACTGTGAAAGTAGGGTTAGGGTTGAAGGAAGGAAGAAGAAAGAGTGGGGTTTCTTGGTGATATAGGCATAGGCAGGGAGCAGGGGGAGCAACAGCTACTTCAATGTTATGGCATTTCAAGCTTTTGAAGACTTTTAAGCGGTTCATATTATATATAATAATGATCGTCGATAAAATTATAATAAAATGAAGCATTAATATTGACATGATAAATAAAATAATAAGTTGAATAATGAAGTATCTAAATTATGTTATGATAGAATTATTGTTTTAATAATAATTTATTCCGATTAATGTAATCGCTACAATAAACGACACCCAAAATTAATACAATATCTTCGAAAATGCAACACATGCAGTATCCTGTCCAGGTAGTACAAGCCAACTGCGCCTGCAACCACTTACTTCAGAAGCATGCATTTTTACATCTCCAAAAGCTTCAAAGTTGACTCATCAAATCAACTCTTTCGAATGATATATCATACCACTACACATTAGTTTTATAGACTCACCATCATATAGAGTTGCACCCACTCGGATTTAAATCTGGATCTATGATTGTTATTTAGTCCGTTATTTTAAATTTTTAACAATATTTAAAATCGTTGTTGTGAAAAATAATGATCCACGTTAATCGTAATTCATTATGTATTATCTTTAACTGCGATAAAACGTCCTGACCGAAAACGCGACCTCGCAATTTAAATCTGATTGCCCCTTTCCTTTTTGAAAGATATAAAAAAACCCTTTTGTTTTCGGTGTCTCTCTAGCTAGTAGTGACGAGTAGAAATCATTTGCCTCTTTATCATATCTTCGTTCATGCCTCCTGTTAAAATTTTTTAAGAAATTAAATTTCTAATCCTAACCCTTATTTTCTATATTCTAAACTCTAAACCTACACTTTATAAAATACATCCTACCTCTAAAACCTTAAACCCTAAACTTAACCCCTAATTTAGAACCCTAAACCCTATACTCTAAACCCTCTAATTTGAAACAAAAACAAAAATAGAGGTATGAGAAAATAATAGATGATTTGCCCCCGGTAGTAACGTATACTCTCAATTTATTTCAAAATTTTATTCTATATGCCTAGAAAAATATGATTTTAAACATACTTATATACACTCAAAACTTTGTAATACTTCTGTACAAATTTTCATTTAATAAGAAAAAATTAACTCAAAAATAGGTATTCAGATTATATATATTTTTTAAAATAGACATTTAATGTTTTTTTGTTAAAATATGTGTCTAAAGTAAGTTTTATTACGTTAATGTTTTAAGATAACACCGTTAAAAAATTTATTACCTAATAATAAATTGAGATGTACTTTTTTATTTTAAAAATAAACAGAAAAAATAAAATAAATTAATTTAAACAATATCCCCTTGTCAGATTTAATATGGTGTTAAATTTTTTAACGATGTTACCTTAAAACACTAACAAAATAAAACTTTAAACACATATTTCAACAAAAAAATAGATATCTATCTAAAATATATAATTTCGACACATATTTCTAAGTTAAGTCTAAAATAATTATATACGTTCATGTTATTATTTTTTTATTATCTTATTTATTTTCGTAACGACATATATATCAAGATATAACTCATATGATCAAATAAAAGTATATCAATTTTGATACGTGATAATTTCCCTCAAATAATTTTGTTTACCATTCTTCATATAGTAAAAGGCTGAAATCAGATATTATGACAAAAAAATGTGTAGAGGGAGCAGACATAGAAGCCGACAAGCACAATACAAGAATAAGATTGTCTTGTTTTTTTTACTCTTTTTTCCCACTACCTTCAGGATTTTACCATTCTTAATTAAATTAACTCCATAATCATGATTAAACCCTTGAAAATAAAATAAAATAAAAATGCAGGTATTGTTGCATAAATGTTGTACAAGGCTGCTTATGTATAAGCCGAGGCATGCGTGCATGCTGCATGTGAACCATGGAAGCAACATCGCATGTGCTTCTGTCCTAGTGGGAAATAATTAAATTAAATTAAATTAATTAAATAATTTAAGAGGGATAAAATCTAAACTAACCCAATCGTATATATTTATTCTATATGTTTTTTTTAGAAAAAAAAAACATCCATGTCTTTTTAGAAAACAAGCTTTATTAGTCATTTAGGGTTTATTCATAATCTAGCAAGAATAAAGATCAAATTCTTACATAGTTGAAGATATGTAAGATGCTAAACAGATAACATTGATTATGTGTCTGAAATGTAACAAATATTTGCAATATTCTGACTTCTATTTATAAATGTCGACTATATTCTTTGTTTCTGTTTATTTTATTTTAGAAAAAATATATATTTTTTAGAAAGAAAAAACTGAAAGAAACCGCCCCATCCACACTATTTATAGAATAAGAGCCCTTTAGAATGTTCACATTCGAGCTCATCAGCTCATGTTCATCACTAGATCATGATATTAATTAATAATACAAATAAACTTTATTTAAGAAGAAGAAAGGTAGAATAATATTACAGATGTAATCTAGGGCTGATTTTGATTTAGATTCAGTTATCTGATAAGTAGCAGATGGACAGGGACAGAGTTAGGATTTAGGGTTTAAAGACAATGTATATATATATAATTAAAAATGAAGGATAAATTTATAAAAAAAATTATTTAAAAAAATAATAAAAAGATAAAAAAAAAATCTTCGATGATGGGTTTAGGGTAAAGATTCATATTAAAAAGTTATTATTGAATAACATATAAGAAAAAGGTAGAGATCATATTAAAAATAAAATAAAAAATTATTATTAAATATTATCATAAATGATATAAAAAACTAAACTCGTATGATTAATAGGGTAGGTTCAAGTGGTAAGCAACTTTGTTTCGCTTAAGTAAATTGCAAGTTCGAAATATTGTGTATGCAAAAAGTACTTGTTGGGAGACTCACCCACCAATACTAGGTGCGCATACGGGTTGATCCGAAATAATTAGGGCAAGACTCTAAGAACCGGAATAGGAGTAAAAGAAACTATACTCATATAATAATTTTACCTCACCAAGACACCTGGGTTAGGACTGCAGAGCTGAAAGAGACCAACTCTGTTTACTTTCCTTTACAAAGCTACCCTTTCACATTAAAATAATAATCAAACGTGATTCTCCTCAAAAACTTGCCCATGTTTTGGATTCCTCTCGTTCTATAAATACCTACCAAAACCTTCACCACTTCTCACCAGCACCAAGCTCTCAAAGATTTCATCTTTTTTCTTCCTCTAATATTCTCTTGCTTTACCAGCTTTTACTTGAAAAAATGCATTGCCAAACAGGTTCACGGGGGACTTACGTGCCGACCACCAGGACTATTGCCGGGGACCCTCTGGAGAGGATAGAGAGGTTGGCGTCAGAGAATGCGGTAGTTATCTTTAGTGTTAGCAGTTGCTGCATGTGCCATGCCATCAAGAGGCTGTTTTGTGGGATGGGAGTTAACCCGACCGTGTATGAGCTGGACGAAGATCCTCATGGGAAAGATATGGAGAAGGCTTTGATGAGGCTGCTCGGAAACTCTCCTGTTGTTCCCGTTGTGTTCATCGGCGGCAAACTCGTGGGTGCAATGGACAGAGTCATGGCCTCTCACATCAATGGCACTCTCGTTCCTCTTCTCAAACAAGCTGGTGCCCTCTGGCTTTGACCATGTTTGGCTTGACTCCCCCCAAAAAAACAGAAAAAAAGAGACTGCTAACATAGGAAAGTATGGCAGAGGAAGCGGAGTACTAGTTTTGGAGTCTACTCCATTTTGAATACAGCAATGGCTATGGCTGTGATATGTCTTCGTTTCAATTCAAGCTTTTCCTCTTCTTCTTCTTTCTTTTGCTGCTTCTTATTGATGTTTTACCTACAAGTGGGTCTTTATGGTGTGCTCAAGTTTGTTTTTTTAATGGCTGATGGCTCCCTCCTCTGTACATAGGAAACAAATTTAAAAGAGTTATTTGCACTGGGTTTTCTTTTCTTTGAGTTCATCCTCTATCATAACGTATGAAATGTTCAGAGTTTGCCTTTTTTGACCCAGCAGTCAAATTTGGAGGTGTCTTGGACCAGAAACCCGCTTCTTTTACAGCCTTGAAAACATTAAAACAAAGAAAATTAACAGCCATATTGAAACCTAAACACAACCGGGAAGTGTTCCTTTGAGTTCGATATGCCTCCGAGTACTTGAGGGGCAACGGCTCATGATCGGTTTTAACTTGACCTTCACATATTTGGTCGTGTCCGTCTCTGAGATGTGTAGCTACTAGCTAGGGCCTAGGAAGACTATATATGAAGATTTAGCATGTATGGCAGATAGGGGCAGTGGGTTCGTAGGAGCTATTGACTTTTGTGGAGGACGGTAGGTGTTGGGGTGGCTGAGGAACCTCCCAGTGAGCTCTTGAGAGTAACTTGGAGTTCCAGTGAGCTGCTTCTTATTGTTAACTGCAGAAAGGAATGGGATTTTGGACTTAGATTTTGAGATCCACCGACCAGGATTTGAATTGTATTATAATAATGAAGGCAAATCATAAATATTTAGGGTTATATTTATTCCTATTTTCTTGAAATAGTTCTACACTATATTTTACAAAACGTTTGTCTTTCCGAGTAAACAACATTCTCCTTAATAGAATATGTTTTTTTTAATCACTGAATTTTTATTAAATTAATAAAAAATTATAATTATAATATATTTAAGAAGTAAAATAATTAAACTAAATAATTTATAAAAATTTACAACTTAAAAATAATTTTTTTTTTATAGAAATAAGCATAGTAGTAAAATTTAAAAGCTTCATAAATCTTCTTATCTTTGTTTAAACAAGATGCATGAAAAAAGAAAAGAGTTGTACGCGATCTAAACAGTCGTGTAAAAAGTACCGTTATCTTTGATTGATCTTATCGGCAAATAACTATCAACTGAGTATAGATATAATTTTTCAAGTGATCATCGACAAAACATAAATCAGAAACTAATGCCGATTGAATCTCTGTGTAAACAACAATCGATAGTTAGAATATATTGAAACATGCCACAAAGACAGATGAACTAAAACATAAAACAAAAATATGTCATAAAGACAAAAAAAAACATGTCACAAAAACAAATGAAGAGCGTACTATAAAAACAGAGATCCTTATTAAAATGAAAACAAAAAACTAATAAATTTGATGATCGATAATTAATACTAAGATTGATTACCAATTACCGATAAAAAATTAATCAAAATGAAGAATAACTAGGGATAAATAAATTTTACAGAGAGAGGCTAAGATTTTCTTCGTAAGAATTGATAATAAATATTTTTGAAATAAGTTTTTTCATAAAAAATAGAACATGGTTATTATTACTATAATTGTTGAGTGTAAATCATCTATTATTTTTTATTTTATTTGTCTCATTTTAAATTAATGAATTTAAGGTTTAAAGTTAGAGATTATAGTTAAAATAAAGAAAATTAAGATATAGTGTCTTTTTTAAAAGTTTAGAATGTAAAAAATCATAATCAGAGTTTAAAATTTAATATTTTAATATTTTTTAATTAGAAATATAAATAAATATGATTAAGGAGCTTGTAATTTCTACTCATAATTGTTTATCACAAACTCAACAAACAGGTTGTTATGAAACAAATCAAGAAGTGTTCTGAATAAGAGGTGTTCTAAAACAAATCATTTTAGATTAATTTAATATCTTGATTTAATTTAAATTATATATGATTAATTTTAAATCAAATTTAGTTTATGTAGTGTCGAATTTATTATTTTTATCTGTATTAAATTTAAAATTATAATAAGTTAAAATTTAAAAAAAAATTAACTGAAAAACTCAATATTGAACATACAAAATGAGACAAAAAAATAATACTTTGTATCGTTTAATACTAATTAGATTGTGAACATTATTTTTTTAATATCGTTATTAAAAAATATGATTATATGAGGAGAAATTATATTATAGGTCAGTCCTATCATGTCATTCATGAGACCAACCAATAGAAATTGTCCACCTCATTATTTTTTAATTTTTCAAGTGAAGGTTCACTTAGGAAAAAATTATGACATGAAAAAATTGATGAAATGGACAGTTTTTATTGGTTGGTCCCATGGATAGGTGGTGGGACTGACCCATGATATAATTTTTCCTATATGAGGGATATATATTAATTTTTTACTCCTGAAATTATCTTTTTCATATAATTTTAATAATTATTAAAGTTATATATATATTAATTTTTTTTTATAAATTTATTAGTTATTGAATTTATATTTTTATATACTAATTTTTTATTTATGAATTTATTTTTTAATTTTATTAATATTAAAATTTATGTTAATTTTTTACAATAGTCAATGATAAAAAAATTATTATAATTTTTTTATCTAAACCTTTAACTTAAATATCCAAATTAAAAAATTTTACTAATTAAATATTTTTAAAATAATTTAAACATTTAATCTTATCTCAAAAAATATTTTATCAAAATAAACATCGCCAAATAATATATTAACCCAAAGAGAAAAAAGGAAGCTTAAAGATGGGGTCTGATTCCGGGTTGAGTATTCTTTTTGAAGATTTAACCAGAAATCTTTAATCTGAAAATTCACGATCCTATCAAACCCTCAACAAGAAAACAGCACCAAATCTCATCTATTTTATGAAGGTATTTTCATATTTATATAGAATTAGTTCAATGGGCTCAATTGTAGAATTTTCATATTTATATAGAGTTTTTCTTGCTATTTGCAAGGCAACCAGCCAGAGGGAATTGATTTCATTCCTTTGGTTTTTGATGTAGGAAAGTGAAAACATTTTATTTACTATTTTGGGTTGAACTGAAGAGTGATAATTAACATTTCCAAGGAAGGGTTCTTATTTGTTTTGAATTTGGTGGAAAAAAAAAACTTGAATTTTGAAATGCAGGAGGAGGACCTAGTACAACTCAAGTTCCGATTATATGATGGATCGGATATCGGCCCCTTTCAATTCTCACCTGCCTCAACAGCTGCTATGCTCAAGGAAAGAATTGTTACCGAGTGGCCTAAAGGTTAATTCTTTTACCACAGTAGATGTAGAATTAACTATAAATCTATGTTTGTTCAAATGCCAGTTTGTAATGTGAAATTTGTTGTTTGCGGCGAAGGGGATTTTGCTTTTAAGTTGGTTTTAGGGATGCATATATTTCTTTTGTTTTTGCACTAACACATGTGTTCTATAGTTATGGTTTCTGCAAAATGGTTCTGTCTTTTGAGAAGTTTCTACCTTCACATTTGTTCATTTTCATTTAATCTGAATTTGGATGAAAGTGACATATTTGGGTTTAAAAGTTGGTTGAAGGTATTTTCAACATGTTGCATTAAGTTGGTTGAAGGTATTTTCAACATGTTGCATTAAGTTGGGATTGTTTAGAAGTTCTTAAATGGCATTTATGAACTGGTTGTTCCTCTTAATCCTACAGCTATTTTCCTATCTTGCAACAAATACAAAGTTATCTGAAAGTTACCTGTTTAAGCATTTTGATTTATGGCATCGCTGGTAGTTTGCAGGCTTTAGCTTGACAATAATTTTGTATTGATTTGTACGAATTCCCAAGTTTTCTAGCCTTAACATAGACTGCAATGCATATGGTTCTCATACGAAACTAAGTTTTTCAATTCCCAGCATCCCTGACTACTTTTAGGTGCTAGAAGTTGATTCTTGTTCTCTGATGTGATTAGTTTTGTTTTGGATAAAGCTGATGTTCATTGCTTCTGCATGACTCAGAGTTTCTGTTCATGAGATTTCTCTATCATTCTATTCACTGTTGATTTTCTGTTCTGTTGCTTATTGTGTATGGACTTGTTTATGATCAGACAACAAGCATAGAAATTTATATTCTAGCCTTCTGGTACGGAGGATGCTTTTGAATCGTCTTGCTTTTCATCTTTCAAATCTCTTGGGTTGAAATTACTAATGTTTACTATTTTGTTTACAACCTGCACTTGTTGATGTTTATTTTTTTTTGTTTTCTTATGCCATCTTGTTGTTCTCTGCTTGTATTGGTGGCTTTGTTGGCAACTTGGCATACTGCGTATGAGTTTATTTTTAGCTTCCTGTCTTTGAAGTTTTCTCTAAAGGGTGACAACGAGCCTAGGCAAGCTCGGTTCATGCTCGAAACTTGTCGAGCTCGAATTGGACAGTTTGGGCTTGGTTCGACTCGAGCTTGGCTTGTTGCTTTCCCCAAATTGTTTTTAAATATTTTTATTGAAGTTTTGAAAAATAACATGTGAAAACCTATTTGCGAAAAGGTAATATTTATTTTTGAAGTTCATAAGTAATCATAGTATATTTTCTAAATTATACAAGTCTACAAGGACCAAAGGTGGAGGTATATATGCAATATCCCTCTCAATTTTTTTTGGTATAATAGCATTTGGGGTCCCTATTATTTTAAGTAGTAGTCAAATAAGATTTTTGCTCCTCCCATTTTTTAGATTTTAAAGCTTAATAGATTTTTGCCCCTCCTAAGGTTTGATCATAGCTCTATCCCTGTCAAGGACAATGTATTTAAAGTATTTAACCATGATAACAATTTAATAGCACTAAAACATACCAATGTATATGGTGTATGTATAATATTATATAATATAATTATTTTGAGCTTGTTCACAAGTTTGGCTCGGCTTGTTAAGATCTTGAGCCAAGCACGAACTCGAGTCAAGCTCACTTGAATCAAGCTTTGACTGAACCAAGCCGAGCACGAGTAGCTTACGAGCTGCCAAGCTCATTATCACCCTTAGTTTTCGCTTCATATTTTCCCCCAATTCTATGTCCTTGACAATCTATAAGGATTTGAAGATACATTACTTGAAAAACTATAGAATTTCGAGGTTTCTGCTAGGGGGCTAAAGGTTTGCACTGTTACCTAGACTTGAAGCTGCTGGATGGCTTAATGTCTTTTCAGTGCCTCTAGCCTACACTTATTTTTTCCTATGGATAGTCACTTCTCTTTTGTTGATCAGTAGGACACATGAGCATGCACACACACTTGAGCAATGATGAATCTGTGTTTTGGAGAAATAGCGCTTCATTTTCCTTTTAACTTTTGTCGTGATCTTTTTTCTTTTTCTAGGGGTGGGTGGGAGCGTTATTTTTTGAGTTGTTGTAGATTGTTGAAATGGATAAGTATCAGTTTCTCAAATGATTAAAATTTGAGATGTTCGGTTTCTAATTTTGAATCTGAACTGCTTCTTTATGTCTTAAAGATAAAAAAAATTGCACCCAAGGGAGCCAATGACAGTCTACAACAACTGCATGTTGTTGGTTGAGTTTGAGCTGATAAGTAGGGTTTGTTTTTGGTAATTGTGGGCATGTTGTAATCCAAATTGTAAATAATTCATGGCATGAAAATGTAAAATCTATGTCATATATGAAGGTGTGAATTTATTAATAAAGGGTTGAGGTTTTTATTGGATGTACTTTATATTAATTTAGTTGCAAATCCAAGGGACTTTGTAGATATAACAATAAATAGAACACTTCATCCCATCTAATCTATATATAAGCAACACAATGCCATGTGATTCCATTGCATTTCAATCCTCCATAGCTGTAGCATGAGACAAATTTCACCAGGCAGGCACCGGTTCATTTACCTTGTTCACGAGTATTCTTGTCACGCTTGAAAAGAAGAAAGGAACATTAATACCACATCAAAAATAAAATAGAGGTCTTAGAATATATAAACGGTGGTGTTACATATTTTATTAGACATGTCTTTTTAGGAAGAGGATAATGATCATCCGACACTTCTATTATATTACAAATTCTAGGTACATCAGCACTGAGGGTTTACTCCATCAGAAAGGGTGTTGAGTATCAAACCAGCAGCAGCTCCGACCGTGAAAAGAGAATTCAGAACATGTACTAGGGGAAGGTTAGCTGACAACAACTCAAAAAAAAAAAAATCAGTTTGATAGCTACTCATTGTTTTCCAGTTTCAATGGATTCATGATTGTGCTAAAACTGTGGTATCACAGTCACGTGAACAACTTTAATGTCTTCCCCTAATCCCCTTGGCATGCATGAGATGTCAAAGTGCCCCATTTGTTCTTTAATTTAAATCTGTCTGCAACAAAATGAGGCTTATTTTTTGTTGTGTTCTGCAACCCCAAATACCAAACAGCTTTAAGTTTGGTAGTTGCAGCCAACTTGCATTTGTCGCAACGACAAACGAAGCCTTAGTCTACGTGTTTAAGTAAATGACTCGTCCCAAAAACAATATTTTCATCTCATTAGTATCTCTTAAAGATGATTACATGAACCAACTCAGCTGAACACCTAGAATCTTGAGCAAGTGATTTCATGCCTATTTTAAACTTTGGCCTTCAAAATCATGCCCCACACTGAATGTGACCAAGGAAGCTACTCTCTTCTCTTTCCTACCCATCAACTCCACATATTGCCAAAATACATTCACATGTCTGTGTTTTCTTGTGAAAAAGGATAAATTTGCTCCACTTTTGCTTACAGTTGGATGTCCACCTACTCTACTACTATCCACACTCTGAAAACTCATCTTCAACTACATGGTAATGCTCTGTAAGATATTCATTGAAGCCAACCACCATTCATAGGTAAAGTCATGTGCAAATCTGTTTCTCATCTTCCAAATTTCCCTGCCATGAACCTACTGCTTCTCTTCCTTTTGTCTTCTCTGTTCATTATGGTATTTTCTTTGAAACCTGAGCGTGAAAAAAATAATAATGCTCAGATCACTGTAATGGGCCTTGTTTATTGTGACATTTGCTACAACAACAGCTTCTCCAGGAACAGCTACTTTTTACCAGGTGAAGTTTGGCTAGTTTTCTTGTTTTGTATTTCGGGTATTTAGTAAGTAACAAATCAAAGTGAAATCAAGGTTCTGATTATTCAAAATATTGCTTAAACCAGGTGCAGAAGTTCAAATATCCTGCAACTTCAAGGCATTTGTCCCCAAAACAAGAGAACAAGTATCATTCTCAGTGAACAGAACTACAGGTAAAAATGGAGTTTACAGGCTTGAAATACCAGCAGTGGATGGGATCAAATGTGCAGAGGCAGCCATTGCACAATCTTGCCAGGCAAGCTTGGTTGGGAGCTCATCTACTTCATGCAACATTCCTAGTTACAAAAGCACAACTGAGCAGATAGCTATCAAATCCAGATACCCCAATCTCTGCATCTTCAGCCTTTCTGCATTGAATTTCAGACCATCAAAAAGAAATGCTGCTTTGTGTGGGGAATAAAGCAACATTCCACTTGTTGTCCCCTTCTTACAACATTATCCACATGCTTTTTTTTCTTCTTTTGGTAACTTATGCAGTTCTCCTTTGTTAACACAAAAAATGCTTTGTTTTTGAAGATAAAATCATAAATCCCTTGTGTGAAGGTTCTTTCCATTTCCCCGTCTGCACATAATACAAGAAATGGAGAACCTTAAACACCCTTTTACCTTTTCCTTCCACCATTGGTGCTCTTTAAAGAAGTACAAGGGGCCATATATTTAGTATATTTTATTTAGATTGGTATCCTTTGATCCACCAGCATGAACAGTCACTTGTAGTGCAACCATGGTTGGCATTTTCATTCTACTTTTTACCCTCTTTTCTTCCTTATCCATTCATTTTGCAGCATCCTACTCTGCAGCATCTGGGAGGTGATGGAAACTTCCATTTCAGAACAATATTTCAGCGCAGTTTTGAGTAGAACTAGAAGCTTTCATGTCAAACTAATAGAAACAACTATGGAAATTCCCTTTTAGGGTCTCCAAGAGTAAAATCACAGCAAATCAAACATTGAATAGAACACATGTACTTGCTAACTTGATTGTGAGAGTATAATTTTCATACAAATATGTGTTTTGGTCATACTTGCAAGAAAATGAATGTATGGGTGGTTAAAATATTCTTCAATAAAAGAAGGGTGGTTAAAATGATTTTCTCAATTGTTTTTACCTCTCTGTTTAAAATTGTAGAAACCCCTTTATTAGATTGTGTTAGGGTCTACCATTGCTGGTTGATATAAGTGATAAGCAGTTTGGTTCCGTTTAAGGAACTCTCAGGTTCAAGATGCTGTGTATTCAGAAAATTCTTGTTGGGAGATTCACCCATCAAAACTAGGTATACGACGTGGGTCGGTTTGAATTAGTCAAGGCTAAACTCTGAAACCGGTTTGACCCGATCTCATTTTATAAAATCAGATTTTTTAAATAATATATTTATTTGACTCTGAACTTTAAATAAAATTTTTGTTCCGTCGTTGCTTACCACAGTCGTCGACAACGAAGATTGAACCGAAAATTTTAAATTTAAATACATAATAAATTTTTATATTTTTTAAATCTAATATTCGATCCGACTCTATCGTTACGTAACACATAACTTCTAGGTAACACATGTTGAAATTGATGTGAAAGGAAAAACGAAGAAACACACGCACAGCAGCAGAAATTTTCACCTTTGATATCCCCTTTACCCTGTACTATATTGATGCTGCAAATATTCATGGTTATCTAAAGCAACATCTGTTCTTGGAAGACTTTCATGGCAGAAGCTGGCAACCCCAAAAGAACATTGATGCTTCTCCTCTCTTTTCCATGAGATAGGAACAAGATCACTTCCTTCTCCGGCAATAAAACTGGTCCCGACAGAACAGGTTCTCCCCATCCGAAATCTGTCGTGTGGAAAGATAACCTAGACCATGCAGTGATCAGCAGGGTTGATGACAATGATGGCCTAGTTCTGGTTACCTCAAAGTAATCTATGGAGGATCTCATGTAACCATCCGTAATCATCTTAATTGCTTCCTGAATCAGACCCACAGCATGTGAAAATGGCTTCTCCTTTAGCTCGCCTGCTTGGCATATGGAGTTTGTCAGTTTAATGCCATTGCCGAAGTAGCCCTTTGGAAGAGGTGGATTCAATTTAGACCTGCCATCAACGGCGAAGAGAAGCTTGGTTTGTTGGTCAGAGAGCAAGTTTAGTGCCTTGGTCCGAGCCCTCCACACGAATGCAGAAAGGGCTTCGAAACTAGTACATTTCTTGAGAACACCGTCCTCCATGGCATTTTTCTTCAGTTTCTCGAGCTTCTCAGGCTCGAAACAGAAAGATCTGTAAACTATTTCACCATTGTAGAGTTCACCTGTACTGGACTTGTCCTCTATGTTAGCAAATTCCTGGTGAAGGTGATTTATCATAGGCGGGGTTCGGGCTTTGAGAATCGTTCTGTCCAAGACTGGAGGCACAGTTAGTGGCAAACCTCGGGCTGTTTCACCCCATGAGTTGACAAATTCCATAGCGCCAATGCCATCAAACATGCAATGGTTGGCGCAAAGTCCAAGCACGAATCCTCCACACTGGAGCCTAGTCACCTGCAATAATATTACATCATGAATGATCGATGTTCATCATGAGAACAAGTAAATCAAAGTGTTCCTGGATATGTTTGAAATACCTGAGCCACAAGAAGTGGCATCTCCAGTATGCTTGTTGCACCAGGAATGTCATAAACCAACTTCTCAAGAGTCTGGGGATCAGGCTTTGTTATGTCTCCAAGATCCTCCATCTTACAGTCAGCTTCAGCTTCGACGAACACAACCCCTTCCCGGGTGCAGTCCACGATTAGTTTCCCCTCCGAGCCGATTGTTAGCCGACCAGCAAGGGGATAGTAATGAACAAGAACCTTACTCAGTGCATCCTTGATCTTTTCAGCAGCATTTTCGTTCCCTTTCTCATCCGACTTAAAGCAGTAAATGGTGCGAACAATGACCGCAAGGTTTTGGTCAAGATTAGACAGGAAGTATAGACCCTTTGGCGTCTGTTCAGCAGGACACACCAGAGTTGGCTCTCCTTGCTTCACAGTAATCAGCGGGGACATTTTGCCATTGGACTTCTCCATTATAGGAGAACCTTCAATAATGTCTCCACCCTGAATCAAAAACCAGAAATGATATGAGAAACAAATATAACAAGGATGGTTGGTCCATAGCTGAGAAAACAAACCATGTGAAAAGCTGCAGAGGAGATTGAAAAAACTGTCAGGTCTGGTTTCAGGGAACCGCAGTAACCGAATGCAGAAACTATGAAACAGAGGGTTCCAGTATCTGGAGCCGAGTGCAGTCACAAATTTGTAGTGGAATGATGGATCAGTCGAGGATAAATCTATGTCAGAACCTTGTTGGTGCTTGTTTGAGGAGATGAAAATGTCATGGAAGGGGCATGTGGCTATGCTTCAATGGAAATGGCAAAACCTATATGTCTATATATAATGGAGGGAAGGTTTTGGTTTTCAGGTCAAATATGAAATGGTTAGCCACCACTGGTCACAGCAGACGGAGGCTGGCTGCCAAAACACGATATGCATTACTTCAAATATTATTAAATGAATCTGACTCAACACGTTATTTATATATCTTATTACAAGGTAAATCTTTTTCTTTTTCTTACATATCATTACATACATGAATCTTATTAGATTAGATCATAAATGACATATTAAATCAGAATCATTTAATAATTTTTCGTTATTAAAGATTAACTTTTAAGTTTTTGCCAACATCTCTTATTTGAATACTTCTATTTATGTTTAACATTGACTTAAACATTGAATTTTGATTTTAATTTTTAAACTTTAAAATCTAAAATTTAAAATAGTTTATACTAAATTTTAATCTTAAACTTTAAATATTTTTTTAATATTAAAAAAACCTTAAAATTTATGTTATCTTTTTTTCTTAACAATCTCCGAGTTCTCTCCCTTCTTTATTTTATTTTTATTTTCCTCCTCTAACTCGTTCTTGATGGTCTACGGATTCATTAAAAGTTTTGCAACTGATTTTACAATAATTTTTATTTTTCAATGATATTTCTATCCAGATAAATGTATTTAAAAAATATGAAATACTGCTCTGTCGTTGAATTATAATACATCACGTTATTAATAAATAAAATAAAATTATAAAAAGACTTATAAATAAATATCTCTACATTATTTTTTTTTGTCTCCACTTATATTTATTTGAATAAATAATAATATGAAATAGGGAAATAATAATACATGATAATTATTATTGTTCTGCATGATCGTCATGTGCTGCTTCAGTATGGACTCCATTTTTTAGGTTAGAAAGTTGTTAAAACGAAAGAGATGGAGCGTCAGCGGATGACGTCGTGTGTGAAGATTATCTTTAATCTTTAGATACGACTCATTCTAAAAAATTATATTTAAATATTTCAAGGATTTTTTATGTAACAAAGCAAACAATGAAAAAAATTATATTTCACATTGGTTGAAACTTATAACTAAAGATGATAATGAGTCGAGTCGACAATCGAACTGAATTATAATTAAATTCAAATAAAAATGATATTATCATATTAAATTCAAATTTGAGGTTTGGCGAGTTTAAAAATTTGGTTCAAACTCGACTAAAAAATAACTTTTATATATTTTATTATAATTAACTATATTTTTTATAATTAAATTTTTAACACAAAAAATTAATAACAATAACTAAAATGTAAATATTAATCTTATTCTTATTAGTGTCCCTCTCAAAAGACATTTAATTTTTGGTATAGAATCAACCCAAATATCCCCTTATTATTAGTTGATGATGTATTAAATATCAATCTTAAAAATATAATTATTTATAATTTTAGAAACGAATAAGATTTAGATGAGTTGTCAAACTTGTTATTTAACGAATAAGATTAGTTTATGTATTAGTCAAAATGAAACAACCTTCAATGCTTTGAATAAGAAATCATTAAAATATTAAATAATTTAGCAAATAATATGATCTCTTCCTAAAAAATATTTTAAATGATTATTAAAGAAAGATTTAGAGTTTTTTTTTCTTCTAAAAATTAAACATAAAATTATTAGATAAATTTTATTCATTATATTATTCATGATTCATTCAATAAGATTCATCAAAATATAATTTTTAAATAATTATCCACTATATAGGAAAGAGATAAAATTTACCATAAAAAATAAAATAAGAAATTTTCATTCACACTAGAATGAATAAACCATCATAAATCATTATTAATTATTGTTTGGCACAAAGATAATTTTCACCCTTAACGTTTATATTTTTTGTCATTTTGGCCCCTATTCTTTTTTTTGGATAGATTTAGCCTTTAACCTATGTCTTTTTAACAAATAACTCATTTTTTAGCTATCATGATAATTGAATCGTTAAAAATTTAATAATGATAACATGTCATATATATGCGATAATATATTTTAAATGACATAGAATATAACCTATTAAATATATAGAAATAATTTTATTCCAGTATAAAATATAAAATAATCAAAATTTAAATAAAATATTAAAATTACTTAAATCCAGAACAAAAATTTACTAAATATTCTCAACCCTAAGTAAACTAAAATATCTTTATAAAACCCTAAAATTCCGATTTAGATTAAAACTAAATACCTAAATTCTAAACTAAAATAATAAAGATCCAATTGATTATTATAAAAATCATTTATTTTTGATTCACCGGTAACAAACTATACAAAACCTTTTTCTTTTCAGATTATGTTCATACCTTTTTAGATAAAATTTTGATTTTACTATGGTTAAGGTTGAGAATGTTTAGCAGCCTTTTGTTTTAGATTTAATTATTTTTTAATGAATAAAAATTAATTTTTAGTATTTTATTTGAATTTTAATTGTTTTATATTTTTAGATTAGAATAAAACTATATTTCGAATGTATGTATTTGATATGCTAGATGTTAAATCATTTAAAATATATTATTACATATATGACATATCATCATTATTAAATTTTTAATGGTTCAGTTATCATGATAGTTAAAAAATGAGTTATTTGTTAAAAAAACATAGGTAAATGGCTAAATTTATCCAAAAAAAAGAATGAGGGTCAAAATGACAAAAATTATAAACGTTAAGGGTAAAAATTATCTTTATACCTTATTGTTTTTATCTTATTTTTGTCTTTTATCTCTGTTTATTATCAGAATTTAATATATTATTTTAATTCAGTTTAGTATTTTTTTATATTTGTTTTAGGTTTAAGTTTCAAATTTATAGTTTTTCTCTTAATAACGTTGTTTTAAAGTTTTAGACGTGATTTCTTTCTTTGACAATATAATGTATATTACTTTGATAATATAATATATCTTATCATTGTACTTAATATTTATTAATATTAATATTTTAAATTAATAAAAAATTAGTTATTGTCATTAAAATAATGCTATAATTTTTTAATTATTACTTTGATAAATTAATGAATTCAATTTTATCATCCAAAGGGAGTATTTAAAAGTCCTCATTTTTTATATTATTTTTTCACTCGTTTATTGTCAATAAAGACAAAATTAAAGGCAATAATGGATATTTCTGGTTATTTTTCATATTTCACCATCCGAACACTAACTTTATGAATTTATATATTAATTGGCATAAAACATATGCGTTTGATAGTTTTTTTTAGACAGGAAACTATATCACCGAGAAGAGCTAAAGGAGAAAATAGATGTTGAATTCCAGATAAAGCACCAGCCACGACAACATTCTAGAGGCTGCAACAGCAGCGTAAAAGATAACATCTGGTGCTCAACAGAAAGAGGAAAATATATCGATCTTAACAGACAAAGAGCAAGAGAAATAATAAGCTCAGTTAGGAGGTCAAGCCCATGTCAAAACCAACCGCGGGAAAGAAGAGATATTTTAGGAAATAAGATTAAATTAATACAGTTTAATTAGGAATTAGATTTCTTTCCCTTTTAGAACTCTTTCCTTGCATAGAAAGATCAACTTAGGGTTTGTCCTATATAAGACACTTATTAGGTTTAGATTTAGTGTGGAGTCGAGACGGATTCTCACTTTATTATACCTTTAGCCGTCGCCTCCATCATGTTCTAAATCTTTTAGAGGCTTAAATTGTTTGTGGAGTAGTCGGTGATGAAGGTTATGTTATATTTGATATTTATTAATGCAAAACTTATTTCATAGTTTATTCTCTTTTGGTAATTACTCTTCTTGCATATGAGATCGAAAGATAAGTATGTGAGAAAAAACTCATTTGCCTAGCATCGGGAGATGTAGGTTCACGAAACGAGAGAATACAGTCTTTGCTCATGGGTCTTGACTAATCCGCCTAGGATTCTAGCGACTAACAAGACGCATGTGTTTGGTTGTTGTCCGCCCTTGATTCACGCCGGGAGGTATCATCAAAACGTGAGTTTCAACAGTTCTCTTCGCTTAGGGATAAGGAAGAAGACATATAAGGATGCTCTGTCGAACTACGGAATGTTGAATTGTCGACAAGGAATAACCCTCCTAGGCAGCTGCGGCGACCTTTTGTGCGATCCGCCAAGACGACAATTCTATAAAATACTATAATACCGCTTTAACCCCACTTTTATTATCTTATTATTTTGTTATTTAATTTTTTGTTTTTATAGTTATTTTAGTTATAATTCAACTCTTCAACTTACTTGTGTTTTTAGTTTTCTTAGTGCAGTCATAAGAAGTAATAAAGTCGACTCAGTCCTCGTAGGATCGACATCTTAAATAGGTAAAATTAACAGGACTCCATAACCTCCATCACAAAGTTTTAAATAATCGACCGGATATAACAGGGCGTGATATAGCTACAATTCATTATCAACTAAAATGATATAAAATATATAAGTTAAAAGACTATTCATTAATATAAAATATTATAAATTTTAATAATATTTTATGTTAATTATTAAGTATCGAAACTATAAAAATATAACAATTTAAATTGATAAATAACATTATAAATTTTATGTTTTATAATTTTTCGATCTATACCTTACCATAACTAGGACATTAATTTAGCTTTAAGCATAACTTTTCTTGATGGATTTGTTAAAACTTAACTACTTATAGGGGTATGCATTATTGGTTTTACCCGAATTAATCGATCGAACCTAAATTATTTTAGTTAATTCGGTCGGTTAATTTTTGGTAAATTCGGTAATGATTATTTTTTTGAAATTTTGACTAATGGTTAATTCGGTTTAAAATCGGTTAATTAACCGAATTAACCGAAATTATTAAATATTAAATATTTATTTTTATTCATTTAACTTTTTAAAAATTACGAAATGTTCATTAAATTTTTTATATTATAAAATGGTCACTGATTTTTTATTAAATTAGTATAAAAATAAAAGTTTAGTGCCTAAAAAATTATTCTAGTATAATTATGATATATTTTGTAATTTAACCAAAATTTATAATAAATTTCGATTTGATTAATTCGATTAAAAAAAATTCGATTCGATTAATGATTATTATTTTAAAATTTTTGATTAATTCATTTCATCCACCAATCGAATTAACTAAATGTACTTAACTACTTATAGAAATTTTCATAAAGAAAAGATGTTTTATTTAACAATTGTTGATTAATGGATTGACGTGGGTTGTTAAACTATTTAACTTTTAGGAATGGGAATAGGTTAAGCCTTAAGCAAGCATTGGTTTTGGACGCCAAATTGTTACCATGTTGAAATCAATGCCTTAATTTGTAAATACAAAACAAAAATTATTCTATTCACAAGAAAACATTTATGGCTATTTTTCCTTCCTATTTGGGTGCATGCATCTATATCACTAAATGTTCACTTCAATAATTGAGTAAAGTATGTACTATTGTGTCACGAGAATAAATTTTTAAATTTGCTAATCATATAATTTTAATCAATATCTTTAGATAAACGATTAAGTTAGTTTGAATTTTCATTCTAAAAATTGAACTTTTTAGATACTAAAAATATAAGATCATTATAAGCAAAAGCAAACTATAAAAATGACTAAAAAAAATAAGAATACTCAAGAATAAAACACAAGATTTTAAGATCAAATACTTTGATTACTTAAAGATGAAATAATACAAATAAGATTAGAGAAAATTTTATTTATAGTTAATTTTTTATACATCGGATGATTCTCACTAATTTATATAGATGACTATAATTAAAACCCACAAACCACAATAATGCAATTCTAAAAACCTTCTTTGCTAACAAAAGAAACAAATCTTATGTTTACATAAAAAGTTTGTATAAGTCAAAGTGGTTGTCTTACAAAAATCTCTATAGATCGAGTTTGGTTTAGTGGCTTTTTTCAGATCCAAAATCTCTTTTAAAACTTCTTTGGAAATTATGTTTACATATGGCTCAGAATCAATCTGACAGTCCATGACATTCTTCCTTATTAAACTTGGTGACACCTTCGTCGCATCTTCGGAATAAAGATGAAATCGATCTTGTGAACTCTTTAACACATGCTTAACACTCTCCTGATAAAAAGCACTCAACTCTAACTAGGTTATTAGTTAGGTCTGTCTAATATTTTTTTAACCAATTATACTTTTTTTTGATTAAATTGCTTAATTTTTTTTAATTTTATAATGATTATTTTTTGATAAATTACATAAAAAATACTTAATTATGGGTTCGTATCGAAATTGTCATCAATCTTTAAAAAGCAATAAATATATCATTTAATTATTAAAATGATTTCAATATAGTCATATATCTTCAAAATTAACAGAGTGATGACGTGATAGTTAAAAGTAAAATAGTATATTATTTATAATTTTTAAACTTAATCTTAATTTTATTCTATAAAATAATATAATTATTTAATTAAGTGGTATCATCACCTTATTAGAAGAATTTATTTATATATAATTAATTTACTAAATTTATTTTTCTTCTCTGATTAGGTGATGACTCAAGCATGAATGAACAACGCTCAAACCACTGTACCGTTGTAATCTTTCTATTATAAATCCCTATAATAAATATATATAGTACTTTTTTTATATAATTATTCTTATATATATAATACTGTTTTTTATAATTATTCTTTTCCTGACACACATAATTATAGATTTATGTAAAATTAAAATTAATTTTAATATAAAAAATATATTTAAGGAATATTTTGAACTAAATTTTTTAGCCTTTAAGTCAAAAATAATATTTCAAGTCAAACCAAGAACATAAAATATTTTCTAAGTGTTTTTCAGAACAGACGTTTCGATACCATTTCAACTGGTATCGATACCTGCCTTTATTTTTCGAAGAATGTTCTTGAGTTCTTACATCCGTTTTGATACCCGTTTCGATACCAAAACTAAACTATCAAGAAGTGTTTCGAACCATGTATCGAAACTGTGCTATAATTTTTTAAATATTTTTAATGATGACTAGGCGTTTCAATATCAGTATCGATACCTTCAAAAATCCCAACGGTTCTTTTAAAGACTTAAATATTTTGACTGTTGGTGTCAGTTGAGCTTTAAATGGTAGTTGGTTCATTTTGATACCCGTTTTGATATCGAGAAGCACAATCTACTTCCAATATCGAAACTTGTTTCGATCACTCCTAATAAATGCAAAACGTCTCTTTCTATTTGTGGACTGTTTCGAAATAGATAGCCCGTGTTTTGATACCAACTATTGCAGAGTGTATTTATGGTGGAAAGATGAAGCTCCAACGTCTTTATTTATATTTTCAACAACCCCAACAGTTAGAATTCAATGAGAAGGTATAAAATGAAGCATTTCAAGTAGCATTATGAACTATTGAACCTTAAGCAAACATCCAAGTATTCCAATCCAACTCCAAACACTTTATTGAAAATCTTTGTCTCCCAACACTAGTATTTCATTTTATTTCTTTTTAATTGAGTTTGGGGAGAGTAAATATGTAATCGGGACATCTTATTCTTGTGAGAGAAATTTATTTGCCCATCTTTCAACTCTTGTAATCTTTGGTGAGGTTTAAGTTAATTTCGGGTAGAAAATTAATTTGTTTGTAAAGGTTAACCCTTGAACCTAAAAAAGGTTGAATTTATCTAGTGAATTAGTTTGAAAATCTTTAGTGGGAGTTAAGTTAGTGGATGTAGAGCTTGTTTTGAAGCTTGAACCATTATAAACCTTGTGTCCTTAATTTTCTTCATTTTTACCGAAAATCTTCCAACATTTTTTTATATAGTCAATTCACCCCTATTGGCCAAAATCATTGACTCATCAATTTAATTTTTACATTAATTAAAATATATTAACAAATATTAATTTTTAATCACATAAAAATCATTTAAAAACCTTGTACTCCAAATCTAAATCCTAAACCCTAAATCTAAACCTTATATCTTAAACTCTAAGTCCAAACTCTAGATCCAAACCTTAAACCCAAATATTAAATATTAAATCCTAAATCCTAACCCTTAAACTTTAATCCTAAATAATAAATCCTAAACCCAAATTCTAAATCTTAAACCATAAAACCTAACCCTTAAACTCTAAATAAACCATAAACAAAAATACTAAATAATAAACCCTAAACATTAAACCCTAAATAATAAACACTAAACCCTAAATAATTAACCATAAATTCATTTTAAATATTATGTTATAATAAAAATTTATTTTACTAACCCTAAAACTAAACCATAAACCCAAACACTAAATCTTAAACATTAAATTTAAACTTTAAACCTTAAATCCTAAATAAAATTTTAGTGTTTAGGATTTATGATTTATGGTTTAGATTTAGTATTTAGGTTTTATAGTTTAGTATTTGGATTTAGGGTTTAAGATTTAGGATTTAGATTTAGGGTTTAGGGTTTATTAAATAATTTTTATTATAATTTAAATTTTAAAATAACTTTAGAGTTTAAGGTTTAAGTTTAAAGTTTGTTAAATAAATTTTTATTATAATTTAAATATTTTAGTTTATTATATATAAAAAAATTTTATTTATATTTTAATTAAATTAAAAATTAAATCTATGATTATGTGTGAAATAAAAAGAATAAATATAAAAAAAATACTATATATACATTTGTTGTAAGGATTTATAATATAAAAATTAAATTAGTGTAGTGATTTGGGGGTTGTTTATTCATGCTTGAATTTCAAGTTCAACTATTTTTAGTTGCATTCTTAATCAAATTATTTTTGTCCTCTAAACAGGTGGTGAAATATATTAATTAAATAATATATTATTTTATTAAATAAAATTGAGACTAAATTAAAAATTTATAAATAATATGAATTAAATATATAATTATATCATTTTTGTAAAACTAAAATTGATTTTGATAAAACAAATAAGTGTAAGGACTAATTTTTGAATAAATTTTTAAGTCCCTAAGTCAAAGTTGATTTCTAAGTCAAAACCAAGAACTTTGAAATACTCTTACAAGTCATTTTTATACGAGGGTATCAATACCATGGGATAGGTATCGATACACCTGGGATTTTTCAAGGCCTGTTCTTGAGATCAAGAACAGATATCGAAACAAGGTTTGATAACAAAACTTTCTGCCAATCCATGTTTCGATACTGGTATCGAAATATCTTGGCTAATTTTTTAAATTATTTTTTAATTTTAAAATATAACTCCTGGTATCGATATAGGTATCGATACACCCTTAATCCCCAACGGCTATTTTCAAGCATTAAATGAGTCGACCGTTGGTGTCAGTTAAATTTTGATTGATGGTTAGCCTGTATCGAAACAAGGTTCGATACCAGGCATCATAGAAAGTTTTTGTATCGAAACAGGTATCGATACACCTCTTATTAAATACACAACGCCTCTTTCTCTTCTTGGTATATTTCGAAACAAGTACCTCGTGTTTCGATACCACATGTTGCAAAGTGCATTTATGATGGAAAGATAAAGCTCCAACGTCGATATTTACTTTCCCAACAACCTCAATGGTTAGAAATGAGAAGGTATAAAAAGAAGCATTTTCAAAAGCATTAAGCAAGAATTGAACCTCAAGCAACATCCAAGCAAATCAAATCCAATTTCAAGCACTCATTGCATATCCTAGCCTCCCAACTTGTGATCCTAATTTGATTCTTGTAATTCTTAAGTTTGGGGAGAGTTAATTTGTATTTGGGGAATACATTTCTTGTGAGAGAATTTCTTTTAGCCCTTTTCTGTCTCTTGTAACTTCTTGTGAGGTTGAAATCAATTTTAGGTAGAAAATTGATTTGTTTGTAAAGGTTACCCCTTGAACCTAGAAAAAGGTTGAAGTCAATAGTGAATTGGTTCAAAATCCTTAGTGAGAGCTAAGGTAGTGGATGTAGAGCTTGTTCGAAGCTTGAACCACTGTAAATTATTTGTTCTTCATCTCTAGCACTTTACCGAAAATTTATCCCACATTTTTTAAATTGCCAATTCACCCCCTCTTTTCCATCTTACAAGATTGATCAACTCAACAATTTTATATTTTACTACCACATCATTGTTTCATTAATTTTTAACGATATGTGATAATATCAAAACTATTTTAATATTTAAATGATATATTTTAATTATATATAGGGAAAAAAATGATGATTTATCTTGGTCATTTCAATAAGTAAGGGGGTTGAAACAAAAGCCAAGACTCTTATCGTGTCAAAATATACTATTTGTGGTCACATACGAAAAATTATATTGTAAGTTATTTTTATTACGTCATTCGGATCAATCAATTAAATATATTTATTTTATTAATTTTTTATTAATACATAAAATAAATTATAAACATGTATCTAATAATTTCTTAATACTTACTCGACACAATTCAACTTGCACACTCACACATCACTTGCACTCACTCTACTTCACGAGAAATTATATCATGAGTTATTCTCATCATGTCAATCATTAGACCAGTCAATCAAATGCATCC
Organism: Abelmoschus esculentus; assembly: GCA_035048815.1. Classification (NCBI taxonomy): domain Eukaryota; kingdom Viridiplantae; phylum Streptophyta; class Magnoliopsida; order Malvales; family Malvaceae; genus Abelmoschus; species Abelmoschus esculentus. Next base: position 18,426,207 of record JAUCBN010000005.1, read on the forward strand.
ATTTAACCTTATTTTTTCACCTCATCTTTTTGTTAGATAAAAGATTCATTTGATAAAAAAGATAAAATAAAAAAATTAAATAAATACATTTGATAAAAAAGATTCATTTTATGTGTTGATAGTGTATATATTTTGTACGTGTTACTAGATTGTGGGACGATGTTATTCATAAATCGTTTCACCAATTGAATTCGTTATTTAAATTTATCGAGTTCGATAAATATACTGATCTTTTTATTTTAAGTTTATTTTTTTATTCGATTCAAGCCTACCACGAGTCAATATCTCATTGGCGAAACATGCTTGGTGAGGGGGGCACTGTTCAATCAATGCTTGGTGCAAGATACTCGCAAACATCGTCTTTATATTTCATCATCTCCATTGAAATAAAACAGAAGTCTATAATAAGACAAGAGTCAGAGATCAGACACTGATTTAAATTTCAATACAGAACACAAAATTAAAACAAGACAAACCTCAATGGCAATTCCAAGGTTGTTTCTGTTGTCTCTTGTTTTCTTCAGTTTTTCAATTTCCTGGGCAGACCCGGATCCTGCCTATCAATCGTTTCTACAATGCTTAACTGAGACCATTGGAACGCCCAACGTTTCCTCCATTGTCATCCCTCCCACCAATCCTAATTATACATCCGTATTGACGGCAAGGATTCATAATCCTCGTTTTAACAAACCTTCAACACCTAAACCGTCTATCATCATCACTCCGTCGGAGCCATCCCATGTTTCCGCCGCCGTAATCTGTTCCCAAAAGGTCGGTTTCCAGCTCAAAACACGTAGTGGTGGACATGATTACGAGGGCTTGTCTTATGTTTCAGATAAACCCTTTTTCATGCTCGACATGTTTAATCTACGTAACATAACTATCGACATGGAAGATGAATCTGCATGGGTTCAAGCCGGTGCAACGCTAGGCGAACTTTACCATAACATATGGTCAAAGAGTAACGTCCATGGCTTCCCTGCCGGGGTGTGTCCTACGGTTGGTGCCGGTGGGCACATTGCCGGTGGTGGTTATGGTACCCTCATAAGGAAATACGGTTTGTCAACTGACCATGTTGTGGATGTCAGTATAGTCGATTTCAATGGAAAAATACTAGACCGTAAAGGCATGGGGGAGGATTATTTTTGGGCCATAAGAGGTGGAGGAGGAGGCAGCTTTGGTGTCATTTTAGCCTATAAGATAAAGCTCGTTCATGTACCGGAGAAGGTCACCGTTTTTCGAGTCGAACGATCATTAGCCGAAAATGCCACCAACATTGCTTTCAAGTGGCAAACTGTTGCTGCAACAACAGATAGTAATCTCTTCACGAGGATGCTCTTACAACCTGATACTCGTAAGAAGGTAACGTCGGTTAAAGTAACAATCATGGGATTGTTTTTGGGAGATGCCAATGGTGTTGTTGCCTTGTTAGACAAGGAATTCCCTGAACTCGGTTTAAAGACCCCGAACTGCACCGAAATGAGATGGATCGACTCCGTTCTTTGGTGGGCGAATTTCGATCTCGGAACATCACCAGATGTTCTGCTCGACAGAACCAACAGGGACACCAGTTTCTTGAAAAGAAAATCAGATTACGTTCAGACACCAATTCCCCTAGATGGTTTAGAATCTCTATGGAAAAAGATGGCTGAAAACGAGAAAGTGGGATTGACATGCAACGCATACGGAGGGAAAATGAACGAAATTAAACCAACAGAGACTGCATTCGCTCATCGTGCTGGTAACTTGTACAAGATACAATACTCATTGAACTGGAAGGATCCTGGAAACGAAGCTGAAGCAACTTACTTGAACCAAGCAAGAGCAGTTCACGAGTTCATGACGCCATTTGTGTCGAAGAATCCTAGGAGGGCTTTCATGAATTACAGGGACATCGACATCGGTATCGCTAAGACATGGAGCTACGAGGAGGGGAAAGTATATGGACTGAGCTATTTTGATGGAAACTATGAGAGATTGGTTGATGTGAAGACCAAAGTGGATCCGAAGAACATCTTCAGGAATGAGCAAAGTATTCCTCCTCGCTCAATTAACAAGAATTAAGACCAATTTAGCATTATAATTTCAGTTTACAAGTGTTTTAAAAGTGTGGTCGATATGAATTTGTATTTATTTAGATACATCATGTATTTGTAATTGAATAAATTAGTGATAAAATAATTTTTTAAATAATGTAATAAGATGATTGATTGAAAGTTTATGACAAGTTTGTCAAACTACTTAACAATGAATTGGTTAAGGTAACTCATGTAGGACATGTTAGGTTACATCATCCCTATCAATAAAAGATCAAATATTTTTCTAATATAAATAAAGAAATTTCTTATGGTTATAGTTTTGATTGTGTGATCTATCATCTTTTTGCAAAGAAAAAATTATCTTTTCAGTAGTATAATTATCAATTTTATTTTTGATTTAGTCCACATGGATGTATGAAGTTTTTTTCCTGAGAGTCTGTACGATCGTGGTCCACGGACGAACCTAAAAATTAGATCATAATAGTAAATATTAACAAATAATAATGAGTATTAAAAAAATTAAATTTTAAGAGTAAACTCTTAATAAAGAAATATTGAAAAATTGAGACTAATAATAAGTAATGAATTTTTTTTTAATAGTTTGTACCTTTAACAAAATTGGAAAAAAAATTGAGCGAGAATAATAACAATTTTTAATAAAAAATACATTTTAAGAGTAGACTCCTAATAATAGATTTATTAGAAAAAGAAAATGGTTCCTTAATAACATTTTTTTTTAAAATAGACCCATAATTAAAAGTAGACCTATAACAAATATTGAAAATATTAAAATTTAATATTAAATTTCTAATAATAAATATTAAAAAATAGGTCATAATAATAAATATTAAAAAATAAAATATCATTAAAATTAATTACTAATTGTGGTATAGATTGTTTGACATAAACATCTTAGGGCAACAAGATGCTTGTCCTCATTGGTCGCCTCCACCAATTGAGTGGGTTAAAGCTCAATTCCGATGGTTTGCGTATGGTGTCTGATGGAAGAGCTAATTGTGGTGGCATGTTTCGGGATCACTCGGACTTGGATGAGCAGTTTTAGTAAATTTGTTGGTTGTTGTTCGGTCTTAGAGGCTGAGCTTTGGGACATTTACTCTGGTCTTTCTATTGCATGGGATATAAGCTTGCGCCACATTATAGTTAAATCGGATAGTGTTGAGGGCATTAAACTAAGTCAACAAGATGATCGTGTAGTTTGCATGCTTACTATTACAGGGTGCATCAAAGAGTTGTGTATGAAATATTAGTGTTTCTTGTCTTTATATTCTTTGGAGTGGTAATCGAGTCGCTGATGCCTTGACGATGATTGCGAGTACTATAAATCTTTAGTTGAATTCTTTTGATGATCCATCGATTTATGTTGTTCACTTCTTACATGATATATTACTTTTTAATGCTTCGTAAGTGTCATTGTGTTGTAATTTGTTATCACGTGCACTCTTTCTTTCCATTGAACTCAGAAAGATTTTTTTAACAAGGCACGTAATAACAATTCCTTTCTTATTAAAAATACACTCTCCCGACATGATTTTTAGAAAATCTGCATTTGAATATTAATTGTCCTCTAAAAATACTATTCCCTTGTATTGCTTTATGGTTGCACAAGTGTTTTTGACTTTAAAAAGATATTCTCCAACTTGCTGTGAACCCATGCATGGGAATCTACTGGTTTGTGGCTAGCTATGAATGCTGCACCGTGGTGCCCATTACTTATCTCTCCTCATCGGCTCAGAAAGGCCAGATTTCAACCTTATTTGCGAACGGTACTTATACAAATTAGTGCCCAACTGAGTAAACTCTAAGCACTAGCAATATCCCATGAAAACAGTGGACCCTGGTTGGAATATAAGTGTTCACATTTTATCAACTTGGGTGCACAGAATATGGACTGACATGACAGACCATTTCATACCTTCTTTATGTTTATTCTTTTTGATATACATAATCATAGCCACAGGAACATTCATTTTGTTTTTCGTCTTCATTCGAGTCTACTTTCTGTACAAGCTTCTAGCCATGCTTATATTCAACTGTACAGATATTACATTCAAGATATACAAGTACGAGCTGCAAGTTTTACAGTATAGTGACTAGGCAAGGGAGAAGCTACAAATTTACAGACTTTTCTCCCCATGTATATCTTTTGGGTTCATATTCGATATTCCTGTACAAGTATATCTACTTAAAAGTGGAAGAGATATCAAGAGTAGGATCTGACTAACTTGAAATTCTGAAAAGTTCGAGCTTTGAATAGGTTTCCAAAGAAATGACTCATTGTTGTCTCCTGATGAGGTGGTTTTGGTGCAAGGCTCGGGTTATGCTTCACCTGTAATGCAGTATGTCCAATCTGCGTACAGATAGAATTGATGATCTTAGGATCAACTGGATTTCCTGTCACGTCTGTGACATGGAAGGTGTCATTGGCCTTGCCTCCTTTTGTTGAAATTAATGCTCTCTTGATACACAAGCTGTTTTCGCGGAATATACGAGTAATGTCGGATAGGAGTCCAAGTCTGTCTTCTGTGCACAATTCTAGTTCTAGCCCCTGCACCACGAAATGATTCAGGATATTATGTCATGAAAGCATGCTTATCATCCATAATCAAATGTAGAGTAGCGACGAGGTGGTTTCTTATACCTCAGATCCCCTCCTCTCAATGGCTGCTTCAAGACATTGAATAACACGAACACGCTCGGCTTCTGAGCTAATGGGGAGCCCATCTACATGTCTGATATAGAATTCCTACAACAAAACAGAAGTTCTGTTCAGCAAGAAAGAGGAGAAAAAAGAAGAAAGTTACAGTCGAGCAAATATCGATTTGTGCTTAACAGAGTAGAAACCCAATACAAATTGGATTACAACGTCAGCATCAATCTTACACTAGTGGTTTCAATATAACCAACTTGTCAACCTTTTAAAGTTGATCAATGTGTCATATAATTGGCCAGTAAGAGTGCAATAAAAATGTTCTGGTTTTGTCAAAAAGGGTTTGCTATTGTCATTTTATCAGCTACTTCACTAGATCTAACTTACCTGATAAGCTTCAATCTTTCCTGTGTTGACCATTCCATGAAAAACAACATATTGCATGTCCGTGAGAGTGCAGACTATATCGAACAGTAGTTTTGGCCGATCTTTTGACCTCATAGTAATAACAGTGTAGTCTTTCTCGATATTCAACAGAGTGACTTGGGGTCTTGAGCTCCCCTCCTCTACTTCCCTAACTCCTGCCCTCTCAACCCTTTCGTAGTCCCTGTCCGCAAACATGATTTGATGCAACCTTCTCTCCCTGTGCATAACACCCGGAGCTGAAAGCATAGTTTTTGCTGTTTTCAAGTCATTACTTCCTTTTAGAACATTACAAAGTAATTCCTTTATTGTTGAGAGACGTTTCGGATCATTGATTGCACAGCCTGTTGAATCATCTTTCACATGAACTACAGCAGCAGCCCTAGCATTATGGGTCCATATCTCAGCATTTACAACATTACAACGAAGGTCCGCGAGAACTGCACATACTTCAGATAATAGACCCGGCCTGTCAGTTCCAGCAAGTTCAATTGAAGTATGCTCTTCCGAAGGCATCACCCCTACAGTGCTTCTCCGGGAAGACACAAAGCCAGCACTAGTTTCGATTCTCTGCCAATAAGAAGTAAGATGAAAAGTTTCAACTAAAAAGTTTAAACAAACACTTAAGCTTTACAACGAAATAAGATAAGCCAGTAGTTGAATCATGAGGAAGAGGTGGGTGGTGGTGCAAGCTCTTACACTCTGAATAAAGTCAATGACCTCCTTATCTCTGATTTTCTTGCCACCATTGTCAACAACATTAAAGACTGAAACATGTCAATATACGACAAGAAAAAAAGATAAGTAACTGGTTAACCTCAGATTAAACATATAATTTTCTCAGTTTTAAGGTGAGGGGAGCTTACCATCCATAAACCATCCTCCATCAGATGATATGTATGCCTTTGTTATTGTAAGATTCATGTCAGTAAGTACTTGGACAACTTCCAGCAGAATTCCATGTTTGTTGACACTGTCAACCTAACAAGGAAAAAAAATTATATTCAAACCATTACACATCTTGGACCAAAAAAATACAAACAAAAAGCATCGAAGCATCCGTTCGACCAATCGAAAGGACCTTCTCAACTGTTGGAACATTGGTTTGACCAATCCCCTCCCAAGTGTTTTATCCCAATTCAGTTTTCAGTTCAAACAACTCAGAAGTCCAATTTCCAAAAATAACATCCTAATGTTCATGGTTAAGTTAGAAACAAAGATCTAAGCAACTAATTAGCCACATATGAAAAGGTAAGGTAACCTAGTTATACAATAAAGCCAGAGTCATGAAACCTATACCTGTATAACAGTGGCATCCTCACAAGAATTGTTGTCAATCACAACTCTGAAATAAATATAAGCATACATCTCAAATTAACTCTACTTTTTCCAAACTAATCAATAAAAGAATAAGCAAACAAACAAAAAAAAAGAAATTTTAAGAAGAAGAAAACTAAACTTTGATCAGCCGAAGCACCAAGGGAAAAACAACCAGATATTTACAAAAACGAAAACTTTATTTTCAAAACGAACTTCAAGGGAAAATTTCAAACAAAAAACGATAGACCCTAGAAAAAAAAAATCCAACCCAGAATGTAGAACTTCCCCCATCAAAACCCCAGACAACAAATTTCATTAAAGAAACAGTTCAAGAAGAAGGGAAAGTACCTAGGTTGGTTCACCCTTCTAATAAGCTTAGCAAATTCATCCTCCATCTCTTCGGAAAAATGGTTAAACTCCAACTTTCCTAGCAATAATCAATTGTATCAGAACCCAGTAGAAGCCACAAATCCCAGGGCACCTTTTTATATCTTCTCTTCTGGTAATCTTCAAATTGTAAAAGAAAAAAGGGTTTTTCCAATATTCAAGGAAACCACAAGAGCAAGAGAATATAATTCTAAAATAGTACAACTATAAAAAGTAAAGTAGCACCTTGTCCATTTAAGATTTTAACAAACAACATAATTAATCCCATGTTGAGATATTTTATACTTATAAATGAAGCAGTAAAAGAAGACAGAGAAGCTGACATGGGAGTAAGTGATTGGTTGGACGGAGGGTTGATTCTGCCCGGGGTCAGTGCTGGACATTTAAAAGCTGAGATTTATGGGCAGTGCACGGGAGGAAGAAAGTAGGGGATTAGGGTTTTTTTACGATATTATAAAGATTAATTATCCAAATCCCTCAGATTTGATGGATTTCCGGAGCTTAATTTATATTTTAAAATATTAAGACTTTAATGATAATCACGAGGAAATGATAGTACGGAAAACAGTGATGGATTTTTTTAAAGCGGAGGACGTTTATTATAAAATAGTTAAATTTAATTATTTTATTTATAAAATATATTATTAAAAATTAAAAATATATATAAATAAATATTATTTTATAATTAATTTTAGATTATTTAGTAATAATAATAGTAAATAGCTTTATAATAAATAAATTATTTATTATAATAAAAAAATTTAAAAATATAATGTGTTTAATAACTTAGTTAAATAAATTTGATCTAGACATATTTTTAAGAGAAAAAAAGATTAAGGTCTCTAGATATCAATAAGATCATATAAAGAAAAAATATATCTTAATTTAAATGTTTGAAATGAAATATATAAAAACATCGTCAAAACCCGACGATGAAAGGTAAAAATAAAAAATAAACAACATTGAAAAAGAGGTACATTACAACAATAAGCCATTTATATTAACAACACGATCATTACTAAAACTCGATCGCTAACAAGAGTGATGACTATAAACTCGTATTTAAGTTCAGTTTGAGGGTCTAAAATAGAAAATCAATAACATAATTAAAAGAACATCTTATCAGTGATAACGATTTCAAATTTAACCGTAATAAAAAAAATTAAATAAAAAAACATCCAAACAATTAATTAAAAATATATCAATATACAGATATATCATAAAAATAAAATTATTAAAATTAAAAATAATACTAAAATAAAAAGAATTTATCAACTATCGAAAATCAACTTTGTTGCCTTTGATTACGTAAAATCGAAAAGTTGCAGTGATATATAAAGGTGAGTATTCGATCGAGTCGAGTCGAGCTAAAAATTTCGAGTTATTCGAGTTGACGAGTCACATTTTACAACTCAAACTTTATTTAAATTTTTTTCGGTTTGAGTCGAGTTTAAAAAATTTGAATCGAGTCGAGTTTCGAGTTCCTATAAATATTTAATTATAATTATTTATCATGTTATAGTATGATTTGATTTCAATTTAGACGACTTTATCTAATCATATAAGATATACATGTATATTTTTTTATATATAACAATATTTCTTTATATTTTTATATATCAATATATATATCATATAAAATTGAGAGATTCGTCTTAGACTTAAAAATTATTTCTTTAATTACTAAAAATTTCAAGTTATTCGAGTTTTCATTTTGCAACTCAAACTTTATTTAAAATTTTTCGAGTCGAGTCGAGTTTATGAAATTTCGAGTCGAGTCAAAACGAATCGAGTATTTTTGCCTCAAGTCAAGTCGAGTTATTCAATTTTTTTGAGTCGAATCAAATTTTGTTCACCCCTAATGATATATATATATATATATTATTTTAAATTGTATGTTAAAATTTATGTTGGTACTATATTTTCAAAATTACTAATTTAATTAATTAAAAATTCGTGACAAGCATGACATTCTACATTAAAATTAAAACAAATAACTTAGATAATAACGATTTAATTTATATAAGATTTTATATATTATGTTACTTATGAGTTTAGTTTATATAAGATTTTCCTTTTTTTATTTCAGATTTCTTAATCATTCACCTTTTATATTATAATTTTATATTATAATCATGGAAATTTGAAAATATTAGTGAGAAAACATGTCAAAATTGTAAAAGCCGATTTTCAAGTTAGATAATTAAAATTGAGGTATCTGTACGAATCCGGCAATATATATTTATGTTCCATCGTTTAATTTTAATTAAATAAATAAATTAACATAAATAATTAAATAATTTTTTATTCGTATTCGTTTATCAAAGAATTTTGTTTATTTTTGTTCATCCATTAAAATAAAAAACAAACGCAAATGAATATTATGTATTGTTTAAATTTTTACGTCATGTTTTTTTTAACCTATATTTTTAAAATATAATAATTTTGTTATAAAAAATTATAAATACAAATAAATATATATAAATAAATTTAAACGAATATAATAAATTATTAAATAATCATGAAAGTACAAAGATGAAATCAAGATTTAAAGACGTAGGAAAAAAATAAATTTTTTTAATACCAATAAGGGTTGGTCCAAGTGGTAAGCAGCTTGGTTCTGCTTAAGCAAGTCTTAGGTTCGAGACGTTATGTACATAAAAATCCCTGCTGGGAGACTCACCCACCAAAATTAGGTGTACAATGCGGATTGATTTGGATTAGTCATTTAGAAATAAATAAAAGTATACGTCAATATTTTATTTAATTGTTCATATTATATCATATGAGATAGAATCAAATTTACGGAACGTAAGACTTTTAAGTTTTACACGATTTTTGAATTGTTAGATGACTGAAACAAATAACTGAGATAACTAATAATTTAAGTTATCTGTTTTAATCAATCAACGATCCAAAAAATATACAAAATTTAAAAATTTCATACTATATAATTTCATCTTTATCTTATCTTATATATATGCATAGAATTTAATCTATTAGATAAATAAGAGTAGCAGAAAACTCCATGGTATTCTTATCCAAATCTCTATCTATAAATATGTAGCAAGGTTAGTGATAAACAATTAGTAAACGTGGAGTAGTTTGGACAACAACATTTATACATCTATACCAACGAAGATGAGTGAGACATATGCTCTCACTTTCATATAGACTCCAAAATTAGAAACCTCAAACATCAATTGGGACAAAGATCAATGGTACCCTAAGTAGGCAACATTAAATTGGGTTGTCTGCACTAATCATCTAGTCTAATCAGTTAAAGGAATGGTTGTTATTCCTCAAAATCACGGGTTCGAGCACTAGCAATTACAATATAGTAATTGAGCGATCAATGTTCAATGATTAAGACTATACTCTAGAACATATACTACTGTAACCACTAATAATAACTAATCTTTTAACTCATTTTTTCATCGAAAATAGTTAAAAAATGAGTTAAAAGATTAATTATAACCGGTGATAGAGTAAATGAGAAAAATAAAATATTAATGTGTTTTATTGATTTAGAGTCATGCTATACTCATTTTTAATTCAAAAGTTAGCCCGGCATTTATACATGTCCGTTTTTGAGATTTTGGTAACCTAAGGACTAATTTATAAATTAAATCGATGATAATAAATATTTAAAAATAAATAAATTTTAAGAGTAGATCTTTAATAACAAGTATTAAAAAAATATTTTTAAGATTATGCCTCTTATAACAATTATTAAGGGGAAACTATGGGCCAGTTTAGCATTGCTTTTGAAAAGTGTGGTGGAAAAGTGTAGTGAAAAATTTAGGTGAAAAAGTTCTTTTGAAATTTTTGGTTTGAGATAATGTGTTTAGTAATGCTGTTAAAAATGTTTTTGATAAGATAAATGACAATTTTAGATATTATGTTATAATTTAAAATATATACACTTAAATGATAATTAAATTCTTCTATATTATAATATTAATTTAAATTACAATAAAATATAAAAATATTAATAAATTATTTTTATTTAAAATTTTTGATATATATATAAATTATTTTTTAAAAATGATTTTTAAAAAAGTGCTTTTAAAAGTATTTTTTAAAAATTTTAAAATAAATATATATAGTGTTTAAATTAAAAATAATAATTTATGTTAAATATAATTATATATTCATAAAAATTAAATTATAAATGATAATTAAATTCATTATATTTAGGGATGATTTGTGAAGTAAAAAAAAAAAGAAACTTTTTTATATTAAGGACCATTATAAGTAATAAATAGGGATAAAATTATTTTTTTCTCTTTCAATTGAGATATCTCACCGTCACTGCTGCTTTTAATAGCTTCTTGGTTTTGATTTAACTTTTCGTTTCAAACCAACTTTCACAGCTGTACAATCATTGTTTAGTATTGATTATTAGTTTGAAACCAGCTTTTTGTTCAGAATCCCGTTTAGAACTCATTCCTGAACGGGCCCTAAGTATCTAATAACAAGTATTTGAAAAATAAATTTTAAGAGTATGTACCTAATAACAAAGATTAGAAAAAATTACACATGATAATAAGTATTAAGAAAAATTAGACCGATAATAATAAATACTTAAAAATAATTTTAAGAGTAAGTCCTTAATATGTATAAAAAAACTAACATTTAATAATAAGTATTAAAAAAATTAATCTCTTAATAATGAGTATTTAAAAAATAAATCTTTAACAACAAATATTAAAAATAATCTATAATTAAAATTTTAATTATCACCTTATAATTCACTAATATCTAGACTAAATAAATTTTAACGATTCTTTATTTATTTTTTATTATGAGCGGTAAACCGCATACAAACGCTTTCGTTAGTTGTTACTTTAACTCATAAACAGACCAAACACACGTAGAAATTAACAAACATTTAATTCTTTAAAGGGTCTCTGATCAAAATTATGTTTCTCTATTTAGGGTGAGTATTAGATCGAGTCAAATAAAAATTTTTTGAGTTATTTTAATTGACGAGTCATATTTTACAACTCAAACTTTAATTGAATTTTTTTCGGTTCGAGTCGAGTTTAAAAAATTTGAGTTTAGTCGAATCGAGTCAAGTTTTCAAGTTTTTATAAATATTTAATTATAATTATTTATCATATTATAGTACGACTTGATTCCAATTTAAACAACTTTCCCAAATCATATAAGATATGTATATATATTTTTTCTTATATAGTAATATTTCGAGTTATTCGAATTTTCATTTTACAACTCAAACTTTATTTAAATTTTTTTGAATCAAATCGAGTCTATAAAATTTTGAATCAAATCAAAACGAATCGAATATTTTTACCTCAAGTGGAGTCGAATTTTACTGACCCGTCTTTTTAATCCTACCTTAGCCATTTCCAGCTGCCATTGCTCGGGAGCAATGATTCATTGTAGAGATTTCTACACATCTGCCAAGTTGACCTACACAAGTTGGAAAATTCTGTTCATGGAATATATTACAAAGCCCAAGAATCGAAATGGTTCCCTTTCTAAAACCCAAATTAGTTCATTAGTAAACAACCATCTTAAGATTAAGACATGTTTACAAGACAAAACCCATAATCTCTGTTACATAGTCTAATGTATCATCTAGAAGAGCATCATCAAACAGCTGTCTTCTGTCCCATAGCAAATAGGAATATAGCAACCAAAAAAAGATGATATCTTGCATGAATGAATTGTTGGGTATTTGAATGGTGGGAATAAAGCTGTAGCCTGTAAGCATGTGCTTGGAGAATATTAGGAACATGGATAGATATGAATATATAGACGTACGGGTATGATCGATTCGATTTAGTCAGAATCGTTTATGATAATTCTGTTTAATCGGTTTAAATTTATTTTTACGTAAATTCTAAATTCTGATCACGTCTTTACGATAAAGATTAAAAAGAGAAGAAGAATGGAAGCTTACTTTAGGGCAAGTGATGTTGACCTAGCCATCCTTTTTCCGATATTTTTCAGTTGTTTCTTCCTTGGTGTCGTGACCATTTGTCTTAATCGAGCCGTCTTCAAAGTGTTTGGTCGCACACTTGTCTGAGTGGGTGTGCTGAGACGTCAATCTGCAAATTGCATACATAGTGACTGTATAAAGAGAGTGTTGTTTGACATCACGAGGGCCTAGGGGAATCAGATATTTTACTTGCTTCTATAGGATGATGGAGGTGGAGGAGGGTCTATACGCAAAGAACAATTTCCTGTTGGGTCAACAAATAAATGTGTCTAAATTATATCTTATTTTTAAAATAAGTATTTGAATTGTATTTTAGGTAAATATATATTTAATATTTTTTTCATGACCTGGATGGGTATCTTGCTGTAATAGGAGAAATTATTCTATGGACCGGTTCTACCACGTCATCCATGGTCCTTAAGAACAAAAAATAAATCCATGTCATCATTTTTTACACATCATCTGCACACTCATAATTTTAATTTCCAAATTATCTCTCTAAATAAAATATATTAAAATTAAAAATGATGACGTGAATTTATTTTTTATTCTGAACCCTAAACCCTAAACCTAACCCTAAACCCTAAACCCTAACCTAAACCCTAAACTCTAACCATAACCCCTAACCCTAAACCCTAAACCCTAAACCCTAACAATAACCCTAAACCCAATCCTAACCCTAACACTAACCCTAAACCTAAACCCTAAACCCTAAACCCAACCCCACCCCAACCCTAAACCCTAATTAAAAAATAAATTCATGTCATCATTTTTTTAATTTTAATATATTTTATTTAGAGAGATGATTTGGAAATTAAAATTATGAGTGTGCGGATGATGTGTAAAAAATGATGACGTGGATTTATTTTTTGTTCTTAAGGACCATGGATGACGTGGTGGAACCGGTCCATAGAATAATTTCTCCTGTAATAGAGTTTAAAAATTTATATCATCCAATCAAAATATAATACGTGATTTATATATATTTGTTAATTTTTATTTTTTTAAATCTTAAAGTTTTAATTTCTTTTAATAAAACCTTAAAATCACATCTCTTTTACCGTCCAATATCCCTATACGTCGATGATTCACCGTTGTTGATATCCGTTATCCTCTATCCATCGATCTCTTTTTAGGTATCCAATCAATTAATCTCTTTTCTTCATTGTTGGGTATCCATATACGTGCAATAAAAAGTTTATTCATCGATCTTTGATGATAAAATGATGGCGTTAAAAGTAGTGAAAGTCCGAATAAGACAAGAATGAACGATGATGGTTGAATTAATGGCTGCCGTAAAAAAAATTAGGGATTTAATGTTTGAGATTTTTTAGAAGAGTTAAAGATTGTTAAGTTAATTAATATTGTTTTATTTTTTCAAAATTTTAAATTTTAATTTAAAAATGATAAAAATATACCATATATTCATATTTTATTGGATAACGGAAAAAAAACATGGTAAAACATCTGTTCAGGTCATAAAAAAAATTCTATGCATCTATCTAATCCTAAATATAATTGAGATATTTATCTAAAAAATATATAATTTAAATACTTATTTAATCGTTATTTTTTTAAAGAATAGTAAGCAAAAACAACAAGAGCAGGGTTCCTCTTTTTCTGGTTGTTTCGTATCAAGCATAACTCGGATGGCTCAGTCAGCAGACTCAAAGCGAGGTTGGTTGCCAAGGGTTATGCTCAGGTCCCTGGTTATGACTTTGTTGAAACATTCAGCCCCGTTGTGAAGTTCTCCACTATGAACATACTCTTCTCTGTGGCTGTCACAAATAATTGGTCCATTCATCAGGTCGACGTTAATAACGCTTTCTTAAAAGGAGATTTGTATGAAGAGGTGTACATGAGTTAGCCTGAAGGCTTTCAAACTAAGGCATCTGATGGGGCAACTCTTGTCTGCAAGCTAAAGAAGGCTCTGTATGGGTTGCGTCAAGCACCCCGAAATTGATTCTTTAAGCTCAAAAATTTTCTTCATGAGATTGGTTTCAAAGCCTCCACTGCAGATGTGTCATTGTTTGTTCGATTGACTCAGACTGAAACTACATATATTGTCATCTATGTCGATGATATTCTTTTGACTGGCTTGTCTGAAGAGGTGCTCCAAAAGGTTAAACGTGAACTACATGACAAGTTTTTCTTAAAGGACCTTGGATTGGTTCATTACTTTTTCGGTCTCGAAGCTTACAGAACTGAGCAAGGGCTTAAATTGACCCAACAAAAGTATATTCATGAGCTTCTTGATAAGGTTAACATGACTAACACTAAACCAGTAGACACTCTCATGACGGTTGCACCCAAGCTTAGTAAGTTTGATGGACAGTCTTCTGTTGATCCACAGATGTATCGAAGCATAGTGGGTGCCTTAATCTACATTTGTCACACCAGATCTGATGTTGCGAATGCAGTAAACAAGGTTGCACAATTCATGCAGCAACCTATGGATGTTCATTGGATTGCTGTAAAAAGAATCCTAAGATATTTAAAGGGCACAGTTAACTATGGACTTTGGTTTTCCACACAACACACTATAGGCTCTCTTCAGTCCTTTGTCGATGCGGATTGGGGAAGTGACATGGATGACAGACGATCTATATCTGGTCACTGTGTGTTTTTGGGATCTCATTTGCTGTCCTGGGCTTCCAAGAAGCAAAAATTTGTCTCTTGTTTGACTGCTGAAGCTGAATACAAGAGCTTAGCCGATGCTACTTCGGAAGTTATGTGGATTCAAGCTGTTCTCTCTGACATGGGAATTAAACCAACAGAAGTGCCGAAACTGTGGTGTGATAATACGAGTGTTGTTGCCTTGGCCGCTAATCCAGTTCTTCATGCCAAAACAAAGCACGTAGATCTTGATCTCCATTTTGTCAGAGAAAAGGTGGCACACAGCTTATGGAAGTAAACTACATACCAGCTCAACACCAAGTTGCTGATACTCTAATGAAACCCTTACCTGCTGTAAGGTTTCAGGAACTCAGAAGCTTGTTGAAAGTGTTCCCGGTCAATCTGAAATGAAAAGAACCTGAAGAAGGCGGGTGAATATTGAGTAAGGTGGTTAACCGTGCATGGCCCACATGAAATAACAAACTATACTGAAAGTGTTAGTTTGTTATTCTCATAAGGCTATATAAAACCTTTTAAGGGATGGCATATAGATTATATCTTGTGCCTACACAGAAATCTATCATTCCTTCTTACAACTGGTTAAACTCGTTAATTAAAATTTGTTTTTAAAACATTTTGATGTAGTATATGTTTTTTTAACCCTTTAAAATTTTTAATATACTGTATAGATTAAATTATTCGAATTTAAATATATTAAATATAATAACACTCTCTCTTTTCCCTATCACTAGTCAATGGATTCTCCTCATGTGACATATCAATCTCAAATGTTAATTTTGTTTTGGGTTAGATTTAGATATTGTTTGATCACATAAATCTGATTTCCATGGACTTCTTGTCTATGCTTCTCTGTATTGTCTTTTTTTAGAACATGCCACAGACCATACAGATGTCATGGACGAGAGATTTTAATGGGCAATAGAGACACGTCTCGATGTCTTGCAATTAAGATATAGTACACGTGGGTTCGCTCGATGAGAATACATTCTAAGGCAAGGAGCATAGGCATGATGACACCATATAAATCCAAGTGGTAACATTCTGGTTTAATGGGATGAATATTCCCATTGTAAATAAAACCGAATTTCGGTGAACCGTTCGACAGAAAATTCGTTTATGTTTGTTTATTTATTAAACGAACACAAACGAACATAAACAAAAAGTTCGTTCATTCATTTATGTTTGTGAACGTTCGGTAATCTGTTTGTTTATTTATTTTTGTCCGTTTAAATTTATTCACATATATCTAAGAGTGAGCATTAAATCGAGTAAGTTGAGTCAAAATATTTTGAGTTACTTGAGTTGGGAAGTCTTATTTTATGACCCGTTAAAAACTTCCTTGTTATAGGCTAGGGGTGGTCATTGTTCTGTTAAACTGAGTTAACGGACCGAACCAAAACAAAATTGGTTAATAATTAAATTTTAGATTTCGTCAAATAATTAAGAGTTTTTTTAAAATTTTAATTATCGACTAATTCGGTTAAAAACCAGTTAATTAGTTGAATTAATTCAATATATTAAATATTTAGTATATTATATATGTTATTTATATTCATTTATGTTCGATCGTTTATCATTTAAACGAACGAACATAAACGAATATGAACAAGCTACAATCCTTAACGAACTAATACAAACAAGAAAAATCATGTTCGTTTATGTTCGTGTTCGTTCATTTGTTTGGTTAAAGTTAAATGAATGAACATGAACCACACCATCATTCGTTTACAACCCTACCTTTATTCATTTAATTGAAAAATAATTTACTTCAAATTTTATTTTGAACAATAACTTTCTTTCGTAGACATAATTTATATTCTGTACGGCGTAAATTATTAATTCGCATATTAAAATACGTAAAGTATGACTTATATAGATTGTATGATATTCATTCTTTTTTATAAATATTTTTAAACTTTTAAATGTAATTCATGTAGGATGTGAATTTGGGTAATTTGTGTCTTATAAGACTTGAATTTGGATAAATAACATAACGGTTTTTTAAATTTAAGAGTAATTTTAAAAAGTTTAAAAGTATTTTAAAAAAATTAAAAGTATTTTTGAGAAAACAAGTAACATATATTCAACATCAGTCATACTTCGCATTTTGCAAGATACAAATTAGTAATTCAAGTCGTGCACATTATAAATTACATCGATGTGTGTAGAAAGAGACTTATTCTTCAAAATAAAGTTTGAATGGAATTATTTTTATAATAAAAATATAAAAAATATTGTTTCATTTAAACCCAACATTCTTATAATTTTACCATAAAAACAAATACCTAATATTAAATTTTTAGAATTAAATATAAAAATCTTATTTGACTATTATTTAAATTAATAAGACCCTAAAATATTGTTATACCAAAAAATTGAGAAATACAAATTTCTCTTCCATTATATACATACCACCGTCTCCATAGAGGAATATATCCAAGTATGTATGTGCTATGAAAAATTGAAACTACAACGTGTTTTTGGTTGTGGTACAAAACTTTAGTTTGATCCTAAACCAAGGTTTGAGAAGTGATTATTAAAAGCCAATAAAAAAAAGCTTTTTTAAAAGTTAGGTTTGAGAAGTGATTTTGGGAAAAAGACAAAATTTACACTCAAAAGCTATCCCCTTATTTCGTGTTTTTAGTTGCTTTTAGTAAAAGTTGGTTTGAAAAGCCAAACTCAACCAAAAATAAAGCCTTAGTGCCCGTTTGTGGTTGCTTTTAAGCAACCAAAAGCACTTAAAAAAATGCTTCTGACGGATTTAGGTTGTTTTTGGTTGCTTTTCAAAACAACTTTTTCACCCAAACTCAAAAGCTAAAATTTTTGGCTTTTGAGTTGGATAAACTAGTTTAAAAATAAAATTACATATTTATCCTTATAATATATTTGTTAAAATAATATTTATAATATTTATACATATATAATTATAAAATAATATATATTTTATAATATTTTATATTTAGAATAAAATTATTTTATTTTAATATTTATATTGAGAATAGAATTATTTTATTTTTAATTTATTTTAAATTTATTATTAATTTATAATTGTTATATTCGTATATAATCTAAAATACGTATATATTTTTAAATTAAATTTTACAAAAAAAATATTATAATTTAAATTTATTTTTTAATAATCACAACATTAATAAAAATTAAAAAAATTTTAAATATAATTTAAGTTCAGTAATTTTTAAATTAATAAAAATTAAGTTTATTTTAATAGCTTACAATATCATGTCTAAAATAGACATTTTATCTTTTTAAAATCACTTTTTGACATCAATGACAAACACTACTTAATTTTCTAAAATCACTTTTTTAAAAAATCACTTTTTCAACTGCACTTTTTAGGCAATACCAAACTTGCCCTTAGTCCTAGTACGCTGAAACAGATGATTCATGAGATAATATACACTCTTTATAACCTCTTGTGTAATGTGGTAATGATACAATATTTTTAAACAAGTTATGTATGAGTTCGTATCCTTATATTTATCTTGCGACTGTAATACTCTTCGTTTGGTTAGCCTACACTAACCTCCCACTCCATAGGGCGAAGCAGCGACAGAGAACACTGAGATTCTTATGGTCATGAACTCATGTTCATGCCATAGTAACCAGAAAGGCAGCCATCTAGGAGATGGAAACAATGAATGCAGGTATGGGAAGATACTCTACACCAAGGACAAAACTTCATTCCAAATTAGTGGAAGACAAACTTAACCTCAACTGTCAATTTCACTACACATGAAACCTGGGAGATGTAAAATTGTGCTTTAGTTCATGAGTTATCAGAGAAAAAGAAGAGAAAAACATTGGTAGTGGCTGAGACATGAATGCTCTAGTTGCCCTCGTCTTAATGTTATCTTCTCCATGACACATGCATGAGAGCAGTAGTCCAAACCATTTGATGAAATTGGATTCCACCCAAAATTTCTAGTCTTGGATGACATATCTAAGATGCATGAGACATACCTCAGAGCATTCAACTAAGCTACAATTTCAAATCAGACAACAGTATTATCATTTCTTACAGAACTGTTTTTTTTATCAGCTTTGTGTCAAGGTTAAATTTCTACACTACATTTCTTCTTTAGATTATCGTACCTGGAGCAGTCTGCCAATAGGATTCGAGATAAAGCTCGCGTGTATAGTCTTGCTCAACATCAAACAGAGAAGATATAAACGGTTAATGCATCCAGTGATGTATACATGATTAAGCTAAGTCCCTTCATATGTGTAGCTCAAGAGTGGAAACAAAATTGAACATGGAGTAATTTAGGACAATAGACAAGTGTTCAACAGAAGGATTGTAAGATCATTACAAAGAGACAACTTTCAAGTGATGACAAAAGAAGAAGAATTCTTGTATGTTAGATGGAATGCAATGGCAGGAAACATGCAGGCTGTGGTAGCCAGAGCTAACAATGTAATAAATAATTAGCTCTTTATGTGCAAGAATATATTCTTTTGGAGAAACATGAATTCTTACTTTGTCTAAGTAGGAAGAAACTGGACAATTCAGTATTACTGTGAATTTATATCTTTAATTTCACAAACAAACGGATTGACACTCTATCCAGATGTAGAAAAGAAGAAAACAAATAAATTTAGCTTACATCAAAATCAACACACACTGAATAAAACAAGGAGTTAAGCTCAAATCCAAGCTACTAAGCTGTGCAAAGCTCCACCTGCATATTCCACAGCAAAAAAGCTTAGCACAAAAGAATTTATACTTCTCTATAGATTTTTGAGGAAGTTCTAGAAATGAACCTCTGTAATTGAAATTTGAGTGATGCAGTACAGAAGGGAAAGAATCCATCCAGTCCCTATAGAATTCTGAGAGGAGAAGAATCCATTTTTCTCACACAGACACACTTTTTGGTTTTGGTTTTCCACATTTTACAATACTGAACATTACAAGAAAAAAATAAGCCAATCCTGTCTCAGGAACGATACTCTCTCTCTTCTTCATCTTGCCCCCAAAGTTTAAAACTTTACTGGTCTGATCCTTCGGAATCATCCTTAGCAGAGGGTTGATGCTGTTGCACCCTAGCTTGCTCCATCTGCTGATAAAACTGGCTCAATGCATGAGGATTGAGAACCCCTATATGACCATCTTGAGACAGACCAAGTTCCAAACCAGGGAGCGGCTGATTAACCCCACCCAAGATTGAGGTGAAACTCATCTGACCAATGTTACTAGGTGGCAAATCAAAACCAGGAAAGCCATGCTTTTGCAGATAACTGGAACCTTCAGCGCCTAAATTTGTAGTAGATGGTCCAGATGATGACTGAAACCCATAACCACTGACTGGGGGCCATAACCCGGTTGCCACATGATGGGGTCTCCCCAAATTCCCACCAACCATTGTCCAACTGATCTTACTGCTCCCTGACCCTATATTTGACCCCCCAAAATCTTCCATCTTTTGGTGCAACCCTGCTGATAGAGACCCCCCTGGCTGTGAAACTGAGCCCCCAGCCGCTGCCAAAGCTGATGCCGGAATCGTTCCGCTTCCTGTGGCGGCAATTATGGATGGTTCAGCTTGTTGTAAAAGCCACTGTATTGTTTCCCCATCAGATTTGTGACCCAATTCCCTTGTCAACTGAAAGATTCTAGCTGCACATAAAGCAGGCATCCTTATCCGTCTACCTCTTCCTTCAACTTTGGTATGCCTGTCTTTGTTGGAACTTCTCTTTGGAGCCAACTGTTGCTTCTTCCCTTCTCCTTTATCCGCGGTCACAATCTGGAACTCCTTGATTTCAGCTGCTTTATTCTCTCCCGTGCTTTGAGTCTCTTCCTGCCGCTGGGGTGGAGGCTGCTTGGGATCCATAAACAGGTAAAAGAATGCTGTGGGGGCAAATTAAACGAAAAACAAAACAAAATAAAGAGTCCTCTTTGCTATTCTTATTATACTAATGAAATCCCGAAGGAAAGCACACCAGAAATGTGAAAAGAAAATATTCTGGGTTTTACACGATGTCATTTTTTCTGCTTCTCTGCTCTCCATCCATTGGTTTTTGCTTTTCCCTTTGCCCTTTTTCTCGCTTCAGTGATGGTGAAAGTGGGGGTTTGACTAAAGACTTCTGAGAGGATTATGATTGATACTTTAACTGACAATTTCACCTGAACACACTAATTCCCACGGAATATGAATTACTTTTAGATTTAGGGTTAGCTTAGTATTATTTTTTTAAAGGTACGGTAGAAAAGTGTATTAAAAAATATAATAATTTTTTTATAAAATTTTTGATTTGAGGTATATATGTGTTTAATGTTACTGTTAAAATATATTTTTGAAAAAAATAAATAACTGTTTTAGATACATTGTTATAAGTTTAAAAAATGTATATTTAAATGATAATCAAATTCTTTTGTATTATAATATTAATTTAAATTATGATAAAATATAAAAATATTAATAAACTAATACATAAATTATTTTTGAAAAATGATTTTCAAAAGTGCTCTTTTAGAAATTTGACATGAATATATATAATTTTTAAACTAAAAAATAATTTATGTTAAATATAATTATGTATTTGTAAAAATTAAATTATTATAAAATATAATAAATGAAAGTTAAAATTATAATCTTACTTCTAAAAGCACTTTTCCAACCGTAAAAGCTAAAAAATTTAGCTCTTGCGTTTGGGTTGAAAAATATTTTTCAAACACAATTTTTTTTTCTAAAAGTTAACTGTTTAGCATTGTTTCTGCGTTCTAAACTAATTTTTAACCCAAAGTTGATTTAGAACACAACACTAAACGCAACCTTAATAAAATTCCTTGCTAAGGACAGCTTGAGAAAAAAAAAATCACCTTTGAAGTCCAATTTCATTTCATATAATTAAGGGCAATCAAAATTATTATTAACCCTTGTTTTGAAAGAGATTTGCTCTATTTCTGATGAAAAAAAAATCATCAAACTTTAATTATCATATCTTAAATTTTATACCTTAAAAATATATTTTATACTTAATTTTAGGTCTACTATTTCATCCTATATAATTATATAGAGAACTCCAGTTTTAAATCTCAATGCTTTTTACAACTTGATGACGATAGTTAGACCAAATTTAAGGATGTTAGTGTAATAAGATTGATGTTTGATATAATCATTTTCCCCTCATAATTTACGTCTCTCAAGTTTATTCAAATTATCCAATCATCATTGATTGATTCCCTTGAAATCTAACCACTACATTCTTTATTTTTAGTTTTTCGTCGATAAAAAATTGTATTATAGGTAAGTTTTATTACGTATCCATGAGATCAACCACTAAAAGTTATCCATCTTATTAATTTTTTTATGTTATAATTTTTTAAAATAAATTTCATCACTTGAAAAAATTATTTTTAAAATGAATTAACAATAAATATGAGTGAAGATTCACTTAGAAAAATATGACATGAAAAAATGATGAGATAGATGATTTTTAGTGATTGATCTCATGAATGACGTAATAGGACTTACCCATGATATAATTTTTCCCCTTTTACTGTCCGAAGTCAAAATTGGATATATCGAAAAACCGTGATTATAGGAATAGAAATTAGATTTAAGAAATTTAAAATAAAGTATATTTTTTAGGTTATAAAATTTATAATTAAAAATTAAAAAGATATAAGATTTTTGTTCTCCTTTTTCATTATTCAACTTCAACTATGATTATTTAATTAGAAAAACCTTGTATTTGAATCCTACGTCACACACCCTAATATTAAAATTGTATCACCCAATAATTAAAAGTTTAAATCAGTTGATAATGGCTTACACATGGTATCTATTGCACTAAATGATTGTTAAAAATGCACTATACTCTTGGCTTTTTATGGGTATGAATATGAATATACAATCCATGCAAGTCTTGTTCACCATAGTGGGGATAACACTTGCATTAATCTTCCAAAATTGATTATTAAGCAACATTAGGATGTGTTTTTTTTTGGGATAACACTTGTTTACATGCTTTTCTCTCTTTTTAAGAAGTTATGGGTTAGATTTGTTTGGAGAAGAGAGCAATTTTTTTGTTGTAAAGATAATTATGGTTGGAATGTGTATGTGTATGTAGGGACAAAATTATTTAAGGTAAGGAGGCAAGATCAGAACCAAGATTTAAGGTTAGAGGGCAAAACATAAATATTTAGAAGTAAGGGTTAAATTCATTAAAAAATTAAATTTTTAAAAAATTTAAATAGGGGAAAGAAAATGTAAAAGGAAAATTTTGGGTGACGATTGCCCTACCCACTCCCATGTGGTTTCGTCACTGTAAAGAGGGATAATCTTTCTCATCTTAATTTTTTTTTTTTACGTTTGTCTCTCTCTATATAATTTTTAAAATTGATTTATTTATAAATTTGTCTATTATTTTTTTTTGAACAGAGATCCACTAATTTTATTAAATGAGAATATATCCGAGATTATAATGAAAGTTTATATCTAGTAAACAAAACACTTCAAAACAGACATATACCTAGTAAACAAAACTAGCGAACATTAGATCATAAAGACCAAACAAGAAAAAGAAAAAACCTAATCTAAAGACTTAAAATAAAAGAAAGATACAAACATCGTCAAAATTCACGATGATAGGTAAATGTGTGATACGTAAATGTGTGTGTATGTGTATGATTGCATTGGTATACATGTGTTTCCTATCAAGTAGACAAAGTGAGGCCCCCTCTTTGAAATCTAGCCTCAATCTTGCATTAATTCAAAGATTGACTGGTAATTCATTTTTTTTCTTCTTTTTAATACTTATAATTTTCCCATTAAGAGATGAGATAAGCTTGGATTTGTATTCGTCTGTCACTTCTACTCCCATCCTTATCAAACTCTTGTTTGTTTCCTCCAATCTTATTTTCTTCCGGTAATCAATTCCAAGGATGATAATTTCAAAGGAATAAATAAATATTTATAGCAATTTGGCTATTGGGTGAAATTGGTTGAGTGTCTTTCTTTTCATCCGGCAAAGGCCTTATGTTTTAAATTAGAAATTAGGTAAAAATATTTAAAACTGATTTAATAAACTCATAATATAAGTTAAAAAAAATAAAAGAGAAATAAAATATATTAATAATATAATAGTATTATTAGATTTATTAAACCTCTGTATACTTAATAAGTCGGCTTTGGACATCCCTAAATAATTTTACGGTGAACCCCTAGATTATAGATTTCTTAGTTAGATATAAATTCATAGAAAGATAATATTGATATTTACGCATCTCTCGTCGAATTTAATTATAAAAAAAATATTTCATACATTAATAGTAATTTTTTTTAATAAATGGGTTTAATTTAGAGCTTATCGAGTTTTAGTTTATGAGTTTAGCTTTAGAGTTTATGTTTAGAGTTTAGAGAATAAGTGTAACCCCTTAGACCGGCCTATGCGAAAAGCCCGACCTAAAGTAGTCACATTTTTTTTCCAAACGAATATAAAACAAATACAAGTTTAACCAAAGTCAAGATATCCTGTAAAGATGACAATTCTATCAAAATCATAGTTTCGACCATAACTCCAAGTGATCATATAAGATCATCAATCTCAAAGTAATGAGTGCTTAAAATATTGTTCATAAGACATCCCATGTCACAATAATAAAACAGGATAAGTTAAAACCAATCAGTAACAAAATATAGGCATATCAGTTGCAAAATGAAGGCACATGTCACCCTACTAAAAACCCGGAAAATATAAGTATTACATCAATAGATAATCTGAAAGGTGTAGATCCTCCGAGTGCCAAATCCGGGATGCCTATCTACGGTTATCTGAAAGGGGGAAGAAAACAGGTGTGAGCTATGGAGCCCAGTGTGTTCCAACAGTGCATAAAAATCACAGGTATAACAAATATATAATGATATCAGAAAACAATACATGAAATGCATGGCATGATATACTACCCCCAACCGATCTCCAGGATACGGTTCCCCAGAACAGTATCTCGTACAAGCATTAACCTAAGCCCGATGGGGCAAAGGTACTGGCCTAAGGAATCACCTTAGGTAACAGGCGGAATTACCCCGGCTGTAGCACGGGAACCGATATCAGGACAAAATTACCGTAACCGTAGCTAGGAACCGTAAACAGGACAGAATTACCAGCTGGATCAAGGCTGAACCGAATAACAGACACTACACATCATTCCCAAACCTAAAGTGACAAGCATGCAGCAATAGCAGGTATAATGATGGCAGTGACAGTAATTATCTAGATGTCATGAAATGCCAAATCAGGTCATGTCATGCAAAATATATCAGGCATACGGCAAAACAGAATATGATCAAGTTCAACATACGTGTCTAGATAAAATCCGAAAATAGTCATGTGCACATGCTTGGTTTGTAAAAACGGGAAAGCAATAACATATAACATATAGCACTTAAGGGAATACACCTCAAAAGAGTAGAAGCAACAGGTGGTCTACTGGGCGGCTGAGCCTCGCTCTGTAGTAGTACTGGACCCTATAGGTACACGATCAAATTTTATATCAATACAGGAATCTAGATACTGGATTTATTCACTAGAGATGAGAAAACATACGAGTCACGATCGGATCACGAGTCGGGTCGAAACGGGAGGAATCGGGCTTGGTCGGTACTCGATCGGGAAGACTATGAGATTCTACAAGTAAACAGGTATCGATATTAGACCCAAATTAAAACTCTGAACTTAACTTAACTTAGAAGAAAAGTTTGACTCAAGACTTTAAAGTCTAATTTGGAGGCTTTCGGGATTGAATTTCGAAAAAAGGACTTCACGGATGGACTCAAGACGTCGAAAAACATAAAATAGGGGTTTTTGAAAATTTTAATTTTTTGGTCAAAGTCAACACTGACGCCAGCCACGTCAACACTGATGTTAGCAGCCACGTCAGCAGCCATGTGAGCAGCCACGTCAGCAAGCAACGCTGACGTCATTGGTCAAAGGGTTGGTCAACAGGTCGGTCAATGGGTCGGGTCAACGGGTCGGTTAACGGGTCAGGTCTGGTCAACGGGTCTGGTCAACGGGTCGGTCAACGGGTCGGTCAACGGGTCAGGTTAATGGGTCAGGTCAACGGGTCGGATTCAGTTCGGGTTGGACCAGTTCGGTTCGGGTTGGAACGATTTGGTTTGACCGGTTCAAGGCCGGTTTGACTTGGGTTGACTAGTTCAGACCGGCTGGCTCTCGGCAGCCGTCCACGGTGGCTGGAAATCGCCTCTGGCGGCGCGTGAAGGCCACGCGTGGCCCTAGGCGGCCGGAAAATACCTCTCCAGGCTCGGAAACACCCCAGAAATGCCCCAAAACACGTTGTTACCCAAGATTAATCCAAAAACAGTTTCAAAAGGGTGAAAAACTCACTTTTATCCGAGATTGTCGCGATTCTCCGGCGACGGCCCAAACGGCGATGAACGGAGGTGGTTGAGGA
The DNA here is from genome assembly GCA_035048815.1 of Abelmoschus esculentus. Lineage (NCBI taxonomy): Eukaryota > Viridiplantae > Streptophyta > Magnoliopsida > Malvales > Malvaceae > Abelmoschus > Abelmoschus esculentus. Next base: position 18,453,080 of record JAUCBN010000005.1, read on the forward strand.
CGGGTTTTGCTCGCCTCAACGTGGCGGTCATGGCAACGGCAACGACGCGCCGATGCAACGTCAGACGGAGGCCAAACGGACGGGAGATCGAAAGGGATTTAACCCTAGCTCCGACGAAGCTTCGAGCCTCGTTTCACGGCGGAGGCGGCGGTGGATGGGCGCGTCGATGGAGGGGTTTTGTTCGGAGGATGGTGGCAAACACGGTGGTAGCGGCGGTGCAGGACACGGACCGACGGTGGGCAGGCTGCGCGGTGGCTGGAGGCGGGGGTAGGTGAGGGGTTTTGTTTCGAACAGATAGGGTATTTTTTGATCTAAAATGGTTTTAACATGAACCAACAGATATATTCGAATCTATTATTATTATTATTATTTAACCAAAATATGAACAGCTTAAAAGTAAGGTTTGTGATAATTTATCTTAAGAGTTAATTAGCTTAGATGGTTAGGCCACAAGGTAAATTTGCTAAAGGTTGTATGTTTGAAACCTTACAACCATACTTATTCCTTTCTTTTTTTTATACCCAATTTTCAGGTGTTACAATAAGATTTAAATGATAGCTTTTAAACTGAAATTATATATATGTAAAAAATATTTTTAAAATAATAACTCTTATATTATTGATCAGATTTCACAAATTTATCAATATTTAATATATTTATTTTAATAGTTTTAAAATTTATATATAATTAAAATATTTTAATTATTAATGTCTATAATATAATTATTATTTTTTAAGTACAAAATATATTATAGGGTTGATTTATAAATTTTTAAGATAAGATTGTGTTTCACTTACGAAAAGCGAATACTTTTGTCTCGCGCTTTGCTCTTCGATTCTTTAGACTTTTACATCTTAGAACGTTTCGTGCCTTTTAAAATCAAGATTATGACCTAAATATAAGATTATATGTAATGAACTGGATTTGGATCTGAGTGTTGGATTAACCCGAGAAGTTTAGCTTCGGTTTCGGACCTCGGGTTTGAGTGGTTTGGGGCCTTGTTGGGACTTAGACTTGTTGGGTTGAGAGTTGGACCTTGGTTAGTGGAGTCATTCTAGTAAATGCACAAATAGATGAAAAGGAAAAGGATTAAGGGGGTTTGGTCTACAGAGGTGATCTAATCACTTCTTTTCTTTTCTTCCCTATCTTTTTCATCTTAGTAGCAAGGAAAAAAGGGGAATAAAGGTTGGATCTTTGAGATTTCTGCTTGGAATCTTGTTTTCTTGTTAGAGAGAAAGTTATAAAGCACAAAACGATCTATAAAATAAGGTGAAGAGAGTCTGGGTTGGTGTGGAAGAAGGGTTTTGAAGGGGGTTGTTAGGGTAGCACGGAAATAAAATTTCCAGGGCTTAAATCTTATCTTCTTAATGTTTTAAGCTGCGAAAATCTTCACATGAATGTGTCTAATCCCTTTCTTATATTCCTTTTGTAGAGAAACAAGTTGGAGACCATCTCCAAGCTTAAGAAAGAAGAAAGCTTGAGAGGGAAGGAAGACGTTTTTGCTGTGCTTTGGCTAAGGTTGATACTCCCAACTCTTCCTATCATCATTCATTTCATGATAGTGGCATACATGTAGATTTTGATGCATGATGCTTGGTTGCTATGTTAGAAATCATTAATGGTGATTCTTGCAATAGGTAGATTTAAGCATTAAAATTGATTGAAACATATTTTAGACAGTTCCATGAATGTGTAAGAATATTTTTGGATCGAATGGATGAAGTTTGGAAGGGTTCTTAGGAACTTTCAGGTTTAGTTATGCACTTTTGTGTAGGGGTATTGATACCCCTCTAAGGCGTATCGATATCTAGAGAGAAAAATTTAGGATTTTCAGGCAGGTGTATCGATACCCCTTGATGTGAGCACATCATGTCAAGTCCAACAAGTTGATCCGAAGGTCTTACCATTAGGACCTATCACACGTTCTAAGGCAAAGAAATACAAGGAAGCTCTTTTTCTTATTTGTGCTAACATTTCAGATTCATTTGAGAATGTTCATGTCTTAGAATATGTTGCTTATAATGTGTTGCATGCTGATATGTGACATATTTAGGTATATATATTAGTATGTGTGTTTACTTATGTAGATACTATGTTAAGTATGTTTGCATTTGGTTTTAAGTGTGTTTGTATGGTTAAAATAAGACTACAAGGTTTTTTAGATGTGTTTTCTTTGTTCTAATATAGACACTTAGGAGAACCTTAGCTCAAGTGGCCATACTTAGCTCATCTCCAACTCAGAAGAGCCTATGCAGCTCATCAATAGCTCAGGTGAATTATATTCAGCTCAGAGGAAGCTCAATGGAGTGCACGCGGCTCACCTTAGCTCGAGGCAGCTCAGAGGCTTAGCTCCCAGCTCCTAACACTGTTAGCTAGTTCGTTTCAACTCATCTCCATTTCCAGCTCAACTCAACTCAACTCAACTCAAGTTGAAGTGACCTACAGTAACTGAAACATGTCGTACACGAAGAGAAGGTGTCCTACGCATGTGTCATGCATGTGGGGCCCACATAACACCCTTCTCTACAAGTTTGGGCATCCAAAAGCAAGCAAGCCAAACAAGGCCCTTGCTTTGAAGACCAATCAACAACATTGGATAAGAATAAGTGGTTTCTTATTCAAATTCAAACATTAAACACATGTTTAATGTGTTTTAAGTGCCAAAACATGTGGCTAAGGATATTAGGAGCCTATGAGGAGTTTTTTAAGCATTTAAATTGAAATTTTCGTTCAAATATTGGCCATAAATTCAATTTTGGCCAACTTTTCCTTTATTCCTATATATTTCCATAAATTTGTAAAGTCAAGGTTAGACAATTTTATGAAACAATACTTTTGTGAGAATTTCTCTCAATTTTAGTTCTTCATTGAACTTTTCTTGACATTTTCAGAATTTGTTTGAGTGTGTCAATTCCTTGATACTTCAGGTTCCTAGCTCACTATCTAGAGGGTCCAAGTCTGTTGACGGAGAACATATTCAATTCGAGTTCGCTCAGTATATTGTTCGGGTTCTTTCGAGTTCAACGATGTTATTATTTTTCTAGCAACTTCAACATCTAATTCTGCCATTTTGGATATTTTAATGTAGGCATGAAAGCCCTTGAAACATTTCATCTTCATTAAATCTCAGAGTTCCTTCATCTCTTTTCTTTCTTTGTTTTTTTTTGAATTTTCTTTATTTTCTAGTAATTTTAACACCATTCTCACGTCTATAATCTTGTGTTTATTACAGAGATATGCTTGTTACTATCCTAGATCCGTTTCATACAAGGATGATTTTTTTGAAGCAACATAACCGTATATCATATGGTATCAAAGCCATGTTGGATTTTAGTATTTTCTACACTAGATATCTAAAAAAACGAAATTCTGAAAAAAAGAAGTCAAAGTTAAAGTTTAACTCAAAAAGTCAAAGTCAACAAAAAAAATTCAAAAAAATAAAAAAATTCAAATAATCAGATTCGATTATTTGATATATTTTTATGCTTCTATGCATTGTTTGAGCGTAAAAATGATGAAGAATGCTTACGTTTACCATGGAATGCTTCTAAATCACTTAAAACAACTTGTTCTTGTTTGTTCGGTGATAAGATAATTGTAAGCATTTCTAATGCAGTAAGTCCTTGCTTCTCCTTTCTTTCACCTTATTTTCAACCTTAATTTACTGTCTTCTTTATTATTTCTAGCCGTATTCTTGTTTTTCTTTTGTTTTTTACTTTCCAACCTTTTTGTTTCATTTAAAGAGCCCCTAAACTACTTTAAACTCTTGTTTCTATCACCAGTACATATATCTTGGAGTTTGACACAGATAACAAGTTCGAAGGATCAAATTAGTTCCTTAAAAAGCTATTTGCGAGAGATGAGCGAAAAAAAAGCATTGAGCATAGTGAGAACAGAAGGGGAGACAAAAAGAGCCATTCAAGCATTCTTCCGAGTGAAACACGAGCGCTGAGTGTTATTTTTCTGAGTGCATTGTTCTTTTGGAGTGATCCGCGAGAGTTTGTTGTGTGTGCAGTGAGGGACTTTAAAATTTTCGTTTATTTAACATAATAGTTTTCCGTTGTTGCAATAACAGGTAATGACGATCGTAGTCCCGGTGGAAGTAATCCACCAGATTTGCAAATACAGGCTTTTACTCGAACTTTGCAGCATCTTTTAGACCAAGCATTGGAGCCTATTCAATCTCGTTTGGATAGAATAGATGGGGGTGGTTCCCAATCTGTCCATAATGAGAATCATGATGAAAATGACGTCGAACAATCACCACGGATGAATCAATGACCAGGACGTATAGTTGATGATAATATTTCTAACATAAAAGTTTCTATACCTTTTTTTCAGGGACGTTCAGATCCATATGCTTATCTGACATGGGAAAGTAAGGTTGAACATATTTTCGTGTGTTACAATTACTCGGAACAAAAGAAAGTACGACTAGCAACTTTGGAGTTTGTTGACTATGCACTGTTATGATGGGATCAATTACTGGTTAGTCGACGACGTACGGGTAAATGACCAGTGAGAACATGGGATGAAATGAGCGTATCATGCGGAAACGGTTTGTTCCTTCTCACTATCATCGTTATTTATTTCAGAAATTACAAAATTTGAAACAGGGCAATAGGAGCGTCGAGGACTATTTCAAGGAAATGGAGATGTCCATGATGCGTGTGAACATAGTTGAGGATCGTGAGACGACTATGGCTCGGTTTATGGCAGGTTTGAATTCTAAAATACTAACTTTGTTGAATTGCAGCATTATGTCGAGATGGATGAAATGGTGCATATGGCAATGAAAATTGAGCAACAACAACATAGAAAAGTTTTTACTCAAGGCAATACTACTCTATTTAAATCTTTTACGAATCCATTGTATACTCTTAAACATGCTAGGAAACAAGCACCATAAGCGTCACTTCGGATTCAAGAACAAGGCGAGTCCAGCAAGTCAAAGCCTCCCGTTGCTTATAATGGGCGTGATAAACAAAAAGTGGTGGTAAAAGAACAATCGAGAGATATTCAATGTTTTAAGTGCCTTGATCGAGGACATGTTGCTAGCCAGTGTCCTAATCGTAGGGTTATGTTGATGCGAGATGATGGAGAGATCAAGTCAGATTCTGAAGAAGAACCACATGAGATCCCTGATGAAGATGATAAAGAGGATATCCTAGAAGTTGCTGAGACTGATAAGTGTAATCAACATTTTTGTTCGGGTCTAACTTATTTTTTATATTTAAAATAATGGGCTATAATTAATATGCAATGGGCATATATATAACATGTGAAAAAAGAAGAAAAGAATATAAGTATATAATGACATATTATAGTATATATAAATATTATTATTGCGTGCTAGCATTATGTGTTTGTTAGTGTCACCATGTGGGTATATAAGTATATGGATATATGTGTTTGTGTCGCATGTCCTTTGTATATTAAAGGTCGTGTATATGATATTATTTGCATGAGCATTACTACATATATTGCATGTATACTAATATACTTGCTTGCATAAGTTGCATGTGCTTATATAATCATACTACAAATTAATTAAACGTTACCTTAATGTTTTGTGTGTTTATGTTGCGTGTTTAACTATTATATGCATGTTGTGTATTATAATATTTGTATTTAAATAAGCTAAATGTCCATCAAAATTAAAACCCAAAAAATAATAAATAATATCAACATAGTAAATAAATTAGAGTCCATTAAATATTAAAGAAAAACCCAAAACAACAAATAAATAAATAGGTATGATCCAATTCATATTTTTATTTTTATAAGCCCATATTTAGTAATTACATATAGTCCATCAGAATGGCCCAGCCGGCCATACCTACTAATATCACAAAAGCAATTATCAAATTTATTATTAAATGCTATTTATTTCTCCTGTTTATTTTCAATTTTTTGTCTCCGTAACTTTTCATTTTCCATATATAATATCGCATGTATAGCATTGCATTGATTTATTACAGAATATAATTATGATATGATTTATATTATAATTACATCATTGCTGATATTTTACTTTTTTATGGAGTATATTGTATCTTAATATATTTATGATATAATTTTAATTTTTATGTAATTTATATTTATTTCCTATGTTCATAGTCGTTATGTTTCTACCTATCCATTATATTTTATCATTTAGTGTCCATAATATTATTATCAGCTATATAGTTTTTTAAGTGTTTCATGATAAATGCTTTCACTTTATATTGTATGTATTTTAAAATATTTTGTATATTATATAATATATAATGTTTTTGTGCATTGTCTTTATGCATGCCATGTGTTTTATATTTACATCATGTATCATTCATATGTTAGTCAAATACATTTTATTTATGCATATGTATTATTGTCTCTTTATGCAATTTAATATATTTCTGTGCGCATTCGTTTATCTTTACTTATTGTACATGTTAATTTAGTCATTCATGTGACCATTTTATTTATAATTTTCATTCATTAATTGTCTTTAGAAAGAAAAAAAAGAGACATTAATTAATTTCAATATTCGTGTCCTAACTGTTCGAATTATCGGATGTTGACCGATTGTTCAAATTAATTCTTATCGTCTCTAAGTAAATAGAAATTAAAATTGACAAGATCATAATATCATTCTTTTAATGTGTGCATCATGCATAAAGGTGACGTACGAGATTCGAACGTTAAACTAACACGGTAGTCAGTATTATTTGATGTCGATTTAGTCTTTGGTTCGGTGTATCGTTAACCTTATTAATTAAATGTCTTATTAATTTGAATTCACCAATTAAGTTAAGTCCGTTTAATTAAGGTCAATTTTGAATTTAGAAACCGATTTAAAATTAAGATAAAGTTCAAAAATTATTTTTAAAAGAAAATGTTTTTGGTACCGATCTCCGGGCGTGTTGGGGTGTTAATCCTTCCCCACGCGTAACCAACTCTCGAACCCTTTTCAAAACAAATCTTTGGTTTTATTTTATGGTGTACGGTCTACCCAAGTGACCGATATCGACTCCAATTTTATATTTTATTAAAAATTAATGTTTTTAATGATATTTTTAAAGGGATTAAATAGTATCGTCAAAGACCTTTTATCCCCCCACATTCAAATTAATTTCTAGTTTTACATCTTTTGAAACCTTTCTAAAAAGGTCGCTACAATAAGGTAATAGAAATTATAGTTGTTAAACGTAGTCTGAGTGTGCAACAAGTTCAGGATTAACAACAATGCGAGAATATATTTCACACACGATGCAAAGTTCAGGATAAGGTATGTGTTATGATTATTGATAGAGGCAGTTGTACTAATGTTGCTAGTTCAGTGATGGTTGACAGGTTAGGTCTCAAACCCATAAAACATCTGAATTCGTACAAATTGCAATGGTTGAATGACGGGGGAGAACTTAAAGTAACAAAACAAGTTGTTATACCATTTTCGATCGGAAGTTACAAGGACGAGGTCCTTTGTGATGTTATGTCGATGGATGTTACTCACCATCTTTTTGGGAAGCCCTTGGCAATATGACAAGAAGGTAATGCATGATGGTTTTACAAATCGATACTCTTTTATGCATGCAGGTAAGAAGATTATTTGGGCTCCTTTGATACCGAGTCAAGTGATGGAAGATCAAGCAAGCTTGAAAAAGATTAAGGAAGCTGCAAAGGAGAAGGAAAAGATGAATGTTTATGCAAGCATTCGAGAAATCAGGAAATATCTTTCCTCTCATCAATCTTTGTTTATTTTAATGTTTAAAAATTATTGTTTATTGACTGAGTTTCCTTCTGATTTACATGCATCAATTGTTTCCCTTTTGCAGGAATTTAAGGATGTGTTTTTGAAAGAAATACTGAAGGGATTGGCACCTCTTCGTGGTATTGAGCATCAGATTGACTTTATTCCAGGTGATACTATCCTGAACCGACTAGCTTACCGAACTAACCCTGAAGAAACTAAGGAACTTCAACGCCAAGTCACTGAGTTAATGGACAAGGGTTACATTCGAGAAAGTTTAAGTCTGTGTGTTGTTTCGGTGCTACTAGTGTCGAAGAAAGATGGATCTTGGAGGATATGTGTAGATTGTAGAGCCGTGAATCAGATTACAATTAAGTATCGTCATCCTATTCCGAGACTTGATGACATGTTGGACGAGATTTGCGGAGCCTTCATCTTCTCTAAAATTGATTTGAAAAGTGGTTATCATCAGATTCGCATGAGAGAAAGTGATGAGTGGAAGACAACCTTCAAGACGAAGATAGGTTTGTTTGAATGGTTAGTGATGCCTTTTGGATTAACTAATGCACCTAGTACTTTTATGCGATTGATGAACCATGTTCTGCGATCCTTTATTGGTAAATTCTGTGTTGTATACTTTGACGATATATTGATTTATAACAAGTCTTTATAGGATCATGTAGAACATTTGCGAGCTGTTTTGCAGGTTTTGTAAGAAGAAAGATTGTTTGGTAACATAGAGAAATGTGTATTTTGTACTGACAAACTCATATTTCTTGGTTACATTGTCAGTTATCAGGGAGTTGAAGTTGATCCTGAGAAGATAGAGACAATTCAGGAATGGCCACAACCGACATCGATTACTTAGGTTAGATGGTTTCATGCTTTAGCGAGTTTTTATCGACAGTTTGTTCCTAACTTAAGTTCTATTACTGCCCCTCCTTAACTGGGATTGTTAAGAAGAATTGTAGCTTCTTTTGGGGTAAGGAACAAGAATATGCCTTTCTAAAAATAAAAGAATGTTTGACTCGAGCACCTGTGTTAGCATTACCTGATTTTGATAAAACGTTTAAAATTGAATATGATGCTTCTGGAATTGGTATAGATGTTGTTTTAATGCAGGAAAAGAGGCTCATTGCCTATTTCATTGAGAAATTGAGTGGTGCTACATTGAACTATCTGGTTTATGGCAAAGAGATATACGCACTGATTCGGGCTTTGGAGATGGGGCAGCATTACTTGTTGCATAAGGAGTTTTTGATCCATACTGACCACAAGGCCTTACGTTACTGATAGGCGTGGTATAAGCGCTATTTTGAGTGTAAGTGTATACGTCGTCAAGTAATAAAATGATAAGTATATCGTGTATTGTTTCCACAGGGATTAGTATACTTAATATGTCTTTCTTTGTTCCCTTGCTCCTGAGAATAAAATAAAAACACAATTAATATGATTTGTCTTATCTAACTAAATAAGTAAATAAAAAAACATAAAATAAAGAGTTGAGAAAGATTATAGAGAAAGCGGGTAGGATCCAGTTGTGTCAATTAGTGGATTCAATTGATCTCCTTCTTGTCCATGCAATCGTACAATACTGCTTCGATAGTACTACAGATACTGCCTCGGCAATACTGGTGCTCCTCTACCGCGGCAATCTCTTGCTCGTGGGCAGAAGTATTAAAGTTCAGCAAAATGTCCGTAAGTGACTCCACTCATCTCTGAGTCAAAGTACTGTTGATACTCGATCCTTAACGATACCTCTCGACATAAACCAAAGCTAACCACCAACCAATCCAACACTTCTTTTAGCTGCTGAAACTCTTAACCTACCCCTTAGTGCCTCCACAAGGGTATAGGCCGAGTTAGTGTCGCCGACACCGCACTTATCCCTTTCGTGAATCTACACCTCTCGATGCTAGATAAATAGATTACTTGCAAACTTCCCTCTCGGGCTTGGATACAAGAACAAGGAATGACAATAGGATAAGCAAACTCTAACTTTATTGCATAAGAACAAGAATACAAGAATCAATCTCCTCTCACTAATATCAACAACCTTCACCTATCCCTAAGAAATTTAGAACATGTTATCGTGGAAGTATAATTCTTAGGGAGGAAGGGTTTTCTCTACAAATCGGCTCTCCTAGATAATGTGGTCGGCTAGTATATTTATAGTCTTAACCTAGGGCAAACCTTTCCTAATTAGACTTTAACTTGGAGTAGGGAACAAGTCTTCTTCAAGGATTCTGAGATTCCAAGTTTGCCGCCTTCTAGAAAAGATTTTCCGCTTGGTCTTTGAATTGAGCACGCTAGCCTGGTCCAATTGATACGCTGTGTCTTCCAAAATATTCTCTATATTTTTATCTTCTGATGCGCCTCCATTGTTGGTGCTGCCACAGTGGATTCTGCCGCGTCCGATCTTCTGCCTCGGCCTCAATATAGCTTCTCTACCGCTTCGGCTCTGGATATTCCTGCATGTACAAAAATTGTAATAATATCTGCATTCTCTATAAATATCAACTTTGTATGTGGTGAAAACGGAATATCCCATATTGGAGCAAAAGAGTATATGATTCGATTCAAGTAGGTGTATAATAGGTGCATAAAGTACCATAAGAAGGATAGTAAATTACTGCCTTTTAGGCAATCATCAATTACATTACATATGGAAAGTTTTACAGGAATGGTGGCTATCTTTTCAAAAAAAAAACATTATATGCATTTCCTAGGGTTCGATGTGTGATATTCTACTTCGTGAGGCACATGAAGGTGATTAATGGGTCATTTTGGTTTCACCAAGACGTTACACACATTGAAGGAGCATTTGTTTTGGCCAAAGATGTGCAGAGATATCGAAAGTTATTGTGAACATTGTGTGACATGTAGGAAAGAGAAATCGAAGGTTTCATCACATGGTATGTACTTACCTCTATCTATTCCTGATTTTTCTTAGACTAATATTTCAATAGACTTTGTTTTGGGATTGCCTCGAACTAGAAATGGTAGAGATAATGTTTTTGTTGTGGTTGATAGATTCTCTAAGATGGCACATTTCATTGCATGGCATAAGAGTGATAATGTTGTTAATATGGCTAACTTGTTCTTTAGAGATATTGTATGTTTGCATGGTATTCCTAGGTCGATTATTTCTGATAGGGATGTAAAGTTTTTGAGTCATTTCTGGAAGACTCTTTGGAGAAAAATAGGTACGAAACTCATGTTTTCTACTACTTGTCATCCCCAGACTGATGGACAAACTGAGGTTGTTAACAAAGTTTTATCTACTTTACTTCGTTCCACCATTAAAAAGAATATTAAGACTTGGGAAGATCATGTTGAGTTTGCATATAATCATGTTGTACATTCTGCTACTAAGATGTCATCATTTGAGGTTGTTTATGGTTTTAACCCTATTACGCCTCTAGATTTGTTGCCTTTACCACAGGAACAAGTGACGAACAGGGACGGTTAAGCGAAAGTAGAATATATGAAGAAGTTGCATCAACAGGTGAAGGAGAATTTAGAACGAAGGACTCAACAGTATGAAAAGCAAGCAAATAAAGGAAGGAAACGAGTCACCTTCGATGTTGATGATTGGGTTTGGGTTCATTTCCCAAAAGAACGTTTTCCATCCCAACGACGATCAAAGTTATTATCGCAAGGAGATGGTCCTTTTCAGGTATTGGCGAAAGTGAATGACAATGCCTACAAGATAGACTTACCGGACGAGTATAATATAAGTGCTACAATTAATATTTTTGATTTAACCCCTTATGATGATTCTTCAGATTTAAGGTCAAATCCTTTCTAAGAAAAGGGGGATGATGTGAGCACATCACGTCAAGTCTAACAAGTTGATATGGAGGTCTTACCATCAGGACCTATCACACGTTCTAAGACAAAGAAATGCAGGGAAGCTCTTTTTCTTACTTGTGCTAACATTTCAGATTCATTTTAGAATGTCCATGCCTTAGAATATGTTGTTTATAATGTGTTGCATGCTAATATGTGACTTATTTAGGTATATATATTAGTATGTGTGTTTACTTATGTATATACTATATTAAGTATGTTTACATTTGGTTTTAAGTGTGTTTGTATGGTTAAAATAAGACTACAAGGATTTTTAAATGTGTTTGCCTTGTTCTAATATAGGTACTTGGGAGAACCTTAGCTCAAGTGGGCATACTCAGCTCATCTCCAACTCAGGAGAGCCTATGCAACTCATCTCCAGCTTAGGTGAATTATATTCAGCTCAGAAGAAGCTCAATGGAGTGCACGCGATTCACCTTAGCTCGAGGCAGCTCAGAGGCTTAGCTCCCAGCTCTGTTTAGCTCCTAACACGCTTAGCTAGTTCGTTTATGCTCATCTCCATTTCCAGCTCAACTCAACTCAAGTTGAAGTGACCTAAAGCAGCTGAAACCTGTCGTACACGAAGAACAAGTGTCCTATGCATGTGCCATGTATGTGGGGCCCACATAGCACCCTTCTCCACAAGTTTGTGCGTCCAAAAGCAAGCAAGCCAAACAAGGCCCTTGCTTTGAAGACCAATCAGCAACATTGGATAAGAATGAGTGGTTTCTTATTTAAATTCAAACATTAAACACATGTTTAATGTGTTTTAAGTGCCAAAACATGTGGCTAAGGATATTAGGAGCCTAAGAGGAGTTTTTTAAGCATTTAAATTTCAATTTTCGTTCAAATATTGCCACAAATTAAATTTTGGCCAACTTCTCCTTTATTCCTATATATTTCCATAAATTTTTAAAGTTAAGGTTAGAAATTTTATGAAACAATATTTTTGTGAGAATTTCTCTCAATTTTAGTTTTTCGTTGATCTTTTCTAGAAATTTTCATACTTTGTTTGAGTGTGTCAATTCCTTGATACTTCGGTTTCCTAGATCACTATCTAGAGGGTCCAAGTCCGTTAACGAAAAACATATTCGATTCGGGTCCGCTCAGTATATTGTTCAGGTTCTTTCGAGTTCAATATCGTTATAATTTTTTTAGCAACTTCAACATACAATTCTTCCATTTTGGTTATTTTAATGCATCCATGAAAGCCCTTGAAGCATTTCAACTTCATTAAATCCAGAAACGCCAGAATTCCTTCATCTCTTTTCTTTCTTTGTTTTTTTTAATTTTCTTTGTTTTCTAGTAATTTTAACATCATTCTCACGTTGATAATCTTGTGTTTATTGCAGAGTGATAAGTGCTCAACTCACTATCACTTTTTACACTTTTCATTTGTATTAATCATCAATTTTACACCTACTTGGACCAATGCATATACTAAATATGATATATTTAGGGATTATGCTATTAAAGAAAATATTTACAGAAAAGACAAACTTTACTGCATTTTTGTATCTGTGCAGGAAGAAGAATTGCTATAGCAGCAAATTGTGACCGAGGCAGGACCTGATGCCGATGCAGCAAAGGATAAGTAAAAATATGACAGACAAACTGAGGAGAAAATTGAGGAGAACGTTGTTGTACAAGAAGCCCGAAGATCGGAGCTGGATAACACGAGGAAAGCCCAAAGACAAGGCCACGCGGAAAAGCCTTCTATAAGAAATAAACTTGAAAATATTTGATTTATGTACATGACTTATTCCCTACTCCAAGTTGTATTCTACGTAGGAAAGGTTTGCCCTAGGCCAAACCTATATAAGGCATAACCGTCCAAGGGAAGAAGACACATTAGATTCATAGCTTAGAATATAGAATTAACTTTAGTTTTTCTTTTCTACATTATGTTCTAGTTTTTTTAGGCTTAGGTAAAGGTTGTAAAGTATTAATGTGAGCAACTCAAACTTTGTTTCTTGTTTCTAATGCAATAAAATATCAAAGTTTGCTTATTCTTTACCATTCTTTGTTCTTACACTCAAGCTCGGGAGAGAAGTTTGTAAGTCATCCATTTATCTAATATCGGGAGAGTTAGATTCACGAAAGGAATAAGTACGGTGTTTCTGCCATGGAATACTAACTCGGCCTAGGGATAGGTTTAGAGTTTCAGCGGCTAATAGAAGTGTAGGATTGGTTGGTGATTATAATTGATTCACACCGGGAGGTATCATCAAGGAATGGTCATCAACAGTACTTCGACTTAGGGATAAGCGGAGTCATCTAGGACACTTTGTCGAACTTTGGTAAAGTCTGCCCAAGAGCAAGGGATTGTCGCGATAGACGGATATCTTCACCGTCGAGGTAGTAATCTGCAGTCCTGCCGAGGCAGTGTTGTACATTTGTATTGGACAAAAACAAGTTGATCAAATCCACTATAAAGCACAACTGGATCCTGACCATTTTCCTTATCTTATTTTACCTTTATTTAGTTTTAATTATTTAGATAAATCATAATCCCAATTCACTTATGTTTTTTTTTATTTTCTTTTATAGAGAAAGAACATCGAAGGAAGCATATTAAGTATACCAATCCTTGAGGAGACGATACTCGATACTTATCACTTTATTACTTGACGACGTGTTCACTTGCACTAAAATTGCGCATATCTAGTACGCATAAAGTTTTTGGCGACGTTGTCGGGGATTGACAACTAAATTTTGTTTTCTTTATTTTCTTGCAACTTTTTATTATTTTTACTAATATATTTTCTTTTTGTTTTTCTTAAAAAAATTATTAGGTGTGTTTTAAATTGAAGGTTCAAGATGCAAGGAAAAAGAAAGAAATCTATTTGGGAGTTGATATTGGAAGATATGAATCGAACCAATCAAGAATTTCCTAGATTAAATGATGATTATCTATGCCAGCCAAGAGCAACCCAACAAGCTTATGCCTTGACAAATTTTTGTTTTAATTGTGGAGATGATCATTTGGTTAGCAATTGCCCATACAGTACTGAAACATTTGGCCACAGAGAGGACCATAGATGGAACCAAAAACAAAATGCTTCATGGTATGATCAAAACGCTCAACATTTTTTTTACCATGTCAATTTTGTTGATGCTACAAATATTTCATGGCAATATAATTCTTCTCAAGAGTATCCAAATTTATTTGAGGAAACATTGAAAGCATCAATGGATAGAATTGAAGAATTAATAATAGAGAAATCAAGGTCCATGAATGCATATATAGCTTATTGGATGCACCCTTGAAGAATTCGGAAAATCAATTGTAGAGATTCGAATATGCCGTTGATAACATAACCTAACAATCAATCTTTAGGGATACTGAAATCCCAACACTAGAGGACAAAGAGGAAATTCTAGAACCTCTGAGTCTAGAACATGTTGATGAGAAAGACTATCAAACATTGGATGAGTCTACAAAAATAATTGCCACAACAATGGAGAAGCCTGAAAAGGGCAATGTCATGATACCACTCAACAAGGCCGATGAGAGTAATGCTATAAAAAATTTTGAGGAGTCTGATTCCCAGGATGTTACATCAGTAATGATGCTGAAGAAGGAATCTGAATATTACTCTCACTCACAGTAGCTGATGCGTGTCAAATATGCATAATGTGTGCAAGTGAACACGTCGCAAGTAATAAGTGATAAGTATTATCGAGTTATCGTCTCTTCAGGGATTGGTATACTTAATATGCTTCTTTTGGTCTTCTTGCTTTGTAAAATAAAAGTAAAAACTCAAGTGAAATTTGGGTGTTGATTAAACTAATTAAAATAATTAAACAAAATTAAATAGGATGAGATCGAATTTGAGAAAGAGGGTATGATCCAGTTGTATTTTATAGTGGATTTGATTGATCTGTTTCTGTCTAATGCAATTGCACTGCACTACCTCGGTAGTACTGTAGATTACTATCTTTGGCAGCGACAATGTTCTCTGCCGTGGCAACCCCTTACTCTTGGGCAGATTTATCAAAGTTAGCCAAAGTGTCCTTTGATAGTTCCGCTTATTCTTAAGTCGAAACACTATTGATGATCAGTCCTTAATGATACCTCCCGGCGTTAATCAATTATAACCAACAACCAATCCTACACTTATTTTAGTCATTGAAACTCCAACCTATTCCTAGGCCGAGTTAGTATCCTCCAATCAAGTCGAATATCGTACTTACTCATTTCGTGAGTCTAACTCTCCTGAGTCTAGACAAATAGATTACTTACAAACTTCCCTCCCGGGCTTGGATGCAAGAACAAAGAATGGCAAAAATTAAGCAAACTTTAATATTTTATTGCATTGAAACAAGACAAAAAGATACAATCTTCTCTCACTAATACTCAACAACTTTCACCTAAACCCTAAGAAAGCTTAGAACATGATGGGAAGAATTGTTCCTAGAGTAAACTCTCTCAAAATTGGCTCTCCTAATCCCTTGGACGACTATGCCTTATATAGGCTTGGCCTAAGGCAAACCTTTCCTAAATAGAGTACAACTTGGAGTAGGGAACAAGTTATGTGCATAGGTTACATATTTCCAAGTTTAATTCTTCTATAAGGCTTTTTCCTACGTAGCCTTGTCCTTGGGCTTTTGATATCTTCTTCATCTCTGATCCTTGTGCTTCTTGTTCATCAACGTTCTCCATATTTTTCTCCTCAGTTTACCTTCCATATTGCTTTTTATCCTCTGCTGCCTCGGCATCAAGTCCTTCCTCGGCCTCAGTTTGCTGTTGTGCGGCGATACTTTTCCTGCAAAGTCATGAAAATGTAGTAAAATATGTTTTTTCTACAAATATTATCTTTAATAGCATAATACCTAAATATATCACATTAAGTACATGCATTGATTCAAGTAGGTGTAAAATTGATGATAAGTGCCCATGAAAAGTGTAGAAAGTGATAGTGAGTTGAGCAGTTATCGGTTGCCTAGACAATTACATGACGACATGCTCGATCACAAGATGCCGATACCGTGATAAGAGAGTATGAGATGGTAATGATTGAAACATTTTAATTTTTTAAAAACTCATCTCTTCCATTAGAGGTATCTTCGTAGGAGTCAATATTACAAGATTTGAAGCCATCCCAAATAGGATATGATTGTTTGGAAGATGATATTTTTATGGTAATTCCATCTAATATTAGTTCCAAATCAAAGTCTTTACTGATGGAGATTTTTGAGAAGCATAAAAAATAATGTGGGTTGATTCTTGAAGACTTCAAGAAAGATGGTTCTTCACTTGAATTACACCGAATTTTGGCAAAAGATTGCCAAAGCAATTGGCTATCACAACAATTGTCACGAGAATGAAGGCTATATCCAACTATGATGAAATTTAACGACAATAATTAAGTGGTTGGATGTTGAAATTAATTTCTTTCTAATAATTTATTTTTGCTTTCAGAAATAATATCAAGGTGGAGGACATGCATAGATTATAGAAGAATACAAAACAAAGATACCTCCACCATGATAATACAAAAGGGACTATCCGTACTCATTTTGGGCAGAATTGTAACTCGATGGAGGATGCAGATGGATTATAAGAAACATCAAAAACGACCCTCAAATAAAAGAAGCATCAACGTGGGAGAGTTGATCTTAAAAAAATTTACAAATACGCCGCCAAGAGAGGATGGACCAGAGACTTATGCCACAAAGTTATGTAGATCACGCAACTAGAACCAGTCTATGCAACTCTATAGCAGTTCACTGTTGACACTACTTCCGGGGCACAGTACATGGTAGACATGCTTGACACTGCCCATACCACTGTCGTAACAGACCCATACTAGGAGATTCTACAAAGGAAGACATCCATGGATATTAGACAACAGAGATACATGGAGTATCAAAGAGACTTCAACAACACACTTACTCAAATGATGCTCCACAACTTTCCATACTAAGGGGTGCAGTTTCCAGAATTTTCCACCAATATGTTCGTGACGGCTGCACCATACACAGAGACAACACTAGCTCCAGGAGGACCGAGACCATTCTTCCCCACAAGAACTCAACAACAGTTTCACGCTGCTGGCCCATCTAGGGCAGAAGATTCTGCCGCGGTATCATTTGCCAGTAGAAGACCTTCCAAGAGGAGGGCAGTCTTCAGTACTCCCCCAAGATCACCAATCATCATGGACAGTCTATTAAATGAGATAAATGCCTATGTACACCAAAGCTCAGATGCTATCGGGCCAACAATTCACCATGCTGAGGTAGATCCAGAAAACGATATAGGGACTGATATCATGAAGACCGAAGATAAAGGTGAAGAAGAGGTGAACTCTCCCATGCAACGAACAACACCTACAAGAGTTCAGCCACCAAGACAAGCAAAGACTCAACCATCTCCATCATCAAGGACGTAGCAATCATCAACAAGATCCACAAAGTTAATTATGGAGGATAGCTCTTCGGAGTCATTATAATTTTTTTTGTTGCCTTTATAATTGCTTGTTTCCTCTTCATATTTTGTTACCTACTGCTTGTCCATAATTTTAGCATTAAGGACAATGCTCGGTTTGAGTTTGGGGATGTAGAGCCACTACCAAGGCAATCCACTGCCGTAGCCTTGCCATGAAAAGAGAGTTTTTAGTGATAATTTTTTTATGTCCACCAGTTTACTTGATATTGTTGTCCATACTCTTGCACTGCCCATCATCAATATTGTTTTAGTTTATTCTTTTAAGGCAATAGAAATATTTCTCCTTACCATAGTTCTGTTCTATTTTGAAGGGTTAATTTTAGGAGACTTAAGGAGAAAACTTAGAAGCTTACTATAAGGTTGAACTTAAAACACTTTTGGGACTTGTTTAGCTATAGAAATTCTTTTAATGAACTTAGGTGATAAAGATTTAGATCTTTGAAATGTGACTAGAGGTGCTTATAACTGGCTCTAGGAAATACTCTTCTTCATGCTAGAGGTACCCAAAATTTGCTCTAGTATGCTTAAAATAATAGAAAAAGAAATAAGATAATAAGTAGGAGAAAACACAATCCTTGAGGTGCCCGAATTTGAATCAAGAAATTGTTGTTTTAAGAAGAGTACACTAAATCCAAGTCTATTTGTATTGAACTTAGAGTTTATCTAAGAAGGCCCTTAATCAAAATTGTCCATAAAAACGCGCACACGCACTAAACCTTATAGTTTGTCTTCTAGGTAAACCCTTAGGTAACCGAAAGGTTAAGTCTAAAGAACAGACATAGTTATGGTGGGGAGAAGAGATGGAAACATAAGACCAAGAAGGAATAAAATTTGACAAACTGATGGTTTGCATTGCTTGAGGACAAGCAATAGTTCGAGTTTTAGGGTGTGATAAGTGCTCAACTCATTGTCACCTTTTACACTTTTCATGGGTATTAATCATTAATTCTACACCTACTTGGACCAATACATATACTTAATGTCATATATTTAGGGATTATGCTATTAAAGATAATATTTACAAAAAAGACAAGCTTTATTGCATTTTTGTATCTGTGCATGAAGAAGCATTGTCGCGGAAGCAAACTGTGCCGAGGCAGGACCTGATGCCGAGGCAGTAGAGGAAAAGTAACAATATGGCGGGAAAAATAAGGATAAAATTGAGGAGAATGTTTTTGGACAAGAAGCCCAAGGATCAAAGCTAGATAACACGAGGAAAGCCCAAAGACAAGGCCACGCGGAAAAGCCTTCTAGAAAAAATAAACTTGGAAATATTTGATTTATGTACATGACTTATTCCATACTCCAAGTTGTATTCTACGTAGGAAAGGTTTGCCCTAGGCCAAGCCTATATAAGACATAGCCGTTCAAGGAAGAAGACACATTAGATTCATAGCTTAGAATATAGAATTAGCTTTAGTTTTTCTTTTCTACATTATGTTCTAGTTTTGTTTAGGCTTAGGTGAAGGTTGTAAAGTATTAGTGTGAGGAAGTCAAACTTTGTTTCTTGTTTTTAATGCAATAAAATATCAAAATTTGCTTATTCCTTGTCATTCTTTGTTCTTACATTCAAGCTCAGGAGAGAAGTTTGTAAGTCATCCATTTATCTAATATCGGGAGAGTTAGATTCACGAAAGGAATAAGTATGGTGTTTCTACCATGGAACAATAACTCGGCCTAGGGATAGGTTTAGAGTTTTAGCGGCTAATAGAAGTGTGGGATTGGTTGTTGATCATAATTGATTCACGCTAGGAGGTATCATCAAGGACTGGTCATCAACAGTACTTCGACTTAGGGATAAGCGAAGTCATCTAAGGATACTTTGCCGAACTTTTGTAAAGTCTGCCCAAGAGTAAGGAATTGTCGCGATAGACGTATATCTTCACTGTCAAGGCAATAATCTGTAGTCCTATCGAGGCAGTGTTGTACAATTGCATTGGACAAAAACAAGTTCGTCAAATCTACTATACAAAATAACTAGATCCAGACCATTTTCCTTATCTTATTTTACCTTTATTTAGTTTTAATTATTTAGATAAATCACAACCCCAATTCACTTGTGTTTTTTTTTTATTTTCTTTTATAGAGCAAGAAGATCAAAGGAAGCATATTAAGTATATCAATCCCTGAGGAGACGATACTTGATACTTATCATTTTATTACTTGACGACGTGTTCACTTGCACTAAAATTGCGTATATCTAGCACGTATCATAGAGATATGCTTGCTACTATCTGATAGGTGTGGTATAAGGCTTTTTGAGTGCAAGTGTACACGTCGTCAAGTAATAAAATGATAAGTATATCGTGTATCATCTCCACAGGGATTGGTATACTTAATATGTCTTCCTTCGTTCCCTTGCTCCTGAAAATAAAATAAAGAAACAAATAAGATGATTTGTTTTATCTAACTAAATAATTAAATAACAAAACATAAAATAAAGAGCTGAGAACGATTATAGAGAAAGTGGGTAAGATCCAGTTGCATCAATTAGTCGATTCAATTGATCTTCTTCTTGTCTAATACAATCACACAACACTACTTCAATAGTACTGTAGATACTGCCTCGGCAACGCTGGTGCTCTTCTGTCGCGGCAATCTCTTGCTCGTGGGCAGAAGTATCAAAGTTCAGCAAAGTGTCCGTAGGTGACTCCGCTCATCTCTGAGTTAAAGTATTGTTGATGCTCGGTCCTTAACGATACATCTCAGCGTAAATCAAAGATAACCACCAACCAATCCAACACTTCTTTTAGCTGCTGAAACTCTTAACCTACCCCTTAGTGCCTCCACAAGGGCATAGGCCGAGTTAGTGTCTACGACACCGTACTTATCCCTTTTGTGAATCTACACCTCTCGATGCTAGATAAATAGATTACTTGCAAACTTCCCTATCGGGCTTGGATACAAGAACAAAGAATGGCAATAGGATAAGCAAACTTTAATTTTATTGCATAAGAACAAAGATACAAGAATTAATCTCCTCTCACTAATATCGACAACCTTCACCTATCCCTAAGAAGTTTAGAACATATTATCGTGTAAGTACAATTCTTAGGGAGGAAGGGTTTTCTCTACAAATTAGCTCTCTTAACAATATGACTGGCTAGGGTATTTATAGTCTTAATGAGTTGGCCGTATCTGTGGAGTGCATATGAATGCATCTCCCATTTTCGCTTTCTCTTTCTGGCCCGTATCTGTCTGCATGAGTTGGCTAGTCCCTTCGGTGCATTCGACTTCTCCTTTGAGTTTTATTCTTTTACCGAATAGTCCGCCGCGCGTGTTGCCCAGGCAGGATATTTTAGTACCCTTATTTGGTATATGGAGAGCCTTACATTCTTTTGGAGTGTCTGAATTTGACAGATTGTGGAAGGCATTCAACTTGATTTATTGATCATTTATTCGCATTGTGAGTTCGCCATTCTCCACATCAATGATAGTGCGTCCAATAGCAAGCAAAGGTCAACCCAATATGATCGGTGCATTGTCGTCAGCTTCACAGCAAGGACAAGAAAGTCAGCAGGGAAGATAAACTTGTTAATTTTCACCATAATGTCTTCGATTTTACCTTTAGGATGCACGTAAGACCGATCCACAAGTTGGAGCAGTACTGTTATTGGTTTTGCATGTCCAATTCCGAGTTTCTAAAAAACTGATTTGGGCATTAAGTTGATGCTTGCTCCCAAGTCGCATAGGGCCTTTCCTATATAACCATCTCCAATTGCACAGAGAATTGTAAAGCAGTCAAGATCTTTTAGTTTGGGTGGCATGCGATTATGTAGCATTGTCATGCAACCTTTAGTGGCTTCTGAAATTGGTGATCCTGTTTCTGCTTCTTCAGCCTCTGTGAAAAAGGAGGTGGTGGTCTAATATCTTCTAGGTTTCCTTGGATATTGAGTTTTAGACCTGGGGTAAATTTTTCTACAGCTGCCTCGGCAGAAGGTTCTGATACTGCTAGTTTTGTTGTCGTGGCAGAGCTATTGGCAGGGTCCTGCTCAGCCTCTGAGTCCTCATGTGGTTGCTTTTCTAGTTGGACTCTTTCGGTTGAAGTCTCTTCTTTATTTTTCAATTGTAGGCCACTTCTAGTTGTGATTACCTTGCATTGTTCGTGACCTAACACCTTAGCAACTTCAGTATTGCTAGGTAAACCTCCTGGTGGTCGAGTATTTTGTCGTTGGGCGAATTGACCAACCTGGATTTCTAGGGATTTTATTGCAACCTCCTGGTTCTGCAGTCTCATCTCGGTTCTGTTCATGAAGTCATTAGTTCGCTTCATGAAGTGGCTATTCTCCATCATGTAAGCATTAGTCTTTTACATAAAAGCTGTGAGAGAATCGACCAATGCATTTAGAGATTGTTGTTGTTGTACCTACTGCTCTGGCATGGGCTGCTGAGTGTTCTGCTGCGGTAGGTTCTGGCTCTGTTGCTTAAATCTAGGGGCTTGATTAATTGGATTCAAGGCATTATTAGGGTTACTCCATGAGAAGTTCGGATGCCTTTTCCAAGAGGGGTTATAATTGTTGGACATCATTGGATTGTTTCTGCTATAATTTCCAACATATAGGCCGGTCTTCTCATCTGGCATATAATTTGATGAGTTATCTGCCTTAACCTCATGTATACTTCTTTGGGTTTGCATATTCTGAACCATCTTGGTCAGAGAAGCCAATTGTGCTGCCACCGGACTTGATGTATCTAATTCATGGGTTATGGTATGACGTCTCATTCCTCCTCGCCTTGATGTGGGAAATTGGAAATCAGAAATCGTTCCTTGTGAGTTTGTTCAGAATTCCAATGGCTTCCGCGGATGCTCTATCTAAAAGTTTCCCATTTGTGGAAGCATCTAGCATCATCCTTGTGGAGGGATTGGTAGCATTATAGAACATGGAGACTTGCGTCCACAAGGGAAAATCATGTAATGGGCATTTATTTAGTAATTCTCTGTAGTGTTCCCATGCATCATACATTTGTTCATCTTCATCTTGCCAGAATGATGTAATCTCATTACGAATGCGGTCATAGAGATTTGTCAGATTAAACCTAGTAATGAATTCTCGGCAAAGTTCCTTCCAAGATCCGATTGATCCTGCTGGGATACCATTCAACTAAGTCTTCGCCCTATCCCTCAGTGAATAGGGGAACAATTTTAAGCGTAGAATATCTTCATGGATTCCTTGAATCTTAAAAGAGTTGCACACTTCCATGAAAGATTTAAGATGTTGCCTTGCATCTTCAGTAACAGACCCACTAAACTGTTCAATTGTGTTCAACATGTTGAACATTACTGGTTTAAGCTCAAAGTGAGTTGCTTCGATCTCTGGGGTAACTACGCTATGATTGAGTCTGTTTAGATCTTCCACCAGATAGTCTCTAACAGTAAGTTGCCTCGGCAATAGTTGCGGCAGTGGCTGCTGCGGCATTGCTAGCGGTAGTACATTATGATCCATAGGTGGCATTTGTCCTATCGGTGGATTGTCCATAGCTTGGAACAGATTGCGTCTTAGATTATGTCTTGTACATTCAATCTCAGGATCCAACTCGTGCAATGGTCCACTCGGATTTGCCCTAGTCATAAACCAAATAAAATAAAATAAAATAAATAAAGTTAAACTTAAAGTTAGATAACTAATAATTAAAGAGCAAGAAAATTAAAGAAAATAAAATTCAGTTGCCAATCCCTGGCACCGGCGCCAAAAACATGATAGGCGTGGTATAAGCGCTTTTTGAGTGCAAGTGTACACGTCATCAAGTAATAAAATGATAAGTATATCGTGTATCGTCTCTACAGGGATTGATATACTTAATATGTCTTCCTTCGTTCCCTTGGTCCTAAAAATAAAATAAAGACACAAATAAGATGATTTTTTTTATCTAACTAAATAATTAAATAACAAAATATAAAATATAGAGTTGAGAACGATTATAGAGAAAGTGGGTAGGATCCAGTTCCGTCAATTAGTGGATTCAATTGATCTTCTTCTTGTCTAACGCAATCACACAACACTGCTTCGATAGTACTGCAGATAGTGCCTCGACAACGCTGATGCTCTTTTGCCGCGACAATCTCTTTCTCGTGGGCAGAAGTATCAAAGTTCAGCAAAGTGTCCGTAGGTGACTCCGCTCATCTTTGAGTCAAAGTGCTGTTGATGCTCGGTCCTTGACGATACCTCTCGGCATAAATCAAAGATAACCACCAACCAATCCAATACTTCTTTTAGCTGCTGAAACTCTTAACCTACCCCTTAGTGCCTCCACAAGGTAATAGGCCGAGTTAGTTTCTACGACACCGTACTTATCCCTTTCGTGAATCTAAACCTCTCGATGCTAGATAAATAGATTACTTGCAAACTTCCCTCTCGGGCTTGGATACAAGAACAAAGAATGGCAATAGGATAAGCAAGCTTTGATTTTATTGCATAAGAACAAAGATACAAGAATCAATCTCCTCTCACTAATATCGACAACCTTCACCTATCCCTAAAAAGTTTAGAACATATTATCGTGTAAGTACAATTCTTAGGGAGGAAGGGTTTTCTCTACAAATCAGCTTTCTAGACAATATGGCCGGCTAGGGTATTTATAGTCTTAACCTAGGGCAAACTAATCCTAAATAGACTTCAACTTGGAGTAGAGAACAAATCTTCTTCAAAGAATCTGATATTTCTAAGTTTGCCACCTTTTAGAAGGGTTTTCCCGCTTGGTCTTTGAATTGGGCTTTTAGCATGCTAGCCTGGTCCAATTGATGCGCTGTATCTTCTAGAATATTCTCTATATTTTTATCTTTCTTTGTGCCTCTATTGTTGGTGCTGCCACACTGGATTCTTCTGCGACCTTGCTTCTGCCTCGGCCGCTGCACTGCTTTACTACCGCTTCAGCTCTGGATATTCCTGCATGTACAAAAATTGTAATAATATCTGCAATCTCTATAAATATTAACTTTGTATGTGATGATAACAGAATATCTAATATTTGAGCAAAGAGTCTATATTTCAGTTCAAGTTGGTGTAGAATGGATGCTTAAAGTACCATAAGAAGGGTAGTAAATAACTTCCTTTTAGGCACTCATCACTATCCTAGATTCGTTTCAAACAAGGATGGTTGTTTTTGACGAAACGTAAGCATATATCACCCCTGATAGGTGTATCGATACCCTAGAGGGGAAAATTAGGCAAAACAAGCCTGTGTATCAAAACCAAACCTTCCAGTAACGTTTTAGTTTGATACACCTCAAGAGCGTATCAAAACAGGGGTCTATATCGAAACCCCATGTAAGTGTATCGATACATGCTAGTCTTCTTGACCTTAAATCAACATAGTAGTGTATTGAGATGTGAGTGAAGCGTATTGATACAACTGACGTTTCGATACCCTCTTATAGGTGTATCGATACGCTTGGGCAGATATGCCCAAGTTTTAAGGGTTGTTTAGAGAGTTTCATAAATTACTAAATAGGTCCCTAAGGGTTAATTAAATCTCATAATAGACACTAAAACTTGAAAATTGGGATATGGACCTTAATATGATAACTTATGTCAATAAACTTAGTTTTTGGCTTGATTTTATGGTATAGTGCAATGTGAGATCCTAGGTGGATCACTTGTTTGGTTAGATTCCTTGTTTGATGGGACCCGAATACCTACTTGTTGAGTTTATTGATCTTGAAAGATGACCAACAGGGGGTGAATTGACAATTAAAATTTTTGGTGGAGGAATTTTGGTAAAAAATATGAAATTGAAGGACATAAAGAATTATAGTGGTTCAAGCTTTGGGACAAGCTCTACATCCACTACCTTAGCTCCCACTAAGAATTTTGAAACCAATTCACTAAATAATTTGACCTTTTTCTCGGTTCAAAGGATAACCGTTACAATTCGAATCAATTCTTCTACCCAAGAATTGATTTAACCTCACAAGATTGAAATAAAAGAAAGATGGGAAAATAAATTTCTCTCACAAGAATGATAAGCCCCAAATACAAAAACATTCTCCACAAACTGAATTATAAATAATCAAAATAAAGTACACAAGTTGGGATTCAAGAATATGTAATGAAGTGCTTTGAGTTGGATTTTGTATGCTTGGATGTTGCTTGAGGTTCAATAGTCCTTAATGCTGTTGAAAATGCTTCATTTTATACCCTTTTATTGATTTCTAACCGTTTTTGTTGTTGAGAATGTAAATAAGGACGTTGAGACTTTATCTTCCCACCATAAATGCACTCTACAGCAGGCGGTATCGAAACACGGGGTACCTATCTCGAAACAGACCAAAGTAGAAGGAGTCGTTGTGCATTTATTATAAGGGGTATGGATATATGGTTCGATATCGTTTGAATCTGTAATTATTGGTATCGAACCTTGTTTTGGAACAGACTAACCATCATTTAAAAACTTAATTGTCAACAATGGTCGACTCATTAAATGCCAAAAGAGCCGTTGGAAATTAAAGGGGGTATCGATACTAGGAGTCATATTTTTAAAGAATTTTAAAATAATTAAAAAGCCTCGAAGTGGTTCGATACATGGTTCAAAACAGACATTGGCAGTGAGTTTTGGTATCGAACCCTGTTTCGATACTTGTTTTTGATTTTAAGAACAAGGCTTTAAAAGACAGGGAGGTATCGATACCATTGATATGGGTATCGATACTCTCGTATAAAACACTTAGAAAATTTTATTTCAAAGTTTTTGGTTTGACTTAAAAGCAAATTTTTGACTTAGAGACTAAAAAATTTATTGCAAAATAGTTCTTATACAAGATTGTTATATCAAAATCAATTTTAGTTTTACAATCTCCCCTTTTTGATATAACAAAACCAGTGTGAATTTTTAAGTTTGAAATCAAAATTTTAGGTTCCAAAACTTTGAAAAAAAAATAAGGACTCCCCTTAATATGATGGTTCCTAAAAAAACTTAAAAACAATATAACTCTCCATTTTTTGTTAGATCAAAATCAATATAAGGGATAAAATAAATCATAGCAAGAATTAATAGTAAACCATATAATCCATAGCATTAAATGAAATATCCAAATACAAAATAAAAAGTCCAAAGCATAGTAAATAAAATACTAACGGTGCAAATGTTCGAATATGAATGTAAATGCAACATAAGACTAAAGATAAACAACATAACTAGTCCTAGATAGCCATAGCAAAGCAAGATAAAGGCTAAGATCACTCATCGTCGCCATCACCATCAACTCCATCATCATCATTTTTATCCTCATCTTCATCATTGACGTTGTTATCTTGAGTGGAAGATGTTTGAAGATGTCGGAGAGCTTCAAGAGTGACCCGCATGGAAAGGTTTTGACTCTCAAAATTGGTCAACCTTGTATCTATAGCATCAAAGCGGGAGTTGAAGTGAGTGGAGAGAGAATCAAGCCGGGCATCCACAATATCAAAACGAGTATCCAAACTTGTGAACCTCGCATCCATATTGTCAAAGCAGGAAGTGAGAAAAGCCATAAGGTCAACGCTTGGAGCAACTTGACGAAGAGGTTCTGGATCAACGGGAACACGAGGAGGGAAAGGAGTACCGCGAACCCACTCATCGTTGGAGACATACTGAAAGTGGGATCGGTTAAGGGAAGTCTCGCCAATTGGTTCTTTGACGGACTCCACATTGTCAAAAGAGCAATCGATTCCCAAATGAAAGAAAATAGAGATAAGAACACAAGCATATAGAAAGGATTGGATAAGTGGAGTGGCACTATTTTGAATATGTCACACAATATCGGAGAACACAATTTGGGCTAGATTTGGGCGAATACCCTCATGAAAGAATTTGAGCCAAAAACTATCAACTTGACGGATACGAGAGTACTTACCATTTGATGGACGAATCCACCAAGAGATGATAAGATGAAGGAACCTATCATGTACGTCAAGAGAAGTGACAGATCCGGTAAAATCCCCAAGAGATTCCTCATCATCTATACCCTCATCCTTGAGACCAAAAACATCGACAAAGGTGGCAACATTGACTTTGAAAGATTGACCCATAAGAAACGATTCAATGGCCACTACCTTGCTCTTGTCCTTAGAGAGAATACATGAGGCATTAGTATAAAAGAGGAGGACAAGAGTGGAAAAGAACTTGCCTGTGTGAGTGAGAAAGCTCAAGAATTTTCAACCCACAATGTGATCGTAGTACCGGAATTGGAACTTGAAAGAATCCATAAACGAGACATCCACACACCACTCCTTTTTTAGAGTACAGTTGCGGTAGAGATTGAAGTTGTCAATCCTACTCGCAGTATTCAAACTTTTGGCAAAAACTTCTTGAATATCAATTCGAAAAGGGCGAGAGGACGAGGAGCTACCGGCTTCGGTACGTGATCTTTTTTTTGGTGTCATTGATCTAGAGATTAAAACAATTTAGGATTAATTTCATAAAAAATATTTATTCTCTATCAACCTAATTCAATCCTATTAATCAATAATTCAAGGTATTTGAGAATTTAAAAAAAAATTAAAATTTTAGTGAAAATATGATAAAATCAATTTATATTCGAATGAAAAAATTTTTGATTTTGAAAAATTTTGTAAGATTATGAAAACCTTTACAATAAGAATTCAAAATATGTTCAGAATCTAAATTTTAACAACCTAAAATCAAACGAAAATAAGGTTTTTCAAAAATTACCTTGATTATGGATTAGGAAGAAATTGAGGTTTTTGAAGCACCGATTGATGATATAGTGTAGGCTTTGATGTAATAATGTAAAACCCTCAAGAAAAACACTTGATTTCGTGTGAAAACTGATGGATTTGAGAGGATTTTATGTGGAATTTGCGGCTAGGGTTTGAGAGAATTTTAGGAAGTGTTTTAATGTGATTAAAAATAAGTTTGAAGTGTTTTAAAGCATTCTGCCGCCGCGTGGTTCGATACCGGTATCGAAACAGCCTATTTTGATGCTAGTATCGATACCCTGGTATCAAAACTTGGTTCAATACCAGTTCTTCCCAAAAAAATTCCCAGATGAACTTAATGAACAGGTATCAAAACAGGTGTTTGCTGTATCGATATCAATTAGTTGTGCTTTGCATTTTAGGCTTCTAAAGTACTAGGAATGAGTCTCTAAAGTCCCTAAAGTCATGCAAATGATGTTATGACATGATTAAAAGGCATGAACAAGATCATACTCCCCCTAACAATGTGCATAGAAGCAACAATATTCAAAATAACATAGGCATGATTTTAATCAAGATTCAAGCAAAATTTTGCATAAAAACGACACTTAAGAGTTCAAGATAGGCTAGTTAGATCTAACTCTCTCCTAAGGGTCCAAAAGCGCTCTTTGTCTAAAGGTTTAGTAAAAATATCCGCTAATTGGTTTAAGGTGTCAACAAACTCTAAAATAACATCATTTTTAGATATATGATCTCTAATAAAGTGGTGTCTAATTTCTATATGTTTGGTTCTAGAGTGTTGAATGAGGTTCTTGGTAAGACATATGGAACTAGTATTATCGCACTTTAGAGGAATGGTTTTTACATTAATTCCATAATCTAAGAGTTGTTTCATCCATAACACTTGAGCACAACTCCCTAAGGATATGTACTCCGCTTCGGTGGTAGATAAGGCTATACTATTTTGTTTCTTAGAGAACCAAGATATGAGCATACTACCTAGGAATTCACAAGTTTCGGAAGTACTTTTCCTATCTATCTTACAACCTCCATAATCCGCATTCGAATAAGTATGTAGACCAAAGGATGAGTCTTTAGGATACCAAAGACATAAACAAGGTGTATCTCTAAGGTACCTAAACATTCTCTTTATGGCTACAAAGTGAGATTCTCTAGGACTAGCTTGAAACCTAGCACACAAGCAAACACTAAACATAATATTCGGTCTACTTGCAGTAAGGTAAAGCAATGAACCTATCATAGATCTATACAATTTAGAATCAACACACTTACCTACTTCATCCTTGTCAAGCTTAGTAGATGAGCTCATAGGAGTAGCTTGAGGTTTCACATTCTCTAAGCCAAACTTCTTGAGCATATCCTTGACATATTTTTCTTGATTGATGAAGGTGTCATCCTTCCTTTGCTTAATTTGGATTCCCAAAAAGAATGAGAGCTCCCCCATCATGCTCATCTCGAATTCACCTTGCATTAGCTTAAAAAATTCTTCACAATAACACTCATTAGTAGATCCAAAAATCATATCATCGACATAAATTTGAACTACTAAGATGTCATTTTTAAACCTTTTTATAAAAGGTATAGTATCCACCTTCCCTTTTGCAAAACCCTTTTCAATCAAAAAGTTTGAAAGCCTTTCATACCAAGCTCTAGGGGCTTGTTTCAAACCATATAAAGCTTTAGTTAATTTTAAAACATGATTTGGAAATTTTAAATTTTCAAAACCCGGTGGTTGTTCAACATATACTTCTTCATTTATAAAACCATTTAAGAAAACACTTTTGACATTCATTTAAAAAAGCTTGAAATCATGATAACATACAAATACAAGTAACATCCTAATGGCTTCCATTCTAGCTACGGGTGCATAGGTTTCATTGAAATTTATTCCCTCTTCTTGAGTGTAACCTTGAGCAACTAATCTAGCTTTATTTCTCACAATGTTACTACTCTCATCTAGTTTGTTTCTAAAAACTCAATTAGTTCTTATAGTAAATTTATTACTAGGCCTATCAATTAATGTCCATACATTACTTCTCTCAAATTGATTTAACTCTTCTGGCATAGCCAATATCCAATAATCATCATCTAAGGCTTCATTGATATTCTTAGGCTCTATGCATGAGATAAATATAATATGGTTCACTAATCTAAGAGAAGAACGAGTAGTTACTCCCTTGGATGGATCACCCGAGATTTCACCACTTTTGACTTAGTTGAACTCTCTTGGGTAGCTCACTCCCTTTTCTTCAAGCTTTACATTTCCTAAAGCCTCTATTGGAGGGTCTTGTGTTTCCTCATTGTTGAAGTCCCATCCACCTTTGATTCTTGTCCATCATCAATGGTTTCAATGATTCCTACATCATCATCATCACAAGAATCCTTCTTACGAAGGAGGTTATTATCGAAAACCACATGTATTGACTCTTCTACAGCTAAGGTTCTTTTGTTAAAAACTCTATAAGCCTTTGAATTTATGGAATATCCGAGAAAATGGATTCATCACTTTTTGTATCAAATTTACCTAGATTGTCTTTTCCATTGTTTAAAACAAAACACTTGCACCCAAAAGGGTAAAAATAGCTAATGTTAGGCTTTTTAGATTTTAAAATCTCATAAAGAGTTTTCTTTAAAATTGGCCTAATCATTACTCGATTAATAATATAACATGAAGTGTTTGTGTCTTCCGCCCAAAAATACTTAGGTAAATTGTTTTCATAAAGCATGGTTCTAGCCATTTCTTCTAAAGTTCTATTTTCCTCTCAACTACCCCATTTTGTTAGGGAGTGCGAGGAGCCAAAAAATTGTGGTTAATCCCATTTTCATTATAAAAATTTTCAAAACCTAAATTTTGAAATTCGGTTCCATGATCACTTCTAATATGAGAAATTCTTTGATCAAGATCATTTTGAGAAATATTTGAAAATGTGATGAATTTTTTAAGGCTTCATCTTTTATACTTAAAAATAGAACCTAGGTGTATCGAGATTAATCATCAACAATAACAAAAGCATATGATTTTCCACCCAAGCTAGTTGTCCTAATAGGTCCAAAAAGATCCATATGAATCAATTGTAATACTCTACTAGTTGAAACATCATTAATGGACTTAAAAGAAATTCGCTTTTGTTTACCTTTAGCACATGCATCCCAAATTTTATCTAAGGAAAACTTGAGCTTAGGTAAACCTCTAACTAGATTTTGGGAGGCTAGTTTCTCTAAAACTCTTATGCTAGCATGTCCTAGTTTCCTATGCCATAACCATGCATCATTTTCATCACTAGAAACTAAGCATGCATGAGAAAGGTTAATGTCATCTAGTTGCACCATATATATATTTCCTATGCGATGACCTATGAGTAATGTTCTATTTGATTCTACATCTATTATTTTGCAACCATGTTTATCAAAAGAGACATAGAAACCTTTATCACACAATTGACTAATGCTCAAAAAATTATGCTTAATACCATTAACAAGCAAGATATTTTCAATTAAAATAGAGGAGTGATTACCAATAGAGCCAATACCCTCAATTTGGCCTTTGGAGTTGTCACCAAATGTCACTACTCCAACTTTTTTGTGCTTTAACTCCTTAAATCGTCCATTATCTCCGGTCATATGACTTGAGCATCCACTATCAAGGTACCACATGTTTTGACTTGAAGCTTTGGCCTTGAAGCAATGCTCAACCTACAAACAAAGATTTAGTTTTTGACTTTTTATCATCAATTATCACCCATTTATTTCATCGATATGTACCTCATTCTTTTGTGACATGATATATTTATAGACAAGGACAAAGACAAAATTTGAAGTTATAATACATAACATAGATGTTTTGAGGAACAAATTTATAAATAAAAATTATTTTTTAAAAAATTTACATAGAAAACAAAGGTGAAAAATTTCTTCCACCATCCCGTATGATTCTACCATTGTTCATCAACACGCGCGAACCCATGTATGGTTTAAACATGGTGGACACATGTCTACCCTAAAATTTAAATTTTATTTATTACTTATCCATTTATCGATTGTATGCACTTTAAAAATTGGATTTTTGTATTAATTATCGATCTCACAAGTTATTCCCATCGAGAGATTTGTTTAATTATTTATGCATGAAAACAACTCATACAAGTATGCAAATTCCATAAACATATGAATTTAGAAGTACTTTTAATCTCTTTATGTTTGATGTTAAGTTTAATTACATCATAGTTCATAAATTAAGATTCTTGATAAGTCTTACAAGCAAATATTTAGTGGACACTAGATTTTTCCCCGCACAATGATTTCAAGCACTTATATATATTTTGCTTTCATGCATACCTTTTTGGAGATGATGAATTTGGTTTTGAGTTAACCTTTTATAATAACATGTGCTACTAACTATAAGTTGCTTTCATGCATGCTTATTGGAGACGATGAATTTGATTCTTATTCTAATATGTACTTATTATGAAATAAAATTTGTGAATTTTAAAATTAAGTAAATCACATTATAAAGTCATATTAATATATTTTTAAATATCAGTAGAGAAAATTATGAGCAGGTTGACATTAGACATGTGAATCACATCATAAGTTAATTGGAGAGAAATTATTTTTTGTTGCTTCATTCTATTTGTTGTATTATGTAAAATTTTGAGTAAATCGACGTTAAACATGTATTTTACGAAGATAAAAAAGTAACCAATAAGATGATAAGATTATGTTTATATATTGATTCTCAATTTTTCTGCATTCTTTTGACGTTGTTCTTAATTTTCTGCATGAAGATCTTGGTAATTGAGTTATAGATTGTGTTCATTGCTTTATTCTATTCAATGTATTTATTGTTAAATTTATCTCATTGCTTGTTTATGTAAAATTACTAGGGTGGAAATTGTCTGTCTCCTTCTCATGTCTTCTTCTATGTTTCTGTTTTAAATTAGAGGGTTTAAAGTTTAAGGATAGGGTTGTGGTTAGGGTTTAAGAGATTATGGGTAGTGTGTATTTTTTAAGGGTTAGGGTTTAGGATATAAAAAATAAAGGTTAGAGTTTAAAATCTAATTTTTTAGAAAATTTCAGTAGGAGACATGAAAGGGGCATAATAAAAAGGCCGATGAATTTACTCATATTACTATGGGTGGAAATCATCTACCTTTTTCTCATACATCCCCATTTGTGCCTCTGCTTTAAATTAGAGGTTTAGGGTATAGGGTTTAAGTTTTAAGGTTAGTGGTTGTGGTTAGGGTTTAGAGAATTAGGGGTAGGGTATATTTTTAAGGATTAGGATTTAGAATATAGAAAATTAGGGTTTAGAGAATTAGGGGTAGGGTATATTTTAACTGAAGGCACAAAAGGATACATAGAAAAGAGTAGAAGATTTTTGCTCATATTATTATACCCTTTTCCTCTAAATTAGATTTAAGAAGGTTTTTAACGAGACTTACAACAATATATGCTTCACTTTTATTAAAAAAAACTAATTCTTAACCCTTAACTATTTTTTCCACAATGCGTTTCTTTATATTTTTAACTTAATATTTTTTAAGAATTATTTTTCGATAAAAAAGCAGATGATTTTTATGTTTTCAAATGAGTAAATGACATTTTTCCGTAAAAGTTCATTTGTTGGGTTTTAATTGAATTCTTGGATTAATGTTGATTGGGCCAAGTCTTATTCTTGTGAACTTGAATTTAAATTAATGTAAGCAGCCTCTTAAATACCCTTATTTTATTTTACGTATAATATAATATTTAATTCGAATTAAATTTTTTAATATCATAATATAATCATTAGATATGTCTATATAATCATTAGATATGTCTAAATAATCACTTAATTTTTACGGATTAAGATAAAAGCTATTTTTTTATTATTCAAATAGTTAGATATTTGAAACATCGAATACCAAAAATGTAAATTTCTTAACACCCTATTAACACCCTGTATAATCACTTAATTTTTACAGATTAAGATATAAGCTATTTTTTTACTATCCAAAAATGTAAATATTTAAATATTTAGCTATATCTATTTTTTTAATATCCAAATATTAACACCCTATTATTTGGTATTGTAAATTATTAAAAAGTTAAACTAAATAACGTGAATTACACAATAAAATAGTAAAATTTCTTAATTTCTATTTTGAACGAGCGTTGATAAACGGTTGATCAGAATTGTTACTAACATCCTTTACTAACATCCTTTTTACTAACATCCCTTTTACTATGGGTCGAAATAATCAATAACCGTTTCGCGCACACCGCAATACCTATTGAATCTCCCACCGCATCTCTCCGATATCGTCCACCACATCACCCACCACATTTTTAGGCTAACATTAAAAAAATAAATTAAAAAAATCAAATATAATAATAATTAATAAGTAAATAAATAAATAAATTACCACAGATTTTTTAGTAACCTTCGATGCAAAGTGAAAGTAGTGGAAGTCGAAATCTTCGTTCTTGTCTACGTTTTCTTTTTTAACCCATTCATCGAAATCAGAATCTTTTGCACTACTTGTTATCTTTTCCTTATAAAGTTATTTCTAAAAGAAACAGATATAAACATATAGATATAAGAATATAAAGAAATTATAGTATAAAAAAAATTAAAAACTAGAATAAAGATTCTTACGTACATTAATCTTCGAAACGCAACTAGAATTTGTGAACTAATGAGATGCCAGGACCTGAAATCAACTGAAGAAGAAAATAGGTAAAAGAGAAATAAGAAGTTTAAGTAAGAAAGAAGAATTTTATTTATAAGCAAATCGATACTCTTCTCAGTACAAGCAACCTCCTTTTAACCTAAGGAGAGAAAACACCTAAAATACAGCGTGTCACTTAACAGATCTGACAATTGACAAACAGAAACAAACGTAGCTAAAAAATAATAATATAAATCACCTCCCATTATAAACATGGTTTTATGGCTGCAAACACTCTTCTCAGTCTTGGCTATATCCCGAACGTGATCGAAACTTGCTCTGATATCAACTGTTACAGACTTAATCTTTTTCAAATTATCCTTACGGTATTAGCACTCTCAAGCTATGCTAACAAAAACCTTAATTTGGATAACTTAAGGGCTTGAAAATTAAGAGAATTGAGAAGGCAAGAAATAAACACTTTATTAAGCTTTATAAGGCTTAATACTTACACTATTACTTGATGATTTATAAATGAGGTGGGTGGTCATATTTATAGGCCCCTAAGTTACAAATGGATGACTAAGATTATTTTGATCTGACGGCTAATATTTTACCTCCGTAAATATTTACAATGACATATACTTTTCAAGATATTTTTACAAATATCCTTACATATTTACAAGTAACCAAAAATATAAATTTTCGAGAACCAAATATCAACACCCTTTTATTTGGTATTGTGAATTATTAAAAAATTAAACTAAATATCGTGGATTACTCAAAAAAAAAGTTATAAAATTTCTTAATTTCTATTTTGAACGAGCGTTGATGAACGGTTGATCAGAATTGTTCACTTACTCATATCCCTTTTATTATGGGTGTAAATCATCAACAACCGTATCAACTACCGTTTCGCTCACACCACAATAACCATTGCATCTCTAACCGCATCAACCATTGTATCTCCTATTCCATCTTCCCTAACATCGCCCAACAAATCCACCATATCACCCATTACATTTTTAGGCTAATATTAAATAAAGAAATTAAAAGAATTAAATATAATAAATAAATAAATAAATTATCATGAATTCTTTAGTAAACCCCGATGCAGAGTGAAAGTAAATAGAAATGAAAATCGAAATCTTCGTTTTTGTTTACGTTTTGTTTTTTAATACCTTTACCGAAGTCAGAATCTTTTGCACTACTTGTTATCTTCTTCTACATAAAGTTTTTTCTAAAAGAAACGGACATAAACAGATAAATATAAGAATATAAAGTAATTATAGTATAAAAACAAAAAGTAAAATCTGTAATAAAGATTCCTATATACATTAATCCTCGAAACGTAACTGAAATTCAACAATTGGTATCAGAGCATTTCATGGGAAAATAAAGCATTCCAACATTAAACTTGTCTTTTTAAGAGAAGTACAAAAAGGTAGGTGATATTGTACTTATTCACTGCAAAACAGAAGAGCAACTTGTAGATATCTTCACCAAACCGAAATTAGTCAAATTAATCGAAATTTATTATAATTTTTTGTTAAATTACATAATAGGTTACTAAATTATGCTAAAATATTTTTTTTAGTCACTAAACTTTTATTTTATACTAATTTAATACAAAATTTAGTGATCATTTTATAATATAAAAAAATTAAAGAACATTTTATAATTTTTTAAAAGTTAAATGACTAAATATATATATAATATTTAATATATAATAATGTTGGTTAATTTGATTAATTAATTGATTTTAAACTGAATTAAATAATAACTGAAATTTAAAAAATAATCATTAACTGAATTTACCAAAATCGAATAATGCACACCCTATCTTAGAGTCTCTCTATTTCCACAAATAATATTCTTTATCAAAAAAAATATTAAACCATTATTTTAGTATTTAATTTAAATTACAATCTTTTTATCTTAACGAATTAATGAAATAAAAAAACATTGGGATATTTTTTGTGATTTTAAATTAATTCATGTATGTTTGTAACCTACAAAACCACCCATCACTTCACACTTTTTCTTTAAAAGAAACAACAAATAGATTGTAATTTTTCTTGTGAGTTCTTATTCTTTGAGACAGAAAATTATGTTTTAAAAAATTTATGCATATATTTGTTTTTTCTTGGTTATTGGGAGAAAAAAATAAACCAAAAATCCAACAATAAGTTGAATCAGGTAAATGCCAAAAATGCAACATTAATTATCAGCTATAGTTACACATGCATACATCATGCATGAGGATCATATGAAAACAATACCAATTAGTTTACTAAACCAAGGTTTAATTATAAGATTATGTCGGGTAACCCTTCTTTTAGACAAGAAATAATCATATGCAATGACATGTAAATTTTTTCCAATCACATCAAGATCTACATGAGATCTCATATGCAATAGCATGAGTAAGGATGAGAAAAACTCGACTCGAGGAGAAAATATTCAACTCAAGGAGAAAAACTCGAGGAGAAAATTTCATAGACTCGACTCAAAGAAATTTCAAATAAAGTTTGAGTTATAAAATGAAAATTCGAATAACTCAAAAATTTTAATCATTAATGGATTAATTTTTTATTTTGAGACAAGACTATCAATTTTTATGATATATACATTAATATATAAAAATATAAAAAAATATCGCTACATATATCTTATATGATTAGAGAAAGTCGTTTAAATTAAAATCAGATCATACTATAACATGGTAGATAATTACAAATAAATATTTATAAAAACTCGAAAATTCGACTCGATTCAACTCAACTTGAATTTCTTAAACTCAACTCGAATCGAAAAAAATTTAAATAAAGTTTGAGTTGTAAAATATGACTCGCAAACTTGAATAACTCGAAATTTTTTTACTCGATTTGACTCGATCGAATACTCACCCCTAGGCATGAGATCGATAAGATTGACACTATTTAAATATGTATTTATGATAGAATATTTATCATTAATAAAAATAATATTAATATTTAAATTTGAGTCACTATTAACAATCATTTGTGTCAAAAAGTATAGTCATAAAAATTTAACTAACTATGATTAAATACATGAAAATTGTCACTGATATAATAATATCGGTTTTTTAGTAACGATTAATAACACTAAGAAAAATAATTATCATAAATTTCAGTGACTAAATTTTTTTTTCTCATCATTTTCATTCTCACTAAAAATATATTTCCTTATAGTGATACCTATGTGTGCTCACCTTGAAATAATTCCCGGACCTGCCATTGTATGTTTGTCCTCCTTAATCAACTATAGACTCTCCTATACAACACCTACTTAAAAATAAATAAAAATATTCTGCTCTTAATCGTATTTTTTTATGTTCGTATTAAAAAATATTTAAAAAATTAATTTTAAATCTTAATCTTAATTCTTAAATCTTAAATCCTACACCCTAAAAACTATAACTATTCCTATTTTTTAATCCCTAACCTTAAACCATAAACCCTAAATCTTAAACCTATTATTTTAAAGTAAAAACACCAATAGAAGTACAATAAAGAAGAAGACAATTTACACCCCTTAAAAACTCTTTACATTATTTTATGCACCTATTTAAGGATAGACCGAGAAAATATTAGAGAAAACAATCAAATCTACTAAATATTTTAAATTTTAATATATTTGATTTTATAACAGTTCGTACCCTTTAATATAAAAAATTTTATTCGTCCTGTTTTTTATGCTTAATTGTAACAATAATATCAAATAAAAATCTTCCATCTTTTTATACACAAGAAGCACAAACAAATCAGCAACAAGTTCGAAACAAATCGACATCAAATAAGATCGATCAATATACGTACTTGGAATCATTGATAACAAGATTAAGCTTCTTGTTTCAAAATGCATCATGGTTCATAGTCAGATATCTGCGGAAAAAATTGACCACTTACTGCAATTATGTTTTCAGCATAAGAATTATCATATGGTACTATACAAAATGATTTTTTTTGAAGAAAATATGTAGCCAATGAGACCAAGCAAGCTACCTCATCAATATCACACATTATAACTTTATCAATTGACTTGTGCCTGAATGCTTCCCTAGCAGCAGACCCTTCCCCTCCTCCCATTATAAAGATGGTTTTACGGCTGTAAATTTGGTTAACAAAAAGACATGGTTTACAAGAAAAAAAAATCTCTCAAAAACAAAACAATCCTGGTAAGATAAAAATACTTACTTTGAGTGGGAAAAAAAAGCTGAATAAATCAAGCATTCATGGTAGATGAACTCATCAACTTCAGCACTTTACATTTTCCCATCAATCACTAACACCTATATTCAAGCACACATACATATATTAACACAAGCAGTTATTCAGAGAAATTGAAGACCAGAAAACTCAAATGCTTGTTATATGCACCTTGCCAAAACGCTTGCTGTCCAAAAGTGCTATATCTTGATACTCACTAGCACCTTTATACAGCAAATTGTTGACAGAAATACACATATAAAGAGATGAGACTTGGTTTAAGATTGAACTATCAATCAAAGACACACCGCAAAATTCATTGCTTTTCATTATGGAAATGTACATATATATACACACATATATATATAATAAAGTATTAGGGTCAAACCTTTTCAAAGCAAAGGACCATTTGAGATCTTCATCAATGGTCTCTTCATACCAAGAATCAAATAGGTGACGAGTCTCATCAACAGGTTGGTTCTTTGTTGTTCCATTGTAAAAACCATTTGAATAAAAGATCTCCACAGCCTCACCCATTATCACTAGAAAGTTGAGAAAACAAAGCAAGATAAGATAGGATAGAAAAGAAGAGAAGAGAACAAAGAGCAAAAGGTGGCAAAGTGTGAGGATGATAACACCAAGGTTTTAATGCTTATAAAGCAAGTATTTATAACAGTAAAAAACCCAAAAATCAAAATAAAATTTTGATCTAATCATGGATTTTGGCTAACACGGGCAATGATGCTGCCTCAGAGTCCTACGGATTTTCTGTGATACAAAAAAGCCCTTTTCACGCCAATTATCATGGTACTACATGGTTAATTGAAACAGTAACCTTCTCATGTCAATGGTGACAACCCACCAAGGGTTGTTTCCTAGTGATGTTCTAAGCTGGCATGGCGGTAATCAAGACGGTCTTTCTCATTTTGGGGGCCTTCTAAGGTCATGTGTTGACATCTAAAGTTAGATTTGGGTGAAATTTTCCGGAGATTAACCGTCATTCTAGAATTATGATAGAAGCATGCTCGTATGATGCTATCCATAAGTAAGTTGATGGCCAAAACAGAAGAAAACTAGGGGAGTACGTCCGCATGAGTTCATGGTGGGATCCTGTGTTTGTCCCTCGACATGTGTATAGAGTAGATGTAGGATTGCATCCTACATAAGGATTTTTTGGTGGGGTAGGAGAAGGTGATGGGTCCACTAAGAGCGTGTAAAGTGAGATATCTTTCGTGGTTACCAAAGTCAGGAATATTTTGCAGTCTTGTCCTCAATAAAGTTTTTTCTTAAATAAACAAACATAAACATGTAAGAATATAAAAAAATTATAAAAACAAAAAGTAAAAACTAGAATAAAGATTTCCTACTTACATTAACCTCGATACAGAATGAAAGTCAGAATTGTTTATGTTTTCTTTCTTAACTCTTTTGGGGTTACCGAAGTCGGAATCTTTTGTAGTCTTGTCCTCCATAAAGGTCTTTCTAAAAGAAACAGACATAAACATATAAGAATATAAAGAAATTATAAAAACAAAAAATAAAAATTACAATAAAGATTTCTTACTTACATTACCCCCAATGCAGAGTAAAAGTCAAAATTGTCTACGTTTTCTTTCTTAACCTATTCGGGGTTACCGAAGTCGAAATCTTTTGCAGTCTTGTCCTCCATAAAGTTCTTTCTAAAAGAAACAGACATAAACAAATAAGAATATAAAGAAATTATAAAAACAAAAATTAAAAACTAGAATAAAGATTTTCTACTTACATTATCCCCACTACAACAAATTTGCTTATTAGTGGCATTTAAAATATTGTCACTGAAATCTATATTTACGTCACAATTTGAATTTTGTGACATAAAATTTTGTGTCACGGTGTTCATCACTCTAGGCGTGTCACTAAATGTCAAATGTGACAATGTATATTTTTTTAGCGTATTATAGAGTTTATCGTGACACCGATATAAAATATCACATTATTTTTTTATTTAATGACACTAAATTACATCATCCAGTGATATAAAATTTGGTCATTGATAATTTATATCATCACCAAAAATATAATAATTTTATTGTATATGTGACGAAAGAAAGGTGTCACATTGTTAGTGGCATGGTATATCGTCACTTAATAATAGTATGAATGAAGATAATATCAAATGTCACCTTATAATTTATATTCAATGATAACTAATAACATCATCAAATTATATATAAAATCGTTATTAACAAATCTCAACACAAAAAATACTATCATGTATTTAATAACATAATTGTCACCTAATAATAATTTACATGACAATAAAAATATAAAGTTATTTTTTTATTTATAATTAATGAAAAATATTTATGTCATTAAAGTATACAAAATTTTATTATTAATAATTTAAATCGTCACAAACAGTATTTTAAAATCAACCTATATATGACAAGAGACAAATTATCATATTTTTAATAATATAATATGTTACTTAATAGTATTATGAATAATGTCATCTTATATAATCGTCATTAATATAATGACAAAATAAATATTATGACATGGTTAATAAAAATATATATCATCAATTTATATACTAAAATGAAGCCATTACATATTTGTTCGCAACAATAAAGAAATGTTATAAATAAAACTTTATAATTTATATTTTGTTACGATTGGTTAGAAACCATAAAAATATTTATTTAAATTAATGTGAATGCAAAAAAATATAACTTATTTATTATAAAATAATAAAAATAAAATATATTATTCACTAAAAATATAATAGTTATATTATTAATAATATAAAAATATAAATATTTAAAAGTAATAAAAATAATATAACTATAAGATAACTTCTGGAATAGATGTGAGAATCTCAATTCAAATCTTGAGTTAGTTGTGATCTAACGAATTTGATGTATTGCTTGAATCTGTAAAAATAATTAACATATTAATTATTATAATTAAAATTATATAATAATATTTATTTGATTAATTATACTATTTACCTGAAAATTGGAGTGGTGGCACTTGAACTCCGACGGCTAACAAAGCAGATCTCATAGCAACCATTTGAGTTTGAATCACTTCAAAATTCGACTTACAAGTATTAAGTTCATCTTCTTTATTCTTCAAATGCTTTTCTAATTCGATTGTATTTGCACTTGAACTTTTTTATTAGGATTGGGCTCATAACCAAGTCCTGGAACGTATCCTGACCTTGTACCTAACATCCCATCCATTATAAAATCAATAGTTTTAGGCTCTGCTCCTTTTTTTCTGCTGGAGTTGATTATAATTCTACCATCTTCTCCTAGAAAACAAAACATTCATACATATCCTGGTGCCATCCTAAAATTCAAATAAAATTATTATAAATAATAACATATACAATGATAATTAAATTTTTGATTAAATTACTGGAAAAATATTTGGTATAAGAACAAAATTTTGATTACTGGACAAATAAGAACTAATATTAGGAAATTAACTAAGAAAAATCAAATCTTCTGCATTATATATTTAAACCGTAAGATAGAATTAGTTAAATTTTATATTTGATTAAAGCAATAAATATTTGATATTTACTGGACAAATAAGAATTAAATTTTGAACTATCGACAAAGAAAAAGCAAAATTTTCCAGTAGTTCAAAACTAAATCAACAAACTAAAGCAGTTAATCCTATCGATAATATAAAATTAAATAACCTAATAATATATCTAAAATAAAATTTAATAAATAAAAAATTAGTTAAATTTTTAAAATAAATAAAACTTATCATGAACATAACACAATTTTTTTGAAATTAAACTAAAGTCCTCAAACAAAAATAAAAAATAATCGAAGTTAAACATAGTAAAAATAAAATATATTAACTTTAAATAAAATAAATAAAACAAAAATATTTACCATAAAACATATGAATGCTAACAAATCTACATATCCTCTAAAACAATACCTTAGATTTGAATATAGCATATAACCCTAATTTGAGCATTATCATCTATTAAAATAAAACATAGAAAAATTATAAGAAAAAAATACCTTTACACTGCTCTCAATAACCCTAACAATAACTAAGGAAATCAAAGAAATAAGAAATATATATATATATATATAAATATGAACGTTTATAAATATGAAAATCTTGCTATAAATAAGGGATATGGTATTGGTTGGGGGGAAAAAG
Source organism: Abelmoschus esculentus (assembly GCA_035048815.1). NCBI lineage: Eukaryota > Viridiplantae > Streptophyta > Magnoliopsida > Malvales > Malvaceae > Abelmoschus > Abelmoschus esculentus. Next base: position 18,496,828 of record JAUCBN010000005.1, read on the forward strand.
TGAAAGAAAAAAGTTGACTTTCATCAATTATATTTGTCTATAATTATAAAAATATATTTATAGTTTCGTACAAAATTATATTTATTATTATATTTATGTATTATAATTGTGATATTGTAGATAATATAAATATTTTGATTGACTTTGATCAAGAGAGTGAAGATGACGACGAAAGAGGTGAAATTAAAAATGATGAATGTGACGGTGATGTAAAATCTACTTTATAACAATAGTGTTTCAATTTAAGATGTGTGATTGTTGAAGCAATTTAGGATATAAATTATTTTGTTGTGATAATTTATTTTTTACATTATTTTTGTGATATGAATTTTTCTTATTTTTATTAAATGAATATTTACATATTTTAAAATTATTAATGTTTTATATATTTAATTATATTGGTGCTTTATCAATATTTATATAATCAGTTATAAATATGTATTTTTTTAAATATAACAATATAAATCCTTGAAATTTATTTAAATATATTAGTAAAACAAAAATTACATGATCATATTTAGAAGTATATTATTAATGATTTCTTATATCATTTTTTTTAATAATTATTGGTTTCAAGCATTAAATTACAATTTCATGTGATATATTTAAAATTAATATAAAATATAAGAGATATAAAAATTAGTATCAAAATATAATTTGTCATAATTAAATCATTTTAATGATACAAGTAAGTCCGAGACATTGGCATCACATGGTGCGACTTGGCCTGTCCAAGTTAGTCCAAGGGTTATTTTGGGCTTGAGAAGACCACCAACGTTGGCCCAATCTAGGGAGGTTCTAGAAGCCTTATCCATCCAATGTGTGTGAACACAGAAAATACTTTCTATAGTTATGTGAGAATATTCCCAGAATTATGCTTTGTAAATGGATAGGGTTGTATCATAGTCGTCGATGTAAATCTGTATAGACCGTAGGATCGAGGAGAGTTCAAGTATAAATAGAGTCCTTCCCAACCTCATTTGATGTAATCAGTTATTCCAAGGAATAAAGGCATTTTCTTTAAATCCTCTTAGTATTTTTATTTCGTTCTTTATTTGTTATTTTTCGCTCGTCTCTTTTGATCCGTTTCTACTTAAAACGCTTCGCGTTTGTTAGTGCTTGGGAAGTTTGATCTTCTAAAAGTGTTGAGAAGGCTTACTTATATTGACCAAAATAAATAACGTTTTTGAATTTTTTAAAAAAACGGTCAATGGTGGAAAAATGCTAAACTCGAAAGAACTCGAACAATATGTTGAACGAACTCGAATCGAATCAGTTTAACGTCGTAAGAATTGGACCTGCTAAATATTAATTTAGGAACCCAAAGTATAAAACGAAAATCAAACGAGTTCAATGTCGAATAATTCTAAAAAGAACCAAAATAAGAAATAACTCTCGAATTAAATTTTATTCAAAATGTCTAACCTTTTTATATAATTTAATCATATAAAGGGTTGCAGGTTGAAACCTCCCTCCTACATACATTTGAATTACATGTGCCATTAAATTAAAAAACATGAGAAATGTGTCGTCGGTTGAAACAATATCAAAAGGCACATGTTTAATGTGAATTCAAATTTGAATTTCGAATTAGAGGTTTTCACATTGCACGGCTGGGTGAATTCAAAGCAAAAGGTGGTGCGGCTGTGAGCAAAGATGGTGCATACTTCATCAACCGATTTAAGTGCAGCAACCGTAAATCTAATGAAATGCGGTAATCGTATGGCAGTCTCTTATGTATTCAAATATAACAAATAAGTTAGATATATATTTTAAACATATATAAAACATAAAAATAATGTGAACATACGAAACAATATATATACACGTAAACACGCTTAATATGTCATATATGAACACAACTAATAATTAGTATAATCTAATATGTCACATATTATAATGCGGAGTTTGTCAGAATGGATTTTCCTCGTTAGTTTCGTATCTAGGAATGTTGTAGGCACATTCATGCAATAAAAATGATAAAGAAATAATTATACGACTGTAATCACTTATTTTTTATTAAATTTTAGTATTTGTAGTATTATTGTAGTAGTAATATTATTAATACAAATAGAAGAAAAAATGAGAAAAAATGAAAAGAGAAAGAAGAAGAAGAAAGAAAGAAAAAGAAAAATGATGTGGGATTGGAATCCCACATTGGTGGGAAACATGACCTTCCCCTCTCCAAATGCCTATAAAAGGAGGTGAAGGGGAGCCTTTTGAAGAAAAGAACCAATTGGGTGAGGGTAGTACCCTATGATCTTAATTTGAGAGCTTAGCTCTTCCCAAATTTTGGGTGATTCGATCGGGTCTTATTTTTAAGATTTGATCTAGTTAAAATTTTGGAGGGTTCATGGTAGATCTTGGTGGGGAGTTCATCGGGGTTAGCCGTTCGTATTTTTAGGTATAATTTTTAGCTTTGTATTTTGAATATTTTTAATGAAAATAGTTGTTTTTAATTTGTGTTGTATATTAATATTAATTTATGTTTATGTTTTAGATTAATATTTATGTATGTTTTAATTTATATTTTAGATCAGTATTAAATTTTTTAGATTAATATTTATTTTTTATGTATTTATTTTTTTATGTGATGTATTTAATTTATTTGCTTAAGTTGCATGAATGAATATTTAGTTTTGTTAATGCGGGCCCTAAATTCGGTCGTAAGCGAGGCCAGTACCAATAAGGTGGTAGTGGTTTGGACGCTTATCTTCGGGTTTAGGTGCTTTAAAATAAATACGCACATTTAATTAAAAATTAATTCAATCATCAAATTAGTCCGGAAAATTTTATATTAGTAAAGCGCTAATTAAACAAAGTACCAATTTTTGGGCGGTGTGGGGGTGCTAATCCTTCCCCATCCGTAACCGACTCCCGAACCCTAACTTTTCAAATCTCTGGTTTTATGGTGTCCGATCTACCAAAACGACCGGTGGCGACTCCAATTTTACAAAAAATGATTTTTAAAAGAAAACTCCACGTGGAAGACATTCATTTCAAAATGACACATCGAAAAATGTTTTCCAACTCAAAAAGAACTTTTTAGCAATTTTAATTAATCGTGGATTTTTTAGATCGCTATAGATGGCGACTCCGCTGGGGATACAATTTTTTTAAAATAAAAAGAGAGTCAAGCTTTTAAACAATTACCGCTTTACTAATATTAGAGATTTCGGGCTAAAGTGACGATCAAATTAATATTCAATTATATTTGCGCTTTTATTTTTCCGCATTTAAAATTGACATCTAAACCCATCCTTTTAAGTGGGGGGAAAAGGCTAGCACTTTCGTGGAGATATCGTTCTCCCGTGTAGTCCCTAGCCGAGGTACCTTCGGGGCTCCACTACCTTATACTTTCATAAAGATATCGTTCTTTCGTGTAGGCATAAGAGAACGGGTCCCCTTGAATTGAACCCGGTTAAAATGAGCCTATAATGGGTGATGATCGGGGGCCTTGCTACTCTTAGTAGAGGTTAGCTCGGACAATTCGGGTCCCCTTTTAGCACCAACAATGCATGTAGAGAACTAGATTACCCACCCCATTAGAGTCATGTGGATACTCTAGGTGAACTAGACGAGATATCTAGGGTTGTCTTTCTCTGTTTACTTTAAACATTTTTTTAATTTATTTTTGCGTTTACTGTTTCTACCCGGTACTAACATGTTTTTTCATATTTTTGTTTTCTTTTCTGCATGCATCATCACATCTTGCATTGCATCAAGGGTATTGATTCGAGTGGTTCATCCTACAAAGGAAACATTCATAATGGAAGAGAGATATCTAAAACCCTCAACTATAGTGTTAGAAACCGATCAGAGACACTGATTAAGGGATAGGATTTGGCAAGGTCACTATCCATCAGACCCCTTTCATCAAACACCGATTATAGGACAATCGAAGAGCCTAAGACAGTAGTCTACCGAACGTCAATACTAGGTAATGATCATGCGTTTATTCGGGTCAACATCAAAATGTAGTCCGAGGTTCTAAGAGAGCATGAAGAAGGTAATAGAAACCAAGATTTAATTAAAAGGGTTATCAGAGGCACAAAATAATATCGTCTCACCATTTGAAGACCGAGTCAGAATCAGAATAGATACTATTTCTCCATCTTGAGGACGAGTCAGAGTCGGATATAGATAGCCGATCAAAAAAAGTAATTGACCAATTTCTCAAGTACATCAATGAAGAAGTATTTTTTAGACAGCAAAAACGAAGAACAAAAGATCGGTACCTTACTGACCCACTTCACGAGGATCAAGGTCATCGTTCGAGATTATCAGAGATGATCAGCAACACCGACACTACAAGGTCGCTCAGGCAATATTTGACACAGACTAATGGCATACGATTCTCGAGGATCAAAATTCAGAAGGATAATTAGAAACGTGACCAGGTCAACCGAGGAGACTGAAACACATGATGCAACAGAGATTCCTATGTCAAGCAAGAAACTTAGGGCCATAGGGAATAAGAATTAGGGCTAGTACTTGTGTATAAGATTAGTTTCCCCTAATTTTGTAATGGACCCTCTATTTTCCGTGAAAGTAATCCAATATGGTGATTACCAATAGGGGTCAATACCTTTAACCCGCATACATTTTGCATCATTGGCATCCGCATATGCATCATAGATGCATTTAACCATTTTGACATCATCTAACTATGTGCATATTATGACAGTGCATTTTAAAACACTGGCCACAACGCATTATAATTTCACATACTATCGAAAGAAAAGAATGGAAGACCGTGTGACCAATCTGGAAAGAGGTCAGAAACACTTAGAGGATCGTCTTGGGGATATTGAACAGAGTATCAGTGAACAGATTGTTCAGTCTCAAGAGTCCATTTTATCCGAGCTTACGACACTACTAGGCAAGAATCGCGGGAAAGAAAAAGTGAGAAATAAAGGCAATCCCTTAGGTGTTTCATCTGGAAACTCATCCTCAAAATCTTGCAAAAGATATGAAATCGAAACAGGCAAATCACTAGGAATTTCAGCCAATAAACAATTTCCCTTAAATAAAAAAACAAGTACAGAAAGCTGAGAAGAAAGACATTTCTTGATTTCCTTGTTGTTCACGTACACATTCATTTTTTTCTCGAGATTTTTCGATATTTTTTCGCAATCTCACATAGATTTCTTGCACTTGAATCGGAGTCAATGGTGTCAAGATGATCTTTTTACCTGCATGTACAAAAGAATACTTATTCGTGAAACCATCATGCATAGCCCTCTTATCAAACTGCCACGAGCCTTCTAACAACAAATAGCTCGCGCCATCAAAACGACATCGCAAAGTACTTCATCCTTGTACTTTCCAATGGCAAACGGAACTACAACCTGATTTGTCACTCTAATTTCTCCTCCGTCATTCAAACACTATAACTTATTAGGATTTGGGTGCTTTGTCGTTTTCAAACCTAGCTGGTCAACCATAATAAAACTAGCAACATTATTGTAACTACCACTATCGATAATCACAACATATACCTTGTCATTCACGAGACACCTTGTATGAAAGATGTTCTCTCGCTGCTGTTCATCCTGAATTGGTTGAGTGTTCAAGCTTTTCTTGACAACAAGTGTTTCTCTGGTGGCAAAAGTTTGCACATTGTCATCATCCTCTTCATCACCAACTAAAGGTAGAATCTGATCGTCATCCTCAGACTCGATCTCGCCATTTTCCATCATCAACATAGTCTTTCGGTTTGGGCACTGATTGATGACATGTCCTCGTCCTAGAAACTTGAAATACTGAATATTTTGTGCTCGCTCTTGTGACACCATTGGTTGCTTACCACGCCCATTTTCAGTAACGAGGGCCTTGGGCTTCTTGTTTCGCCTTGTTCGCGAATCCGAAGTGGCGATTGTGGTGCTTTCTTCCTGATAGTGTTAGGAGTGAACAAAGGGTTAGAATGAGATTTAAATGGAGTATTACCTCCATTCGAAGACTTCCTTCGCTGTTGTCGTTCCACCTTTATCGCTATTTGCATCATATCATCAACCTCGACATAATGCTGCAACTCAATAGTGTTAGCAATCTCGGTGTTCAACCCTTCTAGAAAATGTGCCATGGTCGTTTCTCGATCCTCCTCGATATTTTCACGCATCATATCCATCTCCATATCCTTAAAATAATCCTCAACGCTCTTATTTCCCTGTTTCAAATTTTGCAATTTTTAAAACAAATCACGATGATAATGAATAGGAACAAACCTCCTTCTCATTATTCGTTTTATCTCGTTGCACGTCGCAACGGGGCCTTCATCAGAATGTCTTTTGCTAAGAAATAACTAGTCCAACCATATCAAGTCATAATCAACAAACTTTTTCGCCTCTAGTCGAACCTTTCTCTATTTCGAGTAATTATAACACTCAAAAATATGCTCAATTTTTCTTTCCCAAGCCAAGCATTCATCAGGATCTGTACGTCCCTGAAAAGAAGGAATAGCAATCTTAATGTTAGTCAAATTATTGTCTACCTTTTTCACACGTCCTTGTCTAGGAGTATGTTATCTCGATGACGGATCGACTTCATTTTCGTTCAACATTTCATGAACAAAGTTGGAACTACCATCAAGCCTATCCATCCTAGATTGCAATGACTCTATGGTAGAAGCCATTACTCGTTGCATCATTCTTTCTAAGGCTTGCATCTGCGAAAATAGTGGATTTTGGTCAATCGTATTGTCATCGGAACCTGTCATTTTCAAATAACACAAACAAACAAAAAGGGCAATACTATTATCGATTAGTGAAAAATAAATAAAAGGTCCTCACAGCACACAAAACAAAAAGTCTCGCAATGGTCATTCCAAGAATAGTGCACTCAAAATTTAGCACTCAACGTTCGTGTTTCATTCGACAGAATACTTGAATGGCTCTTTTTGTCTCCCCTTCTAATCTCACACGCTCAATGCCTTTTTCCCTTACACTTTCTCAAAACTCAGCTCTTTAAAGACTAATCCAACGTCTCAAAACTCGTGATAATGGTATGACTAAATGGACAAAAAATAACAAGAAAAAAGACGACAACAAAATGACACGAAGCAAAAGAAAAAATAATGAAAATAAGGAAGATAACACTAAAAAAAGAGATGAAAATGAAAAGGGTAGAAAGTCTTACAACAAAGACGAGCTTAGAACGTCCCTATCACTGAACAAAGAGGTAAAGTAAGCTCCAGCTATTTTCGATTACATTGAAGTTACAGTTCAGTGTTCATACATAATTTCAAATTACAAAAAGACACAATACTAAATACATATAGAGATATAAAATAAACACATATAGATAGAAAAAATTCTTTAAAATATGATTTTTTTTATTCAAAATTGTTTTTTTGTAATTCGAATCTATTTTTTTTGTAATTCCAATTTTTTTTAATTCGAATATGTTTGTTTATATATTCGAAACTTTTTTTAAATCTGTTTTTTAATATTTGAAACTATTTTTTTCGAATCTATTTTTTTAATATTCAAAACTGATTTTTTTATATATTTGAAACTATTTTTTTAATATATATATTCGATATAAACTTATAAGACTCGACGTGCAGAAACTTTCAACGAATCCAATAACCTATGCTTTGTTACTACATAATATAACGCGGAGTTCGTCAGAACGAACTTTCCTCGTTAGTTTCGAAATCTTTTGCAGTCTTATCCTCCATAAAGTTCTTTATAAAAGAAACAGACATAAACATATAAGAATATAAAAAAATTATAAAAATAAAAAATAAAAACTGGAATAAAGATTTCCTACTTACATTACCTCCGATGTAGAGTAAAAGTCAGAATTGTATACGTTTTCTTTCTTAACCCCTTCTGGGTTTTCGAAGTCGGAATCTTTTGCATTCTTGTCCTTCATAAAGTTCTTTCTAAAAGAAACAAACATAAACATATAAGAATATAAAGAAATTATAAAAAAAGTAATAAAGATTTCCAACATACATTACCCTCGATGTAGAGTGAAATTCAGAATTTTCTATGTTTTCTTTCTTAACCCCTTTGGGGTTACCGAAGTCAGAATCTTTTGCAGTCTTGTCCTTCATAAAGTTCTTTTTAAAAGAAATAGACATAAACATATAAGAATATAAAGAAATTATAAAAACAAAAAATAAAAACTAGAATAAAGATTTCCTACTTACTAAATGCTTTAATTAGATCCTACATGTTCACGCAAGGAACGAGTTCAATTACAGCGGAAACTAAAGAGAAATGAGTCCTAATTTAGTCGAACAAGTTTTAAGGACCTAATCGTAATTTTTAGAATTTTATACCATGATTGTAAAATTAAGGTTATTAATATTTAATTAATTATATTTCATACTTGCACATAAATTTTTGACGTAAAATAATATCTATAAGTCATTTAATTGCATGCTCAAAGTTTAAGGATTATAAGCAACCTCCAAAGGTTTTATGACATTCTCTATATGCAAATTCACCTAAAAACACTTTAAGCACATATTATGGCATATTAATTAGATACAATTCAACCTAGTTAGTAACAATATATTCAACTCCAAAGAGTAAGCTTCAATATCAACAATCTTATAAACACATGGAATAACCACCTCAATATTCTCAACATGATTTCTAGATGCATTCCAACCTAAATTAGATTCAACTCATAGGTAGCCATACTTCATTATCAACAACACTCAAATTCACGTATAGGGATATCAAGAATCAAACTTCGAAATAACTATATTATAACTAAAGGAATATCAATGGATATTTCAAGACAAATTCATAAAGCTAATATCATTATAATAAATCATCACACATGTATAAACATACAACTACTAAAAGTTTCATCAATATAATAATATCTTTAACATCTTTGATTTGTTTCTTAATTTTATTCACCAGTTTGTGGTGATTTTCACTCAAGCTAGAAATAAGGTTGTTTAAATCAACATTTTATTTTTGAAAGAATTTGAAATCATCATTTAAATCAACAACATTTTCTTCAAAATACAAAATTGGTTTTTTCAAAGAATTGTTTTTCTCTTTTAAATCAAAAATAATTTTCTTCTTTTTCAAAACGGATTCTTTGAATTTCAAAACTAGCTCATCATACACATATTATAACTCATCATATGCATCATATATTTCATCATAAGATAAATTGTTACAAGATGGTTCAAGGTTTACCTTGGGCTCATCAAGAGCCATGAGACAAAGGTTGGCTACTTCATTGTCTTCATCGGATGATGACTCTTTATCATTCCATGTGGCAATGTGAGCCTTTTGCTTCTTCTTTTTTTCAAAACCCTTTCTTTTTTATTAAGGGTAAGCGGTCCAAATATGATCGAGCTTCTTGCACTCATAGCAAATTATTTGATCCTTCTCATCTTCCTTGCCCTTTCCTTTAAATTTCTTCTTCCTTTGGAACCTTCTATTCCTATTAGCCTTCATGAACCTAGTGAATCTTTTGGCTACTATAGCCAACTATACAAGTTCTTCTTCTTCACTAGTGTCTACTTCTTCTTGTGACATTGAAGCTTTAAGAGCAATTCCTTGTTTCTTATTCTCAACCTTTCTCTTTTCAAGCTTCACCTCTTCCTTTTTTTTCTCCTTTTCTCTTCTTTTCTTCATGATCTCATGAGTGAGAAGTGATCCCACAAGAGTATTAAGTTTGAGAGTCTTGAGTTCCTTAGCTTCTCTTCCGAGATGATCTCACCGAAAGCCTTGAGAACATTGACGATCACCGAGAATCTATTGAACATCTTGGTGATGTCTTCATCCGGATTCATCTTGAAATTCTTGTAGCTGAGATTGAGAAGACCTATCTTTGTCTCCTTGACGTCATTAGTGCCCTCATATGTAGTCTCCAAAGAGTCCTAAACTTCTTTATCACTTGTACAAGATGACATCTTGGAGTAGATATCGGGGCCTAGAGCACAAACGAGGATGTACAAGGCTTTATCATTGGTGTGCATCCTTCTTCTCTCCTTATCGGTCAGCTTGTTCCTTTTCTTTGCCACATGCCTATATCCTTCTTGCTTCATAGGAATTGAGGGGCCATCTTCTATTATGTCCCATAGAACATAGTCATTGGAGTTGATGAACAACCTCATCTTATTCTTCCAATAGGAGTAGTTATCCCCATTGAAAAAGGGTGGCTTGGTGATGGAGTGTAACTCATTCCATGTACAAGAGGTGGAGGCCATTTGATTTTTTTTGTAGATAAGATCAATACTCCTTGGATTTTCTTTGGTGGATGTAAATCCCTTCAAAGATTAAATTCTGATACCAATTATTGAGTTGATCGATCTTGAAAAATGGACAAGAGGAGAGGAATTGGCAATTAAAATTTTCGGTGGAGGAATTTCGGTAAAAAATATGAAATTGAAGGACACAAAGAATTATAGTGGTTCAAGCTTCGAAACAAGCTCTAAATCCACTACCTTAGCTCTCACTAAGGATTTTGAAACCAATTCACTAAAGAATTTAACCTTTTTTTCGGTTCAAGGGATAACTGTTATAATTTGAATTAATTCTTCTACCCAAAAATTGATTCAACCTCACAAGATTGAAATAAAAGAAAGATGGGCAAGTAAGTTTCTCTCATAAGATTTATAAGCCCCAAAGACAAAAACACTCTCCACAAACTGAATTACAAATAATCAAAATGAAGTACACAAGTTAGGAGTCAAGAATATGCAATGAAGTAATTTGAGTTGGATTTTGTATCTTGGATGTTGCTTGAGGTTCAATAGTCCTTAATGCTATTGAAAATACTTCATTTTATACCCTCTCATTGATTTCTAACTATTGTGGTTGTTGGGAATGTAAATAAGGCCGTTGGGACTGCATCTTCCCACTATAAATGCATTCTACAGTAGGCGGTATTGAAACACGGGGTACCTGTTTTGAAATAGACCAAAGTAGAAAGAGTCATTATGCATTTATTATAAGGGGTATCGATACATGGTTCGATATCGTTTGAAACTGTAATTTTTGGTATCGAACCCTGTTTCGGAACAGGCTAACCATCATTTAAAAACTTAACTATCACCAACGGTCGACTCATTAAATGCCAAAAGAGTCGTTGGGAATTAAAAGGGGTATCGATACTAGTATCGATACCAGGAGTCATATTTTTAAAGAATTTTAAAATAATTAAAAAGTCTCGAAGTGGTTTGATACATGGTTCAAAACAGAAATTGACGGTAAGTTTTGGTATCGAACCCTGTTTCGATACTTGTTCTTGATTTTAAGAACAAGGCTTTAAAATGCAAGGAGGTATCGATACCATTGATATGGGTATCAATACTCTCGTATAAAACAATTAGAAAATTTTATTTCAAAGTTCTTGGTTTGATTTAAAAGCAAAAGTTTGACTTAGGGACTTAAAAATTTATTACAAAATAGTCCTTATACATGATTGTTATATCAAAATCAATTTTATTTTTATACTAGTGAGTGATAGTATCGTAACACGAAGAAGGTCATCGGATGTAATATTTAGGCTGATATATTGAAGACCTTTTTCTAAATGTTGAACGACCTCATTTGAAGATGTTCGATGTAACATTCTGAACATGGGATTGGTTGGACAACCTTCATCCCGATTACTTATTTCGAATGTTGGACAGTCTCGTTCAAATATGTTCGATATTACATTCCAAGCATAGGATTTGAGGACGGCCTCAATCCTGAGTGTAGGATTCCAATATTGTGTGGACGCGTGCCTTACTTCAGTGTGTTTGTTTTTGATGTGACATGTTTATATTGTGTGCGATAGTATATATTTCCTTTATGCCATATGGTAGGTAAGCATGATAGAACCATCACGTCATACATGATATTTACATGTTTTGCTTTATCTTAATTATGATATGCATGATGTTGTCCAAGTGGCGGAGTACCCACTGAGATTTTGTAGCTCAGAGTTCGAAATATGTTTTTGTGCGTAGGTTAGGTGAAGTCGGTTCTGTGGAGCATCATTAAGGTTAGAATTTCAGCATCGACCATGTGTCAGAGTACAATTATAGATGTAGTGGTCTAGTATTTGTTGAACCCTATGTAATTTGTAACTCTGTATATTTATTTAGATCAAATGTTTTTAAACGGTTTCTATTTGAATATACTTTATGAATATACTTTATGCTTTTAGAATATACTTTTTAACTTGAATTGGATTTTATGAATCTACTTTGGACTTGAAATCTAATTTACTTGTTGAACTTTTGAAAAAAAAATTGAAATATGGGTTTTAGTTCGGAGACTGAATGTGACAACGGATCGAGGGTGTTACAATATAAACCACCAATAATTAGTTTGTCTAATAGAATGAGATGTTAAATCCTCAAGTAAGATTATGAGTTTAAATTCTAACATTGTGAATAGAGAAAAACTGGGTTAAAAGGATCACCTTATAATATATCTCTATAAAATTCATTCTAAATTAATCGATTAATAAATCAAATATATATAATATAGTCTCATACAAATAGTAGAATCCATTGAGTTGGTTTTGTAAGTATTAATCGAGCAAAATCACAGCGGAAAATGATCATATTAAATACCTCTGGCCATTGTCAAAATCTTATGCCAAATTGAGATGTGGTTGTACCACCGTCGAGCTCGTCGAACCACCATAAAAATATAGAACTCGGCTACAAAATAATTAAAATCGCTAAGATCTTCTAAGCACTCGAGAACCTCACTAGAGGGAATACTTTATGCAAAATGAATTGCTTTGATTCTTGGTGCTTAGGGACCTTGTGGCAATGGGTATTTATAGGAGTGATTTATCATCAAAATCACTCCAATTGGAAAAAAAAATGCCCTCAAACTACACGACATTATGGACCTTAACCGATCCGTGAACAATAACAAGCAATTCATGCCTTTGAACGTGAGAATGCACTTTAAGTTCACGTTTCCAATAGTGGAAACATGGGAAACGATTCAAAAGAACCACTAAATATGGTTATCCAACCAACATTCTCCCATTTGGTTCATATTGTCCATGAGAACTTAAAGTTAAAACATAATGTATGAATCATGGCGACATTTCCTCTCATGATTAAGTTATATATTCCATGTATCACAATATATTAAGTTTCAACGCTTTAGCCCATATACTTAATGAATAAACCCAATGTTTATTCCCAAACTTTAGTGATATTTCTCGAAACAATTAACTTAATGTGTACACAACATAAACGAGAAATATCAAACTTTATTAGAGTTTCGATAAATTGTTTATACGATGAAAAATTACAAAGTAGGAACAAGTCTCATAGTGACAACATGATCCTTATATTTATGTGGTGGCATGCCCTTAGTCAAAGTATCAACTAACATCTGCTCAGTGTTAATGTGCTCAATGACCATTTTCTTTTCTTTAACACGTTCCCTTATGGATATATACTTAATGTCGATGTGTTTACTTCGACTTTCACTTCTGTTGTCCTTAGCCATAAAAACAAGTGCTAAATTGTCACAATATATCCTTAATGGCCTAGAGATTGAATCCACAAGCCCAAGCCCATAAATGAAACTCTTTAACCATATTCAATGTGAGGTAGCCTCAAAACATAAAATGAACTCAACCTTCATAGTGGAAGTAGCAATTAAGTTCTTCTTAATGCTTCTCTAAGATATAGCTCCGTCGGTAAACATAAATATGTAACTTGATATTGATTTACGTGAATCAACACAACCAGAAAAGTCTGAATCAGAATAGCTAATCACCTCCAAATGGTCGGATCGTCTATATGTAAGCATGTATTCTTTTGTCCCTTTGAGGTTTCTCAAAACCTTCTTTGCAACTTTCCAGTGGTCTATACCCGGATTACTCTGATATCTTCTCAACATCCTAACGACAAATGCAATGTCAAGTCTTGTACAGACTTGAGCATGCATCAGGCTTCCAACAACAAAAGCATATGGAATGTTTTTCATTTGCTCCTTCTCAAATTCTTTCTTCGAGCATTGGTTCAAATTAAACTTATCACCCTTTACGATAATAGTAATTGTAATCACAAATTTTCTTTTTAAATTAATAAAAAAATAATAATAATAATTAATAATAACTGAAAATTAAAAATATAAAGAAAAATATATAAAAAAAATGAAAAAGCAGAAAATGGGTTGAGAGAGTGTTTCGGTTGTTGAGATAGATTTAAGGGATTGAGGGGTGGAGGAGATTTCCATCTTTGGTTTCTTGATACTCCACGTAGAAGGGGAGATCCAAAATGCAACCGCTAAAGCCGCGAAATATTTGGGGCGAGTCTGCATACGTGCGGATATAAAATTTGTGGATGCTTCAGCAATGGGGGGGGAAAGGAAGGGGGGTGAACAGGGGATGTTTTGGTTCTGGGGAAAAGGAGGTTCCACCCACTGCTTCGTGTTTCCTTCACCTACCCACTCCTTGTTTCTTCTTTTGACCAACACATGTTTTCTCCTCCTAATCTTTCCCCTGCCATTGCAAAACAATACAAAATCAAACCCCATCATTTTCTTTTCTTCTCATCCATGGCCTGCACCAAAAACGCCTTCTCTCTTTCTCTATCTTCCAAGTCCAACAATAATTTGCCACCCGACTCCAATCCCAAACTTAATCAGCAACCAAATGTCACCCTCCTCCATTCCAGTTTCGGTGAGATGAATCCGTGAAGACTTGCTATCTCCAGGATCAGTCAACTCTGTCGCAGGGTTTTCGCAAATGCAACTCAGGTGATGGATCAGTCAGTTGGTGAAAAGAGTTCCGCAGACCCCACAATTATTGACGTGGATTTGGGTAATCGGAGCTACCCCATCTACATCGGGTCCGGATTGCTTGATTAACATGAGCTCCTTCAAAAGCATGTTCATGGGAAGAAATTTCTCGTGGTGACTAACACGAAGATTGCCCCTTTATATTTGGATAAAGTCGTTGATGCATTAACAAGGGGAAACCCAAATATTTCCGTTGAAGATGTGATTTTACCTGATGGAGAGAAGTACGAAAACATGGAGACTCTCATGAAAGTTTTCGACAAGGCCATCGAGTCCCGACTAGACAGGAGATGTGTGTTTGTTGCTCTTGGAGGCGGGTGCTTCTTGGCAGAGGGGGTCGACTTCATTCCCACCATTAAGCAGGCACAGCTCGGTCTCCAGGAAATTCAAATCATGCTCAGTTCCAAGCATGGGGATCCATCAAGGATTAAGGATAAGAACACGACAACAAGGAGGCAACTAGGCATTATTAATGTTGTTTCCTTCATTCAGCAGTGCAATCCCTCTTCCAAAAGCAGCAGCTTCAACTTCATAGCACCGGAAATGGGTATCGACTTGGTCGCCGGTGGAAAGAGCAAGAAGACGAAGAGAATGACTCCTAAGTCCTATGATATATACCTCAAGCTCCTCGTCAAGCTTTACCAATTTCTGATTGGTTTAGTTCATGAAGGGCAAGGAAGATAAGATTGCAGTTGTAGTTGGGACTGTCACCAATAACATTCGGGTGAATGGAGTTCTGGCTTTGAAGGTTATTGCACTAAGGTTCACTGAGATTACGAGGGCAAGGGTCGAGAAGGCTGGCGTAGAATATCATGATCCGAAAAGAACAATTTTATAGGAAAAATCCGTATGGTTGCAACCCTCACAGCCTTATGCATTATCATGCTTAACCAATCCCCAACATTTGGTACTCCAAGTCAGTTTTCCAAACATGAAGAAGGTGTAACTCATGTTCTTGTAACCGGTGCTGCTGGCTATATTGGTTCACATGCTGCTTTACGTCTTCTAAGGGAGTCATACCGTGTAACCATTATGGACAATCTTTCACGTGGAAACATAGGTGCCATCAAGTTTCTACAAGACTTATTTCCAAAACCCCAAAGGATTCAATTCATTTATGCTGATCTTGGCGATGCAAAAGCTATAAATAAAATATTTTCAGAAAATGCATTTGATGACGTAATGCACTTTGCGGCTGTGGCATATGTTGGGGAGAGTACAATGGATCCTTTCATAGGAGGAAATGAGGTTCTCTTCGTTCATGATCCTAAGATATTGATGATGGTGAACAGTGAGGCATCGAGCCTTTCGTTCGTCGGATTCGATTTCATCATGCTTTATTACTACTTCTTCAAATCGCACACCCCAGTTTGATTCAAGGATAAATACAAAGGAGAAAGAAAATAAAAGTGAGTGTGACCCCAAGCCTTAACGGAGAACTTGAACAAGAAAAAGTCTTGGATTTTATTCGACTGCTCTCTGCCAACACATTTAGGCTACTGTCAAGGCTCCTGGGTAAGCTTTATATTTTGTTTTACATTCATGCAAATGGTTGTTTTGGGTCACCACGAGGTCTGGCAATTGTGTAGATTTATATTTTTAAAATGTAGTGCATTTTGACTCCTCTGACCTTTAATTTATGCTTTAATTATTTGTTTTATTTGTATGCATGCTTTTGAACCCATGTCGTATATTTATTTAGGACAACATTTAATTTACACGTAGTTAATCAAATTCGAGCCTTTTAGGATTAGTCATTTTAATAAAATAATTAATTAATTAGGGAGATAATTTAGTAACATAGCATTTGAATCTTATGTCTCGAATACACTAAAGAGGTTGGTGTTTCGACGTACCATGATGCTAACCTAGAGAGTGTACCTTGGCATCGAATTCACGTGTTATTTAAACCTAGAATTTTGACAAAATAACTTAGGTTTAGAATTAAATAAAATGGATAGGTAAGTAACTAGTAACACTAGTAACTTAGGTCTTAAACACTTAAAGCAATGGAGTATTTTTAGGAATAGAACTTAAAATGAACAAGATAAAAATGGTCATGCATTTTGCTTCAGCCTTTTGAGGCAGAAGTTACATTCCTTTAAATTTGGGTGAGGTTTCCTATCTAGAGGACGTCTCGTACAACTCAAGTTTAAAGGTGGTGTAACTTCTAAATCAAAAGGATATCCAAAATTCAAATAATGTTCAATTAACAATGGAAAATTAAATTAATATCTATCTTCAAAGTGTCAATGCCACGTAAATTTTTCCAAAGTACCAATTCTTTGGGCGTTTACAAGGGTCGTCCTTGCACGTAACCGACTCCCGAACCTAATATTTTTTAAATGAATCTCTAGTTTATTTTATGGTGTCTGGCCTACCTAAGTGGCCGGTGGCGACTCCAAGTCATTTTTTTTTCAAAAATTAAATTATATATTTTGAATAAAATTTAGTTTTTTTTTCAAGATTGAAATTGATAATTCATATCTTTTCCAAAATCAATGGCCAAGCTATTTTCCCCTAAAAATTGCATTTTTAAAGAGGTTGCGACAGCTTGGCGACTCCGCTGGGGACTTAAAAATTTTATTTTTTGTGAGTCAGGCCTAACTTTTTTCAAATTTTAAGTGGCATTTTGGCATTTTGAAGCTAGATATTAATTTAATTTTTTATTGTTAAAT
Organism: Abelmoschus esculentus; assembly: GCA_035048815.1. NCBI lineage: Eukaryota > Viridiplantae > Streptophyta > Magnoliopsida > Malvales > Malvaceae > Abelmoschus > Abelmoschus esculentus. Next base: position 18,514,256 of record JAUCBN010000005.1, read on the forward strand.
GAACATTATTTGAACGGGGATAGGTTTTTACTTTTATGATATATCTTTTCATTCATGCATAAGCTCTCGACCCGAGCTTTCACCCTTAAGTGGGAGTTAGATATTATCCGACGTGATGCTCTCCAGCTTCGAGTTTCGGATTTTTATCTACTTTCGGTATACTAACCTTACGCATCGTGGGGTCTTCACCCCCGTTGTAAGGGACCTATACCACCGAATCAATGTCTTATCGTCGTAGTAGACGATAACGACAGTTCGGGAACCCAGTGTCTAGACCAAAAACCCGCATATAGAGTAGAAACCAACCCCTTCTAGAGCCAGACAGGAACCATAAGATAAGGCGGTATGCTGCCGAAATGCCGCCAAACTTAGGATTTCTCTATTAACATGCTCTCTGGTCATTTTATGCAATTTAGCATGTTCTCTGGTTACTTTTCTTTGCATTTTTAACTGCTATATGGTTATTTTTCAGACATTTTTTATATTATTTTATCTTTGTATTCACCATACTAACACTTTTTTTGGTGGCGTGTGAGTGGGTTCATATAGCATACATTAGAGATATCGATTCATGAGCTATTTGTATAGACAATGGTCATAAACTAAAAGGTTTGATATACAAGTTGGAGACAATATGCCAGGATGGAGCATATTCGAGAAGACTCAGCACGCGATCAGATTTGGTGTTCGAGAAGACTCAGTGCAAGATCAGAGTTAATGTTCGGGGAGATCAAGTACCGGTAATACAAGGGTATTTTAGAAGATTCCAGGCATAGGGTACGTCAACCGCAATTAAGGTATCTTAGTTGTTGTCAGGAGAATGGTTACAACACCAACAACTACGAGATTTTGCTACACCGTCCCAATAAGTGAAAGGAGTTATACTTATGTTGGGTTCAACAATTATTCAAGCTTCAAGTCGGGTTTAACAATTATTTAAGCTTTAGGTCGGGTTGAATAATTATTTAAGCTTCAGGTCAGGTTCAGGTGGCTAAGAGACGAAGATAGTCAGAAAGTGCATATTTGACAGTTTAATTAGGGGCATCCCAAGGAACTATCGAAGGATGAAGATGGGAAATAGAAGAGAAGTTCAGAAAGTACAACACGGAATGCGAAAAACCAGTTTGCAAGTTTGGAATTGGTGTTTCAAGTAAAGAACACGTCAAGAGCCAAGCCGAGATGGTTACTCAGAAGATGCGTAGATAGAGTTGGTGATCAATTTCAGAACCAAGTACAAGAAATGTCAGATATACATGGATTTTTTTCTGATAAAGCAGAAGACACATCAACGGATTCTACCAAGACAGATGTCGAACCAGATTGAACGAGGTGATCAACCAAGAAGCTCGGGCCAGCTATCTATCAACAAATTGTCTTCTCCTTGTATTCGATCCTTTAGTTAGATGAATGTTGTCTAATGACTAGCTTTTCAAATCGATATCTCTTGCATTCATGCATTGCATCATTCAAATATTGCATTTTTAGGAGAATAAAAAAACAAAAATATTGCATTTTGTTTTTAAATACTACTTTTAAAGTAGCATTGCATTTTGACAAGCATAAATTTGAACATCTTAAGATTAAGAAATTTCAGAAAGTTGTTGAGGATCACTTGGGTAATATGAAAGATCAGATGGTCTCAGAAGCAAACACCAATTTTCACATTGTTTGGAGTCTAGGATACCGAGAAAGAAAGACATCCAGATGAAATGCAGATACGAGAGATTGGTATGAAAATTCATCTCACACAAGGGTTCAGTTTCAAAAGATTCTTTTTGAAAAAAAGAGGAAAAAGAAAGAGAAAAATTCAAAAAGAAGTCAAAAGGAGAAAAACGGCCGAGTTTAATAATTGGGGCGTCTGTTGAAAATCCAAAAGATCTGAGTTTGAGCTATGAAGGTAGTGTTCGATCATGATGTTAGCAAATTGACAAGACTTCGGGCATTTGTTCACCCCAAACGATGTAGGTGGGGCAAATTATGCTGAGTCATGACTTTACTTGTAAAGATCAGACCAGACACGGGGCAACCGAGAGAGAAGATACATTGATACTTCAAAAATCAAGAATTCAACATTGAAAAGAAGCGAGGGTCTATCTGCCTTTTGGATCATTACGGAGTAATGCCCTGAATCATCCCAGTTGCTTTTGCCCGCAAGCATTGTAGGTCCTTTGTAAGGGAGGCTATTTCAATCTCTTTTCTTATGATACTTGTTTCATATATGTTTTTTTTTCAAGTGGCAAACATTTCATATTTTTTGACTCTTTAATTATTTAATTATTTGATTCTTTATTATGGGTTAATTTTTTGATCAGGTCTTGAATATTAATTGTAGGATTGAACTTAAATCAAATTCAGAGATCAACTTTGATAATGTGACTCGTTTCTACTTTATGTAGGCCAAAAAGAGAACATTAATGAGTGTTTAGGAAACACGAGGAATCTCGTGCAAATTTTGAGTGGTTTCCTCTCAAGCATTGTTGACTAAGGTCTTTGAATGAAGTGATAACTCAAATTTTCGTCCAACTGAAGTCTGCTTTTCTTTAAAGATATCCAAGTATGGGATGATATTTGGCATTCCTTGATTTTCCTTCTCAAAAAAAGAAAATAAGAAAAATTTTATTTGTTTTCCCCTTTGAGCCTAATGTTATTTTTCTTTCGATTGAACCCAAATTAAGGATCAAACCTACACTGGGGGCAAAAGAGGATGAAAATGTGTTTTAAAGTGAAATATGCTTGGTTTTGATGCCTTGTGAATCAGTGGCAGAAAATAAAAGTGAAATACAAAACCAAGAAAAAGAAGCCAAATTCAAATTGTTGGCACAAAAGAAAAAAAAAACAGAAAGTTCAGTGAAATATTTTGATGTGATGAACCACTGGAAAAAGAAGTGGTGAAAAGGAAATGACCTCTAGGGTGAAAACCCAAAAAAGGTCAGCCTAGAGTGATCCGCAAAGAAAAAGAGAAAAGTATTTCATTAGAGCATGTTCAGATCAGTGCGACAATGATCCTTGATTTTATCACCCTTGAATTATTTGAGCCTATATATTCTTTCTTTGGTAGCCATAAACCATAGCCCACATTACAAGCCACAAAAGACCATTTTGACCATATACGTGTATTGGAACAATGAGAGTTAGTCTTCAGAATATATCCCGCTTACCAGGGTTAACCTTTCTTCAAGGATTTTTAGTCTTCTAATGCTTGATCGAGATCAGAAAAGAGAGAAAATTGGGTATGGTGAGCTAGTGAGAAAAAGAGTGCCACCTAAACGGGGTAGAATTAGAAAAATGGGAATGTTTCTCCTGAAAGTCTAATAAATTAGAAAATGGTCACATCAGAGTTGATCTTTGCAAATTTGTTCGAAGGCTTTGTTGCACTTGGTATTTAAAGGTTTAATTTTTTGTTTGCCATGACAGTCAAAATTTTATAATGTTTTCAAAATATTATTTTGAACATTTTTGCTTATCGTTTAACAAGCATCTTGCAGATGAATTGATTAGATACAAGAAAAGTAAAGGATTTCATGGATATTACTATGATGTACTAACCCTTTAAGTGCGGATAGAGCAGAAGATGACCTTAGTACTCGATTGTTGATGAAGATATGATGAAGAACAGTTAGAGCTCCAAATGTCAAAGTATTTGAGCAAGAGCAACAAAATGACCCAAGTAAACTTGGGGCAAAGAGAGAACATTGACCATTATTTGGGGTAAAATATAGCCGGATCAATTCACCAACGTGTGGAAATTATTACAATCAGAATGAAAAAACAGGGCAATTATGCTCAAGTTTGAGAGGGGCAATGCTACCAAAGTGTGTCTCATACTATTATGAGAAACTCAAAAACCGAAGCAATGGAAGTGATGAATTCTTTCAGAGCGGACTGAGAATAAAAGAGAAAAGATCACGAGAACAAGCGTCATTGAGATTGTGACAGACTTCATTTGTTGAAAAAAGAGACAAAGCAAGAAAAGAAAGAATAAATCTAAAGTGAAAACCTGAAAAGGCGCTTTAGAGCAAAAAGCGAAAACTTTGAAAATTGAACCTGAGTTTGAGATGAATTCTCATATCAGTTAAAGAAAATATGTCGGGAGATAAAGCAAGAAATTATGAGCTTTCCCTGAAGCTGAAAGTTTGCCCAAGTGGCCTCAATTAAACATTCATGCATCATAATAGAAATATTTGCATTTAGAAGCATGCTAACCATGCATGATACTTCTGTTAAACAGGATTTAGAGAAATCAACAACAATGAACATTATCGGCAGCCTTTTGGCGTGAGTCTAGAAAGAAGTGGTATAGCGTGAGGAATTTCTAAGTGAGAAGAACAGTCTCAAGATTCATCACTTACATCTGAAGAATTTCTAAGTGAGAAGAACAGCTTCAGACTCCATTATTAAATATTATCGGCGGCCTTTTGGCGTGAGTCCAGAAAGAAGTGGTGTAACGCGAGAAATTTCTAAGTAAGAAGAACAGCCTCAAGATTTATCACTTATGTCTGAAGAATTTCTAAGTGAGAAGAAAAGCTTCAGACTCTTCAGTGGAGATAGAGAATTTCGTACTGAGAAGAACAGCTCCATATTCCACTATTAAATCCTCCGGGTCATCAGTAAGTCCTCCGGGCATGATGTTAAATCCTTCGGGTCATTAGTAAGTCCTCCGGGCATGATGTCAAGTCCTCCGGGCCATCACCTTCGGGAGTGATGATATCATTTGCACAATCTAGGAGGCAATACGATCCTAAATCCTTCAGGTTATCATTAAGTCCTCCGGGCATGATGTTAAGTCCTCCGGGCCATCACCTTCGGGAGTGATGATATCGTTTGCACAATCAAGGAGGCAATACGATCCTAAATCCTCCGGGTCATCAGTAAGTCCTCCGGGCATGATGTTAAATCCTCCGGGTCATCAGTAAGTCCTTCGGGCATGATGTTAAGTTTGAACAATTTCTAAGTGAGAAGAACAACTTCAAGCTTCAGGGTTTACAGAATTCGTGTTTCTCAGTCTTTGCCCATCTCCTGCTCTGCAGCATTGAGCAAAGAGGGGTATCTGTCATCACGAATTTTCTTTTTAAAATAATAAAAAAATAATAATAATAAATAATAACTGAAAATTAAAAAAAATGAAAAAGCAGAAAATGGGTTGAGGGAGTGTTTCGGTTGTTGAGAGAGATTTAAGGGATTGAGGGGTGGAGGAGATTTCCATCTTTGGTTTCCTAAGACTCCACATAGAAGGGGAGATCCATAATGCAACCGTTAAAGCCGCAAAATATTTGGGGCGAGTCTGCATACGTGCGGATATAAAATTTGTGGATGCTTCAGCAATGGGGGGGAAAAAGGAAGGGGTTGAACAGGGGATGTTTTGGTTCTGAGGAAAAGGAGGTTCCACCCACTGCTTCGTGTTTCCTTCACCTACCCACTCCTTGTTTCTTCTTTTGACCAACACATGTTTTCTCCTCCTAATCTTTCCCCTGCCATTGCAAAACAATACAAAATCAAACCCCATCATTTTCTTTTCTTCTCATCCATGGCCTGCACCAAAAACGCCTTCTCTCTTTCTCTATCTTCCAAGTCCAACAACAATTTGCCACCCGACTCCAACCCCAAACTTAATCAGCAACCAAATGTCACCCTCCGCCATTCCAGTTTCGGTGAGATGAATCCGCGAAGACTTGCTATCTCCAGGACCAGTCAACTCTGTCGCAGGGTTTTCGCAAATGCAACTCAGGTGATGGATCAGTCAGTTGGTGAAAAGAGTTCCGTAGACCCCACAATTATTGACGTGGATTTGGGTAATCGGAGCTACCCCATCTACATCGGGTCTGGATTGCTTGATTAACATGAGCTCTTTCAAAAGCATGTTCATGGGAAGAAAGTTCTCGTGGTGACTAACACGAAGATTGCCCCTTTATATTTGGATAAAGTCGTTGATGCATTAACAAGGGGAAACCCAAATATTTCCGTTGAAGATGTGATTTTACCTGATGGAAACAAGTACGAAAACATGGAGACTCTCATGAAAGTTTTCGACAAGGCCATCGAGTCCCGACTGGACATGAGATGTGTGTTTGTTGCTCTTGGAGGCGGGTGCTTCTTGGCAGAGGGGGTCGACTTTATTCCCATCATTAAGCAGGCACAGCTCGATCTCCAGGAAATTCAAATCATGCTCAGTTCCAAGCATGGGGATCCATCAAGGATTAAGGATAAGAACACGACAACAAGGAGGCAACTAGGCATTATTAATGTTGTTTCCTTCATTCAGCAGTGCAATCCCTCTTCCAAAAGCAGCAGCTTCAACTTCATAGCACCGGAAATAGGTATCGACTTGGTCGCCGGCGGAAAGAGCAAGAAGACGAAAAGAACGACTCCTAAGTCCGATGATATATACCTCAAGCTCCTCGTCAAGCTTTACCGATTTCTGATTGGTTCAGTTCATGAAGGGCAAGGAAGATAAGATTGCAGTTGTAGTTGGGACTGTCACCGATAACATTCGGGTGAATGGAGTTCTAGCTCTGAAGGTTACTGCACTAAGGTTCACTGAGACTGCGAGGGCAAGGGTCGAGAAGGCTGGCGTGGAATATCATGATCCGAAAAGAACAATTTTGTAAGAAAAATCCGTATGGTTGCAACCCTCACAGCCTTATGCATTATCATGCTTAACCAATCCCCAACATTTGGTACTCCAAGTCAGTTTTCCAAACATGAAGAAGGTGTAACTCATGTTCTTGTAACCGGTGCTGCTGGCTATATTGGTTCACATGCTGCTTTACGTCTTCTTAGGGAGTTATACCGTGTAACCATTGTGGACAATCTTTCACGTGGAAACATAGGTGCAATCAAGTTTCTACAAGACTTATTTCCAAAACCCCAAAGGCTTCAATTCATTTATGCTGATCTTGGCGATGCAAAAGCTGTAAATAAAATATTTTCAGAAAATGCATTTGATGACGTAATGCACTTTGCGGTTGTGGCATATGTTGGGGAAAGTACAATGGATCCTTTCAAAGGAGGAAATGAGGTGTTCTTCGTTCATGATCCTAAGATATTGATGATGGTGAACAGTGAGGCATTGAGCCTTTCGTTCATCGGATTCGATTTCATCGTGCTTTATTACTACCTCTTCAAATCGCACACCCCAGTTTGATTCAAGGATAAATACAAAGGAGAAAGAAAATAAAAGTGAGTGTGACCCTAAGCCTTAACGGAGAACTTGAACAAGAAGAAGTCTTGGATTTTATTCGACTGCTCTCTGCCAACACATTTAGGCTACTGTCAAGGCTCCTGGGTAAGCTTTATATTTTGTTTTACATTCATGCAAATGGTTGTTTTGGGTCACCACGAGGTCTGGCAATTGTGTAGATTTATATTTTTAAAATGTAGTGCATTTTGACTCCTCTGACCTTTAATTTATGCTTTAATTATTTGTTTTATTTGTATGCATGCTTTTGAACCCATGTCGTATATTTATTTAGGACAATATTTAATTTACACGTAGTTAATCAAATTCGAGCCTTTTAGGATTAGTCACTTTAATAAAATAATTAATTAATTAGGGAGATAATTTAGTAACATAGCATTTGAATCTTATGTTTCGGATACACTAAAGAGGTTGGTGTTTCGACGTACCATGATGCTAACTTAGAGAGTGTACCTTGGCATCGAATTCACGTGTTATTTAAACCTAGAATTTTGACAAAATAACTTAGGTTTAGAATTAAATAAAATGGATAGGTAATTAACTAGTAACACTAGTAACTTAGGTCTTAAACACTTAAAGCAATGGAGCATTTTTAGGAATAGAACTTAAAATGAACAAGATAAAAATGGTCATGCATTTTGCTTCAGCCTTTTGAGGCGGAAGTTACATTCCTTTAAATTTGGGTGAGGTTTCCTATCTAGAGGACGTCTCGTACAACTCAAGTTTAAAGGTGGTGTAACTTCTAAATCAAAAGGATATCCAAAATTCAAATAATGTTCAATTAAAAATGGAAAATTAAATTAATATTTATCTTCAAAGTGTCAATGCCACGTAAATTTTTCCAAGGTACCAATTTTTTGGGCGTTTGCAAGGGTCGTCCTTGCACGTAACCGACTCCCGAACCCAATATTTTTTAAATGAATCTCTGGTTTATTTTATGGTGTCTGGCCTACCTAAGTGACCGGTGGCGACTCCAAGTCATTTTTTTTCAAAAATTAAATTATATATTTTGAATAAAATTTAGGGTTTTTTTCAAGATTGAAATTGATAATTCATATCTTTTCCAAAATCAATGGCCAAGCTATTTTTCCCCTAAAAATCGCGTTTTTAAAGAGGTCGCGACAGTAACACTAGGTGAACAATCTTTCATCCGAAATCTTTCCAAAACTTTATTGATATAGGTTTCTTGAGATAGACCTAAGATACCTTTATGTCTATCAAGATGAATCTTAATGTCAGTGACATAAGATGCATCACACATATCTTTCATATCAAAATTTTTAGAAAGAAATTGTTTCACCTCATGTAGCATATTCCTGACATTCGTTGCAAGTAAAATGTCATCCACATATAGGATAAGGAAACAAATCTTACTTCCACTGATCTTCTGGTATATACATTGATCCATAATATTCTCAACAAAACCAAATGAAAAGATAACTTCATGGAATTTTAAATACCACTGTCGGGAGACTTGTTTCAATCCATATATAGATTTCTTTAACTTGCAAATTAAATTTTCACCATCACTAGAGGAAAAACCTTCAGGTTGTTTCATGTTACCTCTTTCTCTAGATCACCATTAAGAAAGACAGTTTTCATATCTATATGTTGTAACACAAGGTCAAATTGAGCTACTAATGTTAACACAATGCGTAAGGAATCTTTCTTAGATACTAGACGAAACGTCTCAGTGTAATCGATTCCTTCTTGCTGAGTGAATCCTTTAGCAACGAGTATTGCTTTATATCTTTCTATGTTGCCTTTTGTTTCTCTTTTTATTTTGAAGACCCATTTACATCCAATGGCTTTTACACCATTAGGAAATGGTACAAGATCCCAAACTTCGTTTCTCTTCATAGAATTCATCTCATCCTTCATAGCATCATACCATAATTTTGATTCATTACAGCTCATGGCACTTGAAAATGACTCAGGGTCATTTTCAACTCCAATATTATAGTTAGATTCTTGTAAATACACAAAATAGTCACTAGAAATTGATGTTTTTCTTTCTCTAATAGATTTTCTTAATGTTGAACCAACATTCTCTTGTGGATCATGTTGTTCAACTTGTTGTTCAATAATTTCTGGATTTTCTTGAACAACTTGATCTATTGGAGTGTTTTCAACAGCTTGTGGAACTTCATTTATTGATTGTTCAACACTCAATTGAGCTTGATGGGTGTTATATATGATAATCAATCTCTCACTTGAAGTGGATGGTTGATTTATGGGTATTGAATCCCAATACAGATCACTCCCACTGATTGAGTCATTCTCAAGAAATTTTATATTTATTGATTCCACAATTCTAGTGCTATTAGATGGATAATAGAATATGTAACCTTTGGACTTTTCGTCATATCCAATAAAATATCCACTAATAGTCCTTAGGTCGAATTTATTTTCTTGTGGGTTATAAATTCTTACTTTATACGGGCATCCCCATACGCGTATATGTCACAAACTCAGTTTCCAACCTTTGAATAACTTAAAAGGTGTCGTGAGACAATCTTGGTTGAGACCCGGTTTAATCTATACACACATCCGTCTTGAGAGCTTCAACCCATAAAGACTTAGGTAGCTTAGAGCTACTAAGCATACTTCTCACCATGTCCATTAAAGTTCGATTTCTTCTTTCTGCAACATCATTCTAATCAAGCGAGCCTGGAATAGTATATTGGTCAACTATATCGTTGTCTTGAAGAAATTTCACAAATGGACCATGTGCTTCTCCATCTTCTGTGTATCTACCATAATACTCACCACCTCTATCTGTTCTCACAATTTTTATTTGCTTACCGCATTCTTTCTCTACTTCAGCCTTGAAAACCTTAAAGGCTTCTAACGCTTCACTTTTATGATGAAGCATGTAGAGATACATGTATAGTGAGTAATCATCTATGAAAGTGATGAAGTATTTCTGACCTTGCACATCCATATATGGGCAACAAATATCATAATGGATGATTTTCAATATGGTCGAACTCCTCTTGGCATCTTTCTTTGACTTGTTAGTCTGCTTACCCTTAATACAGTCTACACAAGCAATCAGGCTTAGTAATTAAATTTATTTTTATAACTCCTATGAGTAATTATAAAAATTATTAAATTTATTTTTATAACTCCTATGAGTAATTATAAAAATTCATCTAATAATTGTTACCATAATATTAAGGGATTTATAATCTAAGCTTTTTGTATGTGATTTTTTAACCTTAGTAATTTTATTTAACTAAAGATGTTGTGGCTAATCTTTAACTAAATAAAATTATTAAAATCACTTAACTAGATATTAACCTTAAACTTTATTTAAAGTATTGCTTGTTTATTATACAACATTTTATGTCTAGTCTTTATGAGATCTTTAATATAATTTTATTTAATTAAAGTTATTATGGTTAATTCTCTAATTAAATAAATTATTTGGATCTCTAGACATATTCTATAATTTTATTGTTAAAGCTTTATGCAATAAGTCTTAAAGTTTATGTACCTAATTTTATGTATATAACTAATTACTGAATAAGTTATAACATATCCTAATTTAGGAACATAATATATATTAATTTCAAAAATTTATTTAAGTAAAAATAAATTAATAAAATTTAGAAATTAAAATTTCTACAATATAATTTTTCTCAAAATTTCAAATTTAAAGATCTAAAAGGCATACTAATTTTGAGAAAATATAAACTCTAAAAGAGAATGCAGAGATTTAACCTGACTCTGATACCAAATGTAAGTATTAATCGAGTAAAAACTTAGCGGAAAAGGATCATAATAAATACCTCCATCCATTATCAAAATCTTATACCAAATAGAGATGTGGTTGTACTACCGTCGAGCTCGTCGAACCATCGGGTAACACCTCGAACCATCATAAAAATATAGAACTCGGTTATAAAATAACTAAAATCGCCAAGATCTTCTAAGCACTCGAGAACCTCGCTAGATGGAATACTTTATGCAAAATGAATTGCTTTGATTCTTGGTGCTTAGGGACCTTATGTCAATGGGTATTTATAGGAGTGATTTATCATCAAAATCACTCCAATTAGACAAAAATACCCTCAAACTACATGGCATTATGGGCCTTAACCGTTCCATGAACAATAACAAACAATTCATGCGTCTGAACGTGGGAATGTACTTTAAGTTCACGTTTCCAATAGTGGAAAAATGAAAAACGGTTAAAAAGAATCACTAAATATAGTTATCCAACCAACATGTTCTCCTCCCCTATTTGTTGTAGGACTTTGATTTTAGGGTTCATCTCAATTTCTTCCCTTTGCAAACACTATAAGGCGTAATCTCCACTATAATCTCTATTTTTATCATTTTCATGATTATGATTCTCTCCTACTTAGAGTAGAAGCTGGTGGTTCATATTATTTAAAAAGAAAGAGAGCAAGTATAGACTAGCATTGATAGAAATCTTCCACTTTAGTATAATTGTGACTCAAATAACTTTTTAAAATTTGGTATCAAAATGAGAATCTTAATTTTAAAATACTTTTTAATATTTTAATAAAATCAAAAATTATGTTAAAAAAAATTATTTTTATATAATATTTTGTAGACAAGTAACATATCTCATATTTAACTTCACATAACGTTATTCTTCTTTTATTTGTACTTTTTCATTTGGAAAATGATTTGATGCATTGACTGAAAAAACGAAAAGTTATTATAAGTACCTTAGATGTTTGGTTTAAGCGTTTAAGGTTATGTATCAAGAATTTATGATTTAGGATTAGTATTTAGATATTTTTTGAATCAATTACAGTGTTACAGTAGTATTTGCTTTAGAACTCTCAACCATTAGACATTGATCGCTCAAACACTATGTTAGTATTACTAATACTCGAACATGTGACCTTTAATAACAACAACCGTTTAAATCCTTAAATTCTAAACTCTAAATCAAATCTCTAAACCTAAAACTAAAACGTTTATGTAAATACACAAAAATGCATCTCATAGGTGGGTGCAAATTGTTTATCCTTAATCGTGTCCCTATTGGTTCTCACTTTAATTAGTGGTTTAAAGTTTAAAGTTTAGTGTTTAGAATTAGAGGTTGTAGTTAGTGTTTAGAGAATCAGTGATAAGTTATATTTTTAGGGTATAAGATTTAAGTTTTAGGACATAAAAAATAAGGGTCAGAGTTGATAGTTCAAATTTTAGAAATTTTTAGTAGGGAACATAGAAGTAGTGGCGGATGCAACTATTGTATAGGAGGTTTATACAATTACCTTTAATTTTTAAAATTTTTGAATTAATCTTTAATATTTTTAATATTTATGAGTTGTACTCGCCTAAAATTTTAAAAAAAAATTATATTCATTCTTAAATATATTTTTTAAATCCATCGCTGTATAAAAAATATATAACAAAAGGAGGTTTCACTTTGGAGTCTTGGATTGGTTAGATTATAATCCAACACCATTAGCCGATAAAATTAAAGAGAATTTTAAGTCTCTTTTAAAATAATATAATAACATACAATAAAAAACGTTTCAAAATAAGTATTAATCCAAAAAATAAAAATAAAATGTAAAGTTAAATATTAAATTTATTAATTAAAGCAAACGGAATACGATAAAATAGTGAATTCAAAAATAAATAAAAAAATAAAAATAAATTGAAATTGAAATTGAAATCATTTATGTGTATTCGAAAAATAACAACATAACAAACACCAATGGAGACACTACTAAAATAATATCCGAATTAAAGTAATTATTAATACACTACTTATCATTTTAATTCAAAATATTCAAATATATATATCATAATTTTTTTTTTAATCAATTAAGTGTTACAATAATATTTATTTTAAAGTATACTCTCAACCATTAAATATTAACCGCTCAATCACTATGTTGATATTATTAATATTCAAATCCGTAATTTTTAAAAATAATAATTATTTCTTAACCATCGAAACTAAATTATTCGTTCTATTGTAGTTAATATTTATAATGAGTGAAACATCTACAAGTTCATAAACGACAGAGGCGGAACATAGACATGACATGTGGGGGCTATGGCCCCTCCTGGGTTTCAAAATTTTATTAAATGACACTTAAAATTTTAATTATTTTTTATCTGTACCCCTCAAAATTAAAATAAAAACATATTAAACTTTAAAATTTTAATTAATCTTAATTATATCCACTCTAATAATTATTTTAAACTTCTTAGTAAATTTCTTAAAATTATTAAAATTTTTAGTTAAACTCTTAAAAATTTTAAAAATTTTAATTTAAACCTTCAATTTATTTAAAATTTAACTTGACGCCCTCAATCTTTTATTCTAAATTCCATCACTGAAAGATGGTTTGACTGATCCAGATATTTTCATCGACAACTTTGAATATATAAATTAGTTGCAATCAAATATTTTTGTGATGTATAATTATATCTGGTGGTTTAATAATAAAATAAGTGATTAAATTATTTATGTTGATAACTTTTGATACTTAAACTATATTTCACTCATATATGTGTAAAGTTTTATTTTATGTGATAATCATTAATAATGGTTAAAAAATATGTATTCAATCAAAGATGTAGCATGATTTTATTTTGTATGAAAAATACTTTGATGTACAGTTTTGAACTTTTAATTTTAAGATTTTAGGTTATGATTTCTGAAGTTTAGTGCACGGTACAAAATTTAAAATTTAGAGTTAAAATTTATAGTTTAAGATTTTAATTTTAATCTTTATCAACGGTTGTGTAAATTTTCTTTTACGCGTCTTATGTATCAAAACATAACTCAACTTAATTGTGCTTTTTACCATTTTTCTAAGTTACCCTAATATATTTATATTTCTTTTAATGTATTTAGGTTAGTTTTTTTTTTTTTTTTTTTACTTTATATATGTTATCTTATGATAAATGATATTTTGTTTTAAATAATTAAAAGTAGTAAATGTTTTTATTCAAACTGCAATATGGATAAAATTTGGATTAAATTTCGGTAGGACATAGATTTGAATCGGATTCTAACAAAATCAATATCCGATCTACCTTCTAATACAATCGAACCCTTTTTTGGATTCAAATTCAAATTTTTTTCAATAAGATTTTTATCATATTAGATTCAAAATTAGGATTAAATTTTCATCCCTAAACCTAAGTCATATTTATTTTTATAATATTTAACTAATATATAAGATTTAAAAAATAATAATTTTAATATATATTTTTATAATTTAATAACTAGAATAAAAAGGGTGTCAATATTGTTTAAAAAAGAGTAAACATGAATTATCCAAAACTAGAAGAAAATTGGGTCAATATGTAAATAAATATATATGCAAACTAATTATAAACAAAATGTACACATCTTTTTGATTTCTTTGGAAATTTATAAACGGAAGAAACTTACCACTTCATAGACAGCATAGACAGCAGCTTTGCTCCTCAACGGCTCAACCACTCACGGAAGGCCCGAAGTACATGCAGATAGGTGGATTGATCTTCAAGATCGACAGAAAAGCTGCTGCTATTGTCCAAATACCCTCGCCACAGATTAAACCTGATGCCACCGCACCGGCGCAATCCTTTGCGTCCTTCTGGTTGGTTCGTTCCCATATAAACAAGATGACTGTTCCCACAAATGAATCAATAGCAAGGTAACCTCCCAAATAGAAATTAAGTGCCATAGCCATTGGTATAGGAATATATTGTGAAATTCTTGTTGGAGTTGCATCCTTTACTATGTTTACAACCAAAGCAGCCACGAAGAATCCGCAACAGAAAGCCAAACAATGCTTGGGCAGGTTTGAAAATCCTTCAATACCAAGAAGAGCCAGTTCCCTGTATATCACTGCATAAGGAGCTTTGAATGGACTGTCTGGTGATCCGACTTCAAAAGCAGTCCAAAATAACCAGAATGTGAGTGGAGCAATTACACATCCCATGGCTGTTCCTAACAACTGGCTCACAAACATAGACTTGGCTGATGAGAGAGTGAGGTAACCGGTCTTGAAATCTTGCATTAGATCAGATGCTGTGGAGACAATGGACATCATAACTCCACAGGCCGCCAAACCAGCCATGACTCCGCCGTCACTTCCTACTAATGAAGCTATAATGAAAAGACCAATCTTCCCATAAGTGGAAGACAGGCTCAAGTCTGTAAGTCCAGCTCCATAAGAATTGCAGAAGGCGAGGGCAGGGGCAATAATGTATGAAACCAGAACCATATACCACTTGAGGGGTGGAAAGATGATTGGAGTAATAGCTGTTGCTATAGCAGCCAAGACCACATATACAGAAGCAGCAAACCAAGTTGGTATCTTGTCTTTAAGAAATATCTTGTCTCTTTTTCTCTGCTCTTTTACTCCTTCAGAACTCTCATCATCTACGAAACAAAACAATATTTCAATTAACCCACGGCAGAAAACAGAATGCTTGAGTGCAAGAAAACAGATGCATTAAGTAAATACTTTTTCCCAGAAGTTTGAAAATTTTTAGGAGTTTTCATAAAGGTGGATTGATATTCAAATAAGGGCACTAGATCATGCATCAATTAATGAGTTTTCACCAAGAGGGACAATTATGCACAAAGAAATTCATTTCAGTAGAAGCCACCCAGTAGTGACTATCTGTTATCCTTATTTCTAAAACTATGAAAACCATTGCAACAAAACAGAATCATACACAGACTGGAAAACGATGAAGCAAGCATCTGGCTAACCGGGGTATCCTCACTTATAATCTCTTGAACAATAAGAAGTTTGCTCTCCTTGGTGCTTTTATTGCACATTTCTTTTGCAATTGTACATATTATCTTGATCAGGTTGTAAAGGCCATCCCCAAGAATAAGAGACATAGCAATTGAAACCTGTGAACAACACGAGTCCCAGAAAATTTCTTTAGATAGGTGTTTGAGAAAAAACCTTTCAATCAAGACAAGATATTGGAAATAAACCAGAAGATTAAAGTGACAGAAACATCATAAACTTCTTCAACTGTGCAATAGAACCAATGTATAAAATGATGCAAAGAGCACTAAGGTGATAGGGGTCCTAAGGCCTAGGAACAGTTTTGAAAATTAAAGATATACTTGCATATATAACTTACTAAATAGGCCTAGGAACATATGCAAGGAGTGACACGTGTTCAAGTAACCGTCACAATTCTCATTGTCTACCTCTTTAGTTGCTAGTTGCCACTATTTGACAAAACTGCTACTTCAAACAATAACTAAATAAAATACTAAATATTATTTAAAATTAAAGTATTTTTTATCCGACTTTAAATTTATTCAAAAAATAAAAATTTATTGTTTAAAATCGGAATATTTATAATCCGACTTTTAAAAAAAATTATAGCTTTGAATGACCACGTGTCGGTTTGGGAGGGTATGTGAGACTATTTAAAGTCAGGATGTCCTCCCTCCGACTTCAAACAGTGTTACGGCAAAAGAGTGATAGATTTTGCATGTCTTTCGATTAGGTATTGAAGGGGTGATTTTGGGTGGTTGAAATTTAGTTTAGTTTGTGTTAAATAGAGGTCGAAAATGAGTAATTTGCATGAATTGATAGAGTAAAAATTGAAGTAAGAAGGAAAAAAAATTATAGAGAGTAAATATTGTAAGTTTATTTATTTTTTAAAATATTTCATTTGATTTTATAGTTTTTGTTAAATTTTAGAGAGTAATTTTTTTAATTTTAGATAATAATAATAGTTGTTAATGTAATTAATTTATTAAATTTTATATGTTTTTTTGTTAAATTTTGTCAATTAGTTTGTTTAAATTAGTTCAAATTACATGACAGAATAACTACTACGCTGTCCGATGAAGGGGTGGGTGGGGGGTTCAAGTTGAAAGCGTCTGGTCCTCGTGTGGCCTTTGTCTGGATGCTAACGACATCTTATTCCTTGGCTCAGTCTTAACTTCCAAGATGCTCCTAGGGCATGTACCGACATAATTTTTATGTAAGGAGGGTTGACTATTAAAGTTTTATTAAAGGTGTTTAAAGTATATTTTTGGATTAAATTAGTGTTTAATATTATGTGATTTGGTGTTTATCAGTTAAATTCGGTTAAAAATTTTGTAAACTAATAAAAACATTATATATGATATTATTAAATATTTTTAAAACTTCTTTTAGAAAAATAAATTAGAATATTTGAAATAGCCTAAAATTTTTAAATAATCTCAAAATACTCTTTAAATCCTTCCAAATTCGACTACTCCCACCGATATTGGTCGCATTTAGGCGACGAAATAAAGTGGTCTCCCCTCACTGAACAACTCACACATCGTTTATCATCTGTTATGTTTTCGTTCGTCGCGAATTATTTGAATGAATCATTCAATGATTTCGATCATTTTGCATGAGTCCGATCAATTTTCGTAACGAGGTAGTAATGATCCGACGACGGATGTGATTAGTGATGACATGACAATCGGCAACAAAATTATCCAAAATCGAGATTTGGGTGTTAGGATTTTGAATTTAGGGACTAATTTGGGGTATTTTGTTTTATTATTTTTAATTATTTTTAAATATAATTTTAAAATTTTAAGAATCTGACACGTGTTAAATAACAATAAAAATTAATGAATATTGACAATGAACGCTTATTTGAGTACATTTTAAAAATATTAAACACTTATTTGAGTACATTTTAAAAATATTAAACACTTATTTGGTCTGAAATATACTTTGGGTACCTATCTGATAAAAGGTATACTTTAAACACTTATTTAACACTTAAAGCTAATATTTAAATTATAAGTGTTTAAATATCTCCCGTAGGGTAAGAATATTTCCTCTAACACTGCATGGCATAGAAAGAAAAAACTTATATGGAGCTGCATGACAGTGTTAGATTATCATCTGTCAGCAGGTCATTCGAGAAACGTTGCAGATTTGATAAAAACTCTCAGGTGTCGAACTATGGGACCCATTCATAAATAATGTTGTATCATGCAGTTGAACTCGAATCTGAAACCAAGAATTGAAATAAACATGTCTGGCCTCACGGGTTATATGCATCCACCTGCAGAAGAATATGCATGTTTGCATGCTTTTCCAAACATGATGGAATCAGCATCAACAGGTAATAACCAACGTTGATCAATGGCTTAACTAATCTTCCATACATTTAGTAAGCTATACACCAACTTCAACCATGTATTCTACTGCAGGGAAGAGATAAGGCCATGAACTATGAGGTGCCTTGAACCACTCTCCAATTTGTCCACTTGATTTGATCATGACAGAGAAGAGCTAACCAAAATCTTGTTTCTTTCTGTTTGTTTCTCTCTACTCATATCTATTGCATATCCTTTGAGAAACCTCTGGCTTGTGACATGAAGATCCTCAATGTTGTTCTCTTTGACAGCTTCTTCTTCATTAAGCTCATTGAAGCTAGAACAAAATGAAGGTATGTTTCCACTCTGGTTGGTTCTTACAATAGCATAAGTGTTTCGAATCCTGCTATGTTCACCTCGCGTTGTGATTATTGCAGTTATTCGAATGGATGCAGCATAAGTTACGTCCAAGTAATATTGAACCTTTCAAGGATCTCACAATTGGTATTCATTCCAACTTCTTTCATTCAAAATAATCCCCATGGCATGCACAAGTTGCATGTACTGCTTAAGCACAATATGAAGCCCTTGCAAGTTGCATCTGTCTCTGATTCTTTGAACTCTGCTTTCAGGGAACAATTGTACCTGTCTTTTAGCTCAGTCATCTCTTAATCAGCAAGATTGCCATCCCAAATCGATTTCGGGCTATGGATATGGATCCGGATTTTCCACCCTGTCCCGACAAGAGATTGAAAACTCCTTCCAAGAATTTGAAGCCGTGGGAGAAGAAGGTAGATTTGGAGATGAAACATCTTCTGTTATATCAGGGCTATTCCATGGCTTTCTCCGCGTTGGAACTCTGGGGTCCGAAGGGATTTTCAGCGAGCCTGTAACACCAACATTCACCATTTCTCTGGATGATCTGGAGGAAAAGGCATAGGTGACAGAAAATGAATTGAAGCTTATCAACTCTGAACTGGGGAGATTCCTTGAAGCTGAAGAACATAAGTCCAATGAATCATCGAGAAGGAATAGTCTGGTTAGCATAAAGGGCAGTGCTGAAGAATATGGGAAAACAGTCGTATGTACACTCCAAGTGATATCACTTGCAGAACTGTTCCACAGCACAAAAATAGCAGAAGAAAATCCCATGGAAAAATATGGGAGAGAGGAGATCCAGACCAAACAAACCAATAAACCTGTCAAACATCTCATCAACAAGATTCTCAAAAAGTTTCATGCTTCTCCAGGGAGTTCTTCATCTCCTAAAGAAACTAGTTCCTTTTCCACCAAGAAAACACTCCAAAAGGTGAGTCTTCTAGAGCTAGTTTCTTTAACAAC
The DNA here is from genome assembly GCA_035048815.1 of Abelmoschus esculentus. Taxonomy (NCBI): domain Eukaryota; kingdom Viridiplantae; phylum Streptophyta; class Magnoliopsida; order Malvales; family Malvaceae; genus Abelmoschus; species Abelmoschus esculentus. The sequence goes on from JAUCBN010000005.1 coordinate 18,533,857, forward strand.
TCTATAATCACATGTTACTTCCCCACCTTCTGAAAACAAGTATTTTTGTGGCATTGAGATTGGTCCAAAAAAGGGTCAATAAAACTGTACTGCAGGTGTTTTAATTTTGAATGTGTGGTTTGCAGGTCATAAAACTGTTCCACATAAAAATCCACCCTGAAACCTCTATAGCTGAAAGAGAGTCTAAGAAGAAGAATGCTCATTACAATGTTGACTACACTAAATGCGAGCAGTTTCAGCAAGCAAAAGACAACATGTGGTTCCCTCAGGGGTCAAGATCTAAGGCAAGATTAGGAAATAAAATGACCATCTCAAAACTGCCACAACATGGGATCACTGGCTGTGCTGCTGCAACTGAAAATGGTGAGCGCTGGATTAAATCAGATGCAGACTGTAAGTACTATGCACCCCCCACAAAGTTGATCTACTTTTAGTTTCAGTTCCTACCATTTTGTCCATTTGAATGAAAATCTGGAGTTTACATGGAAAATGGAGGAAACTAAATGAACTATCATCAGACTGGGTGTCTGTACTTTCCCAATGCAGGTCTAGATGGTTGCCATTAATGTGTTGTGTTTTGCAATCAAAGTTTTTTTCTGTAGCTTTTACTATGAATGGCGTCTGACCATCTTCTGTTGGTGCCACTGTAGATTTTGTGTTGGAGCTGTAGGTGCAAAAAACTGCAGCACATGCTTATTAATATAATAGTTGGCGCCTGGCGGTAAGAATGCAGATGTTATGGCTGTATAACATGAATTATGATGTAATGTGTTTGCTTTGCAAATTGCAGATGAGTGACAATGAACTCGTCAGAAGAAGAGTCTTAGTATTAGGAGTCCATGTGTTGGCCTTCTGCGTGTAATAATAATAAAATTGTGCACTTGGTTTCTTTATTCTTGCACTCTTCATAGACCCAACAGATGTGTTTTTACGAGGAGAAATTATTAGATAAATTTGGCGAATTAAATTAACCGTATATCGTATGTTTTTTATTGTGCTTTAATTGGCGTTTTCGCTTTAAAATAATGAATTTAAGGTTTAGGGTTCAAGATTAGGGATTGTGGTTAGGGTTTAAAGAATTAAGGATAAGGTATATATTGTAGGGTATATGATTTCAGATGTAAAAGTTAGGTTATAGTCTAGAATTAAATATTTTAGTAACTTTTAATGCAAGGCATAGAAAGAAACATAGATAGAGACATGAGATTTTTACTTTGCCAGGTCATCCATGATCCCATTTAATAATGTACACCTATGTTAGAAAAACTTTCAAACAACTACTATTTTCTAGGGTAAATTGTAATGGAGGTCAATTATGAGTAAGGTTATATTTGGGTCACCTAGTGAGACTTTGGACCTTTAAAAATTATAAAAATTTAATATTTATTTTTTAAAATTTAAAAAATATAGTTTCATTCTTTAAAAATTTAAAATATTTTTGTCATGTTTTTTATTTTTTTTAGATATCTATAATTGAATATTCTCTTTTTTTTTTTAAGTTTACATTACGTATTATTTTTTTAAATTTTAGTTAGACATTATTTTTTGTCTGAGAATTTAAATTGAACATTTTAAAAATTTTAATTTAAATATATATTTTTAAATTTTTTAAAATAAAACCCCTTAATTTCGTTATTAAAATCTGTCATTGTTATTAAAAATATGTGAATTGAGAGGCTAGGTCTCTTGCTTACAACCAATGTACGTAGTACTTAATGTATTATAATAATTGATACGAATTAGTTTATCAATAAATCGAATACGATATTTATATAAAAAAAGTTGTTTGTTTCCTGAGAAAATATATAGTTTAGAAAGAGTGATTGCAGAGGCAAAGAAGCATGCAAAAGGAATAATTTTTTCTCTTCTCAACAAAATCACGTAATAATAACAATTTTTACCAATATAAAAGCAAGTTTCAAGGGTTACAGGGCATAGGCTACCTTCATAAATCTCCCCAAAGCTTCTACTTTGATTCATTTCATCCGCAGGAATACATACATAGGTAATTATTTAACATTTTTCATATTGTTTTGTTGATTTATAGCCTTAGATTTTCTTTCTGGGTTTTGTTTGATTTAGCTGTTTCTTGATGTTTTCTGGGTGTTGGGGGGTGGCAGTTGGCTGTTAGAATGGAGAATCAAATAAAGAATGTATTGATCACTTCAAATGGAGATGAAATTTCAAAGAACATTGCTTTACATTTAGCCAAACGTGGTTGCAGGTTACAAGTTTCCTACTTTATTATTTCAGTATACTAGTTTTCTCGGGAAAGAAAAAAACACAATCATGGAAATTCTGGATCTGTTCTGACCAGATTGTTTTTATCATTGTGTGATGGAGAAGAGTAAAATCTAGGAAACGAGATGAAATAATTACAAGACTTCGCAAAGCTCTATTTTTTACAAAATTCTTTTCAATTTAGTGTTCATTGTTGATTCAATTCAATCCATGTGATTATGTATACCCTAGCTGTCTGCTCATTGTTCATGAATTAAAAAGCACTTTGTGATGTTTAGAAACCTTTTCCATCAAGTTCTTCTTAATTTACTCATGTTTGGTGTTCAAATTTTTGCAGTCAATTTGAGTTCTAACAATACCATTATTTTTCTACTCTAGAAGCCTGTAAAGATTGTGAAATTTTGATGGTGATTTTCAATGAAAGTTGAAAGTGTTTTGTACAAGAAAACAGGATACATATTTGCTTTCTGTAGGCATCTCCTTCATTGCTGTGTTTATTCCAATGCAATGTAACAAATGAAACCCGACTATGTTGTGAATCCGGAAGATGCATGACCATCTGCAGTTAGCTGAAGAAGAGTTCAGAAAAATCGTAAAAGTAAATTTTATGGCTCCATGGTATCTTCTTAAAGCAGTTGGGAGGTGGAGGCGGGAACGTAAATCGGGCGGTTCCATCGTATTCATGACTAGCTGAACGAGGGCTGTATCAAGGAGGTGCTGCATATGGTTCATGTTTGACAGGATTGCAGCAGCTAGTTAGAGCAACTCCTGAGCCTTCCTTTCTTTTTGTACTCTGCTACAGTAGACATATTTCTTGAAGTAATCATTTCTAACCTTACATGCAACATAAACACGGACATCAAAATGTTGTAATATTTCGAACAATAAGCTTTTACTTTTCAAATTAAAGAGGTCCATGCTTCATAAACACACCAGTATATCCTATGTGTTGGAATATCAAATGACTTTGGGTTTTTTCTTTCATTGTTGTTAATAGATATTAGCTTTGGAGATTGGGAAACACAAGACCAGGGTTAATGCCATTGCTCGTGGTTTGCACTTAGAAGATGAATTTCCCGAGTCAGTTGGGAATGACAGGGAAGAGAATTGGTGAAAGAAGCAGTTCCATGGCAGAGATGGGTGGATGCTAAAAACGATCTGGCTTCAACTGTTATCTATTTAACAAGTGATGGTTCCCGCTACATGACCGGAACAACCATATTCGTGGATGGGGCACAGTCGTTAGTCAGGCCTCCTATGCGATCATATATGTAATCCATTGTCCTAGCACACTCATACAGAAAACAGCATTCAATGAGCCAGGTCATATATTCTTTATTTTCCACATACCATTTATTGAAGAGATCATAGACTCACCCACCCTAGGCATGTTGCACGTTAGACTCGCCCACTAGAATCGGAAGGTTGATCAAATTCAAAACCATTGTGATGCCGATTCCCATAATAATTTAAGCCGAATCGACAACTTGTTTGGCTTGCTGGTGATGGAAGTGTTGATATTAAGGCCGCTGCTTACATCTCTTCTGTTCAAGAACGTTTCAATCTTGAAAGAAACAATTCTGAACGAATTAAACTCCAAGAATTTGCTCACTAGGGAGTAATAAAGACGGTCCATAATTATCTGTAATTGTCTTAACTCCTAAGCATGGATTAAACATAGTTAATCTTGTCTTAGGTTGAGGCGCTTTTGACTTTCATCTTCTGCATGAATTTGTAGTTCAAGAAGTTGATGTTACAGATTCTGCTAACAATTGGTTGTTTCCTTTTATAATGGCAATTCACATAAAACTATGGAGTTTGTCGTGGTAGTGAAGAAACTGGACTGGTAAAAAGTAAAAACAGTGAAATAATCCAAACACTGTTTGATATCAAAAGAAACTTTATCTGAAAGTAATTAACTTTTAAAGGAACAAACAGTATGCAAATGGAAGAAGAGGGGATGATGCTTCATTATTCTACCCTGAATATATATGAATGCCAATAGCAATCACAAAGATGGTGACTAGCCCAAAGAATATGATGGTGTGAACAAAAATGGAGATGGGACTGGTCTGAAAGTTAGCAAACTCCACTGCTCTTTTGTTTCCCGGTAGCTGAAACAGCAACCCTGGTGAACACAGCACAAACAGCACCACTGCCACCACTAGCGGACCCCAATCACCGGACATCCCTCTACCTTTTGTTTCCTGCACAATATTTCTTCTATATGGGGAAGGGTAGAGATTATGTAGGAGGGTTTTATAAGCTACTTGCTGCATAAGGCCAAGTGAAGCTCATATAGAAACATCCATCAAAAACAAAAGGAGATGATTGAATAAGGCAAAAAAGAGGAGAAGGAGACAAAGTAAAGGTCGATGACCGGAAGAGGAACCTTGGGCTGGACGTTATTTTGGCCTTAAGTAACAAGGCACAAGTCTCCGGACGGCCTAATATGGCCAAATCCTTGTGTTGTGTGGACAAAGAAATAAAAAAACTCTATGAAGCTAAATGAAGAAATAGCTAACTTTCATGGTTAAACAATTGAAGAAAGAGAGACCAACAAGGAGACTCTCAGGTCTCACCATCCAGGGCAAGGCTCAGCCAGTGTCACTTGAAAGAGACCGTTTGGAACTGAGGAGCATCTGTAAGCACAAGAAACACATGTGACTTGTGAGTGCCAATCCAGTGGTAGCCATTACATTTAAATTTCTCAACTTTTCTATTAGAAAAAACGCTCAAGTTTTGGTTAGAGGAAATGAGAGTAGGATTAGATTAGGATAGAGGGTGATAGGGGTTTGCATGCACTTAACATATGCTTTTTAACATTGGTTTTATTACCATCACAGTCACTTTCCAAATTATTTATGAAATATAATCGAATAAAATCTATTCGAATCGCATTTGGATTTTAATTTAATTATCTTCATATATTTAATGATAATTAGAACACTTTCATTCTGCTACTTTTGACCATTAAATATTAAATTATTTCTCACTTTTCTGCTGGAAATGGAAATGGAGTAGGTAGTTCATTTTCAAAAGGCCATTATGCTGTCTCAAATTTTAATAATCAAAGGCACTAAAAGAGAACCAATCCGAGGGTACTTTTAAAGCATTGATTGATCTTTAAATGGATGTTGATGCAGCATCAAGAAACAGGGATTGGCTACTGTAAGTCAGTCTGCAATTCATTATAGAGGACCTATGGGATTGAGAGTTCTTATTTTTAGCTTTATATGATTCCTGTTCTCTGATTCTCTCCAGAATCCAAAGCCTAATTTTGTTTAATGCTTGTTTGATTCTTCCATTTTCAGTTAATTCCAGAGGAGATTTAAGTGTACAGGAAATGACAGACTGGGCTGCTCCCCTCATAGCTTCAGCGCTGTTTGCATTTCTATCACCAGGGATAATCCTGCAAATCCCAGGGAAGGATCAACCCATTGGTTTTATGAACATGAAAACAAGCGTGGCTGCCATATTTGTGCATGCTGTTCTCTATGCATTGTTCCTCATCTTGCTTCTTGTTGTTCTTCATATCCACCTCCCTGTCTGAAAACAAAAGCCACTCACTCCATATGATAAGATGAGGTGTCCATTCTGTACTATGCTGTTTTCTGCTCCCATGAAGCAGAATTTGGAAGAGAGTAGTTTATCTTATGTAGTTTTTCTGGAACCATACAACTTTAAGAAGTGATATGTCAATGCTATGTTACTCAGACTCAGATGTGAGTTGGTATCGAATGCCGGTATGTTTATCTATAACATCTTGAAAGAAAACTATGAAAACTCCAAGCAACATAGCATTACTATATATCTTGCCAGATTTTCTGTTAAGATTCTTAGCTTGCTTAGAACCATAGGAAATACAACATGGCTTCTTCATTTCATGGTCAAATCGAATATGAACTTAAGGGCAATGATTTTTAAGATTGATCACATGAACCAATTGGATTAAGACAGAATTAGATCCACAAACCAGAATCAAATGACAAATGTAGACAAAAACTGAACTTAAAATACATACAATCCACAAGTTTAGAAAACTGTGTTTACGTTTCTAACGCAGTTGGTCGCTTGCTTTCTGTCATCTACGAACCAACATACATATGCACACCAATAGCAATGAGGAAGATACACATAAGTGCAAAGTAAATTATGGAATGCACCAGGATGGACACTCCACTGGTCTGAAAGTTTCCAAACTCTACATATTTCGATCGTCCCGGAATCTGAATCAGCAGCCCCGGTGTTAGCAGTAGGAACAGCATCACCGCCACGAAAACCGGCCCCCAATCAGACATCTTTCCCCTCTGTCTCTTTCAACCTCTCAGCAACACCAGAACCCTTCAATGCAGATCACTTGGCGTCTGCAATCTGTAATCAATATAAAGAGTGGGGATGGCAATGAGAAAACAAGAGAAAAGGACGTTTATAAAGATGGTGCTTGCTTTCTGAAGAGACAAAGGGTTTGATGAGTAGGAAAAACCAAGACTAACGAATCAAGCTATTCTGATTCACATCTTTTTGTAAGAAAATGTCATGGCTACCACAACAGTTTTGATTTCGTTTTATTTAACTTCGAGTAATTGAGTTTATCCATGCCCTGAAATGTCACCAGAAGCTCTGCCATTGTTAATTAGAAGCTTCAGAAGGTGACCAAAGTATAAACTATCCATAGCAGATTCCCCCATGATCAAGCCACAATGAGAATAAAGTAACAACTGTACACGGCAGCCTTGTGCCTCAAGCCTTGTTGTGACATTCCAGGACAATACTATTGTTAAGGATGTTTTTTCTGCAACTGCAAGAACAAAAGCAAATTCCAGTGCTGTTTTTGAAGTTCTTGCATAATTTTCAATTTGCATAATACAAATTTGTTATAATTTGTGCCATTTTATTTGGATTGGACATGTTTTTGAAGAGGGAAGAGCTTGTTCTTTTGGTTCAGTGCAAAAGGGAGTAAAGGATTGAACAACTTATTTTAACCCTATAAAGCAAAATGGAATAAAGCAAAGCAGAAGATCTATGCAAAATTGCATGTCAAGTAATCTAGAGCAAGAACCTGCAGCTTAGCTCAATTATTTCATAGAATTGATGTTTGAATTTCAATGTCTATAATTAATTTTTGGCTTAAGCGGTAAATAAATACTTAAATTATATTTTTTTATACAGGTGTTTAAAGTATTTTTCAAGTCGAATAGTTGTCTAATATTTTCAATGTTAAATAAATGTCCATCGTGATTGTTTATTAAAAAAAATTTGTTAGTCAACAAATACATGACACATGAAAGTATTAAATATTTTTTAATTTTTATTTTTAAAATAAATTAAAATTTTAAAATATCTTAAAATTTTTAAATAATCTCTAAATCCTTAAACCAGAAATCCGCCACATTATCGATATTGATTGCGTTTTCGAAAACAAAATAAAACACCCTCCTCTCGTCAAACAATATATTACGCTTTTATTCGTAGTGAATCATTTATTCGACGATTTTAGTATTTCGTACAAAATTATTTATACTTAAACCCTCGATATATATTTATTTCATAAAATAAATATTCATATAAAATATTTTTGACCCACATTATTACATTAATGTAGCCTAACATAGTTAAATATTGATATCTCATTCTCAAGGCTTTCTATGCTAATAAAATAAAAGTAATTTTTAAATCTCAAATAGAAAAAGATCGAAAAGATGAATAAAAATCCTTTACCTCCTTATCATGTCTCCTTCTATGTTTTGTATTAAAAAATTTTAAAAAATTGAATTTTAAACCATAATCTTTAATTTTTATATCTTAAACCCTAAATTCTATATCCTAAAAAATACACCATACATTAAATCTCTAAACCCTAGCCACAATTTTTAACATTAAACTCTGAACCCTAAACCTCTAATTTAAAGTGAAAACACCAATAGAAGCACGATTAAGAGGTAGACGGCATCCCAAAAAAATACAGGTACATGTAGAATTAGGCTTTATTTATTATTTTTAACCTTTAAATGTTGTTAAAAAAAATACTTTATCATTTTATTTTTTCGTTTCTTTCAGTCGAGTCAAAACACCTAAGATTAGTCGACTACGATTCCACAAAATATTAAAAATAAATAAATTCAAATAATGATAAATTCAAATTAATCGTTAGACCTTAAATAATAATAGAAAAATTCTATAACAGGCGTCGAACATTGCTGAACATCACTAACGATGAACATTGTTGAACACCATTAAACTAATTAATAAATATTAAAAATTTCAAGAACTTATTATATAATTAATAAATATTTAAAATAAAATTTCAATTAAATTATTTTCTATAAGGAAAACTATACAAATGGTCATCCAACTATCACTTACTTTTAGGGTTATTCACCAAACTAATTTTTTTTCATCAAAATCATTGTTAACATTTTATTTTATTATTATTTTGGTCATCCAACTATCACTTATTTTTAGGGTTGTTCATCAAACTCCATTAGCCTCTCTTCCCGCATGCACAATCCTAACGTCCCATGCACGTACAATCAGCTCACTAATTAGAAGAACAAGATTGCGATGGGCGATGTCAACCAACAACCCTTGTATCAAAGCCACGACTGTAGTGCTGTCAAGTTCAAGCACCACCTTACGGTTCCCTAGTTCCCAGGCTAATGTTAAACAGTCAAAAGCATCCCACAATTTCGCGCAGATCACCGAGCAACGGCCAATGCGCTGCCCAACACCACGAATCCACTCACCGTCGTCGTCCCGGATGATTCCTCCAGCGGTTGCAACCAAAGGATTTCCTCCACAGCTCCATCTGTATTAACTTTAACCCATCCTTCATCCGATCGGCACCATTTTTTACACAACCCTCTTTGCTGTTGTTGTTTGCGTATTTCCATAGCAACCACAATTTCCTTTGCATACGCCACACAGTAATCCACAACGTTACCAACTAATTCTCTTCCACTATCAAACACAAAAACACATCATCTCTTCCAAAGGATCCAGCAAGTTGTTGCAAACAAAATCGTCCACCAATTACTATTACTCTTCAAGTTGGCTTGTAACCAATCGCGATTACTTCCGTTAAAGAAGCTACGCCATAGGTTTTGTGGCACCAGCTTAGCCTAAACCTGCCTCGCCCGGCTACACGTTCTCAACACATGGTTTATATCCTCATCTTCTATACCGCACACAGGACATAGACTGTTGTTACCAAAATGTCGACGGGTTCTTTCCTTGTTCGTCATCAACCTATCATGGTTTAACAACCATAAAAAATTTCTGATCCGTTGTGGAACCGGAAGACGCCAAATGAACTTCTATGAATCCTCCTCCTCAAGGAGTACCTCTGCCCCCAAAGTACGATAGGCTGATGCGGTTAAGAATATACACGTTTCAGTCCATCTCCAAACTAGCGAGTCATTCCCAAATCCAGCATGTGGCGGAACAACGCTTGCCAGCTGATCCAAGGACTCACGTGGCAATACCAACGCAAGCTTGCTCCAATCTCAAGCCCCTGTTACCGTTAGCATGCTAGCAACACTTACGTGAGGAGGATCACCGGGTAGAAGGTATTTTGTCGCTAAAGGCTCTCTCCCATTTAACCATACATCCCACCAAAAATCGACTTTCCACCCATTACGAACTTGCCAACACATGCTTTGCTTTATTGCTTTCCAACAATGACTCACACCTTGCCAAAGCCTCGAGGAGTTTCATCGATAAATTTCACTAGGCAATTCTCCAATCCATTTATACTTATCCCTTAGTACCTGAACCCATAGCTTGTCCTTACTACAAACCAAGTGATACCCTACCTTCATAAGGAAAGCACAATTTTGGTTATGCACATCACGAAAACCTAAACCTCCCATATTTGATGGCTTTTTTACAATATACCATTTTACAAGGTTGATAACATTATGGTCTAGTGTTATACCCCAAACAAAACGACGAATGCGTTTCTCAATTTCATCACAAATACCTTTAGGAAGCTAGGTAGTTTGCATTGTATAAATTGGTATAGCCTGTAACACAGCCTTCGCTAGAGTAATTCTCCCGGCTAGTGCCAATGATTTTGCTTTCCAACCTGATAAGCGTTGATCAATCTTCTCTATCAGATATTGGTAAGTGGCTTGTGTAACGCGCTTATGTAGAAGCGGCACACCCAAGTAGTTCCCCAAATCATCCACTATCTCAAACCCAAAATGGTTCGTTATGATTTGTTTTCGCTCTAAGCTGCAATTATTAGAAAAGAATATTTGAGTTTTAGAAACACTAACTCGGTGTCCTGACGACACACAGAAATCCTAGAGGACTTCATGAACAATTTTAGTCTGCTTCAACGATGCCTCCGTAAATAGTACCAGATCATCTGTGAAAAACAGGTGCGACAAGCCCGGGCCACCACGAGAAAGCTGAATCTGCTTCCATTGTCCATCAAGGATTCGCCGATCAATCGCCTTCACTAACTGCTCCATACAAATGACAAATAAATAAGGTGAAAGCGGATCCCCCTGTCTCACCCCGCGGGAAGGCTGAAACGAATCTATCATCTCTCTATTCTAGATAATTCTTGTAGTAACCGAAGTTATACATTTTAAAATCCACCAAATAAAACGGTCAGGAAGCCCTAACCCATAAAGAGAGCTTTCTATAAAATCCCAGCTTAATATATCATAGGCTTTTTCCAAATCAACCTTAATCGTCATCCAAGGTTTGGAGTCTTTCTTCTTTCCCATCGTATGAATTACCTCTTGAGCTAGAATAATATTATCCGTGATATGACGTCCTGGTACAAAACTTGACTGAGTTGAAGATATCCAGTTTGGTAACAGAGGCTTAAGTCTATTAACCAGAATCTTAGTAATAACTTTGTACAATATCGTGCACAAGCTGATAGGTCTAAATTGTTTAATACTCTCTGGTTTAGCAACTTTGGGAATTAATACAATTAAGGTCTGATTAGTGATGTCGCCTAGATTTCCAATCGTGAAGAACTCTTGAACAAACGACACCACCGACTGCCCTACAACATCCTAATTCCTCTGAAAAAACCCCGCATGAAAGCCATCAATACTTGGTGCTTTATGCAGATTCATCGAAAATATAACTGCACGGACTTCAGCTAACAATAGCCTTTGCTGGCTTTTGAACACCTGTGAATGTCCACTCAAATCATTACGGACCAAATTGACAACCGGTTCAGCAGTGTAAAGCTTTGAGAAAAAATCGATAGCATGATCCTTTAAAACGGTTGGCTCCGAGCACCAACTTCCTCATTTAGGCGAAGCATGCGAATAGTATTGTGCCTCCTCCGATTAAGAGTGGTGGAGTGGAAAAATTTTGTATTACGATCACCTTGGTCAAGCCATTTACTCCGAGACTTTTGAAACCATAAGCTTTCCTCCTGCTCAAGGACAACATTCAACTCAGATTTCAGTTTGATCTCTAAGTCTAAGAGAAACGAATTATGCCTTCTATCAATAACTCTCTCAATTCCTCCGATTCGGGCAAGAAGTCACCTCTTTTTTTCCCAATATGGCCAAACACATCCTTATTCCATTGACGACTTTTTTCCGGAATTGAAAAAAGGCTATCAAACACATTTATATTGCTATCCCATCTCTCATGTAATAACCGCTTAAAATCTGGGTGATCATTCCATGCTGACACAAACCGGAAAGACCGTTGACCATTTCGATTCCTATCCGCCTCAGTCACCAATAAAATTGGAAGATGATCAGACTCCATCAAAGGTAGATGCAGGACATTTGAAGACGCAAAAAAATCATACCACTTTGCATTACAGAGGAAGCGGTCAAGCCTTTGACTCAAGTTACCCCTCTGCCAAGTAAAGCGTGGACCACTGAAACCCATGTCAATAAGCCCCGTTCAGAAGATAAACTCACTAAAATGCGCGCAAGTCCCCACTCTCCGAGTCGATCCACCTGACCGCTCATCAAAACTTACTATAGCATTAAAGTCTCCACCAAGCAGCCACGGCATTCCAGGCCCTGTATCCAGGACCTCAAGTTGATCCCAGAGGAATCGACGTTTACCCCACTCTAGGCTTGCATACACAAACGTAGTGTGGAATTGTACATTTGATCTAGAATCCACACCAATTCCATGTACAAACTGGTTTGAAACAGTAAGAACATCAAACATAATCCCCTCCTTCCAAAGGACCCATATGCCTCCTGAAAAACCATTTGCTTCTACTCTGTATGAATAATCAAACCCCAAGCGACGAATGAAACTATCCGCCCCATCCCCACTTATTCGAGGCTCAAATATTGCAATTATATCCGGTAATTGCACACTAACCAATAATCTAAAATAACGATTAAAGTCAAGGTCAAGAGTGCCTTGAGTATTCCAATACATAATTTTAATCATTAAAATAAGCATAAAGAACCCCAAACTCACTGATTCTCCGCTTGCATCGTTTCATCAAATGACTCATTCGCAGTCCATCGAATTTCACCCTTCTTAGTTGTCTCTGAACCTCTCGACCTAACGGACAGATCCAAACTTGCTTGTTTTGTAGATAGTTCATTTGAGACTGTATTTATCCATTGCGTAACTTCCATCTCTTGGTGTTTCCCATCAATCTTTTTCGCCTTTCCGTTCTTGCGAACCAAAGGGCTTGGAATAGTGCCACTACGAGCATATGTCTTGCTTATTTTACGAATCAAACCTAACGCTGGTTTCCCATTATTATCTTTTAAGACCCGTTTCTGATTTTCATCCGCAATACGAATAACCGTATGTTTTTCTGTAGGCAACTTAGAAGGAACAGTCTGCACCGTGCTTTGTGTCTCATTACCAATACTGGTGACCTGCAAACTCTTAACTTGTTCCTGCTCATTACATGCCTTAGAAGTGTCAATCACTGTTTTTGTGATCATCTCATCCGTATTCATTTGCGACCCAGTAGCTTCCATAAGAGGAACAACATTAGATGGTCTTGCTATGTCCGCGATGATTTGAACCTGTTATGCACCCTTATTCACAGATGGCTCATGAACCACCACAACCTCTTTACCTTTCATTACCCTCTTTGAATTAGGACCATGATCGACCTTAGGAATCGGGGCATGGCCGATCCCTTGCGTCGGGGTTTGCTCTTCCACCGTCATATTATCTATTCCAACATTCAACACAGCAAACCGCGAACCCGTTAACTTAGCAGCCCTCAAATCAAAAGAGTTTTGTCCCTTAGCAAATCGTTGGGTTCCCCGTCGTCGTTTCTCCACCTGCATCCACGGCCCATACATCTCAATAGCTTTTGGTGTTGGTTCCACAATTTTGGGTTGTACTGCCTGCTTCTGTACTTCCGCACATAATTCCTTAGTATGTTCGTACTTCCCACATCCAAAACAAATCAACGACAAACCTTCATATTCTATCCGTTGGAACCTACCATCAATTATCATACCAGGTAGTAGTGGCTGGTCTAGCCTCACCATAACCGCAAGCCATGTAAACCTCCCTCGATGACCCTCCATCGTGTTAAAATCAACCCGAATAACCTCTCCAATTAGTCCTGCAATTGCATTAAACAAATGTTTCGAATAATAGCTATAAGGTAATCCAGACAGTCTTACCCATGCCAAAATCTGTTTAGGATGATCTTCAGCTGTCGAAAACTCCCTCGACCAGGGCTGAACAGTTAAGTAGCTTCCGTAAATCATCCATGGGCCACCAAAAATTACCTTGTCATAGTCCGTATCAAGACTAAACTTGATCAAGTAATAATCTTTATCCAGATCAATGATTGAGAAATCTTCCATCGGATTCCATAGTGCCTGTATTCTATTCTTCAAAGCTCTGAGTCCAATTGAGCGCCCCAGGAGTCTTACTATCATCGCCTTTGCCAACTTTGCATCAATTTGCTTATGAACCATATCGGAAAACTGAATCTCAGGAACCGGACCATCTTTACTAATAATAATATCGTCATTGGCTAATTCCACTTCCAACGACTTTAGAAAATTATCCTCCTTATTACTTTCGGCGGAGCGCATCGCTGCATCTCGAAAAGAAACTCTCTTCCCAATATTGATAGGTTCTTGTCCACTTTTCATCTCAAACGCCACCACTAACGGTAACGTGATATCACCATCTCTAGACGATATCTCTGTTGTTTTTTCCATGTCTGCCCCACTATCAAGATCCATATGTGCTAATTCCCCTCCTTGGTGAACTACCATCTCAGCCCCAGGACCATTCCCCGTATCCGAAACCCCATTGTCCGGCATAAATAAATCTTGATCAAATTTCGTCGAAGGTTCACTGCGAAAAAATAAAAAGAAGACGAAAGAAACGACTGCGAAATCAAAGCCTGGGGAGAGAGAAAACCTTGAATTTTAATTAAATTCTATTTTTTTAACTAGTTAACATAATCGACAAAAAAATAATAAAATTATTAAATTAGTTATTTTTATTAGGTAAACCAGCCGAGTCTTGTTTGAGTAATGCTTGGTTCAGTTCAGTTCATTAAAATTTCAAGTCGAGTTCGAGCTTAAATAATTTTAATCGAGTTTGAAAATTTTGAGATCGACTCGGCTCATTAGAAACTCGAGTTAAGTTCAAGCTTCATTCGAGCCTAATCGAGTCAAGTGTTGACTGATCTTTGACCGTGTTAAACTTGTATAATTCTTATCTGTCACATCTCATTTAAAACCTAATGGGAAAAAACATTGATATACAAATTGTATAAACACAAACTTATTGATTTTAGGGTTTAGTGTGTTAATTTAAGGTTTGAGACTTGTGTTTAGGTTTTAGATGATTTGAGTTTATAATTAAATTTTAAATTATAAAAAGATATATAAATATATATTATATTTTCGAGCAACTCGTGAGTTTTTCAAGTTAGGTATCAAGTAGCTCGGTTTAGCTCATCAAGAACTCAAGTCAAGTCCAATCGAGTCAAACTTTGACCGGATCGAACTCGAGTAGCTTGCGATCTGTCTCGTCTCATTTATAACCTTAATTCCTATCTAGTGGCAGAGCCACATATGTGTTTGGATGGGTCCAAGTCCACCTGAATTTTTTAAAGTCTTTATATTTAAGTTTAATTTTATATTTTTATAAATTAGTCCTTAAATTATATAACTTGTGTTCATTCTAGGGATTTTTATGACTTGTGTTCACCCTCAAAAATCATTCTAAATCCGCTACTATTCCTACCTTATGCATAAAAAGATTTTAAAAATTATTTTTAAAATAATAATATTAGAATTTATAATATATAACATATATTCAAATTACTAAAAAGTTGTAAAAATTATAAAAAAAACTATAAAAATGAAAAATATCTATATGAAACTTTGGGGAAAAAAGTGTAGAATTCCGTTTATTTTTCTATAGGTTGATATAATTTTAAAAAATAAAATAACGACGTGTGTCATCAGAGGGTAAAAAACTTTAAGAGTTAACATATTTGAGTTAAAAATATTAAGGTAAACTACCTCAGTAATCACCCAACTAAATTGGGGATACCTATTTTGATCACCCAATTAAAGAACTCGTTAATTAGGTTATCCAACTTTGAAACCCTACCTATTTGAATCACCGCCGTTAAAATTCTGACAAAAAAATTAACGGTGATGTCATGACAGTTTAAAAAAATCTGTAAAATTACACAATTAATCCTCTAATTTATTTATTATTTTAATTTAATCTTAAATTTAAATTAATAAATAAAATTAATCATCCAATATGATGATGACACGTGTCATCATCCGATTGGATGATTAATTTTATTTTCTAATTTATTTTTATTAAATATTTATTATATATTTCTCTCCAATCAATTGGTGACACATGTCACCACCTAGTTGGTGACAAACCACCAGGCTGAAGCCAACTTTGAATCATGATTCGCAACACAATTTATTTAAGGATTAATTTTGTTGGGAATCGCATTAAAGAGTATAAAATGGAATTAACGGGATTTAAAGTCGATTGATATTCAAATTAAAATATTTAAATATTCAATATTTAAAATAAAATAATTCTGTATTTAACATTCAAATCAAATTTATTAGATATTTTAATTTAAATATTAAAATACTTGAATATTTTAATTCAAATATTAAATATTCATACATTATGATTTAATATTTTAATGTTTTATATATTTGTTAATTTAACATTAGAATCAAATTTATTATATATTTAATATACAAATTTTAAATTTGATGTTTTAAATATTCAAATCAAATTCGAATATTTTTACTATTATTTAACATTCGTATATTAAATATCTAATATTTTAACTATTATTTAATGTTAAATTTGATTCAAATATTTAAAATATCAAATTTATTAGATATTTTTATTTAACTATTAAAATATGAATATTTTAATTCGAATATAAATATTTATATATTATGATTTAATGTTTTAATGTTTTAAATGTACGTTAATTTAATATTCAATTCAAATTTATTAGATATTTAACGTTTTTATATTAAATATCTAATAAATTTGATTCGATGTTAAATTTTATTTGTGACACAAAGATTCCCTACAAGTTTTCATTCCCAGCGAAGTAATCCTTAAATAAATTGAGTTGCGAAACATGAATCAATGTTTGCTTTAACTTGGTGGTTTGGGTGTTGGCTTTTGACCTTAAAGGTCACAAGTTTAATTCCCAACCTTTTCAAATATGCCAAATTTTATTTCTTCCTTTTATCTCTCGCTAACCAGGTGATGACACGTGTTGCCATCGGATTGAATGATTAATTTTATTTATTAATTTAAATTTAGGATTAAATTAAAATAATAAATAAATTAGAGGGATTAAATATGTAATTTTACAGGTTTTTAAACTGCCATGTCATCACCGTTAACTTTTCTGTCAGAATTTTAACGGCGGTGACTCAAATAGGTAGGGTTTCAAAGTTAGGTGACATAATTGACGAGTTCTTTAGTTGGGTGACCAAAACAGGTATCCTCAATTAGTTGCGTGGTCACTGTGGTAGTTTACCCAAAATATTATTTGAACATTATATTTTTAAAGAAAAATTTAGTGTTGACGAGTTCGAACGAACCAATTTGTGAGCTATTTGATATCCGGCTCGAAAAGCTTGTAAGCTACTCGAAAATATAACATACGGTTTTTTTAAAATTTTTATAATTTAGAATCAAAATTCCTAAACTTAAAACCCTAAAATCTAAATCCTAAGCTATAAACCTAACAACTTATACTTCTGAACCCTAAACTAACACTATATATCTTAAAATTAACAAGCTTGAGTTTATATAACTTGTGTAATAATGTTTTTCCCAATAGAGTTTTAAATGAGATGCGATAGATGACGAGTTCTTTAGTCCGACACGATCAAAGATTAGTCAACACTTAACTCGATTAGGCTGAATCAAGCTAAGCTCGAATCAAGCTAGAACTCGGCTCGAGTTCTTAACAAGGAAAGGCAAGGTCAGATTTCTCAAGCTCATTAATATTACTCAAATTCAAACTTGACTCAAAATCTTAACGAGTTGAGTTCAGCACTACTCAAACTCGAGTCGACTCATTTATAACCCTAAGGTTAACACTTGGACCAACTAATTATGTTATAAAAATCAAAATATGTCAAAATAAAGTATAGGAACTAAACCATATTTAAGCATAATAAAGGGATTAAAACTATAATTTAACCAAATATAAATGTGGATATTTGTTTGGTGGAACATGCTTTACAGACCTTGAGGAAACCTCCAAACAGCGATGGCTGAATGTCGTTTTCTTCCCCCACATAAATAATTCCCGAGTGCATGTTTCTGTCTGCAACTTGCCCATTTCCTTTGTATGTTAGTCACTCCGACACCAACCTGGTGGGTAAAAATCAACTGAAACAGGAAGAGAAAAAGACTCCCTCATTTAGAAAATATAAAAATATCATTAGAAAAGATAAAAAGAGAATTAAAATATCATAATCTCGATCCAGATCTAAAGTATTATATTCAGGTCTCTCAAAATAAATATATGGAATTTTTCCTTAAATTCTTAGCTTTGATATTTCTCAAAACATTAAATTCTATTAATTCACGTAAATAATTAACATTTAAAATGAGTTTACAAAAGAGGAGCTCCGATTTAAAATACACAATTTGACAAAATAATAATTTAAATAGAGTGATAGACACGAATATGGTAAGGACCTATAAGTACAATCAGTCTAATTAAAATATCAAGTATTATATTCTGAAGCAACAATATGTTGGGAAGTTTTCTTCAATATACTCTTCCAGGAACAACTTATCAACCTATGTACGAAAAACAACAATTATGTACGTTGAGCTAACAAAACTCAGTGGTCCATTTTTATTCTACTACAATTCATGAATATCATAAAGCGAGCTTATATGGTAATATAATTGAGAGTGCAAAAAAATTCTGAATTAAAGATCATCTTCTAGTCTATCTTATCTAGAGTTCACAAACTTTGAAAGTATTTTATGAAATATGAAATTTTCTTATAAAATATTATCAGATCTAATTACCTAAAATGTTTAAGGATGAATATGATTCAAGTTTTTGACCCACTTGAATTCAAATAAAAATAATTATCTTAAATCCGAATTTGATTCAATTTTATTCTTTAAAATTTTAATCTAATCTAACTCAAAAATAAATATCCTAAACTCGACCCCAATTTGACCTGAATTATAAAACAATAACATAATTTTATAGATCTAATTAAAAAATAATTTTAAAAATTAAAATATAAATAAAGATTGAATTTTAAGGATTTAATTATAAATATATAAATATATAAAGAGGGGGTATTATTAAAAAAATAGACCTAGAAAATTCATGGAAAGATTATAGTATTAGTCTTGGGTCGGAGTGATATTAAAAAATCTAACTCGATCATGTCGGAACCTAATCGGGTTGGATAAAATATTTAACCCTAAAAATGTTAAATTTTAATAAGTTTAAAGTTTGAATTTTAGTATTATAAAATAAACAAACTAATAAAATAAATTTGGCTTAAGAGTTAAAACAATGTCTAACCTATATTTTTCGATTTGGTGTCTAATATTTTTATGAGTTACTTTAGCGTCCAATCTTTTATTCTATAACTGAAATCAAGTTCTTTTGTGACAGATGTTAAAATTTTTCATTATTTAATAAAAATACGATACATGGCATATTATTGTATTATTTTATTTTTAAAAATCAAAATATCTTTAATTTTAAGAAGAAGAAAAAATATTTTTTATAATTTTTTAAACCACAAAGTTCTTATCCTCTCGCCACCAATTCAATTACCATCAGCTACCTTCATCTTCATCGCCCCCTCACGATTAAAAGTACCATCATCATGTCATCGAAAATCATCGAATGAATCATCAATTTGTTCTGTCGATGAACATCTAAAAATAAACAAAATCGATTGAGTTTCTAATCGACGAATAAAGCGGAAAACTACTAAACGGTGAGATACTCGACACTTGAATGGTGAACAATGATGTAACGACCCAAACTTTAGGAGTCCGAGATTCGGGTTAAATCAAGACATGAGCCTCGAGTTTGGGCTTACAAACCCTTGTGGGCTTGAGCCTTGAATTGTGGTTTGTGCCTTGGGTCTTTGTTTTGGCGGTATTTTGATAAAATTCTAGATGGGAGGATTAAGAAGAAAAAAGGGAGTTATATCTCTGGTTTAGACAGAGCATGATATCATCCTTACCATGTCTTTCTTCTCTTCATTCTAACTCTTTTTCTCTTTCAAAAATCATCATTAAAGCTTGAATTTTTGGGATCTAGCAGTGAATTTTTATGTTTTGTTAGTTAAGGATTATTTTATCGGCATCCAAAGATCTATCAAAAGAGGTAAGAATCATCAAGGTTGAAGAAGAAAGAAGTTTTTTTAAGAGGATTTGAGGTTTAATACGAGAATAAGGTTATGAGAATTTATTTATTGACTTAAATTGATTATTTTCTCTCTAATTTCTCCAATAATTTTATGATATGTTTTGTGATCCGTATTTCAGTAAAGTATTTGAGAGAGTCCTCAAAAGAGTAAGGTAGGAAGAAGGCTTGAGTTGGAAACAAGGGTTACATTTTATTGTTCTAGCTAAGATTAGTACACTTCCAACTCTTATGTATTTATAGAATTCATAATAATAGTGTTTGTGTTGTGTTTCTATATGTTTGAGCTTATTTTAGTAGCTTGAGGATGATAATGGTGTGAATTCCAAATTTGAACTTATAACTTATTGAAATTGATTGTAACTCATTAGTTACACCTTAGATAACTTGTAGGAGAGATATAAAATCTAAATTTGATTTTGATATAACAAATAAGTCAAAGAATTATTTTATAAATAAATTTTTAAGGTCAAAACAATTGGAAAGTCAACAAAGTTTTTCAATTCAAAACAATAACACAAAATGTATTTTCTTTATGATTTTTCAAGCCAAAACATTCAAATCGTACAAGCGTTTCGATATCATTTCCATTGGTTTAGATAAGGTACAATACCTGTTTCGATACCATTTGAATCTATAATTTGGCATTTTGCAACTTTAGTCAAGTTGTATCGATACCACACTTATAACTTGAAAATAATGAAATATTTTAATTAGTTTTGATACTTGGGTTATTTTTCCAAAAATTTTAAAATAATAAATATTTTGGCCGTTAGATGTCATTTAATTATTCAAAATTTTGTTGACCAGTATCGGTATGCCCTATAGGCGTTTCGATACTAGTTTTGGCATATTCAAAACATTTCGATACAGTTTGAAGATCATTTTGATACCCCCTTGGTTTTAAAGGCAACATGTTTCGATACCATGACCTATGGTATCAATACCCCTTTATAAAATGTACATAACGACTCTTTCTAATTTGGTAGCATTTCGATATAGGTATCCCGAGTATCGATACTGGTTGTTGTAGAAGTATATTTATGGTGGGAAGATGAAGTTTTAACGTTTATATTTATGTTCTCAATCACTTTTGTTGGAAAAAACAGTGGTTTGTGGCCATCTTTGGAGCATATTTTAAACAAGAAATTTTTATTTCTGTTTATTGGAATTAATTTGAATTCCAATCGTTTCTTGCGCAGAAACAAATGACTACTAGAGAATCTGAAAATTCGAAGATCTCTACACCTGCACAGAGCTCCAAACAAGTCCAGACAACGAATGCACCGGCTATGAATGTCAATCACAATGAAAAACCGCCCAAATTCACTGGACAGAACTTCAAGACATGGCAGCAAAAGATGATGTTTTATCTTGCCATGTTAAGTTTGAGAAATTATTTAACAGATGATCCTCCAGTTATTACTATAGGGGACAGAGAAGGGTAGGTTGATACGATCACTACCATAAAGATGAAAGAAGAATGGGAAGACGACGACTATATGTGCCGGAACTACATTTTAAATGGATTACACGATTCGTTGTATCTGGTATACAATATATACGAAACTGCTAAGAAGCTGTGGAATGCATTGAAAAATAAGTACAAAGAAGATGATGCTCGGGCTAAAAAGTTTTTAGTGGCAAAATTCTTGAATTTTACTATGATTGATTCAAAATCCGTAGTAACTCAAGTTGAAGAACTCTAACTAATTATTCATGGAATTCTTGTAGAAGGAATGGTTATCAACGAGCCTTTCCAAGTAACTGTCAGCACAGAAAACTTGCCTCCCGGATAGAATAATTTCAAAAGTTACTTGAAACACAAGAGGAAGGAGATGACAGTGGAAGAGCTGATCTTGAGGCTTTGAATTGAAGAAGAAAACAGAGATAATGCCGGGAAATCTCAAATCAGAGAAGTCAAGGCAAATGTTGTCGAAGTCAGGAAAGAAAAGCAACCACAAAGGCCCTAAACTAAACCAAAGTTGGGACCAAGTGGCGGAATCTTCAAAAAGGAGAAGTTCAAAGGATCATGTTTCAATTATGGAAAAATGAGGCATAGATCCTCAGAATGCAGGCTTCCAACGAGAGTGAAAGCTAGAGAGGTCAACATCGTGGAAGATGAAGACCTAGTTGTTGTGATATCTGAAGCCAACATGGTTGACTCAAACCCAAGAGAGTGGTGGCTGGACACAGGAGCCACAAGTTATATCTTTTGTGATGAAAACTCATTTCATGAGCTGACACCATGCGATAATGGAGAGAAACTCTACATGGGTAATGCTGCAACTTCCATGATAAAAGAGAAGGGAATCGTGATATTGAAGATAACTTCTAGAAAGGAACTCAAGCTTCAGAATGTGTTGTATGTACCTGACATACGCAAGAACCTTGTTTTCGGAACACTTCTAAGCGTTCACAGATTTAGGATGGTTTTTGAATCCCAAAAGTTAAATTTGACTAAGGGGGGAATGTTTATGGGTAGGGGATATGTACTAAATGGAATGTGGAAACTCAATGCTATCTCTGTAAAATCTCATATTAAGAATATGAATAAGAATAAGAATGCAACTTCTTCTTCTACTTATATGCTTGAGTCATTTAATTTATGGTATGGTAGACTTGGACATGTCAATTATGATACCTTGCGAAGTTTAATTAAAATGGACCACATTCTCTCATTTTACATTAATTATAAGTCAAAATGTGAAATATGTGTTGAAGCAAAATCAACAAGAACTTCGTTTCAAACTATTGAAAGAAGTACAATGTCGCTTGACATAATTCATAGCGATGTTTGCGACTTAAAATTTGTCCAAACGAGAGGAGGAAATAAATTCTTTATTACCTTCATCGATGATAGTACAAGATATTGTCACATATACTTGTTAAAAAGTAAAGACGAAGCTATAGATAAGTTTATAATCTATAAGCAAGAAGTCGAAAACCAACTTAATAAGAAAATTAAGATGGTAAGGAGTGATCGTGGTGGCGAATATGTTAATCCATTTGGTAAATATTGCACCCAACATGGTATTATTCACGAGGTAACACCACCGTATTCCCCTAAATCAAATGGAGTAGCCGAACATAAAAATCAGACTCTGAAAGAAATAATGAATGCTTTATTAGGAAGTTTTGAGTTACCTCAGAACATGTGGGGGGAAGTCGTTCTTTCAGAAAATTACCTTTTAAATAAGGTCCCATAGAAAAGAAAAGATAAGACACCATATGAATTATGGAAAGGTCGAAAACTTCCTACCAATACTTAAAAATATGGGGGTGTCTTGCAAAGGTAATGGCTTCACCACCAAAACAAATGAAAATAGGTCCAAAAACAGTGGATTGTATTTTCATTGGCTATGCAGAACATAGCAATGCTTATCGATTTCTTGTGTATGAATCGAAAAATCCAGAGATTCACAAAAGCACAATAATGGAGTCAAATAATGCATCTTTCTTTGAGAACATATTTCCCTATAAAACTAGGGAAGTTAATCAGTTTGATACAAAGAGAACATTGGACGATATATCTTCAAATGATCAACAAGAGGATGAATCCGAACAAGAGCCAAGGAGTAAAAGGGGTAGGATAGAAAAATCCTTTGGATCTGACTTCCTAACCTATATGCTAGAGGATGAACCTCTAACGTATAATGAAACTAGACGTTCCTCTGAAAGTACTTTTTGGGAAGATGTCATAAAAAGTAAAATTGATTCCAGCTTGCAAAATCATACATAGGAATTAGTGGACCTTCCTCCGGGAATTAAACCATTAATTTCAAAATGATTTTCAAACGGAAAGTGAAAATAGATGGAACAATTGATAAATACAAGGCACGGTTGGTAATCAAAGGATACCGACAAAAAGAAGGCCTTGATTACTTTGATACGTTTTCCCTCGTATCAAGAATAAGATTTATTAGGATGATACTTGCCATTACTGCATTAAGAAATCTCGAAGTACATCAAATGGATGTTAAAACAGCTTTCTTAAATGGAGAACTTGACGAAAATATACATGGAACAACCTGAGGGTCATGTAGTTTTAGGTCAAGAAAGGAAAGTTTGTACATTGGTAAAGTCTTTATATGGTCTTAAACAAGCACCAAAACAATGGCATGGGAAGTTCGATAATGTCATGATGACAAACGACTTCAAAATAAATGAGTATGATAAATATGTATATGTCAAAACTACGGACATTGGATACGTCATCCTATGTCTATATGTGGATGACATACTCATTGTAGGAAGCAACAATGAGATGGTACACCGTACTAAGAACATGTTAAATTCAAATTTTGACACGAAAGATATGGGATTAGCTAATACAATTTTGGGTATCCAAATAAAACGATCAGCAGAAAGCCTCATATTAAATCAGTCACACTACGGGGATAAGATTCTTGAAAGATTTGGCAAGGATGATGTTAGGCTTGGAGTGACTCGATGCACAACCGAATTTACTTGCCAAGTGATGGAGAATTGACCAATTTGGGTGGATATGTGTGGAAGCAAAATATAGACAATGACACAAGGATTTATAGTGGTTCGGCCTCGCCTACATCCACTACCTTAGCTTCCCACTAAGGATTTTCCAAATTCACTAAGAATTTAAAACTTTTGAGGCCAAAAGGATAACCTTACAATCCTAGACTCAAACCCGAATCTAGCATCTAAAGTTCACAACCCGAACTTTGGGAATTCAATCAACAAAGAGAAAACTTCGCAAACTTGTTTAATCCTTCTAATAAGGCTAATGTTTGCAATCTAAGCACTCACCCAATTCCTAATTACACTTGAGCATATATGACAATTAAGCTCACAAGTGTTTGTCTACCCAAATAAAAGGAATTTAAGCATTAAGACAAATCTTTGATCATATTGTTGTTTACAATTAAGCATTAGTCTTCTCTTGATGCTTGAGGCTTCCTTTTATCATCCCAAATGAGGTTCTATCTGTTGGTGACCGTTGGGATTGGTTTGGAGCCGTTTGGAGCTGATTACAAGGCTTATTTCCTCTTCTGGTACAGGCGGTATCGAAACACGTAAAGGCTATTTCGAAACAGCTATTTTGGGAAATAGCCGTTGACCTGTATTTATGAACAGGTATCGATATTGGTATCGATACCGTTCCTAGCCGTTGAGGTTTTTTATAAAATCGTTTTGACCGTTGGGGGTGTTTCGAAACAGGGTTCGAAACAGAGCATCACATTGGCAAAAAGGTATAGATACTAGTGTCGATACCACTGTGGTTTTGCCTTTGAAACCTTGGTATTGAAGAACAGGTATCGAAACACCTTAAGGGTGTATCGAAACACCTTGGTTAAAAACACTTATTTGGTTTCTTTAAATCGTTTAAAACATATTTAAAATCACTCAAAACATCTTAAATATATTTTCAAGTAGTTTGGACATAAGAACCATTTTTGAAATCTTTTCAAATTAGTCCAAAACTATTTTTCAATTATTATATTAAAGCATTAGTTTTACAATCTCCCCCTTTTTGATATAATAAAACTAACTTGAAAAATTGTTTTTGAGATTGCTCCCCCTTTGTCAAACAAAATTTGAATAAGAGAATTAAAGAATCAAATCATTTAAAGTTCCCTCTTATCCATTTGTCAAGTCTTTGAAAAGCAATTTTTCATTACATTCTCCCCTTTTTGTTATATCAAAAATGGTTCAAACCAAGTTTGAAAGACTTTAAAGCTCATAACATAAGAGAATTTGAAAGATATCAATTTTTGGAAAAATTAAATATCAAAATATTGGTTATGAAAACAAAAAATCCCCCTTACTCAAGGCATCACTAAGTTTTAGTCCAACATATATGATAAACTAGTTGAAATAAAACAAAAAAATAAGCAAATAAACACAAATTCAACTAGAAATTTTACCACACTTGAGTCAAAGGTAGGATGTGAAACCTTCCTTCTTCAAGTGTCCTACTTGTGTGTATGGAGCTCCCCTTAATCTTGCACTTTGATGCTCATACCTCCATCACACCTAAAATGAAACAATCAAGTAATTTTTGGTATCCAAATTGCTTTGGATCTTTTAGCATTAGAAGCACATAATTTAGTCCTCTTAGGAATCAATTTTTCAATTTCATCCCTATTTGTTGAAGTGATTAGTCCTTTTGGGACCCAAACACTTCTAAAATATTTTCCATTTTCAAATCTAGGGGCACTAGATTGTTTCAAATAAAAATTTGATTTTCCCACATAATTTTTCTTTTGAAGTTCTTTGGAAATCAAATATTTTTCCTTCTTAAGATCATCTAGAGCCATTTGATGATCTGTTTCCATCTTTTGAAGCAAATTTTGTAAATCCAAAACTTTAAGCTCAAAATCTTTTAATTTTGCTTCAATTTCGAAATTTGTTTTTGAAAGCAAATCATTTTCTAATTTAAGCTTTGAAATCATCTTTTTGTTTTTAGAAAATGAAGCCTTGAACTCAAAAGCCAATTTATAATAGGCTTCTTGTAACTCATCAAATGAATATGAATTTAAACAAGATGAGTTAGAAGTTACCTCCCCCTCATTGAGGGCCATCAAGCATAGGTTAGCTTCTTCATTTTCGGTGGAGTCATCATCACTCCATGTAGCCACATATGCTTGCTTCTTGGAAGATGATCCCCTTTTGATTGATTTGTGGGAGTCCTTCATCTTCTTCTTGGATTCGTGCTTTGAGGATTTTCTACTTTTGTTCCTCACGAATCGATCGAAGTCAATGAAGAGTTGGGCAAGTTCTTCATCTTCTTCACTATCCTCCTCACTTGAATCTTCAAAGTGGATGCACTTAGAGGATTTTAGAGCAACGGTGTTGACATTTACACCAAGCTCTTGAACCTTCTTCTTCCCCATCGCTCTAATATCTTCCTTCTTCTTCTCCTCTTGTCTTCCTTTCATCATAATTTGATGTGTGAGGAGTGACCTCATGAGTTCATCAAGCTTGAGTGTCTTTAGATTTTTGGCTTCGATGATGGCGGTCCTTTTCGTGTCCCATGACTCAGGAAGGGAATAGATGAGCTTACGAACAAGCTTCTCCTCCGAAATGATCTCTCCATATCCTCTAAGTTCGTTGGTGATGGTGGAGAATCGATCGAACATCTTTGCTATGTCCTCTTCCGGATTTATCTTGAAGTTCTCATACTCTTGATTGAGGAGTCCAATCTTGGTCTCCTTTACTTCGTTTGTACCCTCGTATGTGACTTCTAGCTTGTCCCAAACTTCCTTGGCACTTTCACAAGAAGATATCTTCTCATAGATGCTTGGATGGAATGCACAAACAAGAATGTGCAAGGCTTTGTGATTAAGCACCATATTCTTGCGATCTTCCACGCTCCATTCTGCCTTTATTCTTTTTGGCACAAATGGTCCATCTTCAACTATATCCTATAGCTTGTAGTCTCTAGAGTTGATGAAATACTCCATCCTTATCTTCCATTAGGAATAGTTGAACCCGTCAAAGATAGGTGGCTTGTCAATGGATTGAGCCATGGAATGTCGGTTGATTGTAAATTGGTCGAGCTCTCCGGATCTTCTCAATAGGATGTTAATCCTCCTCGATTGAGCATCGCTCTGATACCAATTGTTAGGCTTGGAGTGGCTCGATGGACAACCGAATTTACTTGCCAAGTGATGGAGAATTGACCAATTTGGGTGGATATGTGTGAAAGCAAAATATAGACAATTACACAAGGATTTATAGTGGTTCGGACTCGCCTACATCCACTACCTTAGCTTCCAACTAAGGATTTTCCAAATTCACTAAGAATTTCAACCTTTCGAGGCTAAAGGGATAACCTTACAATCCTAGACTCAAACTCGAATCTAGCATCCAAAGTTCACAACCCGAACTTTGGGAATTCACTCAATAAAGAGAAAACTTAGCAAACTTGTTTAATCCTTCTAGTAAGGTCAATGTTTGCAATCTAAGCACTCACCCAATTCTTAATTACACTTGAGCATATATGACAATTAAGCTCACAAGTTTTTGTCTACCCAAATAAAAGGAATTTAAGCACTAAGACAAATCTTTGATCATATTGTTGTTTACAATGAAGCATTAGTCTTCTCTTAATGTTTGAGGCTTCCTTTTATCATCCCAAATGAGGTTCTAGCTGTTGGTGACCGTTGGGATTGGATTAGAGCCGTTTGAAGCTGATTACAAGGCTTATTTCCTCTTCTGGTGTAGACGATATCGAAACACGTAAAGGTTGTTTCGAAATAGCTGCTTTAGGAAATAGTCGTTGACCTGTATTTATGAACAGGTATCGATACTGGTATAGATACCGCTCCTAGCCGTTGGGTTTTTTTTATAAAATTGTTTTGACCGTTGGGGTTATTTCGAAAAAGGTTCGAAACAAAGCATCACATTGGCAAAAATGTATCAATACCAATATCGATACCACTGTAGTTTTGCCTTTGAAACCTTGGTATTGAAGAACAAGTATCGAAACACCTGGGTTAAAAAAACTTATTTGGTTTCTTTAAATCGTTTAAAACATATTTAAAATCACTCAAAAATATCTTAAATATATTTTCAAGTAGTTTGGACATAAGAACCATTTTTGAAATCTTTTCACATTAGTCCAAAACTATTTTTCAATTATTATATCAAAACATTAGTTTTACAGATGATTGTGATACAACTATAATTCCTCTAGATCCTAGCTTTAATCTATCTAAGAATAAAGAAGAAAGTATCAATCAAGTGGAATATGCAAGGGTCATAGGCAGTTTAATGTATCTCATGAGCTGCATAAGACCAGATATTGATTTTGTTATAAGTAGTCTAAGCAGATTCACGAGCAATCTAGGAAAAGATCATTAAAAAGCAATAGTGAAGGTACTCAGGTACCTTAGATATACTCGGGACTACGGATTGCATTGTTCCAAAGACCCTACCGTCTTAGAAGGATACTCCGATGCGAGTTGGATATTTGACATACAAGATACCAAAGGCACAAGCGGATATGTGTTCACTCTAGGAGGAGGAGCCGTATCTTAGAAATCCTCAAAACAAACGGTTATAACCAGATCCACAATGGAATCTGAGTTTGTAGCTCTAGATAAAGTTGGAGAAGAAGCCAAATGGTTAAGGCAATTTCTTGAGGATATCACTGAATGAGAAAAACCAGTACTCACTGTGTGCATATATTACGACAATCAAGCAATGATTGCTAGGGCACAAAATTTTATGTATAACGGTAAGTCGAGACATATGCGCCGACGACACAACACCGTTATAAAACTTGTCTTAAATGGAGTTATCTCTATTGATTTTGTAAGATCAAAGGATAACATTGCAGATCCGCTAACGAAAGGTTTAAACCGAGATCAAGTTGAGAAAACATCAAAAGGAATGAGACTAAAGCTCATGAAAAATAAAGGCGCTATGTGAAGGAAAAACCCTACCTAGCTGACTGAAGATCCCAAGATCTAGGTTCAAAAGGGACAACCTAATTGCATAGACCTGTGCAGTCACTATGGGAGGTCTTTTCCCAAGCCCATTCCTATGAAGTGAACAGTGACAATAATTTGGTAAAGGTTAAGCAAAGCTTTTAATGACCATTGTGTGCTTCAGTGAGCCGAGTAACATAAATCGCCTATGTGAGAGTAAAGTAGGGTCGCTTCAAGGAGACTATTGGGTATAGTTCTTTCATACTCTTGTAGAACCAAGAGATGTCCACGGCCTTAAGGACATAACCATGAGAGTTGTATCTCTTGTCAGAGAGATAGGTGTGTGAAGTATGTCGTCGTTTACACCAACGTCTAACAGTTTAAGGACATCGCGTCTACTGATTAGCTAGTAAAGTAAATATACTTTCACAAGGAAAGGTTCAAAGATGGACATCTACCTATCCTATGCATCTATCAATCGTAGAGCCTATCACCATATTGTGCCAAAATATTTTGATAAAAAAAACATCAATTTCATTCATGTGGGGGATTGTTGGAAAAAGCAGTGGTTTGTGGTCATCTTTGGAACATATTTTAAACAAGTAAAGATGAGGTTTTGAATAAGGAAATAGTTGATTCCTATTCTACATCGTGAGATCTTTACAATGGTAGCTCATACGCTTAAAATCGTTGAATGGTGAATGAGAAATTGATACTCAAAGTAGGAAGGTCAAGAATAAATAAGGAAATAAAACCCTTTATATCCCACATTCGTAGGATATATGGAGTGAGAGTTGTTTATATACAATTACCCATAAAGAGGTCATTGAATGACTCCAGTTGACTATGTGCCTCGCGCGCAGGGCGATGCAAATCCAATTCCATTCGGGTTGGGGAGCATCCGCACGACGTGGGTGACGCGAATGTCCAGACCGGTCGGGCCTTTCTGAGGTCTGTAGATATTTTAGCCGTTGTGCATACTTTTTTCCTTAATTTATTTTTTGAAAATACCCAGAAAGAATTAATTAGTATTTGACTGCTCTTGATATTTATGGTATTTAATTTGAATTAGATAACGAATTATTGAAAATCAATACCGGATTTTTTGGATTCCTGGATTTTTTTGAATCTGAATTTTTGGATTTTAATTCGGGAAATTTTCAGCCCACTATTGCCCTAGAAATCCACTATATATATGAGATGTTTTTCTCTGTTTTACTCATCCCAAAACGTTTTCCTCTTCTCTGTTTTCTATCGGTGATCGGCAAAGATAAGAGCAGTTTGAGAACTCAACAAAAGTGCTATTGTTCGGAGTTCTTCTAGTTGTTGTATTCTGGGAGACAGACTACCAAACAACTCGGCACCTCGGAGTGGCAGAAAATCTGTCTTAAGGAAACTTCTTCCAGCAGACCTCAATTTTATTCCGTTTTACAATTAAAATTCGGTTTGAATTTCTTTTTGTTATATTTTTACTTTTGCGATTTCTATTTTCTTATTAACATCTTCTTTTCTTTTTGATCATTTTTTGGAGTAAGATTATGCTACAACTTCTACGGTTAGAAATCAAATAAATGGTATAAAATCAAGACTTCAAAGCAGCAACAACAATTATTGATCCCAAAGAAAATATCCAAGCATCAAATCCAACCTTAAGGACTTAATTGCAAAATTCTTGTACACAACTTTTGTAATTTTTATTGTAATCTTTTGTTTGAATTTTGGGAGTGTTTTCTTATTTTAATTGGGCAAAAATTTATTTGTTCGAGAGAAATCAAAATTACCTTTCTTCTATTTGTAACCTTGTGAGGTTTAAGTCAATCTTTGGGTAGAAAGATTGACTTTTTATAATGGTTATCCTTGAACCGAGAAAAAGGTTGAATTCAATAGTGAATTGGGTTGAAAATCCTTAGTGGGAGCTAACGTAGTGGATGTAGGTACTTGTTCGAAAGTCGAATCACTATAAATTCTTGTATTCTTTATTTTCATATTTTCATCGATTCTTCCACACCAAAAATTTTAAATCTCTAATTCACTCTCTCTTCGCCATTCTATCAATCGATCAACTCAACAAGAGATTTGGAAGGACTTGGGATAGTTTGGATAGGTGAAAATGGGTATTTTAAGGAGAGCATACTGATACAGCTCCCCATGTATTGGTACCCCTATATTTTAAGCAATTCCAGAAACTGTTTAGGCATACCGGTACGTAGGCGCGTATTGGTACCACTGTTCCATTGAAATCATGTATCAATACAAATGGTCTTCATACTGATATTGGGTACCGATATGATATATAGGCGGTGTATGGGTACAGGGTAAAATAAATTCTTTCGAATGCATTTTGGGTATCGATGCTCAATAAAGGGATATTAATACTGATTAGGGGAGTATCAATACCCCATGTAGACATATCGATACACGCAGGCCAATCTATCTACGTTTTAGCCTTTGAATTAGAATGATCAATAATTTGAGTTAAAAACCTTACTGGGTCATCTTAGACCTAAGATGAATTGCAAAACTGAAAAATAGAAACCTTGACAACATGTATGAACAGTGGAGGTTTTGGACATACGCGATAGGAGCGATCGCACAGGGCCCCTTAAAAATGAGGGCCCAAAATTTAGTAAACTACCTTTATTAATTGATATTATTATCGAAATTCATTACAAAATTTTTGAAATACTCTTAAAAAATTAGTTATAATTGTTAAAACATTATAATTATATCCTAAATGTGACAATTGAATATAAAATCTTTTGATTATTGTTATTATTATTGCTTCTATAGGTGTAATGAGATTATGGACATACGCAATATAAATAACCGCACATGGCCCCCTAAAAAGGACAATTGCTTCTAATAATCATGTTTTAGAACTAGTAGGGCTATGGACAATTGCTTCTAAGGGCCATATTTTAAAAAATTGTACCGGACCCCCAAAATTTTTAAACCGCCCCTGTTTATGAATTAGATTTGGAATCAAGGACTAAATGCCTTGAAATGACTTATGATATTATATAAACTTGTATTTGATGATTTTGATTATTACTATGTGTCGTAAGAACGATTGTACTGGATCTGGATACCCAAAAGGCAGCTTTCGATGCTATATGACTCTGGATCACTTGTATGAGGGAGTGTTAGTTTCGATACTTAGTGACCCTAGACTATACTCATTGTATGACGGGGTGTAGGTTATGAGACTCAATCATGACCTAACCATCCTCGGGTGTGTGGCTTCCAATGTAAGCGGTTCGGACCATACATCTAATGTATATACATGTATATTGATGATTTATGAATGCTATAGATATTTTCATGACACTTTCATGTAAAATATTGTGTTTAGATAGTTATAGTAGAGTCAATCGATCTTCTTCCATCATATCTTGTTGCATACATTTAATTATGATTTACATAAATTATGGTTGAGTGAAGATATTTTCACTGAGCTTTCATTAGCTCAACGTTCAGAATCTTTATTTTCGTGTGTAGGTTTCTAGGTAATGTTTCGGTTCAAGCAGATCATCTGTGATAGGTTTCAGCATCGATCTTAGATGAGTAAATCACTTAGATATATGGGCTATATATTCTTAAGACCTATTTAAGTTTGTTGCAACTCTTTTAAACTCATTTGTATTTGATCAAATGTTTAATATTTTTAAATTGGATCTCCTTAATACTTTTGAACTTAAATTTATGTTTAATTATTGGGATTTAATTGGTTTAGGTTAATAAACCTTCTTTTGGATTTGAAAATTTTGTGTTTGGGTTGGGCTTGAGGCCCAAATGTTGCATCCGGAAATGAGGGCGTTACAGATAAATCGTCATGTTATAATTAAATAAGGATAAATATTTAATGTTCGTTGACGGAAAAATTTGATTTTAGTTATAGAATAAAAAATTAGACAATAAAATGATTCAAAAAAATATTAGATATAAAATTAAAAAATAGTATGTTAGGCTTGGAGTGGCTCGATGCATAACCGCCAAGTGATGGAGAATTGGCCAATTTGGGTGGATATGTGTGGAAGCAAAAATATAGACAATGACATAAGGATTTATAGTGGTTCGGCCTCGCCTACAACCTTACAATCCTAGACTCAAACCCGAATCTAGCATTCAAAGTTCACAACCCGAACTTTGGGAATTCACTCAACAAAGAGAAAACTTAACAAACTTGTTTAATCCTTCTAATAAGGCTAATGTTTGCAATCTAAGCACTCACTCAATTCCTAATTACACTTGAGCATATATGACAATTAAGCTCACAAGTGTTTGTCTACCTAAATAATAGGACTTTAAGCACTAAGACAAATCTTTGATCATATTGTTGTTTACAATGAAGCATTTATCTTCTCTTGATGTTTGAGGCTTCCTTTTATCATCCTAAATGAGCTTCTAGCCGTTGGTGACCGTTGAGATTGGTTTGGAGCTGTTTAGAGCTAATTATAAGGTTTATTTCCTCTTCTGGTGCAGGCGGTATCAAAACACGTGAAGGCTGTTTCGAAACAGTTGCTTTGGAAAATAGTCATTGACCTATATTTATGAACAGGTATCGATACTGGTATCGATACCGCTCCTAGCCGTTGGGGGTTTTCATAAAATCATTTTGACCGTTGGGGGCTGTTTCGAACCATGGTTCGAAATAGGTGCTCACAATGATGAGAAGGTATCGATACCTGTATCGATACCACTGTGGTTTTACCCTTAAAAACAAGTCAATGAAGAACATGTATCGAAACACCTGGGTAAAAATAAGTTCTTTGATTTCTTTAAATCATTCAAAACATATTTATAAACTCTCAAAAACATCTTAAATATATTTTTAAGTAGTTTGGACATAAGAACCATTTTTGAAATCTTTTCAAATTAGTCCAAAACTATTTTTCAATTATTATATCAAAATATTAGTTCTACATAGTATAAATTGGACAATTTATAAGTGTTAAACCAATACATTTTCATAATTCCCCACCTAAATTAATATATAAATACATTAAATATTAATAATTGTAATTTTTTCATTCTGTTTTATTTCATAAAGGCCATAATTATATGCACTACCATCAATCGACTCCCAATACAGCCGGAGAATTCGTGCTCAAAGAAATTTGTTGTTAAAAAGACCCCACAACTAGGGATGGGTACGGGTCGGGTCGGATTTTCGGCCCACCCGCACCCGACCTGAAAAATTATACCTTCCACCCGTTACCCGACCCAACCCGAATTTAGGGTGAAAAAAATATGATCCGATCCGACCTGATTTTTAAGCTTTAAAATCCGACTTAACCCGACCCGAATCATTTAAAAAATTAAAATTTTAGGGACTAAATTGTAAAAAAAATAAAATTTAGGGATTCAATTATAAAAATATTTAATTTTAGTGACCTACTTGTAAAAAAAATAATTTTAATGATCTAATTGTATAAAAAATATACAAAGAGGGGTCATTATTGTAAATATCCCTAAAATATATATGAGAAAATTACATTATTAGTCCTGGGTCGGGTCGGATTTTTTTAGCCTAAACCCGAACTCGATCCGACCCGAGACCACCCTTGAAAAAATCCGACCCGACCCGAACTTGAATTTTTTACCAAAAAATCCGATCCAATCGGACCGGATCGGGTCGGAACCCGTCAGGTTCGGGTTCTGTGCCCATCCCTACCCACAACATTCCAGCGCAGTGGGATCCGTACGAATATAATTTTTTATTATTCGATAGAATAATTTAATAATATTTTTATTAAATTATTTTAAAAAAATTATATAATTTTAAATAAATTGTAAACTACCCTCAAAAATTTTAAAAATAATAATATTTTTAATAAAAAATTAATAAATTATACAAAACCTTAAATTTTTTTTAAAAAGTTAGATAAACAAAAAAATAATTACTGAACTTTTAGACGGTTGAAATAAATTGTGATCACTTATTTTCATCCTAATTAATTTAAGTATTTAACTCTACGGTCTTTATATATATTTCTAAATAATTATTTATGTGGTCACCATTAGACATTAATTTTATCGTTATTGTCATAAATACAATAATTATGGAGCCATTTATGGAGAGAATTCAAGAAATGAGAAAGAGAAAATTATATGTTTAGTCCTTGAAAATTTTAATTTTTGTTAATTGATTTAATGGTGTTCAGCGGTAGTAATGTTCAACAATATTCGACGCACGTGGTAGACTCATCCAATTACAAATATTTTTGGATCAAATTTTATACTATAAATTTTTATCTTAATTTTTTTTCTTTTAATAAAATTGATGTATTTATCTAAAAAAAATTTTAAAAAAAATCATTGAATGACAATATAAATAAAGATAAAAAAAATAATTATTGTCGATTTAAATACGACAAGTTTGCTTAGATTTTCTCATTTTTTTAGGAATGAGAAAAATATGTTAGAACCACTTCTTTTAACGACAATTGGCAAAACTCTTGTAATCTAATCGAATTAATAGTTATATTGTAAGATTTTTCAAATTGTCTGAGTACATGTAAATCCGAACACCCTAACTGTTTCATATACAAATACCAACACCAGACTCAGCTGTCAGCTGATGGTTGAAGGGTAAGTTCAAGTCCCATGACGACACAAGTCAATATTTAATTACAGGAACTGTCTAAATGGATAAGAAGGAGCTGGGCATAGGCATAGGCATAGATAAGATTAGGGCAAACTGCCATTTCATCAGTTTATGTTCCGGGTAAGAGCTTGGGGACAGAATAAATCCGGCCGTTTGCTGCCGCAAGAGGCGTTTGTAAAACCTGAAGAGGTCCAGATTCATGTAATAGATTGTATATTGTTGTCGCCCCCCATGGGTCTACTACCGGCACATGTCTTCATTCAGATGCTGTCTGTCTCTTGGTTGGACAATGGATGGGGATTGGGGTCTTCATAATCGGGTACTCAAAACTTTTGAGTACTAAAACGTCGGTTGATGATCCGGTCTATAAAAATCGAGTACTCATAAAAATTAGATACCTATAAAATCAAGTATTGTGTATCCAGTTTATTTTTTTATATTTTTAATTTTTTTAAATATATAAAAAACACTTAAAATTTTATGGTATACATTTCAAACACAAAATTATTGATTTAAGATAAGTTTTAAAAATAAATGTTTGGATATATATACATATATTAAAGTTTATCGATAAAAGAATATATTATTTTCGATCATAATTTTTCTTTCAAATCTCACATTGACAAATTAATATAAATATTTATGAAAAATTTAAAACATAGGAGAATTAAAACATAGGAAACCACCCACGACATTGAGACAAATAATAAGGAGTTTAAATAGATTTTGAGTTTAAAAATTTATATATAAAAAATTTTCATTAAAAATTCATCTATTAAAAAATGAGATAATTAAAATAGATCTTTAAAAAATCAAAAGATAAAAAAAAAAAAAAATTATTAGGTGTTGTCAAAAATATTTTAGGTTGAATGTTAATTTTTACTCTTATATTTTTAAAATATTTTAACACTTAATGGTTATTTTCGGTAAAAAAAAAATTATAGATAAAAACGTTAGTTAACTAACAAATGGTGACTTGTAATGATGTAGTAAGTCTGCGTAACATTATTATGTGAACAAAAGTATCAAGTAGCAAGACGATCAAAAATTAATTTTAAAAAAATTATATAAAATATATAAAAAAACATTACATGGCATAATGTTATTACGTGAACAAAAGTACTGACTTGACAGAATAGTAAGACAATCAAAGTTAATTTTAAAAAATTATATAAAATATAAAATTATTTTTTTATATGTCATTGTGTCAAGTTATTCTAAATCGTTAAATATAAATGAAACAACGATTTCATCTAAAAAATATTTTAATTAAAATTAAAATATTAAAGTTCAAATATTTTAAAAAATAAGAACCAGAGTAGCTATGTTGTCAAATATTAGAGTATTTTATGAAATTATACGTCAACTGAATTTGTTAGAAATTAAAATAGACAAGCACCCCCTCAAATAAAATTATAACAAAAAAAAACATAATAAATCTAAATTTTTATAAATAAAATAAAGAATAAGAATAAAGTAAAAGAATAGAGATGAAAGACAAAAAAAAAAATTTATATTATATTCTTAAAATAAAATTATTATTATTTAAAATTATTATAACCGATTAAAAAACATTAATCATCATCACTACAATAATAATAAAATATAAAACTTAATTGATACTTGTTTGGAATAATAGTGCCTGACTGAATGATTATTACAACTGAGACGAGAGTGGCGTATCCTGTAAATATCTGGTACAACAGTACAAACACCATGGGATTGGCATAAAGAAAATACATAATGCCACGTCCTTCGTCATCCATCCCTTGTACCTGTCTGCTTTCATTATTTTTTTGCATAAATAGTAAAAATATCTCTTGTTTAGTTGTCAAAAGTCCAAGTATTTCTAGACTGCAGCTCGGAAGATTGAAGAACAGGAGCAAAAGCTAAGGATCAACATCACTTTCTTCTTCCTTTTGGTGGGTTTTCTGAGAATCACATGATGGGAAAATTGAAGGAAAAGTTTCAGGCTTTTGTGAACAATAGATGGTTGGTTTTTGTGGCTGCAATGTGGATACAATCTTGTGCTGGGGTTGGGTACATATTCGGTAGCATATCACCTGTGATCAAGACTTCTTTGAATTATAACCAAAAGCAGCTGTCAAAGTTGGGTGTAGCCAAAGATCTTGGAGACAGTGTTGGGTTCTTGGCTGGGTCTTTATCTGAGATACTGCCTTTATGGGGTGCCTTGCTTGTTGGTGCTTTGCAGAACCTTATTGGTTATGGTTGGGTTTGGTTGGTTGTTACTGGAAGAGTTCCTGTTTTGCCTCTGTGGGCTGTGAGTATCAATTTAAAAGCTCTAACTTTTTCATTAATTTTGACTTTTAAGAATAAGATTGATGAAATCTGAGTGTTTCTTGGTTGATCTTTGTTCGGATTTGATTGTTCTGATTTCTTGATTAAATCCAATCACCCGGTGAAGTCTTTTCAGTTCTTTTGTTTCCCTTCTGTTGGAAATGATTTGATTCTCTGTTTCTTTCTTGTTTTTGAGCAGTTTGGTTCATACAGTAAACTTTTTAGTCTCAACATGAACAGTAGCCATGTTTTATGCCGTATTTGATCATTTTAAGACTTGGGTGGTTCACTTTTTATATGATTGGAGTGAAATTTTTTTTGAAAATTTTGATAAAATGTAATATTTGAAAACAAGAAGCATAAGTTATGAAAAAAGAAATAAAAGTAGTATTTGATGTGGATTTGAGGTGGTAAATTAAGGTAGTTGATTGATTGATTCCATGTTTAACTGAAATCATTTCATGTTGGCTTCGATTAGATAGTTGATTCTTCTTAGTATGC
This sequence comes from Abelmoschus esculentus, assembly GCA_035048815.1. Lineage (NCBI taxonomy): Eukaryota > Viridiplantae > Streptophyta > Magnoliopsida > Malvales > Malvaceae > Abelmoschus > Abelmoschus esculentus. The sequence goes on from JAUCBN010000005.1 coordinate 18,572,807, forward strand.
AGATGTGCCTCTTAATATTTGTGGGAAACAATGGTGAAACCTACTTCAATACAGCTGCTCTGGTTTCTTGTGTGCAAAACTTTCCCAAAAGCAGGGGTCCGGTGGTAGGTATACTCAAGGGCTTTGCTGGTTTGAGCGGTGCGATTTTGACTCAAATATACACGGTGATCAATTTCCCGGATCAAGCATCTTTGATATTCATGGTTGCAGTCGGGCCAGCAATGGTAGTTGTTGCTCTAATGTTCATTATCAGACCTGTTGGAGGTCACAGACAAGTCCGTCCGTCCGACAGTTTAAGTTTTACATTTATTTATAGTGTGTGCCTCCTATTGGCTGCTTACTTGATGGGAGTCATGCTTCTGGAAGATCTTGTTACTGTGAGCCACACTTTAGTCATAGTTTTTACAGTGATTTTGTTCTTTCTTCTTATCATTCCTATCATTATTCCTATTATATTGAATATCTCCGAAGAGCCTAGAGATCCGGTGGAACAAGTTCTTCTACCAAAGACAGAGCAACAAGAAGCCGGGAAATCTGGACAGGGTGTTCAGGAACATGAAGTGATACTCAGTGAATTGGAAGATGAGAAGCCTCAGGAAGTAGACCTGCTTCCAGCACCAGAACGGCAAAAAAGAATAGCTCAGTTGCAAGCAAAACTTTTCCAGGCCGCGGCTGAAGGAGCAGTAAGGGTGAAGAGAAGGAGAGGTCCTCATAGAGGAGAGGACTTTACACTGATGCAGGCTTTGATCAAAGCAGACTTTTGGCTTATCTTTTTGTCTCTTCTATTAGGTTCAGGATCAGGTTTGACTGTCATAGATAATCTTGGTCAGATGAGCCAGTCTTTGGGGTATGATAATACTCATATATTTGTATCCATGATTAGCATTTGGAACTTTCTTGGTCGTGTTGGTGGGGGTTACTTCTCAGAGATTGTAGTGAGGTACGGACTGATATCATTTGCACACAGATTCTGGTTGCATCGGACTTTAATTTAATAATATTTTTTGACTCATTTTTCTTACATGTTTGCTTTGACATCATTGTGTAGGGATCATGCTTATCCAAGGCCAATAGCCATTGCTGTTGCTCAGCTTGTTATGGCTGTTGGCCATGTCTTCTTTGCTATGGGATGGCCTGGAGCAATGTACATTGGTACTTTGTTGATAGGGCTTGGCTACGGTGCCCATTGGGCAATTGTGCCAGCTGCCGCCTCTGAGTTGTTTGGCTTGAAAAAGTTTGGGGCTCTGTACAATTTCCTCACACTGGCAAATCCTGCAGGTTCACTTGTCTTCTCAGGTGTAATTGCTAGCAGTATCTATGACCATGAAGCAGAGAAGCAAGCTCATATACATAACATCCAGACACAGATTTCAGGCTTAAGGTTCTCGGGGTTGTTTGGTCAGGATGAACCGCTCAAGTGTGAAGGTTCTATATGCTTCTTTCTGACTTCCATGATTATGTCAGGATTTTGTATCGTTGCAGCCATTTTAAGTGTAATACTCGTGTACCGTACTAAGACTGTTTACGCCCATCTTTATGGAAAGACTCGCACTTGAGTTCAAGAACGTGACCTGGGAGGGTCTCATGGATATTTCATCCATTTCAAGTGGCATTTTTTTTTCCGTGAAAACCGATATTGTGTGAGTTTTCACTAAGTTTGTGATACCAGTGTTGTTGTAAAGATGGTAGTGCTGAATCTGGTTCAATGATACCATTCAACTGTGAAAGATTCTGCCTTGAATGTTCAAGTGGTGTACTCCACTTGTTATTTGTACTCGGTTTGATTTCGATGATGTATGTTATTTCGACATTGTCCACCAGAGATGATCTTTATTCTAGATTATAACTTTATCTTTGATCACTGGTGATTGTACTTGTCTTTATAGTTAAAATGAGGTTTTGATGGTACATTCAGAGATCTCCTTACTTTAGAGCCAGCTTGGTTATTTTGGATGAAACTTAGAGCTCGCAGGTTGCCGAACCCGGTACAAGGATGAACAAGAAAACCCTAGCATATCAATAGGGGAGAAGTACCAACTACCAAATGAAGAACATCTGCCTCAGATCTGTCAGTATTTCTTTTTCATTCCCTTTCGAGTCACCGACCAAATAAGCATGTCGTAATTTCGGTTTCATTCCACCTCTGTGAACAGGATGATGAAGCAGAAGCAGTAGGATTTAGCAAATGCTGTCTTGTTGACCTTGTTGATATTAAACTCTTATGTGTAGTTTGGTTGAGAGTTGAGACCCACAAAGCTGCACAACTCCTTGCAAAGGTTTCTTTCAAACATCCCTTGTCTATAATCTATAATCTATTACCAAATTGATGCAGAAGGAACATGGCAATTTCAGTTTCTTGGTAATATTAGAGATTTCTATTGAAGAGAATTCATGACCTCTGGACAGCTCAATTTCTTGAATGTTACGCAAGAAATTGAAAAACAAGCATATATATATGAACTAAATCCCTGGTGTAGTGACAAAAGACTAAATGATACCTCATAGTTCAAAGGGGATGTCAAGACAAGAGTAATAATAGTTAGAGAATTATATTAAAATTTAATGTATGTAAAATTATAGAATTTTAGAGGCGTAAACTTAGATATGATTATCTCTAACTCTCCTTAGTCCGTCCCGATATTCGGACTCCGACCACTCGCAATCCCCTGTAAGTCGTAGCTTACCTTGGAGCACTTCTCTGGTATGAAGTTCCAACAAAAGTCCTCCATCCTCTTTAAGTGTGTGCCTCTCCACAAATTGTGACTTTTACTGTATGATTGAACTTGTAAACAGCTGAATTCCTTTTATTGTATGTATGATTTACATTAAAAAAAAAACAATGGCATGCATTTACACGCACCAGCAGCAATACCAAAGATTATAGCATAGTTACGTCTTCTCCAATGAGGAGAGAAAGAAACTCCTTTCACGAATTAAACCTTGTGCAGTCTAGTCTTACCTGTCCTTCATTTCCAGTTTTGACTCCAACCCTTCCAAGCTTCCTCATTGCTGTGATAAAGGCTACGTTAAAGTTACTTGGGTTTCTGGCAAAATCACTCACAGTTGGCTGTGATGCTTGATCACTGAATAGAACCTGATCTGAAGTGAACAACCCCTTTCCAGACACAAGATTCTGGTAATACACATTGTCGAAACTTCGTGGGGTTTCAGGGTCCATGTTGATGGCAATGCTGGGGTCTACATTCCGAGGGCAGCCTTGCATTAACTCTTGTGCGTAGTTCGAGTCCAAAGTAGGATCCACAGGGGAAGATGAAGAGAATGAGTATAAGCGATTTGCGAAACGATTGCAATGAGAGAAGCCTACAGTATGAGCTCCTGAGAGTGAAATCATATCGAATTGAGTAAGGTTGTTTCTGGCAAAGATGGTGTTGAGTTGAGCAAGGTTGAATCCAGGATCTGGCAGGTTTCCGGCAACCCTGGATGCTTGTGATCTGAGGCCATCTCGACGTCCTAATTCGACTTCCCAAGATGGGCCACCAGCCTATGATTTTGTCACATATAACAAACCAATTGGGAAAGTTTTTATCAGTTTGGTTAATTCAATATGGGAATGTATGTCAAGGACTAGTTTTAGTTTTGCAGGTAAGCAAGCACTCCCTACCAGGACTACAACATCCCTTGCTGCAAGAGCCAAAATGTCAGCACAGGAGACAATTCCAGGGCATTGTGTTTCCGCTGCCTGTTTTGCCTTGATTACGGTGTCGAATCCATCGCCTGCGAGGGAGAGATTGTCTTCGGAATCCTTTTCAGCATCTCCGTTTGGTGATGAAATCATGACTGATGCATCACATCCCTACAAAACAAAAACCAACCACGTTATAATCCGCACTCATGCCTGAATTCGTTCTATTCAAGTGTCCATTAGGCAAACCAAAGAAGAATCTAAGAAACAGGGAAAACAGAAGGGGAAGAACATTGTCAAATGTTAGCATGACAAGCATGCATGAAGGATGACATGACATTAGTTTGATAAGAACATCATAACACCAATCGCAGGCAAATCATACATCCTACCAAAACCAAGAACAAAAACCGGATCAACCCTGTCCTAACGTACCTCCACAAAGCAATCATGGAAAAACAAGCGCAGAGTGGCAGGGATTGTAACAAACGTTTGACTAAACTTGGTGAACACTACTTGTCTCACTATAAATTCTACATTCGGACAAGTATTCCTGTAGAAATTCTCAGACAACTGCCCCTCTCCTCTCTGCAAAACCATGAAAACCGTCAAGTACAACATCAACCATTTCCTTAATACCTCCATTTTTCCCTTTCAGTCTCTCCACAGGCTGTAAGTGAAAATATGGAACTCATATATATATAAGAAAAAAATGACACCTTTAACACTAAACTACAAGGTCTTCAATGGCAGCTAATACTTGGTTTAAAGCTTGTTAAACTCCACTAATCTAACAATAGCAGCCAAACTGTCTTTAATTTTCTTCCCTTTCTCGTTAGAATATCTACCTAATAATGCAGGTAGTCTTTTCAACTACAAATCTTTGATCCAAAAATGGAAGCATGAAGAATAGTAATCTTTATATGCGAGACAGCTAAATGAAAAGAATGTAACAAATCAGATGAGGTTGCCAATATTGTTAAAATATAGGGACTGCTGCAAATAGCAATACAGGTTTCTTTCACCTAAATCATGAAAAATATTATTATAATTGTCTTGGTTGAATTTTTTTGGTGTTGCAGCTCATCCTTTTTCTAGATAAGCTGAGACTTTTGATATGAAGCTGGTTTAATTTCTTAAAAGTTAAGTTGATAATGAAAGTGACTTCGCAACAAATACATGTTTGAACGTGAACATGTGAGATTTCACATGAAATGTATACATGTATACATATAACGACGACAACGACGACGAGACAATTCAAATTATAAATTTTAGAAGTTGATTAATAAACAAAACAAGAATAAATTTCGTCTGTCTTTTTTTGTATTTCTTATTGTCTACTAATGATTTTGTATCACCTGTATTCAAATATAAAGTTAAAATTTAGAGTGTGAGCAAAATATAAATTTTTAACTATAGAGGACAAATTTATAAATAAATTATTTTTTAAAAAGTTATATACGAGGACAAAAGTGAAAAAATATCTTTCCCACCTCATATAATTTCATCTCTGCGTGTATTATAAAGCATAACCAATCAATAAAACGAATAAAATTTTTTTGTTCGTTTTTGATGCCTCTATATGTATTTCATTTTTAAAAATAGGGTTTAAGATTGTGGTTTAAAGCTTAGGGTTTAAGGTTTATGATTTAATAAGACATAAGATTTAGTTTTTTAATATTGAGACTTATTGTTTCAATAAAATAGCGAAAAAATCTTTAATACATAAGCATAAATCATTAATAATGCATATAAAAGAAATAGAAATCCTTTAACTTTTTTTTGCTCTTTTATGTTCAAACACTAAAATAATTAGGTTTAGGGTTTAGGGTTTATAATTTAAATTTTAATTTTTTAATATTAAATATAAAAATAAACACTCAAAAAACATAATTTTTTTGTCTCATAAAAATGCAGACAAACTTTATTCAAACCTCAGACGTTTGCGTTCGAACATGGATTCATTATAAAGTTACATTTATTATTTTAAAAATACTTTTAAAAAATTAAATTATCTGATATTAATAAAAATAAACTATTCGTTGAGCTAAAATCATTTACAAAAAATTTAACCAAGGAAAAAAAACAAGAGCAACAATTTAATAAAATTTTATGAAATGTTTTAATTGCTTCCTAAATACGAAAATTGCTTATTGAATCTTGTTGGACAAATTGACATGAATATTGCTGGAAAAAAAAATTCAATATATTGATATCTGAAAATTATTTTTTGATCTATTGAATTTTCTACAATAATTTTAAAGACAGATTCATTTGAATCCGTTTATGAACAATAAATTAAAAAAATAAAAAAATAATTGAAAAAGGATTCATAAGAATCCGACTTCCAATAGTTTAATATATTGTTCATGCCTCTGCCTGCTCACTGCCCTCTCTTGAACCCTACTTTGATTTATTTATTTTTTCTCGAAAACACTGTTTATAGTCGGATTCAAAACTTTTAAATTATTGTAGAAAATTCAATAGTTTGGAAAATATTTTTTAAGTATTTATATTGGTGAATTCTCACAAATATTTAAAAAATATATTTATTTTCAAAAATATTGAAACCTCAAAAATATTTTTCAAAGTATTGATGTTTGTACAGTGAAATAAAAGTCGATTCAAAAAAATATTTTCAAAGTATTGATGTTTGTACAGTGAAAAGAATCCGACTATAAACAGTGAATTCAAAAAAATAATAAAATAAATAAAGAAGTATTCTTTAGAATCTGGCTCTGCACAGTAACTCTTCACTGCACTGCACTGTTCACTGTCTTCTACACTGTTCACGACACTGTTTATTGCACTGTTCATTATTATTTTATTATTTTACTATTCATAGTCGGATTCTTTTGAATCCGACTTTCATTTTACTGTAAAAACATCAATACTTTGAGAAATATTTTTTCTTCAATATTTGTGAGAATTCTCCATCTATATTATAGAAAATAATTTTTTTTATACAATATTTATGTCAAACGGCCAATCTTGTTGATTATTCATATTATTGTTGTTTCTGTAAAATAAAGTTTTTTAAATTTTTTACAAATTTATATTTTCAGACAAATATTTCACCAAAAAAAATAAATAAACTTGCTTGACGACAATCAAGAGTGATCTTTTAGAAGTTGATATTGAAAGCATTAATATAAACAATTTATTTTACTGAATAATATCTTTTAAAATTAAAGTTTGTGAAGTCATACTCATGGATAACTATGTCATAAAAAAGACTAAATAAACTTGCTTTATTAATAATTAAAATTGATTTTTTTAAAATAACTGATATTAAAAGCGCTTTAGATGATTTATTTCAAAATACACAAGAAAAATATTATTTTTAAGGGAAAATATTAAACTTTTAGTTGTTTGTAAGTCATTTTTATGCTGCTCAATAAAGTAATATATAGTTTTTAAAGAAATTTTATTTGAAAAACAAAATTTATACCACTCATATTATAAATTAAGAGCACAATTTTAATAAATTATACAAGATCCTTAAATCTTTGAATCATCCTAATTATATAAAAAAATATTTTAGTTTACACAATCTTTTTATTTTTAGGGGTTAAGAGTTTAATTTAAGGGTTAAATTTTAAGGTTAAGAACTTAATATTAGTACTTAATATTTACCCACACACATATATATATCATAGAGTTATTATCATATACAATATGCTCGATGCACTTCAATTGAATTGTCAATGAAAGGTGTAAAGATTTTTTGTGATATTGGGAAGCAAAAATCGAAAGAAAAGAATGATAATTTGACACATTCAAAAAGTGATTCAAACATCTCAACTAAGATCTACATTCACTACCTTAACATCTACACCGAGGATTTTCAATTAACCAATTTTTTTTTTATTTTTAGGACAAAAAGATAACTTTTGCATCCTTATCTTTTCAAAGACTAATATAGAATCTGTCTAATTTTTTTAAGACTCAATTAAAACTTATCCCTCAATAATAAGGTCTTAACATTTGTAAACAAGTTTACCTCTCTAAGTAGGTGCACATTTTGGCTCACTAGGATTGAACTTAATTACAAGAGAAAAAATAGATATACAATGAATAACTTTATTCTATTCGTCTTTAAGCTTGAATGTTCGTCTTCATCTTCTTCAACTATCTTCGATTTATATTTAAAACGTGGAATGAGTTTATGACTATTTTTAACTGAGAACTTCAATTCTAGGCATAAATACATCTCTAGTGCAATGGGTATTAGTACACTCCTTACTATATCGATACATGCTAAAAAAAATTTACACATTTATGCAGAGTATATTAGTACACGATATATCTATTTCGATATACTACTTTAGATATTGATATAAAATTTTTATATCATACAAACATTATCGTATCAGTACAGATAACTTCATTTTACTATTTAAAGTATCGTACCGATACCAAAAACATATCGTTAATTATTAACACTTACACCATTTTAAAAATATTTGTTCAAATTAATAATTTTAAAAGGCTCTCAAACATATTTTTTAAATCAAATGAACTTATTACCCCACTAATCATGCTTAGGGTCCACCACTCTTTAATAAATGATTCAAAGCTAACCTTACCTACTCCATGACTCACTTAGTTCCGTCTAAACAGCGTATTACTCTAAGACTCTTTCGTGTTTTGACCATCTTTCACAAAACTGTGCTGCATGAGACTCTGCTGTATAGTCATGGCTGCTAGAAAGTTGTAGTCACCGGTGGAGTAAAAAAAAATTAAAATATAATGTTAAAAATAAAATAATAATATCAAATTTGAATTATAATATCAAAATTATAAAAAGTATTATAAATATTTTTTAAAAAAAATTATATATTTTTTTTAAAAAAAATTCTGGGTGTTAACATCCCACATGTTCAAAATAACTTATGGAAAATGTATTCATCAAATGCATTGTTGGGTTAACAAGTTAAAAGAAATTTATGTTAAAACTTTTATAAAAATTATCTTTTAATTCTTTTGTACCGTGTAAAATTTAATTAATTTTATATTAATTTATGATTATTGGATCGGTAAAATAGATGGATAATGTTAGAAGTAAGATATAGAAGATTCTTACTTGAAAAATTATATATAATTAATCTCATTCATCCATTTTACACATCTAACGGATATGAATAGCGTAAAACTATTTGAATTTTACGGTATAAGTGGATTCTAATCACAGGGACACAACTAAGATTTAGGATTACGAGACAAAACATAAATATTTTTAAAAGTGAGAGACAATTCATAAATATACCAAATTTTTAAAAATTTAAATAAAAAGACAAAAATAAAAAAAAATCTTTAAAAATAGGACGATTGCCCTTCTTTACCTTCGTTTAGTTCCGTCCAGAGACGGAACTAAGTGAGACTGGGTGGGGCAATCACCCCCATCCTTGAAGAATTTTTTTTCATTTTTGTCCCTCTATTTAATTTTTTAAAATTATTTTTTTTGAATTCGTCCCCTATTTCTATATATTTATGATTTACCCCTTCAACCATAAATCTTAACTTCGTCTCTAATTCTATCGCTATCTAACCATATATGTGATTTATATTATTTTAGAAACTATTTATATAATACATAAAAGTTTAACAAAATATACATAACTTGTTTTAATTGGTTCTTTCTTTATTTGATTCTAATAAACCAAATACGTATACCTAACTAATCCCACCAATATTTAATATCAGAACCCTTCATTTAGTACGGTATCTAACCTAAGCATTCAGCATTGCTTGCCTTAGTAGATTAATATGATTTAAATGGGTTAATTTATCTATAACCCACTTAAAAGTTGGGTAAACTATTTACTAATATTATCATTATTCTCTTAATTGTGTTAGTTTAATCACATAATTATTTGGCATAATATCAAAAAATGTTTTTAATGTTTAATTAAATAATTATTTTAATATTTTTTTTGAATTAATTACACCCTTAGCGTTTTATTTTGAGTTCAAATGATCTCTCCATAGATAAAAAAAATATTAGTCAACTGATGATAAATAGCTTGAAATGACGTGACAAACCTACATATATTACATGTTTAGTAGTGTCATATAGACAAATATGTTGATTTTACAGAATGACACATGAGCCAAAAAATAATTTTAATTTTTTTATAAAATATAAAATATTTTTCTTCTGAAGTATGATTTTGTCAAATCATTTCAAGTTGTTTATTGCAATTGACTAACAATTTTAATCCGTGGAGGGGCCATTTTGATTCAAATTGAAACGTTGAAGGTTAAATTACTTATAAAAATAAATAGGACTAAAGTGACTATTCAATCAAACGTTAGGGACATTTTTTAGTATTATACCTAATTATTTTAAGTGGTATCGATCAAGTCGCATGTGAAAATCTAACGAAAGGATGACATGGGATTACCATAGATATGCATAATACTACTTTGTAGCAAATAAATAAAATTTTAAGGTATTTGAAAATACTCACAAGAGATAAGCATTCGAACAAACTTGAATTCCTCTAAAGATAAAATGTAACTCCTCGAGTTTTGGTCCTAAGAGTTTTAGAAGTTGATTAGAAGGTCTGATGGACCGAGTTATTGAATTCAAATCGAGTTTGAGATAAATTAAAGAAAAATATTTTTGAAAGTGATAAAAATGTAAATTGATTTGGTGACCAAAATATAAAAAATTAAAATATACTTTTATAGTGACTATTTTGTAAAAGAGTTTCTTATTGCTTTCCTTATTCTTTTGGTTTCAAAAGAGTTTTTTATGGTTTAATGACAAAACCTTGTGTGAGTTTCTGAACTGATGTTCATCTAAAATATGAATATATCTGGTTTTGTTGTAATAGAACTTGTTGAAGCAAGTGCAATCCTTGAATTTTGCTGCAAATGAACTTTATGCTTCTTATAATCCAATAAAATATCAAAAAACTGAATGTACCAACTCGTTTAACTTGCCAGTAATTCCTATTAATATCTCTCTGCAAGTCTGAGCTCAAGATTGTAATTTGAGCTGGTTGAGTCTCCTGTTGGGAAATGATCTTAGGAAGACTCCAAATATATGAAAATCTCTAAAAATATTCGAAATACATGTCCAAGAATGACACTCAGGTTCAAGTAACATAGATTCAGATTAAACTGTGCCCAGAAAATGCGCCTATGCTAGCTGATATGACTAAATACAGGATTAATAGATTATATGTTAAGAACATCAGTAGCCACATACAATTCTAGAGAATGAAAAGATCTTTGCCATGGATCAGTATTCAACAATTTATACATACTTTGTAACTTTAGCAGTTGAGGATTGAGGATCATATGAGATAACATTAGAAGTTGAAGTTTGAGGATCATTTGAGACAGTTTCATAAGAGAAAGATTGTAACCTAAATGTCTCCTCATCCTTTGATTGCCCTGAGAAACTTGCCTTTGCCAGCTCCCTTAGTTTCTTCATATCATTCTTTGTACTTTCCACCGGTTTTTGCCCGGTGAGAGTTGTTTCTGGAGTTGTGCTTGTAGCTTGAACAATTGGTGAGCCTGAACCTGGACTGAGAAGGGGGACTATTGTTGCAGTCATGGAACTTAATTGGCCAACACGGGGTTCCCTTCGACCGCTTCTTGATAACTCGGATTCCCTGGTTTGAGGAAGGACCGGAACTAAGACCGGTTTCGCTTGTGAAGAACCAGGTATGACTCTTGTCCAATGCTTCCTTGGGAGGAAAGGCAACAGAAGACCCTTGGCAGCATACTTCAATCCGAGTTTAAAAGAACTCTTATGTGGCTTAGAGAGATTTAGAAGGCACTTTATCAGTGCATACCATTCATTTACAAGTTGAGAAACAAAGGAAAGGAAAAGGAGAGCCAGCATTAGGTATCCCAAAGTTTTTGACCTAATTGAATTCAATTTATTCATACTGATGGAGAGACCAAAGATGCCGGCCTCGCTCAACAGTGAAATGCTTTCCACAATGTAAACTCCCCTCCTGATGTGTGGCTTGAGAGTAAATAAACATATGAACTGCGCCAGTGTGACCATCAATGCACAAAGGCTTTGGCTTGATTTGTGTGTTGAGTAGGATCCAGCAATCACTCCCAAGCAAACTCTTCTTAAAAGATCGAGAACGATATAGGAGGATCTAGCACAACCTAAAACTCTCATCGGCAACGGGATTTTCGTTTCTTCATTGCTGTCATCTGAGCTGACTGCTCTCATTCTTCCGATTCCATTTTGACCACTGCCAACCCACCTAGGCATAGTGTTTGTGTCATTCTGGTCAACAAAAACATACGTCGCAGGACCTTTGTGATCCTCGAATAGAAGGCTAAAGCAAGAAAGGAACGATGAAGGAAGTCCATCCATATAAAACCATTTTCCATAAGCAGGTCTTCCCACAATACAGAACCACAGTTTCTTATGCCATTTCTCCTCTGCAGTGCCATATCTGATTTCTTTGTACTGAGCAAGGTTGCCTGTGAAGACTGCAATTACAAGAAAAAGGCATACCGATAAAATGAATGCCGCAGGGATAGCTAACAACAAAGCTCCAGTGATGATCCCTTCAATTGTACCACCTATCAATCATGTATCACTTCAGGTTCCACCTATCAATAATATATTCAAAACCAGAGGCCATATAATTATAATTTCTCACCTCTTATTACAAATGCCGCAGACTGAGATACACAGGGCAGTGCAAGAATTAAAAGGAGTAGCTCGAATCTAGGAGCCGATATCATCCATCGAGCCTCTATACCTATCCTCCATCTTAAGAAAACTAACAGTACAAAGTGAAGCATTAGCAAGCTACCAACTCCTATGCTAAGCCAGAACAAGTTCATCTCCATGTCCTGCCACCTGATAAATAAACTACTTCAGCAGATCAAAATTGTTCATATTTCAAAACAATAATAGAAAGTAAAAATCATGTATCTGACCCTTTATAATTCTGCAATTTTTTGACAACATTGCCAGCAGATAATGGCTCTCCTCTCTGCATAACCAATGAATAGAGATATAGAGGTGTTCACTTAAAAACATAATATCAAACATCATACAGAAATACCAACCAAGAAAAAGGTGAAGTACTCATTTGAACTTAGTGGTAGCCCAAAAGGAGTATTTTCTTTGCTTATGTTGCGCCTTCCATGGATCTTTGGGTCAATTTTAGTTGGAAATTGTAACTTCTGTGGCAGGTACGACGAGTTAATGAACTCAATGTCATGGTAAACTCTACCAGATCTCTTTAGGAACCTCCCTTGATCCAAATAAACATTGTTAGGCCAAAGTGAACAGCCATTCTTTTTCCAGGGAAGTTTCTGTCGAGGTATGAGCCACCTAAGACCTTTTGTTGTCTCTGAATATTCAATGGGTGGATCGGCTAATAGCCAGTCTGAAAGGACAAAAACTTGCAGGTGCCCCATCATTCCCTGTGATGAACATTTTCTCAAATCTTTACTCCGAGCTTAAAATGTGATGGCACAAAAATTGTTATCTTGTTGACACCATCAAGCTACTGAAATTGCTTACATGTAGATTCATTGATGCATCAGAGGCAAAGTAAGTATTAGTAGCGATTGCTCCAAGATTTGTGGAGGAAAGTGAAAGAGTTGCAGCAGCTAGCGTTGTTGCTAAGACTCCAGCAGTCACAAATGAGTGTAAAGCTGTTGATATTGCAGGTGTTGAATCTGTGTAATATAAGAACAACTTCATATAGTAACTTTTGGTTTTAACGATTTTGAAAACAAAACCTGGCTAATTCATGGATTATGATAAACTCTAATAGTTGAAGAGAATAGAGGGAAAAGTGATTAAACTTACAGTGAATAATTTCCAATCTATTGGAAGCTACATTCATATTTCCTGAGATATCATTTACTTTCCCCTCAGGAATAGAAATTAACACCACATTATTAGTTTTTGCCATGACAGTGAAGGAATAAAGAGCTCTTGAGAGTTCCTTAAACCTACATGAAAAAAAAAAACGATGTTAAAGATGCATTACTAAAATGACATGATTGCTTCAGATATCGAATGTTCGGGATGTTCATATGCACCTGCCTTATGAGTCGGCCTCCATTCACTTCTATCATGGAGGCATCGAAACCAAAAACGGGCTTTGTGAATTCAACTACTACATTGATATTGGACCCCTTTGTAACATTTTCTGAACTCGTACTTAACCCGATCCCAGGCTTCTTGCAATCTTAGAGAAAAATTCATCAATTAGCTCTCAAAGAAGCTATAGTGTAGGATAGGAACATTTGAAAGCGTCACTAACTCTTTCAGGACTCAAGAGGCCGAACAATGGAAGAAAAGCATACCATAGAGGAATGTAAGCGAGTCAACAGGTGAGACAGGAGTGCCTGTTCTGCCAATTAACAAACCAGTTTGGAGTTTGACTGTGATTATTTCAGTTTCCGGTGCAATATTCTTGAGCTACAAAAGTTATAAGAACTTTTAGGTAGGATGTAAATCCATATCCAAAGTGATGATATTTCAAAATATTTTGATGAGAATGTGAATTTGGTTGCTTACACTAAATGCAAATCGGCTGTTTCCATGAGTTCTCTGATTAACAGGTATTAGACTACCAAAGTTCACATCTAATGCATTTAGGATTTGATCTGTTGAATTTATGACTGGAATGCTGAAATCCAAGTACACCTCCAAATCCTCTGTTCGGTTAGTTGCAAAAACTGTTCGAGGAACCCCATTGATCAACAACTCGTATGATGGAACAGATGACCAAAGATCAACCAGCACAGGTCTTCTATCTAAGACAAGTTTTGGAGATATGAGCAACAAAAGGTTCAAAATCAGTTTTTTGTACAGTAAACTATGTCACCAAAACTCTTCTTTTTCCTTGAAGGAATAGTTTCTTGCACATATGTGGATATTATATAGGGTATGATCCTCTAAATATATGAAAAACTTAGAAAGAAACAAGCATACTCTTGTTAGACACAAAACCATATATAGCAGATATTCCCTAATACAAGTAACAAAGTCTATAACCTCAATGCACAAAGTTGTTGATTGGTTTCTTACCGAAGTGAATGATTAGGGTGGAAGAATTGCTTCTTGTGAAATTATTTCCAGCCCTATCCTTACAAACAGCATCAGCCATTGTAACCACAACACGCCCGTATATGTTTTTCAAGGGTAGAACCAGTAGGAAGCTGTATTTAATGTTAGGTTCAATGCTGCTCAGAGAAGATGGCTGGACATGGGCTGGACCATCAACAAATACCTGCAAAATGAATTGATCTCAATTTAAAGCCTGAAGCCAGCTCATTGAAGTCCTAATTTCAGTTGTTTATAGCTCACAGTAATGCCTCAAAAAAACTCATCTCATATTCAACAAATTAACAAGGTTTGAGCAAAGCACCCCACTTACATCACAATTTGATGAGTTCAGACACTTGAAGCCACCATGTCGAATGCAAGCTTCACTGAATGTAATGCCAACTGCAATCCTTTCAGCAATCGTGTAATTCTGTTTGCTTGAAATAATTGCTGTTGGTGGGACTTTATCTGAAACAATAGTCTAAAAACATAAGTAAATCCATGCAAATCACTACACTATCAGAATCATAGATATCGAGCCTGCAATCCTATACACTTACCGATAAACCATGAATAAGCTGAAGTGTTTTTCTCTCCATTATGGGTTGTGACGTTGAGAAGGAAGTTGTGCTTATGATTTGTAGTTAAGTTTCTCAGTACTAAGTAATCAGCATGACAAGGCTTCAATCTCTGACCATCCAACTGCTCATCAAGAACTAAGTTAAATATCTTACCAAATTGCTAAAACCGGCATTAAGCTAATATGGTTATTAATATCATTCCATATCAGACATTGAGATTCGAAGTCCAAACATTTTGGATACCACCTTTGCAGAGCGACTAATGTTTTACATTTTAGCTTTGTTTAAGCTAATATCTAGGGAGGATCTCAAGATTCAGACATCTCTTAAGTGATTGAAATCAAACAGAGTGACAGGAAGTTACAAGGAGTGATACCTCACAGTAAATAGAACAACTACTGTTCCTGCAAGCATTAGCTCCGTTAGGCCCTTCAAATGAGTACCTAAAAATAGCAGTAGAGAGTCTTGACCATGGTGGGGGAGTTTCATCGAAATGAATGTAAACAGCTGACTCAGTAAAGTTCATTGCACCAACAACCATTACTGCAACAAAGAAACTCAGTTTAAGCAACTTGAAAAACCCCATTTCAGGATTTGCCATTTACTTTCATAATTCAACCAACAACATAAAAGAAAACAGTAGAGGAAGAAGATAAAGAAGATAAGTTCCGAGTGGTTGAAAGATTTTTTAACAGCTTTTATGTACATGAATTCTGGTGCTTATTTAAGTTTGAAGAAATGGAGAAAAGCTCAGGTCAACTACCACAACCATAGTAGTCAGTCCTCATTTACTGCTGATATAAAGAAGATCACATTCCTCTATAGCTACCATTGGCTTTGGATGGCTGGCTTTAATTTAATGTAATTGGTTTTTTTGTTCCATTTTTTGACTTCTCTATATACCCTTAGTAAATGAAAGAAGTTAATGCATGACGACCCCATTGCAGACTGCAAAATATGCTCCTCAAAGTCTCATTGACATAAAAGCTTTTGTGGGCATTTATACTATCACTAACCACTCTATTTCCTCACATTTCCCAAGTTCTTTTGGGGGGTTTCTTTTTCAATGGATCAAACCTCAATTTGAAAATTCATTTCCATTAATACTTGTAAATATTCAATTGAAGTATTATAATTATCAAATTCCCTGCATCTTTTTTGCAGCAATGAAGGCAAAACACATACTTACAAATACAAAAGAAAACCATTGTATGAACTCATTTACAGAAGGATGAACATTTCTGTTGAAAATGTCTGACCGAGGAATACAACAACAAAGAAAGCAGAACCACAGATCCGACATTGAATCCAAATGAAGAGAGGTCATGTCCTGCAAGTCTGTGAGGAGCAACACTCTTATGTGGCTCATGAGATGAGTTCATCAGGTAATCAGCAGATACATAATACTGGTCTATTACTTACAATGCCTCCATTCAAGAACCATCAAAGCAGTTTGCATTGCAACATTTGCCTGGCTTTCCTATCAGTAGTACATTCATAAGATTCCATTTCCTTGTATATTTCAGGAACCTAGCTGGAAAAGGACAAGCATGCATTAGCAAAATATTGTTCGTGACAAATATGCAGCTAATCAAGTATCTTCAGAGACTTTGATGGCACTTAGCACCTTACTAAGCTTCTTGGCTCGAATAAAGGCTTTCGTGAGGTAGGATAAGTAACCACATCAGGACTAATACCCTTCAAAAGGAAGACAAAATTAGAAAGAAAGAAATCTTGAATGATTTAACTGAAGGAAGAAATCTTTGGGGTCCTACACAATTAGTTTTTAGTGTCTAAGAAGAATTTAGAAATCTACTCTACATCACGGGAAACATTAAAGGCTCACACTTTCTCTCATATGTTGTTGGTAAATAGATAATGCCTCCCAGCTATACCAAAGGCATTTATCAACACATTCATCATATTATAATATTGAGTTGAATTCCTTCTGCTTCCATGAGTTGAAGAACCTTAACAGTCTGTTCACAAATCCCTGCACAGAAAAATAATATAGACCGGCAAGCAGAGAACAAAAGCTTCATCATTTTGATCAAATGAATTTGGCATACACCCTAATGTCAATGAACTTGAAAGGACTGCTCCCAAAATGACATCCAACATATATTATTTAATCAACTAGCAGAGAAGACAAAATGCAAGCCTAATTCTCTTTCCCTTGCAGCTAAAGTTACTCTCAGATCAGATCATGCCAACTTAAAGCACCTAAAGTCTCTTTGGGCTTATTTGTGATCTCAAATTCCCTGTTAATCCTCCTTAGAACTTAGAAAAGCTAGAAGTCTTGGCATGGAAATGGACTGAATGACTGAAAGACATATAGGTAACACAACACCTGCTGAGCATAAGCATTTCATATCAACTAGTTAGCCTTCCGCCTTCAGAGTAGATATTCGGCATTCAGGAATCTTCCATACTGTCCATAAATAATTAAATATCAACCAAAATTGTTATATCAGGCATTATACCTTGTTTCATTTGCTCAAACACTTCTAAAGCTTCACTTAGCTCTCCAAATTTTTCCAAATGTGTCAATGATGCTGTTATAAATCTGCCTGTCTAAAGGTACCCCTTTCTCCCTAATCTCCTCCACGAGGCCTATTGCTTTCTTCCACATTCCGTTGTCCGTCGCCCTACAAAGATAAATAACCTTACCATCCACAAATGAACTCAGTGGTATCCCATATTTCTTCTTCTCATACCATGCATGTGTCTTCTAACCTTCCAGCATAAACATAAGAATCCAAAAGAATCTCATATGTTTCCCGATTTTTACAAACACCCATTTGATCCATTTCCGCTAAAAAACTTACCAGCTAACCCCAACAAACCTTTCCTCGAAACCCCCTTAAGCAGGCCATTAAACAATCTTATCCTAGGTTTAAATCCAAGATACATCATTTCTTGAAACAAGACATCAGCTTCTAATGTCCTACCAACAACACTTCTCAAACTATCAATTAAAAGACTATAAAAGGTAGAGTTTTGATGGAAACCCAGAGCCTCCAATTGAGCAACAAGTCCCATTATCTATATCCCTTGTTCTGTAATACCCTCGAATTGTTTGGCTGTGTAACTCAGTGGAAAGATCTTCTCTACTATTAGCCTCGAATGGGTACTTAGATATGGGCCAATCTCTAAAGCCGAACCGTATTAGGCTAAATTTCCTAAAATATCGCCCAAAATTCTATATTTCCCGTATAATAGATTCTAATAAACTTGATTCGAATAAAAAATATTTTTTAAACAAAGTTTTAAAATTATCGTGCATGATTAGTTTTAAAAAGTTACCTTCGATTTAATTAATTAACGGATGATTAATATATATTAATTAAAACCCGTGTTTTAGAATTTTATGATCATGTATTTGTTTAAATTGCTAAGCTGATTTAATTTTTTTAGGGTCCGAATAACCGAAAGATTATTAGGTGAACTCTATTTATCACATCATCTATGGTTTAAGTAATTGGAACCGTTCTTTAAATAACTACTTAATAATTACTCATCCACTAATTATATGGGGAGAGAGGTGATAATTCACCTTTAAAAAAAAGTAAGATGAACAATTTTGATACTCGGACCCATAGATGACTGGTGAACGTTCACCTAATAATTTTTCTCGAATACTCCTTTTAGAAAAAAATCAAATTATTGCTTGTTAAAAATATTAAAAAATTATTAATAAAGTTAGTTTAAGTGTTAAGCAATTTGGTATGTCTCAAGTATATCTTAAGTTTAAGACATTATGTACGTAAAAAATTCTCTCAAAAAATTTACCCATCAAACTAGATGTACAACACAGATTGATTCCAATTAATTAAGACAAACTTTAAAAATCTAAAAGATAATAAAAAACCAAAACAATTCAAGCAAATTAAGTGATAAATTCTGATTGAGTATCCAAAAATCCGATCTAAAATAGATATTTTTGGATCCTAAAATCAGGTAGTGTCTCCAACAGGAGGATACGGTCCATACGGAGGATATACAATAAGGGAAAATGACAATGAAGGTCATTCATTATTAGTGGAATTATATACATGTCTCTTAATTATAGAAACATACAATTGAGTCACTTAATTGCATTTAATTTACAATTTAATTACTCATCCATTAAAATATAAATGAATATATAACAAACTTGGTATATTAACAATTTTGGTCCTTAAAATTTATATAATTTATCAATTTAATCATAATTTAAAATAAATTAATAAATTTAACCCTTCATATTTAGAAAAATATCAATTTAGTCAATTTTTTTCTCTCTCAAATTGTTTATCCTTTTATCTTTCATCATCACTCATACAGTCATACTTAAGTACTCTCGGTAACTTGAGTTATAAAGATGTTTTCAATTAATCATAAACATGTATATATTTTTTATTACATTTAATTTTATATTTTAAATAATATTTTTGTTATCTTTTCATTAAGATCTAGTAGTTCATATTATTAAATATAAAATTAAATAATAAATAAAATAAAAATAATTATCTACATGAATCTTTAAAATATATAATGTATATAAAATGGTTATAACTACAAAATTACATTTATACGTTATTTAGTTTTATGATAAAGGTCTTTTTAATTATTTAAACGAATTAGAACTCCAATAACGTTATAAAATCTGTAATAACTTATGATTTTAACAAAACTTAGAGACACGTGAAATATAACAATAATATTGTGAATAAAGTAAATAATAAGAACAAAGCTTTGGCCAAAAGTCTATATTTATAGGCATAAGATGAAAACCCTAATTTCAATGGGTATTGAACCCTAATAATAAAACTCATTAAACTTTAACTTAATATATAGATATCCACCATGAATAAATGTATTCATAACACTCTCTCTTGGATATCCATGAAGATAATATGTCTTGTTAAAACCTTACTAAGATAAAAAAAAACCCTGTGGAAAAAAATTCTTAGTGAAGGAAAAAGAGTACACACATCTTTGATACACATAATATGTTGCCTCATTAAAAACCTTACCAGAAAAACCCATTGGGACAAAACCTCGGTTAAGGGAAAAAGAGTGCAACGCGTATTTACTCCCCCTCATGAAAATATCACATAAGATCTTTGAATCTTCATAATTCAATATTGAATACAATCTTCAAATGTTGAAGTAGATCACGCGCTAGTGGATAAATCTTCCAAATCATTGCTTGAAATGATTCATTGAATAATATTCATTTGAAAATCATGAGGGACGAAACTTGAAGAAATATATTTCGTTTTATCGTATTTGATATATCCACCTTGAGATATAAATTTTGTATTATCTCTTTACAAGATAGCTTGCATCTTATCTTGTGAAAAACATTCACATATCTTCAAGATATGTTTAGCCAAACACATATTTCGGCTTTGCCTCATGCATAACAATTATTTAAAGGTAATGATCTCGTAGCACTTAAATAATATTTCTAGACCAAATAAGATACAATGCTTCTAGATTAAATAATGTGTATATTGTGCTTTAGACCAAGAATATCATTACTCTTTTCTTGAGGCAGAAAGAATCTTTGTTTACATTAAGAGACCTAACAACCATAAGGTTGATCAATGAATATGCATTATTCATGTAAAGTCTCTTTTATATGTCGATTGATGTACAAGGATTTGAGAAGATCTCTTCACGAGTCTCAACGATATTCAAATCATCAACATACACAATAATAAAAATTCAGAGCTAAATCTCTTAATAAAAATGCTCGGGAAAATAATTCTATAGCGTTATCCTAATAAGTATTCAATGAGACGATCATACCAGATACGTCTAAATTGTTTTAAGCCATAAAAAAATATATTCAATATAATTGAATAATATTCTCGAGAACTTGAATGAACTGCTTATGGCAATCAAAATCTTTCCGGAAATTTCATGTAAATATTACTGTCAAGAGGCTTATTCAAATATGATGTGACAACATCCATTAGGCAGAAACCGAGTAATTTTATTTATTGTTAGACTGATCAAAATCTAAAATAGTTGCATCCACTATCGAGGAATATATTTTCCTCATAATCAATTTTATGTCTTTGTGAGAATCCTTGTGCAACCAAATGAGCTTATATCTCATGATTTCTCCTTTTGATTTCTCTTTCTCACAAAGGCTCGTTTATATCAACGAGCTTTACATATTTCAATGTACGGGCTATAGGCCTAAATACTTCTCTTTTTGAAAAGAAATTTTAGTTTCGCCTCAATTGCCTCTTTCTTATTGACCAATCATTTCTTTGTCCAATTGACAATGATTCATGATCCACATCATCAAATAAAATCTCTAGTGCTATATTGCATGCAAATATATTAACGATGTCGATTTAATTTCAGTTTCATTTATTATCAGACATGACATAATCTACTGAGATCTCTTTATTGTCAGGTACCTGAGTCATGTCAATGTCTTTGTTGGAGAACATTTAATCTCTTCTAGAGATTTTCATAATCATTGATTCCTCGATCAGACCATCATAAAATATAGCTCCTTTTCTTTTTCGAGGATCTCTTATCTTTGGAACTTGTCTACTACGCTTTAAGCGTAAGTTAGACTCATTAGCAATTAGAGTTTGTCCTTCCATGACATCAAATTTAATCGGAGCATTCATAGCTGGTATACGTGACTTAATCACTCTTTTAGGGTCAGCAAAATCATCTGACAATTGATTTACTAAATGAATTATCCATTGAACTTATAATTCACATTGTGTATTACGTGGATCAAAAAGAGAAAATGATAATTCATTCAAACTTATTTCTTTCCCCAACTATTTATTTTCTCCCCCTAATATTGGGTAAATTGACTCATTAAAATGATAGTCAATACATCGGATTGTAAATAAATCCTCTATCAGAATCTCTTATATATATTCCCAACAAAACTCATTTTTGTGTGTTGTGGTGGAGCAATTAGAATATATATCACACACCCCCAAAAAATTGAGATGAGAAAGGTGTATGGGCTTATATATATCACCTTGTAAAAAATTGTAAAATATCTAGATGGTATTTAAGAAAGGTGTATGGGCCCATATATATCATCTTGTATCCGTTATAGAAAATTAATAGCACTTTATCTTAGATGTTGATGATTGAATAATCAAAATATTTTCATAGCAAGTATCACAATAAAAATTACCTTGAAGAAACTCCTAGTTCTTCAATAAATGACCATATGAAAGTGTCAACAATTTTTCGCATCATAATTAAACCGGGATGGTCTAACCGGTCATGCCTAATAAAATAATCAGTAAAAATCTAGTTTACAATAGCATGAGCTTCAATTTGTACTAATTCTTATATAGTACAATATAGATGACAGTACATGTAATTTTGCTAATATTTTATTATTGCCTTGATTATACTCGAAATATTGAGATAACCAACATCCCCTTGACTAATATTCTCAATATATTTATGCAAATATCTTTAAAATTCAATAAGTCTTTTTGCGACTTTAACGAGCACAATGCACTGTAAATATGAGATAAAGTCTCATTTGGCAATAATACATTTGCTCAACGAGCATAATGCACTGTAAATATGAGATAAAGTCTAATTTGATAAATAACATATTTGTTCAGTCGGAGCTTTCTGTGATATTAATACTTCTGGATAAAGTACTCATAATATTCTCTTGCATTTAAAATGGGAAAATATGCATAATTATGCACCTTTTAATATGTGCTTTATTTTATTCACTTCGGGAAATAAAAAATATATGCTCTGTACCATTCACTTCGGGAAATGAAAAAATATTAAAAAATAGCACATCATATCAAATTGGATCAAAGATAAGCTCTCAAGAGCTCTTCCGAAGCACTGATATTTTAGTACTTTGAGATATAGTACTCATATTTCTCTTGTATTTAAATGGGAAAATATTTCTTATGCTTAAGTATTGTATGAGTACTTGCACTGTCTGCTAAGCATAAATCGCCATAAATTATTTCATATTTTATTCCGGAAGTAAACATATTCTTTTAAAGGAAAAATTAACATAAAAGATAAATAAATAATATATAAAGTAAGTTAACATAAATAAATAATAAATAAAAATAAATTAACATAAAATAAAATAAAAGATCTAAAGAAAATAAAATAAATGACGGATTATTTTCTTGAAGGATTATGAAAAAATTATCAATATCTAATTGAGTTGGATCAATAACGCCATTATTTTCGCCACAAAGAAAATTTGTTTATATTTTCTTTAATTTATCAATCATGATTATGGATAAAGTCCATCATACTTCGGCGTTTGACAAATACGAGATCAATGGTTTGTACCATTGCATTGATAACATAAAGTTTTTGATATGATCTCTATCATTCTTGTCATCTTTATAATTCCACTTCTTATGGATATAAGCATTCTCAAAATAATCATCTTATCCATGTCTATTTTATGATCTCAATCATGACCACAATTACTAATGTGACATTTATTCTTTCCGCTATAAAATATCACATTCACTTCAGGGAATGGAGCGGAGACTGATAGGTATTTAAAACCCTTATATGATATTGTGTCTGTAAGACAACATTAATGTGTGAAAAATGGAGTATGTTTTTCTAACATATCCTCATCAGTGATACTTTAGCACATAATTGAGTTTTATTCACTAACCATATAATAAATTATCACGTTTGCATTCACTTCAAGAAATGAAACAAATTCAATAATCGCATGGAATAAACATCATGCTTGTATAATTGCATGAAATAAAAATCATGCTTGCATTCACTTCAAGGAATGATATAAATCCAATAATCGCATGGAATAATCATCATGCTTGCATTCACTTCAAGGAATGTCATAAATCCAATAATCGCATGGAATAATCATCATGCTTGCATTCACTTTAAGGAATGTCATAAATTCAATAATTGAATGGAATAAGCATCATGCATGCATTCACTTCAGAGAATGCCTCCCATAAAAATTCTTTGATCAAGACGATTTTCGTAACTTGAACTTGGGAAAAGTTTATAGTCGAGTTTTTTCGATATAAAAATATTATTGCTTTCAAGCAAATATAAACTTTATATATTCATACTATTAAATAATAATAGATCAACCAATATATATACAATACATACGATTAACAAAAATTTAATCCTTATACGCGGCATTGTTAAACCAGTCCACAAGGTCCTTTAAAAAGAACCTCCTTTGAGACCAGTAGCCTCGCAGAACGAGATCTTCAGCCAATATACTCAGATTAAACCAACATAACAAAGAACATATTAATTAATTAATTAAAGGTTTAATATTTGTTCCAATATCATGTAATACTTTGAACATGATTAAAAACATAAACTTTCATCGTAATAATAAAATAAACTAATATTGGTTATAATAAAGACAAAAATCTCAAATTAAATAAGTAAAACATATCAAACTTTTCACTATATGATAAATTTAGTTATCAATATCTTGTTAAAATCTTTTTCAGAAATTATCAATAAGAACCATGGTATTTGAGCCACTTTATCGCTACACAAACACCAAACAACCAAAGATTTTTAATAAATTAAAAATCAAATCAAAGATCAAGAGAGAAAAATAACCGATAATTAAAATATAGTTGAGGGAGAAGAACTTATCTTTGATTTATGTCAGTGACAAATTCTTTTCAATAACTCCTTTAAGATTCGAACGACAAACACCTCCATTGGTTAGAGTCTCGTGCTGATAACGTGTTGTGAATAAAGTAAAGAACAATAATAAAATAGGAGAACAAAGATGAGAGACAAAAGAGAGAGATTTGTATTATATTCTCAAAGTAGGATTGTGTACAAAACTTTGTCCAAAAGTCTATATTTATACGCATAAGATGAAAACCCTAATTCCAATAGCTATTGAATCCTAATAATAAAGTCCATTAAACTTTAACTTAATATATGGATATCCATCATGAATAAATATATTTATAACAAATAAAACATTTTTAAGGGTTTTTAGCTTCATCAAATAATTTTCAAATGCTTTTATGTCAAGAATTAATCGTAGATATCGATATTTATTCTTTGATATCGGTTTTAGATAGCTCGTATCGATACCTCTATAGTCGTAATAATATGTTTAATTGATTTTAAATTTCAGTATCGATATAAATTATAAATTCGTGGTATCGGTATCCACAATATCCTAATAGAAACTATGGTTACAAATCAATCCTCAATGTCTCCAAATTACTACCCTAATTCCATAATTCTATACAAACTATTCATAAATACAATCATTTATTTCCTCTTAAAAAGAAAAAAAGGGAATTTATTATATCACACTCTTAGGTTGTTTTGTCTATAAAATATGATTTTCCTGCAAAGTGGCGTCTCGAAAGTGTAGTCTCGTTCTCTCACTAAATCAAGTGGGAACACGTGACGTCCAGGGTAGGACAAGAAGGGAACACATGTTCGGACAGATGGAGTCATGTTGTCGATCGAACCTATGATGGACACGTGGTACAATCAGATAAAAATCAAACCCCAAGGGTCGAATCCTTGGATTCATCTTGACCATACACGTGTCCATGACCAAGTGGGAGATGAGGTGGTTCTGTCTGACAAAACTGTCACCAACCTTATCCTAGTGCTTTTTCAGACAGCGCGTAAAGAATAGGGAATCAAATGGTGAAGAAAAAAAAGACGATGAAAATATTTTTTATTAGGGGAAATATATATTTTAATACTCTAAAGTCTAATCTAATTTTAAAATTTAATTTGGTATTTAATATTTTTTTAGTTGAGTTAGATCTGAATTTAAATTTTTAGATTTTATAATAAATAATTTGTTTGAATCATAAAAACCAATTCAAATGCTAATTGAACCTTTAAAAAACAAATTTAGCGTACCCTATTGGGTTAAAAAATAATTTAGGTATCAAATTATACTTTAAGAATAAATTCATGTATTAAAAATGTATATCTACACTTTTTTTTTATAAAAATAGATATATTATATTTTTAAAATAAATATTAAAATTTAAATTTATATAAAATAAAATAACGTAAACCTTTATATCTTTCAAAAAGATTTTTATAATTTTCGCATGTGCTTCAGTATTGGTGGATCCAACTTATGAGTAAACATGGGATCCATTTTGATTACAAGTGGGCCACTGTTCACCAATCGTAAACACAAAAAGAAATCTCACGGAGTGATTTCCGTGATCCACAGGTATACAATATAGTTTTAAGGCATAAAGATAATTTTCACTTTTAACGTTTATAATTTTTATTATTTTGGTTTTTATTCTTTTTTTTGGAAAAATTTAGTCCTTCATCTATGTTTTTTAATAAATAACTTATTTTTTAACTATTATGATAACTGAATCGTTAAAAATTAATAATGATAACATATTATATATATGTGATAATATATTTTAAATGACATATAATCTAAACTATTAAATATATATATATATAGAATATAATTTTATTCTAGTATAAAATATAAAAAAATTAAAATTTAAATAAAATATTAAAAATTAATTAAATACAAAATAAAAATTTACTAAATATTCTCAATCCTAACTAAACTAAAACATTTTTATAAAACCCTAAAACTCCGATTTAAATTAAAACTAAAATCCTAAATTCTAAATTAAAATAATAAAAATCCAATTGATTATTATCAAAAACTTTTATCTTTAATTCGCCGGTAACAAACTATACAAAACACTTTCTTCTCAGATTATGTTTATACTTTTTTAGATAAAATTTTGATTTTACTATAGTTAAGGTTAAAAATATTTAGTAGCCTTTTGTTTTAGATTTAATTAATTTTTAATAAATAAAAATAATAATTTTTAATATTTTATTTAAATTTTAATTATTTTATATTTTTAGATTGGAATAAAACTATATCCCGCGTTTATGTATTTGATATACTAGATGTTAAGTCATTTAAAATATATTATTACATATATATGACATGTCATCATTATTAAATATTTAACGATTCAATTATCATGGTAGTTAAAAAATGAGTTATTTGTTAAAAAGATAAAGATCAAGGGCTAAATTTATCCCAAAAAAAGAATAAGGGCTAAAATGACCAAAATTATAAACGTTAAGGGTGAAAACTATCTTTATGCCTAGTTTTATCTCTGATGGAAAAACTTAATTTTTAGTCCCTAAATTCGGTAATATTTTAATTTAGTCCATAAATATTTTTTATCAATTTTTATCTAAGGAAAAAGAAAAACTTACCCTTAATTAGTTTTGTACTCATTAAAAAAAATAAAATAATACGAGTCCTCAGGCCTAGGTGGTTAAAGGAATAGTTGATATTCCTAGAGATCATGGGTTTGAGTATCAGTAATGTCAGTAAAGTAATTAAACGATCAATGTCAAATGATAAAGATTATATTTTAAAATAGATATTATTATAATCACCGTTAGCTAATTAAAAAAACATAAAATATATTAAAATATTTTATTTATATTAATCTTTGAATTTGATTTTTTATTTTCATTCTCAATTCTTTTAATGTTATGGACATTTTAATTTATGTCATATGGAAGGCACACTAGGCTAAATTATTTTTTAAAAAAATAGATAAATTAATATGTTGGAGACCCCCCCCCTCTAAAATAATATTTAAACTTGATGAATTTCTTGATATCATTATTTTATGGATTCATTAAAATAATTGTTTAAATTATATATTCTTTTTATTTTAGGTATCCAAAATTTTATTAATTTGAATAAATGTTTGGTTTTTATTTTATCGTATTTTGAGATCAAATTATTAATATCCGTTAAAAAATTATAATTCAATTATTGTTTAATACTGTCTTATTCTTTAATTTTTTATTTTAAAAACCTAAAATTAATAATTAAAAAAATCTTAAAATCTTTAATTCTCACAAAACCTCCGAAAGTTTCTAATTTTCTAGAAAACCTTAGAATCCTAAAACATTCTCATCTAGCCGTCTCCCAACGCCACGTTGTGGCATGTTGCAAGGTTGGTTATATAAAAATATATATTTAAAAATATAAAATTAGAATTTATGATTATAAGAAAAAAAATATATATTTAAAAATAAAAAATAAATTAAATTTTAAAATAATTTAAAATAAAACACCAAAAGTTAAATAATTTTTTGAGACTCCGTCATAGCTCATGGTTCAAGAAGTTGTGGTGATTATATAAGGGGAAAAAGGAGAGTCAATATGAAAAAAATGTATATTTTAAGGTCTTTTATATAAAAATATTTTCCAATCCAATAAAATTATATTTTTTTAAACTTATCTCATTCAAATTATAACTCTAAAAAAATTAATCATTTTTTATAAAATAAATTTATTTTTTTAATTTTTAACAAAACAAAAATTAATTTTTAAGGACAGATTTATCATTTAAATTACTTTATATCATATAAAGTTTTCTCTGATATTCCATTAAAGTCGATATATAATGAAATAAGTAGGATAAAAAATATATATTTTATTATTTTTATAAACTTAATAAAATCAATATAGTTAATTATATTATTTTTATATACATATTATAATTGTGATATCTTTTATGATTTTAATAACAATTTAGTGATTATTATGATTTTTTTTTAAAAAAATATTATGAAATTTTATGTAAAATTCTAAATGAAGATTAGTTTAAAATAAGACAAATCTGCTCCAGTGCATGATATAAAGCTCCAAGAGATTTTGGAAGGCTTTTGTTACTTCATCTCAAAGTCGATCCATTTACATCCAAAAGCCAAGCTTCTTCCACATTAATTCATCTTGTTTTTCATTAATGGAGTCGGATCCAAACGACTTGGGAAAACCAGAAACACCCCGTAACTTGGAGGCTGAAGCTGATGAAGTAGAAGAACAAGAAAGAGACCCTGAAAGCAATTCTTTACGTCAGCCACTTCTCAAAAGGAACAGAACCCTTTCTTCCACTCCACTAGCCTTGGTTGGAGCCAAGGTCTCCCACATAGAAAGTTTAGATTACGAGTAATAATTATACATATAATTCTTTATCCTTCTTCGTTTCGATTTTTTTTCGTCTTTTCGGGGTGACATATGTTGAAATAATCTGATGCAGGATCAATGAAAATGATCTGTTCAAGCATGATTGGAGAAGAAGATCCAAGGTTCAAGTTTTGCAGTACATTTTCTTGAAATGGTCCTTGGCTTTCCTTGTTGGATTGTTAACAGGATTAATTGCTACTCTTATCAATCTGGCAATTGAGAACATTGCTGGATACAAGCTTCTTGCTATTGTTGGTTTCATAGAGGAGGGAAGGTAAGGACTAAGAAATCCTTTCATTATTTCTTAAAGAAACACACTGCTTCATTTCTGATCATTGTTTTAATGGTCAAAGACTAAACTTTAGCTTATATCCAATATGATCTGAATCCGGAATTCGATGCAGGTATATATCTGGGTTGATCTTTTTCACTGGGATCAATTTTTTTCTCACCTTGGTTGCTGCAGTTCTCTGTGTGTGTTTTGCCCCAACTGCAGCCGGTCCTGGTATTCCTGAAATCAAAGCTTATCTCAATGGAGTTGATACTCCTAACATGTTTGGTGCCACAACATTGCTTGTCAAGGTTGGAAATCACTGCTGAAAGCTCCATTAATGCTTCAAATTCATGTAGTTAGGATATTGATTAACTATGCAAGAAAATTTTGATATGGTGACAACGTTTCGAAACGGACTTGATCGTTATCTGAAAATACGTTTGATCTTACTAATGCCTTGTGATTTTTAAGTTTCAATAAAATATGGATAAGCAGAGATTGATCAGATCTGGTATTTCGAGAGTTTGGTCAATTATAGTGTTGCCAATGGATCCAATTAATTAGCAAAAGTTAGATCTAGTATGAGGTGGTTTTCACTTTATTTTGTATCTTACCTTGTGTGCTGATAAATTTTTATATGATTCTAGATCGTAGGCAGCATTGGAGCAGTTTCTGCTGGTTTAGATCTGGGAAAAGAAGGGCCTTTAGTGCATATTGGGAGTTGCATTGCTTCATTACTTGGACAAGGAGGGCCTGATAACTACCGTATCAAGTGGCGTTGGCTTCGCTACTTCAACAATGATCGGGATCGCAGAGATATTATCACCTGCGGTTCATCCTCAGGTGTTTGTGCAGCTTTCCGTGCCCCAGTGGGAGGTGTCCTATTTGCTCTCGAAGAAGTTGCAACATGGTGGAGGAGTGCCCTTCTCTGGAGAACTTTCTTTAGTACTGCAGTTGTTGTGGTGGTTCTAAGGGCATTCATCGAAATATGCAATTCCGGGAAATGTGGCCTTTTTGGATCAGGAGGGTTGATCATGTTCGACGTTAGTGATGTTAAAGTCAGCTACCAAGCCATGGATGTAATCCCAGTTATCATAATTGGAATCATTGGTGGACTTTTGGGAAGCCTTTATAATCATGTTCTCCATAAGGTCCTCAGACTCTACAATCTCATTAACCAGTAAGCTACTTAATCCATCTTTCTCTTCAATTATGCTACATTGAGTTGTTTTCAGCATCTTGTAAAGCTCGAATAAACTGGTCAATGAGCAATATTAATTTGGTTCGATTGCTTGATTAGTAACCAATGTTTTTAATCTGTTGCAGTAAGGGGAAAATGCATAAACTACTTCTAGCTCTTGCAGTCTCTATTTTCACCTCGGTGTGCCAATATTGCCTACCTTTTCTAGCCCAATGCAGAGCTTGTGATCCATCTTTCCCGGAGACTTGTCCTACAAATGATCGGTCCGGGAACTTCAAACAGTTTAACTGCCCTGACGGCTACTATAATGATCTAGCAACCCTCCTCCTTACCACTAATGACGATGCTGTTCGAAACATTTTCTCAACCAACACTTCATCTGAATTCCATGTTTTCTCCATTTTAATCTTTTTTGCACTTTATTGCATCTTAGGACTCATTACTTTTGGCATTGCTGTTCCTTCTGGACTCTTCCTCCCTATCATCCTCATGGGCTCAGGTTATGGTCGACTTCTCGGTATTGCCTTGCGGTCATATACTAACTTAGACCAGGGGCTTTATGCCGTTCTTGGAGCTGCCTCTCTTATGGCCGGCTCAATGAGGATGACTGTGTCACTTTGTGTCATATTCCTTGAACTCACAAACAATCTTCTTTTACTGCCAATAACAATGATAGTTCTTTTGATTGGGAAAACTGTCGGAGACTGCTTCAATCCCAGTATCTATGAGATCATATTGGAACTTAAAGGCCTCCCTTTCTTGGATGCAAATCCTGAACCCTGGATGAGAAATCTCACAGTTGGTGAGCTTGCTGATGTCAAGCCACCGGTAGTCACTCTTTGTGGGGTGGAAAAGGTTTCACGGATCGTGGACATACTGAGGAACACTACACATCATGCATTCCCCATTGTAGACCAGGGCGTGCTGGTGCCAGGCACCGTAGCCACTGGTGCAACTGAACTGCACGGACTGATCCTCAGAGCTCACCTTGTTCAAGCCCTGAAGAAGAAATGGTTCCTGCCAGAGAAAAGAAGAACTGAGGAATGGGAAGTGATGGAGAAATTCAACTGGGTGGAGCTTGCCGAAAGGGAACTCAAGATTGAGCAGGTGGCGGTGTCCCGCGAGGAAATGGAAATGTATGTGGACTTACATCCTCTCACCAATACAACCCCTTACACTGTGGTGGAAAGCATGTCAGTGGCTAAAGCCATGGTCCTATTCAGGCAAGTCGGACTCCGGCATTTACTCATCGTGCCGAAGTATCAAGGAGCAGGGGTGAGTTTACCAACCATAAACACTCGTCTTCATTTTCATGCTTAATTCTTCCATTTTATGCACCTTACAACGTGGCTTCCTAATAATTTGATCCACCTGCAGGTACCTCCTGTTGTTGGGATCTTGACCAGGCAGGACTTACGGGCTTACAACATTCTGGCTGCCCTTCCTCATCTTGCAAGACCCAAGGTTTCTTAACAGGAAACAGAAGTCTAATGTTTGAACCACTTATCTTTTGGTTATCTTTCTAAGTTTCACTCTTCCACAGTTGCATCAGTTTTGCAGGTCCCCCCACCCCTCCCCAATCATTAGATCAAATAGAAGAGATTCCTAAGCTTGTCAAGTTGCACCGATTCTTTTTTCTTAATATTCAGTCAAATAATGAACAAATTTCCATTTGATTAAGAACATAGATTTCCTTTTTCTTACGAGTTAAAGCAAACAATAACTTGCAGTTGGTTGCTGGTTTTCAGACTTAAGTCTTACAAATTACTTTTTTCTATTAATATTCCATATCGCCCGGTAAGGCATTAAACATTGCTGTTTCAATCCATCTGAATTATATAATCCATACTGCTAGATTTGGGAAACCTATAGAGAAGCTTCTTTTTCTTGCAAGACAAGGGGAAAACCAAAGAACATATACTTCTCTGTTACAAACTCATATCAGATGGAAGGGGGAAAAGGGAAGTCAAAGGAAGACATCAGTTCAAATGGTGAAAGTTTAAGCTTAGGAGAGCTTGCAGTGAAACAATGGTGAAAATTTGTTCCACCTTCAGATTTAAGAAAACATGTCTTTCCAACTAATTCTTGCCCCTATTGCAGGTTTAGGCAGAGCAAATTGCCTAGACCAGTAATGTTGAACATTATAGATCACAGACTGAGTAAAGCTGGACTCTACCTGCATAACTCAGCTGCCTTGCTGTTGCTGACCAGCTCTTGATTCTGTCCTCAATCTTTTGAATAAGAGGCTTGCAATCACTCATTTAATTTCCTTGCCTAATGCTTTTAACACCTATGAACTAACCAATCAATATACACCTTTAACATATTTATAAATTAATAATCTAATTTCCTTTTCTTAATATAAACTGGTGGTAGCAGGTAGCAGCAAAGATTAAATAGTGGGCCTATCAGATGTGTTTTTTTTTTCTTAGGAACAAGATTGCACATTCACTCTCCTGCCATCAAAACAAGCTTAGATTTGGATTCAAATGTTAGTCCTAGAAACTATTTTTTTTGAAAGATGGTCCTAGAAACTAACTTGTGTGCAAGTGGGACACTAATATACAATAAGAAAAAGACAAAAACTTGGTACTCCATTTGATGGACAAGAAAGAGAATGAGACTCGGGTCGGATTCTAAAAGTGATGTAGAACCTACATTCGCTCTTGCACCTCTCGGTTCATCCCTGTCTGCAAAAGCAATTGAATGATATTTTGGAACATAGTTTTCCCCCAGTTTTTTTTTTATCAGAAATAGTGATTCAATTCAAATCTATCAATTGTTTGAGAGTCGGATTTGATACAGAAAACCCAAATTAATTCCATAGTTGGAGCTGAAACATGTGGTCTACACACTGTTTGATCTTTTAGTTTAGGCTTGTATGAAATTGTTCCATCCAGGTGCTTTCAAACAAATAAGAGACGGTCTTCACATGTCCATTTCTGTGCACGCACATGAGAGACATTCAATAATCCTAGACAGGAAACGATTCTTTAACGTGTCTGCTATGGCATGTTCCAAACAATATACCCATTTTTTTGTTCCATCTATGCTAAAATATGCACTCTTCCACGTGTATGCATGTGCAAATTATGTGGTCCGAACCTACTTTATGGATATCTGAATCTTATTTTTTTAGATGTTTAAGGTGTAAATCTCTCCTAAAATGCAAGAACTTCACTTTTCTTGACATTGATGAAGCTAGAATTCTTGAATGAAGTCCCTTTCCAGGAAAAAAAAAAGTGGCATTGCAGGCAAGAAAATGGAAAAATCTCCAAAATTTTGTTTATTTGTTCCCCTTATTTTTTTTCAAGTTGAGAACCAAAACTAGTTAGCTTTCCACAAATAACCTACAGTTGCAGTGTGGGATATGATTGATTCATGTCTGGTACGTGGAGCTTGTCAACGTAGGAATTTCATGGCAAATCTGACCTATCAATTGCTAGCCTTCTTTTCATGCCCCAGCTTTTCCTATCATGGACACACATATCTTCAATGGACTGATGTCATCCTCTCTTTGTTTTCTGTTCTTTTCTTTATGATTCAAAATCTAAATCATTTCTACTCATCAAAGTTGCTCGACACAAAGCAATGCGTTTCCGTAGCATTTGTTATTGCGGTTGCGGAAGTAACAAATGCTATCGCAATTACGAATTCAACACTATCGATAGGAATGTCATGTGTTTTCTGATGGTGATAGCCCTTCTCATCTTTAAGCTTTTAATCTGCTTATTGCATGTGGAATTTTTCACCCAGTCGTCTAATCTTATCGAGTTGGCTCCCACAGAGGCAGCTGATTATAGCAATGGCAATGCACATGTTTGGTCTAGAAACTCTTGATGGAAGCAAGGAAACTTTTGGCCATTCATCATTTCATAAATTTACATGAAGGAAAACGTTAGAAATTGGGGGGCCACATCACTTTTGTTAATATGGTAGGCCTGGAATGTCAATGAATCAACCAATGCATGAATGTGTGTGTGGATATGCTTTATCTGCCTCCATTATTTTCCAGCTTTTCATATCTTTTACCTCTGGTTGCATCAGCCATTGATGCGACAGGTTTCTTCAATGTAAACCTGTCTATTGTGTTCTGCAAATAAAAAAACTTAAGCTTCAAAATATGCAAGAAGTACATCAAATTATAGTTAAAAGAAATTCTAGGTATAACAAAGGGCAACAGAAGCAATCAACAGTTGAAAAACACCATCCGATGTTGAATTTGGTCGGAAAGTCTGAATTCTACAGAAATCAACCTTTAAAGATGACAACATAGTTTACTATATTCCAGTACCAAGTTATGCATTTCAGTCCTGGTGCATGAAATCTAAGCAAATTTTGTCCCAACCTCAGGACCATATGTGCAAAATGTTTGTATATCCATGATCTAATTAGGCATTCATTTATAGGAAAACCGATATATATATACACATGTATATACATAAAGGAACAATAAGTGTCCTGTCAATGCACATGTATGAATATTTTTCAGCATATAAAAAGCAGGTTTAGAGCCCCCATAAGTTCTCTAAAGTAGCTGAGAGTGGTGGCTGCAATCAGTTCACCGGTAATTAAAACCTTTGGGATAGACAGCCACCCCAAGGGGGTTAATCAACAGCTGGAACTTGATTAGAAAAATATATACAATATCTTTTCCATCCCCAAGAATCCTGTCCTTGAAAAGCTTTGAAGAAAGCAGAAAAAGCTATTATTTTAAATCCCTTTTTATGTATGGATCCGAAATATTCACTCTCTCGAAGCGAACTCTTCATTTAATTGGTCTGTTGAGCTGGTATGGCATCTCTGATCAGTAAACCGTACTTGAGAGCTTTGGTCTTATTAATCTGGCTACCTGTCTCTTCACTAGGACAGAACTTGCTCAGCTGTGATACTACATCTCCGGATGCTTCGGGGTACCATTGCGGTATAAATGGATCGGAGGATCGATGTGGCACATTCGCGGTGTTTCGGGCTAATGCATACTACTCATCTCTTTCCAATCTCAGCTTTTATTTAGGCCTCAACAAATTTTCAATTGCTGAAGCTAATGGCTTCTCTCTACAAACAGAGTTTCTTTCAAGAGATCAGCCTTTGTTGCTGCCCATTGATTGTAAATGCAACAATGGTTTCTTCCATGCTGATTTAACTAAAACTACAATAAAAGGGGAAAGCTTTTATAGCATTGCTGAATCACTGCAAGGCTTGACAACCTGCAAAGTAATTCGAGAGAAGAATCCCGGGATCTCACCATGGGATCTCGATGACAAAGTCCGGTTACTGGTACCATTGAGATGTGCATGTCCATCGCCTACTGCAGTCGCTTCAAAAGCAAGTCTCTTACTTTCTTACCCTGTAATTCAAGGTGATACAATTTCTAACTTGGCTGCTGCCTTTAATACAACTCCAGAAGCTATTATATCTGCAAATAACAGATCTTTAGAGACCTTTAAACCAGAAAGTTTAATAACTCTTACATCTCTTTTGATTCCACTAAACGCTGAGCCTCTTCTTGGTTCATTAGTGAAACCTAGTGAACCTAATCCACATTTTTCAGAAACCAGCATTCCTGTCATTAATCCGAGCAAGAAAAAGCCAAGGATGTGGAAAGTAGGAGTTTATATTGCTGTAAGTGGAGCTGTTATTGGAGCTATAATTGCTATTGTGGCAACCTTCTTGGTGATCCAATTGAAGAGGAAAAAGAAGCAGCAAAACTTAAGTGAGGATGAAGATTTGGAACAACAGCAGCTTAGTTTAAGTGTGCGTACTGCGAGTGAGAAGAAAGTCTCGTTTGCAGGATCTCAGGACACCGGAGATTGTCAGATCGTAGACAGTGTCACTCCCCGTAAGATGTTGCTAGAGTTATACACCATAGAGGAGCTGAGAAAAGCCACCGAGGATTTCAACCCGAGTATGCAAATAGAAGGAAGTGTATATCATGGTCATCTCAATGGGAAAAACTTGGCAATAAGGCGTTCCACAACAGAAAATATCTCAAAGGTTGAGACTAAACTCTTTTCTGATGCAACTCATCAGCACCCAAACATAATTAGACTGCTGGGAACATGTGTGACGGAGGGCTCCGATTCATTTCTGGTCTTCGAATATGCACGAAACGGTTCGTTGAAGGATTGGTTACATGGTGGATTGGCAATGAAAAACCAGTTCATAGCTTCCTGTTATTGCTTTTTGACATGGAAGCAAAGGCTGAAAATCAGTCTTGATGTAGCAGTGGCATTACAGTACATGCATCAAGTTATGAATCCAAGCTATGTTCACAGAAATGTCAAGAGCCGAAATATATTTTTGGATGAAGATTTCAATGCAAAGATTGGGAACTTTGGCATGGCAAGATGTGTTGAAGATGATACAAAGTATCCTGATCTTTCAACTAACCCTGCTACTTGGAGTTTGGGTTATCTAGCTCCTGAATATCTTCACCAAGGTGTGATTTCCCCTGCCATTGACATTTTTGCTTATGGCATAGTTTTGCTTGAGATTCTATCCGGACAGACACCGATAAGCAGACCGGACAAGAAAGGAGGCGGGAACGTTTGGCTTTCAGAGAAAATCAAGTCCATATTGCAGTCAGAAAGTGCAAATGAGCTGAGGGAGTGGATGGACAGTGCACTAGGGGAGAATTACTCATTTGATACGGCTGTCACATTGGCAAATCTTGCAAGAGCTTGCACCGAAGAAGACCCTTGTCTGCGACCGAGCGCCGGAGAGATCGTCGAGAAGTTATCGAGATTGATAGAACAATCACCTG
The DNA here is from genome assembly GCA_035048815.1 of Abelmoschus esculentus. NCBI lineage: Eukaryota > Viridiplantae > Streptophyta > Magnoliopsida > Malvales > Malvaceae > Abelmoschus > Abelmoschus esculentus. Next base: position 18,610,360 of record JAUCBN010000005.1, read on the forward strand.
AAGGAGCTGACACGTTGATCTTTGAAAGCTCTTGCAAGCCTCTGGTACATCCATCATCAACCACCAACAACCTGTGAATAATATAATATGCTAAAGGATCCAACATAGCTACTGTTAGTGTAATGACCAGGGTCCAAGGAAGACGCCTCCAGTTGTGTCTATGGTTAGTTGTTTCAAGTCTTTGGTTTCCATACTCTTGTCTTTTCATAAGGGAATTGATAGCCTGTGAATAACTACATATGACAGTAGGAAACTGATAATATTAGACAAATAATGCATGTTTCCACTTTGTACTAGTTTAAAGGCTTAATATCATAATCAGTACTCAAATTATCATGTTTTTTTTATTTATGTAAATTACTTTTTGTTCTTTCAGGTGCATAAATTATCATGTTTTTCTTTTTAGGTACTTCAATTTATTTTGTTATTTTTAGGTGCCTAAACTATTATTTTTTGGTTAGAGCGGATGTTCAAAACATCAATTTTTGTCAAATTAGATGACTCAATTTGACTTTAAAATAGATAAAAAATAATAGTTTGAGTAGAAAATTCTACAACGCGCGTCGAACATTATTGAACACCACTAATAGTGAACACTGTTGAATATTATTAAATTAATTAACAAAAATTAAAAATCTTAAGGACTCGATATGTAATTAATAAAAGAGTGATAAACCCAACATATAATTAATAATTGTGTGTTGAGTCCTTGAAATTTTTAATCTTTATTAATTAGTTTAATAATGTTCAGCGGAGTTCAACGTTAATGGTGTTCAACGGTACTCGACGCCCGTTATAGACTCATCCTAGTTTGAGTACCTAAAAGAGACAAAAATAAATAAATACCTAAAAAATAGATAGTTTGAAGATTTAAAAGGGAAAAAAAATTAAACACCTAAAAAGAGTAAACCATAAGAACTTAAGCATTTATTTAAGCCTAGCTTAAATATTTTTGCATTTCATGATATAATAAATGATAAATTATATTTTTCATCACTCAACTCTCGTTGCACTACTATTGTAGTTACTAATGTATATATTTTTAATTTCTTCCCTCAACTTTCGAAAGCTGAGAAAAAACAGAATTTTAAAACTTCATCGATTAAAACAAAAATAATTCAAAATCTCAATGATTAAATTAAAAATTTTAAACTTCATTCATTGATTACCATAGAAGTGAGAGAGAAAAAATTAAGTGATGAAAATAATAATTTAGCCTCTAATAAATCATTAAAGTACTCAACGTTGTTTCAAAGTTCGTGAGTATTCGATCGAGTCGAGTCGAGTAAAAAAATTGAGTTATTCGAGTTGACGAGTCATATTTTACAACTCAAACTTTATTTAAAATTTTTTCGGTTCGAGTCGAGTTTAAAAAATTCGATTTGAGTCGAATCGAATCGAGTTTTCGAGTTTCTATAAATATTTAATTGTAATTATTTACCATATTATAGTATGATTTGATTTTAATTTAAATGACTTTCTCTAATCATATAAGATATGCATATATATTTTTTTCATATATAACAATATTTCTTTATATTTTTATATATCAATGCATATATGTTATAAAAAATTTAGATATTCGTCTCAAACTTAAAAATTAATCATTTAATTATTAAAAATTTCGAGTTATTCGAGTTATTCAAATTTTTATTTTACAACTCAAACTTTATTTGAAATTTTTTGAGTCGAGTCTATAAAATTTCGAGTCGAATTAACAGAATCAAATATTTTTGCCTCGAGTCGAGTTATTCGATTTTTTCGAGTCGAGTCGAGTTTTGCTCACCCCTAACTCTAGGATTACATATAATATAAATCCATGACCCGCTTGTTCCTTGAATCCCGAGCGGCATTTGGCTCATTCACCATGGATTAGCAAAACTATTGACAGATCAATCCCTTTCTAGGTCAGTATTGTATATAAATATTTGTTAGTGGCATGCTTCACATGCATTGGATCACAATATTCAAGTATTAGGAAAAGACAAAATTAAAAAATAGTTCTAAATCATTAATTTTGTTTATATATTTTGATTGATTTAATTTATAATATATTTTTTTTTAAATAGTCCAATGGATAAAATTAGTATCGCTGAAACTTAATTTGGTAACTAAATACTGGTATAACCCTTGACGTATTGGCACGAGATTTAAAAATTATGTTTTTCAGTTTTAGTACGGTTAACTATGTATCGATATGAAAATAGAGTAAAAAAATATTTTAATTAACTACGTACCAATATAACCATGAGAGTATCGATACCCAAGCTTTACCATATTTTTCGGTGCGTACGTGAATTCAATATAAATACGGAACGTAGCATACCGGTACCCTATTTATTTCTTCACTTCATACGTAATGCAAGCCTGTGTGTATCGGTACCTCTTACTTGTAACTATTGTTTCCTCTTTAAATAGGTACTGATACGGAGACCCATATATCGATACTCACACTTATCAAACAATATTTATTATAAAAAAAATACAACCCAACAACTTTATTTGATTCTCCAACAATACAAACAACTAGAAACCAATAAGGTGTATAAAAATAAGTTTTCAGAGCTTCTTCACTAATAAGGCAACAATCCAAAACTTTTCAATCAATTAGTCTACTAGTGCTTAATTGCTTATTTTCTCTGGTAAGCATTTGTGTGTATTCATTGTATTCATCATTTCAAGTGTTTGAAGTTTGATGGAGTTCTTAAATACTATAAATATCTATCTAGTGAGGTTTGTTTGTTTATTTGTATTTTTGATAAGAAAAATTATATCATGCGTCAATCCCACCACCTGTTCATGGGATCAACCAATAAAAACTGCCCATTTCATCAATTTTTCCATGTCATAATTTTTTCCCAAGTGAATCTTCACTTGAAATATTAAAAAATAATAAGATGGACAATTTCTATTGGTTGGTCTCATGGATGACGTGGTGAGACTGACCCATGATATAATTTCTCCTTTGATAAAGGTTTTCACAAGATTTTTGAGTATAAATCTTAATGAGTTGTATAAGATATTTCATTATCCTAAAAAAAATGACAAATTGAGTGAATTTATGAAATTCTTAGAGTGATAACTGAAATAATGAATATAATAAGTGTAAACTATTGCGTTAGTCACTTTCGTTTTAGTCACCGATTTTGAAAACGACCAGTAAGATCACTATTGTTTTAGAGTGTAAAGTTTTGGTTACTCCAACATTAAGTGCCGTTAAATATTGACGAAAAAATGATTTAGAATATAAAAATGATAAATTACTTGATTAGCCCTTAAACTATTATTATACTTTTGTTTCATCTTTAATTCGACTATAAAAAATATAAAACTTTATATTTTTACCATCTTTATATTTTTACAACGGGAGGTACATGTTGTAGAAGGTCAAGAGCTCGAACGATATCTACGAAGTGACCAATGACGACTGGTTGCGAAAAAAATCATCAGACTTGATGCAGTACCATAAGAGCTACCAAAGAGAGACATGACGATATCTTTCTTATTTGTATGTCTTTCTCTTTTTTGTTGAGAACTATTTAAGATCTGAATACAAGCCTAAAAATATCATAACAAATCGAAAAAAAATATCTATTGTTTTTCGACACACATTTTTATATTTAAACATTAAGAATTAAATTATAGATAAATTTAAAACATAAGTTAATATTTAAAAATATATAATACGATTAACTCAAAATATAAAAATTTAAATGTCAATACAAACATTACTGATTTTTATTTATTCATTTTAAATTTACTAATCCAATTTTTTTTTTTAATTTTGTGCGCTATAAAAGGATAAGCAATTGATTTTCTAAAAGCAAAGTCTAGAATTTTTTTTACATTTATCCATGGTTTGACGTTAGAAAAATATCACAGTTTTAATGGCATTTGAAAACAGAATCTCAATTCCAGAAATGAAAGTCAAATGAAAACTTGATCATACAACGTTTGTTCAAGGAACCATAATAAAATATGCACTTCCTCTGTGTTTTCCCTTGTTAAATAACAAAGTAAAAGAAAAGAGGATTTAGGGTTCTATTTCCTTCTTCTATAGCGGAGGAAAATCATCGGAGCATAAATCAAAAAATATCCTCCAGTACATTTGATTGGAAAAATGAACAGTTTAGTTATCGGAAATGGCATGACAAGTGTAGCGACCCTCCTTTTAAAATAAAAAAAAAATTAATTATAAATAATATTAATAAGTGTAGTAAAGAAAAGTGAAAAGAAGGTCACTAATGGAAAAATGTGAAATTCGGTCTTGAAAATTGGGGCAAAAAATTAGACCTAAAATTAAGAAATTAGGGTTAAAAATTGAGATTTGTAACCCCTAAAATTCAACCTAATTTCTTAGATTAGAAGTTAGGGTTCACATTGCGAAAACTTTCTTTGCAAGTTAGGTTTTTATAAAATAATATTTAAATTTCTATTAAATTATTAATTATTTAATAATTTAAAGACACCGAAAATTATAACATTTATTTAAAACTGAATTCAACCCATAATTCAACAAACATTAAATGTTGCAAAATCCGATAAAAGTTCAAAGTCCGTTATACAAAAAATATTATCCAAATATAATAAAATAATCCGGAATCCGAAACTGGAAAACATACTATAAAAAATAATCTAAATCATGATCCTTCAAGTACCGTACAACGCCTAAGTTTGAGATCTGAAACATGAAACTGAGAGGGTGTAAGCTAGGGAGCCTAGTGTGTCTTTAGTGTGTAGATAAACAGAATTACAAAACAGAATAAAACAGATGATATAAGTTATGCATGATATGCACCCAACTCCGAACACCATCAAAATAGTAGGTTCCCCCTGAACCACTCTAACTCCATCACACCAACAAAAGTGGAAACTCGACCCGTAGATGGAGCCACTAAACAGAAGTGAATATATCTCTAACTTCCCGTACATATAATCCAACCAGATGCAATGAGTGCAGATACAGAATCATAATGCATGACTTAATATCTAACAGGAGGCATACATGTAATTTCAGAACCAGAAATGTATTTACAGAATGATTCATGATCATACAGATTTTAACAATAATACACACAAAGTATAACAAAATTAACAGAATAGAACACACCTAAAGCAGAAGACTCAACGTTGAGAGTGGCGTCTACTGGACTCGGCTCTACCACTAGACCTAGCAGGTGTAGAAATGAGTAACAATATGTCAGACACACTACTATGCCACTATACCAAGTAAGTACACTAAATAGAGGTAAACCGAAACTCACGTGCATGTCCAGAATGCAAATGAACAAGAGGTCGTCCAAGAGGAAGATGAGGCATATGCTTATGATCGGAATCTACGTCACCTGAACCAAACAAAAACTGATTCAGAATCCAAAACAGAAAACTTTAAAATAAGGCATTCGAACTTAAAAGCCCTAAAAACGATACCTTGGATTCAAATTTCGTAAAACGAAAAACGCCATCGAACTCAAGACGTCAAAAAACATAAAATGAGACCGGGTCAAAAAAAGTCAACGTTGACATCATCAAATGATGTCATCAGGTCAACGTTGATATCAACAGATGATGTCAACGTAACGTCAATGGGTCACGAGTCAGGTCGGTTGGGTCGAACTTCGGGTTAGTCACGGGTCGGGTCGGGTCGATCACGGGTTAGGTTCTAAATTTTCTAGGAAAATCTAGAATTTCCAGAAATTCTCGGAACCTGGTTTTCCAGATTTTCAAACCCCTCTCAAATTGATTCTAAACCCAACCTTGATTCGATCCAAACCCACTCTAAACCAATTCAAACTTGAATCCAGCAACAACACTCCAATTAAAACGAATCTAAACCTCATCTCCTAACCACAAACGAAACCTTACTCAACCCTAGAACTCTTCACACACCTATCATCTTTCGAAACAAAACACAACCACCCAACACTCACACACATAAGGTAAAAACGAAACAAAGCAAAAAGAATGAGGCTTGAAAACTTACCAAACTCACTTTGCACAAAAACGAAGGCCACAAAACAAAACTTCACAAAACCAAAAAGGATTCGAAGGAATATAGAGAAATTCAAGGGATGGTCTCTCGGTTAAGGGAGAAATAAGTCTCAGATTAAAGCTAGAGTTAAGGGAGAAATAAATCTCCCGAGTTAAGACTGAATCGAAAATGAAGGAAGAAACGTTACCAAAGGAGAATTGGTAAAAATACCCAATAAGGGTCTGACTTTTCAGGATTTAAAATTGAACTCTCAAACTTTCAGAATTTGCAATTAAACCACTGAATTCAAAATAGAAAATCCCCAATTTTCTAGGGTTTTAAATTAGGGATTTAAGATTTTAAATTAGGGAGAAAAATTGGGTTGTTACAAGATTTGAAATTGGGAAAATTGAAATTAGGGATTTTGGAAATTAGGAATTTAGGGTTTCAAAAAAGGGAATTTTAAGAAATTGGAATTTTGGAGATTAAAAAAAGTTGGAGTTGCCATCGGTCACTTTTGGTAGACCAGACACTGGAAAATTAGAGATTCATTAAAAATTAGGTTCGAGAGTCGGTTACGATTTAAAACGGGGTTAGTGTTAAAAATCGCCCAAAATTGACACCTTTACAAAATAACCGCTTAATTAATTTTAGATTTTCCTGATTAAAGTGACATTTAAATTAATGTTTGTTTAATGATTCAGATTCCTTTTAATTTTACCGTATCTTTATCCGAAGATAACGCATACACCGCCACCATTACGTTTGGTGACGAGCCCGTTACGACCGAATAAAGAAGTATTTAATTAGGCTCTTTAATTAGTGTGGTGTGATTGTAAGCAATAATAAAACAAATATATGTGTGTGTGTGTGAAGGTGTAAGGAAATAAAAACATAAATAAATTATACAAAAATGAATAATTAAACATGAACCAAAAAGCATGATATAATAAAGTAAACAAAATATTCAAAATACATGTGCAAAAAATAATAAAAGGCAAGATGCTAAAATGCATAAATTAAAAATGCAACAAACATGAATAAAAATAAGGCACAAATATAGAAATAATGCATAGTAAGAATATGTACATAAAAGTGTACTAAAAAGACATGCAAGATGAAATATATGCTACAAGGTAATAAGCACAAATAAACAATATAAGCAATATATACAAAAATAAATACATGCATAAACATGGATGGCAAAAGAAATAATAAAAACATGATAAATATACAAATAAATACATAAATGAATAAAATAAAACAATAATAAAAAAGAAATTAAAATAAAAAAGGAAAATAAATAAACAAGTTACTGTAAGTGACCAAATCAAAAGAAATTGAAAACCTTTAAGCCCTCGAAACACTATTTTAGAGTGAGGAAGGACTGAAGAGTTAATAGTAACACACGGAGGGACCTTCAGATGATTAAACCATTTACGAATCGGATGATAATGGTTGGATCAGTGACGAGATTGAAAAGAAAACGAAAGTCACAAGGACTGTGAGAGTGTTTTTTGAAACATAGAGGGATTTAATGAGTGTAAATAACCCATCCTCCTTTTTAACCTGCTATAAAAATAACAAAAAAAGTCCTTTTTTATTATCAAAACCGAAACCCCCTTTGTTTCTCTCATTAGTTCTCCAGAGGAGGATGAACATGAGGAATGTTCATCCTTAAACCCAGAAACCGACCTCTATTTTCATAACGCTACCGTATTTTGCAGATTCTGACCACCGCTAGCGTTGGACGAGGAAATCAAAACTTTTTTTTGCTTTTCGAAACCCAAAACTACTGTACAATCTTGGATTCGTGGAAAACAAAGTCAAAAAAACCATTTTCGACTCTTGGAAACGAAAAAACAAAAGCCAAAATTTCTCTTCGGCGATTAAAAAACACAATGAAACCCTCTGTTACAGTCGAAAAAAAAGAAGAACAACTCTTCTTCATTCTCTATTCGGTCTCACCAACAACGCCAGAAAGCGCGAGGATTTTCACTGGTGAAAGGGAGATGAAGCGAATGACTGAAGAGAAAAACAAAGATAAAAAAAAACTCTATCGCTCAACTAGTTTTTGGTTCCCTATTTGATGCATACAAAAAAAACATAGGTTATTACCTCTAAAATTTCTCTGTATTCGATTGAATATGGTAGGGGAATCCTTTACAACGTTTCTTTGATTCGGTTTTGTAGTCGAGTTACAAGAGAAAAAAAAAGAAATGCTATTGGTTGCTTTGTTGGTATGATACTTTTATGATATTCTCATATTTGGCCTCTGATTTTGTTGTAATTGTTGCTCGTACACTCTAAAATTCTCTAAAATTATCATCGGTTTGACTCTGAGATTCTGAATTTTTGGTTTTTTTATTCTGTAAAATCAGTACAATTCTGATACACTATTTGTTTGCTTGTGTGAGGTGGCTCGGATGGTCATCGGACGTCAATCGAAGAACGACGACCGCGATCGGAAGATGAAAGGTCGACTGGAATCTGGAGAGTCTAGCGCGTGGATGTTACGTGTGCATGGGGAGACGAGCCGTCGCGCGTGCGACGCGTGTGGAAACTCCAAGAGCCTCTCTTGGTGCGATCTGGGCTGCTAGATCTGTCCCTAATCTAATGGCCACCAGGCGGCTGCGCAGAGAATAAAGGGTGTGTTATGGTTTCTCATGGTTAGCAGATTAGGCTTTGTGCGGGTTTAGGCTTGATATGTGGGCTCGAATTAATTTTTGAGCTAGTGATTATTTGTTTTGTGTCTTTATTAATTGTAAATGGACTGTTATGTTAAATAAAGATTGGGCTGCTATTATTAATTATTTTGGGTTTTGATTTGTTATATAATAATAATAATAATAATAATAATAATAATAATAATAAAATGAAAATAAATAAAAATAATAATAAAAGAAAATAATATTAATAGAAATAATAAAAAAAATAAATGATAATAATAATAAAAATAAACGAAAATAATTAAATACATATTTATAAATGGTACAAAAGACTATTTTTTTTATTTTTCATTTTTACCAAAACAAAACATAATATGTACTAAACAATATTTTCTGGATTTGTAAAATTTAATAATAATAAATGTATAGTAAAAGGATAAACATAATAATAATTATTATTTTTTTAAGTGGAAATATATTAACACATGATATATTTTTTGGATTTTTAAAGAAATATTTAAACAAAACAAAAACTAAATTATAACTAAAACAAAATTTAAAAAGTATCCAATTATTCGAGAAGAAACAAAATTAAAAATCGGGTTTAGACCCCGGATAAAATTAGTGATTACAACAAGGCTAACACAACCTATATTATTTTTGCAGCTAACCAAGAGATAAAAAAGTGTATCATCGTTATTTGTGTTGGATAAAAATTTAGGGTTAATGTTAGTATTTTGCAGGGAAGGTGGTAGAAATATAAAATTTTAAAAATTTTAGAGTCAAATTAAAGATGAAATAAAAATATAATAATAGTTTAAGGACTATTTAAGTAATTTATTATTTTTTATTATGTCAGATAATCTTTTTATCAATATTTAACGATACTTAACGTTTGAATGACCAAAACTTAATTTCTCGAAAACGATAGCGACCTTACTAGTCATTTTTCAAAATGGTGACAAAATGTACTGTAGATAAATGAAAGTGACTAACACAGTAGTTTACCTATAAACATTGCTTAGAAGGTTGAATCACTCTAAATCTTTCTTGTAATTTTATTTCACCAATTTTTTTTAATTTTTAATTTATCTCATCTTGGTCAATTTTATCGATTGATCAACTTAACAATTGATATCAAAAAAACACTTCTTAAATAGATCCAACAATTGTTCAATCATCCAACTAGTCATCCTTGACCTCTACTTTAGTAACTTTTTCATAGAAAAATCTTAATCTATTTTCAAGCCACCATATTTCAATAGGGTTAACTATCCATACTAAAGGAATATGATTGTTCGTTCAATCCAATGACTATTTTTTTGGAATGTAGTGATGGATGAACTAACTCTTCCTATGAAGAAAAAAAAATGAAAAGCTCGTCTTCAAAAAAGAGATAAGAATAGAATGAGAAAAATTGACGACAAAAGCAATACAACACCAAGACTATGTGCATCATGTTTCGTTATCTTGAACCAGATCAATATATCAAGATGTCTTCTTGTTATAGTGCCAAAGAGATTTGAGATAAGCTCGAAATTACTCACGAGAAAACTAATAAAGTCAAAAAGACCACAATTGACCTCCTCAATTAATGTTACGAGAATTTTGAGATAGAATCAGATGAAAGCATCAAGATGTAACGAGTCAAAGTAAAAATAGTAAAACTATGTCGTTTTACAAGAGTCAGTTATGCTTTAATCTTAGTTTGTTTTCTTGTTTAAGAAACGGTGTTGTTTTTTCAATTGTGTTAAGGTTAAAAGGCTGAGTATTTAGCTGAGTCAATATCGATTAAATGAAATGAAACTTGGTCTTCTTTTTCTATGAAAAATTCTACTTCTTTTCTACCTTTACTCTGTTCATTCCTCTTCCTTACTCAATAATTCTGTTTCTTTAATTTTGTACTGTTACAAAAGTATCCAGAGCCATGTTCCCAGCCATGGCTGAAGATTACAGTTTGTTCTGTAATGGGTTAAAGTCTTTTTCGATAGGTATTTTACAAATCGAACCTTGTTGGTTACAATACATTAGGCGATTTATCCGATTACTCAAGAAGATCTTCATAGAGTTTTCTCACCCTATGTGTTTGTGAAACAAATCAGTCGGTTTCAAAAATCCAGTGGCGTTCAATTCTTGATCTAATATCAAGGTTATGGGGTTGTTGCAGCTAACCGTTCTCTTCAGAGTCATATGTAATAGACCGTTGGGAAAAAATAGTATTTTCTTTATTATTTCTTATATTTACCAAAATGATGCGTTTTGACCCTTATTTCATATAGGCAAAACGTCAGCGTTTGAGACCCGGTCCTTTGTGGCCTTAGGGTTATGAGAGAGCAGGGAGTTGTCTGCCTCCTCATCGATGATAATGAACTGAGTCTTATCTCATCCTCTCCCTCTCTGCTCTATCTTCCTCTGTTCTCATTCTTCTTATTCTCCTATATAATTCTATTTTCTGGTTAGCAGTGTTACAAGGGTATCAGAGGCCCCTCAGATCCTTTCAAACATGGTTGATGGGGTGGTTACTCGCAGCCAAGCGGCCCAGTTGGTGTTGGCGACACAGACGATAGCTTCCGAAAATCCTCCTGAGGCTACTTGGCAGTTGAAGGCGACTAAGTTACAAACTGAGATTTCAACAATCCGGTCGGATAACTTAGTCGCCTTCGACTGCCAAGTAGCCTCAGGAGGATTTTTGGAAGCTACCGTTTGTGCCGCCAACGCCAACTGGGCCGCTTGGCTGCGAGTAATCACCCCATCAACCATGTTTGAAAGGATCTGAGGGGCCTCTGATACCCTTGTAACACTGCTAACCAGAAAATAGAATTATATAGGAGAATAAGAAGAATGAGAACAGAGGAAGATAGAGTAGAGAGGGAGAGGATGAGATAAAACTCAGTTCATTATCATCAATGAGGAGGAAGACAACTCCCTGCTCTCTCATAACCCTAAGGCCACAAAGGACCGGGTCTCAAACGCTGACGTTTTGCCTACATGAAACAAGGGTCAAAACGCATCATTTTGGTAAACATAAGAAATAATAAAGAAAATACTATTTTTTCCCAACGATCCATTACAGTAGTCCCCCCTTTTAGAACATCATTGACCTCAAGGATGGAAATCTGGAAATCGTTGTTGTAGATGGTAGAAATTTTCCCATGTTGCATCCTCAGGAAAAACATTCGTCCACTCGACCAATACCTCGGTCACTGCCTTGTTACTCTTCTTCACCATCCTTCGATCTAGAATCTTTACAAGTTCTTTGGCCATGGTTCCGTCTGACCCCATTACTGGTAGATCTTTTTGAAAGTTATCAGCTCCAATATGCTTCTTAAGTTGTGAAACATGGAATACGGGATGAACCTTTGATCCCAAAGGTAAATCCAACTTGTAGGCCACCTTCCCAATCCTTTGTGTAACTTTGTAAGGGCCAAACCATTTAGGGCTAACTTCTGACATCCCCTCCTTTCAACAGTCTGCTGGCGGTATGGTTGTAATTTTAAATAAACCATGTCCCCAATATGTAGTTCACAATCTGTTCTCCTTTTGTCTGCTTGTTGTTTTATTCGATCTTGGGCCCTTCGTAAATAAAATTGAATCATCTTGATAATAGCCTCCCGCTGCTGCAAATTTCTATTCACCGCTGATACAAGTGATTCTCCAGCCAAATAGGGTAAATGAACCGGAGGATGTTGCCCATATAACGCAAAATAAGGAGTGGTTTTAATGGATGAATGGTACAAGGTGTTGTACCACCATTCAGCCAAAAATAACCAGCAACTCCATTCCTTTGGTTTCTCTCCCGTGATGCATCGCAAATAAGTCTCCACACACTTGTTCACCCTTTCAGTTTGACCATCCGTATCGGGATGATAGGCAGTAGATGGTGCTATTGTTACTCCAAGTTTCTTAAATAATTCCTTCCAAAATACACTCATAAACACTTGATCTCGATCGCATACAATGCCATTGGGTAGACCATGAAGCTTAAAAATATGTTCCATGAACACTTGGGCAATGTCAGTTGCTGTATAAGGATGAGACACAGCAATGAAGTGGTTGTATTTTCTAAGCCTATCCACTACCACCAGAATCACTTCCTTCCCCTTCGACAATGGTAACCCCTCGATGAAATCCATGCTAATGGATAGCCAAACTCCTTCAGTGATGGGTAAGGGTTCCATTAACCCCCTTGGGTGTTGTAAATCACATTTGTTTCTTTGACAAACAGAACATTCTTGAACCAACCTCCTAATGTCCTTCCTTAACCCTTTCCAATACAAGACTGCCGAAATCCTTTTGACAGTGGCATATACGTCAGAATGGCCCCCAAAAGGACTCTCATGAAAGAAATCCAACAACTCTTTCTTGAGGTATGGGTCATTTCCCACCATAAGTTTCCCTCTTCGCTTCAATCTTGTGCCATCCAAACTATATTTAGAATGGGAGCTACTGCCTTTCTCCAAATCTATCACAATTTTCTTCAATTTATCATCCCCTTTCCACGAGTTCAACACCTTAGCCATTAAGGAAGTGCTAACATTACTTGCAGACAATGTGTTACATTCGGAAAAAGTTGGATTTCTAAACAATAGATCGACAACCTTGTTATGTACCCCTTTGCGATATACCACTTCGTAGTTGTAACCCATCATCTTTACCACCCATTTTTGTTGGGATGGTGTGATAGCTTGCTGATCAGCCAAAAACCGTAAGCTCTGATGATCGGTCTTGATCCTAAAGTGTCTCCCTAAAAGATAAGCAGACCATTTCTTGACAGCCATAAGAACAACCATCATTTCCTTGTCATAAATGAAGAGACCTTGATGCCTTATCCCTAAGCTCTTGCTGAAAAGAGAAAAGGGCTTCCCATTTTGCATTAACACCGCTCCAACTCCGGTAGCTGAAGCATCGGTCTCCACCACAAATTCCACTGAAAAATCTGGCAAAGATAGAACTGGATCTATCTTCACAGCTTGTTTCAATCTGCCGAAAGTTGCCTCCTCAATGGAAGTCCATTTCCAACCCCCTTTTCACAATAAGTCTGTAAGTGGCTTAGCAATTGTTCCATATCCTTGAATGAACCTCCGGTAATATCCGGAAAGTCCCAAAAAAAACATGCAATTCCTTCACAGATGTGGGGCTGGGCCAATCTTCTATGTATTGTGTTTTGGATGTTTCCATCGAAATTGATCCCCCCGAAATTATATAGCCAAGATAATTCACCTCTTTTACCCCAAAATGACACTTACTGTGCTTGGCAAATAATTGGTTGTCCCTCAATAATTTCAGCACTCTCCTAACATGTTGAAGATGGTCCTCCCAAGTTTCAGAGTACACTAAAATATCGTCCAAGAAAACCAAGACTGTTTTTCACAAATGATCCTTGAAAACTTTATTCATGAGACCTTGAAAAGTTGTCGATGCATTAGTCAGCCCAAATGACATGACTAAAAATTCGTAATGTCCCTCGTGAGTATGAAATGCTGTCTTAGTAATGTCTTTCTCAAACATCCGTATCTGATGGTAGCCAGACCGTAAATCCAACTTGGAGAAAAATTGAGCTCGGCCAAATTCATCTAACAACTCCTCAATAACTGGCATCGGAAATTTGTCCTTCACTGCCAGGTGGTTGATTCTCATATAGACGATGCAAATTCTCCAACTCCCATCCTTCTTTTTCACCATGACTACTGGAGATGCAAATAAACTATTACTGTCCCGAATGATGCCAGTGGATAACATTTCTTTAGTAAGCCTTTCAATTTCATTCTTCTGATATATTGGATATCTATAGGGAGGAATTTTGACCACTGCCTTTTCATCAACCAAGGGAATTTTGTGCTCTTGCCCCCTCTCGAGTGGGAGACCTACTGGTTCAGCAAACACATCCTAGAATTCCAACAGCAACTCCTCCATCCCCTCGAAACTAGACTCCCCTTTGAATTTGATATCTAATTGGACATCCATCAGCAGACAAGATGTAAAAGGTCCAGCCACAGTCTTAAGTGCCTTCAAACAAGGTTTGGAATCCATAAATTATAATGGTTCTGGGTGCACTCCCTGTAAAAATTTAGACTCTCCTTCATGTACAAACTTCATGGTAAGAGCAGAGAAGTCCCATTGGATTGGACCAAGAGTCAACAACCACTGTACTCCCAACACCATGTCACAATTCTTGAGGGGTAACAATAGGAAGTCAGTTACAAAAGTCGAGTTCCCAGTGATCCATTCCACCTCCCTACAACTCCCGATGGTTTCCAACCAGCCTCCATCAGCCACCAAAACCTTCAAATTGTCACTGTATTTCACTAGAAATGCCAACCTTCTCGTTATTCCTGTATGCAGAAAATTATAGGTGCTCCTTGAATCAACAAGAGCTACCCACTCGTTACCTCCTAGCTTCACCTTTAACCTCATAGTCTTAAATCCAGAAATGCCTCACATTGCTTGAATAGAGAGCATCGGGCTATCACCCTTCCCCAATTCAGCCGCATCTCCATTTTCCTCCATACAGTCTAGGAATATCTCGGGTTCCCCTACCTCATCCTCCATACCTTCGACCATAATTTGGAAGAGCTGGGTTTTAGAACACTTGTGTCCAAGGCTAAATTTTTCTATGCACCAAAAGCAAAGCCCTTTTTTTTCTCCTATCTTCAATTTTAGTAAGAGTCAAAGTCTTTCCGGTAGGCCTGGGACCAGCAAGAGACTGAGGTCGAGTTGGGCGTTGCTGATTGGGGGAAATATTCCTAGAATTGTATATTGTGTGTCCAGGAGTGGTATTCACCGCACTTTGCAACACTGATTGGGGTGATCGAGTGGGACTTGTAGCATTGGATCGAGGAATAATAGAAGGTCGTCTATGTGGAACCGACCCAGGCGGTCGAGTAGATGGGAAGAAAATAAACTCTAATTGTTTAGCCATATTGAAAGCAGAAATCAGAGAGCTGGGTTGTAATAACTTCAGAAATTGAGAGATTTCCAGGCGCAAATGATTCTTAAAAATACTAAGAACATAGTCATCGGGTAATTGCACCAGATTTACCAACTGAACAAAATCTTTATAGAACTGTTCCACAGTGTCCGTTTGTCGGAGTGCCATCAATTCGGAGAAAGGGTCATCAAAGCCATCCGGTGCGAATCAATCGCGTAAAAGCTTCAAATAATGATCCCAAGTTATTTGAGTCAAACTCCCATTGTTCTTGATAATATACTGGTGCCACTGAAGGGCCTTCCCTTCAAGGTGTAGCATCACAAGTTTGATCTTCGCTTCCTCTAGAACCCCTTTGGCTTTGAAGAATTGTTCCAATTTGGACAACCACCCTTTGAAATCGTGGCCGTCGAACTTAGGGCACATCAACCGGTAAGCAAAATTGGTGTTTTGGGTTGAAGCTTCCTTACGAGGGCTTGAAGTTTCTCGAACTGGAAGGTCATCATCCACTAACACCGGTATCGTCTGGACCGGTGGTAAAGAAGTAGAAGGCTGAGTAGGTAGCACCAAAGATGGACCCAAACCCAAAATCCCTTGGGTTGGATGCGAAGAGCCTCCTACGCCAATGGTCACAGTAACGGTATCTGAAGTTTCTGGAACGGGAACCTTACCTAGAGTAATCTCAACAAATTTCTGAAGCTCAGCTAAAATCGATATCCGTAAATTCGCAATCTTAGTATCAAGTTTGATATTCAATCGTAAGATATCCGACCAGATTGTCGAAATCTCAGTTTGTAACTTAGTCGCCTCCGACTGCCAAGTAGCCTCAAGAGGATTTTCGGAAGCTACCGTCTGTGTCGCTAACGCCAACTGGGCCGCTTGGCTGCGAGTAACCACCCCATCGTAACTTCTATGATGGTTGTTGTCGACTTGACATTCAGTTTTGGGATGATCCAAAGGTAACTGATCTTAAACTTGAATCTTAGTTAGAGAACTTGGGTGAACCAGAAACATTCGATAAAATATATATGAGAGAAAGTGACATTCAATTTGGTAGAGACACAAGGTTAATAGATGTAGAAGTTGTTGAGACAAAACCAGAAACGATGTTAACTGTTCCTAACCAAGGTATTGCAAATACAATCGGATTGGCTCTTGCCGAGAAGCACCTTGCTGCCATTAAGGAAAAAAAGGTTGTCAAAGACAAACCCACTCGAGTTATCTGTCCTGGTGTTGCAATAGATGAAATTGATCGAGTGGTTCATGAGGAGTCTCCTAATTTATTCACAGTTCCTTCTGTGGCTCAGCTAATCAAGACAAAACCTGCAACAGATTCAACAACAATTAAGTTCTCCCTACACCACATATTTAGAAAGGTCGGGTTGAGTCCTTCACTGGAGGATAAAAGGATTAGACACCAAACATGTCAATCGAAGCAGTTGAAGAGCAACATCAAATACACAAAAGAGCGTGGTGGAATTGAAATAGAATCAAGAGAAATAAATCGACTGTCGAATCACAAAATATGTTTACCACGTAATCCATAAGGTGCAGGTATGAACGTGATCAAGATGCACAATGATACTAGTATTATGATTGATGTTGATGATTATTTATATCGATTTAGATTATTATTAATAGAGAATTGGGTGATTAAAAAGATTTGGGTTAGTCATGAGTTATATGTTTGTGAAAGGTTTGGTGAAAAATATCTTAAATTTGATGGCAGTTCAGAAAAAGTGTTGACCTGGGCAATTTGTATTCCATTGTGGGATGACCCTTATGAATTTAGATTCTTACTAATGGATCTTAAGAAAGGGGTGTTGAATGGCACTGAGGACTATTTTAATTCAAAGGACGATTTTGGTGTTCAACAAAAAATAGAGATTAAAGCTCATGTTGATGGTGCTAATGATTTAACATTTTCCACAGTTAGGCAACAACATGCGATCATTATTGTCGATGATAGTGTTGGTAAAATATGGGATATGAATAAGGTTGATCAAAGACTGATTTTCAATGGATGTTATCATAGAAATTTTTCTTTAATTCTTGAGGACAAGTATTCATTCAAGCATGGAAGTTTTGTTGTCACTAGACCACTGCCCATGTATATGTATAAAAAGATCAATAGGGAGTTCGCAGAGTTGTGGTTGCAACTGGTTTGGTTTGTTGATTGTTGGACAGAAATTCAGATTAAAATGCTAGAGATTTGTGAAAACTTTAATTTAGTGAGTAAGATACATGCCCTTGTCACATGCAATCACAAAAGTGATGTTCATTGGCTGGTTGGATGGGTTTTAGCACAACAATCACATTGTTTTGGCAGAACATTAGCTGTTATGAAGAAATTATCAAAGTTTTTGCTGGACACAGATTGGTCAATGTGGCTTGTTGAGCATTTACTTTTGGAACGAAGTTGGAACGTGGATGAAATCAACAGGGAGAGACATATTATTCCTTCCAAATTAGTTCGGTATTTTCAATTTGGATCATTTTTTCAGTTCCTCTATAGTAAACAAATTAGAAAAGTATTTGATCCTAAAGGTATTGAACATGTCACCATCGATATAAAAACTACATTGTTTGTTGATCTTTGGTTTTTAACCAATGTTGACACAATAGGAATTGTTGTTGGCTCATACTTCATTTTCGATCAAGGCTAAGAGAGCATGAGGATATGTATGGTGTAATCATCGGAAAAAGAACGTCATGTCCGAATCCTTGAGGACAAGGATTAATATAAGCAGGGAGTATTGTAACGAGTCAAAGTAAAAATAGTAAAACTATGTCGTTTTATAAGAGTCAGTTATGCTTTAATCTTAGTTTGTTTTCTTGTTTAAGAAACGGTATTGTTTTTTAATTGTGTTAAGGTTAAAAGGCTGAGTATTCAACTGAGTCAATATCGATGAAATCAAATGAAACTTGGTCTTCTTCTTCTCTGAAAAATTCTAATTCTTTTCTACTTTTACTCTGTTCATTCCTCTTCTTTACTCAATAGTTCTGGTTCTTCAGTTTTGTACTGTTACATAAGATGATATTTGATCGTTTTTCATTATTCTTGTCAACACGATTTTTTTTTATAAATATAAATAATTAATAAATAATTAATATAGTAATATATAATTATAATAAATAATAAATATATAAATAATAATATTAAAATAAAAAAACTGAAAAACAGAGACGTTTGAACCGAAAAGTTTGGGATTTGGGTTGTGGGAGATCTGCAACCGGATTCTTAGGGGATAAGGTTGTTCGGTGGTGGATTCCTAGGATTAGAGTTTGTTTCTGATTAGGATTTTAGGTTAGATCCCTTTAAAAAGGAGAGTTCGATCGACTGGAGGGGAGGGACTGAAGTTGGAGTTTTCTGGAGAACTTGAATCAGCAGCAAAGGGAAATTTCTTTGGAGTGTAATCCGCAGAAAGGGAAATCAGAACTTGGATCAGGGAAGGAAAAATTGAAGCAGCTCGATTTTTGAGGTAAGTTATTGATCGATTTTTTAGTTTCTTCCATGTTTTGATGATTGAAGCTCATTAAACTAGGTTTAGAGTTCGATTGGTTTTTTTTGATGTTTAGGGGTAATTCCGTTTGATTTTAGGGGGTTAGAACTTGAGATTTCGGGTTGTTTCAGTGTTTTCCGACGTGTTTTTGAGCTTCCGATGACCTCACCGGCATCGGAAACGGTGGCCGGCGGTTTCTGGGCGACGGCCGGCGTGTTTCGTGATGGTCAGCGAACACGCCGGAGCGGCGCTAGACGGCGGCGGAGGGGATCTCATGGCGGACTACGCGGCGGCTTTTGATGAACATCCATGGTGTTCTTCATGTTCTTCCAAGAACATGAAGAACACCGTTGTATATGCTATGTTTTGATCCGAAAAACCCATAGTTTCTGGGTTTAGTATTGTTAAGCCTAGAGGTTTTGGTTACTGACTTGATGCGCCGAGTTGGTGAGGGGGGGTGAAATGGTCGAGTGAACTCGGATAAGGGGGTATATCCCTTCCTAAACGGCGCCGTTTGGCATCCGGGTCCAACCCGGATCCGCGTGCTTTTATCTGAATTTGGGTTAATCACCCTTTAGGTCCCCCTTAGTTTAGCCTAGTTTACAATTAGGTCCCCCGAACCTCTTTTAGCCCCTAGAACTTTATATTTCTTACAATTAGGTCCCCCAGAATCCTATTTTAACCCCTAGACTTCAGAATTCATCCAATTAGATCCTTTTTAAACCCTATATTAAACCCTTAGGATTTAATTTAGTTTATTTTAGATTTAATTAGAGTAAAAAATTAATTTTAAGACTTTTAAAAAATTAATTAGGTCCTAAATTAGAACTTAGTTAAGTTTTAAGAAGACTTAAAGATTAATTTAACTTACTTAAAATCTAATATAAATTAGTTTGACCCCTAAGACTTAAAAATTAGACTTAAAATAGGTTTAATTTAATTCTTTAATTTAAGAAATAATTTTAATTAATTAGCTTAATTAATTTTAATTAATTTCTAAAAATTAAGTTTTAAAATTAATCCAACTTAGGCCTAGTTTTGCCCTTAAACTTTAAAACACTCACCAAACTAGACTTTAATTAGGTTTTTAAAATTCTTAAAAAATTAGAAAATAATTTTGATTAATTATTTTAATTAATTTTAATTAATTTCTAAGGTTTTAAAGTTAAACACCTTAATTAGGTCTAGTTAACCTTAAACCTTAAAACATTCACCCAACTTAGACTTTAATTAGGCCTTTTAAATTCTTAAAAAATTAGAAAATAATTTTAATTAATTAATATAATTAATTTTAATTAATTTCTAAAATGATAAGATTTAAAACTAATTAAGTCTAGTAAACCTTAAATTCACCAAGTTAAAACTTTAATTAAGTTAATTAAATTCTTAAAGATTAGAGATTAAGTTAATTAAGACTCCTAATTAATTTAAAACTTCTAAGATTTTAAAAATTAACTTAATTAGGTTTAAACCAACCTTAATTAAACCTTTGAACCTAAAATTCACTAAGTTAGACTTTAATTAAGATTTAATTAAAATTTGAAGTTAAGGAAAATTTAATTAATTAATTTAATTAAAAATTTCTAAAACTTTAAAATTTAATTTCACACTTAATTAAGTCTTATCTTTTGTTCAAGGTTTGTTCTCGAGTCCCTTGTAATCTTTTTCATACAAGTCTCTTTTGTACTTTTGTGATGAGATTTTTGATGTAACACTTTGTACACCCATGATTCTAATAAAAGTGATGAAGTTCCTTTATCTTGTCCTTTTTATTTTATGTTGTTTTGCATAGCATATTTTAGGAAGGTCACCTAATAAACTTAAGTTAATTAATTTAGAGCCCTTTTTAGGATTAGTCACTTAAATTAATTAATTTAATTAGGGAGAAAATTTAGTA
The DNA here is from genome assembly GCA_035048815.1 of Abelmoschus esculentus. NCBI lineage: Eukaryota > Viridiplantae > Streptophyta > Magnoliopsida > Malvales > Malvaceae > Abelmoschus > Abelmoschus esculentus. Next base: position 18,631,325 of record JAUCBN010000005.1, read on the forward strand.
ACATAGCATGTGAATCTTATGTCTCGGATACACTAAAGAGGTTGGTGTTTTGACGCATTATGTTGCTGACCTAGAGAGTGTACCTTGGCATCGAATTCATGTGTTATTAAAAACTTAGAATTTTGACAAAAACTTAAGTTTAGAATTAAATAAATGGATAGGTAAATAACTAGTAATGCTAGTAACTTAGGTTTTAAACACTTAATTAATGGAGCTTTTTTAGGATTAAAACTTAAAATGAACAAGATAAAAAACGGTCATGCATTTTACTTTAGCCTTTTGAGGCGGAAGTTACATTCCTTTGAATTCGGGTGAGGTTTCCTATCTAGAGGACGTCTCGTTCAACTCGAGTTTAAAGGTGGTGTAACTTCTAAATCAAAAGGATATCCAAAATTCAAATAATGTTCATTTAATAATGAAAAATTAAATTAATATCTTTCTTCAAAATGTCAATGCCACGTAATGTTTTTTTAAGGTACCAATTTTTGGGCGTTTGTAAGGGTCGTCCTTACATGTAACCGACTCCCGAACCCAACGTTTTCAAAATGAATCTCTGGTTTATTTTTATGGTGTCTGGCCTACCTAAGTGGCCGGTGGCGACTCCAAGTCAAAATTTTCAAATTTAATTATAGGTTTTTCTAAAATTTGGGATTTTCGAGATTAAATTTGATAATTCATTTTTTTCAAAACTTATCGTCGAAATATTTCACCTAAAAATCGCGTTTTTTAAAGAGGTCGCGACAATTCTAAACAAGCTCAAGGTCTATGAAGAAATCATTCTGAAAGATAAATTTGTTCGAAAACTCACATGTTCTTTTTTTACTCATGAGACTTAAAGAAAACGATAGTCATTGAAATCAAATATTCTAAGACTTTGAAGCTTTATAAGCGCACGGGGTCTATATACTCATTCATGAGTTGATGATGAGACAAGAAAAAATATAAAAATAAGAAGGAAGAGAATAAAAAAGTGAAAAGAAAAAAAATGGAATTGCCCTCAAAGCTTTACAAGATAAAGAGATGACTATATTAGTTGAGATTCACAAAATTCATGAGTTTTGATTGAAGAAAAAAGTTTCAATGAAAAATAGAGTTTCAAGAATGAATCGAAAGAGAAGAAAAACCAATCATATGTTATGAATATAAGAAATCAGAGAATATTAAGTTCGATTGTCCCCAATTAAAGAAAAACTTCAGGAAAAAAAATCAAAGTTCATGTGATAACACAAAACAATAAAGACTCGTCTGATGAAGAAGAACAAGAGATAGTCAACTTATGTCTTATGACACTTGAAGAGATCCTAAGATAATCTTTAATTCATCAAGCTGTTTATAATTATTTTTTTAGTTTAAAGAATCAATTTTAAAAAATAAAAAGATTATTTAAACCTAAAAATATATTAATGATTCTATTTCTAAAACTAATTTGAAAGTAAAGCAAAAGAAATGTAAATAAAAATAAATGATCCTAAAAAGAAATTGTATAATTACTTTCAAGAGTTTACGATGATCACTAAAAAAAAGTGATTTTAAAGCTTCATTGAATAAAGTTTAAAAATATCATTTTGAAAAAAAAATCATTCAAAATCAACTACGTAAAAACGAAATTTAACTACACAAAAGAATTTAGGTATAAAAAATTAAAATACTATTTTATTATATCAAACAATTAAATTTAGTTTAAGATTGAAAATAATTCAAATTGGATCCAATTTAATTAATGATTTTATAGATCCTATGTTATGCTTTTTAAATTACTCATTATCCTCTAAAATTGTTGGAAAAGACAGAAAAAAAATAGCTTGAAGTAAATAAATTGAATTTAAATTATTCAAATTCCAACTTGAAATAACTCTACAATGCATCAAACAATCAATTTTAATTTAAACTTAAAAACAAAACCAAGATAATTTAAATTTCATTCGATAAAAAATTAATTCGATTAATGTTAATTTGTGTAACTCATGTGATTCAAATTTGTAAAAGAAAATAATACCCCCAAAAAACTAACTAGGCGTGGCCTTTCAACATTTCTTACACCTCGTTCTCGCTTCATTAAAATCACCTCATCTAGACACAGTTAAACGTTTTGGTCTCGCCTTATCGCCTAGACGCGCCTCACCTGTGCTTTTTTAAACACTGGACTCAGCGCACCCTCCACAGGTTCAGTAGAGTTTTCCTTTGTGGACCCTGCGTTGGCAGATTTTACAGTGAAGGCATATTCCTTCTCTAGGGGATGTGGGTGGGTCTAACAAGAAGAACAGTGGATACTACTATGATCAAAAATCAAATTAAGGAGCAAATGAACACTTCTTTTACTTATTAAAACCCAAATTTCTTGGAAACAGCATACATCTAAATATTCTGCTAGCCAGTTCTAACAATACAAACTAAAACTCTCCAGTAATGGCTCTAGCTATTCGCTTTATTGGAACTTGTCTACTTCAAGTGAGATTTAAATTGAAAGTTGGAAAGAAAAAGAAGTGGTACATAGATGGAAAGTTTGCGAGAGCTGCAGTTCCTGAATGTTGACAGATGAGATTTGTAGTAGTGAAATGTCCACATCCATGAGATATTAGAAATAAGCACAGAAACAGGAAGAAGTACTAACGATCCATCTTGACCACCAGAAGGCTATGTGTCTGAAATCAAAAGAACATGAAGAAAGCATTTTATTACAACATTAGTACTCCTGCAACAATTTTGATACAACAGGTGTGATAATCATGCACATAACGAGTAAGAAAAGAAAGGTAGTATTGTATTGCCATACCTTCAACAATAAATTCTAAAAGACAATTTTCCTTCATAAAATGAACATGGTAATTTCAGTAATTATAATTCATATGCTGGTTAATAATGGTACTTACCTTCTATAAATGAGTACATACACTAGCTGGTACCAAGACACTATCGATCCTAGTTTTTTGGCTCTCATGATTTAGAAGGGGAAAACCATCATTATATATTTTTGGCAAAGATTTCCATGTGAAAATACAACCATCTGCCATATTAAACTCCAAACACAATGATGTAGTTTAAATTGCGACAAAGCATAAGCTTTAATAATGAAACAGAGGGAAGAAAACCTCTTTAGAGCATATCCTAATTATTGAAGGCACTGGACATGGCAAAATTTAACTTCAGTAATGACAAATAAGAATCTAACATGACCATGATTCCTGAGGAGGGCAATCTAAATACTTTTCCTTGAAAATAAATGATTTTACTTGAAGATAACCACATATCAAATTCTTGACCATACAACATGAGAATCTGAGAAAAGCAACTTTAAAAGACTAAATAGACAAGACTATGTCCAATAAAACATGCACAAATATTTTTACTCCTGGTGTATAAATAAAATCTTTTATTGCAAACTTACCCTTTTTCTTTTCATGCCAATGTTCTATGCACCGATACCATTTCCACTGTAAAAATAATCCTACAAGACGAAATACTCCAGCAAAAGTCACCTCAATGAATGCCATCAAGAAAGATCTTTGGGGGGATAAACCAGCAGTAGCTATAGCCAGCATGTGCCCGTCAAAGTTGCAAGGGACAATGAAACTTCCCGATTGGATGCCATTTAAAGCTTTCTTCGCAACATTATCGGCTTTCATTGAACTAGAGGAACCCGCTAGTATATTTGTGAGCTCTGGTCTGATTTCAGTTTCTGCAAAAGGTCAACTCAAACTCAAATATATTGTCTGGAAACACAAAAGAGGTGCTTTAATTTGTCAATGATTCCCATTGCAAATATATTTCCAGCTTACGTTTCCTACTGTGAAAACAAACACTTATGATTGCATTAAAATCGGAACTAATCAAGAAATGCTAACAATAACTATCATCTAAGAACTTTTCTATGTGTGTTCAGATTGAACTCTAGTAACATGTTCAACATACAATCAGAAGTCATCAATCCCATCAATTCTTAACACTCAGTAACTCAACTCAAAATGATTATTATAATTGGAGTTCACAACCTCACAAAATGCAACAGGCTGAATAATAGTAAATACAGGTTACTGAAAAGCAATGCCATTAAACGAGGTAGAAGGTTCAAATAAAAGGGTTTCGAACCTCGCTCAAAACCAGGAGTATCAGTATCTGGTGGGAATACAACAGAGACATGGATATTATCCACAATAACCTCCTGCTGCAATGCTTCTGCTAATCCACGAAGCCCAAATTTACTGGCCGAGTATGCTGTGTAACCATAAATTCCCACCTAAACATCCATAGTGAAAGGTTCAATTAGAAAGCAACAAAGGGAATCATTTGCTTCTTATCATTCATTACAAAATAACTAAAGTTTAATGCCCTTTTTAAACAAAGTATCACAAATAAATAAAAGTAGTAATAAGTCAATGATTTCAGATACTCACCTGACCAGCTTGGGAAGAAATAAGAGCGATGGAAGCTGGCGAACGGTCCATCCTCTGCTTCATCAACGGCAAAGCAGCTTTGATGACATTAAAACTCCCCATCAAATTCACATCTAGCATAAACTTGACCTCATCCAATCCCTGCTTCTCAAGTTCCTGAGGCACAAAAATCCCCTGGTTAACCACCAGGACATCGATAGGTCCGGCATCGCTAACCGCCTTCCGAACCGCATCGTAGTCACGAACATCGGCAGAAAATATGGAAACGTCGGATCCGGAGGAAAGACGAATCGATTCTTTGGCTTCCTCGAGTTTCTTAAGAGATCGAGCTAAGAGTGAGACTCGAGCCCCCTGTGAAGCTGCTCGGTGAGCTAAGGCTAGTCCGATGCCGCTTGACCCACCCGTTATGAAGACGTGACGGTTTTTGATCGGGATTTTGACTGGGCGGGGACGCGCTATGAAGTAGAGGAGGAGTAGAAGGAGGGAAGGGAACAGAATTAGGGCTAAAATCACCATTGACGTCAACGATTGTAGCTACGCGAGAGAGTGAAGATAGATTTTGATTTTGGTCAATCAATGCGAAGCTTGTTTTATTGTCATTGGCTACTAGGGTTACTTCAATCTAAAGCGTCTCTCCTATTTTTCAATTTAAATAATTACCTGAATCCATATTCCTACAACCACCTCTACACAAATGAACAAGAATCTCTATTGCTTCAAATAGTTCAAGAGTTTCTCCTTTGATTCTGAGAATTCTTTGTAAAAGAAAGAAGAATCAGAAAGTTTTATTATATCATTTTAAAATTAAAAGTCTTAATATATATGAATAAAGATTAACCGAACAAATTATGTAACTTACCTAACTACCTAAACTAATCGGCCTAACTACCAACTTACACGGCTGATAAACACAACAATAATATATTATTGTTTCGAACGAGTCTATTGCGTCGAACATCGTTGAACACCTAAAAATTACTCGTAAAATGCCAAACTAAAATGGCCTAAAAAACATTTAGGGCACCTAAAACGCCAAACTAAGTAAACAAATTCAAGATGCTATAAAATTAAGTATCCATTTAAAAATAAGTTGCTTATAAAATTTAGATACTACTTGGAATAAAAATTTATATAAAATCTGTTATTACAAGCTGTGACGTATCGATACAGATGAGTACGTATTTATACTAGCATGCATGATTTGACCGTATAACAAAAGGTATCGGGCGTGCAAGTAAAAAAATTCAACACTAAAAAATTTAATTTGAACGGGGTACCAACATAAAATGGGGACTGTACTAATTCTTAGGTATTAGAAAACTTTGTATCAATACGACATGATTTATATCAATAAGAACTTTTATCTTTAAAATTGACTCGATAGTACCAATATGAATAGCCCCATAGCGATGTCTTAATGACAATAACGATTAAAGGTGATAGTATGGTCTTTCAAGTATCGATACAGAAATTAAATATGAAAATTAAAAATCTAATGTTCAAAGTTATTCATTATAGTCCCAAAATTTAATTGGCTTAATTGAAGAGTTATAATAGGAATTTAGACAATAGTTTATCTTTATTTTATAGATTAGTCCCTAAAATCAAATGACCAAGCAAACAACGTTAGATGAACTTATAATTTTAACCATAAATCAATAATAAGTTCAGTTGCCTGCACATGACTTTAATTGTGTAAAATATCGATAAAAATATAAAATTATGATTTTATCCTTAAATTTAAAATTTGTTATAAATAAGTCATTAGTTGTAAATCCTAGTAAAGAAATCAAAATATTAAAACTTGTAACCCGCAAGAATATTGTGATTTTTATTTATTTTATTTTATCGTACCTTACTGCTATTCATTGCAGTTGATGCCAGCTAATCTATCCGACTTATGGTTCACTACGCGTCCAAGGCCTTTTGTTCTTCTTGGCATCTATTGTTTTTGCACAAATCTTTTTGGTTCTTAAAAAGAAACAGTTTGAGAAGGTTCAAGTGTCCGAAATGAATTTCTAGATCCGTAGATTTATCAACATCAAATTTGTAAAAAAGAACAAATTCTTTCTGACAATTAGGTTAGGTATGATGAAAAAAGTATGAAAAGTCTTTTGCTTGTTTATATTCTTTCTCTAGGAATTACTTTTCCAGCATTCAAAATATGTATATTGTGAAGAAGACTATTTGTCTTTACCTTTTCTTTTATTTCAATCTAAATTGGATTAAATTGGAGGGATGTAATTATATCCCTGTAGTGATCAACCCTCTCTATTGTTTAAGTTTAGTGGGTCAAGAAGATCCCATGGGATCTTGTTGGTGAAAACATTACATAGCCTGATTTCACCAGATCCATCTCAGTGATCATGACCCACATTTTCCGGCAAGATCACACGGCATGTTCGATTTATCCGAATCGATACAACACTCGTGAGAAGTGGGGTTCTAAACAGGAGCGATAAGAGCGATCGCATAGGATCTCTTAAAGAAAAAGGTCTAAAATTTTATTAAATTATATTCATTAGATGATATTAATCTCGAAATTTCACGTTATAATTATGTCCTAAATTTGATAATTGATTCTAGAATCTTATTGATTATTCCTATTTATATTGTTTCTGTAGAACTAGTGAGATTATGGACAAACGCAATAGAAATGACCCATAGGAACCCTAAAAAGTAGGCTAAGCAAAACTCGACTCGAAAAAATTGAATTTATCGACTCAAATCGAAGTGAAAAAACTTGACTCGTTTTAACTCAACTTAAAATTGTATAAACTCGAATCGACTCGAAAAAATTTCAAATTAAGTTCAAGTTGTAAAATGAAAATCGAATAACTCGAAATTTTTAGTACTTATAGAGGCTAATTGCACATTTAACCCCATGTAGTTTTATTTTTAGTCCCTTTTTCTTTTTTTTTTTTACATTTTAATTTTCTTTTTTTATAATCTGATCACGTTCTAGATTTATTTTTTAATTTATTTAATAAAATTTTTATTTGTATCTTTTATATTATGCTATTTGTTTTTTAATTTTTATATTTAATTTATCACTATTTTTTATTTAGTTTTAGTCTTACCTAGATAAGAAGGAAGTTATTAATAAAGCCTGTAATTTAATAAAATTACATATTCATACCTAAGATATTTAATTGATAATAATTTAAAATCTTTTTTTACACATGTAAAAAATAATATGAAGAAATATGTATATAAATATAAATAAAAAATTGTTTAAATTACAATCAAACTAGTATATTATAGTATTATAAATAGTATAATTAAAATTTATACATAAAATCGAAAATTCGAACTCGACTCGAACTCGTTAAAACCGACTCGAATCGAAAAAATTTCAAAAAAAGTTTAAATTGTAAAATATGATGACTAAACTCGAATAACTCAAAATTTTTTGACTCGACTCGCTCGAACGCTCACCCCTACTAAAAAGGACAATTATTTCTAAGGGTCATATTTTTAAAACCAATAGAAATCATGAACAATTATTTTTAAATGACACATTTTAATAAATTACATATGACTCTTAAAATCTTTAAATCGCCCCTGCGTGTTCATAACTTCTCAGTCCATAACTCAAATCATGCATGGATTGAGGATCACAGCTCCCATAAGACACGGTCAAAGGAACGAATCTGTAGATATTTACTGAAACAAGAAGATACGAGTTGTGTCATTTTGGTATCCGTCTCTGTCCATCTAATTCCAAGCCGACAAGGTTGGTTGTTGATTACTGCTCTTGGCCATCAAATGTATAAGAAGAGGAGATGGGGAGTGGAAGCACGCAGCATGTTATGGGGTGATGGGAATGTTGTTTTGGATGGGTCGATAAGCATCAAAACAAACTAAAATCATTTTATTGTTCAGGTCAAGAATCCTAGGCTAGACAAAAGAGATGAACAAAACCAATTCTTCTTTTAGGTTAATTTCGGGTTCCGATTCTCAAATGCTCGTTAAAGATAAGCAGTCGTCGATCAAAAGTTTAAAGATTTATTTGGGACCTAAAATAAATAGACAAGCATTTGTTGAAAATCGAACTAAGAGTTATTTGGGTTTGTTGTGGCCGATAAATAACCATTTATTATAATTACTACGGGTGTAATTCGTCTACTTCCTAATTGTGTTTTCATCGGTGCATTCACTTTAAATAAGTGAATTTAGAGTTTAAGATTTAAGGTTAGAGGTTGTGGTTAAGATTTAAGGAATTAGAGGTGACATGGATGACAGGAAGTCTGTATCTGGTTTTTGTGTGTTCAATGGACTTAATCTCTCACCTGGATTACAAAGAAACAACGAGTAGTCTCCAAGTCTACAGTCGAGGCCGAGTATCAGAGTCTAATAGACACAACTGCTGAAATCACTTGGATTTCCACAATGCTACGTGAAATGGAAATAACAATCGGTGAATGTCCTCGGATTTGGTGTGACAACACCAGTGCAGTTGCTATAGCCGTTAATCTAGTGTTGCATGCCAAAGCGAAACATTTTGAGTTGGACCTTCACTTTGTTTGTGATAAGGTTGTCTTACGCGAAGTGCAAGTTAATTACATTTCAGCTGACTACCAAATTGCGGATACCTTGACCAAGCCGCTCCTAACTGTGAGTTTTAAGTTGCTGCGAAATAAGCATTCAGTGACAGAGTTCCTAAAAGTTTTTCCAGAGTTTAGAAAGTAGAGTAAATGTTACTCTATGAGATGCAGCTACTTGACAGTTGCGGTAGGACTTGTAAAGAAAATTGTTTCCGTTAGATGGTTATAACTAAATAACCTCTAAGGTAACTAAGGTTTCAGGTGTATACGTCCTGTATAAATAGAGGTTTAAAGCTTCCTCTTTGATTCAGTTTTTGGTGATAGAAATCGAGTATTATCTCAAGTTATATTTATTCTCTCTTGTTCAACAGGGTTATCGTTTAAAATTTAATTTTTTAAGATATTTTAACAGAAAGTACGTAAAGAGACAATTAAAAGACAAAAGATTTCAACTCAGTTATTACAACCACAAACACATTCTTAATTCAGGTTATCGAGCACCACCATTAGGGTAAAAATCCTTCATCCATGCCTCTTGTTGATAGAGGTAAATACATCCTACCCCTAATTCCCTAAACTCTAATCACAACCTCTGACCTTAAGTTCTACAATCTACACCCTCTAATTTAAAATAAGAACACAAATAAAGACATAAAAATAAGTAAACGATTTATATCCACCACCACTACCCCTACTCCTAATATATATGGCACTAAATAATTGTCTTATATTTACAGATACATCGGTTTAATGCATGGGCATAAACATATAATTTTATGTTAGAGCTACATAATTCTAAACTTAATAAGATTATAAGAGAGTTTAAAACATTTAGAAAATGAAAAATTAGATATTAATAAAAAGTATAAAAAAAACAATACAAAAATTTAAAATTTCTAAAAATATAATCAGTGATTAACACCTCTCGATCTATCTTTAATTAGTGTCTCAAAAATTGTGTTATGTCAACATCAATTAGTTAAAACATTCTTAATTTAACAATTATCCTTGTTGGTCCCAATTAATGATTTCAACGAGTAATCGGTACCAAACTTTAATGAACAAATAAAGCTAGTATTTACCCCTATTATTATTATTGTTATTGTTATTGTTATTATTATTATTATTATTCTGTCAAATCCAATTAAATGTAAGAAAACAGTCTTAAAGCGATAACTCATATTTAGTCATTTGATTAAATTATATAAATAGATGCAAAATTAATCTATCTCCAGTTTAAGTAAATAAAGATAAGTCTTAAAAATTTTAAATAATATTATATAGGAATAAATTTATAACGGGTATCAAATATAACTAAATATTATTAATGCTGAATATCATAGAATATTATTAAATTAATTAATAAAAATTAAAAAATTTAAGAATGCAACATAAAATTATTAATTATATGTTGAGTTTATCACTCTTTTGTTAATTGCATGTAGAGTTTTTAGAATTTTTAATTTTTATTAATTAATTTAATGGTGTTCAAGAATATTCAACGTTAAATTAATGGTGTTAAACGCTCGTTGTAGAATTATCCTATTATATATTATTAAAATTTTATAAATATTAAAATTTTATAAAATAAAAATATTTACACAAATATTTAATGTTTGTTTTTATTTTTTATATATTGAAAATTTTGACGAATTTTAATTTTTTTGGTAACTTTGTATTTTTTTTAGTTTTCAAAATATTGGATATTTTATTTTAGAACTTTTTATTTTTTATTTTTATTATTTTCTAAAAATTTAAAGATTTATATTAAAAAATTAAGCTTAGGTATCATAAGCCCTTAAGCTTTTGAAAAAAATAAGCTTTTAAATATTTTTGTACCTAATTAAGTTTTTATACTCTAAAATTTTATCTATTCAACCCTTTTACGAATATTAGTTATTAAATTTAACAGTTTTTTAATCAATTAGTACAACTTGTTGTGTTACAATATTATCTTTGACATTCTTAGATTTTTTTTAATTTATTTAAATAATTCTTTAAAGTAAAAAATTCTAAAAATTTCATAAAACTTATAAAAATAGTTTTTTAATATATATAAATATCACATTATAAAACTGTTGTGAGACACATAACAATAATATTTTTAGAAAATCATCAAAAATTATTATGAAAATCAATCAAAAAACTTAATAAATTAAATTTATTAGTTTTAAGACATAATTAAATATAAAAAAATCAGACAACTAAGTGATATTTGGAGATCTAAATCATTTTCTATAATGCTACACAAAAAACGTTACTTGCACATGTTTTTTTCCCTTCAATACCACCTGTATATGGCGTTTTTTTGTGCAACTTGAATGGCCAAAAATATTAAACACAAAAAAATGTCATATGCAAGTGGCATTTTTCATGTGGTACTGTTGAAAATGACCTAGATCTCAAAATATCATTTGAGGACCCCTATATACCAAATTAAAATGTTTAGTTGGATTATTCTGTAAATTTTGCCAAAGATCTATTTGAATTATGGATTAATATAGAAAAATTAAAGATTTTGTTAGATGAAGAAGAATATGGAAGATGACGGGGGAAGAAGAAATAAAAAATATAAATATGGAGGATAAAATATGTAATTATACTAATTATTTTAAGTGGTCAAAATAGGTGTGAGTATTTGATCGAATCGAGTCAACGAGTCAAACAATTTTGAGTTATTCGAGTTTATGGTCATATTTTACCTTTCAAACTTTATTTGAAATTTTTTCGAGTCGAGTTAAGAAATTCGAGTCGTATCTAGTTTTTGAGTTCTTATAAGAATTTAATTTTAATTATTTATCATGTTATAATACAATTTAATTCCCATTTAACCGTCTTTCTTTAATCATACAAGATATGTATGTATATATTTCTTCATATGTGATAATATTTCTTCATATTTTTATATATCAATATATATTTGGAAATTTTTAATTACTAAAAATTCTCTAATTATACAAAAAAATTCTTTAATCATACTAAAAATTTTGAGTTATTCAAATTTTCATTCTACAACTTAAACATTATTTGAATTTTTTTGAATCGAGTCGAGTCGAGTCAAAACGAGTCGAGTTATTTTATTTTTTCGAGTTTAGTTTTGCTCACCGCTAAGTGGAGTAATAGTTTAGGGATTATCTAAATAATTTTTTTTTCCTTTTATTGTGCAAAATCAACATTCTATTCACGTTTAACGACAACAAACGTCTCAGTGACCATAAATTTACAAACAAGAAATGTAAATAATCATAACAATCAATTTTAAACGGTTATGCTACTAATAACCTTTAGAGATGTTAATAAAAATTTAAAGATTTTTATCATTAATGTTTATTTGATTTTTCGATAGAATATAATAGTATATGTAACAATCCAAATTCGGATCTGAGTGTTGGGTTAACCCAAGGGGTTTGAGCTTGGGTTTTGGACCCCGACTTTGTTTAGTTTAGGCCTTGTTGGACCTTAGGCTTGATGGGCTTGTTGGTTGTTGGTTGTTGGGACTAGGAGTTGTAAGTCGAGGGCTTTTTAGTAAATAACAAATAAGTTGATGAGAAGGGTTGGGGTTTTTATTTCTCTGCAACAGAGTGATATCATCCTCTCCTTTTTCTTCTTTGTTCTTCATCTTGGAAGCAAGGAAAGGCAAGTGTGAAAGGTAAGATCTTTAAGAGTTATGGTTGAAATCTCGTTTTTGTGGTAGAGAAGATGTTATAGGGCTGATGTGGATCTTTTTAACAAGCTAAAGAAGTGTTAGTTTGGTGTAAATGAAGGTTTAGTGGGGGTTTAAGGTGTAATCCGAGAATGTGGTTTTGGGGGGTAGTTTCTATGTTTTTTTTTATATTTTTAAGAGTTAAAAACATCTCTTGCAGTGTTTAAGAGTTGGTTTTATCCCCTTCTTGTAGAGAAAGAAGTTGGAGATCCATCATCAAGTTTAGGCAAAGGAAAAAGCTTGGAAGGGTGAGTTCGGATTTGATGGATGTTTTTACAATAGATTGGCACTCCTAACTCGTTCTCATATCATTCATATCATGGTAGTTGCATGCATATAGATTTTTGAGGCATGTATGCTTGGTTGGGAGCTTAAAGACATTAATGGTGAAATTTGTGCTCATGTATGAAATATGTTGAAAATGGTATTAAACCACTCTAAACATCCTTAAAATGTAATAGAAACACTTTAGAATCGTTCTAGATAAGTTTGTGGTTGAATTCTTAGAAAATTTTAGGTGCAGACCTGCAAATCGTGTAGGGGGTATCGATATCGGTAGCCCGTGTATCGATACCCCTAAGAAAGAAATATGCTCCTTGGCTTGGGGTACTGAACCATGGTTCGTTACCGACTCCTCCAGTGGCATCTCTGGTTCGATGCTAGGGGTATCGATGCCAATATCGATACCTGTGTTTCGATGCCCTCTTTGGGTGGACATCGATGTAGTCTGTTTTGATACCCCATCTAAGGGTATCGATACCCCTATGTATTTTGACCAAGTTGAGTAGAGTTTTGGGGGTCGATGATTTTAATAAGTAATCCCATTAGTCTAAAAGCTATAAAGTGAATTATTAAATTAAGATTGATGTTATAATCTCGGAAGAATAAATTGAGATAATCTTAATATATATCTTATTGTGCTAAGATCCAAGGTGGGTCGTTTGTGTGGTTTGAGTCCTTGTATGATGGAATTCGGATATCCAATAAATGTTGCAACATATAGAAGATCATCCGATGTGATATTCCAGGTGATGATTGATGACCATCCCGAATGTAGGATTCTGATGTTGTGTGGACGTGGGCCTCAATCGAAGATACTCGATGTGACATTTCGAGTATGGGATTTGGAAGATCCCGATGCTTTATGGACGCAGACCTCAAATCCCGAATGTAGGATCCCGATGCTGTGTAGACGCGAGCCTCATCCTTGAGTATGAGATCTCGATGTTGTGTGGATGCGGGCCTCATCCTTGAGTATGGGATCCCGATGTTGTATGGACGCGGGCCTCATCCTTGAGTATGGGATCCCGATGCTCTGTGGAAGCGGGCCTCACTACCTTGTGTTGACTGTTGTGATATGTATATGTTGTGTTCGTCAGTATACATTCATCTATGTCATGAGTTAGGCAAGCATGTTAGACCTTCATGTCATGCACGATATATATATATATGTTCTGCTTTACTGCTTATTATATGCATAATGCTGGCCGAGTTCGGCGTATCCACTGAGCTTTTGTAGCTCAGTGTTCGGAATGTGTTTTCGTACGTAGGTTAGGTGAAGCCGGTTCCATGGAGCACCATCAAGGTTCGGATTTCAGCATCAACCGTGTTGTCAGAGTACATTTATTAGATAGTGGGCTAATACTTTGTCAAACCCTATATGTATTTTGTAACTTTGTTTATTTTAATTTGGGTCGAATGCTTTAAATGATTTATAATATTTTGGAGCTCCGATTACTTTATATTATTTTGGGCTTATATTTAACTTAAACAGTTTTTATGAATTATATTTGGACTTGAGTTGTTTTTATTGTTGGACTGTTAAAGAAAATTTTGAATACAAGTTGTGGGCCGGAGACCCAATGTAACACCGGGTTGAGGGTGTTACAGTATATAATTAATTATATCCCTTAAAAAATATACTTAATTAATCATGTTCGTAAATCTTAAATCATAAACACTAATCCATAAAACCTTAAACTATGAATCATTAACCTCAAACTATAAATCATAAATCCAAAATCTAAATTCTAAACTCTAAATCTTAAACCTAAATCATAAACCCTAAACTATTTTAAGTTAGTATAATTACATTAAATAATTTTAATAAATTAAATATAACTTTTTAAAAAATATAATAATTATATTTTATTAAATTTCATTAAAAAAATAAACTATTTATAGAATTTTAATGACAGTTACTACTGTTAATAACAAAATCCATTTAAAAATTAATTACCAAGACCGTATAAATCCTAAATGGAGTATAAGTTTATTAGTATTTCCTTTAATTTAACGCGCTAAAAAGGTGAAAATAAATAAATCAAATAAATATTTCTCCTTCCTCACTTCAGTGTCCAGTCTCTGGCGCTCATTTCGTTCAAGTTTTTCGCTTTTGTTCTTTGTTTTACCTCGTATGTCATCTCTCGCCTGAAGGTACAACGAATTATCGGTGTTACCGTGAAATTGAAGCGTGTAATCAATGACGGTGTTTTCCGGCAGTCGACAGGTGGTTCCCGTCGACTACGAGGCTGAAGTTTCTCAGCGTCTGCTCGAATCTTCGTTATCCGGCGATCTGAGTTCTGCTCTTGAATGCCTCGCCGATCCTTTCGTCGATGTCAACTTCGTTGGTACCGTTTGCTTGAGAACTAGGAAGACCGATGTCGTTTTGAGAGAAGAATCAGCTACTGAGGTCCGCTTCGAGTACGAAGAGTTTAAAACTGATGTTACCGCTCTTTTCCTCGCTGTCCATGGTGGAAATGTCGTTCTCGTAAAGAAACTATTGGTAATGCAATACAAAACCTTTCGTTTTTCTTTTTCATTTTCTCGATCTGGATGTAATTCAAACTGTTTGTTCACGTTGCGTTCTGATGATCAAAGTTGAAATCTGATCATTTCTCTCTCTTTTTTTTTTTACTTTAAATTTCAGATTTTCAACTGTATCATTTCCCCTTTCGTTTTGCTTGGGGTTTTCAGAATTCAATTTTGAGTTGTTTGATTTTTTTTTTCTAATTTTTAGTTTCTTATGAATCAAATTTTTAATGTTATAGAATTGATCTCTGCTTTTAGAGATCCCAATTTTGACAGCATTGCCGAAAATTTTGTGGAACTTTGAAGGTATCAAGGATTGATGTGGTGATTTACCGATTTTCAAGCGTTTTCACATCCACTCTGTTTTGGTTACTGAGAAAATTTGAAGAGGAAAATACGAATTTTTCACATCCACTCTTTTTCAACCTTTTTGTTTTTCTCTAACGTAGGAAGCTAAGGTAGCATCTTATTCAACTTCTTTTGTTGCCTGATTCTCTTATGGTTTGAATGGGAAATAGATATTCAAGTGCTATATAGTCCAAAATATTGCGTTCAACCAGATTCAGGGGTGTGCTGTTTTTACCTCAGTCAAGGTTCTTATTAGAGAGACAATTACAATTCGTGCTATTATTGTTTTGCATCAAATCATTGGAATTCTTTGTGATTGAAATCTTCAAGAACGTTCCACGGTTCTCTGTCTATGAATCTGTGTTTCCCATTTTTGTCTGTTTGTGTCTGTGATATTTTCTTTGAATGAAGAATTAAAAGTACTTTCCATGTTTCGTAGTGTTATGTGGTACCAAAGCATGAGAATGATGGTAAAGTTAACTCCAAAAGAAAGTGTTCGGTTTATATTCATTGAACCCATCTTGAAATATCAAAAAGAAACCCAGAACCCCTTGGATCATGACACTGAGTTTCTAAACTTTCCAATTCCAATGACAGAGCATAGGAGCTGATGTAAATCAGAAACTCTTCAAGGGGTTAGCTACAACAGTAGCAGTTAGGGAGGGTCGACTTGAGATTCTGGAAATCTTGCTTAAAGCTGGGGCTTCGCAGCTAGCTTGTGAGGAAGCTCTTCTGGAGGCAAGCTGCCACGGGCAAGCAGAGCTAGCAGAATTGCTCATGGATTCTGATTTAATTCGACCACATGTTGCTGTTCATGCTCTCGTCACAGCATGCTGCAGAGGGTTTGGGGAAGTGGTCAACACTCTCATGAAGGTAAACCCACATACTCACAGAATCATGCGCATCACTTAGATTTATTTGGTTTAACCTACTATTTCCTCGCTCCTAATTGGCATTGCTGCCCTTTTCGCTGATTTAGCCAACAGAATTCTACGCGTGTTTTTCTGTTCAATATTGATCCTGTAAGAAGACCCGAATTTTATTATGTTCTTGGTGTATTTCCTAGACTTGTATTAGATTTTATATGATAATCTAATGACCATCATGCTCTATTACAGTGTGGTGTTGATGCAAGTGCAAGTCATAGACATCTCCTCCGGTCATCCAAGCCTTCCTTGCATACAAATGCTGACTGCACGGCGCTTGTCGTTGCTGTTATTAGCAGGCAGGTCTCTGTTGTTCGCTTGCTTCTACAGGTGATTTTCTAACATTTTACTGTACTGTATGATTACACTACTTTCCGAAACTCTGAAATAAGTGCTTCAACATAAGAAGCTAAATACTTAAGTGGCTTCATACCACTTATTATCTTTCTGATTTACATGTTAGGAATCAGAAAACATTTTAGGTTGCGTCCAAATATTACTTTTTCATACTCATATTTTAGATGAATCACGTCTCTGGTCAACCATTCTGGTACTCTGTTTCAATGAAGAACAGTTCACTTTAGCAAGAAAGTTCCCCGGAGAAATCCACCAGAATTTTAGTTGTTGCATGATTGAGCAGTCCTCTACTGTCAATATCTATTTCTGGCCTTGTAAATCACTTTAGTCCATTAACTCATTTATCCAAAATCTTAAAACAGGCGGGGATCCCAACTGATATTAAAGTAAGTCTAGGTGCATGGTCATGGGACACAACTACAGGTGAAGAGTTTCGAGTGGGAGCAGGATTGGCTGATCCCTATGACATCACTTGGTGTGCGGTAGAGTATTTTGAAGATAGTGGTGCCATATTAAGGATGCTCCTTCGCCACCTTCCTCTTGAGACTCCTCATCGTGGAAGAACCCTCCTTCACCATGCAATCCTTTGTTGCAATCCAGGAGCAGTCAAAGTTCTCTTGGACTCTGGTGCAAATGTAGAATGTCCAGTTAAAAACATGAAATCGGAGTTCCGCCCAATACACATGGCAGCCCGTTTTGGCTTGTCAGGAGCCCTTCAATTCCTCAATGATTCTGGTTGTGATCTAAACTCGAAGACAGATTCTGGTGACACAGCTTTGACGGTTTGTGCGAAATACAAGAATGAACAGTGCCTCGGGGTGTTGGCAAGGGCTGGAGCTGACTTTGGCTTAGTTAATGTCTCCGGTCAGTCGGCTAGTTCAATTGCTATATCAAACCGATGGTCCCTTGATTTTCAGCAAGCAGTGCTGGATGCAATCAAGTCTGGAAAGATTCCCAAGTCAAGCAACGTTTCCATTTTTTCTCCCTTAATGTTTGTTGCTCAAGCTGGCGATGTTCAGGCTCTAAAAGCTCTATTAGGAAGTGGAGAAGTTAATATTGATTATCAGGATGATAATGGTTTCTCGGCAGTCATGGTTGCAGCCTCGAAAGGTCATGTTGAAGCATTTCAGATGCTGGTCTATGTCGGGGCTGACGTTAAACTATTAAACAAATTTGGTGAGTCTGCAATTACATTGTCTGAACTGAACCAGCACCGCAACCTGTTTGAGAAGGTGATGCTTGAATTTGCACTTGAAAAAGGCAATCTCAATGCCGGAGGCTTCTACGCTTTGCACTGCGCTGCACGCCATGGAGTACTGAATGCTGTTAAATTATTGACGAGCAGAGACTATGATGTAAACGTCCCTGATGGTGATGGCTACACTCCACTGATGTTAGCAGCTAGGGAAGGTCATGGTTCCATGTGTGAACTGTTAATCTCACATGGTGCAAATTGCTACTTCAAGAATGCCAAGGGGGAAACCGCACTCTCTCTTGCTAGAAAAACCCCTGGCCCGAAAAACAACGTGGAATGTGTGATTTTAGATTCACTTTCTCGCACGCTAGTTCTCGATGGTTCCTGTGTACTGAAGCATACCAAGGGAGGCATAGGAAATCCACACAGGAAACAACTGAAAATGTTGGGAACTACCGGAGTGTTGCAATGGGGAAAGTCTAGCAAACGAAATGTGATATGCGTAGAGGTAGAAGTAGGGCCTAGCCAAGCCTTTGAAAGAAACCGGCGCGGTAAGGGCGATGGTAATGAACCCGGACTGTTTCGAGTAGTGAGTAGCAAGAACCAAGTGTTTCATTTTATGTGTGAAGGTGGGTTAGAAATGGCTGAGTTATGGGTTCGAGGAATAAAGCTTGTAACTAGAGAGGCTGCAACCGGAAAGATGGATAAACAGAGATGAAGTAGGTTTGATAGATTATATGATTGTGTAGATGTTTGGAAAGCATTACTTGTTCGTCAGTCTGAACTATGGATATTTGGTTGTACAGGAAATATGCTTCCTTTGTTATCCAGAACATCTCTCGGTGTCTCAACCTAGGATTCCGGTTTTCAATGTACTAATAATAGGTAGAAAAGAAGTGATGATTTACCTTAAAAATTGAGATAAACGGTTGTGAACAATATATCTAATAATTTTTTATTTAGGGAGAGTATAAATTACTTGATCCGATTGATTCGAAAGAAAAATATCTAGTAATTTTAAAAAAAATATATCAGATATTCGACTGGAGAATAATTGGGTTAAACTTAAATCTATTTTTTAATTATTAGATACTTGATCCGATTAATTTTAATATATATATTTTAATTTTAAATTATATTTTTATTTTAGATTTCTTAATATTTGTACTTAAAATTAAATTTAAATATTTAAGTTAGCTCTATATTTGAGTTATATATTTTTAATTTTTAATTTTTTTAAATATATTTTTATTAATTTGTTAATACCAAAAGAAAAAACGATAATAAAATTTTGGTTTAATATCCAAATAGGTGGTCAAACTATGTTTGTGGATCACTTTTGGTGCATAAACTATTTTAGCTCTAAATAGGTGTCTAAAGTTTCAATTTAGGTCATTTTAAATGCCTAACTATTATTAAAAATCGTATGCCAATAAAAATATGACAAGTGATAAGTTTTAATTTTAATTTTTTTAATTATTTTTTAAATACAATTAAAATCTTTATTTTTTAATTGATAGTTTTAATTTTTTATAAAATAGTCTCAAATTCTTAACCTAAAACCCCAAATCCCAAAATTATCATCGTTGTCATTGTTTGCTACCTTATTGGAGATCATCATTACTGTCGTCGGACTGTGATGATCTTTCTCCCAATCAATCATTGCCTATAATTGACGGTAGGTATGCTGACGATTTTATTTTCTTAATTTTGGTTTCTTTCGACATTAGGAAATCGATCGATACACCTATCATCAATTAACAACGATGACTGGTTAGAGAAAACGATCGTGGTAGTACGATGACAATAGTGTTGGTCTTCGATGATACAATAAACGACGATAATGATGTTAATTTGGAGTTAGAGATTTGAGATTATTTTATAAAGATTTAAAATTTTTAATTTTAAAAAATAAGTTAAAATAATTAAATAAAAAAATAAAAATAATGATAGTTGATGGTTAAGTACTTGAAATGACCATAATTAAAATTTTAAGCACCTATTTAAAGTTAAAATAGTTTAGGCACCAAAAATGACCCACAAGCGAGTTTAGGCATCTATTTAGATATTAAGGTTATATTTTTTAATATCATCTATTAGCTCATAAGGATCGTTGGTGGTTTATCCCTCGGATATGATTTTGAGGTCCTTTGAGTCAAAGCACTATATATCCTTTTCTGCGATATTTCCTTAGGACTGACTTCTCACTCCATTCTTTATTATTGTCGTTCCCTCTTCTGCAGTTGTCAGTGGTGAAGTCGTTTTAGATTGGGTTGTTCGTTTGTTTGGTTCTATGTTCTCTTTTAAAACCATTTTTTTTGTTTTATCTTTATTTATTTATTGGTAATAAAAGACAGTCTTATCTGTTAAAAAAAATATCATCTTAATTATAAACTTTAATAAATATATGTATATATATACTTAAATATTTTAAAATTAATTATTATTCTTTTATGTTTAATTGTGTATTATGAAATTCTGTGCGACTGGGATATGATTTTTTTTATTTTAAAATAAAGTATATAAAAATGAGAATTAAAATATTATTTTATTATTCTATTAATTTTTAATAATATATTATATTAAAATTATTAAATTATATAATATTAAAATTAAAAAAAATAATGATCATATAGACCAACCTTTGTTAAATGGTCATATAATTTACCCTATTTGTTTTTTTTCTAATTTACCAAAATATAATTTATTTTCCAACTTTTGAAAGTTGTCCCCCTTAACCTCAGATTCAAGTTCCTGCGACTATAATCGAATTAAGGTCGTGTTAACCAAATACAAGTAACGAAGTTCTATTATATACTATACCGGCAGCCCGATATCAAAGCTGAGGGAGAAGGGATGAACTCGGTGGAAGGTTTAGTGACCCAGATCCAGGGGCTATCAAGCGCCGCCTCCGATGTTGTATCGCTGCATAATGTGCTTAAACAGGCTGATGATTTGCTCCATGCCGAGTCCACTCGGTTGTTGCCTTTTCTCGACCAACTCGACCCTTACAACCACTCTCTCGGTTACCTCTATTTCCTGTGAGTTCTTTTTTTTGTTTGTTTCAGTTTGGGTCTTCAAAATAATCGATTTTCCTATGTCGAATTTTGTTATTCTTTCTTTCTTTCTTTTTTCTTAAAAGGAAAGGAAATTGTTCTGGGTATTGTCTAGAATTTGATGTTTAGTTCGACATTCAATATTGGGTTTCACTTTTGATGTCTGGAATTTTGTTAAATATAAAATCTGGGTTTTGTATTAACTTGGTAAAACTTTGTGATTTCTTATGGGTTTTGTTTTTTAAATAAGAAGGAAAAGTGATCATTATGGATTTTATTAATGATTCAACAGAGAGGCATGCACTGCTGGTCCGGTTACAACAGAATCAGCTAGTTCATTTGTGTTGATCATTGCCAGATTTATCACTTCATGTGCTGCTGAGCAAATACGTTTGGCGCCTGATAAGTGTATTACTCTTACTATATTTCAGTTTATTATCAACATTGGCAAAGTTTTTGCTGGTTAGTTGTTAATAATTAATATTGTTAATGAGATTGCAGTTATATCTGTTTGTAAGAGGCTCAAGGACCAAGTTCTGTTTCTTGAGGAGCCCTTGCGGGCGGTGGCTCCTATGCTGGCTGCTATTCGGAAGCTTCAGTCTTCGACTGAAAATTTGACTACTTTACATCCGGAGTTTCTGTTGCTTTGTGTGTTGACAAAGTGCTATAAAACCGGTCTTTCCATCTTAGAGGAAGATATTTTCGAGGTTGATCAGCCGAGGGACTTTTATCTCTATTGCTATTATGGGTTGGTTTGCTTCTCAAACTATTCATTTTGCATCCGAACTTTGCAGTTAATCTTTTTCTATTATAGGCCCATTGAGTCTAAAACTGTTCAGTTGCATCTCAGATTTTGCACTTAATCTTTGTGGTTTCCAGTGCTTAATTCTTAGGAGCTCTTATGTTTTTCCCCCAGGGAAAATAGCTTCCTTCTTTAGGCACATGTTACATCTAAGATTTTCCTTTTTCATTATGGAACTGTAATTTCTATTTTTCTCAAGAATCAATCAGCAAATATTGTTACCAACTGAAAGTGAAAGATACATCCTTTAAATAATTAATTTAGTCCAATCTTAAGTTCTCCATTATTCTCCTTGATTTGTCTGTTTCACTGGCTTAACATCATTCTTGAGGGGAGTCACTGATAGGCTTCTGGTTTGTCATTGTGACAGGGGAATGATATGCATTGGAAATAAGTGTTTTCGGAAAGCATTGGAGCTTCTACACAATGTATGCTGTTTCTTCACTGCTTTGTTGTTCATTTCTTGTCAGCTAATAGAAAAAATTATCCTATTTTTATATGCTTTATGGAAATTGTCTAGGTTGTGACTGCTCCTATGTCTACCATCAATGCTATAGCTGTTGAGGCTTACAAAAAATATATATTGGTCTCTCTTATTCACCATGGACAGGTACGTTCTGCAATTGAAATATATTTTGCATTGTTTTATGTATTGAGAATCTATGGACAAATCGTTTAGAAGAAGAAAAAGAATTTTTTGACAAATTGGTTCTTGATTTTGAGGCAGTGATTTGAGAAAGTGAATTTCACCATTTAGGCAGCATCTTCATATGCTAGTTTGTCTTTTGCTTTTCTTCATCTTTGAATGGTGATCTTTCTTATGTTTTTTCCAATCTCTTGGTTACAGTTTTCTACCAGTCTCCCGAAGTATGCTTCCACTGTTGCTCAGAGAAACTTGAAGAGTTTCTGTCAGGTGCATTTCAATTCTAGGGCTACTGATATTGAAAGCCTTTTACATAAAAAGAAGGCTTAACAACAAAATAAGTTCCCAAGCCTAAAAAGAATTATTCATTTACATCATACAATATCTTTTGTTGATTATATTAATTATTTCTTTTATTCCTTGTGTAGCCATATATCGAACTAGCAAATAGTTATACCAATGGGAAAATCACAGACTTAGAGACATATGTACAGGAAAACATGGAGAAATTTGGAAGTGTGAGTGCCTATCAAATAACTTATACATATTCTCCTCCATTTGTTTGATTCTCTGAAAGAAGCTTTGTACTTTTACCAGGACAACAATCTAGGTTTAGTGAAGCAGGTTGTATCATCCATATACAAGCGAAATATCCAGAGGTTGACCCAGACATATTTAACGCTCTCACTTCAGGACATAGCTAACACGGTGGAGCTGAATAGCCCCAAGGAAGCAGAAATGCATGTTCTTCAAATGGTAATTTTGGATCTTCTGTTTTAGTTAATTAAGATTGAAGTTTCATACCATATGTTGCATATTTTCATTGTTCAAATGCCCTTCAAATTCACATTCTTCAAACTTTAGATCCAAGATGGTGAGATATATGCCACTATCAACCAGAAGGATGGGATGGTTAGATTCCTAGAGGATCCTGAACAATATAAGACCTGTGAAATGATAGAGCGTATTGACTCATCAATCCAAAGGTACACTTTATAGAATAAACACGCTATCATGTTTTGCTTTGATAGATAATTTTGTAATGCTTATGACCATACTTGTCACACGTGCTACTTTCTTGAGATAGGAATTTGTTATAATTTACGACAATCTATTATACAAAATTCCTGATTGAGTTTGGTGTCTGGATTTGGACACCTACACAGTTGGGGAGTTAACTCAAAAACCCACAGTTCTAACAAGAACAAAAAATTCAGTGGGTGAGCAAATTCTAGTGTTATAAATTGCAATAGTTCTTTGAAAGGAGTTCCAACACATAATGTTATTGATCATAGAGATATTTAGTGGGACACTTGTGATTATTTATCTGGCAGTTCCAATTATAAACAAAGCATTATCAAATGTTCTTTTTCTGTATTCCATTACAGGTTAATGACCCTCTCAAAGAAGCTGACTGTTTTGGATGAACTCATGTCATCTGATCCGATGTATCTTGGAAAAGTGAGCCACTGCCACTTCCATTCATCAAATTGTTTTAGCTAATACTCTTTTCTAAGAACGACTGATTAGTAACTGGACAATATCTTTCTGCGTCCAGGTTGGGAGAGAACGACAGAGGTTCGACTTCGATGACTTTGATAATGTTCCTCAGAGGTTTAATATATGAGTGGTAGATGACAGACATACAAATATGTTCAATTGTCTCCGAGTTGTCAAAGGCAATGGCAAGTTTTCTTTAGTAGTTTTGTTCACCTAATCTAAGAGATGCGTTTGCTCTTATGAGAGATTACTGAACAGTGTGATGGTAGACACTCACTTTTGCACATTACTTGAATAGATTGAGTTGATTTTCATTTAGCTCCCTCTCACCCTTTCCATATGCTTCCATTTTTCTTCCAATGGAAGTTGAAACTAATTTAGATAGTTTTGTGGAATAATAGAACAGTTTGAACAGCATTCCTATTCAACGAGGCCGAAGCAGAAGCAGTCCGTAATAAGTGCAATTCTTGCATTGCAAATTTCATGCAAGGTCAAAAAACAAAGAAAATAACAGAAAAGCAGAAGAGAGGGAGAGGCAGACTGGTACTAAAGTCTAAACATACAAAATAGGTTGAATGCTGGAATTCACTCAGAGTAGGGTCTCCAAATACCGGTTGAAGTGATTCCAGCAATTCATACAACCAGGTTGAGGCTTTGTTTGGTGTAAAACAAATGATAAAAGTTATCTAAGTCCCATTAGCGTGTATGTATTTCGGGTTGAGGTTTTGTTTTTATTGAAGTTTCGGATCCGGGTTTAGGAGGTAAACATATATTTATAGAAACTAAATTCTTTTATCGTTCTGAAACAGTCATTTAAGAAAAATTTCATAAATAAACTGTTAAAGTCAAACATAAACTGGTTAGATCGTTATTATTGATTACTTTATCAATAAAAACGTGAATAACAAGGTTAAAAGAACGATTATTGTTCTTAAAAAATTACAAATTCAAACATCATTAATCTTGATAGAGTGATTAAACAATCAAATTTTTACCATTTGTCGACGTAAATACCGAGTAAACTTATATAATCAAATACCACACAGCTACAATTTCTTAAGATTTTTTTTTTATGAAATAAGAAAAAGTTGAAGAACCAAGTAAATCGAAAATACGAGCAACTTTAGAAACAGGGCCAACTTGAAGAAATCAAGATCAACAACCACATAGTTTCTTCATTAAAAAACCCTGATTTTTGTTTCCCTCTACCAATCCAACCCAGTTATACCCAGACCAGACCCCACGCTTTTTCTCTTATCCCTTGCCATCCCTACCCCAAAAATAATATCTTCACTTCTCAATTTTCCTTCAACCAACTTCCTAAATGGAGCTCACTTGTTTGCATAACAAATTCAATTTGCCTCAATTGCCTCACCTTTCATTTCTATCTTACAAGAACCCAAACCCCAGAATCTTTTTTAGAAAAAGGAACAATCTTTGTTTGGCTTCAGTTTCTGATACCATTGTGTCTGGTTCAAGAAAGGAAGTCAGCAGTAAGAAAGATGATGAATTTGGGGACTTGAAATCTTGGATGCACAAAAATGGCTTACCTCCTTGTAAAGTTGTACTCAAAGAGAGGCCTTCACATGATGAGAAGCACAGGCCTATACATTATGTTGCTGCCAGTGAGGATCTTAGGGTAAATAAATTCCGTTCTGTTTGGTGTGTTTTTGTAATGGGATTTCTTTATACTCGCGTTGTCTTTTCTGGGATTGAGTCAAAGTTGTGTTTTTCCTTTCATTTTTGTTTCTTTGTTCCTGGTTTTGTAGGTGGGTGATGTGGCTTTTTCAGTGCCGAATTCACTGGTTGTAACGCTTGAAAGAGTGTTGGGAAACGAGACTGTTGGTAAGGTCTTGAAATTTCTTATAGCAATACATTACAAGGGCTTTGGGGGTATAGATGAAATGTATTGACAATTTTTTCTCCGAATTGGTAAATGTGATTATGAACTTGAATTGTAGTTTTTCCCTAGTCTTTTCATTTGTAACTAACAAAACTAGAAAGTGTAGAATTCTATTTGTCCAGCGTTTATAGTATCGTGCTAAATGGTGAGTGATTTGAGGAGGAGAAAAGCAATGTAGAGAAGGATTGCATATCTTTGCAGCACTTATGGAGCATCCATGTCAGATTTCAGTTTTATTTTTTTCTTGCACTTGATTTACTTGTGTAATTAGCGTGGTCTTTTATACAGCGGAACTTTTGACAACAAACAAGTTGTCGGAATTGGCGTGCTTAGCTTTGTACTTAATGTATGAGAAGAAGCAAGGAAAGAAATCATTTTGGTATCCTTATATTAGAGAGCTTGATCGTCAACGAGGAAGGGGGCAGCTGGCTGTGGAATCTCCACTTCTTTGGTCAGAAGATGAATTGGCTTACCTAACTGGTAGCCCCACTAAGGTAGTTTGAACGATACAATATCTTTTTACCCCTTACCTTTTTAATGGCTATAATTCACTGTTTTCTAATTCATTGAGTTTCGTAACTGAATCTGTTGTTTGCGTATTAGGCTGAAGTTCTTGAAAGAGCTGAAGGAATAAAAAGAGAGTATAATGAGCTTGATACTGTCTGGTTTATGGCTGGGTCTCTCTTTCAGGTATTATCCTTCATCCGTTTTTATTTTCCTTTCTAAAGCATCGAGCTCAGAGTCTGAACATAAATGTTTCTATATCTTTGCATTGCAGCAATATCCCTATGATATACCTACCGAGGCCTTTCCATTTGAGATTTTCAAGCAAGCTTTTGTTGCTGTTCAGTCTTGTGTGGTGCATTTACAGGTAAATTCTCTTTTTATATTAGCTTTTCCAGTTTTTCCCTAACTTCCAAAAAATTCATTCAGTCCTTGAGGACATTAGTGACTTACCAGATGACAACATCCCTTATTGTTCATGTTTCATAAAATTTAGAAAACTTGTTTGCTAAACCTTGTTGATAGCATTATATATACTGAAACACTTCTTTTTCTGATTTCTTGGGATTTTTGAAACATTGTGTGAAACTTGTTCATTCTCAGAAAGTACCTTTGGCTCGGAGATTTGCATTAGTTCCTCTTGGACCCCCATTGCTAGCTTACAGGAGCAATTGCAAGGCAATGCTAAGTGCTGTTTCTGGTTCCATTGAACTAGTGGTTGATCGCCCATATAAGACAGGGGAACCTATTGGTGTCTGGTATAAATATAACGTCTTATTTATTGTCCACAATGTTGATTTTTCTTTCAGTTATGCTTTAAGTATTGAAATCTTTGCTTTCTAAGTATTGATCCATTTGTATATATCAAAATTTGACATCGGTACATTTCATCTCTTCTTAGGTGTGGACCACAGCCTAATTCGAAATTGCTTATAAACTATGGTTTTGTTGATGATGATAATTCTTATGATCGCCTGGTTGTTGAGGTAAAATCTGGATTTTCTTACTCTTACAATTGAAAACTGCTTATAAACTATGGTTACTTAATGAATAAATGTCTTGCATGCTTAAATGTCTTCTATATGTTCATAAAGGATTTATTAAAGCAACGCATAGGATTCGGAATGAGACTTAAGAGATGATGGAAGCAACGAGATTGAGATTTTGTGTTTGTTTGTCAACTAGCTTTATTTTTACTTTATGTCCAGGCAGCTTTGAATACCGAGGATCCTCAATATCAAGACAAGAGATTGGTTGTTCAAAGAAATGGCAAACTATCAATACAAACTTTTCATGTACGAACTCAAAACATGGTATTAATGCAATTATTATATGATATTCTCCTGGTATTTATTTTATACATGCTTCAGGTTTATGCGGGGAAGGAAAAAGAAGCTGTCTCGGATATGCTTCCATATTTGCGATTGGGCTATGTTTCAGATCCTTCAGAGATGCAATCTGTGCTTTCTTCTCAAGGTCCAGTCTGCCCAGTGAGTTCATATACCTCAAATGTTTAGTTTCCCAATATATTTATCACATGGATAAATCCTAATTGCAATGTAATATTTGTGAGATTTCTACTCAAATTGAAGTCCAAACCAATTCATTATGATGACCAAAATGTGATTCAGATAGCTCTTGTTTTGTAAAAAGCAGTGTTTAGCCTCGACCCTTTCTTCCTTTCTAAACTATGACTCTAGCTGCTGCGCCTTTGGTAGGCAATTAAAATTCCAATTTTTTTAGTTAAACAAGGCAGAACTCTTTCTTCTCTTTTTTAGTGTTCTTATTTTTTTTTATAAATTCTGGTGAAATATAATTTCCATGATAGGTGAGCCCGTGTATGGAACAAGCGGTGCTACAACAGCTTGCTGATTATTTCAATAGACGCCTGGCTGGGTACCCTACTACTCTGAATGAAGACGAGTCATTGGTATTATTGGTTCTCTTGACAATGTTAATGATTAGATCTCAACTTATGGTGAAGTGAGTTTTAACAAACATATTTTTGTTACATTAGTTATTAGATCCAAACTTGAATGCCAAGAAACGAGTTGCCACTCAGCTTGTCAGGTTGGAAAAGAAAATTCTCCATGCATGTTTGCAGGCAACAATCGATCTGATGGACCAGTTACCTGATCACACTGTGTCTCCATGCCCTGCACCATATGCACCCCTGTTAAAATAAAAGGTATTTTCTCTCACCCATCCTTGACGCCTCTCTTTCCTTTACACTGTCAAGTCCGATATTGTTACTCATTTTTATGTTAATTTCGAGTATCAGTGTGTGGTACTGCTGGTCTCAGTTTTACTAGGCAAAATAGCGGAAGTTCTTGGATAATATCCCTATCAATGGGTGAAGTTGCTTATCAGGTCAGTCAAAGGAAACTGCAATTACCTTATGAAAAATCAGCATTTCATGATTCTACCAGCCAGCCCTCATAAATCCTTAGCAACTACAAGGTCTCTTACTTTGAGTAGTTTTAGACTTTCTTGGAATGTATTAAAACTAAAGAATACAAGCATCTTGATTCTAGAGAAACAAGGACAGGCTCTTTACAGTAGCCATTGGCCCATTACATCATTAGCATTACTCAGACATTTACACCGACTTTCTGATTTCATGTTCTACATGGTATCTTTGTTCTTATAATTCTTGCAGGTAGATTTTAGTGTCGGGAACTCCTGAGGATTATGGAATACGAAAAGTTTGTTTCTGGATCTACTTGGGGTTTAAACAGAGGGATATCATACTTGTTCTTCTATTCTAGATATTTGATGCTCTACACTTTATCATTCCTTCTTGCATATCATTCTCTCTCATTTTCTTCTAGTGGCTAGCTACAATCATGTGTAAAGAAGAGTAGTCTTTCCTCTTTACATAGTGTACATATGAATAAATAATGCTAACAAATTTTCTGATAATGAGTTGCCTAATTACCATAAATCAAAACTGGGATGATAAAAAGGATGTAATTAGACATTGATTTTGGCTCTCCACATCTCTCCAACGACCTTCATTGGCTGTGGATTGTCCGGTCCTCTATCTCGTTGTCCCGATGTAAAATACAAATATCCATCCCAGAAAGCAGCTAGGGTAGTCTTGGCCCTGTAAGGAAGCTTTCCAATCACAGTCCATGTCTGCAATTAGCAAGATAAACCCTATTTAAGCATGGTGATATCTGCTTTTGTAATTGTGGATGTTGAAATAGGGAGAAAGCATGTACCAGTGAATCTAAATGGAACTGGAAAACCTCCCCAACAAGTATCATTCTGTTGTTCACCGGGTGCTTTTCTGTCGTACCCCCAGTAATTATGATTGAATTGTTGACAATCATCCAGGAACATTCTATATGGGAGTTTGGTTTTGGCATCGGAGGTAAGATTTTCCATTTCTTCATGTCACCTTTCTAGCATGTAAACATCTTCATAGACCACCTAAACCAGTGAAAGGAGCCAACAGATGGAACATGAAACATATAAAAACATGCATACAAAACCAAAGCTTATCATGGATTGTCTGAATAATGATCACCATGACATCAAGTTATAATATACCTCGTTCCGACGTGAACATTTGAAGATGGGTGATCCGGGCTTTGCCATAAAATCTCCTTCTTGACCGCCGATTACAAATAGCCGGTCATTAGCCACAACGCAAGCTCTGTTAAAGAAGTTTACTTCAATGCATTATTTTTAGATGGTTTTAAAAAGCCAGGAATATATATATGTATATGTATATGTATATGTATATGTATATGTATATGTATATGTATATGTATATGTATATGTATATGTATATGTATATGTATATGTATATGTATATGTATATGTATAAGGGAAGTCGCCAGACCTATGCGGTCCTCCACGAGGAATTGGGATCATGGACTGCCATTCTTTCTCCAATGCCTTTCCATCTTTTACTGCTATGCTCCAATGCTCCAACCCAGGCGTGTGACGGTTTTCTTTGCTGCCCCCCATCACATGGAGTCTGCCTCTCCACAACTGAGTTGCAGGAGCATACCTGAAAATTCCAATGTTGAAAGAGCAGTGTTATGGAACACCATGCTTTTGGAAGTAAATAGGGATGAGAATGACTTGCCTGGGGGCGGGTAAAGGAGGAAAGTCGAGCCATTGCCTTGTCTGAGTATCTAGAACATAAGTGGCAGAAGTGGGGCTCCTACACTGGGGGCCATACTGACCTGAGACCACATATATGAATCTCCCATCACTGGCCACTTCTAGATGTGAATTCGCCATGTATTTTGGCGCATCAAACCTCGCACACCATGTATTATCGGTGAAGTTAAACACATCAACATGAGAATGCACCTGCAGGCCAGAAAATATCTGAATCGTTCAAGATCATAAACTAAACAATTAAAACAGATTAGAAGATTGTAGAAATGATGTTACATAGTCGAGGGAGCCGTATCCTGAAAGAACATAAAACAGATTGTTAATCTGTATTGATGATCCATCAAGTCGTGGCACTGGTGCTGATGGCATTTGTTCCCATGGCAAATCTGGTGCTGGTAAATCCGCAAATGTTGGAGATAAGAATCTCTTAGAATCAGAAGCATCTCCTTTCTTTCTATTCAGAACCCCATCCCCTATCTACAAATAGATTTGGTAAACTGTTAAATTCATATATTGGGGTGGGGGAGTCCATTGAAGAAAACAAAAAGATGAAACCTTTTTAGAAACTTCAAATTCTTCTCCAGTTTTTGGCATGACAAGGAAAGGAGGTTTCTGGGACATCCAATTGGATGTGAAGCTGAGATATGTAGAGTAGAAAGAAAAAGAAGATGCAAGATTTATGATGCAAGCCAATCCCACAAGACATGCAAATGTGACAATGAACACAAATTTTGTACATGTTTTGTTGCTCTTGGATTGAGGTTGGTTTTTTGCCATTTCTTTCTCAGGTTCATACGAGTGTTGCTCTTATTCATCCTTGAATATATATTGAAACACAAGCAGAGCCAATGCTTTTATTAGAAATGCAGAAAGGGACAAAGATTGAAACTGAGTCCCGTATATTTCCAAGGTAGGATGTCCTGAAATCGAGGGGAATTCATACGGTCAATCATTGAAAAAAAATCTGTTCATTTTCCTTACAGATGGGTGCATTTCCACAGTATTTGGTTGGGTCAAGATGAATTGAATGCAAAATTCTTGCAGTTGGTACATGCAAAATTCGATGTGGACCTATAATTTTTTTGTTTATTATATAATAATATATTCGAGTAATATTATTCTAAAATGTTTTTATCAACAATGAAATAAGATTAGTATACGATAGATATTCATAGGATGAATATGTGTTTTAGAAACAAATTAAATTTATATGTATTTGTTAATAAATATTAAGTCGACTCGTCTTAAGATTAATACACGAATGGAACTAATAAGTTCACATGAAATTTGGATTTTGTAGATACAAATAGAAACGAAGTGCTTAGAACATTAAATTAGTTTTTCTGCTACTTCACTTACAGTGAGCCATGCAAAGTAAACTCAGACATACATTTTGTTTTAAACCAAGTACAGCAGAACCTAGACATATCAAACAGGCAGCAAGTGACAAATATTACTAATCTTTCATCTCTGTCAGTAAGTTGGCTTAGACAGTCTCAGGTGGTTGGTCTTCAGATCATTTCAGGAGCCAAAGTCAGAGTCGACCAATCAAGCCATTGAGACCATGGCTGGATTCTGCCTTTGCCTGTTGATTGGGGTTTTAACAGCCAGGCCTGAACCTCCGAAGCAGAAATACTGACTCCTTAACCCCTTTTTTCTTGTCCTTTGCTTCTCAATTTTATTTGTTTTTTCATCATCGAGGCCTTGGTTGGAACAAGATGGTCCGGCAATATCACCTTCATTGAAAACCCCTTTCTGTTTATCCAATGACATTGGAGAAGATAGGGTGGATGACTTTGAGAACGAACTCGAACGAGATCTTCGAGGAATGGTTATCTGTGGCATGGCTTGCATGACGCCATGGATGATCCCTGAAGCAAGTTTCTTCTTTGCAATGGGACTGGATGGATTGCTCCTCACGGAAAGTGTTCTCTTGTTGTTTGGTAGTGATGAAGGCTTTGAGAACCTTTGTCTCAGAGGGATTGGAGTTTGTTCTGAGAAACTTTCATTGATTCTTTTCTTTAATCTTTTCGGTTTCTGATCCTTCATCCGAGGCCAATGGAGAACACTTTTCAATCTCTGTGCTGCATTGTTCATGGAACCTGAAGGTTTTTTATCCACTGATGACTTCTTGTTGTCTTCATTTGAATCGAAATCCGTCGATGATGATCGACTCTTTACTCCACTGCCAAGATCACTAGCATCTGATGTCATCTCAACGCCGGTGTACAAGAAGATTTGAGTGTCGGATATCCTGAAAGAAGTTCCAGGACTGCTTCCATGACCTTGCATCTTTATGTGGGAAGCTATTGCTTTTCTTGCAGTGTAATCCTGACTACCAAACATCCCACCCGCTGAAATCAAGTGTCGAATAAGTATATCTGATGAAGCCGAACGAGGCCTTTGTTTCAGAAGATCAAGTGGGGTCATTCCATTCGCATCACGGACGTTCACATCGATTGATTTTGCAGACATCAGGAGTTCAACTAGATCTGTATGAACATTACCAATGATGGCCATGTGAAGAGCAGTCTTCCCATCATTGCTTTTAGCATTGACAATGTCTTCCATGCTGAAGTTCCTTGCTCTTACCAGTTGCTTCATAAGATTAACCTGTCGATCCGCTCTTCGGAAAGCTGGTGTTTGGAATCCGGACACAGCCAAATGAAGAAATGATTCCCCAGCGTTGTTTCTTGCAGAGATCAATGAAGGAGATGCAAGAATCAAAGCCTCAACAACAGATGATTGACCCCTGTAGGCAGCAACATGCAGAGCTGTATTGCCTTGATCATCTGTAGAGTCTATGATCTCAAAAGATGCAACCAGATATTTAACCACCTAAACAAATGAAGCAATGTTTCCATTAGTAAGGTAAAAGAAACACAAACTTAAGCACAAGCATGTTTAGGTTCGAATCCCGGCATACTTAACCCATCTTTCAATTTCAATGCTGAGATAATCCATAATTAATTCAGCAATGGAAACTTCAAAAGAATCAAGCAAAATTAACAAGAACATAACAACTCAAAACTTAAGACTAACATATTGCAGAATAGTTTGAGCCTAACCTCAACCTGGCCTTTGCCAGCAGCAGCATGCAATATAGTTGAGCCACGCTTATCTCTATAAGCCAAAATATCATTGTAATCACAAAGAAGTTCCTTCAAAACTTTTAAATTTCCACCTCTAGCAGCAGCATGGACAGCTCTGTTTGTAATTTCCCACCTATAAACCGAAGGAATTTCCCCAATGTGCTCCTCGAATACATCGCCTTTGGCTGTCAAAAACCTCGGCGAGACTGCGAAATCATATATAAGCCTGAAAACCTCGGAATTTTTACCCCTTGCAGCAGCATAAAGTACATCAGTAACACCATACTCCCCTTCTCCAAAAACCAGCAGAGGGTTTCTTTCAAGCAGTTGTTGAACGAAACACAAGTCTCCTGCTGAGGCAGCAGTGTACATAAGCCATCCTCCATAGCCAGCTCTTATAAGGGAATTCTTTGCTTTCTTCGATTCACACTCAAGAAAAAGCTTCCTAGCAACTTGTGAACGACATTTAGCAACATCATCAAACTGTTCTTCATCATCCCATACAGTCTCGAGACGGCGGATCCTCCTCAAAGAGGTGAGCTTGATGAGGTGATTGCCATCTATCCTAAGAAGCTCTCGGACCAAATCATAATGGCCATTAGCCGCCGCCCAATCTATGGGAGATGCATACCACCATTGGTCTCCAGTGCTTTCCCAGCGAAGAGGGAAATATGTAGGAGGCATACTGAAGATGATTTTTCAAGAAAGACTAATGAAGTCCCAACTACAAAGATGAACAAATTCCTATAGGAAGTCAATATTTAGAAGAGATGCTTATATATAAACAAAGAGCAAGACTCTACTCAATTCAATGCCATAAAGCTTAAGTAAAGGTAGATTATATATAGGGTTGAAAGAAAGAAAAGTTCAACCAAAAACTACTATGAAAGTAAAGCTTAAATAAAGAGAGGTGTTGAAATCCTACCTAGAGAGACACTGAGAAGGGTTTAACTCTTTATAAATCCAAGCAGTTGAACCACCTGCATCAAAAGCAAAAACCAGTGAAGAAAATAAATGATTTCTTTCAAGTTTTGCTGGCCAAAGAGGTGAGATTTTAATGAATAAATAAGCATCAACTAGATGATATAAGAAAGGGAAATAGCAATCATAGCTTTCACAAAAGTTGAAGACAGGAAAGAAGGCATGCACTTGAAGAAAAAGGGTTTATTTGGAATAAAATAGTTGAAAGGCCAAAATCAGAACTATAACAAGAAGATATTAATTAGTACATGGAAAAAAGATCATATTGGGGTTTCAACAGATTCTTGGGTTATTCAAAGTGGAGACCAAAGTAAAAAAGCTAAACAATTAGAATAAAATAATATTATAATTAGGTGAAGATTCCCTTTTAACTGTGATGTTAATGATGATAAACCATGTGAGGTTTTACTGCTCTTTTCCCCTTGATTTTACTTTTTACTGTACATAAAAGATGTTTGACTTAATCATGGTGGAAGGTTAACTATAGTTATTCATTTAGTATTTTGATAGTTTATTTAGTTCATCTTCCAAAACCATAGGTGGGTAAAGTGATAATGAAGTCAAGCAGCCCCAGCCAATATATTAGTGTTTTTTCTGCTATGATATTGACAGTTAAAATTGAATAACTTGAGGAACTTCAGACTAAATCTCTTGGTCAATAACTTGAATTATACTTCAAGAAATGTTATAGCTAATGTCAACATGATTCATTCCTTTGTTAGCAGCTTCTTCATATATAAAGAATTCAATTATGTATATATTTTTCAAGATCTGAAAAGTGTTGACATAAGAAGAGAGGAAGTGTTCAACAGTGTCACCTTTCTGAGCCTAAAGCCTTTTGATTTCATCAACATCCACCGGCCATTGTGGTCGGTCCACCGGCCTTGTTGATAGATGTAGGCATGTGGTTGCTTTTAAAGAGTCAACATCGGCCACCCAATCCTATACTAAGGTAATGCTACTGGCTACAAAAACTTGGAACACTTATTTCACAATTCCAACTGCCATTTCATTGTCATTGATTGATAGGAGTCTGTTCTCTGCAACTTGTTCATGTTGGACTATGTTACTCGGATTTGAGTGTGTTTGAAGATTATAGCGTCATAACTATAGTCGGAAAATATTGGACATGAATAGTTAAAAAAACCGGAAACATACGGATGGAAGATCAAAGTTTTAGGAGTAAATCTCTGAGTACTTGCCTACTTATAACATCATGCAACATGATGGAAGATCAAAGTTATGATTGTAACTTGAAACTGAACTGTTTACATTGTTCATTACTTCTCATGCTCATGTCCAACGCATGGCATGTGCTGGGTTTCAGGAGCATGTAGGAAAGCAAAGACAATGCAATGTGAGAAAAGCAAAGTTGATTGCTACATTAAAAAAATCCAGATTTATATGGAAAAGTCCAGGAGGAGAGTTGGGTTAATTTGTTATTTAAATTCGTGAATGAGATTGTTAGAGGCACGGGTAAGACTGAAGAAGATATGGTGAGCTGTTGTATCTGAACTGTTAGGCAACCCTCACATCCAACTACTCTTAAACTTGGATTACACAGCTCTAAAAGCAAAAGAAGAGCATGTGAGAAGCAGCTTTAACTTTTATGACTTCTAACACAATTGAAAAAGGCTGAAAATAAAAGGTGGGTTTCATTTTCTTGCTTTATCAACAATAATACAGGTCATGTCTAATTCGAGCCCCCCTTGCTTCCCACCTTCTTTGTCTGCTCTTAGATTCAGCTCTTACTGGTCTCTTTCTTACATTTAATGGGGGAGTTATGAAACTCATCTTCACATGAGCCGAAAACCAGCCACCTGCTCTCATAATTGGATACATATATGTTGTTGTCAATCTAAAGGGTGCTCAGAAACAATTCACCAAGATACTAAGGGTGGCATAAAATAGGGAAAAAAATCTTACAGACATGAACTATGGACTTTACCAAGCAAGTTATCTGCAACCAATCTTTTATCAGTTCATGCAAAGGAGAAAAAGGTTAGAGTGATTCATTAGAGTAAAATTGCACCAAAAGGGAACTAATGGTCCATTCAAGGGAGCAGCTGGACCTCCCAAGTCCATGACATAAGGGAAGAAAAAGGGGAAAGCATATACCTAAAACAGTGAATCTCCTAAAGAAGGATAGACTCAACACCCCCACCACGTATGTTGGGAATGTGGGGCAAGAAAAGGTGGCTTCCACTTACTTCCACTTAATAACTTACAATGCCAATGTACAAGACTTGGGGTGTCAACTTAATGATGCAAAGAACATTTCTATTGCGTTTGGAGAAGTATCCATAAATGATTAAACTGCAACAATTCTATTGTTCCTCATTTATCACTGAGATGTAGAACCTGCTTAATATATAACCTTTTATTTTTCAGGTCATTGTAATATGTTAAGTGTAATGATTCTATGTTACTGTAATACGCAGCAATATAACAATTCTTCACCATTGAGCATGGTAGATTATTTCTGTAGAACAGAAATCATTTAAGTTTTAAAATAATGGGAGAACCAAAGATAAGAGAGAACAAAGTTGCAAAGCTGTATCTGGAAAAATAGAGATAAGATTAATTATTTGCGCTTTAACATAATTTAATTCCATCATTACAAAAATGCAAATCAATCAACGAAGGGAATCTCAGAAGAGTAGGTGCATCGTTCCTGATAACAAATAATAATGCTTCATAGAAAGTATTTTTATACTAAACTTCACAAAGCGTTTAAGATCTTTGTATGGTAGAGTTTCAGTGTTTTTCCTTCTTAGCTCACTCAGTGCTGGACGTTTATCAAGCAGATGCCACAGCAATAGGATCTGCTCCGTCCTTGAGTATATTTGCAGCAACCACGGTTGTGGACTTGACTACTTTGTTTAGTCTTGATGCTTTGTCGCATCATTGGCTGCACCTTTAAAGTCCCTTCTTGGCCTTGCCACCACCACCAGCAGCAGCAGCAGCAAATGTTTGTCGTCCCACACCAACAGCATCCTTGGTAATAATGTCCCTTTTCAATGATCTGATTTAATACAACGGTCAAACATTTCATAGGATCCCATTTTTACTACAACTCTTACTTTTTCCCATAACCAAGTTCGAGACATAGTCGACACCTCAGATAGACATCGTCACATTGGTATGTAAGATTCTTGGACCCTCCAAAAATAAGGAAACAAATAAAAAAAAAAAAAACTTGTTGGCTCTGTACACAATTTGGACATGAAACAGGCTTGATACATGTATCTGGTTTAGAATCATGGACAGATAGGTACATTGCAGCTATCACTTCAACATTGTGATGACTGAACTTTCTCAAAAAAGTTTGTCTGTTAAAACCAGAGGGTGAATACTGAATTACTCACTCATGAAAAGCAAAGCTATTATATGACAAAAAAGAAGAAAAAAAACTATGGAAACTTCTAAAGATTTGGATTTCTTTGTAGATGAAACTAATGAATGCCTGGATACAGTTTCCTATGACATTAAGAGATGCTCAAGAAGTTACAAGATGACATGCAGAAAGGATAACCATGAAATTCATCTTCATTACAATTGTAAATATTCAAAAAATAGAGGAGAAAGAATCCTAGTGCAGTCAAAGTTCACATCAGAAAATCATACTACCGGAATATGGTTCTAGGTTTCAAATTTTACAAGGACCAGCATTTTTCATGTATCTTCATCATTCGAGTTCAAACTCCAAATATCATTGAAACCAGATTTCAAGCTTCTCTAAACGATGTGCAAGTGTCTAAACAAATATATTGCGGTGAACATTCAAACCAGAGTTATTTCCGTAGGAATTCAGGTTGTCGAAGGAAATGTTACCTTTAGAACCTTACAAGTTCACGGTTTTATTTATAAAAAAAAAAAAAAAAAGTTCACAGTTTTGGTAATAATTTAGGTTGTCAGAGAAAATATTATCTTTAAAACTTTAGAGGGTATTGATAATAATTTAGATTGTCGAAAGAAATGATATATTTTCAATTTCAAAATTTTCAATGTTTCGATTATGATTTAGGTTGCTGAAATAAATGTTACCTTTAGAACCCTAAAGATTAATGATTTTGATAATAATTTAGGTTGTCAAAAGAAATTTTATGTTTTTAACTTTTTAAAAAAGTTAAGGTTTCGACAATAACTTAAGTTGTCAGTTGAAATGTTACCCTCAAAATCCTTAAAAATTAAAGGTTTTGCTATTAATTTAAGTTTTTTTTTTAAAAAAAAGTTAGTAATAATATATTACCCTTTCAACTTAAAAAAGTTAAGGTTTTGTTAATAATTTAAGTTACCTATTGAAATGTTATTCTTTCAACTTAAAAAACTATAGATTTTAATTTGAAATTGTTGTAAATTTAAATATTCTATAAATATTCTTACACTTTTATCATATTTTCTGGGACATATTTCAACTTATCAAATACATATATATATATATAATTGTCCACAATATTTTTTTTAAAAAAATAAAGATAATTTTAACCCTTAACGTTTATAATTTTTATCGTTTTGGTCCTTATTTTTTGGGGGATAAATTTCGCCCTTAATCTATATATTTTTAACAAATAACTTATTTTTTAACTACCATGATAACTGGACCGTTAAAAATCTAATAATAATGACATATCTTATGCATATGATAATATATTTTAAATAACATGACATCTAACTTATCAAATACATATATATATGAAATATAATTTTATTTTAATATAAAATATAAAACAATTAAAATTCAAATAAAATATTAAAAAGTTAATTATTCTAAAATAAAATATTACTAAACATTCTCAACCCTAACTACGATAGAATCAAAGTCTTATCTTAAAAATAAACATGAACACAGTTCAAAATTAATTAATTTTTTTAAGATAAGACTTTGATTCTATTGTATTAGGGTTGAAAATGTTTAGTGATATTTTATTTTAGAATTCATTAGTTTTTTAATATTTTATTTAAATTTTAATTGTTTTATATTTTATATTAAAATAAAATTATATTTTATATATATGTATTTGATAAGTTAGATGTCATGTTATTTAAAATATATTATCATATGCATATAACATATTATCATTGTTAGATTTTTAACGGTCCAGTTATCATGGTAGTTAAAAAATAAGTTATTTGTTAAAAATATATAGATTAAGGGCGAAATTTATCCCCCAAAAAATAAGGACCAAAACGATAAAAATTATAAACGTTAAGGGTTAAAATTATCTTTAAAAAATATAAATTGTAATAGAAGTCACTTAATTATAAGTAGGGATACATTTGGGTAACTTAATTATTGAAAGCTATATTTAAATCACTTATTTATAGGTAATGCTATATTTGAGTCACTCAATTATAGAAAATTATATTTAGATCAATCAATTATAAATAATATTACATTTGAGTCACTCTTCATATTTAAAAAAAATTATCTATTCGTATATTAAATTAGTTAATGATTTCAAATAAAGTATTCTAACATTTCTAACATTAACAAGGCTATACAAACGACTTAAAAGAAAAAACTA
This sequence comes from Abelmoschus esculentus, assembly GCA_035048815.1. Lineage (NCBI taxonomy): Eukaryota > Viridiplantae > Streptophyta > Magnoliopsida > Malvales > Malvaceae > Abelmoschus > Abelmoschus esculentus. Next base: position 18,671,749 of record JAUCBN010000005.1, read on the forward strand.
CTAAATTAATATACTTTTTAAAATATTTAATGATAATCCAAACGTAATATTACCCCAAATATAACTATACATATAATTAACTTTCCTTGCGGTTTACGTTTTAGAAAATTACTTTACAGATCATTCAATAACAATATCAGAATAGATAACTTTTACCTTTAATATACGACATAAAAAATAAATAATTTAAAAATTAAATTTAACATTTAGTATACGTCAAACTACAACTCTATGAAGACATGCTCTTCTTTTATTATTTAAAAAAAAGCTTAATAACAAAGAATCATGTATCAGATGTGAGCTACTTGTTAATCGAATTTTTGGCCCAAAGAAAAGTTTATTGTGAGAAAACATACCACACCATTGCATCATCAGTCTGTAGGCATTAATTCCAAGCTCTATTCACCACAAAATAGAACTAAAGTGCCAAAAACAACTGCAATGAAACATGAAACATGAAACATTCAGAGTACGTGGGGGGAAAAAAATTTCCATACAATTCGATTATTCTGTCACAACTCTTTTCTAGGTCGGACCACAATCCGATAACTCGTTTCGCTTAAACAGAAGCCATGTGTCGGATCAAGTCAATAACACGAGAACTGAAACACAAGAAAAAAGACCATTAGTGTGTACTTCCAATATACAGAAAACAGAAATTAGGACAAGTATTTTTACCTGTAACCCCACTCGTTGTCATACCACGCAACAAGCTTAGCAAAGTTGTCATTCAAAGCAATTCCAGCCTTGGCATCAAAAATGCTAGACCTGATTGATGATAAATTACACATAAGTTACGAAGATACGTTATTCAGACTAGTTTTTTTAATGTATTTGGACACACTTTGAAAGCCATATCACCTTGAAGATGTCTGAATTACAGATATATGTTCTTTAAAATAAATGAAAAGTCATAGTGACATAGTTTTGTATATAACAGAAAATCATCATTGTAAGAGGCATTAACAACACCATACCTGCTGTCCCCAACAAAGTCGGTAGAGACCAAGTCTTCCTCAACATAACCAAGAATTCCCTTCAAGTTGGTTTCAGATTCCTCCCTATGCACAGAAAAGGGGGCAGAAAAGAATTCAAAGTGAGTAATATTATGGAGAATATAAGATATCATCATAGGATAAAAAATATTCTAATCCTTACTTGATAGCAGCCTTAATATCTTCATAGGTAGCCTTCTTCTCAAGTCTCACAGTGAGGTCAACCACAGAGACATCAACAGTGGGAACACGAAAAGCCATTCCAGTTAACTTCCCATTCAATGCTGGCAAAACTTTGCCAACAGCCTATATAATTACACGGTAACCATCACAATCAACCATCAAACTTCAATTCCAGAATCAACTTAACAATGCATAAATAAAGCATTTGAGAATATAACGATTACTATAACAGATACCTTGGCAGCTCCAGTGCTGCTAGGAATGATATTGAAGGAAGCAGCTCTCCCACCTCTCCAATCCTTCATTGACGGACCATCAACAGTCTTTTGGGTAGCTGAAAAACAATTAAATATGTCAGTAAGCAATACACACATGGTAGCAACAAATAACATGACAGCTCAAGTACTTACCAGTAATTGAATGGACCGTGGTCATAAGACCCTCAACAATGCCAAACTTGTCATGGATAACCTACCACCATGTTAAAAGTTTGTTATCAACTAGAAGATAAAACTATTAGCCATATGCACAAACACATAGACAGAGAATCATTATTACCTTAGCCAATGGGGCAAGACAGTTGGTGGTGCAGCTAGCATTGGAGACAATGTCAAGGTCAGGTGTACATTCCTTCTCATTGACACCAACAACAAACATTGGAGCATCCTTACTAGGAGCAGAAATTATAACCTTCTATGCACCACCCTGAAAAGTAATAAAGCAGTAACCAAATAAGATAACCAAACATAAAATTCAAAACAGAATTAGGTTCCTAAAATAAAACTTTTTCTGGCTCTGGAAAATCAAATGGTATGTTAATTCCAATCAACTTTTTCTTATATGACCATAAATGTAGATAAGCTAAAATTATTGTTACAAACCTTCAAGTGAGCAGCAGCTTTGTCCTTGTCTGTGAAAACACCAGTAGACTCAACAACGTACTCAGCTCCAGCCTCAGCCCACGGGATTTCATCGGGGTTCCTAAAATCAGCAAAAGCCCCAAGATAATTTTAATACGACGAAAATCTCCAGTTCTCCGTAATCTTTATTTTTTGAAAGAAAATAATACATCACCTGATACCGAAAACAGTGACAGGCTTTTCACCAAAGAGAAGGGTCTTTGAGTCCTTCACCTTAAGCTCATGGTGCTTCCATTGACCGTGAACACTGTCGTACTTAAACATGTAGGTCTACACGCAAAGAATTACCAAATATCATCAATAATCAAAATATTTAACATAAACAATTATATCAAGTTCATTGGCTTAAAACTAGAAAAAAATCAGTTAATTTTCACAGATCTGTGCTAGATCTAGGATGTATCAACAGTAAATTTTTAAAGATCAAGTGACTGAGTATTCGAGTCAGATGACGAAAAAAAATAAGTTCAAATATCACTCTTCTCGTATAATTTTTTTCTAATCAAAACCTTTAACGAAAATTAACTCAAGAACACCGATCTAGTGAAAAAAAAGCAACGAATCTAAAACTACAAAGTAAAATACGAAAGTAAGCATACGAACCATGTAATCAGTGGTGATGAAAGGATCGTTAACAGCAACGAGTTCAACATCATCGCTTTGGAGAGCAACTCTCGCAACCAAACGCCCGATCCTTCCAAATCCTGCATCAAAAAACAAAATGGAAATCAAATACACGATTGAAAGTTTTTTTTTTTAAAAAAAGAAAATATTACCGTTGATTCCGATCTTGATCTTTCCCATAATTGAAAAATAACCTAAATCTGTAAGAAATGGGAGGCAAACAAATTGAAGAGTGGCGTAGTGAAGGAGAAAACTAAAGAGGGTATTTATATATGCGTACAGTATCCGTGACCTAACGAAGGACGAGGGTAATTTCTAGAAGAGTGGGAAAGTAGAAGTAAATCTTAACCTTTGATTTACTTAACCTCTGACCTAACTTTTTGATTTCTGGAGACTCGTGATAATTAGGTACGAGCAAAATTTGACTCGATTCAAAGTGAAAATATTTAACTTGTTTTGACTCGATTTAAAATTTTATAGATTTGATTTGACTCGAAAAAATTTTAAATAAAGTTTGAGTTGTAAAATAGAAATTTGAATAACTCGAAATTTTTAACAATTAAAGGATTAATTTTTAAGTTTGAGGCGAGTCTATCATTTTTTATGATATATATATATTGATATATAAAAATATAAAGAAATATTACTACATATGAATATATATGTACACATCTTATATGATTAAAGAAAGTCGTTTAAATTGGAATCATATCATACTATAACATAATAAATAATTATAATTAAATATTTATAGGATCTCAAAAACTCGACTCGATTCGACTCGAATTTTTAAACTCGACTCAAACCGAAAAAAATTCAAATAAAATTTGACTCGTAAAATATAACTCGTCAATTCGAATAACTTAAATTTTTTAACTCAATTCGATTTGACTTATCGAATATTCACCCTTAATGCCCATCTTCAACGCCTCAGATAATATGCATTTTTCTTTTTCTGCAAGTTCCATGCCTACCACCAAATTGTTGGCGATTTGCAGGGCATTAGGATGATCACATTTTTTTTCATAACAATGTCTACTTAGGGTGTGTAGTAACGTGGTTTATCGATTATAATAATTTTAAATAGATATTTATTCATTTATTTATGTATGTAAATAGATGTTTTAAAATAATTAAAATATTTTAATTTTTGATTAGCGGTTGTTTGTCTTAAAACTAAAAGATTATATTATGGGTCTGATTTATCATGTCATTCATGTTCATTAATCAATGAAAATCATTCAATCTATCACTAATTATCTATGTTATTAATCTAATTTTTAAAAAATATAATTTTTAAATGACATAAAAAAATAAGTGAAAATTCATTGGTTGAAAAATTGACTTGAAAGAGAATTATGACGTGGGATAACTATAATTGGATGGTTGATGTGGTAAATTGGGCTCATGATATAATTTCTCGAGTTTAAGATTATAACCTCAAAAAGAAAAAATTATATCATTGGTAAGTTTTGCCACACCATCCGTGAAACTGACCATTAAAAATCATTTATCTCATAATTTTTTACTTGTCATATTTTTTAAATGAATCTTCACTAATATTTATTGTTAATCCATTTTAAAAACAATCTTTTCAAATGAAGATTCACTTAAGAAAAATATGATATAAAAAAATATGAAAAATGTGATTTTAAGAAATAAACATACATGCAAACACGCCATAACTTATACGCACCATACTCATTAATACCTTTATACACACAACAAGCCTAACAAACGCACATAATATCTAACATCTATTATATACTTAATACACCTATATAATACACAAATCATATATGACATTAAAATAATGCATACACAACTCAAATATATAAGAAATACATACAATGGACACATGAACACATATTAGACTCTTAAAATGGAAAACATAAATAATGTACACATAACAAACATATAATAACATAAAATCAAAGGCCCTTATTTGAATTACGAAAATAAAAAATATTTTAAGTTCTTCGGTTAAAAATGGGTGATTACAGTTGCTCCTCTTTGTCCGTTCTTGGGAAACAAGAACAGGGAAAAGATCATAAGCATCCATTTTTAACTAACTTCCCTTTCATTGGTCTCAGAGTGGTGTAGTTTTCTGAAGCTCTCCACCTTCTTTGGCCGACTCTCATGACTCTAAGTTCTTCCTAGATTGAACTTGCTCGCCTTTTGGTTTAAAGCTACAGGTCACTCCTATATATGATCATTCGTCCTTTGATCAGATCTTGCAAAACGAAAGTCCCTCCTATATAGAACTCTCATTTTTGGATTCCGAGTTTTGGTTTCTCCAGTATAAAACCATTACTCTGAAGTCTTGAGTTATGTACACCTCCTTTATGGAGCTTTTCACTCAGACTATGATTAAGATAGGGGTTTCTCCTATAGAAAACTCCTGGTCTTCCACGGTGTCAGTCTCTCTTATATAAAACCTTCAGTGTCACGATGGATCTTGCTAAATAAGGTTCCTCCTATATAGAACTCTTACTTTTGGATCTGGAGTTAGGGTTTCTCCTATATGAAACTTTTCACTCAAAAGTCTCGAGTTGCGTGCTTCTCTTATATGAAGCTTCAATCTCAGAGACGAAAACAAAATTGAGGGTTCCTCCTATATAGAACTCCTCACTTCGGTACTACCGATTTCTCCTATATGAAACCGTTGCTTCATGGATGAACTTTTCCACTGGTAGCTCATTCTGTATAGAGCTTCGAATTTTTGTGTTTGGTGTGCGCAAGTTCATTCTGTATAGAACTACTGTAAATTCTCTTTTTGTGGGACTCGAATCATGATGGTACCCTCTGTATGGAACCTTTATCTCTGAGTCTTTCGAGACTCACTTCAAACACTGCAAATCTTCTTTCTGAATCGGAACTCACGTCAGAGTGACTGTCAATCTTCTTTTTGAATCGGGACTCATGCCTTCATAGGCTGCCAAAAATCTTTTTCTTCGGGACTCACGCCGAAAAGGCTGCCAAAAATCTTTTTCTTCGAGACTCACGCCTATAAAGGTTGTCAATCTCTTCGAAAAACTTTTGGGTTTCCAGATTGCCCAATTCTTGATCTTTGTGCTCGGTTTCTCTTTTATTTTGGCGACATACTCACTGTCTATCAAGTTTCGTCTCGAGATATATTTTTTCTTTTCTTTTTCTTCTTCTTTTTATCTCTTTTCTTCTTCATCTTCTGCTTCTTCCTTTTTTTTATGATGATCTGATTCTCTCCGTCTGGTCATAGTTTCATCAAAAATGATGGTCTGAGATGTTGACCTCTCTGGTCCATCTTTTCTTCTTTTCTTTTTTTGTTAGAATGGGGTATTCAACTGAGTTTCCTATAGGGTGGTGCAAACGTGCACTGAATCTTTGTTGGAGTCATCTTCTGGACCGCTATCTGTCTTTTCTGTAAGACGATTATTTATCAAAAAGAATGATGCATGGGCATTTTCATTATGTATGTGTGTATGATGTATGTTTGGGATGTACAAATGTAACCTATCAGTAGATATACAATGATGCATGAGCTTTTGTTAACCCTGTTTCAAAAATATGATGCCCTGGTTCTCATCTGGTTGACCACGTAGGCTTTGTTAACAAAAATATGTCCTTCTCGATGACATCTCTGGTCAATTTTGATTTGAGCATTGATTCTTTCATTTTGCGGACAATGATGCCTCGCTCATTTTATTTGTATTCTTGTCTGGATCGGTGTAAAGGTCGATCAGGCGTCTCTGTGTCTTGATTTCATTTTTATGCTCGTCGGGTATCTCAACGGAGGTTGACTCTCAATTTTCTTTAATTCTTGAAAAAAATATGATTTTATTTTCATGTATTTCAATATGCAAGAAAAAACTTTGAAGGATGTATGAAACTTGGAAGTTCATTGCAAAAAAATATTTAGAATATATTTGCCTTCTTAAATGTCAAATGCAATGACATATTTGCCCCAATCTGGCAAAAAAACTCTAATGAAGAGTATATTTAAAAGATCCTCGACAATTACCGAGATATAGGCAAATGCCTAGTCTCTTCTGACTATCTAGCTTTCAAAAGGAACAATCCTCTTCCTAGAGGCTACCCCTTTTTGTGGCACTCATTATCTCTCTTTCTCATCCTGTCCCATCCTTCCCTCATTTAGGTGTCGATCAAGCACTTCGAAGCTCGACGTTCCTTGAAGCAAGGTTAACCTTTGGGCGAGAGTGTTATCTGAAGACCATCTCATTTAGTTTGGATATCCTTGAATGATCAGAATGGTCTTTGAAATCTTGTAAGACCTGGGTCCATGATTGGCATAAAGATGTTTCAGTATTTGTGATCTATCTTTTTGAGTCGCTCTAGACTGTCTATTTTAGGTTTTCACCCTAAAGTTCATTCTCTTTTTCCGAAATTGGTAATCTTCAGGCCAACTTGTCTCAGACGGGCTTTGATGTCCACTTCTTTGTAAATCTGTAAGATCTTGAGGTGTTCAAAATGAAGATTTCTTTGTTTATCTTTGCCTCGTTTCTTCTGGTTGAATTTCTTCTTCTAAATTATTTGATCTAAATATAAAGTATATACAATAAACGTATCTATATTTATGATATGTGTACTCTATTTTTTGAGTTACTCTAGAATGTCTACTTTAGGTTTTCACCCTATAGTTCATTCTCTTTTTCTAAAATTGGTAATCTTCATGTCGACTTGTCTTGGATGAGATTCAATGTTCACATTTGTGTAAATCTGTGAGATCTTGAGGCACATAAAATAAGGATTCTTTGTTTATCCTTGTCTCATTTCTTCTGATTGTGTTTCTGTTTCTGGATTGTCTGATCTGAAAATGCAGCTCGTATAACATTGTTTCTCTATTTCCTATTTTCTTTTCTCTTTCAAAATTTACAAGTACACCACCAAATTGTAGTATATTTCTGTTATCCTCTATTTAAATTGGATCACATTTTTTTAACTTTCCGGTATTGCTTGGATTTGGTCATCTTTCTGGTAATTTCTTGATGTTGCAATCTATAGAACCCTCTTTTACTCGATTTGGGCTCGCTTCGGATTGCTTCCTTCCTTCTGATATCCTTTTGATTTTAGTATCTAATTTGTCTGATCCTGCATTGTTCTTCAGGTAAGGTAACAATGTCATTCGTCATCTCATTCTGGGAAGTCTCGAGAAGATCTTCAGGGGGTAGAAGTTTAAAGTCGACTCTTGATTCAAGGATCTTGAACAACAAGTGCATGAGAAGGAATTCTCCTAAAAATGGGAACTATCCATTATCTATTCGCTCATATTGTTCCTCTTTCGGCCTTAATAGACTAACAGAGACTTTCATTTATAATATCCCTACAATATTCAGTCTCTTCTGAATATACAAAACCTTATAATCGGTCTTTGAGATTGCAGTAAAGATGATATCGCATCTAAAATTCATGACTCAATATGTAATGATATGTACATGTGTATTCAAAAAGTTTGTTATATGCACAAGGGAAAGCACGGGTCATCCCTTAAAATGAATAAAATGCATAAAGAATTTAAAGAATGTAAAATTGTATGCTGAAAAAAAAAGAACATAATTTTAAATGCATGCCCTTACAAAATGTCCCTACTACTTTCTGGGCTAAAAGTAGCAAATTGGACTTCATTTCACAAAATGATTAAACACTAAAATGAAAGAGTTAGAAGCTCTCACAACTAAAATCCATCTTGGTCAATCTTCAATCCTTAAACCCTAACCTTAATCAAGTCTCTATTCTTTGAACTTTAAAACTCTCGTATTGATCAAATTCTGCACCAGCTTCTTGAAGTAATGACAGTTCTCAATAGAATGGCCTGGAATGTCACCATGATACTCACAATGTGCAACGACGTTATGCCATGCAGGAAATAAAGTCTCGAGGGGTGTAAGGATATAAGGTCGTACCAGACCTGCCTCGTATAGCTGAGAATAGAGCTCGCCGTATGCAACCAGGAGGGGAGTGAATAATGCTCTGTCTTGCTCCTTTTTAGAGGTCCTTTCTTCTTTCTGATAATTATTTTATGTTTTCTCGATCGTCCGTGGTTGGGAAATAGTGTAATTGAGGGTACTAGTGGAATTAACTTCACCATCATTCTTTCTATCGTACTTCTGGGAATTTTCAACACTAGTGATCCTCCCACTCTTGAGGGCTATCTCTATAGATTCGCCGATTCTGATGAGGTTGGCGAAGTTCTGAGTAGTGTGGTTGATAAGACGGTCATACAATGCTCCTTCTAGTGTATTGATGAACATTGTTGTGATCTCGTGCTCGAGAATAGATGGTTGGATCTGGGCGGCTACTTCCTTTCATCGCTGAACATATTGACGTAGACTCTCATTGGACCTTTGCCCCAAACCTTCAAGCATGATGCGGCTGGGTACCATGTCTGTTACATGCTTGTACTGTTGTAAAAAAGCTTTAGATATGTCTTTCTAAGACTTGATGTTCTCGCGACTAAGCCGAGTGTACCATCGGATTGTAGATCCAGTCAAGCTGTCCTAGAAGCAGTGTATCAAAATCTTCTCATCTTTGATGAAAGCAGCCATCTTACGACAGTACATTGTGAGATGTGCAAAGCGGCACGATGTTCCATCATATTTTTTGAATTTGAAGTTTTGAATTTTGGGGGTAGGACCAAATCAGATACTAGACTTAGCTCACTAGCATCGTTTCTTGCCCCTTTTTGAGTCTAAATGGTCCTTAACCTTTCTTCCATCAAGCGGAACTTCATTTCCCACTTTTTCTCGACATCATGTCTAATCTTCTCAAGCATATTTGGGTCGAGGACTTCTTCCTCACAAAACTGTTCAACGTATATAGGCTGGTTTTCGGGAGCTTAAACTTGTTGGTTAACGGATACTCTGACAGGGTTTGCGTCATTTGGTGTGTTAGATTGAATCTTAGGATGAGATGTAGTACCATCCAACTCGGGGGTCTCTTCATTTCCCACTTTTTCTTTGCCTCGAATATTGCTTAGCAGTGCGGTAAGCTCAAATAGAATGAGTCTTGAGACTGAACAATTTGTGCATTGATACTCTGTTCAATATTCTCAAGGCGTTCCTCTAAGCGTTTCTGACCTCTTTCCAGATTGGTCATACGGTCTTCCATTTGCTTCTTTCGATAGTATATGAGATGATAATGCGGTGTGGCCAGTGTTTTAAAATGCACTGTCACAATATGCACATAATTAAAATGATGTCAAAATAATCAAACGCGTGTATGATGTAGATGCGGATGCAAAATGTATGCATGTGAAGGTATTGATCCCTACTGATAATCACCCTATTGGATTACTCTCACGGGAAAATAGAGGGTCCATTATAATATCAGGAGAAACTAGGCCTATACATCAGTACTAGTCTTAATTCTTATTTCCTATGGCCTTGAACAACATGATTGATCGAGAAATCTTGGTTACATTATGGGTTCCGGATGAAAATCTTTGATCTCCGTGGTTGACCTGGTCTCGTTTCTCACTACCCACCTGAGCGACCTTGCAGTGTCTATGTTGCTAATATTGGTTTTTTCCCGCTGATTTTACTTCCAAAATTCTGAAATATTCCCGGTAATCTTGAATAGTGGTCTCGATCCTCATGAAAGTGGGTCGGTATGGTACTGATCTCTTGTTTTTCTTTTTGCTGTTAAAAAAAACACTTCTTCATTGATGTAATTGAAATTCGGTCCATTACCTTTTTTGGTCAGCGTTTTATACCTGGCTCTGACTGATCCTCGGATGATGAAATGTATTGGTTCTGCATCTTTGACGAACCTTTTCATTGGTTGACCTTTGATGGTTTTCTGTTACATTTTTCACATCAGTTTAGAATCCCTGATGATCATCTTCACGTAGATCTGAAGTACTATTACCTGTTCTCAGTGTATGATACTTGATCTTGACTCGACCTTTGAATGATGAGATGATACTTTTTTTGTGTCTCTAATAATCTATTGATCACACTTTGGTTTTCTGTTACATCCTTCATGCTCTCTTGGAATCTCGGACTAATATTCTGATGTAGATCGGATAATTGCATGATCGTTACCTGGTGTTGACGTTCGATAGACTATAGTCTCAAGCTCTTCGATCGTCTTATAACCGGGGTCTGATGGATGTTAACCGAATCTTATCCCTTAATCGATGTCTCTGATCGGTTTCTAACATTAGGGTTGAGGATTCCAGATACCTCTTTTCCATGGTGAAATGTTTCCTTTGTAGGATAAACCACTCGAATCAATACCCTCGATGCAAGGTGCAAGATGCAAGATGCAAGATACAAGATGCAAGATGCGATATGTGGTGGTGCATGCGAAAAAGGAAATAAAAGCCAAGGAAACCAAGTTAGTACCAGTAAAAATAATAAACGCAAAAATAAATTTAGAAAATTAAATTGCGTAAAAGTAAACAGAGAAAGACAACCCTAGATATCCGTCTAGTTCACCTAGGGTATCCGCTTGGATCTAATGAGGTGGGTAATCTAGTTCTCTATATGTAATATTAGTGCTAATAGGGGACCCGAATTGTCCGAGCTGTCCTCTACTAAGAGTAGCAAGCCTCCGATCATCACCCATTATAGGCTCATCTTGACCGGATTCAATTCAAGGGGACTCGTTCGTTTATGCCCAAACGAAGGAACGATATCCTCACGAAAGCATAAGGTATTGGAGCCCCGAAGGTACTTCGTCTAGGGCCCATACGGAAGAACGGTATCTCCACGAAAGCGCTAGCCTTTTCCCCCCACTTAAAATGACAGGTTTAGATGTCAATTTTAAATGCAGAAAAATAAAAGCACAAATTCAATTGAAAATTAATTTGATCGTCACTTTAGCTCGAAATCTTTAATATTAATAAAACGGTAATTAATTTAAAAAGCTTGACTCACTTCTTTTTGTTTATAAAAAACAAAATTTTTTGTCTCCAGCATAGTCGCCATCTGTAGCGATCTTAAAAAATCCACTATTTAGGATATTCGCTAAAATATTCTTTTCTTGGTGTTGGAAATATTTTCGAGTTCAATTTAAAGATTAATGTCTTCCACATGAGATTTTTTATTTAAAAATGATTTTTGAAAAATTGGAGTCGCCATCGGCCATTTTGGTAGACCGGACACCGTAAAACCAGAGATTTTAAAAATTAGGGTTCGGGAGTCGGTTACGGATGGGGAAGGATTAGCACCCCACACCGCCCAAAAATTGATACTTTATTTAATTATCGCTTTATTAATATTAATGATTTCGGGCTAATTTGACTATCGAATTAATTTTTAATTAAATTTGCGCAATTATTTTAAAGTACATAAAACTAAAGATAAGCGTCTGAACCACTATCACCATATTAGTACTGACCTCGCTTACAACCAAATTTAGGTGCCCACATTAATTAATTAAAAGCATGTCATTATGCATTTCCTAGCAAACATTACATAGTGAAGTAACAAATATGAAAGGAATGTGACAACAGGGAAATAACGTAGTATCCAATAACACTCCAACTACCACACAAGATAAAATAAAAGGCAAATGGAGGAGAAATTATATCATGGGTCAGTCTCACCACGTTATCCATGGGACCGACCAATGATAATCAGCCACCTCATTATTTTTTAATTTTTAAAGTGAAAATTCACCTGAAAAAAAAATATGACATGAAAAAGTTGATGAAGTGGGTAGTTATCATTGGTCGGTCCTATGGACACTTGGTGGAACTGACCCATGATATAATTTTTCCAAATGGAGAGAAAGATTAAATCGGTTATTAATTCTTATGCCTTTTACCTAGCAAAATTTCATCTAATTTTCACATTAATTAGATAGCATGAAAAGTCAACCACATTATTATTCCTTATTTGAGGATCATTATTCACGTAAAATGGTTAATAAAATGGAGACAAACAAAATTGGTGGAAATATAAATGGAAACAGTGAGATATGGCAGGAAATTCGAAATAGAAATTTGCAAAATGTAACGAAATAAATAAGGAAAGATTGAAATAATGCACGAGAAAATGAATGTCAACATTAAAACGTTCAAAATAAAAAATAAAAGGTATAAAGATAGTTTTCACACTTAACGTTTATACTTTTTGTCATTTTGACCCTTATTCTTTTTTGGGATAAATTTAGTCCTTGACCTATATCTTTTTAACAAATAGCTCATTTTTTAACTACCATTATAACTGAACCGTTAAAAATTTAATAATGGTAACATATTATATATGTAATAATATATTTTAAATGACATATAATCTAACCTATTAAATATATACATATATATAAAATATAATTTTATTCCAGTATAAAATATAAAAAAATTAAAATTTAAATAAAATATTAAAAAGTAATTAAATATAAAACAAAAATTTACTAAATATTGTCAACCCTAACTAAACTAAAATATCTTTATAAAACCCTAAAACTCTGATTTAGATTAAAACTAAAATACCTAAATTCTAAACTAAAATAATAAAAATTCAATTTATTATTATCAAAATTCTTTATCTTTGATTAACCGGTAACAAACTATACAAAATCCTTTCTTTTCAGATTATGTTCATATCTTTTTAGATAAAATTTTGATTTTATTATAGTTAAGGTTAAGAATGTTTAGTAGCCTTTTGTTTTAGATTTAATTATTTTTTAATAAATAAAAAATTAATTTTTAATATTTTATTTAAATTTTAATTGTTTTATATTTTTAGATTGGAATAAAACTATATCTCACGTTTATGTATTTGATATACTAGATGTTAAGTCATTTAAAATATATTATTACATATATATGACATGTCATCATTAGTAAATTTTTAACGGTTCAGTTATCATGGTAGTTAAAAAATGAGTTATTTGTTAAAAAGATAAAGGTTAAGGGCTAAATTTATCCCAAAAAAGAATAAGGGCCAAAATGACAAAAATTATAAACGTTAAGGGTGAAAACTATCTTTAAGCCAAAATAAAATTTGGATTAAAAATACAAGACCGATTCAGGACTCAATCGAAACAAAGCAAGAGTTCTGGGGACTCAATACATAACTTTACCCTTGGAAATTTGATCTTAAACTGAAATCGGGATCATATTGCAAATTAGTTGAAAGAAATAGGGACTAGAATCGTGAACCAACCAGGCGAAGACACCTTTTGTGAATTATATAAAAACACGTAGGGATCAAAGTTTTGAATAAACCAAAAACACATTCATTTTGATTTATTTAAAGACCATTTCACCCGAGAAAACCCCTTTTGTCATTTGAAAAATTTTAAATAAAAAATTAAAACCCAAAACGCTCTGTTTCTTCGGATTTTCTAGAAAACAAAGGGGTTTCAACCCAGAAAACAAAATTTCGGCCATTGTGAAAACTATGACCTCGGTGGTGATTTCGGTCACAGACCCTCACTCACCGTCACTGGTCATTCACCTTGTTGAGAAGGTGAGCATTGAAGACTTTGATGAAACCAGGAATTAAACCGAACCCCCCATCCTCTCAGTCTCGCTTCCGCGTGAAAGCTCATCCGAAAAGGAATCACAGCTGGCGTTGAAGACTACTGATCAGGGGAGTGTCTCTCTTTCCTTTTTTGTTTTTATGTGATTTTATTGATGCATGCAAGGAAAACAAAAGAGGAGTTACCAGACAAAACTAGTTTTTCGATTGATAGTAGATGAAAGGTTACAATCTTTTGTTTGGGTCACAATGAATTTTTCTCTCTCACTTTTTTCTTTCCCCGAAAAATACTCTCTTTTTTTGTTTACAAAGATGATGGATTTAAACTCTTAATTCTTTGTCAAATATTTTCCTTCTTTCTTCCTTTTGGTCTCTGTCTTTAGTTTCTTTTGATCTGATGCATTTCTCGTTTGGGATTAAGGATTTGACGTATCCTTTATCTTGTAGACTTTTCAGATGGTGACATGGAGCAAAATTGACCGGCGAGGCAGTAGTGATTCAGGCGATGGCAGCGACTTTGGCAGCAGGCCAAAGGACGATCTTGGAACTCGGAGAGTCACGGGTATCGCGTGAGGGAATTGAAGAGCTGGCGCGTGTGACACGTGACTGGTCCAAAAGCTTCATCCCGATCTGATCTGGGTCGTTGATACGTATTTGATCCAAAGGCTCCAGTGCCTGGCGGCTGCAGCCAAAGATGAAGGTTTATCAAATTATTTAGGGTTTTTTAATGGGCTGGACTCTAATATCTTGGGCCATGTAATATTATTCAAAAATGATTTGTAAATCTGGACTGTTAAGGGATTTAAAATTTAAATGGGTTTTCTTATTTAATTTGTTTGGGCCATCAGATTAATTATAAAGTAAAAACATAAATACATCACAATAATAATAGGCATAAAGATAATTTTAACTCTTAACATTTACAGTTTTTGTCGTTTTGGCCCTTATTCTTGTTTTGGGATAAATTCAGCCCTTAACCTATATCTTTTTGACAAATAACTTATTTTTTAACTAGCTTGATAATTGGACTGTTAAAAATTTAACGATGATATATATGAAATATAATTTTAAATGACATAGTATGTAACCTATCAAATGCACATATATATATATATACATGGAATATAATTTTATTTTAATATAAAATATAAAACAATTAAAGTTCAAATAAAATATTAAAAATTAATTAATTTTAAAATAAAAAATTATTAAACACTCTTAACCTTAACTACGATAAAATCAAAATCCTATACGAATTGTGTTTATATTTTTTAAGATAAGATTTTGATTCTATCGTAGTTAGGGTTAAGAATGTTTAATAATATTTTATTTTAAAATTAATTATTTTTTAATATTTTATATGAATTTTAATTGTTTTATATTTTATATCAGAATAAAATTATATTTCATATATACGTATTTGATAGGTTATATGCCATTTCATTTAAAATTATATTCCATATATCATCGTTAAATTTTTAACGGTTCAGTCATCAAACTAGTTAAAAAAAAGATATTTGTCAAAAAGATATATGTTAAGGGCTAAATTTATCCCAAAAAAAGAATAAAGGCCAAAACGATAAAAACTGTAAACGTTAAGGGTTAAAATTATCTTTATGCCATAATAATATATGATAGTAAACATACATACAAACACGACATAACTTATACGCACCATACTCATTAATACCTTTATACACACAACAAGCCTAACAAACGCACATAATATCTAACATCTATTATATACTTAATACGCCTATATAATACACAAATCACATATGACATTAAAATAATGCATACACAACTCAAATATATAAGAAATACATACAATGGACACATGAACACATATTAGACTCTTAAAATGGAAAACATAAATAACGTACACATAACAAACATATAATAACATAAAATCAAAGGCTCTTATTTGAATTACGAAAATTAAAAATATTTTAAGTTCTTCGGTTAAAAATGGGTGATTACACATAAAAAGTAGAGGATTTCGTTATTGGGTATCCGGTTTTTAGGTATTCGAAAAATTTGGTACTTGATTCTTTCGGGTTATAAAAAATCGATCCGTGTCTCGGTCTATTTAAATCGGGTATATGTTACCGGATACCCGTAAAAGTCAAATACCTGACTAATCGGGTAATAAGCACCCGGTTCATAATTTTTATTTTTATTTTTTTATTTTAAAATTAAAAAAAATTACATATTAAACATATAAGTTTTAAAATTTTATAATACATAATCAAACATATAAATGAGTGATTTAAAGTTGATTTTAGAATATTTGAATTTATATATACATCTATATTTATTAAATTTGTTGAGTTGATCGATGTTGAATAATGGCCAAGAGGGGGGTGAATTGGATATTAAAAATTTGGTAGGAGATTTTCGGTAAAAATCGAGAAATAAAGAACACAATGATTTATAGTGGTTCAAGCTTCGAACAAGCTCTACATCCACTACCTTAGCTCCCACTAAGGATTTTGAAACTAATTCACTATTGAATTCAACCTTTTTCTAGGTTCAAGGGATAACCTTTACAAACAAATCAATTTTCTACCCAAAATTGATTTAGACCTCACAAGGTGTTACAAGAGATTTGGTTTGGCTAAGAAAGATTCTCTCACAAGAAATAATAGCCTTAAATGCAAACAAACTCTCCCCAAACTTAAATTACAACTGATCAAAGTGAAATACACAAGTTGGGAGGCTAAAATATGCAATGAAGTACTTTGAGTTGGATTTGTGTGCTTGGATATTGCTTGAGGTTCAATTCTCTGTGTATGCTTTTGAAAATGCTTCTTTTTATACCTTCTCATTGATTTCTAACCGTTGAAGTTGTTGGGAAAGTAAATATGGACGTTGGAGCTTCATCTTTTCATCATAAATGCACTCTGCAGCAGGTGGTATCGAAACACGGGGTATCTGTTTCGAAACATGCCAAGAAAAGAAAGAGTCATTGTGCATTTAATAAGGGGTGTATCGATACCTGTTTTGATACCAAAAGTTTCTGAGATGCTTGGTATCGAACCCTGTTTTGATACAGGCTAACCATCATTTAAAAATTAACTAACACCAACGGTCGACTCATTTAATGCTTGAAAACAGCCGTTGGGGATTAAGGGTGTATCGATACCTCTATCGATACCAGGAAACGTATTTTTAAAAATTAAAAATAATTTGAAATTGTACCAGGCTATTTCGATATCTGTATCGAAACATGAGTTGACAGAAAGTTTTGGTATCGAACCTTGTTTCGAGACATGTTCTTGATCTCAAGAACAAGCCTTGAAAAATCCCAGGTGTATCGATACCTTACCTCATGGTATCGATACCCTTGTGTAAAAAATGGCTTGTAAGAGTATTTCAAAGTTCTTGGTTTTGACTTAGAGACAAGCTTTGACTTAAGAACCAAAAAGTTATTTCAAAATTAGTCCTTACATTTATTTGTTATATCAAAATAAATTTTAGTTTTACAATCTCCCCTTTTTTGATATAACAAAACCAAAAGGAATTTAAGTTTTGAAATAATTTGGTTGAAAGACTCCCCCTTAATATGTGCCACCAATTTTTTTTTTTTAAATTTGATGGTTTCGAAAACTTAAAGCCATAGAACTTTCTTCCCCTTTTTGTTAGATCAAAATCAATGATAACCAAAATCAATGATAACCAAGGTAATAGAATAAAGCAATCATAGCACTTAAAATATAAAAGTTGAAGCATAATCCATAGCAAGCAAAGTATCCAAAGAAAATATAATCCAACAATAATACAAATAAAACATAGGGAAATAAAAAATAGGTGCATAAGTTCTAATATGAATGCATCATAACTTGTCTTAATAGCTAAAAAGTAAAGCATAAGAGAGATCGAAACGATCAATCATCGGCCATGTCATTACCGTCATCATCATCATCCTCATCATCTTCATCTTCCTCTTGATCTTGATTACCCTCATCATTAAGTCTTTGGCTTTGACGGAGAGCTTCAAGAGATACTCTTAAGGAGTGTCCTTGAGTCTCTAGGCTCGTCATCCTAGTGTTGATAGCATCAAAACCCGAAGTAAATTGAGTGGAAAGAGTGTCAAGCTTTCCATCCATAGAATCCAAACGGGTGTTGAGAGAATCAAACTTAGTCGTGAGGAAGGACAACATATCAAACTGATGAATAGGTTCCGGATCAACAGGAGTATGAGGAGGAGAAGGAGGAGCACCTCGAGTCCACTCACCATTAGAGACATAGACAAAATGAGCACGGTTGAGTGAAGTTTCTCCAATAAGCTCTTTCAAAGATCCCACCTTGTCATAAGAGCAATCGATTTCCAAATGCAAGAATATGGTGCTTAGAATGCACGCATAAGGAAAAGATTGAACAAGGGGGGTAGCACGGTTTTGAATGTGCCACACAATATCCGAGAAAACAATCCGAACAAGGTTTGGTTGAATGCCATCACGGAAACATGTGATCCAAAAACTATCAACTTGACGGATCCTAGAGTATCTCCCATTTGATGGACGAATCCACCAAGAGATGGTAAGATGGAGAAAACGGTCGTGTGCGTCAAGAGATGTAACCGATCCGGTGAAAGGAGCAAGAGAGTCTTTATCATCTATACCTTTATCCTCAAGACCAAAAACATCAAGGAAAGTAGAGACATTAATCTTAAAAGATTTTCTCATAAGATACGATTCAATGGCTACTACTTTACTCTTGTCCGGAGATAGGATACATTTAGCATTGGTGTAAAAGATAAGAACGAGAGTAGGAAAGAACTTGCCGCTATGAATGAGAAAACTCAAGAACTTCCACTCGACAAGTCGGTCATAGTAACGAAAAGGAAATCTGTGTGACGTGATGAATTGAATGTCCATACATCTTTCCTTTTTGAGAGGATAATTCCGAAAAAAGTTGTAGTTGTCCAATATACGATCATTGTCTAGACTCTTAGCATAGACCTTCTCAAAATCAACTCGTGCAACACGAGATGATGAAGAGGATCCGGCTTTGGTACGAGATCGCTTCTTTGGTGCCATGATCTAGGATTAAAAAAATTTTGATTAGTTAAGAACAATATCTATGCTTATATATATAATCCAATTCAATCCTATGAGATAATCTAACAATTCAAGGTATTTAAGAATTTTAAGAATTTTGAAAAACCATCGAAAAACTTATTCGAAAAAAAATTTATATTCGATTAAAATAAATTGGAATTTTGAGAGAAAACCATAGGTTTATTGAAACCCATAAGATAGACATTTAAAACATACTCAAAAACTGATTTTTAATAAACTAAAAACAAACAAAATTAAGATATTTCGAAAGTATACCTTGATTGTAGATTAGGATGAATTTCGTGATTATAAAGCACCGTTTGTTGATATGATGAAGACTTTGATGCGTAGATCAAAATCCCTCAAAGAAAACGTGAAGAAATTGTGTTAAGAGAGGCGGATTTGATGGGATTTTAAAGAGAGGGTCGGCTAGGGTTTTTAGGATTTAAGTTTGGAAGTGTTTTAATGAGATTATAATTAGGTTTAAAGTGTTTTAAAACATCTTCCGACCTCGAGTATCGATACTAGTATCGAAACACCCTGTTCCGATGCTAGTATCGAAACAGAGGTATCGATGCAAGCATCGATGCCTATTCTTCTCGACAAAAACCCAGATGGACTGATGAACAGGTATCGAAATAGGGATTAGTTGTATCGATACCTTCGATCTTTGCTTTGCATTTAGGCTACTAAAAGTACTAGAAATGAGTCTCTAAAGCCCCTAGAAGCATGCATATGATGTAATGACATGTTTATTATGCATAAATAAGTTCATACTCCCCTAGCAACATGCATGGAGTCATCAAGATACAAGAACAATATAAGCATGATTTAATTCAAGATTCAAGCAAGATAAGCAAAAAGATGACACTTAGCAAGTCAAGATAGGCTAGTTAGACCTAACTCTCTCCTAAGGGTCCAAAAACGCTCCTTATCCAAAGGTTTAGTAAAGATGTTCGCTAATTGATTTAAGGTGTTAACAAACTCTAAAGCAACATCATTTTTAGACACATGATCTCTAATGAAATGGTGTCTAATTTTTATGTGTTTGGTTCTAGAGTGTTGAATGGGGTTTTTGGTAAGACATATGGCACTAGTATTATCACACTTAAGAGGTATGATGTCTACCTTAATGCCATAATCTAAGAGTTGTTGCTTCATCCATAACACTTATGCACAACAACTCCCTAGGGATATGTACTCCGCCTCGGTGGTAGATAGAGCTACACTATTTTTTTCTTAGAGAACCAAGATATGAGCATACTACCTAGAAATTGACAAATTCCGGAAGTACTTTTCCTATCTATCTTACAACCTCCATAATCCGCATCCGAATAGGCATGAAGATCAAAAGAAGAAGCTTTAGGATACCAAAGACCTAAACAAGGTGTATCTCTAAGGTACCTAAAAATTCTCTTAATGGCTACAAGGTGTGATTCTCTAGGACTAGCTTGAAACCTAGCACACAAAAAAACACTAAACATAATATCCGGTCTACTTGCGGTAAGGTAAAGCAAAGAACCTATCATAGATCTATACAATTTAGAATCAACACACTTACCTCCTTCATCCTTGTCAAGCTTAGTAGATGAGCTCATTGGAGTGGCTTGAGGTTTCATATTTTCCAAGCCAAAATTTTTGAGCATATCCTTGATGTATTTTGCTTGATTGATGAAGGTGTCATCCTTTCTTTGCTTAATTTGGAGTCCCAAAAAGAATGAGAGCTTCCCCATCATGCTCATCTCGAATTCACCTTGCATTAGCTTAGAAAATTCCTCACAAAAACGCTCATTAGTAGATCCAAAGATAATATCATCAACATAAATTTGAACTACTAAGATGTCATTTTTAAACCTTTTTATAAAAAGTGTAGTATCCACCTTCCCTTTTTCAAAACCTTTTTCTATTAAAAAGTTTGAAAGCCTTTCATACCAAGCTCTAGGAGCTTGTTTCAAACCATATAAAGCTTTTGTTAATTTAAAAACATGGTTTGGAAATTTTGAGTTTTCAAAACCCGGTAGTTGTTCTACATACACTTCTTCATTTATGAAACCATTTAAAAAAGCACTTTTGACATCCATTTGAAAAGGCTTGAAATCATGATAACATGCAAATGCAAGTAGCATCCTAATGACTTCTATTCTAGCTACGGGTGCATAGGTTTCACCGAAATCTATTCCCTCCTCTTGAGTGTAACCTTGAGCTACTAATCTAGCTTTATTTCTTACAATGTTATCACTCTCATCTAGTTTGTTTCTAAAGACCCATTTAGTTCCTATAGTAGACTTATTACTAGGCCTATCAACTAATGTACATACATTACTTCTCTCAAATTGATTTAATTCCTCTTGCATAGCTAAAATCCAATAATCATCACCTAAGGCTTCTTTGATATTTTTAGGCTCTATGCATGATATAAAAGCAATATGATTCATTAATCTAAGAGAAGAACGAGTTGTTACCCCCTTGGATGGATCACCCAAGATTTCACCACTTTTGACATAGTTGAACTCCCTTGGGTAGCTCACTTCCTTTTCTTCAAGCTTCACATTTCCCAAAGCTTCTATTGGAGGATCTTGTGCTTCCTCATTGCTTGGAATCCCATCCACCTTTGATGCTTGTCCATCATTAATGGTTTCAATGATTCCTACATCATCATCATCATAAGAATCCTTCCTAGGAAGGAAGTTATCATCGAAAACCACATGTATAGATTCCTCTACAACTAAGGTTCTTTTGTTGAAAACTCTATAAGCCTTAGAATTTAAAGAATAACCAAGGAAAATAGCTTCATCACTTTTTGCATCAAATTTACCTAAATTGTCTTTTCCATTGTTCAAAACAAAACACTTGCACCCAAAAGGGTGAAAATAGCTAATGTTAGGCTTTTTAGATTTTAAAATCTCGTAAGGAGTTTTCTTTAAAATAGGCCTAATCATTACTCGATTTATGATGTAACAAGAAGTGTTTGTGGCTTCCGCCCAAAAGTACTTAGGTAAATTATTTTCACAAAGCATGGTTCTAACCATTTCCTCTAAAGTTCTATTTTTCCTCTCAACTACCCCATTTTATTGAGGAGTGCGAGGAGCCAAAAAATTGTGGCTAATACCATTTTCATTACAAAAATTTTCAAAACCTAAATTTTGAAATTCGGTTCCATGATTACTTCTAATATGATAAATTCTTTGATCAAGATCATTTTGAGAAATGTTTGAAAATATGATGAAATTTTCTAAGGCCTCATCTTTTGAACTTAAAAATAGAACCCAAGTATATCTAGAGTAATCATCAACAATAACAAAAGTATATGATTTTCTACCCAAGCTAGTAGTCCTAATAGGTCCAAAAAGATCCATATGGATCAATTGTAATACTCTACTAGTTGAAACATCATTAATGGACTTAAAAGAAACTCTCTTTTGTTTACCCTTAGCACATGCATCACAAATTTTATCCAATGAAAATTTGAGCTTAGGTAAACCTCTAACTAGATTTTGGGAGGCAAGTTTCTCTAAAACACTTATGCTAGCATGACCAAGTTTCCTATGTCATAACCATGCATCATTTTCATCACTAGCAACTAAGCATGCATGAGATAAGTTTATGTCATCTAGATGCACCATGTAAATATTTCCTATGCGATGACCTATGAACATTGTTCTATTGGATTCTATGTCAATAATTTTGCAACCATTTTTATCAAAAGAAACATAGAAACCTTTATCACACAATTGATTAATGCTCAACAAGTTATGCTTAAGAACATTAACAAGTAAGACATTTTCAATAAGAATAGAGGAGTGATTACCAATAGAGCTTATACCCTCAATTTGGCCTTTGGAGTTGTCACCAAATGTCACTACTCTACCCTTTTTGAGCTCTAACTCCTTAAATCGTCCCTTGTCTCCGGTCATATGCCTTGAGCATCCACTATCAAGGTACCACATATTTTGACTTGAAGCTTTGGCCTTGAAGCATTGCTCAACCTTAGGCTCATCAAGAGCCATGAGACACAAGTTGGCCACCTCATTGTCCTCATCGGATGATGACTCCTCATCACTCCAAGTGGCAACATGAGCTTTATGGTTCTTCTTCTTCTCAAAACCCTTCTTTTTGTATAGAGGGCAATCGGTCCTAATGTGACCGGGCTTCTTGCATTTATAGTAAATAATTTGATCTTTCTCCTCTTCTTTGCTCTTTGCTTTGAAGTCCCTCTTTCGTTGGAATCTTCGATTCCTATTTGCCCTCATAAGCCTTGTGAATCTTTTGACCACCATGGCCAATTCCTCTAGCTCTTCTTCTTCACTAGTGTCCACTTCTTCTTGTGACAATGAAGCTTTAAGAGCAATCTCTTGCTTCTTTTTCTCTACTTCCCTCTTCTCTATCTTTACCTCTTCTTTCTTTTTCTCTTCTTCTCTTTCTTTCTTCATGATCTCATGGGTAAGAAGGGATCCTACAAGAGCATCTAGCTTTAGAGTCTTCAAGTCCTTGGCTTCAATGATAGTCGTCCTTTTACTATCCTAAGACTCGGGAAAAGAGTAGATAAGTTTCCTCACGAGCTTCTCTTCCGGAATGATCTCACCAAAACCTTTGAGACCATTGACAATCACGGAAAATCTATCTAACATTTTGGTGATGTCTTCATCCGGCTCCATCTTGAAATTTTCATAGTTTAGGTTGAGAAGACCAATCTTTGTTTCATTCACATCATTGGTGCCCTCATAAGTTGTCTCCAAGGAGTCCCAAACTTCTTTGGCACTTGTACATGAAGACATCTTGGAGTAGATGTCGGGGCCTAAAGCACAAAAGAGAATATGAAGAGCTTTATCATTTGTGGACATTCTCCTTCTTTCTTCATCGGTCATCTCGTTCCTCTTCTTAGGCACTTGTCGATCTCCTTCTTGCTTCATAGGGATAGAGGGTCCATCTTCGATTATATCCCAAAGGACATAATCATTGGAGTTGATGAATAGCCTCATCATATTCTTCCAATAAGGATAGTTGTCCCCATTGAAGAAGGGTGGTTTGGTGATGGAGTGAGACTCGTTCCACGAACCGGAAGTGGAGGCCATTAGATTCTTGTTGTAGAGATAATCAACAACCCTTGGATCTTCTTTGGTGGAGGTGAATCCCTTCAAAGATCTAGCTCTGATACCAATTGTTGAGTTGATCGATGTTGAATAATGGCCAAGAGGGGGGTGAATTGGATATTAAAAATTTGTAGGAGATTTTCGATAAAAATCGAGAAATAAAGAACACAATGATTTATAGTGGTTCAAGCTTCGAACAAGCTCTACATCCACTACCTTAGCTCCCACTAAGGATTTTAAAACCAATTCACTATTGAATTCAACCTTTTTCTAGGTTCAAGGGATAACCTTTACAAACAAATCAATTTTCTACCCAAAATTGATTTAGACCTCACAAGGTGTTACAAGAGATTTGGTTTGGCTAAGAAGGATTCTCTCACAAGAAATAATAGCCCCAAATACAAACAAACTCTCCCCTGATCAAAGTGAAATACACAAGTTGAGGGGCTAAAATATGCAATGAAGTACTTTGAGTTGGATTTGTGTGCTTGGATATTGCTTGAGGTTCAATTCTCTGTGTATGCTTTTGAAAATGCTTCTTTTTATACCTTCTCATTAATTTCTAACCGTTGAAGTTGTTCGGAAAGTAAATATGGACGTTGGAGCTTCATCTTTCCATCATAAATGCACTCTGCAACAGGTGGTATCGAAACACGGGGTACCTGTTTCAAAACATGCCAAGAAAAGAAAGAGCCGTTGTGCATTTAATAAGGGGTGTATCGATACCTGTTCGAATCCAAAAGTTTCTGAGATGCTTGGTATCGAACCCTGTTTCGATACAGGCTAACCATCATTTAAAAATTAACTAACACCAACGGTCGACTCATTTAATGCTTGAAAACAACCGTTAGGGATTAAGGGTGTATCGATACCTCTATCGATACCAGGAGTCGTATTTTTAAAAATTAAAAATAATTTGAAATTGTACCAGGCTGTTTCGATATCTGTATCGAAACATGAGTTGACAGAAAGTTTTGGTATCGAACCTTGTTTCGATACCTGTTCTTGATCTCAAGAACAAGCCTTGAAAAATCCCAGGTGTATCGATACCTTACCTCATGGTATCGATACCCTCATGTAAAAAATGACTTGTAAGAGTATTTCAAAGTTCTTGGTTTTGACTTAGAGATCAAGCTTTAACTTAAGGACCAAAAAGTTATTTCAAAATTAGTCCTTACATTTATTTGTTATATCAAAATCAATTTTAGTTTTACAAAATTTTATCACTAAAATAACGTTAAAAGTATTAATCTCATTTTTTCTTTCGGTATTAGTAAATTAATAAAAATTTATTTAAAATTTTTAAAACCTAAAAGTATATAATATAAACATGAAACTAATTTAGAGATTTAAATTTAATTTTAAGTATAAATATTAAAAAAATCTAAATAAAAATATAATTTAAAACTAAAAAAATATATAATAAAACTAATCGAATCGAGTCGGGTACTCGAAAATTCAAAATTTTTGGTCCAAGCCCGGCCCACTAATTCTCGGATCGAGTAAATTTTGTCAGAAATTACTTGGTATTTTTGTTTTGGGTTATCGGGTCGAGTAATTTTAAACACTCCTAATAAAAAGGTTACTCGCACTTTTTTCTTTTGATTTTTAAGATTTTATTATAATTAATTCGAATTAATCTATATCGTATACTTTAAATTTTATAAGTGAGTTTTTTAATAAATTTTTTACGCACAATATCTTAAATTCAATATTTATTTTAAAAAATAAATTATTTATCTTTTAGATAACCATGTTGGTAACTACTCGCATCTTTTCTCTCGAGCCAAAACTTAAAATAAAATAAAGTCAGCACGTCATATTTACTATTATTATCTTATAAATATTTTCCTCTAGTATTTGTGTTTAATATATTTAAAAACATAATATTTTTATAAAATTAAGTATAACTATATTACTAATTATTAAATTTCAGGCAATATTTGTTTTAGTCTGACTTGTAAAAGTTTCAAATTTTCATTAATTTTTTTAAAATTATTTTTTATTTTAATAGAGGGTTAAATCATACGGTCACTATTTTTCCTTTTGTAAAAAAACTGTAACTTCTTTTATTACCGTGGTGGATTGTCATTCTTCAAGACGCTTTTCCGGAATTATTTTTGCTTATGATTTACGCAGTTGAGATCAGGGTCAATTTTGGATCCCTAAATGTGTGCGGTACGCAAGTTACTTATCGAGCGAATCGATCTCAATTTGAGCATTACTTTATTTATGTTCGTTAGATTTTTTTATTGTTCGATTTTAATCTATTATTCGTTATGCTCGTTAAAATTATGTTCAATTCGTACTTATTAAAATATTTTGTTGTTCAACTCGACTTATCTTATTAAGCTTGATTTGTTGCTCGTTAAACTCACTAAAAAACTTATCTTATTTTTAACTAAAAGTAAAATGTAATAATATTATATGAGACTTAATATTAACATAAATCTAAAAAATTAACCAAAAATATCAAAAGAGTGTATAAAACACTTTTAAAGTCTATATTCGAAAGTGATAATTCATAAATACTCTGAACTATTATATTAAAATTAAAATAAAAATTCATAAATTAATAATTATTATTTAGATTATTTTTTGAATGAAATATTTTAAAGTAATTACTAAAACCTATTTTAAAAATTAACAAGTTGCTTACGATCATATCGAGTCAAGGTATTGAGTCAAGTTCGAGTTTGATTCAAACCAATCCAAATCGAATATCTATTAAATAGAGTTCGAACATCTCACGAGCTGCTCAACTCGTTGAGCAGCCCTAACCATAAGACACAATTCTTGTGTTAGTATAGAGAGAATGAAATTTCTTGTAACTTACTATGTACTCAAAATGCTAAAATAGATTTTAAGTTCAAAATTTTAAATATATAAAAAATTTATATATCAAAATTAAATGTATAACACAAATTTATCTGGATTAATTAAGATAAAATTTCAAACAATACAATATACTAAATGTAAAAAATATAATACGAAATAACTTTATAAATTTAAGACTCGAATCAATTCTCATCATTTTTGGGTGGGGTTGGGGGATACACGGGATTAGTGACATTGATATTGATTTTAAGGTTCGAGGTTTAAAGATTTAGGATTATTTTATAATTTTTGAAAATTTTAAATTATTGTTTAAGTTAATTTATTTTATTTTATGTTTATGTTTAAAATTAAAAAATAATAAAACAAAAATCGAATATGAATCTATTATTGTTTGATAAATTTTTTAACGATGTTATCTTAAAAAACTAACAAAATAAAACTTTAAACATATATTCCAATAAACACTTATTTTAAAAAATATATATAATTCGAACATATATTTATGAGTTAATCCAAATACTAAAAATGCATAATATTTCACTTAAGAAGTAAATTAATACTAACTAAATAGAAGTTCAAAATATAAGTATGATGAGCACTCATTTTTACTGGTATACAAGACTAGTACATATGTTTATATATTTTTGAAGGCATTAAAAAACATGTTTGATTAACTTGTAATTGGCTTAATGTATTATGTATTATTTAATATGAAAATTTTATAGAAAAGTATAATAAGGAGTATATATTTGTTAGATGTGATATTTTAATATGTTATAGAATTTAATAGGTAAGTTGTGTTATATTTATCACTAACCCATAAATAATATTTATTTAACAAGTTAGTTTTATGTCAATTTTGTTAATTATATCTCATACTACTTTTAAGGATTTTATATAAATATAAATATTCTAACTCTAAATACTGAGGGTGCATTTCGCTCGTAATATTATTTCTAGGAATAGGATTTTCAAAATTATTTATTACTTACATTATTACTGAGAATATTATATTATTTTGTTTGATTTATTTAACAAGTATGTAAAATTACAGTATTTGATAGATGAATTATAAGATTACTAGAATACATGTTTTTATAAAATTATCCTTAGAATATATTTTTTTAACTAATTAATTTTTTAATGAATTTACATCAATATAAATTAAAAAATTACATATTTAGTAACCCAAATATGTCATGATATTGTTTTAGTACACTGATTATTGTTTTTGATAAAATGATATCTAATATTATATTTTTATTCTATTTTGATTTCCCGATCATTAAAAATCATTAAAAATTAATAAAAATGATGACCTGATTTGGTATAATCATAGTTTTAGTTCAAAATAGTTATATATGTTATCAATTTAGTCTCAAAACCATCAATTTTAAGGGTAAAACATATATTAATTTTAATAGAATTTTCTGTCTCGTCCTTTTTCCACCCTCTCATATTTTCGTTAATATCCCGATCATGAAGCTTGAATCCTCCGATGGATCTCATATTAGACCCATTGATTCTCAAATCCTAAAGTTTTGAATGTCTCTAGTGTATTCTTTAAACTTCAAAATCCAAAAAAAATCAACAAAAAGAGAAAGAAAAGGAAAAAAAATGAGAAATTTATAATTTTAATCCAAAAATTAAAATAATAATTAAAATGATAAGATTTTAAACTAGATTGATAGATTCTATAAGTTTTGGGAATAAAATTGTTATTAATCTAAACTGTGTTGTTATTTTCGTTAATTTTAAATAGCGGAGGTACCAAACAAAAACAAAAACGTAATACTAAATACCATTTTACCAAAAATAATAATTAAGATACTAAAACAATAAAACATGCATGGTTAATGTACTTAAATATGTAGTTTTCCCATGCAAATATACCAACCCTAGAAGAGAAATTATATCATGGGTCAGTCCCACCACGTCATCCATGGGACAAACCAATGATAACTATCCACCTCATTATTTTTTAATTTTTAAAATGAAGATTCACTTGAAAAAAAATATGACATGAAAAAATTAATGAAGTGGATAGTTATCATTGGTTGGTCCCATGGATACGTGGTGGGACTGACCCATGATATAATTTTTTCTATTCTAGGAATACTGAACCATAAACTATAAATTCCAAAACCTCAAACCCTAAATCCTAAACTATATACACCAAACCATAAAACCTTAAACCCTAAATCCTAAACATTAAACTCTAAACCCTAAACTTTGAACCATATATATCATAAACCTTACGCCCTCAACCATAAACCATAAACTCAAAATCTAAACCTTAAATCCAAAGCTAGCTTTTTTATGATGGGATTAAAGCTACTTAACTTGGATGTTCAACAAATAATAATGAAATTATAAATGAAATTGTAAAAATCACACAGCAAATATTCACAAGTGATTTTTTTTGCAAGTCTAATCATTTTTCACATGTTCAACACCACTTAACTTTCTCTTTTAGAATCTGATCTTCTCACATTTACTATCTATCAAGTCTAAGACTGTTGAGATCACATGGCCAAGAGTCAGTATCACCATGGAGATATGGATGATGAGAAATACAAGTGCCAAAGGGCAATAAGAAGCTTGCCTTTTAGATGGTCGTATTCGAATCACATTTTAAACCACTTTGGCTTAGCAGATCTTTTATCACTCGGTTTGCTAGCTTGAACAACAGGGGAGGTCGCTGTACTGGCACCAGCAGCAGTTTCTGGGACGGATTGAACCGGCTCTGGCTGCTCAGAACTGGCGATGAACTCCAAACCTTTCAAGGACATGACATCGTCTAGAAGGAAGGTGGCTGAATTGGGAGCTGCATCATCATCACCTAAACATTTCAAAGCAACATTAACCGGTGTGAATCATAATGGCAATCAGATAACTTCCAATCGATGGAACTAATAGGGGGATCAAACAAAAATAATCGGGTAACTAACCGTTTGGGAGATCATACGAGAAATACACAATTGCACCCGGAATGAAACCGGCAGAGAAAAAATCCTGTGTCATGTCCCTTATTTGCTTCTTAGGAGGTGTAGTATCTGAAACATTATCAGATGACAGACATTCAATTAAATCCAGTGGATGCACAACCAACATTCAGTTACTATTACAGAAAAAAGTGTTTATGCTTAAATATGCTTACACAAATAAAACGGTAAATCCGGTCGAGCAATCACTTTCTTGATAAGGTCAACCAAGCACTGAATTGCCTCTGATGGATGAAATGTGACCTCTAATGTGTGGTTATCAGGAAAGTGAACCCTTATCACAGCCTGCACATGAACATCAAAACTTATCAAAAAAGGAAAGTAATACAACCTACTCGTCTCTATGTTTCATTACTTATCCTCGATAAAGTTCTATCATAATTGGTATCTAAGCACTCTAAACAAGTAAACAACTAAGAGATCTGTAAACGGAGTGTCAAACATCAACTAGAAAGTACCGTTGTTATTCTTGATCTTCGGGCTGCCTCTTCTGCTTCTCGAATTTTCCTTGTCTTCAAGAACTTATCTGTTAACAATTTTATCCACTTCAAACACTGTAAGTACGTCTCCAACAAAGAGTGCCACATTCATTTTGTCGTAACTGAACCCCAATATCAACTAATAAAAAAAATCTAATTGAATCTTAGATGAAGTGATATAAATGATTACGTGTTTTGTTCATTGGCAAAATTACCTTCCTTTTTAGTTGCCATCACTCGACGATAATCTTCTGCAGTGAACTCGTAGAAGTCATCCGACTCCTCTGCCCAGAAAATAACATTGCATTTGATCAGTTAACTAAATAAACTGTCAGTTTCAGTCAATAGGCAAGTTAAAAAGTCTGAAAATATGTTTTGACGGGCAGTACCGGTGTTGGGCACTTCATTTCGAGTTAACAATGGTCCTGCAGTTTCAAATACACGAATTTCCCGTCCAAATTTCTCTTTTGCAGCAGCAAGTTTAGCCTAAAATCATAGCAAGGAAGTCAAAAACGAATAAAGTGTGTAACAACAGTCTGCAATCAGCATATGGAATATCAGACAAGTTAAGGAGTCTCCAATGAAATTCCTAATGAATAGCTTCGCCGAATATAATTGCATAAAGGAAAGCCAAAGCTGCATCTATGACACTTATGACAACCATATGACTAATATACTTATCCCTTCTACAAACACAAGAGGCAGCACAAAATGCAGTAGGAACTAAGATTTAGTAAGATTCAACAACTTCATATTCACTCGAAGAATCAAACAACAAAGGGGAAGAAATAGTTTTCCTCTTTTTTAATCTAATTACTCATATTAACTCTTTAACATCAATTTCACCTCCTCAATAAAGATTGCAAAACCAACCCATATGAAGTTTAATTCCATCATAATTAATCTAATTTGATTTATCTTTCATGTTATACAAGTTGAGCTCAACTAGAAATAGAATGAACCTAAACTCTCCCTGAAATCATCATACGAAATATATCTATTTCCATCTAAAATCAAGAAAAATAAACAAACCCAGTTGATTAAACAACAAGAAGAACCAGACCCACCATATGAATTAATAATCAGAGAAGGAACCCGGATCAACCTAACACTTAAAACAAGATTTTGGACACCAAATACAAAAATATTAAATCAAGAAAAAAGTTAAAGGGACAAACTTTAGCTGATGCAGCCTCCATGGAATCAATATTTGTGAATCTTCTCCTCTTCAAAGGCAGTGGCGAAAAACCATCTACAATCACCAGCTGCAGATGCAATTTTCCACTTCGTTTTCTTCGTCTTTTTTCCTTGCTTCTGTAAAAGCTCCTGCTAGCTTGCTTTGCCTCTACGAATTTCCTTTTAGTTTTTCTTCTTTTGTACAGTTTATTCCTTTCTTCTTTTAGATAACAAAGATTATTTGGGCTTTAAATTTGTTGGGTCAATTGACTTTTGGGCTAAATTTGTTAGTATAAATTAAGTTTTTTTTTTATTAAAATCACTTTTCTGAAAATTACTTTTAAATTTAGGATTTTATTTAATTATTTACTAAAATGATATTTTTTATTTATTGAATATATTAAAATAAAACTTAAAAAATATTAATTAAAAATTTTAACTACGTATTCTAAAGATTATTGACTTTTAATTTTATTATTTTAACTTTTTTTATTTTATTAATATTAAATGTTATAACATATTTTATTTTTTAAATATTGTATCACGATTCAGTACCAACTTGCCTTATGTTTGGTGAATAGAAATTTTTGGCTCTTGTCTTATGCTCTTATTTATACTTCACACAAAACAAATAAATTTAAAATTTAAGATTAAGATTTAAAGTTACAGTTTAGAGTTAAAATTTAAAAGAATTAAAAATATTATATTTTTTATATTTTATAGTTTAGTATTTAATATTTAATATTTATTTTAATTTTTTTAATATTAAGATAAAAATAACCCTGAAAAACAAAACGATAATTTTTGTTCATCTTTGGTTGCAAGCTTGTAGTTTTTCCCATGAGTAATCAATATTTTTATAACTTTTTTAAAGTTCGTGGTTGTTTATTATTGCTTTGAGTATAGTTCAGATGTTTTTTTAAACAAAACAATGTAAATAATGGTTTGTTAATGAAATATTAATTAATTTATTTAAAGTATGTAAGACAACTCTAAAAATACAGATTTGATACTTTAAAAATATCTAAGACAACTCTAGCTATCAATAATGGATGATATTATGAGATCTTTAACTAATGTTCTAATGTAATATCTACATGAAAAAAGTCTAACTTACGATAAGTCCACGGTGTTACTAAAAACGTTAAGTTTTGGAACTTGTCCAAAAACATAAAATGTTCACATTCTTTTGATAGTGTTTTAGTTTGTTTTTTTTTTTGTAATTTTTGACAAGTTTTGATACTTATAGAATAAGTTTTGTCTGAGCGGAAGACGAGGAAAATTGCAGAGAACATCAAGTTGAAAACATTTTCCCTGGATAAATAACAGTTAAAAGTCGATACGGATACTCCGGGCATCAATACCTTTGCTTGTTTGCCTCAACTCCTGGTTTCGACAACCATGGAGAACCATGTTCATGTTCTTTTGAGAACTCTCTATTTTTCTTGAAGTATACATGTTCGGTTCGATATTTGTATCATGACATGTTATTTGATGATGAAACTTTGAAAAATTTGAGGATACGTTTGTCGGTAAAATACTCGAACTCGAGTAACATAGATGGAGAAGCTAAAGGTACATTGTCTGGTTAAGATGTCCCAATATTGGAAGCATGTTTGAGGGAGAGAGTTAGCTGTTCGGTAGGAACCAATGGAGTCATGTTCTACGTTCGTACAAGGTATTCTCTAGTTTTCATCTTTTGGACATGATTGTTTGAATGTTAAAACAATCTTGTTCTTGTAAGGAAATATGTGTCAATCTTAATAAACATGTCCGAATACAACCGATTTGTTTGTTTCGAATCCGGATGATTAAATCCGAGAAAGAAAACGAGGATGAAATGCAATGGTAGGAAGACAGAAACCTGGTGGAGGAAGGCAGAAGGTGGTGGAGTTTAGTTCAAATTTCAGGCATGTTGAAACAGTTGTCTGGATAGCAAATGGTACGAAATGCCACAATCAAGTTAGGACACTGCTGGTAGAAATTCAAAGCTTTGCTTAGTATTGGGAACGCCTTAATCAAATTTTGCCATCTTTCATTTCATTTCTATGACTCCATTTTATTAAATATTAGTTATTACCGATATATAAAATTAAACACCATTAATATATAAAATATTTGTTTTTTTTTTACATAAGTTGAGTTTAAAAAGTGATTAAATACAATATTTAATTTTCTTATATTTTAAAAGACGGATGTGGGTATTAATATTTGTCTTAAGACAAAAAAAAAAAAAAAGACTTTGAACTTTTGAAATAAAAAAATTAAATGAGTCTTTAAATTATTTTTTCATATAATTAAACTTTTGAACTAATAAGTTTAAAATTAAACTCTTGAATTAAAAAATTAAATCAATTAATCTCTTTGAACAACTTTTAAAAAAATCAAAATTATTTCTTTTATAATTTTTAAGTGTTTTAGAACTTTTAATTTTTTAAATAAATTAAAATAATTCAAAAAATAGCACCAATAGATTCAAAAGACTATTAAAATTTAATGATCAATATTAGTCAAAAATACTTAATTGATTTTTTTTTTCTGATTTAATGACATAATTGATTATTTTTAATAAAATATAATTTAATTTCTTAATTCAAAGATTTAATTGTATGAAAAAATTCAAAAATTTATTAATTTATTTTTAAAAGTTCAAAAACTTTTCATACTCTTAAGTCTTGATATTTCATTATGATTAAGAGAAAGTCGGGGGATTTAATATATTTTAGATAGCTATAAAAATATATTTTAGATATTTATTTTGATTAAAAAATATTTTAAATATTTAAATAAAAAAATAATATATCTTAAATAATTTTTATAAAAGACACTGAATCATTTCTAGAGTTAAATAGTTTCACATTGCTGTGTTTGGTTCTGAGATTCATTTTCCACATATCCTACAAGACCTACAGATTAATTCACTAAACTCACGACATTACTTCGTTAATATTACTTTATTACACATTTATGTCATGACTTGAATAGAGTAATATTATGACCAACATAAATTACTTCATCTTCCATGATTCCTGGAATTGTCTCCCAGGGTTAAACAAGAATAAATATTCACCAACAACTTTTCTTTTTGGTTTAAACAAGACTTCAAGCTCAGAAAAACGTGTACCAAACAATCTATCTTCGTATTAAAATTCAAATTCATATAGATTTTTTTTTTCATTTCTTAAAGATAATTACACAAATCGAATCAATTATTTCGATAATCAGTCTGGCAAGTTGTAAATCATAACATACATGCATGCAGAGACGGAGTTAATATGAGTAGGGAGGGACAATCATGTTCTCACCCTGAAGAATTTTTTCACTTTTTCCCCTATTTAAGTTTTATTTATGAATTTGTCCCTCATTTTTAATCATTTGTATTTTATCACTCAACCCTAAATCCTGACTCCGTCCTACATGCATGTGTCACGCCTAAAAAGAGGCAAGAAACATTAATTCTACATCGGAAAAGAAAAGGGAGGTCTTAGAATATATATACGGTGACGCTACATGTCTTTTAGGAAGAGGGTAGTGATCCCGTGACATATGCACGACGACTACATGCATCATGACGAAAACCTCTCGAGTATTATTTCTCATGTTAGCCTTGTTGTTTGATGATGATTAATGCTCTTCAACACATAGATTTAACACAATTAACCTTCATTTTGATACTAAACTTTGTTGACATTAGGGATTAATAGCTGATTAAACAACATTATTTCCAATTAGAACCCTAGATTTTGAAAGAAAAATATGCATCATATGGAATTAAGAAAGCTAATGGAATTATCACTACTCCTGTTGCTCACTACTTCCACTCCAGTTCTTAATAGCCTGCAACACTGCTTGTTTCACCACTTGAGCATCAACGCAGTCTCTTTGTTCTTCATTCTGCAAAAAAACAAAACACAATCATTGATGTAAATGTAATATTATGATGCACATCAGGTTTTTCAAGCATTATTATTCATGTTGCCATAGAAAAATGGGTTCAGATTATTACTTCACCCCCAACAGCTTGTAATCTGAAACTGTCAGTGCAAGAAACCCTAGCTTCAAGAACATTAAGACCCAGTTCTTGAAAGGCTTCCAACACAGAAACAAGTAGACCTGGACAGCTCTTGTCTGAAAATACATTTATCAGATAACCCTTCTCTAGGGCTTCCACTGTCACCTGCTGTAAACAATACACGTGAGAAAAGAAAAGATTAAAATGGAAGTAGTTTCATTAAGCCATTAATTACTGCAAGTACTAATACGTTTTTAATGGAGAAAAGGTACAGTATTGGCTAGAAGCACAGAAGGAAGAACAGTCCAAAGAAGATTCAATGGCGAAAGGAAACAAGCTAAACTAAATAGAAATATTACCATAGGCAAAGGATTTCGATTATTTGAAGTTTGTGCAGCAGCAACATCTTGATTCAATCTTTCTACTTTCTGCTTTAGCTCTTGGATGTACTTGGATGCATCAACTATAATTGAAGCTTTGTTCATCTGCCATACATGTTCAAGCCATTTCCAGTGATTTCCATCATGAAATACAAGCAATACATATTACAGGTTTCATCAAATGCCAAATAAAATTGTTTAACAGATAGATATATAGGTGTGCAGAATTCAAAGAAGAAATAAAGAGTGAATCTGTTGGATATATAGCCAATTGGGAGGGACTTTTACAGCATGAGAATTAGTAATGGAACGAAGAAGTTGCAGTTTCTCATGCAGTCCTGCTCTCTTGTGCTCCCTAGAAACCATTGATCTTTCCTTTTCCTTTTCAAGTCTTGGCACTGAGGTTGTTATAAAAAGAAAGAGGAGGATGAGCTCTCAAATCTATAGGATCCTACTGTTTACTTAGACACATGAATGCCTCAGTTTCTTCTCACCATAATATATATAATTTATAGATTGTATTGGCTTACCAAGATTGCCCTTTTTGTTAATATAGTTTTCAATAATATTGTTATTGCTATTAGAATACACCTTAGCCGGGTATAAATTGTTTGTATTTTATTGTGCTTTTATTGATGCTTCACTTTACGATAATAGGTTTAAAGTTTAGGGTTTGAGGTTAGGAGTTGTGGTTAGGGTTTAAGAAAAGGTTTAGGGTTTAGAATGTAAAGTTTAGGGTTAAAGTTTAGAATTTATTTTTTTATAATTTTTAGTGTGGGACGTAAAAGGAGGTATAATTAGGGTTAAGGATTTCTACTCACCTTAGCCACCTTGATTTGCGAACAAAAATCTCTTACCTCTATTTATGCCTCCTTCCATGCCCTACCTTAAAAAATCTTTTAAAAATTAAATTCTAAACCCTAACCTTAATTTCATATTCTAAGCCTAAACTCTACACCATACACATAATTCCTTAAACCTTAACTATAACCTCTAAACTTGACCTTTAAACCTTAAACCCATTATTTTAAAGTAGGATACTGAAAAATATAATAAAAGAACAGACGGTTTCTACCCAGATTTGCAATTCTATAATACTTAAAGCTATATATTCTATAAGTTATTATAATAACAACGATAATATCAATCGAGTTAATATTCGATCCAGATTAAAGGGTACTTGGGGAAACCATAAAGTGCAAAGAGGGAATCATGAGCTCGTGATGAGGGAGAGCAGATGAAAAAGCATCGAAAGAAGTGAAGGAGAAGCAACAAAAAAATAAGGATATGTTTAATTTGTTTGAGATATTTGGAATGACTCCAAACACTACTCACGGGCTATTTTTAGATTTCACTTTCTCTCCAAGGCGCACAAAAAAAATAAAATAAAATAAAAATATGTCTATGCATATCATCCTCCATCTCTCACTACCAGCTAGCCGTCACCTCTTCCTTTGTCTTTTCTCTCTCTACACACGTGCCTTTCCCAACCCTTGAGAGTTTCTAACCATGTCATGCAAAATCTTGTCTTAATTTCTTCAGTAAATTGTACACGAAGCTCATAATCTGTAATTCATGGCAATAATTCAACAACTCGTATCTGAACATGTCACGAGATGTTGTATGTGTGTGTATATATATTACATAAAATGGGACAATTTGTTGATTTTTGATATGTCTGAGCGAGTTGAGAATCCAGCATTGTCTCCATTACAGGGCAGGGACAAATGATGTGTGTACCCTCTTATTCACATGTGTGCCCTAGCACCCTCCCCACCTTCGTTTTCATTACAAAAAAAC
Organism: Abelmoschus esculentus; assembly: GCA_035048815.1. Lineage (NCBI taxonomy): Eukaryota > Viridiplantae > Streptophyta > Magnoliopsida > Malvales > Malvaceae > Abelmoschus > Abelmoschus esculentus. The sequence continues at coordinate 18,709,743 of JAUCBN010000005.1, forward strand.
AATATTCTCCTTATATGTACTCTGTCTCTCTCTTCCCTTCCATCATTTCTTGCTCTTATTATCAGTTTTAAGACATTTCATTTTGAACCAGCTCCATGCATGTAAGAGACTAATGCACAGGCTTGATGAAAGGTTTCGTTTTTCTTATTTCTTGACTTGGAATTTACGTACACATGCATGTGTTCTTAATTAAACAGGGTAAAGTCCTTCGAGTTTAATCATGGTTCGACTATTGGGGGTGAGAAATTATATCATAAACTATTTTCATCACGTTATCTATGATCTCAACCAGTCAAATTTATCCATCTCATATTTTTAAGGTGAATCATCATCACCTCTTTCCTACTTGTAATACGTAAGTGGATAGTTATCAAGCAGTTACTTAAAGATAAACGGACCTGATTACATGGACCACGAATAACGTGATAAAAATAGTTCATGATATAATCTCTCGTGTTTAGTTGCTAAAATGTTGGAGGTTGAGAAGTTTCTGTTTCGGATTTCAGTCTTGCTTTGGACATGATCCATAAAATATGGAGACTTGTAGGGTTGACATGTTAGAGGGTTACGGATTTAAGTTGAGTGTTCGAACTATATATCGAATATAAATTATTATTATTTCATGTATAAAGAAAAAAAATACTTCACAAACATGTTTAATTTTTGTTTCTATTGAGGTTGCACCTCTTTTATTTAACAAACCTCATTGTTTACCGAAAACTCTAAACCCTAAAAGTCACATATATATAAACCCTAAATTATTCATATTTTAAGATGAATACATTTTTAGTTCTTAAACCAAACATTTAAATCTTAAATTAGGCTCACTTGTCGAAAACAATTTTTTCACTACCATAAAATATTTTCTTTTAAAATATATTTTTTACCTATTTAAAATGCGTTTGTATTGTATATATGGATAGAATCAAGTTACACAGTATAAAATTCTCTAAATAGCCAATTACACAATATAAAAAGAAGATACGGGGTTTTAACTATTTCGAAGAATTACTTCCTTGAAAAATAACCTCAAATGAAGTAGCCGATTACAAGCTTTTATATTTTTAATTTTTGTTCACTGTATATATATATCCTATGCTTTTTCAGATAAGTTATGGATTGTTGTGAGTTTGTATCTCAAGAAGTCCCGTGAATTTTCACTCCGTGAAAGTACATATTCACATGCAAAGGTAACAATGGAAAACAAAGATTATAAATCTATAAACTTAAAGCATACGTGTTTAGGGTACAGATGCATGGAACAAAAAACAAGTAGAGAAACGCAGGGAATAAAACAGACAAAAACATAACAGGAAAAAGTAAAAACACACACGAGATCAAAGTGTTATATATATATATATATATATATATTTGATTTTATAATAGAAATTTTTTTAGTTTTATATTAATTTTAGATTGTTGGACAAATATAAATTGATTATTGAGAATAAACGTAAAAAATGGTGAGATTTTTAAGAAAGAAAAAAATGTATATTGTTAACCGTAAATTTAAACTCATTCAGTGATCTTAAATTAATGCACAATTTTATAGTTTACATAGTGTAAGTGGATCATAATCATTTTTTGTAACTAGATAAAATTTATTAGTTTTACAATAATTTAGGACCATTGGATGAGTTTTATTTTTTTTTCCGGTTGTTCTTCCGGATTTCAAGGCTTTACTCTAATTACTTTAGATTGATTTGCGTCACACGTTTAGTTTTGGTGGATGAGTTTTCCAACATAGATTTTTTACATACTTGTTTCGAACTAAAGACATATTTAAGCAAAATCAAACTGCTTACCGGTTGAACCAACCATATTGGTTAAAATTTTATAAATTTTATACAATATAAATTGATCATAACCAAAGACGAGGGAATTAAGAGGTTGAGAGGGCAAATTACCCCCTCACCTTCAAACAGAATATTTTTTCACTTTAATCCTCTTATATAAATTATCTTTAAAATTATTTTTTTAATTTATTTCTTATACTTTCAAATATTTATATTTTGTCTTAAACCTTAAATCTTAATTCTATTCCTGATCGGCTGATCGTAACCCTAAATACAAAAAGTTTTTTTCTTTGATATTGAATTTAACACATTTAAATGTCACATAGTATGATAATTTATGATACTTGGTATATTTCTAACATTCACTAAGAGTCATTTTCAAGAATCAAAAGAATTTTTTAATTACTTGTGTATGTGTATAGAATCTAAGGGTCGTTTTCATGAGTCTCCACTCCTCATAATTTTTAATATCTAATGCTTACAAATTGCTTTGCTGTTATAAAAACAGCACAGACCTCATCTTCATCAGCAGTGAACTTTGACAGCTAGAAGTATTTGTCTCTTCTTTCACAAAACTTCTCAAGTTTTATTTGAATATTTCCAAATTTTTTTTCTAAAAAGATAAAATTGTGGCTAGCTAATATGACAACATTTGATGTTTATTTTGGACAATGAACAACATGACCAAGACTCGTCAACTTTTGTCGGAAGTTGGGAATTTGAGACTCATCCATTTCTATAGTAAATTAACAAAGAATTAAGATTTGGTCGAGTAAATAAAGATATTCATCTAATTTTTTGATAAAGTCGAAATTTTACTTTTACCTGAAGAGACTTTAAGGGGAGGAATGCCACAGGCGAGTTTTGAATCTGGGGTCCATGGGAAGAGATAAAAACAGGTGCACAACTCTGACGAACCGACCATTTACGTTTATTCAGATATTCATCTACTTTTACCTTATGAGTTTGAATCTCGATACTTATATTCGATTCGATGGGAGTGGTTCACGAGTAATGTTGAAGTGATTAGCAGCACTCCCTATACGATCTGTACCAAAATGTTTTATTGAGACAGAGTTGTGCACATTGTAGACCACTAATTATGGGAGAGAAAGAGAAAGAGTGGAAATTAGGTCACGGGGGAGCTTTGTAGCTTGATGGGCTAACTTGTATGTATCGAACAAGATATTGTTTCGGTTTTCACTACACATCCATCCATCACAAATAGACATATAAAACAAATTTCCTTACTGAAGAATATATGGAGCAAATCAGAAGTTGCCGGGGCAGGCCTTGGTCACTTCTTTCACATGTCAATGGAAGACAGCAGCAGAAACATGCATACATACATAGACATAGACACAGACATAGCCATGGCCATAGGAAGAAACAACCAAAACACATATTACTAAATGGCTTAGCCATGGCCGTTTATGTGTTTCCACACTTATGGCCAAACAAAGGAAGGGAGTTAGTACTGTCTGTATTCACAAGCAATGCAAACAAGAATGACAAAATACATTGAACCGCAATTAACATGACTCGCATGACATGTTTACAAAGTATCCGGTTCCGAAAAAAAAAAATACATACACACACATTTATGTATGTAAACGAGTTATCTCGAGTGAAGATTAAAATGTATGCCATCCACATGTACAGCAACAGCATCAAATGTAAGGTAATGCAGGACTGTTCAATAAAAGTCAATCAAGTAAAAAAGTATGGAGAAACCTTTTTGTTGCAGATTTGAAGTACTACAGCCTATGTTTAGAGACTATATAGAAAGCCTAAAAGAGCTAAAACCCTTGTGATCATTGATATAGAAACCGTGTACGTCTAAAAAGACTTTTTCTTTCGCCCACTTAGTGAAATACGTCTTAGCTCTTGTGACCCTCTTTTAATTCCCCTGCAACGTGAATATTGTACATTATAATGGCCTCTGAGATTCCAGAAGATGATGGCGCTGAAGTAAGTGTTTAAAAGACTTACCTTTGGTACATGTAAATGAAGAAGTAGAAAAGCGGCAGCAGCATCAGAGTCAAAATGGATGAAATGATGTAAAGTATACTTCTTCGCTTCTGCACACATATCAAATAGGATGCCATAGTAAAATATTTGCATGTAAAGAATGGAATAGATAAGATTTTCTTTAAAAAAAGCCAGAAGAAAGAGACATGACATGGATGCTTTAAGTTTTTTTATGTATATACAAACGGAGCTGGACTTCATAGTTAGTTGTTCATTAATGAGCTATGCGAAGCATGTGTAAGGAATAAGAAAGTCAACAATTTAAGTTCACAGAGAAGTCTACCTTTTTCCCTTTAGCAAAAGGTTTTGGACCTCCACTGCAAGTGTGAGCATCGCAGAATTGTCGCAAGAAGAATTCTATTGATTCAGCAACATCAGGAAAGAAAGCAATGTTACAGTTTTGTTAACTATGTAACCGCAGAAAGCAAATGGCAGTTATAGTGGGAAATACTAAATACCATGAAGACGGCCTGACACAGGACCATTGCTGACTGGAAAACAGCTATCAGCAAGACTCTGCAGAACGGTGCCGAGATATGACGTAAAGAACACCGCAATATATAATTAGCCTAATCAATCATTTATAAGATACCTCACAAAGATGTTTATTCCTTGTAGCAGCTGAAGGATTACACTTAGTCTTGCGAGGCGAAGAATCCATGACAAGGTCACAATGTAATGCACCACACAGATCAGCCAGACACCTACCGTGACTCTGAATTCAGCAAAAGCAGGAAAATATACAAGGAGTTACTTTAGTTAAAACTTAAACAAGGTAACGGAAACTAATATATCCTATAATGGTCCACCGTCCACGTACTGCATTCAGCAAATCAAAATGTCTGTTGTCAAAATGCTTATCCAGATACTTCTCTTCATAGAAATTCTTTCTACAGTACCCACATCGCCATTCATTTATATCTACATGGTGCTTGTGCTGTTCCTGATCTCTGTACAAATCATTGTCTGGGTGAAGCCTACATCCGCTTGAAATCTTGTATTGTTCTCTCTCCACAAAGGACATCAGATACTGAATTAAACACGAAAGGTTACTAACTTTTAGTGACAAATTCAAAGAAAAATATTTCAGATAATAGCATCATAAGAATCTGAACTCCACCCGCATAGATACCTCTTGAATTACTTTCCATGCTGCTCTACTCCTTTCTCTTGAACAATGTACTACATGAGCATCCTCATCTTGCATAACGGTTCTAAAATTCAAATCCGTGGTTCCACAATCACATCAGTTAAACATAAAAGTGGGGGAGGAGAAAATATCATAATAACATCTCTAAAAAAATCAGTGGCAACAGCAAGGTACTGTGCATAAAGTAATGCTACATTAGCATGTCATCTTAGGTAGGGATGGACCTAAGGAGCCTCACCCCCCTAAAAATTTCAAGTTCCTCTATATTTTATAGATTTACTTTGTATTTTCTATTGACAATCTAATTCTACAACCCCTAAACTCTTGTAATTTTGCACCACTACTTTTCTTCTAATATACTTTCTTAATAGTTTGTGCCACTTTTATAAAATTCGGTTACTCCCTGATCTTAGGTGATGTGTTCTCAATATTTATGAAACAAAAGTGCAAAATACACAAAAATCCATGTAACCAAGATCAAAGCACAGAGAATTACCTTGCTGCTGAGGATTCTTCGTTACCCTGGACAAACAATAAACTCAGACTTCAAAAGTGAGTGGCAAGGATGGCAAACTGCCATAAAATGATTAAATTTGGACAACAAGAAACAAAATGATAAAAAAAAAAATACAATATACATTCCAAGAAACCCCAATCTTTTTAGTGAAACTAAAGTTAAAGATACAGACTTGTGATTACCCAAATCAAGAAATCGCCAAAAAAATCAACTTTCTGTTAGTCAACCATACAATTTTCATCGGTTACATCAAATTAAGCATCAGTTTGTAGCTGGTTTTGCATTGAAATAAGTAGATTTGGTAAAGAAAAGGACACAAATTACAAAGAAAAGATCTGATACCTGATTCCCTAGAATGGGGGAAGTAGAGGAAGAAAGTGATGTGATTTGTAGACAAATTGATAAGCAAAGAAACAAGAAAACGATCCGTTTTGACCGCTTTCCCATTTCTAACATTTCAATTTTGAAAATCGCTGGAGTGAATTAAGAATACAGAGTCATTCTTTTGGGTTTGCTAATCGGGCGAAAGTCCTTCGGTGGGGAGGAAGGTCTTACTTGGGATAAGTAAAATTGTCAATTTTACCCGCCATATGCATCCAATTGGAAGGTGCCACGTTTCGTCCACCAAACCCTGTATTTAGGGGTAAATACATTTTTTTTAATCTAAAATTATATTGAAGGTTGATTGATAAAAACAATCGTCAAAAATAATTCAAGGCTTATGATAAGTCGTTCAGTCCGTTTTGTTAGTAGAGATCTCTTTTAAAGGGAGTGTTCCCCTTCTGTTAACCCTAGGGAGAACATTCTTTTTGGTTTTGATCTTAGGGTATTTATATCTCTTAGCACTAGAGATGGAATGATGGTTGATGAAACTGTAGTAGGTCTAACCAAAGCTATTAATAGATTGACAAGGAAGAATTCAACCATCATGCTACCAGTTTCATCGGACCTGAAGGTTGTGTTGTACGACATAGGAGAGGATTTCACTCACACGTGCCAAGATCATGGAGCATTCTGTCGTGCACAGGAGGATTCACATCACCTGTAATGGGAACATACTTTGTCTGCTCAAACCCTTGACTGCTGGCTTGAACGAAATTAGAAAAGATGAGAACAATAGTCCATGTTATCATGAACAACACCATTATAGAACATTCTTAGGTGCTGAACTCTCTTTGAAACCTATTTAGGCTGTTCAAGTCTAAGATGAAGGACCTAACTCGTTACATCAGAATTTGTTATGCTCTGTACTATGGGTGAAAGTTAGACAGATATTCAGAACTCCAAAATCTCTAGCAAATCCAGCATGATTTAGTTGCGTAGCGAACCTTTTTTTTTGAAAATATTTAAAAAACGGTTAAAAAGTTTAAAAGTTCGATGAAATTTTAAAAATTCGGTATTCTGAGAGATAACACTGAAGAACAAGATGACACTCCCATTGGAATATTATTTGAATTTAAAAATCCGCGGGAATATTTAAAAATTCGGTATTTAGGGAGATGACACCTGAAGAACAAGATGTCACTCCTATTGAAATACCGTTTTAATTTAAAAATCGGTTAATTGGTTAGAGTCGCCATCGATCGTTCAAAAAGGTGGATCGAACACCAAGAAAACAAAACCAGAGATGAATTTGGGAGTTGGTTACGTTTGCGGAAGGATTAGCATCCCCATAACGCCCAAAATTGGTACCTAAACGTTCGCATCGTAATTTTAAGAAAATATAAAATTCAAATTAAATTATTTTTAATTTGAAATGTGTATCCTAATATCCACGACGATTCAAAAGAGATAACACCCGAAGAACGGGATGCTACTCCCAATAGAATACATCGGGATAATAATTTCTAACAGAACGAAACAAATATAATAAAAATACAAAAAAACATTTAATCATAATAATATGAACCAAAATAAATAAATAATAAAAAAAGCAAAATAAAATTAAAAACATAAAAAAAAACTACTACTGCCATTACTAATAATAATAACAACAAGTTATAATAATATAATATATAATATATAAACATAATTTATATACATTTATAACAAGATAATAGTAAAGTAACACAATAAAATAAGTAAATATAATAGAAACAAAATAAAATAAGCATAATAAAATAAAGTATATTTAATAATAATAAAATAAACCAAACTAGATAAAAAACATAATAAAGTTAATAATAATATAATATAATAAAAAATTACTACTACTAATATAATATATGGTAATAATAAATGTATAAGTTAATATATAAATAAATGCACGTCTTATATATAGTAAAATTTGATATGTATTCATAGTAATATTTAATTAAATATATATGCACATACCTAAAATATGTTTATAAGTATAATAAATATACCATAATTATAATATCATATTAACAAAATTAGAAAATATACTATATACATATTAAGATATATTCTAGTATTATACCTTATATACTATATAAAAACTATTTAAAAAAACTATACATATATATAGAAACAAATCATATTAATATATTAAATATATTAATTTACATATATTATGTAAAACGTGAAGCATAAAAAATAATATAGAAAAGGACTTAAATAAATAAAAATCGGGGCTAAATTGAAATCTGATCGAAATCAGAGAGCAAAAACATAAGGATACGGAAGGTACAGGGGATATGAGCGCAATTTCCCCCATCATTGCAGGTTACAGGCGGGTTCCGGGTCGGGTGTCCGGGTCGGTAATGAGTACCCATCACCAAGACGACGTAGTTTTGGATATGGTATATAAGCCCTTCTTTATGAGGTTTTCGTCTTCATTCTTCATTTTTTTAAGACAGAGAAGAGAGCTAACAGAGGTTCTCTGGGCTCTCTGGATTTTGCTCGCCGTCGGAGGAGAACGGCACCGCTTGCCGTCGTCGGCCGCCGTCATCGATCGCCGGAGATCAAAAGGAGTCCACTTTCCGTTAGATCTCGATGAGTGGAATGCGATGGTGGGCTTATTTCTCCGAGAAAATTACTGCACAAGCCTAGATCTAAACCGAAAGGTGAATATTCGAATTTTTTTTTTACCTTCTTCTCCTTCGATTCTTACTCCGATCTCTCCCATCTCTTCGTTTTCTATTTATTTCAAATGTTATTATTTTTTTGCTCAATTTTTGCATCGAAATTGTCGTGTTTTTTCTATTTCGTGTTAAAAAGGGGATTGCAAACGTTTTCATCTGGGTTTTATACCCGAAAATATACATAAAAAACTCTTAATCTATGCTTTAGATCTCACTTTTAGATCTAATGATTTCTGATTTTGTAGGTGAAAAAGACCAAGGTGGTGGGGCGATGGACTCTGACGACGACGGTGGCCGTTCGAATGGGCGAATGAAGGGGCGAGTGACCACCACGCGCGACAGCTGACCGGGAAGGTGAAGAGGCGGCGGCTGAAGCTTGGTTAGGGATGGTTAGGGTTTAGTTTGGTTACCATTAGGATTATTAGGTTATTGGGCTTCCGGGTTTGGGTTATTAGATGGGTTAGTTTAATGGGTCATGGGTTTGTAATAGGTTATGGTTTTGTAATAGATCTGATAGGATTTTAAATGGGTTATTACAAGTTGACTGTGAATGAGTAAAACCTATCAATCCGAATGCTATTATATGGATTAAATGCAACAAACATAAATAAGGATCAACAAAATCCAAAATCAGCACTTGAACAACAAATTTAAGTACAACTGTGAGGGAGACTACAATTATTGGCATAGCATTGACTCAGTGGGGAGAATAAAATTATTGGCATAGCATTGAAATTCACATCTTATTTCTGAAGTTTGAGACTTCAACCGGTGAGCTGAAGTTGCTTGATGTGTTGGATCTGCTTTCCTGGGTTCAACCCCTTTGGACAGGCACGAGCACAGTTCAATATCGTATGGCAACGGTATAGCTTATACTCATCATTTACAGCATCCAATCTCTCCTTTGTGTATTCATCACGGCTGTCGCTTATCCATCTGCATATATAAGAGCATGGTTAATGAACTTTACACATCCGAGTGGTAATCAGTTTGCAATCTATACACCCTCTAAAGTGGGAAAACTAATATATTAAAGAACTAACAAATTCAGCAAGAGAAATAACAGAGACCAATATGCAAAAAACAAGGATCGACAAGTCCCATTATAAGTTTAACGGCAAAGACTTATGCATACAGGCTGCAAGAATTAGTTAGATTAACAAAAACATCACCTATGGTAGCAACAGTTGAATTATCTCACCAACAGCCCAACGTTATCTGTGATCTCATCACTTAATTATCTCACTAACAAATCTAATACTGGAAAAATTATATCGTGAACCATTTCTATCACGTTATCTGTGATCTCATCACTTAATTTTCCTTTTTCTTTCCTATGTCATTTTTTCCTAAAATGAATCTTTATTTTTTTATGCCATGTAAATTGGGAGTGGGTGGTTACAAAGAAGATGATTATAAATATATTAATGATATGGAAAAAATAAATAAGTGGTTTAACGGGACCACGAATAACATGGTGGAAACGATCCATGATATAATTTCTAATCCAGCAGCCAGATGTTTAAGAAACGGCTTTCACCATTTCACAATCAAAATTCATAGAACATTTCAACTACTAGGGTTGAAGAATGATTAGAAAATTTTTAAAATAGGTAACCAGGATAGTAAAGTGAATATCAAATACAATCCTTAAATCACAAACAAATAGTGTAACCAGTAAAAACTTAAAAAAGGTATCAATTTGTATAATCAAGAATCACTTCCGATGTTGAATTAACACATCAAAAACACATAGCACGCCACCAAGAAAGAAAAACATCATTCATTTCCCGGTGTTACCAAACTCTTCATTTCCCTTAGAATAAGCAGGGAAAGAAAGAAAGATTAAAATTGAGCTTTTTTCTCTTATAGAGGAGAAAACAAGAGCCAAGACACAGGAAGTTCTAGGTGAGGTGTGTTAAAATGAGGCAAAAATGAGGCGGAACCAAAATTGTTACAAAAATTATAAGAATTTTGGTATTGATTTTTCTGCCTATACCGGAATTTTTAAAAAAATGTAAAGATTTCGGTATATACTGAATTTCTTTAAAAAGTTCAAAATTTTAGAAGGTAAGAGTTTCCGTACATACCAAAATTCTTAAAAAAGTGTAAGAATTTCGATATATATAAAAAAATTAATACTGAAATTCTTACAAATTTATAATAATTTCAGTTTCATCTCATTTTAGCCTCATTATAACATGTCTCGTGTTAGAAAAATCCACCTAGATGCACATTCAAAGTATAACCCAAGAAAGTCCTAAAAGTTCAACTATTGCATGATCAATAAAAGCCCAAATACTAATTTCAATGAATCAAACAGAGAACCCTAATTTTATAAGTAAAATAAAATAAAAATTCCTTCTTTTCGATTATCAACCAACAGATACCAAAATAAGCCAAAGCACTCGATCAACAACATCAAATTAAGAAATCAAAACCCTGAAGCATTCACTTCCAGCGTTCTCTATTACTCACTGTTGATAAAGTTAACTCTTTTCCTTAATGAACCAGCCAAATAAATTGCAGACCCAATCCACTAAAACCATCAGCAACATCGACTTAACAAATGAAACCCAAAATTAAATGATTGTATTGATTACCTGTTAGCGTGGAGCAAAGCAGCAGGGCCCAGATAAGATTCAGGATTCCACCAATAACTGGGACAGCTGGTGCTACAACAAGCACACAAAATACACTCGTACATCCCATCCAGCTTAGCTCTATCTTTTTTACTTTGTGGAATCTCTTTCCCCGCCGTCGGAGGCGGATTCTTCCTCTTCAACCACGGCTCAATACTCTTATACTGATTATAAAAATTGGTCATATCCACCACCAGATCTTTAATCACAAACATATGCGGCAAAGGAGTTATGGTCGTCTCCGATGATCCTGACTCGATCTTCGTTAGACAAGCTAAGCCGTTACATCCGTTGATGTTCATCGCACAAGAACCGCAGATTCCTTCACGGCAGGAGCGGCGGAAGGTTAGCGACGGATCGATCTCGTTCTTGATCTTGATGAGAGCGTCGAGGACCATGGGCCCGCACTCTTTTAGGTCGATTTTGTAGTCTTGAAGCTGGGGTTTAGAAGGGTTATCTGGATTCCATCGGTAGATTTGGAAGGTCTTCATGTTGGTGGAGGCGGCGGCTTTTGGTTCCACCTTTTGAGCTTCTGCTTCGCCAGCATAAGGCCTTACCACCACCAACCTCGACGCCGGAGCCACCGTTGATAAAGACACTCGAGACCTGACATTCATCGCCCGTCGAATCAAACTGCACGCCATGATTTTGGTAGAATATGACTAAATCCAGAAACGAAAAACAGGGCAAGGAAATGAAGAACCAGGTGTTTCCCAATTGTTAGGGATTTATATTAAATAAAACTAAGGAATTGGAATATAAAAATGGTTATATACGCAAAATACCCCTAAATTATCATCTATGTTTCGAATTTGTTCTATAAGTTTAAAACATTCTAATTATCTTAAACAATTCAGTCATTTTGTTATCTTAATTATAAATTTTATCCTCAAATTTTTGCTCAATTCTTAAGAAATATATTTTAAATTATATGACCATATATATTTTCTAATTCAATTTATATGATACTTTAATAATTTAATTAGAAAGTTATGGTTTTGGATGAACATGGAATTCATATTATATTCTGGGGACGGATTATTAATTATCCCATGAAAAGAAATAGTTGTTCCATGAGAAGTTGGGTGCCCCTTCTTTTTGTAGGGCGTGTGGTGCGCTCAGCCTTAGCGTGGCCCCTAATAACAATTGGACACGTGTGGGGTCATGTTTGAGGATACTTGTTGGAATTAGATATGGGTAACCAAATAAAAATTATAAAAGTTTATAATTAAATTTGAATTTTTTTTGAATAATTTAATTTTAGTTGATTTTCATAAAATTGACATAAATGTTATTAAATAAGCTACAATAATTTAGAATTTTGTATTCAATTCGATATAGTTGTAATCACCGCTTTTGGTCCGGGGAGTCGCCACCAATCATTTTACGATGCAATTGGAACACCAAATAGTAAGTCTACGAACCAGAGTTGAGTCCGGGAGTCTGTTACGCGTAGGGAAGGATGAGCACCCCTACAACGCCCAAAATTGGCACCTATCGGTTACAAAATATTTTATATAATCGAAAAAATATAAATTCGAAGTTAATTTTAAGATCCTATAATTTTTAACCTGCAAAATAAATAAAATAATTTAAATAACAAAAATAATTGGGTTAAATAAAATAATAATAATAAAACATATAATAATAATAATAGCCTAATAATAATAATAATAATAATGAATGATAATAATAATAATAATACTAAGATTAGTAGTAATAATAATAATATGAATATAATAGCAATAATAGAGTAATAAGGACCAAATTTGCAAGAAAATAAAATTAGAAGGTTAATATAGTAGAAATTTGGACTAGAATCAAATAAAATAAAAGTATTGAGCACAAATTAGTGAGAACAATGACTAAAATTGAAGAAAAAACAAACTGCATGGCCGAAACACAAATACGCTGAAAGTGCAGGGACGACAAAGGTGAATTCCCCATTTTTGTAGGTTACTAGCGGGTTTGGGTTCGGGTCCTAGTAGCGGGTCAGACGTCGGGTTAAGGGATCAAAACGGTACCGTTTTAGGCCTTGGATATTGACACCAAACGGTGTCGTTTCACATGTGGTTTAAAATACCTTTTTTATGTTGTTTCTTTCACACTTGTTTCTTCTTTTTCAATAGGAGAATAGAGCTTTAAGCTCTCTCGGTCCCTCTGCAACTTCCGTTGAAGAACCACCGTTCAACCTCACCGGCCGTCGCTCCAGCCACCATCGACAGCATCGGAAATGGAAAAGCTTTATCTTTTTCGAATCGTCTCGTTGTGGGGAACACAAATCCGAAGTCGGATTTTCGAGAATCTAAGCGTATATGCGTAGATCTGACAACTAAGATAAGTGATTCGAATCTCCTTTTTTACTCTTTTCTTTCGAATATTTCTCTCCGATCTCACTCTTCTCTCTTCAGTTTATTGTTTCAATTCATGGGTGTTTTTTTGCTTCAAATATTTCTGTTTTTTTTTTCATTCAAAATCCGGAAAAATCTCCCCCTGATTACACGTTCAATTGGGTATTTATACCCATGATTTTACACATAAAATATACATATTTTAGTCTATTTCAGATATAAAATCCCTATTTTGTAGGTTTTAACATGATGTTTGGGCGGTGGCTGAAGATAGTGGGGCGGTGGCCGTTCGTGGAAACCAATGGGAAGGGCGCGTGGTGGCCACGCGGCATTCGATTCGCCGCGCGTGGCGGCTACGCGCAGGGGATGCAGCAGTGGAAGGCGGCTGCTGTGGAGATGAAGGGGTAAGGGTTTGTTTATTATTTTTAGCATTTGTGTAAATTAGGATATGGTTTAATTTGGGCTCTATTGGGTTTGAGTTTAGAGAAATGGGTTATCACAACTGCCCCTCTTTGCTCATTATTGTGTAACAGCAATAGAGCAAAGATAAAGAATAACTCATTTCACCTGGTATGGTTTAGGGTTCAACATTGGTACGATTGAGATTCTTTTTGGTAATATTATGGTTTTTTTTGGTAATGTTGGAGTTCTTTTGGTAAGGTTAGGGGTTCTTTTGGTAATGTTGGAGTTCTTTTGGTAAGGTTGAAGTTCTTTTGGTAAGGTTGGGGATTCTTTTGGCCACCGCTTCTTTTACTGGAGCTTTTGACTTGATCTATTCCACCGCTCTTGTTTGCAAAATCTTCAAAATGAGGAGATCCGTTGAAGAGAACAAAATTTGCGGCTGAACCGTTAAAGGAGACAAAATAATATTGGCTCGCTACGACACTCATAATGTTGCCATCTTTGGAGAAAACTTGATCTAGCTGCAACATTGACAAAAAGACAAGGGCTATCAAGCTGGATCCAGTTGCATCCGATGAAGAAGCATGATCTGTCATATATATTTTCTTCTTCTTCTTTTTTCCTTTTCTTTTTTTTTCTTTTTTTCCATCAGTTTTTGATTTTTCTAGTAAATATATAATATCCGTAAATACAAAATTTGGTTAAGTTATATCATCAACGATAAACTGTGATCGATCAAACTGTGATATGCTTATGCCATCAATGGCAAAAATGAGAACTTATTAGATCTGGTCGAAGAGGCAAGACTTGAAGTAAAAGGTTGGATCTTATCCAAACCATTAACGGAGGGGTAAGATAAAATTTCAGCAACTTGGATCCTACTCCACCATCAACGGAGAAGCAGGATTGAACTACAGTGATTCAGATCTGGTCACACCATCAACGAGGACAAGATCAAATTTCAGCACTTTGGACCCTATTACACCATCAACGGAGAAACAGGACCGAGTAGGATCTATCCATTCTATCAACGGAGGGGTAAGATCAAGTCTATATCATACTACGCCATCAACGGAAAAGCATGATGAAATAGGATTTGGCCATACCATCAATGGGGACGAGATCAATTCTGTGATTTGGATCCTACTGCACCATCAACGGAGAAGCAGGACTGAGTTCGATCTATCCACTCAATCAACAGAGGGGTAAGATCAAGTCTGGATCATACTACGCCATCAATGGAGAAGCATGATTGAATGAGATCTGGCCACACCATCAACGGGGACGAGATCAAGTCTGTAATTCGAATCCTATTATACCATCAACGGACAAATAGAACTGGGTTGGATCTATCCACTCCATCAACGGAGGGGTAAGATCAAGTCTGGATCATACTGTTCCAACAACGGAGAAGCACGATTAAATTGGATTTGGTCACACCATCAATGGGGACGAGATCAAGTCTGTAATTTGAATCCTATTACGTCATCAACGGAGAAACAAGACCGGGTTGAGATCTATCCACTCCATCAATGGAGGGGTAAGATCAAGTCTAGATCATACTGCTCCATCAATGGAGAAGCATGGGATCTGGACACACCATCAACGGGGACGAGATCAAGTCTGTAATTCGTATCTTATACGCCATCAACGGAGAAACAGAACCGGGTTAGATCTATCCACTCCATCAACGGAGGGGTAAGATCAAGTTTGGATCATACTGCTCCATCAACGGAGAAGCATGGGATCTGGCCACACCATCAACGGGGAGAGATCAAGTCTATAATTCGAATCCTATTACGCCATCAATGGAGAAACAAGACCGGGTTAGATCTATCCACTCCATCAACGGAGGGGTAAGATCAAGTTTGGATCATACTACTCTATCAATGAAGAAGCATTGAATGGTCATTACCCTGGGATCATACTGCTCTATCAATGGACATTTGAATGATCCTTATTAATGCATTTTTCCCAAATGCATAGAGATTAACGGATTTGTTTCGCCTTTATCGGTAACCGTTTGCTCCGGGCTAGCTATACCATTACCCTGGGTACAAAGCAGTTTGCACCAATCACAAGATTGGATTTTTCCAAAGGAATGGATTTCCTTCGACCATTCGCGAAAATGGATTTTTGAAGGACATTTGAATTGTCCAATGTCTTGTTTCTGCATGTCTTTTCAATTTTTCATTTCATTTTTTTTACATTTTACTTTTCATTTTTCTTTTTTCATTTTCTCATTTTTTTCATTTTTCTGTTTTTCACTCATCATTCATTTTTTATTTATTTTTTATTTTTTTCCTTTGTTTTTTTCTCTGTAGCGATGTGAAAAATTCACGAATAATTAAATTCGCTAAAAATATTATTTATTCGACGTGAAAAACATTTTTGATGTATTGTTTCGAAAATTAATGTCTTCCACGTGGGGGTTTCGTTTTAAAATTAATTTTTAGAAAATTGGAGTCGCCACCGGCCGTTTAGGTAGACCGGACACCATAAAACCAGAGATTTTAAAAGTTGGGGTTCGGGAGTCGGTTACGGATGGGGAAGGATTTGCACCCTTACACCGCCCAAAAATTGGTACTTTGTTTAATTACCACTTTATAATATTAAATTTTCCGGGCTAATTTGACGATCGAATCAATTTTTAATTAAACGTGCGCATTTATTTTAAAGCACCTAAACCCGAAGGTTAGCGTCTGAACCACTACCACCGTATTGATACTGACCTCGCTTACGAACGAATTTAGGGGTCCGAATTAACAAATTAAAGTGTTGTCATGCAGATTTTAAATTACAATATTGATTGCATAAGATATGTACAAATGCATATGCAAAATATTTCGACCATGGATGACAAGAAATAAAATCCACATAATTGTATATACAAAACTAAAGAAATTAGACAATGTGCGTACTTCTTATTTAGCTAATGGGATTTTAGTCTTAGTTAGATAGAAATGTTGTTGCTCAGTCAAATCATAACAAGCTAACGACCAATCATGATTCTAGTAAAAGATAAAAATAAGAAAATATGACAACATTCATGATTTACGATCTAGCTTTAATGACTTAATGGAATATGCTCCGCGTGCAACGTTTTGAATTATGTACGTGTCACTCGCATGCCATGATAACGTTCCAAACACCAAGACACACAACTTGCTAGATAATATGTATCATTAAACATAAATAAGAGACGTAGAAACTAAACAACATAAATAAAGAAGATGATAATGAGCAGAGAATCGAAACACGGGATTATAATATTTTACCAAGTAAAAAACAATAAATTACTTGAAAACATGACGAAATCAAATAGAGAAAAGAAAATCGATGGATTCAGATTTGTGATAAAATAAGGGGGGTCTTTATAATTCCGAAATTAAATTATTTGGATCCATAAAGGAACCCATTTAGCCGGTCACTACTTTTTCCATTTAAAAAAATTAATATGAAAACTCTTTGGGTTCTTCTCCCAACTCCCAGAAACAATAAGCAAAACCAGAAACACAGATCCAAGGAATTCGGAACCTCCCAAACTTGAACCAAAATCCTAAATGCTTAAAAGAAAAAAAAAACACATCCATGAATATGAATCCAATCGATTTCCCCCAAGACTCAAACTTCCCCAAAATTTTCAAAACACAGTTTGACTTTTCTCTCTATTTAACGGTAAGGAAGCTATAGCCTGGGCGAGATTTGGTCTCGTGATCGTCTCTGCCTTCATTGGCTTCTTCCCTGACCATTGACCCAAGAAGAGGAAAACCCGAAACTAGTTTGAAACACAAGAACCCTAAATCAAAATAAAAGGAAAATGAAATCCAAGGTGTTTGCACGAAAGAAGACTGAAGAGGAAAGACATCTATGGTGCTTCGTACGTTCTCTCAAGGCTCACCCTCAAAGGGCTCCTCGCCAGCGACAGAAAACGAAGATTCAGGGAGCATTTTTCTTCCCACTCTCCTTTCGTTACTTTTTTTTTGTTTTAGTTTGCTAGTGCATCTATGAAATGGAGAAACTAAAAAAGAAACAGGAACACTCTTTTTACCAGAAACGTTTCTGAAATTTTCTTTCGATTGAATCTCTTTTGATTACAATAGATTTTTGCTCTCCTCTTGCGCCGAATGCTCTCTGGTTTACCCTACTGCTCTCCTCTTTTTTGAGTTTACAATGGATGAATATATCAACCCATGAATCTCTCTTTTTCGTATCTCCTTGTTGTTATCCTTTCTGCATTTTTGTCCTGAGTCCTTGGTTATACAGATTTATCTTCCCGATTATTGCCAAAATGGTGCTGCATCTTCTGATATTTGATGATGATTGTCATCCTTTACCATTTTTGATCAAAGACTTAATGTTTTTCACCTTTTGTAGATTATTCAGACGACCGTCTGGTGGTGCAGGTGGCTGAGCGGCGTTACGGCAGACGAGGAGTTGCATGGAAGCATAAAAGACGAACGCGTGAAGGTCACACGCGAGTGGTTGATCTAGAGGATTGGCGCGTGACACATGTATTCTTCTGGAAGAAATGATCCCGACCGTTCGCCTCCAATCTGATCCAAGGGTTGTTGTGGTTGACCGCTGCAGAACAAAAGAGATATGATATGTTAGACCTAGGGTTTTTAGTCATGTGGGTTAAATATTCTGGGCCTTGTAATAAAGATTGGGTTTTGTAACATGGGTTTTGTAAATTAAAAAGCTATTGGATTTATTTTATTTTTTATGGGTTTTAAGCTTGATATATTATTTACTTAGTATTTATGGATTTTTTTCATATTTTAGTTTATGGGCAAGATGTTATAATAATAATAAGACTAACATTAAAACTAACAACGAAAATGAATAAGTAATATGTGACATCATTACTAGACATTAGTATATGAAAAAAATATATTTAATAAACTACACATCAACATATAAAAAACTCACACAACAAACACATGCATAAATGACCTACAAACGTAAACAAAGATGTACAACAAAATCCATGCACAAATAAAGTGACATACATAGGAAATCAAACGCGACACAACAAAAACACCACTAAACCTAAGACCCTTATTTTAAAGTGCGATAAATTAAAGATTTAAACTTTCCAGTTAAAAATGAGTAATTACAGTTGCCCCTCTTTGTCCGTTCTTGTGGAACAAGGATAGGACAAAGACCAGAAGCAATCATTTTTAACCGATTTCCATGTCGGCAATCTTGGAATGATGTGTTTTTCTGAAACTCTCCACCTTCCTCGACTGAGTCTCCTGGCTCGTTAGTCCCTTCTGATAGAACTTGTTTACCTTCGGGTTTTAAGGTACAGGTCATTTCGGTATACGACCTTTCGCTTTTTGAGCAGATCTTGCGAAATAAAAGTTCTTCCTATATTGAACTTATATTTTTTTAGATCCTGAGTTAAGGTTTCTTCGGTACAAAACCTTCTCTCTAAAGTCTCGAGTTATGTGCCCCTCCTATATGAAACTTTTCACTCAGAGACAATGACGAAGATAGGGGTTCCTCCTGTATGAAACTCCAGATCTTCCATGTTGTCGGTCTTTCCTATATAAAACCTTTCGTGTCGTGACGGATCCTGCAAAATAAGGTCCTTCCTAATAGAACTCTTACTTCTGGATCCAGAGTTAGGGTTTTTCCTATATGAAACCTTTCACTCTAAAGTCTCGAGTTACGTGCCTCTCCTATATGAAGCTTCAATCTCTGAGAAGAAAATGAAAATGAGGGTATCTCCTATATAGAATTCCTTACTTCGGTGATGCCAGTTTCACCTCCTATATGAAACCTTCACCTTCAGGTCTTTCGGGACTCATGCCAAATGGTTGTCATTCTTCCTTTTGCATCGGGGCTCACATCAGAGTGGCTGTAAATCTTCTTTTCGAATTGGGAATCACGTCAGAGTGTCTGCTAAAAATCTTTTTCTTCAGTACTCATACCGGAAAGACTGTCAAAATTCTAGTTGTCCCGTGTATATCTGTTAATAAATGGTATGATGCCATGAAAAGTATTAGAATGCTTCTAGCCCTAGGGATGTCTAACTACATGTGATGCATGAATGTTTGGGCTTTCAGACTGCGCCTTGTTTCAATTCTTGTGGTCTGTCGATTTCTTTTCCTTCTCTTCATGTGATGAACCCATCTCGTGTACACCTTTAAGGTGTCGTCTTTCGAAATTTCAACCCCTACCTTTTTTTTAGGCTCCCTTTCGGGTTTTCACCTTGCGCAATAATTTTTCTTTCTAAAATACGGGAGGTATCAACATGTTCAATCTTTCATTCTTTGTGGACCTCTTTTCATTAACATGAAACCTTGTGTCTGGACCGATTGTGTTCCTGGCTACTTGTATTTTTAAGATTAGATCTCAATAATGCTTTAAAATAACCTTTTTATCTTGGAACTTGTAAGACGTTTGCAGAACGAGAAGAGACAAGGAAATATAGGTAAAGAATCAACGTTTGCAATAATCATCGGACAAGTTAGGAAAAGATTTAAAAGTTATGACAAACATAACAAAATTAGGCTCAAGGATTAAGATCTCTATCAATCCACCGTATGAATGATATATCTTCCTATCAACCGAAGAGATATCTCTGCTTGGAGTTTAGTTTGTCTTTGAGTTTCGTTCTTATGAAGGTGTATCCCTTGTCAAACCTGTTCTATCTGAGTCGCCCTTTTTGGGTTTTTAACTCGGACTCCCCCTTTTGCTTCCAAACGCCCTTTCCGGATTTTCATCTGGTGCTCTCCGTTTTTTTGGGGTTTTTTAGGCGCCCTTTCGGGTTTTCACCTTATGCATAGTACTTCTTGACAGCATCGGAGTTGATGGAATTTTTCAATACTTCCCCATCTTTCTCAGTCAGGATCAATGCTCCGCCAGAGAAGGTTTTCTTCACCACAAAAGGTCCTTCCCAGTTGGGTGTCCATTTTCCTCGAACGTCTTTTTGTGTTGGCAAAATTTTCTTAAGCACCAAATCTCCTTCTCGAAATTCTCTCGGGCGTACCTTTTTATCATGAGCTCACATCATCCTTCTTTGATACATCTGCCCGTGACATATAGCTTTTAGCCGTTTTTCTTCAATAAGGTTCAACTGATCAAACCTGGATTGCACCCATTCTACTTCATCTAACTTAACCTCGTTGAGGACCCGAAGAGAGGGAATCTCCACCTCAATACGTAACACTGCTTTCATACCGTACACTAAAGAGTAGGGCGTTGCCCCTGTTGAGGTACGAATAGACGTTCGGTAGGTAAACAAAGCAAATGGTAACTTCTCATGCCAGTCCCGATATGTCTCTGTTGTCTTGGAAATGATCTTCTTTATGTTTTTGTTGGCTGCCTCTACTGCTCCATTCATCTTAGGTCGGTAAGCGGTAGAATTATGATGCACTATTTTGAATTGGTCGTATACTTCCGTCACTAGCTTGTTGTTTAAATTAGTGGCATTGTCAGTGATGATCCTTTCTGGCATCCCGTATCGACAAATGATCTCCTTTTTTAAGAACTTACAGACAATAGACTTTGTAATATTGGCATAAGAGGCTACTTCTACCCACTTTGTAAAGTAATCGATGGCGACCAGGATGAAACGATGCCCATTGGAAGCTTTGGGATATATTTGCCCGATAATATCTATGCCCCATGCTGCAAACAGCCAAGGAGCGTTCATGGTATGTAAGGCCGTAGGAGGAGCGTGTATCTTATCAGCATAGATTTGACATTTATGACACCTTTTGGTGTAATCTACACAGTCTCCTTCCATGGTTGACCCAAAATAACCGTATCTCAAGATCTTTCGAGCGATTAATAGACCATTGACATGTGTTCTACATATCCCATTGTGTACCTCTGTTAGGATCTCGTTTGCTTCTCTAGCGTTCACACATCTCAAAAGAACCTGGTCATGCCCCTTTTTGTATAAGATCTAGCCATCGAGGATATATCCAGTAGCCATCTTTCGGATCATCTTTTTATCATTCTCATTGGCCCCTTCAGGATATTGTTGAGACTTAATGTATCGTAAGATATCGTAATACCAAGGATTGCCATTCGTTTCCTCTTCTAAAGCACAACAATGGGCTAGTTTCTCAAAAGTTTGCATCTCAATAGGCTTCATTTCCGCTCCGGTGTTAGCTTTAAACATGGAAGCTAGGGTTCCTAGAGCATCAACCATTTGGTTATTCTCTCGTGGGAGATATTTAAAGCTGATATCTTCAAACTCCTTGACCAGTTCTTGGATCAAATTGTAGTATCGAATCAACTTCGAATCTCGTACTTCCCACTCTCCCATAGTTGATAAATCACTAAGGAGGAATCTCCAAAGACCCGAAGTTGTCTAACCTTTCTCTCAATGGCAGCACCCAAACCCATGACACACGCCTCATATTCAACGATATTATTTGTGCAGAAGAATTCTAATCTGCTAGTAAAGGGGTGGTATGCTTCATCTGGGGAGATCAACACTGCGCCTATCCCGTGTCCTATGTCATTTGAGGCACCATCAAAGTAAAGTTTCCATGAGCTATCATCGGAGACATCTTCTTCAGCCGTTACATACATCAATTCTTCATCGGGAAATCTAGAGTCCAAGGATTCATACTCGTCTGAAGCGCGACTAGCTAAAAAGTCAGCTATGACAATCCCTTTTATGGCCTTTTGATTCACGTACAAAATGTTAAATTCGGATAATAGCATTTGCCATCGAGCCATTCTTCCGGTCAACGCGGGTATCTCCATCAAGAACTTTAGAGGGTCTAATTTAGATATCAACCATGTAGTATGGTATAACATGTATTGTCTTAACCTTTTAGTAGTCCAGACAAGGACACAACATGATTTCTGAACCTGCGGGTACCTTGTCTCGCAGTCAGTGAATTTCTTACTCAAATAGTATAAGGGCCTTTCTTTTCTTCCGGAATCATCATGTTGTCCCAATATACAACCCATGGATCGCTCATGGACGGTCAGGTATAAGATTAAAGGCCTACTTGGCACTGGTGCTGTCAAGATCGGGGCATTGGTAAAGTATATTTTTATTTTCTCTAAGGCCTTTTGACATTCTTCATTCCAAACCCCAGGATTATTCTTCCTTAATAACCGAAACACAGGGTCACATTTTTCGGTCAACTGGGCGATGAATCGTGCAATATAGTTCAACCTTCCTAAGGATCCTCGGACATCTTTTTGTGTTTGAGGAGGAGGAAGGTCTCGGATGGCCTTTACTTTATCTGGATTAATTTCAATACCCCTTCTGCTCCCCACGAATCCTAGGAGTTTTCCAGAAGTGACTGCAAAGGTGCATTTGGCAGGATTAAGCTTCAACTGGAACCTTCTCAACCTCTGGAACAACTTCTTTAGGTTCTGGAGATGCTCCTCTTCCGTTTGTGATTTTGCGATCATGTCATCTACATAAACCTCTATATTTTTATGCATCATGTCATGAAAGAGAGTTACCATTGCTCTTTGGTAAGTTGCACCAGCGTTCTTAAGTCCGAAAGGCATCACCTTGTAACAAAATATTCCCCAAAGGGTTACGAATGTGGTTTTCTCCATGTCTGTTGGATCCATCTTGATTTGATTGTATCCTGAGAAGCCATCCATAAAGGAGAACCAAGAATGAACAGCGGTATTGTCTACTAGTGTGTCGATGTTTGGTAACGGAAAATTATCTTTAGGACTCGTCCGATTCAAATCGTGATAATCTACACACATACGAGCTTTTCCATCCTTCTTGGGTACCGGTACAATGTTCGCGATCCATTCAAGATATTTAGCGACTTCTAGGAAACCGACATCGAATTGCTTTCTTACTTCTTCGCGAATTTTTAACAACATATATGTTCTCATCCTTCTAAGTTTCTGTTGGACTAGTTTACAATCTGGCTTTATCAGCAACTTATGCATCACTATGTCGGTGTCCAACCCTGGCATGTCCCGATATGACTAGGCAAAAACGTCTTTGAATTCTCGGAGTAAAGTTATCAGCTCAATTCGGGTTTTTGAAGAGCACGCGGTTACAATTTTGATTTCTTTCATCTCGTCATCAGTCCCTAGATTCACGATTTCAATTTCTTCCTGATGCGGTAAAATTTGCTTTTCTTCGCTAGCCACCATTCTCAATAACTCCTCTGGTATTTCGAACTCCATTTCCTCTTCATCCTCCTCAACATTTGCCTAAATCTTCAGACGTTCAAAATCCACCTCGGGATTGGACAAAGTATCATTCATACAGTTAATCATTGGAGACCTACAAAAAATAATGACAAAAGTATTGGGAATAGAATGGGTTGTATGAAAGGGTATGAGTGATGAATGAATGAATAAAATAGAGTGAGAAGAGAAAAAAGATAAGGAAGTTTCCATTTAAACAAAAGGGAAGACGTTTTCATTAAAAGTTAAAAGAGTTTGTAACATGTCGACCATGTACAAAAAGAGTCTTCCTCGCTCTTAGGCGTTTGAAAAAAGATAAGTTCTAGAGCATTACTCAGATCCGGCCCTAAAAACTACAGGTACATCAACACACTCCCAATTGGTGAGGGTTTCCCCGAGTGCACAAGGACGGATGTTGGTCAACACATGACTGGTAGCGTAGTTCTCAGCAATCGTGTTGACGTACATCCCCTCAAACGAATCGACGAATTCTTCTTCTTGCTTTAGTTGGTCCCTGGCATCGATATCTTCCTGTATTTTCTTCTCAGGATGTACACAACCGCCAGATAAGAAAGAGTCTCTAATATCTGGGAACGTCATAGGGGCCCATGGGATATCTTCCCCCCTCATCCTAGCCTTCCTTTGTTCGACTTTCCTTCTATACTCTTCTCTTCTTTGATGCATGTGGGGCTTGTACCCAAGTCCGAAACGATCCTTCTTGAAGACAACACTCTTAGGGCGCAGACTGCCCTGTAATCTCTTTCCTAGTCCTCTTCCAGTCTTGGCACCATGACCTAAGGTTTGGCGGACTGATATTTTGGTGGTATTGGACAGTCTGGGACGAGGGATACGGCTACCTTCAGCTACAAACATAGCGTTCACAAACTCCAATGGTGGAAAGAACATTCAACAGCGTCTTCATCATTCTGAACATATGGAGCATCTGATGTCACAGAAGCTATAATCTCTTGTTCTGCCCTCACCGTGACTAACTTTCCTTCAATGAAGAATTTTAGTTTTTGGTGTAGCGATGACGGTACTGCCCCGACAGAGTGAATCCAAGGTCTCCCTAGTAGACAACTGTACGAAGGCCTAATATCCATCACAACAAACTCCACGGTATACTCTGTTGGCCCGATAATCAAGGGCACCTCTATCCTTCCCAATGTTCCTCTCTGGGTCCCATCGAAGGCCCTTACTGAATTGTGACAGGGTTTGAGATGAGAATTGTCTATGGGCAGTTTTTGTAGCACTGCCATTGGCATCACATTAAGCGCATATCCATTGTCGAGGAGTACACCTGGTAGTACGTATCTCTTGCAATGGACAGTAATGTTTAAAGCTTTGGTAGATCCCATCCCTCCCTCGGGGATTCATCATCACTGAAAGTAATATAGTTATCGGCTGTAATATGGCCCACAATCCGATCTAGTTTAGATACAGAAATATCTCCTGACACGAAGGTTTGGTTCAACACCTTCAGTAATGCGTCACGATGTTTTTCTGAACTTAGCAATAGTTCTAATACCGTAATCCTGACAGGTTGTTTTCGTAGTTGTTCTACCACGTTGTATTCGCTATGCCTCAAAAACCTCAAAAACTCCTGGGCTTGCGCTTCTGTTACTGGTTATTTGATTTTTGGTGGTGGTTCTTCATCGAATATCCTAGCCGGAATAACAGGTACAACTTCATCCTTGCTTGGTATTACTTCTGGAACTATAGGTGGCGCGGCGGAATAACACTGACCACTTCGGGTAAAATGACTCACCTCATTTACAGGTTCTCTTTCTTTATTTTCTAACTCTCTACGCCCATCTTTCGCCTCTCGTTCTTATTCTTCTTCATCATCAGTTGTCTGCTTTTCTTTCTCACCTGATGGGATTTCGTCGGGGATGGTGACAGTTGCAGCATAATTCCAAGGGATTCGCTTTGTGTCCTTGAATGAAAAAGGCTTGGGTGTGCTAATAACAATCTTAGCGGTTGCTTTTAGGACCTCATACTGAGACGTGCTTGTATCTTGAGGTTTAGATGAGATTATGAGGGGTCGTCCTACACCATATTTGGTATTAGAATCATCAGATGCATACACCTCACACTCAGCTCCCTCTTCAAAGAACTCGATTTGTTTTTGATCCATCAAGTCTTGGACTAGCTGTTAGAATTGAACACATCTTTGGATATCATGGCTATTGTTTTGGTGAAATTTGCAATACTTTCCCGCTCCTTTTTCCATAAACACCATTGCATTACCAATTAAACGAGCCATGCACAATTGCTGGAAGACCCATCTGAGTGGTGATTTGACCTCTAATATGCTCTCCTTAGCTTTTCTGGTGGATTCTTCTTCAACTGTATTTATACCTCGATTTCTGTGGTTTGGCAAAGGGTTAGCAGCTATATTGGGCTCCTCAAACTTGAGTACTCCCTTATTAATCAAGTTTTGCACCAATTTCTTAAACGATAGGCAATTCTTGATAGAGTGACCAGGAGCACCGCCGTGGTACTCGCAATGAGCGTTGGAATCATACCAAGCTGGGAAGGAAGGCTTAAAAGGGGCCACAATGTACGGGCGTACTAGGTCTGCATTATATAGCTGCGTATACAATTCGCCATATGAGACTGGTAAGGAGGTAAATGTTTGTTTCTCCTGTTCCCTTCTAGGGGCTTTCTCCCCTTTCTGATTATTGTTATGAGGTTTCCCGGTTGACGAATGTGGTTGAGCAATAGTATAATTCTTCGGGGTGTTGTAGGTGTTGACAGAATTCACTTCCCCATCTTTTTTCTTATTGTATTTACGAGAATTATTACCATTGTCAATCATTCCGCTTTTAATAGCCATTTCTAAAGATTCACCGGTTCGAATAAAATCGGCGAAACTTTACGTGGTATGATTAATCATTCTATCATATAGAGCACCTTTTAGAGTGTTGATAAAACATTGGTGTAATCTCATGTTCCGGGATAGGTGGTTAAATCTAGGAGGCCACATCTCGCCATCTTTGTGCATACTGACGAAGACTTTCGTTCGATTTTTGCCACATACCCTCAAGCATGATACGACTGGGTACCATATCCGTGACATGCTTATACTGCTCAACAAATGCTCTAGATAGATTTCTCCATGATTTGATATTGGTACGACTTAGCTGAGTGTACCATCTGATAGCAGATCCGGTTAAGCTATCCTAGAAACAGTGGATTAGCAACTTTTCATCCTTGATAAAAGCTGTCATCTTGCGATAGTACATTGTGACATGCGCGGACGGACAAGTCGTTCCATCATATTTATCAAAATTTGGGGTTTTAAATTTATGGGGCAATATTAGATCGGACACCAAACTCAGTTCACTAGCATCCTCTGATTCCTCTTGACCATGCACGACTTTGAATTTCTCCTCCATCGCTCGGAACCTTTCCTCCCATTTCTTCTCAACTTCATTTCGGATTTTCTCCACCAAATTCAGATCGGGAACTTCTTCTTCATAAAGTCGTTCAACATCAATTGGCTGATTCTTCGGGGTCTGGATCGGTTGGCTGGCTGATGCCCTTGCGGGGTCAATACATACCCTTCTTGCTACATTCATTCCGTTGGACTGTATTCTGCAATTGGACGTGTTATTATCGGGTTCATACGTTTTATCATTATCACTCTTTTCCTTGTCTTGATCTTTCCCCAATAAAGCTACTAGCTCAGACAAGATAGACGTTTGAGATTGAGCGATTTGGGAGTTGATATTCTGTGCAATGTCCTCTAGTCGATTTTCCAAGTCCTTTTGGCCTTTTTCCAAATTTGGCCACGCGGTCATCCATTTGTTTCCTCCGGTGGCGTGTGAAATGTGAGTGCGGTATGATGGCGGTTTAGAGAATTTTGTCACAATGTACATATTATTAAAATGATGTTTGGCAAAAAACGAATGCATGTATGATATGAATGCGAATGATGTAATATGAATGCAAATAAAGACGTTGATTCTTGCTGGTAATCATCCAACTGGATTGCTTTTCACGGGAAACAAGAAGGTCCGTTACAATATTCCGAAGGGAATAGCCTTATACATAAAAACTAGACTTAGACATATAAACTGGCCCTAGCTCCTAAATTGTCTATAGCCCTGAGCAACTTTTGGAATCGAAGAGCTTCTGGCATGTCTGGGGCTATAAACTGACGCAGTGCTTCAGCTTCGACGCTTAACTCGAGCATATTCCGAGCTACTTTCTGGACTTCAGTGATCAAGGTTGTATGGCGGAGATCCCGACTGGTAATCATCTGAGCGGCATTCTGGAGTCGGATTTGCCAGTAACGATCTCCTCCGGTAGCAGATTCTTTGAAGACTAAGAGTCGTTCCTGATAATCTTTTATTGTGGCTTCTAAGGTCAAGATACGAGCCCGTAAATCATGGACCTCCAATTCCTTTTCTCACAACTCAATGAAACCATTCCTCTGTTGGTAGCTTTGCAACACTTGTTCTAATTCCATCAGTTTCCCTCCTAGTTCTGCATTTTGTGCCTGACTTTGATCCAAATTCTGAATAATTTCATTTTAGAGGTTCTGTATTTCTAAAAGTCGATTCCTATTTCCTACCGATCTCATTTTCCATGCATCGGTATTTTCTCGCTCGTATATAACGGCTTGCTTACCCTTTTCGATATCATGTTTGGCTTTTTCTTTCTCGCGACGAAGAGTATCCCTAGATGCACGCCTCTCATTTTCCAAGGCAATATGATAATTTTCCCTTTCTTGTTCGAGGGCTTGTTGGCTACTTTTCCCTTCTTCTTTCATCACCCGTTCGTATTTTATTCTTTCCCTCTCAACGGCAAGAAACTTACGCCGACTTGCATTGTTCACCTCATTCTGTAGCTTGACCATATCTACTTGATAAAGAGCATTTTTCTCACTTAACTCAGTGTTCACTTTCTGTAGGTGTTTGATTATTCCATTACGTTCATCGATATTCAAGCTGACCTTAAAAAGTTCTTCTGCATGCTGCGTGTTTAAGACTTCCATTTTTTGTTTGAGTTCCTTGAGCTCGCTTCGTAAAATCTCAGCTTCATGTGTTCTTCCAAGGATAAAACTGGTCTTTCGTCTGGTTGTGGCAATTCATTATTAATTCTCACACGTACCCAAAAGTCATAATCGGGAGTGGTCATACATATGGAGGATCCTTTCGTTCGAATTCGGTAGCAGTTATCCCATGCTTTTATAACGGTCTGAACCTTAGCTCGGTATTCATCTTTAAAAAAGAACTTCGTTCGACTTAGACCTGTGGTAAAAGGAATGAACTATCGCGAGTCAAACTGCCTTGAAGCCAAGAGTGGGGCGCAACCAATCCCGCCGTATAATCCTAGCAGCATCAAACAATTAAATTTCCCACAACTGAATAAAAAATAACTTGGTCTTCCCATCCAAGGAACCCTCCAAACTATATCTTCAACCCTGATATTTCGAAGAATATGGGCCCACTTCTTCCGGTTTATATCTTCCCGCTATTCTTGAGCCAAATATTCTCGTAAAGGTGAGAAATGCTAGAAGGAGTAGCCTGGCAGGATTCCTTTTTCTGTTTTCCAAAAATGACTTTGAATCTACACTTGTAATAACTGAGCACAACCTCGGAAACGACCCTCCTCATGTCGTTTGCTCGCATTTAAGGATATAGAAGTTTCTACCAAGATTGTCGGTGCTGGATTACAGTTTCGTTTCAAACGGTCGAACAAGTCCAACAGGGCAATATCGATGTTACCGAGAACTCTTGGAAAGATGATCAATCCATATATTGCCAATGCAAACAAATCCATCTTTAACACTTCATCCTGGTGTGCTGGAATAATATCTCGAATGTTTTCCCATGCAAAAGCCATACTATCCCCTTTAACTCGTATCAATCCATTCGCCCAATCATTACTCATTCCAGCAAAGTTTTTTAGTCTCAACTCGTAGTTCGATCTTTGGGGGGGTTTGAAATAAATCCAGTCTTTTCGTACAGTTTTATGGTTAAGCAAAGCAGTATATTCCTCGAAGGTAGGCAT
The DNA here is from genome assembly GCA_035048815.1 of Abelmoschus esculentus. NCBI lineage: Eukaryota > Viridiplantae > Streptophyta > Magnoliopsida > Malvales > Malvaceae > Abelmoschus > Abelmoschus esculentus. The sequence goes on from JAUCBN010000005.1 coordinate 18,739,846, forward strand.
CATATCCTGCCCATTGAAGGTGAAACAACAAAATGTTGGGTTCCAGAACCGAAAGATGGCTCTGAGTAACGGTTGATTGACTCTAACATAGATGAGCTGAGCAATATCCCCATACCGAATAGCGAACAAGTTTCGTAGTCTAGTGTCCCATTGTTCCCAAATTTGTTGAAGTTCCCATAGGACATTTTGCTGCAAACTCACATAAGTATATCCGTCGACCATTCCCCCACTTAGCAAACTATCACCATGAGCTCGTTGGTTGACTTCAGACCAATGTCTAGCGGCGGAATTGAGACTTTCCTTTTGTAGGTACCCTTTTTCCATGGTGAAAATGTCCTATGTTGAATAAACCACTCGAACCGACACCTTTAATGCAATGCAAAAGTGACGAATGCAAAAAAGAAAACCAAAAGAAAATAAATCAGTAACAAAAAGAGATAATAAGTGTACAAAATAAATTGCAAGAAAAAAAAGAAAACAATAAATAAAATAAATAGCAAATAGCAATCCTAGATATCTTGTCTAGTTCACCTAGGGTATCCGCATGGCTCTAGTGCGATGGGTAATCCAGTTCTCTACATGCAGTGTTGGTGCTAAAAAGGGAACCCGAATTGTTCGAGTTGTCCTCTACTAAGAGTAGCAAGGCCCCCGATCATCACCCATTATAGGCTCATCTTGACCGGGTTCAATTCAGGGGGACCCGTTCGCTTATGCCTACACGAAAGAACGATATCTTTACGAAAGCATAAGGTAGTGGAGCCCCGAAGGTACTTCGACTAGGGCCTACACGGGAGAACGATATCTCCACCAAAGCACTAGCCTTTTCCCCCCACTTAAAAGGATGGGTTTAGATGTTAATTTTAAATGCGGAAAAATAAAAGCGCAAATATAATTAATATTAATTTGATCGTCACTTTAGCCCGAAATCTCTAATATTAGTAAAACGGTAATTGTTTAAAAGCTTGAGTCTCTTTTTGTTTTTAAAAAAATAAAAATTTGTCCCCAGCGGAGTCGCCATCTGTAGCGATGTGAAAAATTCATGATTAATTAACTTCGCTAAAAATATTATTTATTCGACGTGAAAAACATTTTTGATGTGTTGTTTCGAAAATTAATGTCTCCCACGTGGGGGTTTCATTTTAAAATTGATTTTTGGAAAATTGGAATCGCCACCGGCCGTTTAGGTAAACCGGACACCATAAAACCAGAGATTTTAAAAGTTGGGGTTCGAGAGTCGATTACGGATGAGGAAGGATTTGCACCCTCACACTGTCCAAAAATTGGTACTTTGTTTAATTACCATTTTACTAATATTAAATTTTCCAGGCTAATTTGACGATCGAATCAATTTTTAATTAAACGTGCGCATTTATTTTAAAGCACCTAAACCTGAAGGTAAGCGTCCGAACCACTACCACCGTATTGATACTGGCCTCGCTTACGACCGAATTTAGGGGCCCAAATTAACAAATTAAAGTGTTGTCATACAGATTCTAAATTACAACATTGATTACATAAGATATGTACAACTGCATATGCAAAATATTTCGGCCATGGAGGACAAGAAATAAAATTCACATAATTGTATATACAAAACTAAAAAAATTAGACAATGTGCGTACTTCTTATTTAGCTAATGGGATTTTAGTCTTAGTTAAATAGAAATGTTGTTGCTCAGTCAAATGATAACAAGCTAACAAACAATCATGATTCTAGTAAAAGATAAAAATAAGAAAATATGACAACATTCATGATTTACGATCTAGCTTTAATGACTTAATGGAATATGCTCCGCGTGCAACGTTTTGAATTATGTACGTGTCACTCGCATGCCATGATAATGTTCCAAACACCAAGAGACACGACTTGCTAGATAATATGTATCATTAAACATAAATAAGAGACGTAGAAACTAAACAACATAAATAAAGAAGATGATAATGAGCAGAGAATCGAAACACGGGATTATAATATTTTACCAAGTAAAAAATAATAAATTACTTGAAAACATGACGAAATCAAATAGAGGAAACAAAATCGATGGATTCAGATTTGTGATAAAATAAGGGGGGTCTTTATAATTCCGAAATTAAATTATTTGGATCCATAAAGGAACCCATTTAGCCGGTCACTCCTTTTTTCATTTAAAAAAATTAATATGAAAACTCTCTGGGTTTTTCTCCCAACTCCCTGAAACAATAAGCAAAACCAGAAACACAGATCCAAGGAATTCGGAACCTCACAAACTTGAACCAAAATCCGAAACGATTAAAAGAAAAAAAAACACATCCATGAATATGAATCCAATCGATTTCTCCCAAGACTCAAACTTCCCCAAAATTTTCAAAACACAGTTTGACTTTTCTCTCCATCTAACAGCAAGGAAGCTATAGCCTGGGCGAGATTTGGTCTCGTGACCGTCTCTGCCTTCATTGGCTTCTTTCCTGACCATTGACCCAAGAATAGGAAAACCCGAAACTAGTTTGAAACACAAGAACCCTAAATCAAAATAAAAGGAAAATGAAATCCAAGGTGTTTGCACGAAAGAAGACTGAAGAGGAAAGACATCTATGGTGCTTCGTACGTTCGCTCAAGGCTCACACTCAAAGGGCTCCTCGCCAGCGACAGAAAACGAAGATTCAGGGAGCATTTTTCTTCCCACTCTCCTTTCGTTACTTTTTTTTGTTTTAGTTTTCTAGTGCATGCATGAAATGGAGAAACTAAAAAAGAAAAAAAAACACTCTTTTTACCAGAAACGTTTCTGAAATTTTCTTTCGATTGAATCTCTTTTGATTACAATAGATTTTTGCTCTCCTCTTGCGCCGAATGCTCTCTGGTTTACCCTACTGCTCTCCTCTTTTTTCAGTTTACAATGGATGAATATATCAATCCATGAATATCTCTTTGTCGTATCTCCTTATTGTTATCCTTTCTGCATTTTTGTCCTGCGTCCTTGGCTATACAAATTTGTCTTCCCGATTATTGCCAAGAATGGTGCTGCATCTTCTGAGATTTGATGATGATTGTCATCCTTTACCATTTTTGATCAAAGATTTAATGTTTTCACCTTTTGTAGATTATTCAGACGACCGTCTGGTGGTGCAGGTGGCTGAGCGGCGTTACGGCAGACGAGGAGTTGCATGGAAGCATAAAAGACGGACGCGTGAAGGTTACGCGCGAGTGGTGGATTTGGAGGATTGGCGCGTGACACGTGTATTCTTCTGGAAGAAATGATCCCGACCGTTCGCCTCCAATCTGATCCAAGGGTTGTTGTGGTTGACCGCTGCAGAACAAAAGAGATATGATATGTTAGACCTAGGGTTTTTAGTCATGTGGGTTAAATATTCTGGGCCTTATAATAAAGATTGGGTTTTGTAACATGGGTTTTGTAAATTAAAAAGCTATTGGATTTATTTTATTTTTTATGAGTTTTAAGCTTGATATATTATTTACTTAGTATTTATGGATTTTTTTTCATATTTTCGTTTATGGGCAAGATGTTATAATAATGATAAGACCAACATTAAAACTAACAACGAAAATGAATAAGTAATATGTGACATCATTACTAGACACTAGTATATGAAAAAAATATATTTAATAAACTACACATCAACATATAAAAGACTCACACAACAAACACATGCATAAATGACCTACAAACGTAAACAAAGATGTACAACAAAATCCATGCACAAATAAAGTGACATACATACGAAATCAAACGTGACACAACAAAAACACTACTAAACCTAAGACCCTTATTTTAAAGTGTGATAAATTAAAAATTTAAACTTTCCGGTTAAAAATGAGTGATTACACTCTCAAAATAGTTTTAATTCACATGTACCATCTGTACAAATATGAAGATCTAATCCTCAATATAGCTGTCAGAAAAGCAAGGTTTTAGCAAAATTGACCTATCATCATTGACTTAGGCGATATTGGGAAAAAGTTGTTTTTGGTGTTCCATGATGGGTAGTCGTGACTTGAAAGCAAAATAAAACATACGTTAGTTACTGTTCGAAATTTTTGAGTCATTACCTGAAAAATCTGTGTTATTTTAGCCTTCTCGGAGCCAAAGGTTGGTCATCGTGTTATTGCCCCCTTGATTAAGTTTTTTCGGTCTCTTCTCTGGACCTGTTTATATGTACAATTAAAAATATGTGTATCATGAATGTTCAATGTATGTCAAGTCTGAATGCATGATGTCTAAATACAAAATATCTGAATGCATGAATGACGTGATTTTTCTGTTTTCAAAGGATGTCTCTAATTTATGCTCGATGCAGGTTTAATCTAAATGCATGGTTTGTAGATGCTTTAATGCCATGAATTTTCTTTTTAAAGGATGCCCCTGGCTCTACTGGTCATAATGGGTTCTAGATCTTTCATGTACAATGATGCCCGAACTACTTTGATTTGACCATTTTTATTGGAATCTCTTTCTTGGATGGATGCATGATGTGAGCCTAATCTGAAGGCATGATGTTTTTAATGTATGTACGAACCTAGATGCAAAATGATTTCAATGTATACATGTATGTGACATGATTTTTTTTCTCAAAAGGGATGCCCCAAACTATGCTGGTCTGAGCAATTCTCGGTCTAGTGATGCCCAAATCTTCCTTTAGATTTGATCATTTCAGGAGGTATACTTCAACGTCTTCATCTGAGACTACTTCTAGTAGATCTGAATTTAACCTTAGATGTATGTCTTTCCTCGTAGGGCTCTTACTATCCTCACGAATGTGTCACGTTGCCCCTCAGTCAGGTTCACATGTTGGTGCAGTCTCTTTGGGACATAAAAGTCTGGCTCGGTAGCAAAATCTTACCTTTTGAAATTCATCGAAAAATGCCCCTGATCGTGGAATCCTGTTAGGCATGATGTAGACGTAAAGGTCATTTTCAAAAATGCCCCTGAATGAAGGTTTCACATGTGTTCACTGTGGCGTTAGACCGACCAGCCTTTGCTTCAGCTGATATTGTTGGCACGAGACTTCCCCATGATCGTTTTCAAAATCTGGAATGCATGCATGTAAATGTAAGATGCATGTCCTAAATGTAAGATGCATGTCCTAAATGTAAAGATACTGATTCAAAAATGATTCTTGTGTCCATTTTTTAACTCATGGGATTTGTTCACAACTTTGAATGTTGTATTAATATCTAGGATGCTAGATTTTCTCCCGATATATTTAATTTCAGAATCATTCTTGAATCAAAACTTCATGCTCGTAAAATGCAAGAATTTAAAACATGTTCATGGTGTGTTACAATTAGTGCAAAATGCATGATTATGATATGTCATGATATAATCAAAAGGAAAGAAAAGGATTAATTCGAATAAAAATAATCGAATAAATTAGAATATATAAGAAAACTATACATAAATAGCAAATAAAGCCACTCAAACCTAAAAGGGTTATCGCTAAACGGGCAGGAGTTTCGGCTTGATGGCTCTAAGGGGTAGACTTCTAGGTCTCACTATATGTGGTTCGGTTCTAGAAGGTACCTAAACAATACTTATTATCCTATTAAGGATGATAAGCACGATTCAGGGGGATACGTTTCTCTAAGTCTATACGGAGACATAAATCTCACGAAGACAAAGGGAAAAATATTCCAGAAGCAATTTCTCATCCTACACGGAGGCAAAACCTCACGAAGGAGTGGTTTCATGCTCCCACTTAAATGGACGGAGCCCGGGTTGAGAGCTCATGAAATGAAGAGACCTGAAAAAACATTTAAACACGTTAGTAAATATTTTAAAATAAATAAAATAAAGGATCACAAAATTAAAATAAATTGAATTTAAATTTTCAATCATTAAATAAAATATAACCGATTTTAGACTAGACTCTCGAAAATGTCCCCAGCAGAGTCGTCAGCTGTAATCACCGCTTTTGGTTCGGGGAGTCGCCACCAATCATTTTACGGTGCAATTGGAACACCAAATAATAAGTCTACGAACTAGAGTTGAGTCCGAGAGTCTGTTACGCGTAGGGAAGGATGAATACCCTTACAACGCCCAAAATTAACACCTATCGGTTACAAAATATTTTATATAATCGAAAAAATATAAATTCGAAGTTAATTTTATGATTCTGTAATTTTTAACCTGTAAAATAAATAAAATAAGTTAAATAACGAAAATAATTGGGTTAAATAAAATAATAATAATAATAAAACATATAATAATAATAATAGCCTAATAATAATAATAAGCATGATAATAATAATAATAATAATAATAATAATAATAATAATAATAATAATAATAATAATAATAATAATAATAATAACAATACTAGTGATAATAATATAAACAAAATACAAAGATTAGTAATAATAATAATATGAATATAATAGCAATAATAGAGTAATAAGGACCAAATCTGCAAGAAAATAAAATTAGAAGGTTAATATAGTAGAAATATGGACTAGAATCGAATGAAATAAAAGTATTGAGCCCAAATTAGTGAGAAAAATGACTAAAATTGAAGAAAAAACAAACTGCATGGCCGAAACACAAATACGCTGAAAGCGCAGGGACGACGAAGGTGAATTCCCCATTTTTGTGGGTTACCAGAGGGTTCGGGTCCCGGTAGCGGGTCAGACGTCGGGTTAAAGGATCAAAACGACACCGTTTTGGGCCTTGGATATTGACACCAAACGGTGTCGTTTCACATGTGATTTAAATACCCTTTTTTATGTTGTTTCTTTCACACTTGTTTCTTCTTTTTCAACAGGAGAATAGAGCTTTAAGCTCTCTCGGTCCCTCTGCAACTTCCGATGGAGAACCACCGTTCAACCTCACCGGTCGCCACTCCGGCCACCATCGATGGTGTCAAAAATGGAAAAGCTTTATCTTTTTCGAATCGTCTCGGTATGGGAAACTCAAATCCGAAGTCAGATTTTCGAGAATCTAAGCGTATATGCGTAGATCTGACAAGTAAGATAAGTGATTCGAATCTCCTTTTTTACTCTTTTCTTTCGAATATTTCTCTCCGATCTCACTCTTCTCTCTTCAGTTTATTGTTTCGATTCATGGGTGTTTTTTTGCTTCAAATATTTCTGTTTTTTTCATTCAAAATCCGGAAAAATCTCCCCCTGATTACACGTTCGAATGGGTATTTATACCCATGATTTTACACATAAAATATACATATTTTAGTCTATTTCAGGTCTAAAATCCCTATTTTGTAGGTTTTGACGTGATGTTTGGGCGGTGGCTGAAGGCGGTGGGGTGCTGGCCGTTCGTTGAAACCAATGGGAAGGGCGCATGGTGGCCACGCGACATTCGATTCGCCGCGCATGGCGGCCACGCGCAGGGGATGCAGCAGTGAAAGGTGGTTGCTGTGGAGATGAAGGGGTAAGGGTTTGTTTATTATTTTTAGGGTTTGTGTAAATTAGGATATGGTTTAATTTAGGCTCTATTGGGCTTGGGTTTAGAGAAATGGGTTATCACAATAGTATTTATTAGTGATGTTCAAAAATACTCGAATTAAACTATTTGGTTCGTCGATCCGTCTACTCGATTGAAAACTATCGGTATTTATAATGAAATACTCAAATTTTTTGAATCGAATATTCGACTTGTATTTTTCTAGCTAGTCGGGCCAGGTTAGGATCGATTTTTTTTAAAGTGGGTATCCAACCTAATCTGATAATTTTAATAATTATATATTTTAAATTTTAAATTATATTTTAATTTTAAACCCCTAACTTCTTTTTATACTTGTATTATATACTTTTAAGTTTTGATTTTTTTTCATAAATATTTATATTAATTTATCAATATAAGACTCGAAAGAAAAATCATGATCGAGATTAATATATTTTTTATCGATAAACTTTAATATATACATATATATCCAAATATTTATCTCTTAAAACTAACTTCAAATCAATATTTTGTTTTGAAATATATATCATGGAATTGTATGTGTTTCTTGTATATATTTTAAAAAGTGAATTTAAAAAATATAAAAATAAATAAATCTAATACCCGGTACCTAATTTTATGGATACCCGCAAATCGAATACTCAAATTTTGTGAGCTAGATCATGGACCAATATTTTAATACCTGAAAATTTTAAGCACCCAAACATAAACCCCTTAATATTTACTTCACTCTGTACTATATTGAAATATAAAATTTAACTACTCTATTTTAATTTGACATAATTTAATTATATATATTTATACTACTATTATTATTAGGTTCAACTTGATAACAAGTTTAATTTTTTTCTTGAAAGTAATTAATTTGAAATCATATAAAAATAAATCAACTATTTTAACTAATAATAAAATTACACAACGAAAGAACGTTGCAGGTTAATGTAAGAAATATTGTATCATTATTTTAATAATTAGAAATGAATATTAATCGAATCGAGTAAAAAAATATTAAATTAATTGAACTAATGAGTTATATTTCACAATTTTCTAATTCAATTTGATCTTTTAAAATTAAATTGAGTTTAAAAAAAATAATCAAGCCAAAACTAATATATTATTCTAAGTTTTTTTTATTAAAAATAACTAAAAATTTATTGACTAGTAAGAAAAAAATAGTATAATTGTTTGAAACAGAAAATAAGAAAGGAAAGGATCATAAATTGAGCACAACTACAGACAAAAAGAAAAACAGAAATAAAAACTAATATTATGAGTCTAGTGTTGAATACCGTTAAACATTATTGATGTTAAATATTATCGAACATTATTAAATTAATTAATAAATATTAAAAATATTAAATACTCAACATACAATTAATAATTATATGTCAAGTTTATCACTCAAAGACTAAAAATTTATTGAGTAGTAAGAGAAAATAATACAATTATTTGAAGCAGAAAATAAGGAAGGAAAGAAAAAACAAAAAATGAGAAAAAAATAAACAAAAATTAAAAGGATAGATCTATCAGGTGCGTCGAATACCGCTGAATATTATTAAACTAATTAATAAAGATTAAATAACTCAATGACATAACAAACAATTAATAATTATATGTAGAGTCTATCACTCTTTCATTAATTATATGTTAAGTCCTTGAGATTTTTAATCTTTATTAATTAATTTAATGATATTTAACGTTAATAATATTTAACGATATTTAACGCCTATTATAGAATTTTTTAAACCAAAAACACTCCCATACGAGAACTAATCCAAAATTAGCATGAATATATACATACAAGAACTAATCCAAAATTAGCATGAATATATACTTTTATGTATGAAATATCATTTACTAACTTGCATAAAAATAATTATCGAATTTGTTAGTTTTGTAAAGTATAGGGTTTAACATATAAAAAATAAAGGTCAGAAGTTGAAATTTTAATTTTAAAAAAAAAAAATAAAAGAGACATAGAAGAATGTACCATGAAAAGAGAGATAATTTTTACCCTGATCAAAGACGAAAACTAAATTTAGTTAAAATCATGATTTCGAGAACACAAACCATATCTTTAATTTCAGGCCTCAAGAGTAGAGCTAGCTTTAATTAGTTAGCATATAAATATGGCAATTGTCTTCTGGTATCACATGTAACTCGAAACTAGCTAGAAAGTAGAATCTCAAGACCCTCCATGAACAGAAGCATGTGAAACTCAGAAGAGGGAGAACCCGGAAATAGCTGCAACACCGACAACACTGGTGACTTTGTTACCAACGGCATTAGAAGGTGAAGGTGCTGGGGCTGATTCTGATGCACGACTTTCAGAACTAGGGCTATCAGTTTCAGATTGAGAGCTCTTCTTTTTGCTGCTAGGAGCAGGTGAGTCAGAAACTTGATCTTCAGCAGGTGGTGAAGGAGGGGAAGAGTTCTTTGCAGGAGACTCAGACTCCGAACCGGATCCTTTCTTAGACTTGCGGCTGCTTGCACTTTTGCTAGGGCTAGGAGAATGGGGATCCCAAAGAAGATGACTTGGGTGACCCTCCGCCAGGAGATGGACTGCTGGAGGACATTGACGGTGACTTGGTGGAGGATGATGACTTGGGGGATGGTGCAGGAGACTTGGGTGATGAATTTCCAGCAAATGCCCCAACAACAACGAGAGATTATACGGTCAACCTTGTTCACATGTCATCTATGGTCCAAGCAATCAGTACCATTGATCTTTAAATAACCACCTAATAACTACCTATCCACTAAGTCCATGTAGGAAAGAGGTGATGATTCACTTAAAAAAAATTAAGATCAACGGTCCTGATTACTTGGGACCATAGATGACGTGGTGAACAGAATTTACTGTAAAATCTTTCCCCAACAACAGCGACGACAACACATGCAAAAACTATAAGATGGTGTCCCATCTTTGTCTTCTTCCTCTTGATCGTTTGTTATATGCGTGCTAAGTTTCTAATGTTTATCCTGTTATATCAATCGAGTTGAAAGAATCAATGGCATGGGATTTAAATAGATCCTAAACAAAAGAACGATTTGATCAACGACATGGAAATGAATCATTTGGTTACCGAATTTCATGCATTTCTTGCGGAAGAAGTTAAACTAGGAACATCTTGTAAGAACATAACATAGTTTTTTAGAGGCTTGCTTGTTTTACTTTCATTTGTTAGAGAAAAGTAGAGGGGAAGAAAAGATGATTGAACCGTTAAATTTAAAGGTTTATATCAACCATTTGAAATTGAAATTAAGACGTGGTTTTAATGGCATGGGATGATTTGTTTTACCTTAATAATCTAACACAAATAACGATATTTATAGGCAAGCGGAGCTAGAAATTTATGTAAGGGTATTATTTTCTTGAACGATGTTTAAGAAAAGTTAATTATTATTAAAGGGGTGTCAAATTATTTATAAAGGTGTGTTATTTTCTAGAACGATGGTGAAGGCTCATAAGTCCTTTTATTTTCACCTTTCGCCAAATTATAATATTTTAGATTGCCGAACCCACAGGGACTGTGTCGATTTCACTACTGCTTAAACCTGCACATATAAAATAAAAACACAAGTAATTTGTTGGTTTGGAGTAACTAGATTAACTACTTAAAAACTAAATAAACGAAGAGAGCAAGAATGATAAAAGTGAAGCCAGGTTAAGTGCTTTGTAGAGGGGAATCCAGTTGTATTATTTATTCACTTATTAATGCAATGGGTTGAATTGCCGCCTCGGCGAGTCGCACTAAGGGTCGCCGCAACTGCCTAGGCGGGTTTATGTCTTATCGACAATTCAACTTTCCATAGTTCAACAGAGCATCCTTGTATGTCTCCTCCTTATCCCTAAGAGAAGAGAACTGTTGAAGTCCACGTCTTGATGATACCTCCCGGCATGAATCAAGGATGAACAACAAACAAACACATATGTCTTATTAGTCGCTGAAATCCTGGGCGGTTTATCTCTAAACCGGATTAGTCAATGCCCTTGAGCAAAGACCGTATTCTCTCGTTTTGTGAGCCTAACTCTCCCGATATTAGACAAATAGATTTTTCTTCATATACTATCATCTCGAGCTCATATGCAAAGAAGAGTAAATACCAAGAGAGAATAAACTATGAAATAAGTTTTGCATTAATAAATATAAAATATAATACAACCTTCTTCTCCAACTACTCTACAAACAACCTAAACCTCGGAAGGGTTTTAAAACATGGTGTAGTCGGCGGCTAAGAGTTTATGCTATAGGATTCTTCAATCCGACTCCGATCTCTTAAACCTAGACCTAATGTGTGGCTTATATAGGCCAAGCACTAAGTTAAAGTCTTCCACATAAGGGAAGAGTTATACAAGGAAAAGAATACAACTAATAATTAAACTAAGACACTTTATTCTATTTCCTAAAATAACTCTTTAATCACGCGATGACTTTTGACCAAGGCTTGACTCCTTTGATCGGCTCCGTCTTTCTCTCGCTTTATGTCCGTTAAGATCAGTATCTTTTTCTCTTTTTGTCGAGCACCAGTTGTTATTTTTATTCTGCTGCCGCGGCCTCCAACGTGCTACCGTGGCGGATGCTAATCTGTAATTCAGTATCTATCCTCTTATCTAGCTACTCCTATGATGTATTTCCTGTCTAAGAAAGAAAACCATCAAATGCGTTTGTTTTATGCCAAATAATAGATAAATTCATAAATTACGTAATTGAATACCGAATTATGGAAAATAAGCAGAATTGTTCAGTATTGTCCTTAAATCTGTCTTTAATTGGCAATAAACGAGTAGAAAAATGATATAAAAAATAAGACTTTTATACACTTATCAAACGATATTTAAGAAAACTAATTATTTTTAAAAAGGTGTCAAATTATTTATAAAGGAGTGTCAAATATATATTTTTGGTAGATAAACTATGAGCAACATATCACATTAAAAAATATATATTTAAATTTGTAAATTATTTTTGATAGGTAAATTTATAAATTATCTTATTTTGATAATGCATAAAATTTGGTGATGCATATAATCTCATAAAGGAGAAAAAGAAATTTAGATAGATAAATTTTATAGGATAAATTTACGAATCACATGACGAAAGGGGTTTATAAAATGATTTTTCCTCATAAAGAGTGAGAAAAGGCTTATAGTTGGGCTATAAAAGGTTTATAAAGGGGTAAAAATTCTATGTCTCTTTATCATGCCTTCAAGCATGCCTCCTATTAAAAAATTTGAAAAAATTGTATTTTAAACCCTAACTCTTATTTTTTAGGGTTAATTACTGCGAGATCACGTTTGTTTGCCCCCAGTACAAATCTAGTCACTGATTTTGAAAATCAACCAGTATGATTACATACGTTTTCGTGTTGTAAACTTATGGTCACTCTAACGTCAAAAGCCGTGAAGTGTTAACAGAAAGATGATTTGGCATAATAAAAAAGTGTAAATTACCTAAATAGTCACTAAATAATTATCTTATTTTTATTTTATCTTTAATTTAATTATTAAAATTTGATTTTTTATAATTTTACCATATTCTTAAAAAAACACTTATTTCTCTAAAAAAATTTATGATGCTGGAAACATCTGCATTTTACAAATTTTGCTTACCTTTTCTATACAAATTTATGTATAATGTATAATGATTTGGATATGAGAGTAGAAGCTCCATTTCTGAAACTGGAATGAGTCTCGGAGTAGTTGTTATCGGAAAGGTAGCGATCGACGATGAATGCGACTTGAACCGACATAACTTTCCCTTTTCCCTGATTCTCTTGTTTCTTAGGTATGCTTTGCTTCCCATTTTTCCCCTTGGAAATGAAATGCAAAGCAAGATGGAGATGAAAGAAGAATACAGAAAAAGTACTATGGAGGGAATTTCAGAATGTATTAAAAAGAGATTGGGATTACGAGAGGGAAAGTGTCTGAAATGGCGCTATGGAAGAGGTGAAATGAAAAACACTTCAGAAATGAAAAACACTTGAACCACCGCTATGTATCAAAATCCAGTAATATAAAATGTTTTCTTAGAAAATCTGGTGACATGAACGACGGGGACGACAAAGATCCATGGCTAGCATCCGACAAACTATACCATTTCCTCTTCTGCTTCTTTCTAACTTTCTTTTCATTTTGGCTTCCTTATCCCACTACTTTTTTTTCTCCGTAACCATTCTATTCGGGTCACTACTAGTCGGGGTTACCAAAGAGTCTGCTGATTATCTCGGGCTTTTTCCCTCTACTGGTGCTTTCACCAGAGATGTCATCGTAGATCTCCTTGGGATTTTGCTAGTTGCTATGATGTTTTATTTATGGACTAGGCTGCTCCGAAGTCCAATCCCGATCCGATACGTGACACATAAGACGGGTTTTACCTGTTTGAGTGAGATTTCATGGTCAATTTGATAAATGGGTTAACGGATTTTAAGAATTTAAATGTGTACAGTGATTACCTTAAATGTCTAATTACTGAGAAAATCGAAGTAAGATGAAGGAAAAGTGTTTTTTAAGAAATAAGTGTTTTTAAGAAGATGGTAAAATTATAAAAATTTAAATTTTAATGGTTAAATTAAAGATAAAATAAAAATACGATAATTATTTAGTGACTATTTAAGTAATTTATCCTTTTTTTATTGTGTCAATTCATCTTTCCGTTAACACTTCACGGCTTTTAACGTCGGAGTGACCATAAGTTTACAGCCCAAAAACGTACGTGACCATATTGGTTGATTTTCAAAATCAGTGACTAAATTTGTACTGGGGTAAACAAACATGACCTTCGTAGTAATTAACCCTATTTTCTATATCATAAACCCTAAATCTTACATCTTAAAAAATATATCTTACCCCTAATTTCCTAAACCCTGATCACAACCCCTAACCTTAAACCTTAAACTCTTTAATTTGAAGCAGAGACAAAAAAAATAGAGATATAAGAAAGGTTTAGATGATTTGCACCCTTTATAAAGGGTCTTTCATCTCTCACTCAGTGTCATCCTTGTTTGACCCATTCATATTTGTGTTAACATGGTTACAACAGATGGTACTATAATCACTGTAGCTAAATCAAAAATATATATATATATTTGTGTTAACACGTGTCTTTTACACGTACTAAATGTTCTTGACAGAAGTTGACTGAAAAATTTGAGAGGGTCAATTTTATTTTTTCTAAATAGTGTCGATATCTGATTTACCTAATTTTAAAACTAAATAAAAAAAATTACAGCCAAAATATCTACTTTCAAAACTATAATAGCGTGATTCATTTATGATATTGTATGCTGGTTTAAGAGTTATATGAACATATAGCATTCCTATACGTAAAGAATCAGTAAGTTCATCTGTTCAACGTATTAAGCATTGAGGCTCTAACGTAAATAATGTAAGAAAACAAAAAGCATATGTTTGGATCCAAAAACCAACATTTTATTGGAATCTAGGAACATAGATAACATAATAAATAGCGAAACATAGGTTGTTTAGCAGCAATTCCATAATCCAGTTGTAAGAAACAGTGTCGGTTTCCGGATTACACACAATTTAAACCTACAAATAGCGGTTTATGCAGCGGTATCGGGCTATCGGCTGGAGGTTCTTTTCCTTCAGCAGCATCTGGGCCGGGAGCAGGGTCATCACCACCACCATAGTCAGCGTTTTCTTCAACGACGTCGGCCTCCTGTCCCTCTCCTGGATTTGGGTCCTCGATACCAAGGAGAAAAGCGGGAGCAGCTGAAGGGCTACCAGCAGGGGAGGAAGATGGGGAGGTGAAAGTAGCCGGAGCCGGGGCTTTCGGTTCGGTAGCAAGTGTTTTGTTTGGAAGAGGACACTTCTTTGATTCTTTACAAGCTTAGTGACATACTTTTACTCTATTATACCTCAGTCCATACAATTTATAAATATACGCATGTTCAATCATGTAATACTCCGATTATTGGGTTACATTTTATTTATTAAATAGGATTAAATTGAGGGTTTTCTTCACTTTCTCGACTTTTTCCGGGAACAAATCGCTAGCCTCTTTCTTATATTTTCATTCGTATTTTTACTTTAAATTAGAGAGTTTAGGGTTGTGGTTAGGGTTTAAGAAATTAGAAGTATGGTATATTTTTTAGGGCGTAGAATTTAGAGTTTAGGGTATAAAAAATAAGGGTTAGAGTTTAGAATTCAATTTTTTAAAATTTTCAATGAAGGCATGATAAAAAGGTAGAAGATTTTTACCCATTTACGGACTGTGATCCGTGAGCAAAAATCCTCTACCTCTTTTCTATGCATCCTGTTAAAATTTTCTAAAAAATTGAATTTTAAGCCCTAACTCTAGTTTTTATATCCTAAACCCTAAAAAATACAGTCTACCCTTAATTCCCTAATCCCTAACCACAGTCCTATTTTAAACCCTAAATCCTACATCCTAAGCATCTAATTTAAAACAGAGACACAAATAAATGCATGAGAAAAAGGTAGACGATTTGCATCGTAGTTGTAATTTTCCCCCTAGTGGTCATAAAGCTTGAATTTAGGACTCTTAGGTGGCAGCCAAGGTATCTACACTTTCATATAAGCAATATTTCCATTTGGCAAGGCAACATCAATGAAGTCAGAAAGACAAATCCACAAAACAATCCATTACAAAGAAGAAGAAAATACTTGAAAAATTCAAACTGAGACGTTACAACTGCTAGCACCGTAGTTTATGAAAATGCAAAAATTAAAAAAAAAAATCTTATTAAAGAAAGAAAACAGAAGTAACTATGGAGAAGCTTTAATGTGCAATGTTCAATTGAATTATTCGGAGTAATCACCGTCATCGTCGTCGTCATCCGGTGAAGGAGCCTGCGCGTCATCATCATCAGATGAGTAACCAGCAGGTCCTTCGCTGCTTTCCTCAGGACCCTCGCTTGGTCCCTCGCTATCAGGGGCACCAGCAGGGGAGTCATCTAACGGAGATGGAGCACCGGCCGCTGACTTACGGTCTGACCCACCGGATGAAGCCGGAGCCGAAGAAGGAGTTGGTGAAGGTGACGCATCAGAAGAAACTACCCCAATGATAGATATAAAAGCAAGAGCAAGAACAACAACAACATGCCTTGCCATATCTCTTCTTTTGATTTTTATTCTTACTTTATTTTATTCAAATATATCTCAAACTAGAAGCAGTGGTTTTACGATGAAAATGAATGATTTACAAAGAGAGAGAGAATCATAGGATCTAAATAAATGGCGACCAAGGAATGATCTTGGCAATATATAGGGGCTGAACCATTTGTTTGACCGAGTTTGTTTGCTTGAGTTGTGGAAGAAATTGACTCTTCCATGCCTTATAAGCGAAATCATGGATTTAATTCTTGCTTCAAGAGAAAGTTAATAGATGAATCATGTTTATTAGATGTGGTCTAATTAATTTAGTCCTTTTATCTTAAAATAACTATTTAATAATTATTTACTTTTTGATTATATGTAGGAAAGAAGTAATGATTCATCTTAGAAAAAGATAAGATGAACGAATATGATTGACGTGGTGAACATGTTTCATCTAATAATTTTTATGTTTTGAAAAAGTTATTAGATGAACGATATTCACCACGTTATTCGTGGTCTAGTTAATAAGGTCCGTTCATCTTGAAATAAGAGAAATTATATCATGGAGAGATTATTAGGTGAACTCTATTCTCCATGTCATTTATGACCGTTCTCATCTATGAGATCAACCAATCAAAAGCATACATTTAATTATTTTTTCACCTCATCATTTTTATCAAGTAGATCTTTATTAATATTTACTATAAATTAAGTTTAAAAATAATTTTTACCAATTGAAAAGTCACTTAATAAAAATGATAAGATAAAAAAATAATTAAATAAATATTTTAATTAGTTAGTTTTATGAGTAACTAAAGGTGGCAAACGGGTCGTTTGGTTTGGGTTCGGTTCAGATTGTTTTGGTTCTGTTCATTTCAGGTTTGTTTGCATTCGATTTAGATTCGGTTTGGGTCGGTTCGGGATTTTGTTTCGGTTTTAATTCGGTTATATGATAATTCAGGCCGAATTGGATATCAGATTAGTGATTCGGGTCAATATTGGATCGACTGTATTGGGGTTGGGTCAATATCAGATCAGATGTTTTCGAGTCGGGTCCAATCGGGTCATTCGGATTAGTTCGAATCGTGTCAATCTTTGAATTTTCAGGTTAATTTGATTTGAGTTGGACTTGAGTATGAATCTAATCGTGTATATTATATAAAAATTAATCATATATTCTTATAAAAATAACTTTTTTTATTTGTTTGAGGATAAAAGTGGAAAGAAAAAAAGTATAAGGACCAACTTGATAACGATCCCAATAATTATTTTTAATTCATAAATGAATAGTTCACATCAGTACAAGAAAAATGGTGGGAATCAGATTTTCGGTGCAAGATTTTCATGAAAAAGCAATAAAAGGGAATATTTTCGATTTTAAAGTTGGATAATCATTTGACCTCAAAATGTCACAAAATTTTGAAGAATGATGTAGGATGACTCAAGGATTATGACCTTTAGTATTGGAATTGTTTTGAAATTTTTTGTCCCGGTTTTTATTCGAGTAAAGGCAATATTGGTAATTTAAGGATTAATGTTATTTTTGTAAATACATGGATTCAGATTAAAATCGTAAAAATAAATTATTCATTTCGGGTTTAAAATAAATTATTCATTTACTTTGACTCAATTATCGGGTTAAAATAAAAAATAGTAAAAATAAATTTTTGTAAATATATGGATTCGGATTAAAATTTTAAAAAAATAAACAATAGTAAAAATAAATCATTCATTTACTTTTACTCAATTATTGGGTTAAAATCGGATTGATATTCGGTTTAGATCGGTTTTGAGCAATTAATTTCGGGTTGTTTTCGGTTCAGGTCAAATTGGTTACGGATCTATATCGGTTATTCTAAATTTCGGATCGATTTCGGTTTCGGTTCATGTTAAAATCATATTGTTCGAATTCGATCGAATTCCAATTCAGGTAAATCGGTTTAATTTTCTATTACCGGATTAAATTTACCAAATCTATAAATAACATGACAAGAATGACTCAGGATATAACTTCTTTAAAAATATCCCCTTCCTCCTAAATTTTCTAAAATAACATTTTAAAAGTTAATATTTTTTGGACTAATATTATCATAATAAATTCATGGTATATGTATGACAGATTTTTTAAAAAATAACAAGTTTTAATAGAAATTGGCATAAAACACGATGAGTTTTATTTATTTTTTAAATATCTATTTAAAAACTTAATAAGTAATTAATCTAATCCAAAAAAAATTTATGTATGGGTTAACGACGTTTTACGTTATAAATAAATAGTTTTGGTTAGAGCATACAAAATCTTTAGATATAAAAGGCAAGCTTGCATAATTGGTTTAGTGACTAAAACTTGCTTTTTATATTTAAAGATTTTGGATTTAAATTATCCAAGTGTGTTATTTTGATTATTCTTCTCACAATAAAATAATATTTCTTCCGTCCCACAAATAATGTCTTTTATTAACTTTTTAAAAGTTAATTTTTTTAACTTTTATTATAATTATATTAAATATTTTAAATAATTAAATTTTAAAATATATATATTTGAAATCTACTCGATTAGAGGTTTCTAAAATATATTTTTTTCATATTTTTATCAATAATAAATTTTAAATAATTAATAGTCAAAGTTTAAAAAGTTTGATCCAAAAAATCAATAAGGGACACTATTTTTAGAACAGATAGGGTATCATTTTATTTAAATTAGGCTTTATAACAAGTAAAATTCCTCTACCTATTTATTATTTCTCCATTCACGTATCTTGTTGAATTTTTTTAAAAATTGGATTTTAAACTATAACCGTTATTTTTAAACCCTAAACCCTAAAAAATCACCTTACCCCTAATTCTATAAACCCTAACCACAATCTTTAACCTCAAATACTCACCTCTAAACCCTCTAATTTAAAACGGGGCACGGATGAAGATATAAAAAAGAGGAAGACAATTTACGCCCCTCGATAACACCCGTGCTAAAACAAGATCATTTTTGAATTATCAATTATACTAAGAGTTAACAACAAAGTGACAAACGAATAAAAAAATAATGTTAGATTTAAATAATTTTAAATTTCGATAGTATTTTCAAGTTAGTAGTAATAATTTAGTGACAATTGGTATAGTTTACCTATAATTTATAAATAGCCAAAACAAGGTTGCAATACAACACCAAAACCAATAAGAATTTAATCAAGAACCAAACCAAAATTAGTTCATCACACGACATGAAGTATCAAACATTTGCATGCATTTTCATTTTCTTTCTGTTATATGAAAGTGGTACCATTACCCTGTTCGTATCCTATCCAACAGATCAACACTTTTCCGAGCTCTTTCCGTCTGATGATCGATACTTTTACGTGACTTCTCATGGCAATCCACACTCCTACGAGACCTTTCCAATTGATCGAAAGAGATTCTTAGTTTTTCGAGCTTATCCAAATTATTAGATTGGTTTTTCAACTTCTCAGACCTGTCAGTGCTTTTCCTCGGTTTCTCTCTTCGATCTGTACTCTTCCTTGAAACCTCAAACGTATCGGTACTTTTTCGTGACTGCTCCAATTCGTCTGTACTTCTCCTAGAACTGTACCTTTGAGAAGGAGATTTCTCAACAGTTGAGATGAACTTCTTGAGATGTCTGATATACTCAGGGTACTGCTCTAAATCACAGTGGTTCCCTCCTTTAACCCATAGAGGTTCATACTTCTCTTTGCATAGCTCCCAGAGTTGCTTTCCGTGGGAGCAATCGACAACTTCATCCGACGTCCCCTGCAGATTGATATAAAAACTGAATTCAAAGGCTATAATTGAGGGTATAGGAAATCATTTTTGAACAATGTTATAAATGGTGTCATTTACTGGTTCAATAAAAGTCCGACTCGTAGATACGTCCCTCCAAATATATGAAAAAAGTAGAAGGAAAATTCAACATACCAGTATTGGATTAATGTACTCTTACACTGAAATGAGAATAATACAGGTCAAATATTTGTATGCATATGCACTATGAAAGTAGAACTATATTGAGGAAAATCAACAAATTGAAAATTTTAATCATAATCTGAACTTGTGCATTATATTTTTTCTCGAATATGGGGGGTGAGGATATCTAAACTTACCATGAATACAGTCTAGAGAAGATTTACTTCTTCTAACCCAAAGAAGCCAAAAAAACTAATTTCAGCCTAACTACAATGGGATTATCCATGATACCATAATTTACAAAGGGAAAAATCGAACAAGCAAAACCATATATGGCGGTGACGAGCAGATAAATAATGCAATATCAACATAGGACATGATTGATCTTTTCAATTCAAAATACTGCGCAACAATCCACCCCAGATATAGATAATCTTTCTAGGTATTGAAACAAGAGTGTTCATGGTCTTCATCGTTTCCCATAGGTATTTGTTGATATCTGAAGAATGAACTAATAACAAATACTAGTAATTCATAGATAAACACTGATTCCATCATGATCCTCTTAAATCTTAATTTAAACCTCAGTTGATTTAGTTGCAAGAACTCTTGAATTCTGTGGACTCCAATTAATTTAATTTATTTGGATTGCTATCCTCCACAACTAGCAATTATTTACCCACTGCCAAGACAGCTATCTGTTTGTTTGTACTTGAGACACTTGATGGGCCAAAGTTCAATGCAGATCTAGATTTTGTCAGACTTGAATGAAAGAATTGGACCTTCAACAGGAACTCCTTAGCAAATAAACATGACAAAATCAAAGATAAGATATGACAGTATACGAATTAAAACTGAAGGGAGACCTAGAGAATTCATGGACACAGGACACCCCATTTTTTTGTTCAGACTCGCAGACTGAAAGTTTTGATCATTATCCTATCAAAGCGGTTTTGGGAAATTTTCGGTAAGAAGATAAGTTATTATAACATAGCTAGAAAATGGAGGAAAGTAAAAAGGCTAAAATTTAACTTCAAGATATCATAAGAAGAAGAAGAAGAAGAAAATCAAGTATTGCACAGGTATCTCATGTCTCAATAATGGTGGTTTAATTATAAGTTTCAACCTAGAAAAAAAGTTAAAAGGAAGAAAGAGAGTTCGCTAAATTCCATCATAACTATGAAGAGTTCAATGTAAAAAGATAAATAACCATACAAATAACATAATGGCTCCAGCATAAGGGGGATATGTGTGCATGTGCATATATGAAATTTATACCATATGATGTATCAATAGACTATCAGGATTGCATATACTTACATGGATGATAAGAACAGGACAATTGACAAGTGGAATTTTATCAATATTCTGCAAACAAACAAACAAGAAAGGAAGTGTTATATTTGCATACTCACATAAATAAATGCTTATTAGCTGAAATAAATTGGGCAACCAAACTTATAAAGGATTTGTGTTACCTTATAAATGTCAAACCAATACGTACGCTTTACAGGATACATGACTCTTAAACCAGAAAGTATGGGACTGTGCAAAACAACAGCCCTTAACCGAGGCAATCGAGCTGCTAGATCCAAAGTGGGACCACTACCAACAGATTGACCATAGAGGATGATATCTTCCTGTTTCGTACCATAGCTCTCTTCAAGACATTTATATGCAGCTTCAATATCTGCATATGTGTTCTGCTCACTTGGCTGTAAAAAAAACAATCCTATCGGCTTCAAAATGACAACCATATCTTTTACAGAGAGATAACTTGTTTCTTATCCTTTCCTTTTAAAACAATATGTTTGATGTATATACCTTTCCAGAAGATTGCCCGTATCCAGAATAGTCATAGCTGCACAATATCACAAAGAATCTATAAGAAAACTGCAGTTTCTTTTAAGGAGTTGTTAAGTTTCTTCAACGGATAAGAAATGAATGAAGGTCATTACAAGACAGCAATCATAATTCCTAAGACAAGAACAAACAAATGCATCACTTCGCCCTTTAACATGGTGATAACTCTGGCACCAGACCAGTAGAACTTTTTACTGCTAAATGAAAGCATTAGTTGCTAGCCGGTGAAGACCAATTAATCAGGTTTAAACTGGGAAATCTTGGTTATCCAGATTATTCCCCCTAAAGTAAATGTATTCCGACACATTCTCGGATACGGTTATAGTGGTATGATCAAAAACAGAGAAAATACTGAATATACTGTAGTAACATAGTGGCAATCAAATGGTAGCTAACTATCAAGTGTCGAGAAGAACAAGACCAACAGAATAATAAACCATAATCCGTTCAATTTTCATCTAAGCTTGATAAAAGCAAATCTATCTGTTTGCCCACACCCATAACTCATAAACTGAATTCAATTTGTACTATCAAGCAACATCATGTTACAGAAGAACATCACTCAACTACTTCCCAATTAAATCACATTGTTACAGGAACCAAGTAACCAATAAAAGTTGCATATCCATTTCCAGTTAATTTCACCCACCAAAGCTCCTCTCACAGGGAAAATCTCCACAGTCAATTTCTAGTAAATTCAAAGACTTTAAGAACTAAATAGAAACCCAGGCCCCAAGAATCAACAAAAACATCAAGGAAACAACAAAAAGTCTAACCCAGAAGCCAATAAAACACAAATGAAAACACATATACAAACAAACACCAAATAATAAACAAGTGTTGCAAACTTTTACACAAGAAGAACCGGCAAAAAGAAGCAACTGAAAACAGAGTATACCCCATTAGATTGACCCTCAAGTGTATGCTCAATTCGATGAAAAGCTCATACATCTGACCCAGATCGGCAGCGTTACCATGAGAGTAAAGCAAAGTAGAAGTAGCCATAGGATGCCTGATGTACATAGCTACAACCTCTGTGCCACGCCGAGTTGGGAGCTTAAGAATCTCAACATTTTCTCTATGAGGGAAAGGATTTAGAAGCAAAAGACCGGTTAATTCATCGGTTACAACCTTGTATGAAGGTGGGTTTGGTGGGAAAAAAGCAAACTTCGCCGCCATTGAAGACGTTACTCCACCCATCTCTCTACCTTTTCAGCTTTGTTGATATCTTCAGGAGTGGGAATTCACAGAGATAAACATTCCCTTCTTCCTTTACTTTTCTTCTAGTTATTGTTTCTGTAGAAGAAGATCAAACTTTTCCTCAAAGTGAGAATTCCTTCTTTGGAGTACTTAAAAGCCTTGGAAAGTGAAGCGAGGGACATCATCATAAAGAATGATTAACTGAAAATAATATGAAAATTTAGTTTAAAATTCAGTAAAGTTTATGAATTACGAATAAGCTAATAGTGTAACTACTCTGTAAAGTTGACTCAATTATTAGTCATATTATATTTAATTTATTTAATTATTAAAATTATAATAAATTAAAAATTTATATTTTAATTATAATTAGGTTGTTGTATTATTTTTTGGCATAAAGATAATTTTTATTATTTTAGCCTTTATTTTTTTTAATAAATTTAATCCTTAATTTATATTTTTTTATAAATAATTTATTTTTTAACTAACATAATGATTAGACCATTAAATATTTAACAATATTCACATGCCTTATATATATATATATATATGTGATAATATATTTTAAATAACACGGCATCTAGTCTCATTCTAAATAAATATAGCATGTCATTATTATTAAATTTTTTACGATAATGATAAATATATACATGAAAAATATAATTTTATTCTAACATAAAATATAAAACAGTTAAAATTAAAATAAAATATTAAAAATTAATTAAATATAAAATAAAAGGCTATAAAGCATTCTCAAATCTTAAATATCATTCTACATATATATGACATATCATTATCGTTAATTTTCTAACTATCTAATCATTATGTTAGTTAAAAATGATATATTTGTCAAAAAGATACAGGTTAAGGGCTAAATTTATCTTAAAAAAAAGATGAGGGCCAAAATGATAAAAATCATAAACGTTAAGGGCTAAAATTATCTTTATGTCTTATTTTTTAATCAACTACAGTGATTATAATAGTATTTGTTTTAAAGTATATTCTTAACCATTGGACATTAATTATTCAATAATTGTACTGACATTATTAGTGCTCGAACGAAAACCCGTGACTTTCAAAAATAATAACCGTTCTCATATTTAAATATAAACAAACGTTAAAATGTTTTTACAGATAAATATATTAGAATTCACTCGATTATTAATAAAGTTACAATTGTATTAATTAATTGATTATAATCGAATTATTATATCATTAACATTCAAAGACATGTCTTATAAGATATAATATAATATAATAATATGTTTAATCCTCAAAATTTAAAACTTTTTATTCTATTAACTTAATTTTAATTCAATAAATTTACTCTTCATATTTTAAAATATATATCAATTATTATTTGTGTTGATTAATTTAACAAAAGATTACAATTAATCACATATTTGAATCCTATATTAAAAAGAAGATTGGATAGTAATATAATAAAAATATATTTATTATCATTTCGTGTATGTTAATATTTTTTCCCAAGAAAAATGACATTATTAAGGTAAAATTATATATAATAATATTATCAAATATCTCATTATTTTTTTTTCTAATTTTATATAAAAAATAGTACAACAAGACAATATCAAAAAGATGATCCCCCTCAAAATAACCAATCACCCAAACTAAATAAACATTAAGCACTCAAGATGACAACATACCGTTAAAGACTGATAAATTATTATAAGTTTAATTTATTATGTGATTTATAAATTTATTGAATAATAAATTTACATCTTATTTTTTTTAAAAAATGAATCTCAACTTTTTTCTTTATTATAAAATAATCTTCACATGTTTTCTATATAAAATAACCGAGATCATGTAATAGTTACTCCTAAAAAACATTCTAAATAAAATGAATCAACCCCACATAGTCCAAACTCAGAAAAATCAATCACTCCGGATCGAAAATTAACTGTCAAACACCAATCGTGAAAAGCATCCCACACGCCCAGCTCCGACCAACAACAATCAGGGATTTACAAACCGTTTTCAGTCACGTAACGTTTATCATGATTGCAGACATAACGGTTACTATTGTGGTCGTAAATTTTTTTAAAACACACAACTTATAAATCACATTAAAAATAAATATTACACACTAGACTAAACAAAAATATTATCAAATGATTCTTATCTTAAAAATGGGACTAAATTACAAAAATCAGAAATTAATAAATTCGAATTTCAAAGATAAATAAATATATTGTGATTGTAACGACCCAGATTTCCCGTATTCGAGTATCGGGTTAACCCGTGGTGTTGGGCCTCGGGTTTGGGCTCGGTTTTATATGGTTTTAGGCTTGTTGGGCCATTGGCTTGTTGGGCTTGTGAGTTGTAGGTGAGGGCACTTTGGTAAATACCTTTTTAGATGACAAAGAGGGGTGTAGGGGAGTTAATTCCTCCTACAGAGTGAGCTCATCTTCCCCTTTTTCTTCATCTTCTTCATCTTTGTAGCAAGGTAAGGGAGAACAAAAAGGTGAGGTTTTTATCGGTTTGGTGAAGGATCTCGTTTTTGGCTAGGAAGAAAGGTTGTAGGGCTTCCAAGGATCTACAAAACAAGTTAGGGATAAGCTAGTTTAGTGGAGAGAAGGGTTTTATGGGGTTTTTAGCTTGAGCTCGGGAATGAATTTTTAGGGGCTTAAATCTATACTCTTTTAGTGTTTTAAGCTTCTAAAATCTTTCCCAAAGTGTGCCTAATCCGTTCTTCATCTTTCTCTTGTAGAGAAAGAGGCTTGTGAACCATCATCTCGCTTTGGAAGGGAAAAAGATTGAAGAGGTGTGGAGCTCGTGTTGGTTGTTGTGTTTGCTTGAGGTTGGTACTCCCAACTCTTTCTTCATCATCCATTCATGGTAGAATACATATCATATAAAGAAATAATGTATGTGTGTTGTCTTGCATGGTTTGCTTGAAATGGGTCATTAATGGTGAAATCCGAGTTTATGTGTTAAAGGTTGGAAATTGATATTAAAACATCCTAAATACACTTAGAGATGGGTAGGAGAACTTTAGAATCGTTTAGGTGAAGTTTGGGGTTGAAACTCTAGAATTTCTAAGTGCAGACTCGTCCCTCATGTAGGGGGTATCGATACTCGGGCTACCGATATCGATACCCATGTGTGGTTAGGCTGGTCGATCAGGGTCCAGAAACTTTTTGTATCGATACCTGTATCGAAAGGGCCCTACCTCTTTGTTGACTTTTTGGACTGGTCAACGGTATCGATACTGGTATCGATACCTATGTGTTTCGATATCCTCTTTGGGTGGGTATCGATGCAGGGTGTTTCGATACCCTACCTAAGGGTATCGATACCCCTGTATAGTTTGGCCAAGATGGGTAGAGTTTTGGGGCTCGGTGATCGTAATAAATAAATTCTTAATCTAAAAGCTATGGAATGAATCATCGAACTAAGTTTGATAATCATAAACTCGAAAGGCTTAAGTATGATAAAGATTAATATATCTTGTTGTGATAAGATCCTAGGTGGATCGTTTGTGTGGTTTGAGTCCTTGTGAGTTGGAAATCCGGATATCCATAAGTGTTATAACACGTTGAAGACCATCCGATGTAACATGACCGGGTGATGATTGAAGACTTTTATTCCGAGTGTTGGGCAGTCTCACTCGAAGATGTTCGATGTAACATTCCGAGCATGGGGTTGGTTGGGCGGCCTCCACCCCTTTCCGAATGTTGGGCGGTCTCGTTCGAAGATGTCCGATGTAATATTCCGGGTATAGGATTTGAGGGCGGCCTCAATCCTGATTGTAGGATCTCGATGCTGTGTGGACGCGGGCTTCACTCTTGTGTGTTGACTTGTGTGATTGTATATGCTGTGTGCGATAGTATACATTCATTTATGCCATGAGATAGGCAAGCATGCTAAACCATCATGTCATGCACGAGATTTATATGCCATGCTTTACTGCTTTTGATATGCATGATGTTGGCCAAGTTTGGCGTATCCACTGAGCTTATGTGGCTCAACGTTTGAAATCTGTTTTCGTGCGTAGGTTAGGTGAAACGGGTCCCATGGAGCACCATCAAGGTTTGGACTTTCAGCATCGGCCGAGTTGTCAGAGTACAATTATTAGATATAGTGGGCATAGTATTATGTCGAACCCTATATGTATTGTAACTCTAGTATTTCAAATTGGGTCAAATATTTTTAATGGTCTGTAATAATTTTGGAGCTCCGAATTACTTTAAATTATTTTGGGTTTGTTTTAATTTAAGTGGACTTTATAGAAATTGGTTTTTGACTCTACGTGATTTTATTATTGGACTTTTAAAAAAAAATTTAAAATATGAGTTTTGGGCCGAAGGCCCAATGTGACATCCGGGTTGGGTGTTACAGTGATATTAAAAAATACTAAACTAAATTTAAAAAATGAATAAGGGTTAATGTGAAATAAGAACAAAGTTTTAGGGATTATAATATACTTTAATACATTATACATATACAATATATTTTTATATAATATACTTTAATATACATATATATTCTATATATAGAATATATAAAAATTAGAATATAAATATATATATATACTTTAATATATATTATATATATAATATATATTATATAGAGAAATATTACTATATATAGAACGAATATTTAGCACTTTAATATATATACTTATATAGTTAATAGTTGCATATCTATACTTATAGATGTATATTAATGTATATACTATATATATAAAATATATACTATATTGATATATATAAGTATGTTTGTATATGTATAATACATTATACGTATAGAATATATAAGTATAATATATTTATTAATGTATTATACTTATATATAAATTATATAATATACTTTAATATGTATACCTTAATGTAAATAATATATACTTTAATATATATATAATATTTTAATGTATACTTTAATAGTAATAATAATAATTCTCTAAAATTTATTATATATCATAATTCTTTCTAAAATTTTATCATTTTTTTATATAATAATCAAAGTTTATTTTTAATTTTTTGTAAAATTTTGGATAACTTATATCTTTCTAAAATTTTTACACTAAAAATTACATTACCTTTATTAATTATTTTTTTATCAATTGTGTTGGTTTAATTCAATTAAGTCATAGTTTAGATTAATTTAATAAATATTTATATTTAATTTTATAAATTTTTAATTATATTCGTAGTTTATACTCTTTAGATGTTAATATAGCGTAATTAAATCTTAAGTTAAATAAGTTAATTCAATTTGAATATAAATATATAATAAAATTTGATAAAATATAATTATACACAAAATTTTAATATTAAAGTAAATATATAATTGTACATATTTATGATATTAATATTTTAATTAAATATATTATTATTAAATATTATTTTTATTATAATTACTATAATTTAAAAATTAAAATAATATTAATTTAAATTTAAAAATTATAATCTTTAATGAAATATTAATTTTAAATTATAATTAAAATTAGGTACACTAAATCTAAATAAAATAATAACTAAAATAATAAAATATATATTACTAAATTAAAATTTTAATCCTTAAATTAATTTTCGAAGTTCATGCTCAATTTTAATTTTTAAGTTTAATTATATTTACCAATATTTCAAATTCATCAAATTATAGATATCCTTAATTACATGTCATGCAAATATCACGTCTTGTAATATTAGTTCATAACAATAACTGGTTGAGTTCAAAACAAGTCGAATCAATTATCAGGTCGGGTTTAAAATAGGTCGGATAAAATCAGATATCGATTCGATTCAGTCGGGTAATATCAGTTATTTACCATGTTAGACTCGGGTACAGGTTCGTTTCAGTCGGGTGCAAGTCGGATTTCGGGTACACAGTAATAAGTTCAATTGAAATTCGGGTCATTCTCAGTCGGATGCAGGTCAAGTTCAGTTACAACAGTAACATGTCCAAATTGGGTTCGGTCAACAATAGTCGAATACAAATCAAGTTCGGGTCATTATATCCTCGGATCAAACCATATTCTGACTCAAATAGATTTTAATTGAATTTTCAAATCGAGTCAGCTTTTTACGTCCCTATTGTTCAGAAACAACAGTCCAGCACTAATTCACCATACGTCAACCATCCACAACAACTTGCAACCATGTCGCATGCTCCTTGAAGATGTGCCAAAACAAGCACGACATTGAACGACGCATCTTCAAATTGTTAAAAGCATGCTAAAACACCTTGCCAAGACACCATCATATCTCGTTACCAATGCTAAGATCCGAAAGCTCACTTCATCACAAAATATGATCCTAAAAAGACTAAAAAGAACTAACCGATAAAATTAGGGTAATAATAGGATAAAAAAATATTAGGATAATATTTTTATTTCAAAAATATTTGGAGAATATACTAAAAAAAATAATATTACTTAAACCTCGTCATTTTTAGATGACGAAATGTTGATCCAACACTCACTTGATGTCAATCCAACAACTTACCATGCACTTCACCATCTGAAAGTGACGAGCTCTAAAAAAAATATTGTTTTTTTGATTTATTTTTCAAATATTTTCAAAAAAATTCATTACTTTAATATATTTTTTGAACTCTATTATTACCCTAATTTTACCAAACTATTTAAATCCCATGGTCTCAAAATCTTTTTACTTTCCCCTGCTTAAATTGAGGGCATAATTGTGTATCTATAATAATAATAACCATAATTCACATCTTTCTTTGCATTGCTTCAATCCCTATGTGTGTTGAAATCAGCACTAAATGACTAGCACGTGAAAGCCTGAATGACCAACAACTTGGCTTAGAAGTGACCTCAACCCTTGTAAAAACACCAGGCACCTTAGATCCGAATTGGTAAATTATTCTAGCCAATATAAATCAAGTTCTTGTCCTAACAAATTCTTTTCAATTGGTTGAGATCTCCCATGTAGAAATGCTAATTTGGTCAAAACACAAAACATGACATGTTGGATGTCTGGTCTACAACTGCTGCAAGTAGGGCCAATCCCTGACTCCAAACAACAGCTGCAAACATATCACCATGAACCTTAGGGACCCAGATTTTGAGGACCAAGCTTGGAACCAAAGGTCATCAGAAAGGAAAACCTTAATCTTGTTGGAGAGACAATGACTAACAACTAATATATACAACCAAAAGGAAAAATGAGAGATTAGAATAATGAAAAGAATAAAGGGATGTTTTTGTCATTATGGTGTCCATAATGTTAAGCAAAATGAAAACAGAAGCAGTGGGTCATGGGGGTCTCTCAATTCATCTTTAGCTCCATCCTCTTGTTGTTGTAATGGGATGATGAACACATGCATGTTGTGGATAAGTTTGGAACAGAGAACAAAACTATGAGTCAAGTTCGACTTTGAGTTTGAATTCAACTAATGTGATCCCCTCGCTTTTGGCTAGCAATTGAGTTACCATGGATAAGTGATTTTCTCCTAGGCCTATTGTAAGGTTTAGGTGTGCGAGTATTGGGATTAAGAGTATGGCACGATATCTATCTAAGATGAGTTCTTAGGGACGGTTTGAGGTCAGAGGGCTACATATCACACTATACCAGAGCTCGGAAGTTGGACACAATGTCTCTCTAGGATGAGTTCTTAAGGACAAATTTAGGGCTAGAGGGCTTCATATCACGCCCTGTGGGATCCTATATTTGTTAGGCAAGTTGTCTGATGGTTAATGAGACGACATTTTTATGATAAATCCTTAAATAAAAGATGTGTTGGAGGTTGACTTGTCTAGTATGTGTTCCTTTTCAAATGTTGACATGTCGATTCAGGCTTAAACAATTTGTACATCTTAATAGGGTTCTCAATTTTTTTTGATCAATAGTCATACGATTATATTCATATAAAAATCATACAATCATTCGCTAAAACACACATCTTATTAAAAGTTTCACTTAATTAAAAGAAAAAGAGTATGACATGTTCCTACAGTACCCTGTTTTCCCAACTTTTATATGGTTCTAGTTTCAGAAAACTATAACATTTTTTCCAAAACCAAATCATTATTAATAAAATACTAGCCTCATATGTGGCAGAAAAGATGGGAAGGGAGATCAATAATTTAAGGGAATGTGGTGCTGACTGGAGCTAAGCAAGTTAGCACTAGAGTGATTTAAATTGGTCAATCATAGGAGATGCTGCACCCTTACTTAAGAACAGTGGGCCATTGGAAAGAAGAAAATCATGAAAGCAAGCAAGCATGCATGCATGCATGCATGCATACATACATACATACATACATACATACATACATACATACATACATACATACATACATACATACATACATACATACATACATACATACATACATACATACATACATACATACATACATACCAAGCAAATATTCAACATTAAGTTTTTTCCAATCTGATGTAGTTTTATGCATTTAGACAACACTCTCTTGTTGCTCATGCTTTTCATTTTTCTCCAAGTGCATTGTTTGATACAAATTCAAACATGAGTATGAAAATATGAACCTCAAAAGATCTTCCACAGAGCAATAAGGCTCCTGGAACCTGGAATCTGGATTATAGTCTGTTTCAGTTGGCTCACTTCATGATGGGTTACTAGACTTGAAACCAAGAAAAAGGTAAATTTTTCTAAAGAAATGAAGAAATCAGAATGGAAAGCAACAGGAATGACAAAGAATCATGTAACATAGAAATCAAACATGATTATTTTAATTTTAGCTAGAATAGATTTCCAGCTTTGGCCACATAGTGACCATTGGCAATACATTTCAAACACAAAACTTAAAGAGACTAGGTGAAATTTTAGTAGATTTTTTAATTTATTCCGAATCCTGTTGGATCATTATTCTGTTGAAATAGTAGTAGGAAAAACAGTAGTGGCCTGATCCATGCTTAGAATAGTGAGCCTGGAATGCCTTGCTCATCATGGCAGCAGAGGAAAGTGTTGTATTTCTCCATGACGCGTAGGCACTCGGGGCACCTCATGCTCTCAGGGATTTTTATAGTAGTCGGGAACTCGAACCGGCAGCAGGGGTGAGCAACATCATGAAGCTTGTCATGATACTCCTTGAATGACATGTCGAAACCTTTTACAGCCACATTCACCTTCCATTCATCATAACCTCCCAAAGTAGGCAAAATTGTGGTGGAATGACCATTCACCACTATGTTAGATCCTTGACTGAGAACTGCCCATCCACCATCTCTGTCATAGCTAAGGAGCTTCTTGATTTGTTGCATCATTGGGTCTTGGTCATCAGCCCTGCCTAACTGAATCTTCGAAAATAGCATGCTCTCTAGCCGAGTCCAGAAGAACCATACCATGGCTTGATCTTCCCAAGCATAGCTCAGCTTCTCTGCATTGATAAGTCCCGTTACCTTCTTCACTTGCTCTCTTTTGTTGCTTTTGCCCACATAGACCATCTCTAGAGGAATGCGAGAAGCGGAGGCAACACTCCGCGCTTGAGATGTAAACCTTCTCACCCAGTCGATATTGCCCCCTCCATACAAGAAAATGTATTTACCTTCTTTAATCTGAGCAAATTCAAGTTCAAAACCTCTCATTAGATGCATGAACTTGTAATAAAAGTAAACATTTACGTGACAAGAATTCTATGGTGAATTTTTAATCTAAAAATGTACCCAATTGAGGATCATTGGGTCAATGCCATCAACAAGTAGTTCAAGCCTCCATGTCTCCTCCCTCCAAAGAGCTTCCTCTCTCAAGCTAGTGAAAGGGAAGGCAGTGCTACCCCAAATCCACATCATGTGGATTGCATTAGGGGAAACCACCTTCCCTTGAGGGTCAAGAACCACAAGGATTGGCTTGGTCCTGAAATGCCAAACCTCCTTGATGAACCTGATGACTGGCTTCTCTATGAGCAAAGGGTCCTTCACGGAGTACCATGGCATGGTGCTTAGTAGGTTCTCAAATTTGGTGCGAGTTTCTTCGGGCAAAGGGATGATGGAACGGTCCACGATTGGGATCCAAACAACTTCATACTGACTCTCGAGCCTCGTTGCATGGATCCGGGAGTCATTATAGATTTGCTCAAGAATTGCAAGCTCGTCATTACCGAAGTCAAGGCTTGAAATAAGCAAGAGCACACTTTTCCTTCTTAGCACGTCCAAGCTAACCTGTTCAATGCCACAACCAAAATATCAGACATATCCTACAATAGATGCAATCTATAAAGGTTAACAAAGAAACGGTTATAATTTGGTAAGAAAGAAATACTTCTCTCTTTGTAGAACCATCAAGAAGTGGAAGCTTATCATCCTTGGCATAAATCAAGGCCTTCAGAACTCTCATGTTGTCAATGTGCAACACGTTTGGGTCAAACAGATTCAGAAGCATCTGATAAGTCTCAACATCTCTCCTTTCGTCTGCAATTATCAATCATCAAATCATCCATAAGTATTTTTAATCCTTTTTTGTGCTAGATGATATTTGATAGGGTAGTGGTCACTTGTCAACCTATATATTGGTAGCAAGCGTTCATCTGCTTTGTTAGATGTTCATGTATGTTTCTGAGTTTGTGAGCCAAGGTGGACAGCTCCCATGACTCCGTCGTTGATATTCCAAACCTGAAACCGATGTCAACTGTTAATCCAGCTATATTTTACCTTCCATACTCGCAACGTCGTACATAATATGAAGAAAACATACTCATGGCCCATGCTAGTAAGGCTAGAAATTTGAGCTGCACAAGCCACCATGCTCCTGATAGTCCAGTATACAGCAGTTGGGATAAGGTTCAAGGCGGTGGTCAATGCTGGTACATCCGAAGATATGTACATTGATGGCAGATCTTTGAACTGAACAACACATCTAGTCACGTCCATCATTGCACGAATCAAATTGTTGAGAGCATCAAATCTTGGTTTCAGAGGAGCAGTGTGTTCCAGCAGAGTGGGCAGTTGCTTCAAGAGTGCCATTGCCTTGGCAAGTTGGTTTGTGGAGTAAATCTGAGCAAGAAGCCAGAATTCTCCATAGTTTAAGGCAAAGGCTGATAAGGATAGCACTAGCTTAGCATCCCATGCATAGCTTGACAGCAAGTTGAATATTGCAGTTGTTGTTGCGTGTACATCCGAACCTCCCAGAGCTTTATATGATAGCTGGCATTTAAAAATGGGTATAATTTAGACATGTTAGCATATATGAATTAAAAAAACAAGCCAAGATTGTACTAATTAATAGAGGCAGTTTTCTTGTAATGAAATTACAAAACCTCGCATGCTATTCGATCAATAGTAAATGTAAGAGCCTCAAGCATAGCTATATGATTTGCTTGTTGAGCCCTCTCTTCCAATTCAGCTTGAGATAGAGTACCCTGCAGTAAAATTAAGAAGGTATGAGCATTTTACACCATTGATTTAAAAGGATAGATGCAATGCATGTTATACCTTAACAAGGAAATCAACATGCTGGGTGGCACGATTGAGGATGTCCTCAACCAGATAGAGAAGAGGTTTAACATCAAATTCTCGACCATCAGGAGCATGAGTTGCCAAAATTTGATTCATCATCACATTGTCATCCGACATGGTTAACATGCTCCCACGGTCACTCCGAATAAGTGCACGAGAATCACTAGGACTCATCGTGAGTGCAAGAGCAGTACCGGGTTTGTTGATAGATGCATGACTAGCTCCAGGAACGCCTACATGTTGCTGACCAACACCAGGATAGCCCAAGTGTTGCTGACCAACACCTTGATTGCCCATGTGTTTCTGACCAGCACCGTGATTGCCAATGTGTTGCTGACCGATACCAGGAACCCCCATGTGTTGCTGACCGACACCAGGAACCCCCATGTGTTGCTGACCAACACTAGAGTTATTCAGGAATGGCTGCTGAGTTGCACCGAGGTTGCCAAGGAGTGCCTGAGCAGCAGCACCAGGATTATTAACAAGTGCTTGAGCAACACCAGGGTTATGGAGGAGTGTCTGAGCAGCAGCCGTGGGATTGCTCAAGGGTCCAGTCATTGGTGCCTGAAGAGACCCAGGGGTGGTCTTCTTTTGCTGATCCATTGGCTGTATTACAGAAAAACAAAGGCCTTGGAGGTTTTTTGTTGCACAACAGAAGACAAGATCGCTTGTGTCTTAGTTCCCATCAAACAAATCTATATATAGTCATTGAAAAAGGAATAAAGCTCAATTGAATCACCTTCTTTGCTTCATTTCCAATCAAATTCCTAGATTGTTAACAAGAAGCCTTCACTTTAACTAGTCCTACTTCTGTCCCACCTCTTCTTACTTTATTCATTTTGCCTGGGATTTCACTGCAGTGTTTAACTTGCAGAACTGATTATAATCGAAATCCAATCAAGAAAATAAACAGTCCTCGCTATTGACTAACTATGTTATGAAATGAGTTTGATAACAATTTACAACACGAGCAGCTAGCTTTTCCTAGTTTTTAGCTTATTATGCATGTATACAATTAAACAAATAGATTATATTATATATATTGTCCCATTATAGGGACAATACAGTATCAGAAGCTTTAAACAATCTTGACCATCAATGCAAATGAAACGAAAAACACGTTGATAGACCAGTTTTGTGCTTTGGTTCCTTACTTGATTCTGTTTTTTACCTGTGTCTATGACTTAGAAGTTATCCTCCTATATCCAACAAAGAGTGACAGAGAGAAAAGTGAGAGATTTGATTCTTTGCTTTTTCTAAGGTTAATTATAACTTGAATACAGATTTGATTCTTTGGAACTATTGTCTGGAAAATGGAATTTAAGTACATGGTTTTAGTTTCCTTTCTTCTATTGTGTCATGAACATAATTTGGCTTAAAACATCTCCATCTTCGGAATAGAAATCTTTTTTCTTTTTTCTGTCTTTATTTATGTTCGAGTTTGTATGTTTTTTTTCCTGTTTTTAAGGGACACTGGTGTCTTGTCTACGAGAGATTATTAGATGAACCATATTCACCACGTCATTCATGGTCCAAGCAATCAGAATCGTTCATTTTTATTATCTAATAACTACCCATGCACGTAGGAAAGAGTTGATGATTCATCTTAAAAAAATAAGATAAACGATCTTGATTACTTGGGACCATGAATGACTTGATGAATAAGATTCACCTAATAATTTTTCGTTGTGTACTCTATTTCCCTATGAAAAATATAATATTAATTTTTTTCTCGTATCTTTTATTTTATCATAAAATTGATATTGAACCCTTTTCATTTACTACATCTAGAATTGAAATTTCCTGAAAAATTAAGTCTATAAATCATATCTCAAATTCAATACTCAAAATCATTATCACTTTCATAGTATTTTAACTCAAATCTTTATCAACTTCATAATATTTTAACTGGTATTGATAGAGAAACTATGATCGTAGAAATCATGGACATTTATGATATCAATGAATGTGTGGTGGTTTAGATTTTATTTAGAATTTACATCGAATAATTTAGATTGTTACGATTAGAACTAAATTATTCGGGTTTATATTTTAATTTTTAAAGAATAAATTTATGTAATTTTTTTACATAATATATGTATAAAAAGTTATTCACCTATTAAGAGCCAGAATTTGAGGTTGAGGGCAAAACATAAATATTTAAAAGTAGAAGGATAAATTCATAAAAATCTTTAGAGTAAGAGCGACTACCCC
Organism: Abelmoschus esculentus; assembly: GCA_035048815.1. Taxonomy (NCBI): domain Eukaryota; kingdom Viridiplantae; phylum Streptophyta; class Magnoliopsida; order Malvales; family Malvaceae; genus Abelmoschus; species Abelmoschus esculentus. The sequence continues at coordinate 18,776,957 of JAUCBN010000005.1, forward strand.
TCCATCCTCACGTAGTTTCGTCCCCGCCTATTAATCCCTACTTGGTAGTGAAAAACTCTGACTTAAACCATCTCTTTGTCTGATATTTGTCTGTAGTTGTGATGTTGGACAAAACACTTGCATTTTTTCAGCTTCACAAGCTTTTCCTTCGTGAAATGCCTTATTAAATTTTTTAGTTTATATATTTATTTTAAAATTTTTTATAATATTTAAAGTTTGTATCTACCCAAAGATTTCGAGATCTGTCACTGATAACATCATAATTCATACAACATAGTCAGTAGGTTTGGGACAGACGCAATAAGAGCGACTGCACAGAGACCTTAAATAGAGAGCCCAAAATTTTAATAAATTAAATTTATTAGATGACGTTAATCTTAAAATTTATTATAAAAATTTTAAAATACTCTAAGAAAAGATTAGTTATAATTGTTAAAACATTATAATTGTTTTCTAAATGTGATAATTGCTTATAGAATCTTATTAATTTCTATTACTATTGCTTCTGTATAAAAACTTTTTAAATTTAAAGTTGTTAAAGTCATACTTACAAACAACTATATCCTTAAAAAGACTAAACAAAATTATTTTGATGACAATTAAAAGTGATATTTTAGGGGGAAATGCTATGAAAGTGTTGTATATGTTTTTATTTCAAAATATAAAAAAAATGATATTTTTAAATAAAAATATTTAATTTTAAAGGTTTATAAGTTAATTTTTTATTACTCAAAAAGATAATCTAATAATATCTTATGTAATATAATATTCTAAAAAAACTTATATATCTTGCCCATTATAAATTAAGTCATTATATTATTAAAGAAAATATACATTTAATAATTAGAATTTATCATTCAGAAAAATAAATAATATGTACTGGTAAATTTTTTATCAGAAAATAAAAAAAAAATCAGTTAATTATACCAATACTAGAGTGGGCAAAAAAACCCCAATAAAAACAAGTTCAAGAGGGACTCAAATAAAAAAATTACCTAGAATATAAAAAATGTAAGCTTAAGAGACCCTAATGAGGCCATAAACACTAGCTTGGAATTCGTAAAGGCCAGTGGCGATAGGGAATAACGAGCCGAGTCCGAGTTTTGTTAGGTTTGGTTCAATTTGAAAATAGTGTTATTAAGTTTGGGTTCGAGGTTCGGTAAGTTCAGAATTTTAAACTCGGGCTTAGTTCGAAAATAATATTATTGTGTTTGGCTTGGGCTAGTCAAGCTCGTCTCGACTCAAAATGAAAAAAATGTCTAATTTATTTTAATAGAATTCTTATATTTTATTTTATTGTTTTTCGTTTGATAAAAAGATTTTACTTTTAGTATATATGTAACATATACATAATATAATTATTCTGAGCCTATTCACGAGCTTTTTGAGCCAAGCAAGAATTGGTTCAGCTCGATTTATTAAGGTCTCGAGCCGAGCTTTGATCGAACCGAGCCCGAGTAGCTCGCGAGCTGGTCAGGCTCATTATCACCCCTAGGGAACACTGGTAGAGGAGAGATGTAGAACTTCTGCATTAATATTGATTTCAAGCGTTCGATATTTAATTAATATATCTCTTAACGGTTATTGTCGATGAATGATTGAGCGATATTAGTGAGATAATGACAGTAATCAACAAGGTTATTCACGAGAATAACGTCAATTTTAAAATTTTTAAATTTAAAATTTTAAAAATTTAAGGCTTAGTTTCTAGAGATTTTGAGAAGTTTTAAAAGATTTTTAAGAATATATTTTTAATATTTTAAAAAATAAATAAATTAAATTAAAATATACATATTACCTTATGATAGAATTTTTAATGTTATTTTTAAAATAATAAAAAAATTAAACACATATTTTACAATTAAATCATTTCTAAACCAATAAAATACATCTTTCTTGAAATGATAATTAAATCCCCCAATAAATAGAAAAAAAAAATTTCTTACTTCAAATGACTAAAATACCCTTACCGAAAAGGCTTTTCTAAAATTTTCTTTAAAGTTTCCATCTCTCTTCGGCAAATATACAACGGATTTCTCTCTTCAACCTTCAAAACAATCTTCCCCCTTCGGTTCCCGACCCAGGTAAATTTCGAAACCCTAAACCTGAAAATTTTTGCTAAAGTCATGAGAATTTGATTTATGGATCGCTTTGCGTTATCTTCTCTCTGCTTTTTTTGAAGAGAAATATATCGGTTTAGCGAGAATAGTGAAACATTATCGTCGCTATTTTTTGTTATTCTGTTGTTTGAGACCGTGATACACCATTATTAATGTGAAATTTGCGCTCATTACTATTCAGTTCTTTACCGATTACGGAATGGCCTTGACAATGACGCCGCTATGCCATCCCTATTTGAAACCCTATAATGTACTTATCAACACTATCATTTCTTAGTAAGGATTTCATTGAACTTTTAGGTTATGCCTGGAGACTTGAATTTCAATAAATGGATTTGACTTTCAAATTCACTAGAAATTGTGTAATAAAACACATGCAAATGTTATGTTTATGATATTTTCCGAATTCAGTGATTGTTTGATGTCTACTATAGAGAGTTATATGTGAATTTGAAATTGGTAGATACTTGTGAATTTAAAGTTCATGTGATAATATCTTTCAAGTGTATATGTCACTTATCCAACAAGTGTTAAAGCTTGAGGAGAAGTCAAAAGTAACGAGGAGTGTTAGAGTTTTTTATTTAATATATAATTAGAGTTTATTTCTAATTAGTAGTTTAGATTTATTAAAAGTCTTATTTTAATTAGGAATAGATATTATTTAAATTAGAGATAAAGTATAATTTTAGTCATATTAAAACTTTATTTTAGCCTATTTAAATACAGAGAAATATTTTGTTCACTTTGGAAAAATATTCTCTTCATTTCCAAACAACAAATCCCTAACTACGGATTACACACCAACTACTATCATTCATTGTATTGTCGGCCATCATGGCCCCTTTCTCATATGGTATTAGAGCCAACAAAGATTTTAATGATGTCACTGCTACTGTCATCTTTAATCTAAAATATATCAACGGTTTGGCTTTTCAGATGCATATTATTTTTTCGCTGTTGTTATTAGATCACACTCGTTCTCTAGCATTTCTCTCGTGGAAATCTTACATTTCTGGTGAAATATTTACTCGTTTAATTTTGTTGGTTCGTTATTTAATGGTTTTATCTTAGCCAATTAAAAAAAGATAGCAAAAAGTGTTATAGTCTAACTTTAAAAAACTATTTGGTTTTATCTTAGCCATTCATATCCGTTTTAAAAGATAAGAGAAAAGATTGGAGAAAAGGTTATAGTTTAACCTTAAAAACTATTTGTTTCTATCTTAGCCATCCATCCAAAAAGATAGGTGAAAAGGTTATAATTTAGCCTTAAAAATTTACATCAAAGGTTCAAGTTGGAATTCTAGTTTGTGTAACTACCAGGAGTGTAGATTCTTTTGATCACTTCGTATATTATTCACATCAGATCTTTTAATCAAGAATCACATGTTGGAGCATTTCAATCAAAGACTCCTGACTCGAGAACAAGGCTATTTAAAACTTTATTTTAGCCTATTTAAAGGCTTACTCTATAATCATTTGATATAGTAAATAATAAGAAAATACAAAGAAACACTTTGTTCACTCTGGAAAATATCTTCTTCATTTTCTTCAAACAACAAATCCCTAATTACTGATTACACACCAACCACCATCATTCATTGTATTGTCGGCCATCATGGCCCCTTTCTCACAGTATAATCTATTGAATTCTAATTCGTTTTACATAATGTGTGCATTTCATTCTCATAGTTTTGATCATCGATCTTTTTTTAATGGTAAATTTAAGACAAATGGATAAGATGTTTTTACAAATTGTATATTTGATGTGCAAATCCAAACTACCATTTATTAACAAGGATTTCAAATAAGTAATCTTAAAAACTTATGCATAATCATAATGTATGCATTTTATTCTCATAATTTTATATAAATGAAATTTAAATCCAAATTTTCAAATTCATTTTTTTTTCTAAATATAGTGTTGGAGGGAACTTTATCATGTTGCTTATTACGCTTCAGTTGTTTATCTGAACTGATTTGATGGCATTTCAACTAATGTATCCGGTTGTCATATGCAGAGTAGTAGTATATCTATCATGTCAGAAGCTCCGAAAAATTTGAGTGAGCAATCTAAAGCTGGACCTGATTTCTTTGGCTTTTATGCTTCTCAAATAGCTGATTTTTTTTCGGAAGATGAAAATGCCTTGTCCACTTCCAATGCATCTGAATTGTCTCAAGGGAAATATGGGGTGGTCAATGGTAAAGACACCTTGGACGGCAGCTGTAAAGATGTTGGTTCACTTTTCGAAAACAGCATTGTTGCTGGGCTTTCAGATTTCAAGAAAGGGAGATTAAAGGGATTACTTAGGCAGAGCGTGAATGATCTCTCGATGGAAGTTGATGAGGTATAGATTCTTTCAAAAACAGCATTGTCCCTTTCTAGCTTTTATCACTTTGTAGTAACCTTTAGCTGGCTTGCTGCTTTAATGGCGCCCTTCTATTTTAATTATCTGAATTCCTAGTTCTTTATGTCTCTCAATATTCTGTAATTCTTTCAAAGTAAATGATCTAATGATACAATGATGTAGAATTGGTTTTTGGCTCCCCATCTTTCAGAAGGGAAAATGTTGTAATAACTGAAAATTTTGATTATTGTAGATGTTAGATCCTGTTGTGGCTATGTCTGAATTACGTTATAAGCTTAGAAGCAACAGCTTGGTGAATTCAGCGGTGGATGGTGATGCAGGCCAAGCTGCCAGTAAGAAACCTAAGATGTCAACTTCGTGCACATCAACCAGCATCACAACAAATTCTTGTCCTACCAAATTCGAATCTTGCGAAGAGGTTATATTTTACACTTATACTGAAAATGGACAAATTCTAGATATTCAGACGCTTTTGCAGTCCAACAGTTGCAACTAGTTTGTTGTCTGTGGAACTTTTGGATGCATTAGATATATTTGCACATTGTATGTCTATGCGTCTATAGTTATGTACTCATGTATGCATATTCTATTTGAAGCAGCATAGACATTTTTCTCTTGAGCACGTGCTTACAAAATGAGGCATTACCATTAGTAACTTGTTAAATGTGTTAAATTATACGTCTTCCATTTTTAGGAGGAAGATGATTTGGAGTTCCTTCTTCAGAACAATAACCAGCTGCTGGTAGAGGAAACAATGAAAAAGTATTCCGATGAACTATCCTGCACGGTGATTTTCTGAAAACTGTCCTTTTCCATAGTTTGTAACTCTTTCATACCCTTCTGTGTCATGTATGATGTATGCCACTTTCCGAAAATTGTTTATAGCCGAACTCAGGTGACGTCTTCTCTTTTCAGCTGGTGCATATGGAACAAAAGCTTGAAGAAACTTTAGATACTATAATGTCCAAGTGTAGGTACGGCTTTGTTCCCGAAGAACTTATAGAGCTTCGAGTGTGCTTTAGCCATTATGCTGTTACGCAGCAGATGTTAGTATACCGCCACTTTTCGCCTTAACCTCAATCAGTTTTAACACTTTTAACTTCAATTACAGACCCATGACACGTACTGAGAAGCGGCAACTTCAGAAAATGATACAAAAGCTACCCAACGAAAACCTTGCTCGTGTGGTTGAAATTATCCACCATGGTAGGCCAACTGGAACTCCTTGCGGCGAAGAAATCTTTGTTGACCTGGAAAAAGAGGTAAAGAAATAGGTGCAAGTAACATGATTTCAAGAGTTACTTTAGAATTTCAAACCTGTACCAACTACCAACGCAATGTCTTGTCTTGCAGGGAAACGTGACGCTCTGGAGATTATATTACTACGTCGAAGCAGTTGAGAAAGCCAAAATGCTTGCACACTTGCAATGTAATACAACCCCAAAACTATAGCCATCTTTCTGAGACCATGACCGCAGTTATACATGTCCTATCAAGTCTGCTTAAGACAACTCTTGCTTGCTTAAAGTTGCTATACTAACACTGGGTCATAGTTGGTCACAGTGAATACTATCAACAGATATGCTAACGACTAATTGTGTTTAAAATTACTTGATCTGACGACCCGAAACAAAAATATAAAATAATTCTTCCAAAAAAAATACTTTGATGGGTCGGGTATCCAACCTGGGAACTATTGGACTGGGCTAAGGCTGATTTTTTTTTAAAAAAATTTTGAATACCCAATTTGAATAATTTTAATATATATTTTGTAGTTTAAAATTATGGTTTTATTTTAAATTTTTTAATATTTGTATCTAAAATTAAATTTAAATCTTTAAATTAGTTCTATGTTTGTACTAAAAGAAAAAATGTGATATATTTTTATTAATTTATTAATACTAAAAGAAAAAAACAAGTATCTATTAACTTTAAAAAATTAAATATGTTTTTATTGATTTATTAATATTAAAAGAAAAAAAATGAGATTAATATTTTTAATGTGATTTTGTTAATAAAATTTAATAAACATATATATGCATATATATCTAAATATTCTAAATTAATTTTAAATCATTAATTTTAATGTTGGATCAAGTATTTTAAAATCTGTGTGTTTATTATGTGATATTTTTAATTTTAAAATAAAATAAATATATGAATTTGGTATCCGTTAATCACGAAGTATAGTCCCCATGAGTAATCTTTAATGGATCTATGTCAGTATAGATGGAGGTGAGATAAAAATGAATAAATATATGAGATTATGAAAAATTTGAAAATAATTTAATTTAAAATTTTATTTTAGAATATAGATGATTATTGATTACATTTTTAATTTTAAATTAATTTTTATAATATAAATAAAATATGTTGCGTACGTGTTGTCCTTTTAAATTAAAAAAAATAAAGAACGTTATTCGTGCAAGTGGCATACTCCTTTATATTGTCATTTGTTTGTAAAATTTTCATACTTCCCAAAATTATGGATTAATTTGTATTAAAATGATAAGTATAAAAATTTAAATTTTATCAATAAATATGAGATAAAAATAAATAAATACAAAATTAAATGACATAAATTAAAAATATAAAAAAAAATATTAATTAATTTATATTAAAATAAAAATATTAATGAATCTAAATTAAATACAATATACTCTAAATCGCATTTAAATCTGATTAAATATCGATCTAAAAATAATCGGATATTAAAAAAAATCTAAATTCAAATCCAAAAAATATCGTAAGTTAATTATAATCAAATTTAAACCTAAACTTTATACAGTCGGATCGAAGCCATCCCTGGTGGTTAACATTCCAAATCCCCACCTCTTTTTTTGCTTTAAATTGTATTCAAATTTCAACACATTTAGGTCAAATTACCAAACGATTTGAAGGGGAAAAATTTTGAAATGTCGAAATCGGTGATCGAAATGCCTCCGAAAGGTGGATTTAGCTTCGATCTTTGTAAAAGAAACCAGATGCTTGCGAAGAAAGGCGTTAGTCCACCATCGTTTAGGAAAACTGGTACCACAATTGTTGGCTTGATCTTCCAGGTTTGGAGAAACGTTAAATTCTGGGTTTTAATCTTCTTGTTCGTTTTACCAAGAAAATTTGGATACCTGATTTTAGTGTATAGTTTAGATTCCAATATGACTTTTAATCTGTTTTGTCATTCTACCGATAAAGTTGGTTTTTTTCTGTATTTAGTGTATTATTTAGATAGTAGATACTCGATTTCGGTTTTTGGTTGGTTGATAATGGGCAGCTTCAACACTTTGTTTGAGGTTTCTATTGGTGATTTTTAGATTAAAGAGTAGGAGAAAGGTAGAATTATACTGAATATGTGTTATAGACATAAAGAAATTTATATTTTAGAATGCCCTTAGTCTTTACCCAGTTGTTTATTATTCCAAGTGTGTTATGCAAATTCTAAGTTAGAAACAGTCCAATGTTGTACTAGTCTCTAAGATTTAGCTGAAGTGGCTGCTTTTGCTTTGTGTCTTTGCTGTCTTGACTTTAAGGTCTGTCCTTGCAAACAAATGATGAATCAAATAGAGTTGTGGGTTAATATGTGCAGTCGAACTTGAAAATACCTAGAGATGGCACCATTATATTGTCAACTTGGCAAATGCCATCTTTTATTTCATCTTCAATTATGTGGAATGTAAATATGCAGATAGTTTTCAGCATTTCTCTCCGTATTGTTTTGTATGTCTAGACTATTCTGTCTAGCTAAGTTCTAATTCTGGTAAGGCAACGCCATTGTTCTCACTTGAAATTTTGCCTAGGATGGTGTTATTCTTGGAGCAGACACGAGAGCAACTGAAGGACCTATAGTTTGTGATAAGAATTGTGAGAAAATCCATTACATGGCACCAAACATATACTGTTGTGGAGCTGGAACTGCTGCTGACACAGAGGCAGTGACCGGTACAAATTTGGTGTTTAATATGGTTCTATGAATATCACTACTTTCTTCAATTATCATGTTTGAACAGCTTGGTTGTAAAATGTTATATTTACAGTCTCATGTTACTGTAGCTAAACTATTGTCATGCTCTTAATCTTATACATATCCCTAGACATGGTCAGCTCACAGCTCCAGTTACATCGCTATCATACTGGTAGAGAGTCCAGGGTTGTTACAGCACTGACCCTCCTTAAGCGACACCTTTTCAAGTAAAGTTTTTACTGTTTTTGATATTCCTCGACCAAAACATTTGTACATAGAAGCATGTGATTCTAACTGCTTTGCAATTTGTCCAGCTACCAAGGTTATGTTTCGGCTGCTTTAGTACTTGGTGGTGTTGATGTCACTGGACCTCATTTGCATACTGTAAGTTTTTCTTCAACTGTTTGACACTTCAAAATGACATTAACTTTTTTTCTTCTCTATTAGTTTGGTTTCATATCTCTACAATGGTTAAATTTTGTAGATATACCCCCATGGATCAACTGACACATTGCCATTTGCTACAATGGGTTCTGGTTCTCTGGCTGCAATGGCAGTATTTGAATCAAAATACAAAGAAGGCCTGACTGTAAGTTCACCTGTTCCATTCTTGTGGTATCTTGATGATTGAAGAGAGAACATTTTCACATGTTTTCCAACTATAAGTTTGTTTTGGGGTAAAATCTTTTGTAAGAGAAATTGTTCATGCATTCATGGTATAAAGTAAAATAATTCAGTGTAACAGTGTTATATTTTGATCTGTTTACTTGATTACGGGTCACTGATACTTCTCTTTGCAGAGAGATGAAGGAATAAAACTTGTGACTGAGGCTATATGCTCTGGTATCTTCAATGACCTAGGAAGTGGTAGCAATGTTGATGTTTGTGTAATAACCAAGGTTTGTCGGCAACCACCGGCCACTTTTTGTTAGGAAAACACATCATATGTTCATTTTAGTGTCAGCTTCTAATTTTTGTTAGGAAAACACATCATATGTTCATTTTAGTGTCAGCTTCTAATTTTATCGAATTACACCTCAGGGCGGCAAAGAATACTTAAGGAACCATCTTCAACCTAATCCTCGTACTTACACTAGTTCCAAGGGCTATTCTTTTCTCAAGAAGACAGGTCGATAACAATAAACTTTACAATGTCAAAATGTCAATCCATTGTCACTAAATATAATTTCCGTGGTTACTATGCTAGATTGTTTGATTTCCTTTTAATGTTCCCTTAATTTCTATGGTTACAGAGATCCTCTTGACAAAAATTACACCTTTGAAGGACAAAGTCGAGATCATCGAGGGAGGAGATGCCATGGAAGAGTAACAAACTTATTTACCGAAATTGGATCTGCTTCCTTTTAGCCTTAACTGTCAAGGTATTGTTTATCAGAATTCCGGAATTGTTATGTTTTACCTAGGATTTTGTTGATTAATGGATCTTTTGAGGTGTTTAAACATTTTACGTGTGATATACGATTCAAATGGAATTATCAGTTGCGAATTTCAAACCACCCCAAGTTCATTCATTGTCTGTTTCATTAGTTTTTGTATTCCGTGTTCATTGCGTTATTGATGACCATGTTAGACACCTACTTGAGTTGGAGACACTTAAGTTCATATGCCATTGGAATTGGTTTGGTTATTACACAGTTGAGCTATGTAGCTCGTAGTATAGAGAAAACTGAATTGAATCTCTTGATTCATGATTTGATTAGTTTGTGAGGTAATGGACCTGCTTTTTAGTTCGAATCGAAGAATTATCAACTCAACAAACTTGAATAGAGTTTCAACATACATAATTTTGTTCATTCAGTTGGCTGTCTCTATAATCTTCAACTGATCTTCTCTGAATCATGAGTAGTTAGAGGGTTGAGTTTAAGACTAAACCACGCTATGATTGTTACCATCAGTTCGCCGTCTAAGTAGGGGTGGATATTCGATAGAGTTCAATAAAAAAAAAATTGAGTTAGTTTTCTTTTGTGACTCAAATTTTTTATATAATTTTTTGATTAGGTCTATTTGTTTAGTTTTTTTACAAAATTAATGTAGCTATTGGTAATATTATAGTACCACTTGATTTTAATTTAAATTGATTTTCTCAATTGTAACTCTCAATTTTATCGGTTTAAATAAAATATTTAAAATAAGATCAATTCACATATTTTTAATACCCAAAACCTTTACATTTGATTCTTACATGGGACAAAAATACCAAAATAAAAATATCTTAAACTCCTTGTTCACTAAGACTTGGTTCATATTGGGTAAACCAATATCTAGTTCAAAAATATTTGATGTCCAAGGATGATAATACTGGTTGAGAACCAACTCTTTGGATGAATGCTATATAAAGTTGATCAAAATGTCAGAGGTAAAGGAATTCCAACCCTGCAACTTTACAGCAATTTACAACTTTACAGGCAATCATCACATTTCGTCCGGCAGGGCCTCCCCTGGACGCTCGGAAGGGACTCCGATGGGGTTTGATGATCGATTTCATCTGCAACAACTAAGAATGGAATGCCTCCACTCTCGCTTGACATGCAGGTTATAGTTATACGATATAACAATGCCAAGAATAACACCAGCTATTTCATCTGTTTGTCAATAGTTTCCAGCCAAGATTACTTCACTTAAAAGTAATCTTCCTAGACCTCAAGACTTCTTCTTCTTCAAGGTATTCTCCTACTATTTTCACATGCAGATTATAGATTTATAGTTACACAATATGTTTCTTGTGCATATCAATCTCTTCGATTACTAAGCCGATACAATACGGGGCACGAGGAAGTTATGCTTCTGGTTCATTCAAATGTTTAAACGCCAGCTCTAAATTATACACATCTATACAAAGGTCTCATTGTCGGTGTCCTTCCGGCAATGGAACCACCTTGTGAAAGGAGACCGTCCCCTGCGGCAAGGCTCTATCTTCTTCTTCATCATCGAGTTCCAGTAAATACCTAGATCGGTCCACTTGGGGAAAGGTATAATGCATGTAGCAGGCAGCTTGTACTTCCTAAAGTTTCAATACGAAAATCAACATCAACAAATAAAACAAGATAGAGTCCCTCATGAACAAGCATAACCCAGAAAAATTATTTCAATGACAGAACGGATACATAAAAAAGCTACCTTTGGCCACCACCCTCTTCATCATCGCCTGGTTCCTCATCAAGTACTTCAAATCTGCATGTGAAGATACAGCTTAAAATCAAAGATTTTTTTAATGGAACCTTGACAAAGCCTCAAATGACATGCCTCACCACGCTTACTCTTTTGTTTTCTCATCAAAATTTATGACCATCCTTTTCCTTTTCTGATCATGACCATCTGCAATTTGTTATTGATGTTAGCTACACAATTAGGAAGTCCCAATACTCTCATACTAGTATCTAAAACCTTAATCTGGAACCCATTGTCATATAAACCCAACAACTTATCACTCATTAGCCAAGCAATAAGTTTCATTCAACTGTTCATAGTTTGAACTTGTAGAAAGAGTGAGAGAGAGAGGTGAAAATAAAATTGCAGTAAACTAGAGCATTATCTGAACATTTCATTTGATTGACAATATAGAAAGGATAACGCTTTTACAGTTAAGGCGAAGATATGAGCTTTACTATTTGCTTTATAAGAATAAATTCATGATATCAAGTAAAGAGAGAAGACAAAATAGAAGTTAAAGCAACAGAAATGCCTCATATAGACATAGTTGCACATAGGGGTGTTCATTACCGGATAACGGTTTTCGGGTACTAGAAAAATCGGGTACCCGGTTTTTTCGGGTTATAAAAATTCGGCCCGTGTTCCGGTCCATTTAAATCGGATATTTGTTATCGTGTACCCGTAAAACCCGAGTACCCGGCTAATCGGGTAACAGGTATCCGGTTCACAATTATTATTTTTTTATTTTTTATTTTAAAATTAAAAAAGAATTATATATTAAACATATAAATTTTAAAATTTTATAATACATAACCAAATATAAAAATAAGTGATGTAAAGTTAATTTTAGAATATTTGGATGTATATAAACATCTATATTTATTAAATTTATCACTAAAATAACGTTAAAAGTATTAATCTTGTTTTTCTTTCGGTATTAATAAATTAATAAAAATATATTTAAAAATTTTAAAACTTAAAAATATATAACACAAACATAAAACTAATTTAGAGATTTAAATTTAATTTTATGTATAAATATTAAAGAAATCTAAAAGAAAAACATAACTTAAAATTTAAAAATATATAATAAAACTAGTCGGGTCGGGTATCCGGAAATTAAAAAAATTTAGCCCAAGCCTGGCCCATTAATTCTCGGGTCGGGTATCCTCCTCGGCTGGATAATTTTTTTGAGAATTACCCGCTATTTTTATTTCGGGTTGTCGGGTCAATCGAGTTGGGTAATTTTGAACACCCCTAGTTACACACACCCATCTTTCACAGTTAAGGCAAAGATATGAGCTTTACTATTTGCTTTATTTTATAAGAATGAATTCATGATATCAAGCAAAGAGAGAACGGAAAATAGAAGTTAAAGCAACAGAAATGCCTCATATAGACATAGTTGCACACACCCATCTTTCATAGTTAAGGCGAAGATATATATATTTATAAGAATAAATTCATAATATCAAGCAAAGAGAGAACACAAAATAGAAGTTAAAGCAACAGAAATGTCTCATATAGACATAGTTGTACACATCCTTCACAGTTAAGACGAAGATATAAGCTTTACAATGATTGCCGTTAAACTACATGGAAAACTACAAAGAATAAATTGAAAATAAAATATATTCCATTGATGTGTTATACAAGAGTATTGCATGTTTTATAGTTTATATAGAGAAGAAGCTCTTGGCTTTTGACCCCAATCCTAACAGACTAACTGTTATGGCTAAGGGGAGCAGAAAGTTTGTTACAACTTTACAACTTTCTCTCTTCTTAACTATTTAATATTTACCCCACTTTTAATTTTCTTGGATTTCTTTAATCTTCTTTAATGACTTGTGCGGTAATCAATGAATTGAAGTTCTTGGAACAAATGAACCATCACAGTGAACTGATAGAGACAGTAAAAAAAATATTTTTTTTCTTTCAATCATCATCCTTTCATACGGAGCTCTTTTAGAAAAAAAATTGTATTTCATCTTCGGTAGTTTACTAAGAATTGAATTTGTTTTTCATCCTTTCGTTCTTGTTTACTCACCTTGTTTCCTACACTTTCTTTCCGTTCAGAACTCTTTCAGAAATTAGACAATTTTAAAAATTTGATATTAACAGAACCATCCAAACTTTTAACACTAGTGGCCAACGTTCATAATGAATAACAATCCATGATCATTGGTAACCTGTTGCATCAAACTTAGGGGGTGATATTGAGCCTAACCAGCGAGCGAACTACTCGGGCTCGACTCGGTCAAAGCTCGATTCGGGCTTAGGTTCGTCTCGAGACTTTAATGAATCGAGCCGAGTCGATTCAAGCTTGGCTCGAAAAGCTCATGAATAGGCTCGGAATAATTATATTATGTATATGATATATATACACTAAAAGTACTCTCTTTAGCAAAAGAAAAATAATAAAATAAAATACGAGAAATCTACTAAAATAAATTAGGCACTTTTTTTATTTTGAGTCGAGCCGAACCGAGTCCGACGAGCTTTGAGCTCGAACCCAATAATATTATTTTTGAGCGGCCAGGCTCGGCTTATTATCACCCCTAATCAAACTATTGATCTTACCTTCCGGTGTGGACAATAAAGTGGAACCAAACATAACACTCTCCATAAATTTTGGCTGGAACTCCATATTCACAAATTGCTTCTCGAATTGATCCCCTTTGATTCCTTTCTCATTTCTCTTCCACGGATTTCTCAAAAATATTCCATCATAAATGACGGGAACTGATAACCAAAACTCCTCAATTGTCTTTGGTTTCTTAGGCTCTGGCGGAGGAAGTTTCTCAGTGGTGAAAGTCAGAACACCATACTGACACGTAGCAGAGATCGTATTCGCATTCTCAAGCAACATGAACTTCCTCATGGACTTGCCGACCCTCCTCTCCATTCTCACGTACTTAGCCCCTTCAGTCTCTTCCGTACGCTTTTATTGACCGCTGATCAACAACACGTTGTCATCCTCCACCTGTACTTTGATGTCTTTCGATTTCAGTCTTGGCATGTCGACGACAAAGATGTAAGACTTGGGATCTTCCTTGATGTCGGCTGGAGTCGCAGTCATGGCCTTGACGTACAGAAATAAACCTGAGATGTGGTGTTGTGGTTCTTTTCGTTGTCGTTGTCTTCCTAGAGATCCATCATGTGGTGGAGAGTGTGGAGGAGAGGTGAGTCGTAACCATGATTCTGAAATCCATTTTCTTCTTATTGGATGACGAAGATGAAGCGGTGAAAGATTGTTGTTTCCAGTTTGGAAGATTTGATTTTCTCTGGATATGCAAGCTCAAATCTTCAGGATTTATGACGAATGATACCATGTTAAACTACAGAGAATGAATTAGAAAGAAAGTATATTCCATTGATGTGTTATACAAGAGTATTGTCTGCTTTATATAGAGAAGAAGAAGCTCTTAGCTTTTTACGTCAATCCTAACCGACTAACTGCTATAGCTAGGGGGAGCGGGAAATTTATTACAACAGCTTTATAACTTCTTTTCTTCTTAACTTTCTAATAATTACGATAGTATATGTTAAACTCCTCGATAATCAAGAATATTAATAACGTGGGACATGATTTTTAATAGTGATATTTAAATATTCGACATGAATTCATAGAAAGAAAAAAAAATCATTATTTCAGTTTGTTATGATTTTTAATTATTTAAAAATAATTACAGTGATTACGTTAGTATTTGTTTTAGAGTATACTTTCAACCATTAAACATTAATCGCTCAATCACTGTATTATAATATTGATCGTTTAATCACCGAGACTTAACGTCTTATAATTTGGGCAATTAATTCAAAATTAATTTTTAAAGAAAGTTTTCACTACATTACACTGCATGACACTGACACATTACTAAAGATGTCTTCAATTTCTAAAAGAGTAGGAAATATTTGATAAATCAAAATGCATTTCCACACTTCATTAGTACAAGTTCGAATCAAATTGGTATATAATGATATTTTAATTTTAATTTTATTTAATTTTTTGGATTAAGGTTATTTTTATCATGAGTTTGTATTAAATATTTAATTTAATTTTTTTATAAAATATTATTTAGTTTAACTTTGAATTCGTAAGTTATATTAATTTAGTCCTTTGATTAATATTGATTAATGATTGCTAATATGCTACGTAATATTTCACATGTGAATAATGACATGAGAGAGAGACAAGATTTGAGAGGTAAAAATCCTATTCCTCTTTATCATGTCTTATGTTAAAAAAATTTAGAAATTTAAATTTAGACCCTAACTCTTATTTATATATCCTAAAACCTAAACCCTAAAAATACATCTTACTTATAATTTCTTAAACCCTAATCCTAATCCCTAACTGCGAACCCTAAACATTAACTCTTTAATTTAAAGCGAAAACATAGATGAAGACATAGAAAAGACAAACGATTTACACACAGATTTTAGGCCATTAGAGGTTTATTAGAATGAACATTACATTTTTTTAATCTTTGAGCAAAATTATCCAGCGATATTTTATTGATTTTTGTTTATTTAAAGCGAATAATTTTTTGATGTGAAATTTTTATATTTTAATATTTAAAAAATAAAGTTTATGTTATAATTTTAAATTTTAAATTTGAAACTCTACGCTTTAAAAATACATCCTCCCTCAAATTCTAAATTATTTTACGCAGTTGGAAGCAAATAATTGATATTTTATAATTTTCTAAATAAAAAAACAATCTTTTCTTTATTTTTTTAAGTGAAAACATGTTTTTGACATATTTCTATGGTTTTGAAGACATAAAATCACTTTTGAGCTGATTGATTAAATTTAAAAATAATTTTAATCTATTTTTATATCATAATTTTAAATCCATATCTATCATATTTAGGGGAGTTTATTCGGTTAATTTGGTTGATGACCGAACTAAATTATCCAAAATTAAATTAATCAAAATTTTTAAAAGTTTAACTATTAACCGAATTGAATTATCTTTAACCGAATTAACTGAACTAAAATTATTTCGGTTAATTAGTTGAATTAACCAAATTAACTGAAATTTATTATAAATTTTGGTTAAATTACATAATAGGTCACTAAATTATGCTAAAATAATTTTTTAGTCACTAAACTTTTATTTTATGTTAATTTAGTAAAAATTTAGTGAACATTTTATTAAAAAATGAATATTTTATAATTTTTTAAAAGTTAAATGACTAAAAATAAATATAATATATAATATTTAATACATAATAATTTTGATTAATTCGGCTAATCAACTAATTTCGAATCAAATTAACCGATAAATAAATTTTAAAAAAAATATTCGTTAACTAAATTTACTAAAAATTAACCGTATGAATTAACCAAAATAATTTCAATTTAGTCGGCTAAATTAATTAAAACCGAACAATACACTCCCCTAATCATAATAAAATGGATACGTTATTGATAGTCGAAAGCATTAAAAAAAATAAGATTTATCAAACCTAAAAATAAACCAAAAAAGCCATTAATATGTACGAAACTATTTTATAATTACCTTAAAATTATTTAAAAATTTTCAAATATACTAATTCATTAGTATCCGATAAATAATCATCAATATTATATTTTAAATAGTTTATTACTCAATTTATATTATTATTTTTAAACCCTAAAATTTAAAGAATTATCATATATATATATATTTGAATGATTCCTAGTTAGAGGGAACAAAATGAGAAATTTATTCTTAATTAAAAAATTTTAATCACTTATTCTAAGATTGTTAATTAAAAACTAACCTATATTTTTTCATATATACAATAAATAACACATAAAATTTATTTTAGAACAAAAATTCTTTAAGTATCAATTTAAAAAAAAAATTAATATAGGTATCATATATATATATATATATATATATATTAGTCAATAATCTTAAAATTTTCATTATTACTTGAGTATTAGGGTTTGTTTAGTTCCAGAGACTGAGGTATGGTTTTATTTTTATTTTTTTAAAAAATAAAAACGATAAGAAAAGTGTTTGATTATAGTAATAGGAGATGGTTTTTAGAAAATGAAAAGAAAAACAAGCAAAAAATTAAAAAATATAAAAATCATTGAAAATATTTTTTAAGAAAATGAAAAATATGAAACCAAGAAATTTTTAATTTTTATTTCATCTTAACTTAACCAGAGTTTAAATTCTGCTAATATCATTTAAAAAAAATCAATTTATTTACTTATATTTTTACTTTACATTTTATTTTAATTATTTAATATTTATTTTTTTTAAAAAACTAGATACTAAATATATTTTTTTTATTTTTAAAAGTAATTTTTATATTTATTAACCAAGTATGTTTTTAATTTTTAAAAAATTAGATTTAAAATTTATTTTAAAAATAAATATAAAAAACATTTTCTAAAATTAAACAGACTCTAAAGTTTTTCTATTTTTATCCCCAAAATGAAATATAATCTAGGTCAATGAGGAAAAATTATTAGATAAACTCTATATATCGCGTCATTTATGGTCTCAATCAACTAGATTTGTCCATCTCGTTTTAAAATGACTCATCATCTTTATTCTATATATAATTAATGAATAAATAATTATTTAAAAATAAATAAATATAATAATTTGAATTACGAATAATATAATAAATATAATCTATCTAATAATTTCTAACCAACGAGACATCATCTTTTGCTTTGGTGTTCTTAACATGGAATGAAAAAAATTACATCATAAGGCAAAGAATGTTTTGTAGTGAACTTCCAAATCAACATCTTAAGATCAAAACCCTACAAATTTAAATTGTGTTCCAAATGGCAGACATATAGCTCTTAAGGATTATCAATCAAGGGTCCCACTTTGTGTAAATTAAATAACTTTGAATCAAGAAAAATCAAGGGACAAAACCCTTTGATGCAGACTAATAAGGCAATGATTGAAAAAGTCCAACCGGGGAACAACAAAAAATTTATTTTTAATATTGAAAATATAAGTTAAATTTTTAGTCGATTTAATTTACTAATATAAAATGTAAGATAAAAATCCGAACTTTAATGGCTTACACCCTTTAAGCCTAGAATTTATTGAGAAGGCAAGGCAACATAAATTGACAGGATTTCAACGACCAAGTCTACGTTTTAAAGATTGAAAGAAAGGGAAGTTGTCAAACCTTGGGACCAATCTTCAGGCTGCTGTTTGATTGTGGTTGCTAGATTCTTTTGTCTCTCAAGATTCAAAACTTCCACGATCCCATTCTTTCAAGGAAAACCCAGATTGAGAATCCTCCTTCTGGTTCCAAGTATGTCCTTTTTCTCATTTATTATGTTGTTTCTCTGGGGAAATGAATGGTTTTTTTGCTATTCTGAATGTTCAATTCAATGATTCTCGTTTTGGTTTCACTAAGTTCTCATTTTTTTATTTCATTAATAGCTGTGATCTAATCTTGCATAAAGTTGTTAAGTTGAAATGGGTTTAAGCTGTTCCAAGACAAGAACTTTTTCTTTTTCTAATGGCAAAGAGGTGTTGGGAAAAAAAATAGCTTGGGGTTTCATGTTGTTGAGGGAAAACTGGATATGTTTTCAGGTGAATCGTGTTATTAAGAACAACACGGTATTTCTTGGATAATTAGCTTGCAGTTTTAATTTGTGGGTATGGTTAAATGGGAAGTTTTCAAGCTTGTTTAGCTGAATTTGTATGCTGGAAGATCAATTTCGAAACTTTGGGCTTTATCCATTCGCACTGGTTCATAAGATGTTTCTCAGATCTTGTGTTTGTTTGTTGTGGTTGAAGCATAACTTCATTGGTAGAAACACCTTTCCTTTAAAGGAAATTTAAAGTTGAAATCATTTGTCTCCATTTCCAATGCTAACATAGAGCTTAGGATTTAGCAGCTAAACTCTACTGCTAAATTCAAGTAATAGGTCAAGTTAATGCTTCAAGAATAACCAACTTTGATTGTATGCGATTAGCCGAGATTAATCCATCACTGGCAAGAGAACGATTGGTGCTAATGTTCTGTTTTTGTGGTACTAATTTTTAGTCAACCTTTTTTCAGTATTGTTATATAATGCTCTGCAGGTTATAATTTGAACTTCAAACTTGATGACTGCATCTGGTGCTTTTATCTTGGTAAAAGTAGAATAAGAAGATGTTGAGCATAATGAGAATTTCCTTAAGGAGGTATCGCTTTCCAGACTATTGTTTTACGGCAAACAGTTTGTCGGCACTTTTACTAGTTTACAAGGTGTCTGTAACACCAAAACTGGAACTAATATGTGTTACACTCTTCTCTATTACCCCGCAGCGGTAATGTATGGATACCAAATGAAACAACGAGGCTTATTATAATGGTTTTTGCTGGAGTTATTTTTGGGCATTTTTTGGGTGCATACTTTCCAAAAGTTTCATTGACTAAGGTACAATGGCGCTCGCACTGTCCCATGCATATCCAGCTGTTAAATGTTTCGTTTTCTTTTGTTTACTTTTCTCCCCTTTCCTGTGTTATTTAACATGGAATAATGAGTTCATTTCGATATGTTTAAATTTTTGTAGATGAAACTCCCGTCGACCCCATTCCCTTCAATCGATCGTACATCTACTGAGGACCAATATTCCGGCCTTTCAAACCAAACACTATTTAATGCTTTGAACACTCTCAAGGCTAATGAGGTTGCCTCAATGTCATCTTACAACTACACCAAGAAAAAGGTAAATCCTTGTTATTTCGATTATCTATGCAGCATTACAATTCAGGAACTTAGATTGTAAGGTGTTCATTGTCTTGAAATTATCAAAATTTTAACCATGATTCTACTAAATCCCCGTTACATATATTGAGGAAATTTTGAGTGTTGATTAGAACCGTTTTTGAACTAAAGAAACAAGAGTTTCCCAGTGATGGATGCAAATTCAGTTCATCTCTTGTTAATTTAGGCTGGAGAAACTTTCGGAATCTCCTTTATTCATTGCCTTGTATATTACTTTGTATATGCATCAACCTCTGATGGAGTCACACTGTTCTTTATACATTAAGTGCTTGGTGCTTGGATTATTAGACTTTCCTTTTCATTATGTGATGATTTCTGTAGTTAGTGTAACGATTTTCAAGAAAAACCAATTATCATCAACCCTTACATGTTTTAGTGTGAGCCTAACTGTTAATGCTTAATTTTTGCAGATCTGGATTCCGACAAATCCACGGGGTGCTGAAAGACTTCCCCCTGGTATAGTTACATCCGAGTCTGATCTGTACCTTCGTCGATTATGGGGTCAACCAAGTGAGGTATGCATCTTCAATACTTCATATTGACACATTTTTCTGTTTCATTACTAGTTTGATACATGTCAGAGTGCGAACTGGCTGCCATCTAATGGAGGAGTTTTAAAATGTGGATTTTGTATTAGACATTCATCTTTTACTCTTGTGTTCTGATGAAATTGAATAGGGTAATGATCATTTTTCTTGGATATAATCTGGGTTGATGGGTCACATTTGCAGGACTTAACCATTGTACCAAAGTATCTTGTAACTTTTACCGTTGGTTATAAGCAGAAAGACAACATTGATGCAGCTGTGAGAAAGGTCTGACCTCTCCCACTGTGCGTGCGCACATACACGCACTATATATATATTTCTGAAACTTTTGTTTTACAGTTTTCAGAGAATTTCACAATTATGTTGTTTCATTATGATGGTCTTACCACTAAATGGGATGAGTTTGAGTGGTCAAAGCGAGCCATTCACGTGAGTGTGCCAAAGCAGACTAAATGGTTAGCAACTGACTCCTTTTTTCTTTAGAAATCTTACATGACTCTTGTAGGTTGCATGGGATTTTGCTAAGCTCCAGTTGTGTTTGTACTCAAAATCCTTAATATGTTGTATAGGTGGTATGCAAAGCGCTTTTTGCACCCCAATATTGTTGCACCCTATGAGTACATTTTCATATGGGATGAGGATCTTGGGGTGGAGAACTTCGACGCGGAAGAGTAAGTCCATAGGTTCACTATATTGCTTCAAGTGAAAATATGTTCGCTCGACCTAAAATTGAACCCCTGTTGTTATCAGATACATAAAACTTGTCCGAAAACATGGTTTAGAAATATCCCAGCCGGGTTTGGATGCAAAGAGTGCTGGACTGACATGGGCAATGACAAGAAAGAGAAATGACAGCGAAGTTCACAAGTAAGACCATTTAGTCTAACAACTTGATTGTGGTTTCTGCATAGGTTGGAATGTTTTCTTTGGTAGAAAAGTAGTTTGATCTTTGGTATACGTTTCCACTCTTATAGGGATGCCGAGGAGAAACCTGGCAGGTGTACTGATCCGTATTTACCCCCGTGTGCAGCGTATGGAACACAATTAACCCTCTTCATTAAAATGTTTAAGTATATTGTTAATTCTTGAATCTTAGCCTAACGTTCTTGCATATTCTATGCTTAGATTCGTCGAGATCATGGCTACAGTGTTCTCTCGGGATGCATGGCGATGTGTTTGGCATATGATTCAGGTAAGCAGTGAGCCGATTGTGTTGAATATTGTCAATTCTCAACTATACCCTGTTTATGATTGTGTTGAATATTGTCAATTCTCAACTATACCCTGTTTATGATAAAATTTCTCGTTTAAAACGCAGAACGACTTGGTTCACGGATGGGGCCTTGATTTCGCTCTTCGGAAATGTGTCGATGTTAGAGACCGTCTTATTCCTCCTACATTAGTTAACTTTCTCCCATATGCGTACAGTCTAACACTGATTTTGCAACTTTGTCCGTGAGCAGCCTCCTCATGAGAAAATCGGTGTTGTAGATGCTCAATGGATTGTACATAAAAGTGTTCCTTCTCTCAAAAACCAGGTAAATATTAACCCATTAATCGTGTTGGACTCGGTACTATATCATTATGCATAGTATATATAATTCACTTCCGTTTCCTTTTTTTTTTCCACAGGGGAAAGCAGAGGGTGGATGGACTCCGGGGGAAGGGGTATGAACAAATATATATATATATGCATACACACCCAATGCAATATATATATATATATATATGCATGTGTTTGACGAGAGTTGTGCTAAAAATTGGAAATTTTGGCGTGGCAGGTGAAGAGAAGGTGCAGGAAAGAATGGGCAATGTTCCAAGAACGGCTGACTAATGCAGAGAAAGCATATTATGGAGCACTGGGAATTAATCCTTACAATGAAACGGCTAATTAGTGGATATAATGTAGTATTTTACACTAGCATGACACTTGTACAAATCACTTCTGCAAACTCTCAGCTTTGGCTACGATAGAAGGTGATTTTAATCCCATCAACACATGTAATGTTACTTAGGCATCAATGTCAACATTATACGTTACAAGTGATTGCATGAACTAAATTAATCCAGTCTGAATTTATATAAAAATTCTTTGTTTTCTCTAGTACAAAAAGAGGGGAGTTTCAAGTGCAGAAACATTCATACAAAAGAATTGATGTTCATTTCTAGGATTGGAAATAGGTATAAGAGTTAAACAAGTTGTTTGTTTTCTAGGATTGCATGGAAGTTGTAGTGATGTCACTGAATTCAATGCTAAATGCCCAAGGATAGGTGCTCTCTGTCCTGACATCAATGCTATTAGTCTTGAAACTAGGGAGATGCAGAAGGCAGTTAGAAATACCCTTTAGTGATTGCTTCTTCTAGTTCCTTGAATTCCCATGCCTCATCCGCTGAATATTCTCCTACAAGGAGGAAACGTGATTACTTAACAAGCTATTGCCTTTTGAAACAAAATATCACTGAAAATAATGTTCAACTTCTGATCTGACAAAACAAACGCATTCCGTGCCTAGTTTATTGGTTTTGCTTCGGAATTAACACCAAACTTTGAGATAAAAACTTGTTTCTAGGAGCATATCAACTACAATGATCGCATTTCGGTTAATCAAATCACAGTCCAAACTTGTGCAAGATCCAATATAGAAATCCTACATATTCTTTGTTGTGATTCAACAATTACAGTATTGTGGTAAAAGGTATTGTAGGTGAAATGCTCCCTCTTTGCCCCCCATTTCATGCATATTAAGTCCTAGCAAGTAGCAACCAGTGCAAGGGCACCTTGTAGAGAAACCAAAAACAAAGAAAAAAATGATAAATTTATATAGCAGTTAATCTCTTTTCTTTGATTATATTCTTTTATATTGAGAAATCAATCAGTTCTTATATCCCCACTTAATGTAAATAGAAAAAACTTCCAAGCGATACAAAAATGATAGGTTCATACTAACAAATCAAGATCTATTTGATCAGCACCAATCTATTAGCATCATGATGAGATCTTACCAATTGAATCTCTTCGCAGAGCCGTCAAATGGGCACAACTGAAACGGTGAAGAAAAACAAGGGAAATCTCAACTCAAATGTTAAATAGAAAAAGCTGAGAGCTTAGACAAATTTCTAACTTTTATAAAATCTATAAACTATTGACCATCATTCTTCTGCCATAAAAAACAGGGCTAGGCTGGAAAGCAAGGTAGAAAATTTTTTAAGGATCAAATTATTAAAAAATGATTACCTGCCCAAAGCCTTCCCAAAATCTGCACATAATGATCGGATATATGTTCCTTTCGAACATGTGACCCGGAAAATCAAGTTTTGTCTGCAAAGACATCAGAAACATTAAAATGAAGCTTGAATAATGCAATAGTATGATGACTGAAACAGTTTTTGAGGGGCGGGGGATGACAAGTACCTATCTTCTAAGCTACGTTCAATCTCAAAGTGGAAAATTGAAATTCGTCTTGGTGATAGTTCAACAGTCTCTCCTCTTCTTGCTTTTTCATACATCTTTTCACCTCCAAGCTATTCATGATATCAACATGTGTTTATTATTCAATAAATTCTCAAGTTTCACAAGAAGCTATGAAGAAACCAGTAAGGCACAATACACCACATACAAAGGAAGGAGAATGGATGCTAGTTCTATTAAAACCTAAGTCCCTCATGCAGATGAACAGTAACTTCTATATCTGTAAACCTTACCTTGATGGCAGAGAACATGGGAGGAACTTGCCATATCTCCCCACAGAAGGATGTAGCAGTTTTCTTTATGTCCTCATCTTTGATATGCTCCCAAGGCTCACGTTGAATAACCTACATAAAGATCAAACCGAAACTTAAACATAAAATAAATACATGCTGAGATCTTGCAGACTGTCACTAGAGAAAATTTTAAGTGAATATATAAATTGTACAAAGAAACAGCAGATCCTATTTCTGACAAACTGATGACTGAATAAACATACCGGTGAATCAGCATCCCAAGTTGAAGTAGCCTCCCCTAAGCGAAAAACACCACTATATCCCTTTACCATTCCTTGGTATCTGCAATTGAAATATTCATACCCCCTCAGATAAATTCATTTGGCGTGTGTATACAAACAAATCTTCAGTTTCAAGCCAATAGGTCAGTAAAGGAGGGGAATGGAGCCTGGCTTTGGACATTGAAAGCAAAATAGCTAGTTTGTAGAATTCAGACATGAGATCAGATCAAACAAACCTTTCTACCAACTTAGTGGCTTTACCAATGCATACAATCAGTAGACCAGTTGCCATTGGATCAAGCGTTCCAGCATGCCCTACCTGTAAGTATGGTCCAAAAAGTTAAACTACAGAAGAAAATAAGTACAAGAGTATCCGACGATCAAGATTGAAAAGGCAAAACAGTACCTTTTTCACTCTGACTATGCGACGCAGCTTGCCACAAATGGTAAATGAGGTCCATCCTGTTATGCAATATGATAGTGTAACCATTTGATACAAGGCATCATCATAATTCAGAAATTTTACATTTATCTTCCAAGGATTTTCTATTTTTCCGTTTCAGCAAATCAGAAAACTAGATATATAGCCATAAAATTTGATAGGGTGGCCAAACAAGTATGATTTGTACCCTATCTGAATTTGAAACAGGAAAACAGAAGAGTCCCTTGGCTAAAACAGAAGACAAGCCGTACAAAAGTACCTCACACCTTGTCTTAGTTAGCATAATTTAGATTGACTAACATCTAACTGTAAGCCTCGTATTACCAAAAGCTCACATATCACTGAATGCACCAAAATAAAAGACTAAAGAACAGCAACACATTCACAAGTAAAAGACCTCCATAATAGATATGCTATGGAATTAAGTAAATCAGAACGTGACGCTGATCAAGATATATCATTCAAAAGTATTAAATCCAACACAACTTAAACAAAAAACACTATGCATACTACTTAACTAACCTTTGGGTTTGTTAACCAAAACTACCGTCCCATGTGGACCATCCCATCTCGGAGGCAGCTCAGTACTCCTACTAACAAGGTAAGGCTCTCCAGCACTGACCTCCGTTTCCTTATTGGGAACTTTCTTCAAACACTTGAAAAACTCCTCCACCTTCTTCTCAGTAACCTTCTCCTTCACATCCTCACCTGAATTTCCGTCTTCCTCAAAAAACACCAATCCTTTATCCTCCACCTTATTATCATCCAGCATTTTACTTTTCCCTCTAATTTTGCTTTTCTCATTTGATTCCCCAGGTTCAAGAAAAGCTTTATCAAAACACTGGTCAGGAAAATACTTCTTTTCCAATTGATAAACCATTTTATAATGCTTATCTTTTTCCCAAGGATACGCAAATGTATCATAAAAGTAGAGCTCTTCTTCCCTCTCATGTAACCTATCAAATTCCACAACTTTAAGGCTTCAATTCAACAAAGCCATCTTCATTTTTTCCCTTATCCTCGTCTTCAGAATCTGGACCATACATTCTTTTCCTTCTCTTTCTATAGTATTTCCTCTTAGACTTGTCCATTTCTTCTTCTGAAGTAAGTTTCTTTTCTACCCAAGAATCAAAACCCAATTCTTTCTCTGGGTTCTCTTCCTCGGGAGAGTTGGGCGAGTCTGGTTTACAGAGTCGGCGGCGAGTTGGGGTGGGTTGTGACTGAGTTGGGGAGTTGATGATCATGTCATATTGAAGAGGATAAGGTGTAGATGTTGTAGAGAAGAAGGAAGAGAATGGGGGCTTTGAAAAGATCAATCTGTTGTTGGAATTGTAGGATTTTGATGAAAAGAGACGAATCGAGTGGGTTGCTGTAAGCAAAAATGGAATCTTTGGACGTAGCAAACGAAGCGACATGGTGGCTACAAGAGGGGAATTTTTGCCTACACTCAAGTTTCGAAGCTTGAAGATTGAAGCTTTACAGTCCCCTCCCCCTGGGGTTTTAGCATAGCCCTGTCCAAGGGTTGGAATCAACAATTCCATGGGATTTTTAATCTAAAAATCGATGGATCCTTAGCTTGTAGAAAATATTTTTTCTTTTCTTATTTTTATTGTAGAAAGTAATTTTTAATGTTTTAAAATTGAAAAATATGACCACTTAATAGAAATATAAAGTTATTTTAAAAATAAAAATAATAAAATATATCTAGTATTTAGTGAAAAAAAATTAAACAATAAAATTTAAATATATTATTAAAAACATTATTATAATAAAAAAATAAAAAAATTAAACAAATCAAAATTTAAATATTATTAAAAAATAATTAATCAATACACAAACAATAAAAACAAAAATTCTCGTAAATATATTAAATTTAAAGTTTAAAATAAGATTTAAAGGTTTAAAAGTTAGGAGTTTAGATTCAATAGTTC
The DNA here is from genome assembly GCA_035048815.1 of Abelmoschus esculentus. Taxonomy (NCBI): domain Eukaryota; kingdom Viridiplantae; phylum Streptophyta; class Magnoliopsida; order Malvales; family Malvaceae; genus Abelmoschus; species Abelmoschus esculentus. Next base: position 18,804,231 of record JAUCBN010000005.1, read on the forward strand.
TAAACTTATGGATTGTAATTAAAATTTAAAAATAAAGTTATAATTAAGGTTTATAAATTAAAACGTAAATCAATAATCATATTATATTAAGTTCGAAATCTTTTAAATCTTTAGTTTTAACTCTAAACCTTAAAATTTAACCACGGCCACTAAGTTTAAACCCTTAAACTTAACACTGACTTTTTAAACCATAAAATTTCATTCTAAACCCTAAAATTATAACACTAATAATTTTTTTTTAATTTTTATCATTTATATATTGAATATAAATGCGATATACAAAATCGAATTAAATAAAGTTAAAATTTTAAAATCATTATTTTCAGCTTTTCTATTTTATAAAGTATTTGCAATGAAAATATTGAAAACACCCTCTTGTGTTTTCAAATTTTCACTATTTTTGTCTTCTAACGGAAAGGTCTATAGAAATAATAATTTAAATCCAAATCCAAATGAACAAAGATTAATCAATCCATGGTAAATAATAGACTGCACAGTTTCCCCACGAGATGTACAAATTGGGAGCTGACAACATACAACCAGCCTATCTCAAGTGTAGTTGAAGGCATCATATTTGGTAGTACTAACATAAGCTCCATCAGTCTTCTTCATCGTCTTCACCTTCAGGAAGCCCCAAATCGTCTCCGATACCTTCAAGCAGTTGGTCGACCGGCTCACCTAATTCAGATAACCTTGCACTCAACTTTTCCACCTTGCTCTGCTCTTGTCCAAGGCACACAAGTAAATCATTCAGCTCCGCTTCGCTTTCCTTCTGAGCTTCTTCCCTAGCTTCGGCTTTTATTGCCTCGATATCTGGCGATGTTGACATCCCGCTGCTCTTCAAAGTTTTAACCTCTTTCTCTAGGTGGATATTGTTCTGTTCAAGACTATTGTAAGCATCTGATAGACTCTTGAGATCAGACTCCAGCTTCCCTGCCAAATTCTGGTACATTAATGCCTCGGATTCAACCTTGGCTTTCTCTGCCTTTAGCATCTCTACCCGTTGAGATGCCTCCTGAAGATCTCTACGAAGAGTTTCTACCTGGACTCGATCCGTGCAGCTTCCTGCTGTTAGCTCGGGTTGAGAATGACCGGTCCTTGCCAAATCCTCAGCCAAGGTGGAATTCCGGCCAAGAAGTTTCTAGAGATGAAAAGGAAACAGATGATCAGACAGGTAAAAGCATGGAACACAAAATCCACAAACACTATTTTTTATGTAATCACTGGTATCAGACCCATTAGAAAATTGTCAAACATATATTAATTCTACAATATTGGCAGATAGCACTATTTTTTTTCATGGTCCATGTCTGGGGTGCATGCATGGCTGGTCCTACCAAAAATGTCATCTCCAAGGTCGAATCTATGTTTTCTCCTGAGAGTACAATGTGTCTTACTATTACGCTCAACACTTGCCGGTGAAAAGGAGATCACCCCATACTAGTACTATTGATGAATGAACAATTATTTTTACAATAGTGATGAATTTTCAAATAATGATAAATAAAAAGAACCCAATAAAGGCACACAGATAAAACAAGTGAATTCAATACAGCTATTTAAATAGTAAAATGATTCCCAACTAATGAGTTATTGTGTTTTTTAGGTATGTTACCCTGACTTGGGTTCAAGTGTCGGACACATTTAAGTATCCGACACAGGTATGGGTAAAATTTTGAGTTTTGCATGCATTTGAAGGGTCCTTAGAAGTCATATCCCCATATCCAATTGTTGGACATGGATACTTCATGAACAATTAGGAGTCCGACTAACATAGGTTTTTAGTTTTCAATTACCTGGATCTCAGAGCACTGTGTCTCCACAAATGCTTTTAGCCGCTTGATATACTCCTTATCACTTTCTCCACCCTTTTGTTCCAATTCGGCAGGCACAACAGACACATCACTCTTAGGGCGACTGTAAACATCTACAATGTTCTCTCTAATATTCATTTCCAAACTTTTCACAAAATTAACAAACTGAGCATCAAATAGTGATGTGAGGATTGGATGATCCTCATTCTTCTGATCAGTCAAATCATTCTCTTCAACATCTTCAATCTCTGTCATACTAGCAGCAGTGGATCTTGTTAATGGCTTACGAGACTGAGTTGGCTTAACTGAAGAGAAAATGAAGCTTCTCTGCATCTCATCAAACTTCAGAAAGTACGATGTAAGCCCAATTTTCTGGCTTATGGCATCAGCTATGGTAAAACTGTCCTTTCCATTTTCACTAGATTTATTGTAAATAACGCATTCTCCCAAGAGAACTGCAGCCAATCCCCTAACACACACAGTTGATGATGTATTTGACACCAATTCAAGCAGATATGTTAAGTGGGGGCGTGAATCTAGGAAGCATTGCACTGCACTTGGGCAATCTGCTAGCCATGTGATGAGCAGTTTCAAGATAATTGGTTGGATATATGAGTAACCTGGCTTCCCATCTTTATTTTTCATTGAAGTGGCAACTGCCAAATACCTAACAATTCGGTGCAATAGTAGCTCTGGAGCTCCTAAGGATGGCATAGGCGCTTCAAGCTCAAGTTGTAGAACCTGCAAGTCCTCATTGAAAATAGAATACAGGTAAAACAGAGGCACACAGTTTCCATTTTGCTCCAGATCCAAGGGAAAGGGGAAGAAGAAATGTGACAGCAAACCTTTTCTTTGCACTGAGTATTGTCCTTGAGAATATGAGTAATAACACTAGCAGCCCTGCAAGAAGTCTGTGCATCACAATATTAGCCAGACAATTCACAGGTGGTACGCATCATGAAGAATATCTAATAGTATGCTAAATGATGGAGATAAATATTTATAAAATCTTAATGCATATTATAAGATGGTTCAACAAATTTAGGTTCTCGATATTGTTCTTCAATGTTGATAAACAATGGAGAAGTGTGAACATTGGATTACCTCAAGATCACCATCGCTTTCGCTCATTGCAAGACCACGTAACAGCATGCTGCCACATATACACCGTAATCAAATAATTTCATAATATGAAGACAAGCAAATGGCCAGGTAAAATTTTTAAGATTTAACAAACACCATAGATTTCAACACAATTTCCTAGTCTGAATAACCTAATAATAGAGAAAAAGAAAGAATTGTGATTAAACAAACAAACCTTCCAAATGACATGTTCACATCCTCCTCAAGGGGGGCATCAGCTATTGAAATTGGATGTGGAATTAATGTTGACGCTAGCATTGCTTGCCCATCTTTGTTTTTCTAGAAATAAGATCCAAAGTTCACAATCAAGAAACATCAGTTCACACCAAGAAACTTTTTGTAATTACATGGCTATAATTATTAACAAAAGAAAAATATCAAGAGAAAGCTGTGATATAAACCTCACAGAAGTTCTTAAAAACACAGTCAGCAGCAATAAACTCTTGCATACTAGATGTTCGCAAAATGATACGGAGAAGAGAATTCAAAGCAGGTTCTACTTGTTGCTCCTCGCCAAGAACTTTGCTGGAAAGGGCATCCATATTCTTTGAATGCCCAGCAATCAAGTCACCAATGCACCTTAGTGCCTGGAAAAAGATAATCATTTGAGAACGGCACGCGGAAATAAAGAAATAGAACAAATCTAGAATGAAATCTCACTGAACAGCGCAGAGCAACTGGAGCCCATTGACTTTCAACACCCAGCATTAGCAGATGGTCCAATAACTTTTTCTACAATCAATGAATCAAGATAATATATCACAAAAACAGAAGGCTCCACAAACAGTTAATTCAAGTAGATGTGATTTATACTGAACCTGAGCTAGGACTGTTTTATTGGTGATCTTGTTTGAATCTTTTTGAGGATCTGATTCTGAACCTCCCATCATCAACAAATTAACAGTCTCCAACGCACTGAGTAAATTAATTGTCTACAGGCATGTTGTTTGTTTCATGAAAAGAGCAAATCAGTAAGTTTGTGATAAATCTACAGGAACTGACAATGGAAGAAAAACAGAATGAAACTAGAGCTACTATACTCGAGTATCTAACCTTCTGTTGAGTAAAACTGTAGGAGCTCCCTCTTAGTTTCAATATTGTTATTAAGGGATCAAAACCCATAGTCTCCCTTAGTAGCACCTGAAACACAAATTAGTACCAGAGAAAACTTCTTAAACAGAAAGCAATAACAATGAAAATAGGACGTGGAGTATACCTGATTTGAGGTATTGCTGCGAAGAAGGTTGTTCAGCAACTCAAGACAATCCTGGATAAGAACAATATATCAGTGCCTCCCTAATTCATTTATAGGATTCTCTAATAGTGGCAATGCAATATCAAACTGGGTGCACAACTTAGCTAAATATGTGGCAGGCATAATAATAACAATAACAATAATAGTAAAGAATACTCGAACAAAAGACAAGCCATGACAAATTCAATGAGGTCCAGATATTAAATCCAATGAACCACCTGCACAACAACACCCCCTTCAGAACCTCCTTCCTCCTTCATAATGCTAAAAATCTTTTCAAATGCACCTTCGAAAACTACAATCTTTTGAATTTCCTGAAATCATAGAACTCTCTTAGTTAGAATGACAAACAAAAGTATGTAAGCAAGGTTAATGTGCAAAATGAAAAAGAATACAAGATTAAAGGGCAGAAGAGGGAGGAATCAATAAACAAAACCGAAGGCTCACCTCAGCTTCACGAGTCAAGTATGTAAGAAGCAGTAAGGCTTCATTTCGTATAACCTGGAAGACCGACAGTGATAAACATCATAAAAAAAGAGAGGAAACAAATAATATAATCAATATACTATCCCAATAAAACTTTCAGATAAACAGGAAACTTAGGTATGATAACCAGAAGGTTCATGAAGATGCATATTCAAAGAGCTGGTGTAGATCAAAGAAGAACATGTAAATTAACAAACTTTGCATGAAGAACATTTGGCTAATAACTGCTTACCTCACGGTCCATCAACATATCCATGAGTCGTGTTATACCACGAGGAATAGACAGAATGGCTTCCTGTAACCTGAACAGGAACTCAGAGAAGGCTTTCGAGCAGAAACATACAAAATAAACATATAGGTATAATAGAAGGCATTTCTGTAAACTCATACCTATTTGGAGAATTTGTGAGAAGGGCTGTTAAAATTTGAAGAGTGTAATATCGCACATAAAAATCCTCCTCTGACTACAAAAATTACCAACAAGAAGACAAAGATGCTATCACATGAAGGGTCCATAGTAAGAGGTAAAATAAGTTCCAGATCCATACAAAGAACTCTCACCAACAAACTTAGCAGAAGAGAAATGCTCTCTGATTCTCGGGAAAGCAAATCAGTATTCATTAAAGCTGGCTTAACCTCATTTGTATCCCCTTTTACATGATCAATAGGTGTCAGAGCACTAACAAGAGTTTCAAGTGCACCACGAACCTGCATAAAGGGAATGAATGTCAATCATTGTTATCAATTTTTAGGAAATTTTCAATCAATCAACAGTTTCACGTGGAGGAATAAAGGAAAACATCTGTTCAACACGAAAAATGGCTTGTTGGACTGCAGACAGCTGCATCATGTTACATGCACTACCAAGAGATGTTGTATGAAAAACAACAATAAGAACAAATAGAATAAACATAGCAAGCAAAAGAGAACTCAAACCATTTCAACATCATCTCGTTCTTCCTTTAGGACACCCATTAGTACAGGAAAACCTGAAATTTTTTATGCACTAGCTTTATTAAGCAATATAGAAACAAAAGTCAAGAACGATAGGAGAATGTAACTTCAATAATAGCTTTAACAAGGTAGGAAAACACACCCATAGCTCCAAAAGCTAGCTGGCCAGCATGGCTTTCAGCCACAATAGACTGAAGCTCTGCAATAGCATTCCTCCTGTCCTCAGCCAGGACACCATTACTTATACGGTCGAGCAAGCGTTCAACATAACTGTTGAAATAAAAAATAAAAAAAAGGTAAATCAATCACATCATAATACAGAAAAATAATTAACAATTACTGATATTCTCAATTCAATTACCTATCCTCGCTGGAGCCAGAGTTTTCATTGCCAAAAACAAACCCAACAACCCCCTGCACAAAACTCAGTTTAATACTCATAATCACAAAGAATTAAAAGAATAAATAAAACCACTGCATTCATAATGCACCAACAAAATCCATTTAGGCAACATCCAGTAAACATGTATCTATGGACTTAACCAACATATTGAACAAGAGGAACCAAAAACTGACATTTTTTTTTCTAGAAAATCTAGTCCAAACCGTGCTTTCCCTAAGAAAATCAATAGGCTAATTAAATTTACATACAAAGAGAAACTGTAGGACTCGCACGAACATATATTATTATCAAATTTGCCGATTTAGTCCATCACCTTAATTCTAAGGTCAATCGTGAGCTAAACCTAAATCAAAATTCCAATTCAAATATATAGAAGATTTGCTACAACAACATTGACCCCGATCGATGATAAAAAGAGAGTAACAATTATAAGAATCAAACATAAATTTCACCTTGTAACGAGACGCCAAATCCATCTAAGCTCGATTAAGGAGCACAGAAAAACCTGAATAAAAACCGAATAATATCGAAATTATTGAAAAGTTAAAATCATCAATTGACCTAATCGAAGCTTACGATTAGGGTATGAGAAGCAAAATTAGGGCAATAATGGAGAAACCTGAAGAGGATCGAGTGATGTGGAAAGAGTTAGAGAAGAGATGGGACATAAGTTTCAATTTGAATCTGCGTTTTACGTGGATTTTGTTCGTCGTTTTCTGACTCAGCGAGTTGAAAAGGATATGTGAATTGTGAGCCCAAAAACAAATTAATAAAGGGGTAATAACATTTTTAGTAACTTACTTTTTTATTCTTTTTATTTTAGTCACTACCTTTTGGAAAAAGTATCGCTTAGGTTGTTGATTATTATGTTTGGATTATTCAGTTATTATCTCTTATTAATTTGATAAGGTTTTAAGATTTTATTTTTAAAAAAATAATAATTAAGTTTTTAATTTTTTATATTTAATTAAGCTCTAAATTAAAATAATTAATTTGGTCTTTCTATTAATATTGACCATTGACATTTAATATTTTTAAAAAAATTAACATATATCACAACATGATAATTATCGTTTTTTTAAAATTAAATCTTGTTTTTTAAAAATATATTAAAAATATATTTTTAATAAAAAATAAAAAACTGGAAAATTATTGAAAACATAAAAACGTTTTTTCTTTTAATTTCAGAATATATTTAAAATAATAAATAATGAATTTTCAAAAAAATACAAAATACAAAATATTAAAAATATTATTATACAATTAAAAAATAGTTTTCAAAATAAATTTTATTTTTTAAAATATTTTTCAAAGTATAATTTTAAATGTATTTTTCAAATCAAAATATTTTCTTTTAAATTATTTTTTTCTAGTAAGTGACAGTTCGATGACTTCTGTCTTTGTCTCTTTTTCTTCGTCTTCTTTCTTATTTGTCTCATTCGTTTATAAATTCATTCTAATTAATTTAAATCGATTGAGGTTATCGTATACTTAATTTTGATAGGTGAATCTCTTAACATAGATTTTTATATACACAATGCTTAAAACCTAAAATCTACTTAAACAGAATTAAACTACTTATCATTCCAACCAACCTTTGTTGTTATACGAAGCTTAGTTTTTATTGGAACATGTTATGCTACTAGTGAAGCCCCGCAAACGGCTCGTTTCGCTTCATTAAGAGATCCGACAAAGATGATTATTTTTTTGATGTGTCTTCATGACATATCCGAGCCAAACTATCTGCAACAGTGTTGGATTATGTTCGAACAAATCTAACCATTGTACCCCATTCAAGTTGTAGTAAAGTACATATAGAACAAACAAGTGCATGACCCGAGAGGGATCTCCAGCAGGGATAGAGCTACTAAGGGGTGGGGAGAGGCAATCGTCCTCATCCTGAAGAATTTTTTTATTTTTGTTTTTTATTTAAATTTAAAAAAAATTATGAATTTTCTCTACTTCTAAATATTTATATTTTACCTCTCCCGCAATCCCAAATTCTAACTTTGTCCCTAATTTTCAGGTTCACAAATTCCTCAGATAATAAGAAACAATGAATCACAAATAATAAGTTGCACCTCATTGCCACCATAGGACCGAAAACTTACCCAGAAATAAGAACCAAACTAGCCCAGATAGATTTCTCCCAGTGATGTAATTGGTGGCATTTATGTTGTTCAAATTATCGAATAATTTCTTCGAATGATTCACGACGAATAACGACAGGATAAACGATAAGTAATGTAAAGGTTGATCGGTGCAGGAAATACGCTTCATTTCATTTGGAAGGAGCGGTCAGATTTGAGACTTTATAGATTTTACGATTATTTTGAGAATATTTAAAAAATTTTGGATATGTTTTTAATTATATCTTGTTTTATTAATTTTATTTATTTTGAATATAATTTTAAAATTTTCAGGACGATATATGTCTTTTAACAGTAAGAATTAACATAGAATATTAAATAGGTTACGAAATAAAATATTAGACACTTATTTGACCTAAAAAATAATTTAGACATATAACTGAAACAAAGATTATAGTTTAGCTACTTATTTGTCTTTTAAACCATTTATTTATGGATATACAACTATTTACTTTGATTACCGTTCGAATTGGTTTTCAATTTTATTATTTTTTTCACTAATGTTACTTGTCTTGGAATAGATACGTCGATGGGTCAGCTGCGAGGGGAGTCTTTGCTGACGAGATCGTCACTGTCGGCCTTACCAATGGTAGAAAAACGAGCCTCTGTAACGTGCTAATCGTGTCCAGTGACTCGTACCAGGTAGAGGTGGGCAAGACCAGGTACCCGATCAATTCAAATAGTATTAATCTCAGTCTCGATAATTACTGGTTCTTAAAAATTGAAATCAGTCCCGGTCACACCGAGTCCTAAATTTTAAGAACTGATCCTATTACTGGTGGATACTGGTTCTAATATCGGGTACCCGATCAATTAGTTTATTCTTAAAAAATTGAGTAATTGGAGAAAAAAAATTTCCAACCACCAATAATAATATTAAATAATAAAATTAGAATATTGTAAACTTAAAATTTAAAGTTTTAAAACTAGTAATACTCATAATATTCATACATAAATAGAAAGTTTGATAAGAAAAATAAACAAAAGAAAACCAATAACCGATATTTGGTATTGGTCCCGGTCCTACTAGGTACTCACCGGGTACGCGGGTCCAAAAAATTAAGACTTAATCCCGATTATGATCGGGACCTAAATTTTGAATCCAGTCCTGGTCCCACCAAAATCAATACCAGATAAAAATCTATCGGGTTTTACTGGGATCTGGTCTGATTGGATTAGGCAATACAAAACATTCTTTCGCTTCGGTCGAAAGTTTTCTTCCCGTCTGGTTGATCATTTGAGCAACATAAACGCCACCAGTTACATCACTGTCTGGTTCTTTTGCTTTATCATTCATGGTCTTAAACTTTTCTTTATTTCTGTACAAAAGCTCAAGGATACAACTTTAATACACACACAAAAAGAAAGATCTGCGGTGAACGTGGATCAAACACGTGACTTTCACATCTTCAGTCTAACGCTTTCCCAATTAAGCTATCCCCGCTGTTAAAGTATTTGGCTAATTTAACTTACAGAAATTTTATATCTCTTCTCCTCAATGGTGTTTTTTCCTCTCGATCTTGTTGCATGTACACTGACTAAACTTATCGCAAAAAATAGTATTCTTAATAGGTGATGAAAATAAATTAAGATAAAATTGATATAATAGTTAATTAATATGATCAAATATTTAGTAATATAATTTTTTATTAATTACTCGTTAGATTTTAGCAGTTAAGGATCAAAATAGATCCAATTAAATAGTTAGGTGATCAGATTTTGAATTTCTATAGTTCGATGGTTAAAATATGTCAAATCCAATAATAGAATGGTCACTCATGTAGTTTACTTAAAAAGATATTTGCATTGTATATGGTTATACAAAAATGTTTAAATTTGAACTAATTAGTACTATAACACTATAAATTTTACAATTAAAAATGAATAAGAATTTAAAAGATTTGATCTGATTTAAAAAAATTTAAAATAAATTTTAATTTATCGAATATAACTTTTTAATTAACTAACTTAAAATATTTTAACTCGAACGAATATTCATCCTAATTGGTGGGACGAGTGACGTGAATAAATTACATTTGGGCTCAAAATCTATGGGATAGTACAACTATTTTGTTTATTTGGACATTTAGTGGTGAATATCGGGTCCATTCTTTAAAGGTGAGTTTATAATATAGGTTGGACCAAACCATAAAGTTTAAAGACTAAGATAATATTAAACATAATTTATATTTCTAATAACGTTTTGTTAATACTCAAAAAATATTAAAATGGTAAATATATTGTGCAAATCATTAATAATTGTTTTAATTGGTTTCATCTAATCATAGTCATTCATTTTACTATTATTTTTTAAGTTATTTTTTTTCACTCATTTTTTATATCATTTAAAAAATATATATTTTGAAAGTCAGACTAATATCATAAATTATTAGTGATAAAATAATTGATTTTTATTGTTAGGGGTCACGAATAACGTGATAAACTAAGTTCATAATATAATCTCTTCTGATTCAAGAAAAGATTTGATATTTGAGATGTCTGATCAACGAATTACAATGAAGGTATAATCATTGATTTTTATAAAAAAAAATGGTTTATTTCCATGTTTATTTATGCTAGTCATTGCTAATGTATTTATTTTAAAACATTAAATTTACTTGTATTTTTTCGAATGATTTTTTTCCTATAATCATATCTTTTATGTCCCACTTTAAAAAAAATTAAGATTAAATTTTAAATATTAACTCTAATAATTATATCCTAAATCCTAAACCTTAAATAATACATTATATCTTTAATTTCCTAAACCTTAACCACAATCTCTAACATTAAACCCTAAAATCTAAACCCATCATTTTAAAGTAGGACACCGAAGGAAATACAATAAAAAGATAAACGATTCTCACTTATTTTTTTCCCTACTTGTATAATTTTAAAACAACTAAATTCATAAGAATGAAACAAAAACATTTAAAAACGGAAATTTTGACTTTATTGAACGAGTGTTAAACGGGTGTTAGAAGTAAAAGAGGGTTTCTTTGTTGAAAGGAGTCAAGATTGTAAGAGTTTGACTTTATTATGGTACAATAAAGTTAAATGTGATCTTTTATTATATTCTGCTATTCATATTGATGTGAAAGTGACATGTGATAATGATGTGTTTCGATTTACTAGAATACATGGATATAGTGTTCGTCCATCAAAATTTAAGACTTGAGAGTTGCTTCTATCGTTGCATGTTCAAAGTGATTTACAATGGCTAGTAGGAGGCGATCTTAACGAAATTCTTACTGATGATGAGAAGAGAGGAGGATGTCGAAGGGCAGGGTGTACTTGATGATACGCACCTTTTTGATATTCATCGGCATAAAGGATGGTTCACGTGGCATAAAACAACACCACATAGTCATGTGGTGCGAATTGATCGGTTTTTTGTGAATTGCCAATGGTTAGAATCACATGTGGATGTCCGGGTATCTTCAGAATTTAGTGCTGCATCGGGTCATTGTTTTCTTATACTTGACACAACATGTTCTGTTACATCGAATGATGTCCATAAACATATGGATTACTTCAAATAAAGGTGTCACACTTAAGTTGAACATCGAAAAGGCTTATGATCAAGTGGAGTGACGAATTTTAGAGTGCGTTATGTTGAGGCTAGGCTTTGATACTCAATGAGTGAATATGATAATGCGATGCATCACAACTATCTCTTTTCAGGTTCGATTAAATAGGGTGTTGTCTAAGGTGATTTTACCAACAAGAGGAATCCGCCAAGGTAACCTTTTATCCCTGTACCTTTTTTTATTTTTTACTCAAGATCTCTCCTCTTTGTTTCATCATCATAAAGACAATGGAGAGATTATGGGGATTCAAACAAGTATGCATAGACCACGGGTTGTACACTTGTTGTATGCGGACAACAGTTTGTTGTTTGTTAAGAATTCAGTCCATGAACTGCAAAAGGTAAAGGAAATTCTGGATGAATATTTTATATCTTCTGGACAGAGGATTAATTTAGATAAATCATGTATTTATTTTAGTTTGTCTACACCAATCACATGTTGAGATAATCTTCTACAAGTATTTTTTATGATAGATGATGGATGATCCGGAGATTTATTTAGGTATGTCACAAATTATGGAGCGAAATAAGTCCTTTGCCCACATATGTTACATGTTACTACTAGATCATATTATCTCAGAACTTGTACAGGTCATGCGTAATTTTTGGTGGTCTGGATGGAGTTTTGAGCGTGGGTGACCGATGATAGCTTGGAATAAACTTTGTGATCCAAAACGAATGAGTGGTTTGGGTTTTCATGATCTGCATCAGTTCAATCTAGCACTCTTGGGAAAACAGGTTTGAAGGTTTATGACTGATCCTAATGCTTTAGTATCACGTGTTTTTTCCTCTAAATATTTTACACAGGGAAACATATTTGATGCGAGATTAGGAGATAAATCATCATTTGCTTGGAGGTCCTTATATACGGTTATGCAACACTTACGAGAAAGTTTTTTCTGTCAAGTGGGGATTGATAGTGCAATACCATTACTTAATACAAATTGAGGAGGCACACAACCAGTACATCTCAAGGAGATTTATGTGGACGGACAAATAGAGCTAGTGAGATGTGGTGAATTCATGATTCCAGGACAAAACAAATGGAACGACCAAAAGGTTAAGCAAATTTTCTGACAGGATGATGCTGATACCATTTTACAATGTTCAATTGCTAATTGAAGATTAGATACGCTAATATGGTTAAATCATTCGAGTGACACATATTCGATAAGGTCAAGATATTTATGACTGATGAAACATTTCCATTTGACTGAATCACCTTCAAAAATTTGGCTGGTACTAGCGAAACTTAAAGTATTGCCAAAGATTTGTATTTGTTTAGAGAATAGCACATGAAATGTTACCAGTCTATGCACGTATGGGGGCTACATCCGTTGAAGATGGGATATACCCAATGTGTGGTAAAGAAAGGGAGATAATTTTGTATGCTTTTCGAGATTATTTGGAGGTTCATGCTATTCATAGGCTATTTGATATACCAGGCCGTGTCATTTTTGATAAATCGTCTTCTTGTCTGAAATGGTTAGAATATGCTAAAAAATTATTTCAAAGGACATGTTTGAAGGATGGGTCGTTCTTCTTTTGAAACATTTGGAACCTTAGAAATGTTTATGTTCATGATAAGATCCTTTAATTAGATTTTATTATTGTTGTAAATGCAAGACTGTTACACACACAATATATGGAGCATCGAGTTGAGTCTTTGTTGCCAGTATTACCAACAAGGAGAGTTAATGAAAAATAGAGTGACCCCATTCCTGGATGTATTTCAATTACAGTCAATGGAATTTTTCGTACTAGCTTAGGTACTGGAGTGATTGGAGTGTTGGCACGTGATGCAATGGGTTAGTATTGGCAGGTTTCACTCGTGTGATAAATGATGGTGGTTCGACAGCTTTAATGGAATATTCAACCTTTTATTTGGCTATTTTATTTGCGCTTGACCATGGATGAACCTTTGTTGTGGTGGAAGGCGATACGGCAAATATGATAAATCACTTGCAATCGTATGTGGATGGGAGCTCATTGTTTGCACAAAGTCTCACGGAAGCGAGAAATCTTGTTCAACGATATAACCATCTAAGTGTGAAGTTTATTCCGCGATCGACAAATATGACAGCTCATGAGTTAGCACATAGGGTATTTAATGATTGTTCTTGTTTTTCTTTCGACTCTGATTATCCATGTAATATTAAACATATTATAATTGACGATGTAATAATGGATAATCAGATTGGTATTCTTTTTCTCCTTACGAGTTGACATTAGACATTCTAATGTTAACATTAGAGGAATTTTTTAACGAGGTTTTTATTTAAAAAAAATACGTATAGAACAAGCAAGGGTACGACCCGAGAGGGATCTACAGGTTGGAAAATTCCTCAGCTAACTTGAAACAATGAATCACAAATAATAAGTTGCACCTCAGTTTCCGTAAGTGCCACCATAGGACCGCAAACTTACCTAGCAATAAAGAACCAAACTAGACCAGATAGATTTCTCTCACTGATGTAACTGGTAGCATTTATGTTACTTAAATTTTCTTTCGAACGATTCTTGACGAATAATGACAGGACAAACAATAAATAATGTATGGGCTAATCGGTAGAGGAAGGACGCTTCATTTCGTCGCCGGCAATGTTGGCGTGAGTGATCAGATTTGGAATTTTATAGATTTTGGGATTATTTTGAGAATATTTAAAAATTTTAAGATATCTTTTTATTTTTATCTTGCTTTATTAATTTTATTTATTTTGAATATAATTTTAGAATTTTCACAAATATCTTTTAACGGTAAGAATTAACGAATAATCTTAAATCAATTACGAAATAAAATGTTAGGTACCTACATTTAAGTTTTTTATTTATGGATAGATAAGTATTTATTTTGATTACATTTCGAATCAATTTTTGATTTTATTAATCCCCCAATCTTACTTGTCTTGAAACAGCTACGTCGATGGATCAGCTGTGAGGGGAGTCTTTGCTGACGAGATCGTCATTGTCGTCCTTACCAATGGTAGAAAAACGATCCCCCGTAACATGCTAACCGGGTGCAGTGACTCGTACCAGAGTCCGGTTTTCGATAACATCGATGGTCTGTTGGGATTAGGCAATACAATTCTTTCGCTTCAGTCGGAAAAAAAGATTTGCGGTGAACGTGGATCGAACACGTGATCTTCAAATCTTCAGTCTGATGCCCTCCCAACTAAGCTATCCCTGCTGTTGTAATATTTGGCTAATTTAACTTTCAGGAATCTTACGTATCTTCTCCTCAATATTGTTTTTTCCCTCGATCTCGTTGCCTGTACACCGACTAAACTAGTTGCAAAAAATGGTATTCTTAATAGGTGATGAAAATAAATTAAGATCAAATTAATATAATAATTAATTAATATAGATCAAATATTTAGTTATATATATTTTTTATTAACAGTTATATTGTTTACTCGTTAGATTTTAGCAGTTAAGGATCAAAATAGATCCAATTAAAAGTTAGGTGATTGGATTTTGAATTTTTATAGTTCGATGATTAAAATATGTCAAATCCAATAATAGGATGGTCACTCATGTAGTTTACTTAAAAATGTTATACAAAAGGCATAAAGATAATTTTAACCCTTAATGTTTATAATTTTTATCGCTTTGACCCTTATTCTTTTTTGGGATAAATTTAGCCTTTAACCTATATATTTTTGACAAATAATTTACTTTTTAACCATCATGATAACTTGAGCGTTAAAAATTTAACGATGATGACATGTCATATATATAATAATATATTTTAAATGACATGATATCTAACATATAAAATATATATATGGAATATAATTTTATTCCAATATAAAATATAAAACAATTAAAATTAAAATAAAATATTAAAAATTAATTGATTCTAAAATAAAAGACTACTAAACATTCCTAACCCTAATTAATTAATTTTTTAATATTTTATTTGAATTTTAATTATTTTATATTTTATATTAGAATAAAATTATATTTCATATATATATATATATATGTATTTGATAGGTTAGATATCATGTTATTTAAAATATATTATCATATGCATATGACATATCATCATGTTAGATTTTTAACGGTCCAGTTATCATGATAGTTAAAAATAAGCTATTTGTAAAAAAGATATAGGCTAAGAGCTAAATTTATCCAAAAAAAGAATAAGGGTCAAAACGATAAAAAATATAAACATTAAGGGTTAAAATTATCTTTATACCTATACAAAAATGTTTAAACTTGAACTAATTAGTACTATAGCACTATAAATTTTATAATTAAAAATGAATAAGAATTTAAAAGATTTAACTTGACAAAAAAAATTAAAATAAATTTTGATTTATCAAATATAAATCTTTAATTAATTAACTCAAAATATTTCAACTCAATCAAATATTCATCCTAATCGGCGGGATGAGTGACGTGAATAAATTACATTTGGGCTCAAAATCTAAGGGATAATAAAACTATTTTATTTATTGGACATTTAGTGGTGAATATTGAGTCCATTCTTTAAAGGTGAGTTTATATTATGGGTTGGACCAAACCATAAAGTTTAAAGACTAAGATAATGTTAAACATAATTTATATTTCTAATTATGTTTTGCTAATACTCAAAATGTTAAAATGGGAAATATTTTGTGCAAATCATTAATAATTGTTCGAAAATATTGCGATAATATAAAAATATATGTCTAGAATTGATTCACAAAAAGATTTGATATTTGAGATATCTGATCAACTATAGTCATTTCTAAAGCGATGATTTTTATCTTTATAAAAATGATTTATTTTCATGTGTATTTATGCCAGTCATCGCTAGTGTATTTGTTTTAAGATATTAAATTTACCCACATTTTTTCGAATAAAAATTTTATGTTCCTAATTTAAGATTAAATTTAAATCCAAACCTTACTTTTCATATCCTAAACCCTAAATAATACATCATATCCTTAATTCTCTAAACCTTAACCACAATCCTTAACCTTAAACCCTAAATCTAAACTCATTATTTTAAAGTGAAACACCAAAGGAAATACTTATTTTTCCTACTTGTATTATTTTAAAACAACTAAATTCATGGGAATGAAATGAAACCTTTTAAAAACCGAAATTATAAAAATAATCCAACTTAATTTTTTATTTTGGAATATAGGGGATCCTCACTTATATTTTAGATTTTAAGTCAATTTCTATAGTACAGATGATAGAACGATATGTACAGGTGGTATTCTCCCTTCAAAATTAATATAAAAGTATTAAAAAAAAAAAGAGAGAACACCACTTACAGTTGACATCTTCCCCCAAATCGTCATGTGCAAGTAATGTTTTTCTACCTATACAGTAATTTTTTATCTAATTCCAAAATAAACTATAAACACCTTATTTTGACAAATAAAAACTCTAAGTTACCATTTAAAAGTACTTGATTATCAATTCATTGATTTTAAAAGGACAAAGAGTGTGTGCAAATGAAATCCTCATATAAAATGTATTATACTAATTCAAGACACCTAGAAAAATAGTTGCCATTTTTCCATTTAAATTTGTACACAACTTGCAATTATAACACATTATTTACCACATGAATTACAATCCAATCAACCCTAGATGATATCTCAATGAAAACCTAAACCAACCCTCAACATTGTAAACCCTTTGGGAGACTTGTAATAGGCATAAATCTTGTCCTAAATATCAACTTTAGGCTAAAAAAAATATCATAGGTCCGGTTTACCACGTTAGTTGTTGTCCTTAACCAATAAAAATCATCAATTTCACTACTAATCAGCCATGTAATTAATATAATTTTCAGAAATTATATTTTTAAAATGACATAGAAATTATGAGTGAAGATTCATTGGTTGAAAAAAATGAGTTAAAGATTAATAGTGAAGTGAGTGGTTATAATTAATTCATGGCTGACGTGGTGAGTCGAACCCATGATATAATTTCTCAAAAAGAAGGCCACGTAATAGATTAAGTTAAACTTTTTTGAGACAGAACATGAGTCAACTTGAACATTAGAGTGTGATTTAGTAAACAATTATAAAGCATGTTTAAGTTTTTTTTGAACAAGCTAATAGTGATTACAGTGATATCTGTTCTTAAATATAATCTCCACCATTTGACATTTGATCACTCAATCACTTTGCTGACATCCTGGTACTCAAACCTGTGACCTCTAAGAACAACAACTGTTCCGTTAACCGCTTGGGCTAGAAGGCTCGTACATGTTTAAGTTTTTTTTTTTAATTCTTTCTCTTTCTAAGTTTTTTCTCTTTCTAAGTTTTACTCATCTAAACAACACTTTAATAATCATTTTATATACCAACTAAAAAACATTTTAAACTAAGTTTTTTTTTATTCTTTCTCTTTTTAAATTCTTTTGATTATCTGAAAAAAATGATATTTTCGATCGTTGATCAAGCGATTATAAACTATACTTTATTATAATCTTTGTTATGTTTTTTTTTTCTGTCTTTTTTTTCCTTTTTATCTTTTTATCTTTTTATATTTCTGTGTTATTTAATTTAATAGGTTTTCTCATCTTTAATAAAAATTATAAATATTTTATATTCTTGTTGCACATTTTCTATTATTTTATAGCATATTTTTATGGTTATATTTAACACCATATCTATCTAGTTAATGTTTACTTAGTTTCTTTTAAGATTTATCCTGACGTTGGATCTTTAAGCTGGTTCTTTTTATGATTACAATGATCAAATATCGTTTGTAATTGAATTATGATAAAGTTGTTTTATCAACACGTTTTTAATGATCAAATATTAACGACGTTTATCTTTAACGGACGATATATTATTTATATATTTATCAATTTCTAAGTTGTTTTAGTTGTATTTTAATCGGTCTTTATATGATTATATTTTATTTTTTTAATGAATAGTATGTGCATTTTGATGGTTTTAGACGAAATCATCGATTAATATGATATTCTACTCTAATTTTTTTAACTCTTATTTTAACATTGTTTTATTTTTTTTCTTTATCCAATAAAACTAGCCATTTAAAATAATGGGTAATAATTCTTAATTTTTAAATAACATATTGGTTGAATTTATTATAAAATAAAATAAAAAACAATCCATACAAAATAAAATTGTAGTAGGAAATAACAAAAGAAAAGAAAACTAGAAAATAAAATATCAAATCAATAAACCGCGCTCAATGAGTTACAGCGACATGGATGAGATGAAACATTAAAAAAATGATAAACGTAAATGCACCTACATGCTTAAGGATCGAAGTAAGAATAGTGAATGAAACCAATAATCTTACAGGTTACTTTAGGAAATAAATCTGATTGCATCAATAAACGAATCACAAACGGGATTAAATTATTAAAAATCACTGATAATTGTAAATTAAAATCAAACGTCATAAAAAACTATCACGAATATAAATATATCACAAAAGTAGGTGAAAACATATCATAAAATAAAAATATATGAAAATATATAAAAATACACTGCAAAATAGATAAAAAACGTAAAAAAAAAAAAAAAAAGATATAAGAGGAACTAATATTAACCGAAACAAAAGTCAATTGCACCGAAAATTAACCAACTCAATCCTCTACCTGAATCAAAATCACTACAAACCTAAACTAAAACTGAAAATTTTAAATCAGACCCAGACTGATCCAAATCAAATTTAAACCTATTATAGTTAGAACTAAGATAATTCAAATTAAATCTGAATCGAATGACTCATTTATCACCTCTACGTATCATCCTATTTCCATTAATTCCCGAAACGTTAAAACTCTTCAATACTCCAAATCTAAACTAAAAATAAGTAACCCATGTAGTTTATTACATAGTTTTAGAAAGACATTAACTTCACATCTAGGTTTCATCGATGTAATGGAAATTGGACATGGAACAAATCTCCAGAAGTATATGACCTTTCCATGAAATAAATTGGATAATATAGATAAATTTAAAATTAAATAAAATGTTTACATTAATCAAAAAGTTAAATTCTTATCAATTCATGATAAGGTTAGTATTTTTCATTAGGAAAATTTTATGTTTAGCGTCAAATAACGTTAAACATTATTAACGTTAAATATCGTTAAATATTATTAAATTAATTAATAAAAATTAGCGCTGAATATCGTTGAATATCATTAAATTAATTAATTAATAAAAAATTGATAGACTCAACCTATAATTATTAATTATATGTTGAGTCTTTGATGTAACGACCAGAATTCGGATCCGAGTGTCGAGTTAACCCGAGAGGTTTGGACTTCGGTTTTGGGCCCCGGGTTTGAGTGTTGGGCCTTAGGCTTTGGGGCTTGCATGGTTGTTGGGCTTGGTAGAGTCTAGTGGTTGTGGCCTTGGGGGCTTTTTGGTAAATGGCTAAAGGATGAAGATGGGGGTTAGGGACTTTATTTTCTGCATTTTGCAGAGGGTATGAGATCATCCTCTACATCCCCATTTTCTTCATCTTTTGTCATTGCAACAACCATCAAAGGTAAGGTTTTTGAGGGTTTAATGGTGGAATCTCGTTTTGTTTATGAAGGGTAAGTTTTAGGGCTACTAAGGATCTATCCAAAGAGGTAAGAAATGTGTTAGTTGGTGAGGAAGAAGGTTTTTGAGTAGGGGTTTGAGAGAAAAACGGGAATGAAGTTTAAGGGCTTAAATCTCAGTTTCCGTAAGTTTTGTGGTTCTGAGAATCTTCAAAAGGTTTGTCTAATGCTTGGTTTAACATCTCTTGTAGAGAAGGAAGTTGGAGAACCTTCAACAAGTCTTGGGAAGAAGAAAGCTTGAGGAGAGGGAGAATGGACGTTTTGAGCTGTTTCTTGTGCTAAGGTTGGTACTCCCAACACTTCTAATCTTCATGCATTTCATGGTAGTTAGCATACAGTAAATTTTGTGCATGATTGTTTGGTTTTAAGCTTTGGGTGCTTTAATGGTAAAATTCGTATTAATGTGATTAAGGCCTGGAAATTAGTGTTAAAATATCCTAAACACTCTTAAAAACGAGTAAGAAGACTTTAGGATCGATTAGATTAAGTTTGGGGTTGAAACTCTAGAATTTCTAAGTGCAGACCTGCATTTCGTGCAGGGGGTATCGATACACGGGCTACTGGTATCGATACCTATGTGTAAATTTTGGCTTATCGTGCAGGGGTATCGAACCATGGTTCGATACCGAACCCTCTAGTGGCTTTTTGCATCGATACCAGTATCGAAACGGTCTTTCCCCTTTCGTTGATTTTTGGACTGGTCACAGGGTATCGATACTGGTTTCAATACCCATGTTTCGATACCCTCTTTGGGTGGGTATCGATGCAGGGTGTTTCGATACCCTACCTAAGGGTATTGATACTCGTATGCTTTGGGGCCAAGTTGTAGTAGAATTTTGGGCTCGGTGTTTTTAATAAATATCTTCATTAATCTAAGAGTTGTAAAGCGAGGTATCGAACTAAAGTTTATAAATATAACCCCAAAAGACTTAAGTATGATAAGCCTTAATATATCTTATTGTGATAAGATCCTAGGTGGATCGCTTGTGTGGTTTGAGTCCTTGTGTTATGGAATCCGGATATCCAAAAGTGTTGCAACACGTCGAAGGTCATTCGATGTAACATTTTGGGTGATGATTTGACGACTATCCCGAATATAGGATCTCGATATTGTGTGGACGCGGGCCTCAATCCCGGATGTATGATCTCGATGCTGTGTGAACGCGGGCCTCATCCTTGAGTATGGGATCCTGATGCTATGTGGACATGGGCCCTACTCGTAGTGTAGGATCTCAATACTGTATAGATGCGGGCCTCACTACCTTGTGTGATCTGGCTGATTTGTATATATTGTGTGCGATAATATACATTTCATTATGTCATGTGTTAGGCAAGCATGCTAGACCATCATACCATGCACGAGATTTATATGCCATGCTTTACTACTTTTGATATGCATGTTGTTGGCCGAGTTCGGCGTATCCACTAAGCTTTTTGTGGCTCAGCGTTCGAAATGTGTTTTCGTGCGTAGGTTAGGAAGCGAGTCCCGTGAAATACCATCGAGGTTCGGATCTCAACATCGACCATGTTGTTAGAGTACACTTATTAGATGTAGTGGGCATAGTACTATGTTGAACCATATATGTATTTGTAACTCTGTTTATTTTAATTTAGGTCGAATGTTTAATGATTTTGTAATAATTTGGAGCTCCGATTTCTTCAAACTATTTTGGGCTTTGTTTTAATTTAAGTGAAATTTTATGGATCGTTTTGGACTCGATTTGATTTTATTATTGGACTTTCAAAGGAAATTTTAAAATACGGGTTTTGGGCCGAAGACCCAATGTGACATCCAGGTCGGTGTGTTACATTTGAGATTTTTAATCTTTATTAAGTAATTTAATAATATTTAACAGTGTTCAACGTTACTGATGTTCAACAATATTCGACGCAAGTAATAGACTCAACAATTTCATTAACATGTTTTTTTTTATAATTACAAATATTTAAAAATCAAAAATAAAAATGGAAATTTGAGGAATGGGAAATGTCTTTTTCTTTCAATCATATCCTTCTTCCCATTTATTTGAGTTTAAACCCTTGAATGTAAGAATATGCTTCCTTTTTTGTCCTAATCCTAAAAGCAATAAAACCAAACACACTTTTTCTGTTTGCCTGAATTTTCTAGGAAGCTGCTTGGAAAACTTAGTCCTTTTTGTATGGCATAGTAATCAAACAAATTATAATTTCAAAATTTAATATAAAATTTATAGATAATAAATTAATTAATTAATAAAAATAATATCTAATAGTATCAATATGTGTAAACACCAATTGTTAAAACTGAGATTAAACAAGGAGAAAATACAGAAAGTGGAAAATATTCATAAACGGGTTTAATTTAGGGTTTATGAATTTATATTTTAAGGTTTATAATTTTTTTATAGAGTTTTTTATCGATAATACATAGAATAATAACCCTAATATTAATAAGGGTAATTATTTTATACACTAACGATAAGAATTAAAAATCTTCTCAAGCATTTTATTCTTAGAGTTTAGGGTTTAAAAGTCTAAGTGTTGGGGTTAGAATTTAGGGATAATGATTAAAATTTAAGATTACAGGTTAAAACTTAAACCCTTACTATATTATCTTAATAATTGAATAATAACCTATAAACCTAAATTTTAACTTTAAACCGTAAATTATAATGATTATCTTTAGATTTTAAACCCATTCAATTAAACCCTTAAACCTTACATCTTAAACTAAACTCTAAAACTAAAATATTTATAATTTTTTTTTAATTTATCATTAGTATATCGAATATAAATTAAAATTTCTTAAAAATAATACAAAAATTTTAAAAGAACGATCGTTGTTATCATCGATTTTAGTTAGATTAAGAAATGGAAGAAAAGGAAAGAAAAAGAAATTAATAATGACTATTTGAGAAATCGTGCACAATTTATTTAACCAATTAAATCTTTAATTTTAACTTAAATTATTATTTACCGAATAAAATTATTATCTAATAACATTAAGTAAAATATATTATTTTCCAATAATAGCATAAAATACTTTAATATAATTATTTAAAAAAAATAAATGTAACCTATTTTAACCAATAATCTTATAGTCTAATAAATTAGACATTAAATTATATAAATAACATTAAAAGTTAAAATCTTTATATAAATACAATAAATTAAATTAAAATTTATCCAATAATATATTTTTATAGTATTTAATTTAATATAATTGATCATAAATCAAATACTAATAACTATATAAATATAAATATAGTATATTTTAAAACTCATTAAAACACCCTCAATAAAATTTAAGCAGGAAATAACAAGAATTAATAAGGGAAAAACCAGGCTCGGATAACAAAAGATTTTTTTCCCATTGTAACCAGTGATTAACGCGGCCGAGTTAACTCAATCGTACGGCAACATGTTTTAGCAACTGCCTATGTTCTGACAGATCAGCACGTTACTATCCACCACCAGGTAATAATCCTCTGCGAACACCTCAAAATAACACAACAATGTTGGGAAGTTACTCTGGCTGGGATTGACGGGACGTGGGGATTTTATTTATTTATTTATTTATTAGTTTCGTGGGGATATAAATCCTTCGTTTATCTTTGGAATATAAACGTTACACAGGAAGAAGAAGAAGAAGAGGAAGAAGAGGAGGAAGAGGAAGAAGAGAATTCAAGTCATTGTTAAATCTTTACTGGGTTTTTGTTTTCCTAGATTTTCTCTCCTTCGAAAATCTGGGATGATATTTGTTTTCCTAGATTTTCCTAGTAAAGTTTTGATTTTTCAAGTTATAATCTTTGTTGCTCTGTTCTAATCATGTCTGACGGCTACTCTAATTCAAAGAAGACAGATGATATTTGTGAACAAGTTTGTGGACAGGTAATCTTTCTGCTTTCAACTCATTTTGGGGTTTGCCTTGGATTAATGGCCAATGGGTACTTCTTTTTTTCTCTTGAGATTGCTTAATATTGAGTTTTTTTCCTCACCATGTTTGGGGGTTCTGAAATCAATGGAAAAGTGGGGATTTCTTTTCTCAGAAAATCATATGCTCTAGTACTCATAAAAACTGATTGGCAATGTATTTGAAAGGGACAGGAAAATTATCTGGTTTTTATTTCCTATCTGATGATGTTTTTAAGCAGAGACATAATTGATGTTCTGCAGGAATATGATGTAGGTACAGTAGGTTCCTTTTCGATCAATCCTAGATTACGGTTGTCTTTGCTTATTTTTATTGTTTATGCTCAATTTGTTCATCTTTGAAATTTTGCTTTGTCTATAATCTGCAGCAGGCATCCTTTGCGGCACTGACTATATCTCGGTTGCGGTGTATGTTGCGGGGGATCGATATTCGGGTTTGTATCGTCTTCTTCGTGGCGTTCCCGGTGTTCATCTTCGGCATATATTTGCACGGTCAGAAGATCACTTATTTCCTGAGACCACTATGGGAATCACCTCCTAAGCCATTCCATGAAATCCCTCACTATTATCACGAGAATGTGACAATGGAGAGACTCTGCAAGCTCCATGGATGGAAAATCCGCGAGTCCCCTAGACGAGTCTTCGATGCGGTGTTGTTCAACAACGAGATCGACATCCTCATGCTCCGTTGGAACGAACTGTATCCTTACATAACACAATTTGTGCTTCTTGAGTCCAATTCGACATTTACTGGCATACCAAAACCATTGCTTTTT
This sequence comes from Abelmoschus esculentus, assembly GCA_035048815.1. NCBI lineage: Eukaryota > Viridiplantae > Streptophyta > Magnoliopsida > Malvales > Malvaceae > Abelmoschus > Abelmoschus esculentus. Next base: position 18,829,255 of record JAUCBN010000005.1, read on the forward strand.
GCTGGGAATAGACATCAATTTAAGTTCATCGAGCCTCGTTTGACATACGGGGTGATTGGTGGGAGATTCAAGAAGGGTGAAAATCCTTTTGTGGAGGAAGCATATCAGAGAGTTGCATTGGACCAGCTTCTCAGAATAGCCGGAATAGAAGACGATGATTTATTGATAATGTCCGATGTGGATGAGATCCCTAGTGCACATACAATTAATCTATTGAGATGGTGTGATGATATACCGCCTGTCATTCATCTTCAGTTGCGAAACTATTTGTACTCTTTCGAGTATCATCTCGACAACAAAAGCTGGAGAGCCTCAGTCCATAGGTACAAGTTGGGCAAGGTCAGATATGCTCATTATCGTCAAGCCGATATTATCTTGTCCGATGCAGGGTGGCATTGTAGCTTTTGTTTTCGGTACATTAGTGAGTTTATATTCAAGATGAAAGCTTACAGCCACACCGATCGAGTGAGGTTCCCTCACTACTTGAACCCCAAAAGGATTCAGGATGTAATATGCAAAGGGGCTGACCTATTCGACATGATTCCTGAAGAATACACATTCAAGGAGATCATAGGGAAGATGGGAGATATACCCCACTCATATTCAGCTGTCCATCTTCCAGCATACCTGTTGAACAACGCAGAGAAATACAAATACCTTTTGCCTGGCAACTGCAGAAGAGAAAGTAGCTGAATCGAGAAAATGGCCTTGCTCGGAAATCTTAAATCACAAGTTGTTTGCCTCACCGGAAACGGCCTGCATTAGCCATTTGATGGCTATGGTGTGTAACATTGCTAGAATTTTACCTTTGTTATACTGAAAGCTAGGCAGAACCATGACTGTGAGGGGAAACTTGCTATATGTTGTCTTTTCGAAATCGATTAATTTCTTCCATTGTGGAGGCACATCCAATTTCCCGATCCAATAACTTGCCCTGGATCGAATGACATCTTCACCGGATTCGCATAAATGAATACAATTATTTCATTTCAAAAAAGAAGTAATTATAATTCAGAATAAGACATTGAGCACCATGGATGGTGCAAAGTAGTCTATTTTTCTCAGCATACAGGAAAATTGTGGGGGTCTTTGCCTTTGTCATAAAAAAGTAAAATAAAGTAAACTTCTTTTGGACTAAAACTAAGTTCAATAACATTAAACAAATGACATCCACAATCTTCTAACACAAATACATTTAGGACAGAACAGAGTTTGCAATTTCTTTAGGGTATTTGAACACACAATCTTGGTGTTTTCTGTCATATTCCCAACCTCTAGACAACACAGTAAAGCCTTGTTTACATAAGAAATGTATCAAATTAGATGAGCTGACTTGAATATCTTTCAGTTCTCTGATTCAAGCAAATGTGTTGGTCTGGTTTAGGCTTTGCACCCTCCTCCCTTGACTTTTGTTGCCTGGTGCCTACCCCTGCATTAATCAATTTCCATATATTATATCTGTATTTATTACATTAAAGTTTTACATGTTACAGATTTCAATATGTTTATATATTTATTTATATATTTAGTATCTTTTTTGTAAAAGAAATCTGACAAATTTATAGGTTGAAAATGGTGATTATGGATTTATGATTGATGCATGCACTTGTGGTAGTGATTGAAACCTCTTTTCTATTAACTTGAAAACTATGAGCCATCCAATTAGAGGCCTCACATTATCATGATATTTATTTATTATTATCTTCTAATATTTGAGAGAATAGAATTGAATCCTAGCTTCTAAAGAAAAAGATAAAATCTATCCTTGTCTAAAATGTTAGATATTTTATGCAAGTTCTAAATTAAAAATATTTAATAATTTATTTTAAATATAAGAATTTTAATTATTGCGTAGACTATTCAACGGTTAGATTATTTAAATATCAATTATATAAAAATTATGAAAAAATGTGCAAAAATCACACACAAATATCAGATTTTGTTTTTATTAGAACAAATCAAGTTCAGATATAGACTCGAGTATTATCAAGTTCCTACATGAAAGTAAGCTAAGAGACATCAAAACTTGTTGTCGCGCGTAAGAAAAGGCGGCAACATTAATCCCACATTAAAAAGTAGAAAGAAGATATTGAGATATATAAACAGTGATGTTGTATATCTTATTAAACATGTTTTTTAGTAAAAAAGATAATAGCTCATGACATTATGTTTCAACACACTTTACAATACTTATGCCAACCAAAAAACTATAAATTTGAACATTTGATAAATTAAGTTTTGCCCCTCTAATAATTCATTATTTTCTTTAAATTTAATATTTTAATCCTTTCGATCTTAACTCTGTCTCTGGGTACAACAGGATGTTTGCCGAGGTACGTGCCAATGCCAACCAGCGTCGAGACTGAACTTAAAGATCTCACTCGGAAAACCTCTAAACTTAAAAGTCCTTTTGCTTTTGGCATTGGTATCTGATCCTAGGATACTGCTAGAGGAGACAAACATATCTAATCCCATGTCTAATTTTGTAACACTTGAGCATGAGAACTGAACTGACAAATCCACTTTTTCGAATAGAAGAACACCCATTGATGCATCAATGCATGTAATGGATGCCCTTTTTGTTCCATGTGGGATTGAGATCCCAAATCCAATTAACGTTTTGGACCATTCCAGGATCAATGGCTACAGAAGCTTGTTTCAAGATGTTCTAATGCCAGAAGATTTAACATGAAAGTTGACAAAGTAAACACTCATCAGAGAAGAAGACTCAGATAACAGCACTTTAAAACATCACAATACACATGTAATGATGTAATGAATTTTACGAATCAATAACATTTCATTTGCACTCCGGTCAGTCTCTTTCTATATAATGCTACATTTTATCTTTTATCTGTTCGAGAAACACAAGGGGTTTTAATCAGACAATGTGAATCATCTTAACGATAATAACTTGTATAAATTAGATCCTGTTTTAGGTCATAATATACGGATTACCGCTTTCCACTACTTGCCTTGTGTCCTTGAATCGAAAGGAAAGGTGATTATACAGCAAGTCCTTGAAACACATCTCAGTTTATCAAACTGGAGAATTTCTTCATGTTTGGTTCCTCCTGTTGCAAATTTAGTCACTAAACACATCATTGTCGGCTTCCTTGGTGATCTTTTCACTAAATTCAGCATCTATGTTTCTCTTCGAACCGGCACCATTGCTTCTACCAATCCTATCCAGCTTCCCAGAAGCATTATCTGCAAAGGAATCATCACTCTCATAATAATCAATCATATTTTTCTCATTTCCTTTCATGGCATAAAATCCATCCTCTTCATCACTGCTGCTCCTGAAAATTTTACTATGATTTGATGCTCTGAAATCATGATCTTTCTCAGCATCAGATTCTAGCATTGCATTGTCGAGGTCACTCAACATACTTTCCATCTCAGAATCTTCTTCTGCCATTGCATGCCTATAACTACCTCCAGTGTTTCTCCCTGCACCTGAATTGCTGTTCCACCTTCCAACCTTATCTTGCTTCCGTTTTTCTACCACAGTTCTCTTGATCTCAAAAACTTCTTCAGAATCATTGTCACCATCACTTTCGACCTCACTCACATCACCAGCACTACCTTGATCCAATTCAGCAGCATCAGTAAGACTTTCGTCATATTCATCATCAATACCAGAAGTCTTCTTGTTTCCTCGTGCATCTTTCCAACCCCTTGACCCTCTAACCTCATCGTCAGAATAATAATTTCTAAGGTTATCGAATCTCCCAGGCCTTCCTCCAAATTCTTGTCTATTCCAGTATCTAATTCTCCCAATCTCTACTTTTTCTTCTTCTTCCCCTTCAGCCCATTCTTGATCAGCTGCATGCTCAATATCAGCTATGAATCTATCAAGCTCCTCCTGGTCGCTCTCTGCAGGAGCTTCTTCATGTGCCAAAAACATTGCCTTAGGTTCTACCGTAGCCGACTGGTCACCACGAAAGACATAAGGGCTGCCTTCCTTCTCATCAATTGCATTGAAGAATGTTGAAGCAACTCTCTGAATACTGGCCATTGCAACTGGATCTTCAGGGTTAATACCTTTCCGTCGAAGTTCCTGTTCTATCTTCTTTATGTTTAGCTTCTGAGCTTCAAGTGCTTGTTCAAATCGGGCCTTGAATAATGCCTGCATTTACAACAAGGAATAATATAATTAATCACTTACATATAAAAAGCCTAAGCCAGATACAATACAGATGCAAACAATATTGTGTAGTAAGGACCGTAACGAACTTATTTACCTTCCTTTTAGTAAGAGTATTAATGGGAATCAGATTTTTTGGTTGGCGATAGTTTCTTCCACGGAACATGATAATTGTTTTTACATTATGTATGTTAATGACGATTCCACCACTAAGTCTTGCAAGCATGGTTGCCATTTCCTTGATCTTTTCTTTGGGGAAGTTATCACAACAAACTTGCACGGTCTCATGAAACTTCCAATGGAGATGCATATTTTGGACAACTCCTCCAAAGACCCCACGGACTCCAACCGGAACATAATTTTTGTTTCTGAATCCTATCTTCTTAAATGCTTGAAGCTGCTCAATGGTCAATAGCTCCGGATCATGCACAGAAGGCGGCAGCTCTGGCAGCTCGTACTTCTTGAGTTTTTGTAATAGTAATGCCACTTTCTTCTTAGCCTGTGTTGGTTATACGAATCATATACTGATTGAGTTATTGTCGGAAAACCAATAATAGACAACCCAAGCAAACTACCATAACTTGAAACTCCTTTTTTCAGCTAAAAATTGCCATTTCTCAACAACAGTAAAGCACCATTCTAACAATCCTCTAGAAATAATAAAAATAACACAAGAGAACACTCAAACTCTCTGTCTGAATGATTGTTTGACCTCAATTAAAACTTCCTTCAAATTAAATCAAGTAAGTTACACTACAGACAAGCATCAAACAAAAGAATCAAAGCAAGAAACAGTTCAATGTCGGTTATCAATGGCACAATAACTTACTCTTTTAAGGTTGTAAATAAGCCTCTCTTCATCAGTCATAAGCTTCTTCTTAATTTTCTTAGCCCTCCGGATTTCTCTAGCCGTTTTACCGGACTCTTTCTGCATTCGTCTTTCAACCTTGCTTCGCATACTCCTCCCTCTTGAAGTCGACATCATCCGACATCCATTGAAGGGATTAGTAAAGGATTGAAGTGATGCAAACTTATCTCCAAAACATCCATCGATTCGAATCACATTGCTCAAGACTGGTGTGGGAGTAATTTCCTTAAATGCCACAACAATCCTGCATTTTAATTAAACTAAAATGCTCAAACAAAAAAAAATAGAAGATAAAGCTTAAACATCCCACCCAAGAAAGCAACCCACCACCACCACCACCACCGGAAAAAACTGATAAATCCCACTTTTATATCCTTTTTTTAATAAAAAAAGGTGAAAATGACGAATTCCATCAAGAATCAAACTAAAGCAATAAAGCATACTAATAAAAATCCAAGTGAATGAGGAAAAACCTAATCAAATACTCAGTTCCAATGTAAAGGCATCTGAAGAACCAAGCTGTAAGATCAAAGTTTTGATTCATGGGATCTAAAAAACCAATAAGAAAAACGAAACCCAGAGTTTGATTTCATCTCCTACCTTCTTATTTATGTTTGAAAATAAAAAGAGAAGCTTACCTGCGGGGATTTGATTGCAACAGAGACGACAGAGTCTTCAAGCAATGTTTTTGAAGATTCCTAACAGCAAACATTTAAGCTGACAATAAAAAGCCTATCTTTTTTGGTTCTTCACTTGTTTGATTTCATGGTATTTGGGCAAAATAGAATCGTTAATGGTGAAGAGGTTCCAGGGTTTTGGGTTTTTCTTTTGGGAAAATCACGTTTTGCATCACTCAACTTCTACACTATTCCATTTTGATCACTAAACTTTAAAAACTTTCAAACTCCCCTCGATTCACCGTCGACGAAATATTTTATTTCAGATTCATTTGATTAATCTGAAAAATGTCATTAAAATTAGACCTAAAATAAATAATGGGTTTATTAATATTTTTTTAAATTTTAAATCTGATTTTAATTTTATTTGAAGTGAAGAAAAAAGATAGACTATAACGAAAAAAAAAGTATTCCTAATAGATTTAGAATTTATAATAAAAATATATAAATAAAAAATAATAATTTAATCAATCAATCGAATATATTTACAAATGATATTTTTACTTTATTATTACTGCAGTACGTTGATTTCTATATTTTTTTAAATTTATTTCCTCATAATTATTTTAAGAACCATAGGAATTTAGTTTTTGCATGCACTATTTTCCACTACTTTTTCCTAAGTTTTAAATTAGTTAAATTACTGGAATATATAATTAAGACTTGTGATTATTTTAAGGAATCGGATGAAGTTTTAATATATACTTATGATTCATAGAGTTGATTGATTTGATTCGACTTAAATTTTACTCAAAATCGATATAATTCGATCTAAAATCAATGTGATTTGGAATTTTTATGATTCGATCTAAAATCTATATCAATCTGAATTAATTCGATAATTAACCAGTTTAAATTCAAACTATACATATAATTAAATGATAGGATTTTTTAAAATTTAAACATTTAAAAATCAAATATTTTTAGTTTTCGCCCGAAAATTATATTATTTTTTCATATTTTAAGTTTAAATAATTATTATATATACACACAATTATATATATTTATAATTTTTAATAAGTATTTATTTTTTTATTTTATGACACTCTTTTAAAAACCCTATGCAATTGTCGTCTGTCTAAAATTAAGGTGTGTATTTAGTTAATTCGGTAACTGAATTAACCAAAACCGAATTAACCAAAAATTTAAAAATTTAATTGTTAAGCGAATCAAATTATCTTTAACCGTATTAATTGAATCGAAATTATTTTGATTAATTAATCAAATTGATCGGATTTTATTATAAATTTTGATTAAATTACATGATAGGTCACTGAGTTATATTAAAATAATTTTTTAGTCACTAAATTTTTATTTTATGCTGATTTCATAAAAATCTAATAACCATTTTATAATATAAAAAATGTATAGAACCCTTTATAACTTTTTTAAAAGTAAATGACTAAAAATAAATATATAATATATACAGTATTTAATATATAATAATTTTGGTTAATTCGACTAATTAGCCGATTTTGAACCAAATTAACCGATGATCGAATTAAAAAAAAAAATTAACCATTAACTAAATTTATCAAAAATTAACTGACCGAATTAATCGAAAAAATTTCGGTTCGGTCGATTAATTCAGTTAAAAACGAGTAATTCACACCCTACCTAAAAACCCATATTTGTTACAAGAGAGGGAGGACAGAGGTGTGGCACACCAGGTGTCTTGGCTTTTAAGTGTATTACGATTGGAGACGGAAATAATAAGATAGATTTGGTTGATACGGTTTAAGGACCAATAATTGAAATGATTTAAAAACGGTTAACCGAATTCAATTTTGCACACACCGAACTTCAAACATATAAAAAACTATAAAACAATTATGGGATATTCCCCTCCAGATACATAAAAAACACCTGTAAAATGATTAATAATACTTATGTCCGCCACTCGTATTCGCATTCGACCCGGAGAGACCAAGGTACAAGTTCTAGAGAAGAAACCAGGAGCAAAGGCATTTGGATGCACCTTATATACATTCAAATTTCCATCACAGCAACCCTTAAACTCCATGACTGGTTGATCCAGCTTAAGGCTTTCTAAAATTCATGTAAAGGTAACAGACACAGAGGATACAGACAGCTTTCTGTCATGTACAAATTACAACTGAACTAAAATAGTCCTGCTTAGATTGTGTTATTTTTAATATCAGAGACTAGTAACCTTATTGAACTCCTCGAAACATCAGTTCATGATATCATCGAAACGAATTTGTGCCTTCGAGAGATTCAGTAACACGGGTTAAAGCAGAAGAAGGAACTTCTAGGTCGGTCTTCCTCGGCGGCTTTTGGAGTTTCTGTTGCATCATATCTTGCAGCCATCAATGAACTTGTACCGGGAGACTCTGGTAGCAATACAGCATTCTCCGAAGTTGTTCTCTTAGGAGACATCGCAGGCTCTGGTGGCGAAACGGTCGAGAGATAGTGTGATAACATTTGTATGATCTGGCTGAAATTGGGACGAGTGTTGGGATCTTCTTGCCAACACGATGTCACAATGGATGCCAAATCTTCAGGAAGGTCCACAGCACTAGGCCTCACATTCTGCAACAACTTAGTTAAAACTTAGACCACAATTCCTATATCAGAATTCCATAGTTTCATTTGAATAAACATAATTGTATATGAGTTTGTTCTTGGTGAACTCGATTTTTTTTTACATGTTTCAAGATGCATGCTACTCTAGCATCATCGGGAACTGGACTGTGACCGTAGATGTGAGTAAAGAGCTTCCATTCTGACTCTATTGAATCATTTTAGTTAGAATAACGAGTCTAACTGACGGACTCATGACTCAAATATATAAGAAAAGGTATAACTACCCGAGGTTCAACAGTAGTCAGGAAATTTCTCATACATAATATACTAGTCTAAGGGTGTCATTCACGGTGCGCGTAATCCTACTAAAATGGCAGGAGTATGGATCGTGGATATTTGAAAAGTATCAGGAAAGCTTCTCAAAGCAGGCTGACGAGAACATACTCAAGAAATCATCGATCTCAAAAATTACTATAATAAAAAGGCAGAAAACCATTACCTTAAAAGCAGCTGCATATGCTGCTTGTAAATTTGACATGCCTTCGAAAGGCAACTTGTTATGGATGAGTTCCCACAAAACAATAGCAAAGCTGTAGGCATCCACCTTGTGATTGTAATGCTTCTTCTCTCCTTGCCTTAAGGTGACTGTGCTATATAGCTGTTAACATGTGCAAAGGGTTCGGCATCTCAAACGTTAAAAAAAATCACGAGGGAAGAAAAATTAATTTAAGTTTTGAGGAAATCACTACATTACCTCAGGAGCCATCCAACGGTATGTCCCGGTTTCAGCAGTCATCATTTCGGTTAATGACTCTTCCCTGGCTAAACCAAAATCTGCTAGTTTAACTGTTTTCTGGTCTTCAGTCAAGATCAAGTTCTCTGCAAAAGAAAAGAATTTATCAGGATCATGCAAACCTATAGGTGGTGACCGAGCAATACTGCATACGGTCCATTAAAGACCGTTGCTACTTTCATGTACTTCCAGATAAATTGTTGTTGAAATCATAAATAACCAATTTAATTCGTCTAGCAGCCACTAAACAGCCCAATGAAAGCATTGGTGAAAAGAACTAGGATGTCAATAAGCAATATTATGCAAAGCCGAATGTCTTTCTCCCGGCTTACTACGATTTCCGGGTGGGAAGAAAGTCATTGCTAGCTCTTTGAACGAATACGCTCTTGGGCCGCAGGAAGATCATCTCTCTCTGCCACAAGTACGTTTCCGACATCACATGTTCAATGCACCAATAGTTCCGGATATTCATCTCACGTTTTTAGTCACAAATTTATCGATATACTTTTGGTCTGTGCACCAGTTTTCAAGTTTAAAAATATCCAAAAAAGAAATCATTTTTACAAAGATGAATACCAGGAACAAATTATCCATCTTCAGGCATAACTTTGAGTAATTATCAGTGGTCCCAGGGAGCAGAATTTTAACAAAGATGGAACACAGAAGAACAACTCATCTACGATAAACTCTGTATGTTGGATAACATATCTTGCAACACGGAATTGATTATTGTGGATTCTTTTCGCCTTTTTTATGAGTAGGTTTAGAATAATATTAGGGGGAGCTATAAATTTATAAACACCAAATCTTAGGGATATACAAAGACAATGCAATTATATTATACATATAAGTTTCCAACCTTTTCTAATAATGTTTCTAACTTATTAACACACTAGTCATACCAGGTTTCAGGTCCCGATGGATGATCCCATGGGAGTGTAAGCATTCCATTGCACGAGCGATATCAAGTGCAAACCCAATCGCCACACGCATGTCCAAGCACTTTGGCCGCAAACTCAGAAGGTATTTACGCAAAGTCCCACCTAGTAAGAGCTCAGTAACTATGACCATCATAGGCTCCTTGCAAGCTCCAATAAACTGAAAACAAATGAAATCCCTGCTAAGATATGAGCCTATTTCTGCTACTTATAACCTAAAATGTCATAATTAGACGATTTTCATGATCAATACCAACAACATCCACAAAAGAAACATAATTCAGCAACCAGAAAATAATGGCATATATAATGATTAAAAAACCTTCACTAGATTTCTATGTTGAACTCTGGATAACATTGCAACTTCCCTTGCAAACCTTCCTTCTCTCCTGGCAATCTCTTCAGGGGTTTCGCCTTTTCGAACAACTTTGATAGCTACATTCTGGTTCCTGTACCTAAATGCATCCAGTGGATTAAAATACATGAGATAACTACTCTACAACAACAGGCACCAAGAATCAAATTTATCCACCAACCTCTAAAATAATTCCATATTTACTCAAATTATCAAGGCTAAAGTATTTTGTAGGATAGGATTCATTTAAAAACATGAGCTCTGTGTTCTTCACAATTGAACAAAAGGTCAAACTCAATGAAGTAGAATCCAAAGAAAAAAATGACTTACTTTCCCTCATATACTTTAGCATGAGCACCTTCACCAATCTTAGGACCAACAAAAAGCTGCTGAGGATCAATTAACCACTTGGCATCTAAATTGAACTCTTGAGTTGAAAAAAATCCATTTGAAGACCCCATTGTTAGAAACCACCCCTTTTTAGGACAAGAATTGAACAACTACCATCTATTGAACAAACAAAACAAAACCCTTTTGAAATACCACATTTTAAGTAGAAAAGATCATGCCTTTGCCTACATTAAAGAACCCAAAGTCTGAATTTTTACTCCTTTTTTGCTTTCCCAGTTTTAAAACAACAAAACCATCCCAAAACTCAGGGATTGCAGATCCAAAATCCATCAAGAGCTGCCCTTTAATGGGAGGCAAAGAATAAAGTCCCACATGTTCTTAGCAGACAACCCGCAACAAACAAAAATTTAATACAATAAATTTATACCCAGAGAAGGAACAGGAAATAGAAAACACCCTTGAGCAAACAAGCAAGCACTGACACAAAAATAATTTTAAAACAAAGATAAGTTTTTTAATGGGAAGTTAGCACTGGAAGGATTGAGAGAGTTAATGGTGGATGAGAACTGGTCGCTGGCTATTGAGAAGAGACAGGCAGAGAGTATTTAATAGTTGAAGGTCATGGGAGTGCAATGAAAGCTGCTCCTTTTAAATTACATTGACAATTGGAGTCGTTAAAATTAGAACTAAGGTTAGTCTGGTCTAATAATTTAGGATTATTATTTTAATTTAAAATTTAAAGTTTTAGTTTTATTCTTATTTAATATTTTAATTTTATAAATCTTTTAATTTTAAGGTTTATTATTTTAATTTAAATTTTGAAATTTAAAAGTTTTAATATAGATTTTAAAGTTTAGGTTATAGTTGGAATTTAAGGTTTAGAGTTTATGTTTTAACCCTAAAATAGTTATAGATTTAAGTTTTAAGCTGTAAGCTTTAAATTTTAACCTTAATCTCGAAATTTTATTAATAGCTTTCAAATTTAAATTTAATACATCTAAATCTTAAATAAAGTCTTTAAATTTTAAAATTAAAGTATGTACGAAATAATTATTTAATAATTTATTTTAATTAAAATAAATTGATAAATTTTATATTTTAAAATTTAAAATATGATAATTGTTTTGGCTTCATCAAAATAATAGATGAATAACGTTATTATGTTATAAATAGCAACAAATTGATGTTAAATTGGTATTATATAACATATTATAATATTTATTTGAGAAAAAAAATAATTTTAAAAAATATAAACTAAAATGATAAAATTTATATACACGATGAGTTAGTTTATTTGAATTAAAACTATATTAATAGCTTTTAAATTTAAATCTAATATCATCAATCATTGATGATTGATTAGTTAAAATCGTTCTCTTACTTTTATCCTTTTTTAAGGTTCTGAATTTAAGACCTATTAAAGCATCATTTTTTTAGAGTCTCTCTCTCCTCGAGATAAAAATAAAAATATATTTTTTAAAATAATAAACTTAATATATTTTAAAAACTAAAATTATTATCATCGTAAAATATGTAAGTATTAATGTCTAATATATAACGGCCCATAAATATTTATAATAAAATTTTAATAAAAAATATATTTATAAGTATATTTAATTTATTGATTAAATTATTTATCTTTCTTCACTTATACTTTTTTAAGTTATAAATAATAATAATATTTTGGACCGCAGCATGTGGTCTTGGATAGACCCTCGTGTCGCTTGTTATTAAAGCATGCCCTGAAAACAACTTGGTGCGTTCGTCCATCGCTCTCTGGGTCGGCCGACACACTTTCGTGGGGGAATTTTATAAAAAAACACCGCAGGCTGAGGTTGCCTGTTGGATATAAAACAACAACAACAAAGGATAAGTAGGACAGTCCTGGTACCTGCTTCAGAACAGCAACTTTATTTTCTTATTGGACTCTCTTTCAGATTTAAGACGGATATATTAAGGTGGGTAAGACCAGATATCCGATTAATTTGAATAAAATTGGTTCTGGTTTTAGTAACTATCGGTTTTTAAAAATTAGAATCAGTCCTGGTTTCGATCACTCTGGATCTTAAATTTTAAGAATTGGTCCTGTTATTGGTGAAAACCGGTTCTAATATCGGGTACTCGGTCAATTAGTTTATTCTTAAAAAAATTAGTAATTGAAGGGAAAAAAAATAACCACCAATGTTAATATTAAATAATAAAATTAGGACATTTTAGGCTTGAAAATTAAAGTTTTAAAACTAGTCATATTCATAATATTCATACATAAAGAGAAAGTTTGATAAGAAAAATAAACAAAAGAAAACAAATATCAGTTATTTGGTATTGATCCCGATTTTATTGGGTCTAGAAAATCAAGATCCAGTCTCGGCCTCGATTATGGCCGGGACCTAAATTTTAGATCCAGTCCTAGTCCCACCGAAATCAATACCATATAAAAATCTATCGGATCTTATCGGGTTTGAGACCGAGACCAGATAATTGAATTTCTTGTCCACCCTTAATATATATTTAAAAAATTATTTCTTTTGCATATTTAAATATAGAAAAATAAGATATCATAATATTTGTATAATTATATGTTGGTTTATTGATTGATACATTCTAACAAGGTATTATGAAAATCTATTCTAGAACAATCTTTATAAAAGATTTATTATTATTTTTTTGTATCTTTTTCCTATTATCAAGATCCAATTTAATTAAAAAATGTTATGGCCAAATAGAGAAAGGAAAACATTATTGTTTTGTTGAGCCAATAGCTACATTGGCAATTATAGATCAACATTAAAACATTAAGATTCATGTGCCTATTGTATCTTATTGGTATTTGTAATAATTGTATAATAATTGGAAGGATAAATTATGTAAATAGTTACAAAATTTTAAAATATTTGATAAGGTCACCTGATTTTTAGTTCGTATTTAATAAGGTCACTCAACTTTTAATTCGCATTTGATATGGTCCCTACCGTTAAAAATTCTATTAAAATTGGTTCTTCCTTGATAAAAAATCGACAAATTACAATAATAATCACTCAATTTATAACCAAAATAGGAGTAGGAAGAAAGTTAAGTGATTATTATTGTAACTTCTCCATTTTTATTACGGAAGAAATAATTTTAACGAAATTTTTAATGGTAGGGACTATATCAAATACGAATTAAAAGTTGAGCAACTTTATCAAATATAAACTAAAAGTTGAATGAATTTATCGAATGCGAACTAAAAATTGAATGATCTTATCGAATATAAACTAAAAATTATCTGACCTTATCGAATATTTTTCAGATAAGATTGGGACGACTTTCCTGTTGTTCTTGAGGAATGAATGCAATACCTTCCCCTGTCTCTTCCATACAAGTGTTATTAACATTATTTAGTGAGTCTTATAATGTTTTAAATTAGTATTATTAACTTTTTTTAATGAATAATATTATTTTATTTATTTAATATTAATATAATATTTTAGTAACATTTTATAAAAAAATATTATTAAAAATATTTATTAACAAGTTAATAAGAACTTGTAATTAATAATAATATTTAAAATATATTATTAATCACTTTAATAATGTAACATGGCATTTTTATGAAAATAATAATAATAATAATAATTAATTATATTATCTTTGAATTCAGGTCATTTAAATAAAATACACCACTCTCACCACTAGAATCATTTTTTGGATTCTAATATAAATATCATTTTATATCTATATACAATATACTTATATGATTTTTATATTTTTAATATTTGATATACATATATTAGAAAATATAATAAATAAACTCGAACTTAAAATTGATCTATTAATTACTAAATATTTTAAATTATTCGAAGCTTTCACTTTATAACTCATATTTTATTTAATTTTTTTACAAATCTAATTTACGAAATCATATTTTAAATTAAATCAAATAAAAAATTAAAATTTTAATAATTTTTTCTCCCAATTGTGGTTAATTAGAGAGACCCTTTCGGCTCATGTACAATTTTTTTTAAGAATTTATATAATTAAAATTTTAAAAATATAAAATTATAAAATTTTAAGATACATAAAATATAGAAAATAAACGAGTTACCTAAAGTCATAAATCACAATAAGATTTACCTGCAAGTTGAAATTTATTACCTTCTAATTGTGTTATATTTCATGTATTCTGTTAAAAAATCTTAGAAAAATAAATTTTAAATTTTTACCTTAATTTTTTGTCTTTAACTCTAATCCAACCTCTTAAAAATATATTTTACCATTAATTCTCTAAATTTTATCCACAACTATTAACCTTAAACCCTAAACTTTAAACCACTAATTTAAAATATAAATACTAACAAAGACACGGTTAAAAAATAAACGATTTGTGGATCGAATCTTTGATTTTGTTTCTACCTGACATGGTAGCCGAACACAACGCTCCAAGCCAAAAAAATGGCCCGACAATCTTTGAAGTGAAATCCGGTTAGAGGCTTAGAGGTGTCGAATAGGTTATTTGGTTCAGGTTTAATTTAGTTCAGGTCATTTTAGTTTTAATTATAATTTAATTTGAATTTATTTTGATTAATTTAGATTTGATTGAAATTTTCGGTTTTAATTTAAGTTTATGTTGATTTTAGTTCGGATAGCGAGTCAAATCGATTAATTTTTTAATTCGGTTGAATTTTGGTTCAATTAATATCAATTCAGTTATTTTGGTCAGGTCGATTGATTTTAGATAATATCAATATCGAGTTAGTAAGTGATCAATTGGTTTCAATCAAATTTTTAGATCGAATTAAGTTTTTACTCCCTATATATCATTTTGTATATTATGTATATTGAAGAAATTATATTATGAAAAGTCACACCGTGTGTTCAAGGGATCAACCACTAAAAATCACACATCTTATCAAATTTTCTATATCATATTTTTTCCAAGTGAATCTTCACTTGAAAAAACTGTTTATAAAATGAATTAACAGTAAATATAACTGAAAATTCTCTTAAAAAATGACATAAAAAACGAGATAAATAATTTTTAGTGATTGATCCCATAAATGACTTGGTAAAACTTACCCATGATATAATTTCTCATATATTTGATTTTTTAAATCATACGACAATTTACATCGTATTTTTTCTTTACATATATATATATATATATTAAGGTTGTCTTTAGTTCTAGTACATTTAATTCGGTTGAGAAAATTATTCGGATTTATTTATTTTCGGTTTAATTAGAATTTGAGTTATTTCGGTTCAGATTAATTCAGTTTGGGTTTTCATTCAAATTCAGGTAATTACATTGTGTTAATTTCGGATCTCGATTCAAATTAATCGGTTTTGATATTTGTATCTCGGGTCAAATTTGGCCGGTGTAAGTCTGGTTATTCCTACCCGACCCGACCCATTTCTCTTCGAAGCTGGAAGATTTCAGTTCAGCTTCCCCTTTCCTCATTTGAGCTCTTCACACTGAGAAGATTGCTAATGGAACATCTCAAGTTCACCATCTGATATTGCATCGCCAAATCGAAGCTCTCCTCTAAAACAGTAGAAGAAAACAATGGCCGAAACCAACGAAAAGAGCCACCACGACCAAAAACCCAAGCCAAGAGTTCGCCCAATTGTTCGCCTCGGGATCTTCCTCGTTTCTCATAGCTTCCTCGTCAGGTAAATTTATTTATTCTGACGTTAATTTAAATTTCAATTTGAGTTTCGTTTTCCTTTTTCTCCTCGATTCTTCGGGTTTTGATCGGTTAGTTTTTTAATGTTTCTGTCTTTCTGGATTTTTTGATGTTTATCTCAGTGTCGTTTGCTGCACTTCTGGGGTTTTCGCTCTGTTTCTACTGCCTGTTCTTGCTAAAAACACTTATATCTCCGAAAATGCCCTCATGCCAGGTTCCCTTTCATTTCCATTGCTCTACGCTGCAGATTGAATAATTTGAATGGATTCTGTTGAATTACCTATTTTAGTTGCATCGAATTTAAATTTAGGTTGACTGTAATTTACAGTATATTTTGATGCTAATTGATAAATAGAACACTGGATTCATCACGTGAAGAAGGAAAAATCTGATACTTTTATCAATTATGTGATTTATTTTACCAGCATTTGATCCTTTTATGGATGCTGTAGTAATGGTAATACTGCTTGATTTTTTCGATCTGGTTTCTTTATGTTTGATGTGTGGCTTTGACTTATGCAGGTTCTGCAAGTCCCATGCTTTCTAATCAGCATGTTTTGGATGGAAATAAATTGGTGAAGGATCTAACGGATTCAAACCTGAAATCGTCTGAAACAGGAATGTAAGTGGTGATTCTGTGCATGTGTTTCTAAACGCTTGGTTGCATAGTTTTTGTTGTTTTGTCTGTTTAAGTTCAAGTTATAGTCATCATGTTCATTATAGAATCCCTTTATTCCGGGTTCTTGTGTAATTCCATGGATCATATTTTATTGGGTTAAACCTGCATTAGCTACAGTAATAGATATAAACCTGCACCTAAATATATGAAATTTTCTCAAATTTAGCCGTCCCACATTTAACATAGACTGTGTGAATTTGAACGTCGTTAATATTTGATTTAAATTAAACCAGAAATTGTTATTTTTATTTACTTTGAGATTCTTTTTCATAACCGAGCAAATATGCAATCGATCTCTCGCATTTTTTTGATTATGAGCTAGTAGTTATCACCTGCCTGGGTGAACAATACATGGTTAAAAATGGGTCAAAGAAATGTGATCTGATTCATTTTCCGTTGTTTATATTGTCATTTCAGAGAAAGTCACAAAATCATTGCACAATACATGTTAGACTTGGGTGCTGAAGTTAGTTTCCACAAATTCCACCCTCAGATGAATCAATTTCATCCGCTTCACTTTTTCTCTAGTCCTGATTCCGGTAAGATACAAGAGAATTACAGTTGTTCATCATATGGTATCAATACAGTTGGCATTATAAGAGCTCCTCGTGGTGATGGGAAGGAGGCTATTGTCTTGGTAACACCATACAATGCCCTAAAGAGTGGCTTTGGTGAGGCTTTATCTTTAGGTATTGCATACTCGGTATTTTCCTTGCTCACTCAAGTTACTTGGCTAGCCAAGGATATTATATGGCTTGTTGCCGATTCACAATTTGGAGAATATGCAGCGGTTGCTTCTTGGTTAAGAGAATATCAAACTCCTAAATTTAGCAGCCCGAGTACTCTGAACGCTGAGATGTGTCCAGATATTAATAATCTTTTTGAGATAAAAGTTCATTCTATGGCTGGAAGGAAATTCTCCAATAGCTTTAGGCGTGCTGGGACAATGGCTGCTGCTCTGGTCCTGAAGGTTAGAGATCAAAGTGAACAGTTTGAAGACATTATTAGCATTTATGCTGAGGCATCTAATGGACAGATGCCAAACTTGGATCTCATCAATGTTGTAAATTATTTGGCAGTGCACAGACAAGGTTTGCGCGTAAATGTGGAGAAATTGTGGTCCCTCCTTAACTCCAGTTGGCTTAAAAGTTTGGGTGAAATCTTTGAGTCTCTAGCAAAAGTAGCTAAAAGCTTAAACCCTAAGTGCAAATTTAGCATCACTGCAACAGAGTATGTTGAAGGCACTGCTACACTTGCAAGTTCATTGTATTATCAGGTAGGAATAAGTTACTTGGTATCTCTGATTTCATTCATTGTTTTCCTCCTTTATGTTTCATTTGTCACAAATACTCTATTTCTAGTAGTGTCAAATAGATGAAGTTAAATTTTAAGGAGACCCACATTTGTGCTTCTCGTTTTTGTGTTGAAAAGTTGCTTACTTTATCCATATTTCTTTCATTTTTGTTAGGCTCTAGGTGTGCCAACAGGCCCTCATGGCGCTTTTCGTGACTACCAAATTGATGCAATCACATTGGAGATTTCACCTAAATTTTCATTGGATAAAGTCTGGCGCAATGACATTCTACTGAGAGGTGGTCGGTAAGTGTTATTTTCCTTTGTTTTCCATTTTCAATGATTATTGTAGTTCTCATCAGCAAGTGGCTTTGGACAGGAGGTTATCTTGAAATTTTGCACTAGATTACATGAATAATCTTGTAGTTAAGTTGCATAGAATATAGACAGGCAACTGCCTTTAGATAGGTTTTACGATATATAGATCAATGTTAGATAACTGTGTTACTGCCATTTTCATTTTCTGAAGGATTTCATGTTGCTTGGTGCAGGTTGATTGAAGGAGTCATACGATCAGTAAATAACCTCCTTGAGAAGTTTCACCAATCATTTTTCTTGTACCTTTTAACATCTCCTAGTAAGTTTGTGTCAGTAGGTGTTTACATGATTGCATTCGCACTTCTCATAGCACCCCTTCCCATGGTTGCGGCTTCTCTCTATGTTGATGCAAATAGTTCAAGCAACTGTTCACAAGGTGATAGCTCAACTCCATCTGCAATCACTGATGGTGATGAACATGGTATCACTATCAGATCTTGGAGGTGGCTTAACTCAGCAAAATTAGTTTTTATTGTTCACTTATGGGGTGCAATTGTTTCTTTACTTCCATATTTCATCTGCCAAATACCTGATTGCAGCCCAACGACCAGCTTCGTGATATGGGTTTTATTGTCAATCCTCAGCCTTCTAATCCTGAACACAGTTCTTGCATCTCCTTTAGCTTGCGTTAAAGCATCTCAAGAGAAAGAATGGGCTCTTGTGAAATCAGTGACCATCGCTTCATTGTTCATCGGATTGGGGCTCATGTCAGTCATTAATTTTGCTACCGCCGAAATTGGAGCTTTATTGTTGGTCCCAATGTGTTTACTGGTTCAACCCTTAAAGCTTGATGTTAGAACTGGTACTTTGAGAAGTTTTTGCCGGATTATCTGCAATCTGGTTCTAGGTCATATCGCCTTTCCCCCAGCTGCATTTTTTCTGTTGAAAGGGATGGTTGACGGTTTCGGCAGTGCCACTGTGGGTGACTTCTGGATGTGGGTTGAGTCTCTTTGGGAATGGAACAGCGCCACATATCTCTTCATCAGTATGGTACATTTGCCCTGCTGGGTCTTATGTGTTAGCATTTTGTTTCATAGTTGTTGACACGTCTTTTTGCTCGGACTTGCATTTTGTTTCGTTTGCCATAACCTAATTTCAAACGTTTACTGAAAATTGGACTTGAACTTGGAGACTGCATGCCACTGC
Organism: Abelmoschus esculentus; assembly: GCA_035048815.1. NCBI lineage: Eukaryota > Viridiplantae > Streptophyta > Magnoliopsida > Malvales > Malvaceae > Abelmoschus > Abelmoschus esculentus. Next base: position 18,849,096 of record JAUCBN010000005.1, read on the forward strand.
TGCTCGTAAAAGCTGCATGGTATTCTGGAACTTGGATGCTATGGGTCAGATTTTATAAGTGGTGATAACCCACTGATGATTGATCAGTCTTGTATGGTTATTTTTTTTGTTAGATGGTGTGGTAATTGACGACGAAAATTGAAATTTGGATGTTAGGGATTTTAAATTTGGAGTTATTTTTATTTATTATTTTTTTATTTTTAAATATAGTTTTAAAATTTTAAGAAATTGACTAACGAAAATTAACGGTATAAATTAACGGATAATAATAATAAGATATCTATTTAAGTAATGTTGAGAATATTGGACACCAAAAAATAAATCATAAAAGGATAGACATCAAACTGAAAAAAATAGTATAGATTATATACTTTTTTCACTATTAAGCCTTTGGTCAACTGTCAACAAATGATATTGTCTAATATTCCATTAAAATACGAGAAGTTTTAGGATGAGTGGGTTAAAATGAAACTAAATGAGGTTGAATCAAAATTTTTATAAAAATATAAGAATTTTGGTATTAATTTTTTGGTATATAATATTTAAAGAATGCAAGAATTTTGTATATATTAAATTTTTTATGAAAAAAATAATATTTTTAGAAGTATAAAAATTTTAGTACATATCGAGTTTTTTTAAAAAAATATAAGAATTTTGGTATATACTAAAAGTTGATACCAAAATTCTTATAATTTTTGTAACAATTTTGATTGCGTTTTATTTTAGCCCCTTTTTAATTCACTTCACGATAGAAACCCCCATTAAAATACAAGGTGTAAATCGTCTACCTCCTAATCGTGCCTTTATTGGTGTCTTTACTTTAAATTAGTAGGTTTAGGGTTTAAGGTTAAAGTTAAAGAATTAAAAGTATGGTGTACTTTTTTAAGGTGTAGGTTTTAACGTTTATGATATAAAAAATTAATAATAAAGTTTAAAATTTAGCTTTTTAAAATTTTTTAACAAAAAACATAAAAAAACCACAATTAAGAGAAAATATTTCTCCTATTATAAGAGCCATGCAATACTCCAAGGAAACTACAAATCATAGGTAAAAGATTCTGTTTCCCATGCAGGAACAAGAGGAAAAAACACCAGAAAATTAAGTAAAAGAAACCTAATACAGACAAGCTAAGTTCATGTGCTAAATTAATTTATTTACAGAGTCTATGGTAGGTTCGGCTCGACTCAACTCATTAAAGTCTCGAATTAAACCTAAATTTAAATCGAGTTCACTCGAATCAGTTTTTGATTGAATTTTGACCGAATCAAACCTGAGTAATTTATGAGCTGATCAAGCTTATTATCATTTTTATTTCTAAGGTACCGTAACAATTGTACTAATTCGAGAAATAAAAAAAAATCACTTCAAAAACCATAAACTTTATCGCAATATTTATAGGATTTCTTCCTTTAACATCATGTTCAATTCTAAAAGTCCATGTTTCTTCTTTCATTGTAAACATCTCTCCGTCTTATCCAGTATTCAGAAGCTGTCCTTTGCCATCAATTGCTTTGAAAAATATGCTGACAACTTACAACCACAGGCATTGGATTCCATGGGGGGTAAAAAAACTGGAAATCACAAAATTTCAATTGTAAAAACAGTACAAAGTTTTTGTTTTTGATCAAATAAAAACATTACGAATTTCTGAAACCTGTTATTGTGTTTGAAAAATCTGTGTTTTTGGCATTTAGAATTGGGACAAAAGATTTTATTACCTGGAAAGCTTAAGTATCCACTTTGAATGCTACTTGACAGAACTTTGTAAAGAGTTTCTCCCTGTCAAAATAAAAAATACTATCACCTCCGGCAGAGATTATATTATAAGTCCGATTCGACACATCATTCGTGGTCCCTAATCAATAAAAATTATTCATTTTATCATTAATTATCTATATCATCAATCTAATTTTTAAAAATAGTTTTTTTAAATAACGTGAAAAAATAAGGGGAGATTTATTGGTTGAAAAAAATGACATGAAAAATAGTGATAAAATAAATTGTTATAATTAGATGAGACTATGTCTGATGTGATAAGTCAAACCTATGATATAATTTCTCCGCATCTAATCTAATGCACCACTCATGACTTTTTATCATGAAACAAAAGGGATGTTTTTTTTAATTAATTTTTGATTTTAAAAGTTAGTTTGGGAAAAAAATAATGAAAAATAGATATTTTTTCTCTTCAAAATTACTTTTCAGTTAAGTTTCAAAAGGTGGTTTTCGGATGATGAAATTTTTAGTTTTTAATTTTTTCAAAATTATTTTTAAGTAAAATTATTCATTTATCCTCGATTATATTATTAATTCTTTTATATTTTTAAAATAAATATCCAAAACAAACATTTTATCTCAAGTATTTTTTTAAGAATAGTACCAAAAAGTCTTGAACTAGTCGATCCAAAAAATATTTTTTAAAATCATATTTTAAAATCAATTTCTTACCGTATTATCTAAAAATAATGCCCAAATGTCCTCAAGTCTAAAGATCCACCTATTGATCTAGTTGTTGAGAATGTTCATATTGCCTAATTTTATATAAGTTTGAATCCCAAAAATATAAAATCTCTCTATTTAATAAAAAAAAGACAGATAAATCTAGAATACATTACCTAATTTAAGATTAAAAACCCGAAACAATCGAAATGTTAGAGAATACGAAATGACATGGATTATGATGACCAAAAGAAATAAATAACAATTTGGTAATGGTTTATGGTTCGCATCACCTCTGGTCTTGTGGGTCAGAGTCAGTGGGGATATAGAACGAGTAAAGATGGTTTCTGCAGAGCATAAAAAGAGGTACTTGGGAGGCCAGGATTCTCAGCCATGGAAAGGATTTTGCTTGACTCAAATCTGTTAGGACAACTTTGGATTCAAACTATGAGTACATTGGTTGAACCACACATAATTATTTATTAAATTTCTTATGTTCTTGTTCTTTTTACTGAAAATATCTAACTCCAATCATTTACTGAGAGCCTGCAATGAGCCCTGCACACACCACTGATTACAGGCAAAGAATTTGATGACCAGACACTACAAAAACTTGTGATGACCAAGTTTGGCCACTGATCAAGCACTACACCTGCAGAAAAACCCAGTTTTTTTCCTTACAGGATTCCAAACCTTTTCATTTCCAACATCAAACACAGCACAACACAAACCATTTTCAGACAAGAAAACTTCAAACAACCCTAGTTATTTCATTAAAATATGTTATCTCTGTACACCTACCTTCTAACTCTAAAGAGGATTCTAATGCCATAGAGCAAAAATGGGAAGAAAACATAAGCCTACAAAGCTAAAAACACAAACTTTAACTCTAAGAGAGGATTGAGACCAAACTCAAATTGTTTTCTCAACATGTCGCAGCTTGAAAACTGTTTCCAAATCAGGAGGTGTAAAGAACTCCTTAACCCCATTGTAGTGGTGTCTTAAAGGAGGGCTTCGTTTCCTTGGCGGCGGAGGACAAGGTAATGTGTCTGGTATTCTTGCTTCTCTTGAAGTTGGAGTCGTAGAACGTGCACCATTTCCTTCATCATCATCAACGACAACAACATCTTCTTCGGTTTGTTTTGCTCTTGGTTTTGTGCTTATTGGCTTCAACGATGTCCTAATACCAATACCTGCTAAAACCCATTTCTTCCTGTCGGAATCTAGCACTCCATCTACTTGTGTTTTTTTCGATAACCCCATTTTCAATCAGAAGAGAAGAAAGGGAAAGAACCCAAGGTGAGAAAATGGCTGAAAACAGAGGGAAAGCAAATGGCTTTTAATCTAAGGCCAAAAAGATGAGATTTTTAGAGAGTGGAAGAAGAGAAAAAGGAGTGAACTTTGAATGAGTGGGAACAGAATAAAACTTGAAATAAAAATGGTTTCTAGAGAGAGAGAGAAGGGCGGCGGGCTGCCCGAAGGTTTACGGGCAGACGAAACCGAGTGAAGAGAGTTTTTTGTTTGGCGCCAAAATTGGGGAAGTTTAGTGAGCAACGGCTCTAATTCCCGCCAAAGGTTTTGATTTTCCAACTTTGCCCTTTGTTTTGACATTAATGATTGATCGGAGCTTGTCTGCTAGGCTAGGGTTGGGATATTATTTGGTTGTGTTTTATAATATATCATGTTTATTTTATTGTATGGTAAATTATATGGTTGGTCCTTTTATTTTTGAATTATTTGATTTTGATCATGAAATTTTGAAAGGTTGTATTTTGATAATTTATGTTAGGCATAAAGATAATTTTAACCCTTAACGTTTATAGTTTTTGTCGTTTTAGCCCTTATTCTTTTTTGGGGATAAATTTAGCCCTTAACATATATCTTTTTGACAAATAGCTTATTTTTTAACTAGTTTGATGACTGGACCGTTAAAAATTTAACGATGATATATATATGGAATATAATTTTAAATGAAATGGAATATAACCTATCAAATATATATATATATATATAGAATATAATTTTATTCTAATATAAAACAATTAAAATTCAATTAAAATATTAAAAATTAATTAATTCTAAAATAAAAATTATAAAACATTCTTAACCCTAACTATGATAAAATCAAAATCTTATTCGAATTGTATTTATATTTTTATTTTAGAATTTGTAATCATAGTGTATTATAATTTTTTTATTTGAGATGTATGAACAAATAAAAAATAAAGGGAATAATATTATATAAATAAAATATCATAAACTAATATAATATTTCATTTCTTATTATATAACAAATATTTTAAATGTCAAATTCTAGACAATAATTTAAATAATACAAAATCCATCATATTTAATCTTAAATATTACATACAATAAACTAAATTCACGGGAAAAAGATTTTCATGAGACAATTGTGTCACAATAATTATGTAGAAATTTTAAAAAATATATTATTTATTTTTTAATTTTAAAATATAATAAAAATATAAACACAATTCGAATAAGATTTTGATTTTATCGTAGTTAGGGTTAAAAATGTTTTATAATTTTTATTTTAGAATTAATTAATTTTTAATATTTTAATTGAATTTTAATTGTTTTATATTAGAATAAAATTATATTCTATATATCTATATATTTGATAGGTTATATTCCATTTCATTTAAAATTATATTCCATATATATATCATCGTTAAATTTTTAACGGTCCAGTCATCAAGCTAGTTAAAAAATAAGTTATTTGTCAAAAAGATATAGGTTAAGGGCTAAATTTATCCAAAAAAAAGAATAAGGGCCAAAACGACAAAAACTATAAACGTTAAGGGTTAAAATTATCTTTATGCCTTTATGTTATTAATTTATAATATTTTAGTTACTGAATTGTAAAATTTTATTAATATAGCAGTCAAACAGATTTTTTTTTAATTTGAGTGTGTACTTTAGATAAAGGATAATCTACGTGGTTGGTCTCTTTTGTTTTGGGTTATTTTATTTTGGTCTCCAATTTTTAAAAAAGGAATGGACTAGTCACTTGAGTTATTGATGTGCTTTTATTTTGGTCACTAGGTTTTTTTATTTAATCAAACCATATGATTTTATTATGGATTAAATTATATAAATAAAAGTTAATACGTGCTTCATTTAAAACCTCCCTAAATTTAGATCGAAGAAAAAATATGACACGTCAAATTAGAATTATATACACGTCTAAAAAAGAATTTCACAGGAGACCCTAGGACTGTAAACGAATCGAACATTTGGTGAACTGTTCGTGAACCGTTTGGCGGGAAGTTCGTTTATTTATTAAACGAACGAACATGAGCAAGATTTTTCGTTCGTTTAATTAAATGAATGAACAGAAACAAAGGACTCGTTCATTCATTTATGTTCGTGAACGTTCGATAATCTGTTCGTTTATGTTCATTCATTTATGTTCGTTCGTTTATGTTTATTTAAATTTATTCACATATATCTAAGGGTGAACATTATATCAAGCAAGTTTAGTCAAAAAAATTTGAGTTACTCAAGTTGAGAAGTCTTATTTTATAACACGTTAAAAACTTCCTTGTTATTGGCTAGGGGTGTTTATAGTTCTGTTAAACCGAGTTAACGAATCAAATCAAAAAATAATTAATTAATCAGTTAAATTTTAGGTTTTGTCAAATAATTAAGAGTTCTTTAATCTTAATAATTGATTAATTCGGTTTAAAATTAGTTCATTAGTTGAATTAATCGAATTAATCCAAAATCTCAAATATTTAGCATATTATATATGTTATTTATGTTCGCTTGTTTACGTTCATTTATTTTTATTCGTTTATGTTTGTTCATTTATGTTTGTTTATCATTTAAACGAGCGAACATAAACGAACATGAATAAGCTACAATCCTTAACGAACGAACATGAACAAGAAAATCTATGTTCGTTTATGTTCATGTTCACTTAAAATTAAACGAACGAATATAAACATACTCTTATTTGTGTTCAGTTCGTTCGGTTCATTTATGGCCCAGGAGATCCTCACTTAACCAAAGCATCAACCAACCATTAACTTACGCGATAGACATGCTAAAAACACACCCTCCAAAGTGGCCATACGCCCTAGAAGTGTCGTACGTCAATTTATAATCCATATGCCTTTGTTTTTGGGATCCATTTCCATTTTTGGTCCGCTAGATCTGGTGTTAAAACAAGATTATCTTATTTTTGTTCTGCTACCTTCAATTATTTGGTGGTTATATTTTTTAATTAGTTAATAATGATTATAGTAGTATCTGTTTTAAAATATAATCTTCGTCATTTAACATTGATCGTTCAATCACTCTACCAACACGAGTCAATTTATACTTACAATCCTCAATCTTATACTAATATGGCCGAAGCTCATACCGATATTTTATTTTTAAGTTTGTATCATTTTTTATGAAAAATGACATTATAATGTTTTATTTGATTCATAAAATTTAAAAGTTATTAGGGTTTGTTCGATGACTAACAATTATTTATTTTGATTGGTTGAAGGGATATAAAATTATCCGAAAGTGATGACTAATTATAGAAAACTCTACCCTGAATTATTTTATTATTGTATAGTTTTTTTTATCAAGCAATAATGATTACAGTCGTATCTGTTTTAGAATATAATCTCTATCATTTGACATTGATCGCTCAATCACTCTACTGATATTACTGGTATTCGAATCCGTGACCTTTAAGAATAATAATCATTCCTTTAACCAGTTAGGTTAGAGAGGTCGTGCTATTATTGCATAGTTTTAACCTTTCATTTTCTTTAGTTTAGATATGATTTATGGACAGGGATCTTCAAATCATAGAAAAGGATATGAAACTTTATTTCGTTTTCATTACATAGAGTAAATAATATAATAAAACGAGATTATATAAATAATTCTTTATTCTAGGCAGATAAAAATAAAACAAAGAGTGGTAAGTTCACATCCAAGCAATGGACCCACTGCATGAATTGAACCGACCATTAATTTTATATTATCAATTCTTCTTTCACAACTCAATGGGACATAGTGGCCTTCCCTGGTGTCAATTCAGACAGTGATTGATTTGTGTGTCATTTTTTATTTTATAATTTGTAATGATTCGTATTAAAAAAAATTTAAATACATTGTAATTGTTTTTATATTATGTTTTTTCCTCTTTAAATGTGTGTACTTGAATTTAAACGGTTGACAGAACGATTGTTATTTTTAAAGATTACGAGTTCGAACACTAACAATATCAATAGAATAATTGAACGATCAATATAAAATAATAAATATTATATTTTAAAATAAATATTACTGTAACCATTATTAACTTATTAAAAAAATATATATAACTACTAAAAATTGATCTATAAAACTCAAAAAGGAAAACCCCGGCAGTAATAACATGGATTTTGTTTTAGTTTTGATTCAATTCCAATACTTTTGAACATATTAACTGAGTAATTTTATTGATAAATAAATGTAAAATTAAAATATAATTTAATAAAGGTTTAAAATATTTATAAAAATATAAAAAATAATAAATTTAAAAGAAAAAGATAATTGTTATACTCTTGGATGACCTAGAGAGATGTTAGGTGCAGTCATACCTCCTAAAAATTTAAAGTTCTTGTATATTTTATATATTTTTATTATATTTTCTATTGATAATCCAGTTTTTCACACCTAAAATTTTATAATTTTGCATCCTTACATTTATAATATAACTTCTTGATAGTTTACACTAGGGGTGTTTAAAATTACACGATCCGATTGATCTGACCTGATTAACCGATATAAAATAAACAAGTATTTCAAGGATTTTTCGGCTTGAGTACCCGACCTGGTAATTTTTTCGAGACACGGATCATGACATGTGCCGAAGGTTTTTCCTTATCGGATACCCGACCCGACTTCACAAATTTTAATATATATTTTTTATATTTTAAATTATATTTTTATTTTAATTTTCTTAATATTTTTACTCAAAACTAAATTTAAATCCCTAAATTCTTTTTTATGTTTGCATTATATACTTTTAAATTTGAAGTTTTAAAATTTTTAAAAATATTTTTATGTTTAATATATCATTTTTTTAAATTTTAAAATTAAAAAAATCATTAATCGGGTACCCGATATCAGATTTTCTAGGTACCTCAATGTAACGGATCGAGACATAGACCGACAAAGTAGATACCCAAATGAATCAAATATTCAGTAATGAACACCCCTAATTTGTACCCACTTACATAAAATTTTGGGTCCGTCCGTGGTTATACCGATAAGATCAAATATTTTCATTTTGCAGCAACAACAAAAAATTGTAACGATCCATTATAGGAAGAGTTCTCGAAAGTTGTCGAAATACGAATTAGATAAAATTCTCAAATTGATAATCAAATTTTCGTCTATTCTCAAAATGATGATCAATTATAGATTATATTGGTAAACAACTCAAATGGGATAAAACTCTATATGACCACTGTAGCGACCCTTTTTTTTTGAAAATATTTAAAAAACGGTTTAATGGTTCAAAAGTTCGGTAGGGTTTAAAAATTCGGTATCCCGAGAGACGACACCTGAAGAACAGGATGTCACTCCCATTAAAAATTCGCGGGAATATTTGAAAATTCGGTATTCGGGAAATGACACCTGAAGAACAGGATGCTACTCCCATAGGAAAACCATTTTAATTTTAAAAATCAGTTAATCGGTTGGAGTCGCCATCGATCTTTCAAAAAGGTGGATCGAACACCGAGAAAACAAAAACCAGAGATGGGTTCGGGAGTTGGTTGCGTTTGGGGAAGGATTAGCACCCCCATAACGCCCAAGAATTGGTACCTAAAGGTTCGCATCGTAATTTTTAAGAAAATAAAAAATTTAAATTAAATTAATTTTTAATTAAAATGTATACCCTAATATCCACGACGATTCAAAGGAGATAACACCCGAAGAACGGGATGCTACTCCCAATAGAATACCTCGGGATAATATATTCTAAAAAAAAAGAAGTATAATAAAAACATTTAATCGAATTACGATAATATGAACCAAAATAAAACATATAATAATAATAAATAAAAGAGAAAGTTTAAATATATATATATATATATATATATATATATATAACTTCTACTGTCAGTAACGATAATAATAATTTATAACAGTAATATTGATGGAAACTACAATACTATGTATATAATATGAAAATATAATATTTATATATTTATGATAAAATGGCGGTAAAGTAAAAATAATAATAATAATAATAAATAAATAAATAGAAACTACACGTAATAATAATAATAAAAATAATATAATAACTTTATATTATATATGGTAACTATATATAATATTATATATGGTATATTATGAGTAAAATATGCACATAACTATATATAGAAGTTTTTGTATAATCACATAAATATGTTAAGGAATAAATTAGATTAAAAATATTAACAATTACCTTAATATATGTATTATAGATTTAATATATAATAAGTAAATACCATATATATTATATGCTAAAAAATATGTACATAATATATTTATAAATACGTAACATAATATATATATAAATAATATATAATAATAATAATATTATTAGGGGTTAAATCTGCAAGAAAATAGAAGTTATTAGACCCGAAATTGATAAAATAGGGACTGAAATTGAATGTTGAGCAAACTGGGTTGCCGAACTGTGAATGAACCAGGAATGCAGGGACCAATAACGTAGTTTTCCCATTTTTTCGAGTAGAAGCGCCGGTCTCGGTTTCGAACCGGGTCGGTGTGCGGGTCGGATGCTTAAACGACACCGTTTTGGGCCCAATAATCCGGCACCAAAACGGTGCCGTTTGGCCATAAATATAAATGCCTTTTTGGGCCTAATTTCTCACTTGTCTTCTTCTTCAGATAAATGAAAAGAGAAAGCTCTCTGGTTCTCTCTGGGAAACGTCCGACCACCGCCGGCCGTCGCGCCGGCGGTGAGAAATCGACAAAGGAGACAACTTTTCGAATCTTCTCGACGAGGGGATCACGAATCCGGCACTGGATTTTCGGATTGAGGCACGTACGAGCCTAAATCTACAAGATAAGATCTCAATTTCTCTTTTTTTTCTACCTTTAAATTTTGCTCCAATATGCTTCCGATCTCTCTGTTTCTTCTTCCTTGTTTGGTGTGAATATTCGAGTGCTTGTGGATGATTTCGGCTCGAAATATATATATTTTTTATTGATTTTTGCTGCCGGTTGTAACCGGTTGTTACATGGCTCGAATGGGTTTATATACCCATTTTACAGTGGTATTTTAATGAAATAAAATGGGATTTTATCTCCTTAGATCTGTAAACTAGATCTAATAATTTCCTCTTCTTTTGCAGGTGAAATGACCAAGGCGGTGGAGCATGTTGAAGCGGTGGCCGGCCGAATAGACCAACGGACTCACGACACGTGGCACATAGGGCGGCGGCAGCTGCTGGAGGCAGGGCGGCGGCAGCTGCTATGGAGGCTTGCTAGGGTTAGGGTTGATCAGCATTAGGGTTTAGTTTGGGTTGGGGCTTGTATTGGTTTAGTGGGCTATTGGGTATATTGTTTTGTTGGGTTTGGGTATTTAGCTGAAATGGGTTATTACAACTGCCCCTCTTTGCTCATTGTTGTGTAGCGACAATGGAGCAAAGATAAAAAATAACCCATTTCATCTGGCATGGTCTAGGGTTTCTTCTTCGGAATGGTAAGGGTTATTGTAGGTATGGTTAGAGTTCTGTTGGTAAGGTTGGGGTTCTTCTGATAAGGTTTTGGTCGGCCACTACCACCTCTTGGTCTTCTCTTGATCTTCTTTTACTGCTCCAGAACAAGGTTCTTCAAAACTGAGACCTCGAGCCTGCATCTTTTCCATTGCTTGTTCTCCTATCATGTACCTTGGATGAGCAGATTCTTCTTATTGTAGAGTCCTGCTTGTCTTTGGCAAAATCTTTACGTTGTGAATCCTTCCTGCATTTTCTTCTCGTCTTCGGCAGTCGACGCTACAAGTTCTTCCTATATAGAACTTTCTGCATCTTAAGTCAAGAGTTCTTCCTGTAATGAACTTCTCATTGTAGATTCTTCCTATATAGAATCTTTTGGGTCTTCGATTCAAGTGTTCTTCTTGTTGTAGAACTTTTTGCTAGAGATTCTTGCTCTCATAGAATCTTTCGCATCTTCAAAGGTTCTTCCTATATAGAACTTCTCGCTGGAGATTCTTTCTCTAATAGAATCTTCACGTTTTAGAGTCTTCAAATCAAGAGTTCTTCCTATATAGAACTTCTCGTTGGAGATTCTTTCTCTAATAGAATCTTCACGTTTTAGAGTCTTCAAATCAAGAGTTCTTCCTATATAGAACTTCTCGTTGTCGATTCTTCATATATAGAATCTTTTGTTTGCTCCAAGGGTTCTTCCTATATAGAACTTCTTGCGGGGATTCTTTCTCTAATAGAATCTTCGCATTTTGGATTTCAAGTCAAGAGTTCTTCCTATATAGAACTTCTTGTTGTCGATTCTTCCTATATAGAATCTTCATATTTTGGAGTCTTCGAATCAATAGTTCTTCCTATAAAACTTCTTGTTAGAGATTCTTTCTGTAATAGAATCTTGTGAGTTCTTCCTCTATAGAACTTTTTGTTGCAGACTTTTCCTACATAAAGTCTTTCATGTTGTGAGTTCTTCCTTTATAGAACTTCTTGATTGATTTTCCTCTTGAATTTTGAGTTTACTGATCTTCTAGTTGATTATTCTCTCGAATCTTTAGTTTGATGCTTCTTCTTACTTAGAATATTCATCTTGCAATCATGAGTTTCTTCTGTGCAAAATTCTTTTGGATTTCAACAACTTCTGTGGGTTCTCTCATAATATTTCATCTTTCAAATCTCTTATGATTCTGAAGTTTCTGTAGAAAAATGAACAAAATGTTCTATAATGCAGGTTAGCATGCGCCTACTCCTAGGGATGCCTACACTATATGATGCATGGATGATGATATCTTGATCTCTTTTGTGATCCTCGCACTCTTTCGTGATCCTCGCATTTGATCAGGCGATGATAATGCTTTTTCATCTTCAATTTTCGTCTATTTTGACGTGGCAATAACATCTTATCTCACGCTAAGATTCAAACTTCGAATCTCAACTTGTCTCAGGGTATCTTTTTGAGCCTTCCTTCTCGGAGCATCTTTGAGATATTTTTCTTTTTTCTTTTTCTATTCTTTTTCTTTTTCTTCTTCTTTTTTCTTTTTCTTCTTCTTTTTTCCTCTTTTTTTTCTTTTCTTTTTCTTTTTTCATTTTCATTTTCATTTTCATTTTCATCTTTTCTTCTCCAATGAAAAGTTGGTCTTCGAATGACATTTGCCTGGTGTTGCCCCATTCTGGTGTGCTTTGCAACTTTGGCATTTCATCATTTCCACGTGAATATTCTTTGCTTGCATCACCTGCATCTTATAGGCTAAAACTATAACAAAGTAATGTCAAGAAATCTTTTATTCGTTGTAATTCTATGTTAACTTGAAAAAATAATGAATGATAATTCATGGAAAAGATATATGTAATATGTTTATATTCAAAATATCATGGCAAACATGAGGTTTTTCAAAAGATGATAAAAACATGCGGTTTTTCAAAACATGAGGTTTTTCAAACGATACATTTTACTGCATGAATGACATATAGATCCTTGTTGATGATAGACTCCTTGCCTCAGGTCCTGTCACTGTATCTGAGAGGGTTTTCCCATCGGATGCCAATTCTCAAAATGGATTCGAGTCGCCCTTTATGGGTTTTCAACTCGATTCCTTTCAAAATGGATTCGAGCCGCCCTTTACGGGTTTTCACCTCGATTCCTCTGTTGGTTGCAAGAAGCCCTTTTCGGGTTTTCCTCTTGAACCTTTTTTCTTTTTCTTTTTTTTTTCTTTTCTCTCTTTTTTTGTCTTTTTTCTTCTTTTTATTTTTCATTTTTCATTCATCTCTTTTTTTTGTCATTTTTTATTTTTCAAGCGTAATACTTTTTAAATGAGTCTAAGTTTATTGGATTACTCAGTTCGCGTTCATCCATTTTTGCTAGGATTAACACTCCTCCGAAAAAGACTTTTTTAATCACGTAGGGCCCTTCCCATTTTGGCATTCACTTCCCACGGAAGTTTTTCTATATGGGCAAGATCCTTTTTAGCACCAGATCTCCCTCTCAAAATTCTCTAAGCCTAACCTCCTTGTTATAGGCCTGTATCATCCTTCGCTGATGTATCTGACCATGACAAATGATCCTTAATCTCGTTTCTTCAATAAGGTTGAGCTGATCATATCTAGCTTGTACCCATTCAGTTTCGTCTAACTTCACTTCATTCAAGATCCGGAGTGCTGGAATCTCCATTTCTATAGGCAATACTGCTTCTGTACCATACACCTGAGAGTACGGAGTTGCCCCTGTCGATGTACGTACCGACGTTCTATAAGCAAATAAAGCGAACGGTAACTTCTTATGCCAATCTTTGAAAGTTTTCGTTATCTTTGCTATGATCTTCTTGATGTTTTTATTTGCTGCTTCCACTGTCTCATTCATCTTAGGACGATAAGTGGTGAAGTTATGATGCGTTATCTTGAATTGCCCACACACTTCTGTAATCATTTTATTGTTCAGATTGGAAGCATTGTCGGTGATGATTCTATCCGGTAAACCATATCGGCAAATGATTTCTTTCTTTATAAACTTGCAAACTGTTGATCTCGTGATGTTGGGATAAGAGACATCCTCTACCCATTTGGTGAAGTAATCGATTGCCACCAGGATGAAACGGTATCTGTTGGATGCTGCTGGATGAATCTACCCAATGACATCTATTCCCCACATTGCAAAGGGCCATGGTGAATTCATGGTGTGTAACAGTGACGGGAGAGAATGAATCTTATCAGCATATATCTGACACTTATGACACTTTTTGGCGTAGCTGATACAGTCCGCTTCCATAGTCAGCCAATAATACACGTATCGCATAATTTTACGAGCCATCGTAAAGCCGTTGGCATGCGTTCCACATAAACCATCATGCACTTCTTCGAAGATCTCCTTAGCTCGTTGGACATCAACACATCTTAACAACACCTGGTCTTTGCCCCTCTTGTACGAAACTTCTCCATCTAAAACGTACCCCGCTGCCAATCTTTTAAGGGTTTTCTTATCATTCTCGCTTATTCCTTCAGGATAAGTCTGGCATTTGACATACTGCAGAATATCATGATACCACGGTTTACCATCTACTTCTTCTTCCAAGGTACAACAATAAGCTGACATTTCAAAAGTCTGTATTTGGATTGGTCTCATTTCTGCTTTTGTACTGGCTTTAAACATAGCAGCTAAAGTAGCTAGAACGTCTGCCATCTGATTCTCTTCTCTGGGTAGATAGGTAAAACTGATCTTCTCAAATCTTCTGATCAGCTTTCAAATTAGATCGTAGTATCTGACAAGTCTGGATCTCTCGTTTCCCATTTTTCACGGAGTTGATAAATAACTAGGGATGTGTCCCCAAAGACTTGGAGCACTTAGCTTTTCTCTCGACGGCTTCATATAATGCCATAACACATGTTTCATATTCAGCTATGTTATTTGTGCATAAGAACTCTAATCTGTTTGTAAAGGGATAATAAACATTATCTGGAGAGATCAACATTGCACCTATTCCGTACCCATTACGTTAGATGCCCTGTCAAAATACAACTTCCACGACTCCTTCTCTAGGATGGTTTCTTCTTCTATTCAAGACTCAGCAGTCATATCATCATATCGTGAAAAATGGTCTCTATCGCTCTCTGGTAAATTGTCCCGGCATTTCCCAAAAGGCATCACTTCATAGCAAAATGTTCCTCATTCAATCACAAATGTGGTCTTTTCTATATATTCTGGATGTATTTTTATCTGGTTATACCTTGAAAAACCATCCATGAATGAGAACCATGAATGCCCCGCGGTATTGTCGACCAGGGTGTCAATATGAGGCAAAGGGAAATTATCCTTTGGGCTGGCTCTATTGAGATCCTAGTAATCGACGTACATGTGCACTTTCCCATCCTTCTTCAACATAGAGACTATATTTGCAACCCATTCAGGGTATTTTGCCACTTTCAGAAAACCAGCATCAAACTATTTCTTCACTTCTTCTTTGATCTTTAGCAATATTTCAGTCCTCATTCCTCTAAGCTTTTGCTGGACGGGCTTATATTCAGGCTTCGTCGATAACTTGTGTACCACGATATTTGTATTTAGTCTAGGCATATCTTAATAGGTTCAGGCGAACACATCATTGACCTCTTACAGTAGAGCAATCAAATCATGTCTAATCTGAGAGGATGATGTAGTGCGATTTTCACTTCTCTCATGTTTTCATCAGTCCCTAAATTGAGAATCTTCAATTCCTCCTGGTGGGGCAGGATTTGTTCTTCCTCATTCAACATCAATCTCATTAACTCATCAGGAACTTCATAATCTGTATCTTCTTCATCAATTTCTTCTGAACACAAAGACTTTGAAAAGTCTACCTCAAGGTCGGATCCAGTCATTCATACAGTTAAATACAAAAGCTCTGTATACAAATGCAAATGTATATACGTTTGGGCAAAAAAATGAATGTTATTTGTATGAAGATTTGTATGAGTTATGCATGAAAAAAGAAAAAAAAATATTGGAAAATGTTTGCCGTTTAATATAATATACATAGAGAATATACTTTCATTATAAAAGTAGGTCAACATAGTGGCCCTTTAACAAAAGATCCCTAATGCTTGTGGGCCCAAGCAGAAGGGTTGGTTTTGGACATTACTCTATTTTAGTCCTAAGAACTATAGACAGGTTAACACTGCTTCAATTATTGAACGATTCTTCCGAAAAACAAGGGTGAATCCTAGCCAAAAACTTGTTGGTATTCTTCATCAGATACCATATTGATGAGCATTCCTTTCGAAGACTCACTGAACATTTCTTCTCCATTAAGCTTATCATTCTCTTGACTAGCTTCATGTACACGTTGCTTGGCATTAACGATCTCGTTGAACACAAAATCATTTCGTGGAAAATCTTTTCTGAACTTAACTTTCCTCATTTCTTCCATTCTTCTGTAATCTTCTCTTTTCTGTAACACGTCAGGTTTATACTCGGGCCCATAGCGATCTTTTTTGGAAATGACAGCTTTTGCATGTAGGTTTCTTTGTATGTTTCTTCTAGAATCGTTTCCTTCTCGCCCTAAGGTTTGATGAGCAGTCGTCTTGGTGCAATCAGATAATCTACGAGTTGGGATCCTGCTTCCTTCTGCAATATTCCTTTTTACTCTCATATGACTTTCATCCTCAATGATGTTCTTGTCGTACCCCCCGTGACTTGGCAAAGGATTGAAGGCTACTCTCGAATCTTCGAACTTCAAAATCCCTATGTTCATCAAATTCTGGACGACTTTCTTAAATGCGATACAATTTTCTATTGAATGTCCTGGGATGCCGGCATGATAATCACAGTGGGCCTTTTCATCATACTAAACAGGAAATGAGGGTTTAAAAGGAGTGACATAATAGGGTCGCACACTAAATCTGCTTTATACAACTGAGCATACAACTCCGCATATGGTATCGACAATGGAGTAAAAAGATTTTTCTCTCTTTCTCTTTTGGCAGAGGTTTCTTCTCTCTTCTTTGGACTTTGAATGCTTCTGGTGGAAGTGTTGGCAACATCTCTCTCACTGTCCATCCTTTTGTAGTGTCGAGGATTTTCTCCGGTATCGATCCTTCCTTTTTTCCTATTATCCCGAGTAAGCACATTCCCTTGCTCATTTATCCCCAACATGGCTTGGAGTTGTTCTATGAGAAGACGAAACTTTTTCTCATTCTTGTTTTCCAATTCAACTCTGATTTTTTCTACTAGATTCAAATTTGTCACTTCTTTATCATAAGATACATCCAAGTCAATTGGTTGTCTCACATTCGTTCCATCTTGTCGACTAGAGGAAGCTCCAGCATTGCAGATATACATATTCTTCTGAGGTGTTGACATTTCTGTTTGAACCCTAACGTGAGATGTTGTAATAGTATCTTCGGGCTCCTCGGTAGCGTCATTTGTATAATTTCCTTTATTCAACATTGCGGCTATCTGATCTAGGATTATGGCTTGAGACCGGGCGATCTGATGAATAATATTTTGTTCAGCCTGATCAACGCGAAACTCAAGGTTCTTCTGACCTCGTTCCAAGTTGGCTATTCTATCTTCCATGATTTTGGTCTTCAAACGCGTGTTGTAGCGGTGCGAAATGGTTGCAAGTTGGATTAAAATTCTGTCATGATATGCACACAATTAATTAATTTATTTTATTTTTAAAATGCAAAATGATGAAATGAATGCCATGAAGGTGTTGATTCTTAAGTAACATCAAAAAGAGCTTCATTAAGATAAAGAGGTCCTGATTACAATAAGTCATCATAACGCTAATTACAGATAGTGGTAGGCCTTTATGCGTAAGACCTCTATTTGTTAAAGTAGCCTGTGAACACGGGATCCTAGTAGCATCCTCGGACTTACATGTTCCCTAAGCTCGTGGGCCTCTATTGCTGGGTCATGAATAAGGTGAGCCAATCCTTTTGCCTTGTAAAAATTCATCTATTCGCATAATCTGAACTTCATAGTCTTCATTCCATGATATGCTTCTAATGCTCTCGTCTTGTTCCCAAACTGCATCAAAGCTCCGAACATGTATTCGTCGGTCTGGACTTTCAGTAACAATACTATATCGCCAAATTTTTGTTGGAAGGTTTCCTTCATATCTGGATCTCGGTTCTCCGTATCTCTTTCAGCTCATCGAGTTTGTTTTGTTTTAAAACGATTAAAGTCAACTCCACAATCTCTGACACGTAGTCTTCCGATAAGTTGTTTCCCTTTTTCCATTTGGATGCGCTTAGACCATCCTCATACTGTAGCGTTAACACTTTTGTTGATACAGAACCTCTCACCCATAATTGAGCGTCTTCTTGAATGTACTTCTGAATCAAACACCTATGTATGAAATGATATGCAAAAATGGATGAAAAAGAAAAGAAAACAAAGGAAACAAAATAAATACGGAAAAAGAAATATGTTAGTATAATTAATTCACGAAATAATTAATTCATATAATAAGCAAAATAAATAAATAAGCACATGAAAAGAAATACAAAATAGAAAGGATAAAAACGGAAACTTAAAGGGTGATTCTAAACGGACAGCATAACGGTGTGGTTTCGATCAAGTAGGCCTCTAAGGTTCATTATATGCGTTTTCAGTTCTAAAGTAAACGGTACCCGAACTGTCGCTGAGGACATCGATTCGGGGGAATATGGCCCTTAATTATACGGGGGTGAGAACCCCACGAAATATAAGGACCAAAATTCCGGAAATGAATTACGACACTATACGGAGGTGAAGACCCCACGGAGCGAAGTAATCATTTCACTTAAAGGGTTCTTAATCTAATGCAAATGGAAATTAAAAATTAATTTAATTAAAATTTTATATTTTCTTAAAAATTAGGATGCGAACCGGACTAAGGCTTAACTCCTTTAAAAAAGAGATCCCCAGCGGAGTCGCCATCTGTAGCGTCCCTTTTTTTTGAAAATATTTAAAAAACGGTTTAATGGTTCAAAAGTTCGGTAGGGTTTAAAAATTCGGTATCCCGAGAGACGACACCTGAAGAACAGGATGTCACTCCCATTAAAAATCCGCGGGAATATTTGAAAATTCGGTATTCGGGAAATGACACCTGAAGAACAGGATGCTACTCCCATAGGAAAACCATTTTAATTTTAAAAATCAGTTAATCGGTTGGAGTCGCCATCGATCTTTCAAAAAGGTGGATCGAACACCGAGAAAACAAAAACCAGAGATGGGTTCGGGAGTTGGTTGCGTTTGGGGAAGGATTAGCACCCCCATAACGCCCAAGAATTGGTACCTAAAGGTTCCCATCGTAATTTTTAAGAAAATAAAAAATTTAAATTAAATTAATTTTTAATTAAAATATATACCCTAATATCCACGACGATTCAAAGGAGATAACACCCGAAGAACGGGATGCTACTCCCAATAGAATACCTCGGGATAATATATTCTAAAAAAAAAAAGTATAATAAAAACATTTAATCGAATTACGATAATATGAACCAAAATAAAACATATAATAATAATAAATAAAAGAGAAAGTTTAAATATATATATATATATATATAACTTCTACTGTCAGTAACGATAATAATAATTTATAACAGTAATATTGATGGAAACTACAATACTATGTATATAATATGAAAATATAATATTTATATATTTATGATAAAATGGCGGTAAAGTAAAAATAATAATAATAATAATAAATAAATAAATAGAAACTACACGTAATAATAATAATAAAAATAATATAATAACTTTATATTATATATGGTAACTATATATAATATTATATATGGTATATTATGAGTAAAATATGCACATAACTATATATAGAAGTTTTTGTATAATCACATAAATATGTTAAGGAATAAATTAGATTAAAAATATTAACAATTACCTTAATATATGTATTATAGATTTAATATATAATAAGTAAATACCATATATATTATATGCTAAAAAATATGTACATAATATATTTATAAATACGTAACATAATATATATATATAAATAATATATAATTATAATAATAATATTAGGGGTTAAATCTGCAAGAAAATAGAAGTTATTAGACCCGAAATTGATAAAATAGGGACTGAAATTGAATGTTGAGCAAACTGGGTTGCCGAACTGTGAATGAACCAGGAATGCAGGGACCAATAGCGTAGTTTTCCCATTTTTTCGGGTAGAAGCGCCGGTCTCGGTTTCGAACCGGGTCGGTGTGCGGGTCGGATGCTTAAACGGCACCGTTTTGGGCCCAATAATCCGGCACCAAAATGGTGCCGTTTGGCCATAAATATAAATGCCTTTTTGGGCCTAATTTCTCACTTGTCTTCTTCTTCAGATAAATGAAAAGAGAAAGCTCTCTGGTTTTTTCTGGGAAACGTCCGACCACCGCCGGCCGCCGCGCCGGCGGTGAGAAATCGACAAAGGAGACAACTTTTCGAATCTTCTCGACGAGGGGATCACGAATCCGGCGCTGGATTTTCGGATTGAGGCACGTACGAGCCTAAATCTACAAGATAAGATCTCAATTTCTCTTTTTTTTCTACCTTTAAATTTTGCTCCAATATGCTTCCGATCTCTCTGTTTCTTCTTCCTTGTTTGGTGTGAATATTCGAGTGCTTGTGGATGATTTCGGCTCGAAATATATATATTTTTTATTGATTTTTGCTGCCGGTTGTAACCGGTTGTTACATGGCTCGAATGGGTTTATATACCCATTTTACAGTGGTATTTTAATGAAATAAAATGAGATTTTATCTCCTTAGATCTGTAAACTAGATCTAATAATTTGCTCTTCTTTTGCAGGTGAAATGACCAAGGCGGTGGAGCATGTTGAAGCGGTGGCCGGCCGAATGGACCAACGGACTCACGACACGTGGCACATAGGGCGGCGGCAGCTGCTGGAGGCAGGGCGGCGGCAGCTGCTATGGAGGCTTGCTAGGGTTAGGGTTGATCAGCATTAGGGTTTAGTTTGGGTTGGGGCTTGTATTGGTTTAGTGGGCTATTGGGTATATTGTTTTGTTGGGTTTGGGTATTTAGCTGAAATGGGTTATTACAACCACCGGCAAATCCGAATAAGAAACAAGCATGGGCGGAGTCATATGCATATATGGGGTGTCTCTTAACACCCTAAAAATTTTGGAAAATTATATAATTTTTTATATAATTTATATATAAAAATTAAAGTATATATAATTGATACCATTTTATAAATAATTTGATATGGCTTTGATAAATCTTGTTCAGGTAAACGGATCCTATTCTATTTTGCATAAATGTAATTTTATCCAAATTTCTTATTGTTTACGAATTTATAATTTCAATCATTCTTTATTTATGTGGTTTTGACACTTTTCATTTGATGTTTACATACATATCACTTGTGAATTTGATTTTAGCTCCTTCTTTCTCTAAAAAGATGCTTAATGTCACTCTCGCTGATTTGTAAAGTATAAACTTCTACCGCATAACATAAATAGTTTGTGTTGCTTTTCTCACGATGAACATGTTAAAAACAAATTAGATTAGTTTGTGTTGCTTTTCTCACGATGAACATGTTAAAAACAAATTAGATTGATCTAAATTCTCATCCAATCGGTATTATACTAAATTATTAGTTTGATACTTATTCTTTTTTTTTAAGGATCAACTCTTATGATTAAAGGTGTTTGAACAGATGCTCGATGCACCTTCATTGTAAATGGATCTAATCGATGTCACTTTATTCAAGAATCAGTTATTATCGTAATAAATATTAAGTTTTATGCTATCAGTTTTGTATCATTTCTATTTCTCTTACTATAGTTTATATAAATTTTATAGTCACCATTTGTTAATATATTTTAGAAGAGGGCCTTAAAAATTAAGGAATATCATGTAACTCTTTGCTTCTTTAAACATTTTTTTTAAATTTAATATAATACTGTAATTCTACTCTTATCATTTTATTTATAATTTACTTTTTGAATACTTTGAAATGAATACTGATATAATTTTCTAGAATTATCTCAAGAGTTTAATATTAATAGATTTATTGTAATATTGTTAACAATTCTTACAGATCAAAGGTGTAAAGTTAATTAGTTTTTTTTTGTTTCTCTTTTATTTTTGTGGCATACTTCCATCTAATCTAATTTTGTGTAGTGGTTCTCATGATAATTTGTATTATCTATTTTTTTTTTCAATATCAATAATA
The DNA here is from genome assembly GCA_035048815.1 of Abelmoschus esculentus. NCBI lineage: Eukaryota > Viridiplantae > Streptophyta > Magnoliopsida > Malvales > Malvaceae > Abelmoschus > Abelmoschus esculentus. The sequence goes on from JAUCBN010000005.1 coordinate 18,871,431, forward strand.
TATATATATTTTTTGAGAATTTAGTTGATTATATTATCTTAAAGATTCTGTTAATCTGTATAAAATCTTAAGATAATAGTTAATTGGTAAGTTCTAAATTAGGTGTCTTATAATTTATCAATATTTCTTTTTCAATTTAAACTTCTGTTCTACAAGTAAGATACGCACAACTGATTTATATGCATTATACCTTTGGTTTGATCTATTAATATTGTCATGGGTGCTTAAATAATTCATACCTTCTAAGACTATATTGTTACATGTTAGACTCTTAAACTATTTGAATCGCGCGATTTTAGTCGATGTTTTAGACAAACGATTAAATCAGTTTGAAAACTCGCTTAAGAAGATCAAACTTCCAAAGGTACTAAGAACTCTGAATCGTTCTAGTGGAAAGCGAAATATAAGTCTGACAACTTAAAGAACAGCTGAGAGAATTTTTAGATTGAATGCTCTGATTACTCAAAGATAGGCCGAAGAGACCTCTATTTATAATTGATTCCTTTTATATTCGACGGTTCCCACTGATTTACATCGATGACAAAGATCAATTCTCACCAACCACAATGACATAATTCTAAGAATATTCCCTGTTAATTAAGAAAATAAATTATAGTACATATGAAAAGCTTTGTATAGTCAAACTAAATATCTTCTAGAATTATTTATGGATAGAGTCTGGTTTGGTGATGCCTGTAAGCCCAAAATCTCTCTAATAACATTACCCTCAAAATAAAACTTCAACCTCTAAACCTTAAATTAGTTTATATATTATTTTTATTTTTTTATTAGTGATATTAGTTTATATATTTTATTATTATTTTTATTATTTATATATATATGTACTATTAAATACTATTATTAAAATAATTATTATTATTTACATATATAACATATTTATTATTACTCGTTATTAGTATTATAATAATTGTTTATATATATTTTTATTATATAATATTATTTTATGTACAATTAAATATTATTAAAATAATAATTTTATTCGGAAAAAAATCATTTTTTATTTCAATCGAATAACGGGTTTAAGTTTAAATTCTTATAAGTAAAATAAAAAAAATATTATACTAGCATATGTGTAAATATATTACCTTAAAAAATTTGTGTTTATTCCTAGAGATCAAAATCCAAAAAAATGTATATATTATTTTAGTTGTTTTATTTTTACATCATATTTTATGTTAAAAAAAAAGACAACTAAAAATGTTTATCGTTTTATGAACATATACTTTTTATTTTGGGTTTCTCTATTATTATTATTATTATTATTATTATTATTATTATTATTATTATTATTATATCTAATACTATAAATAAATAAAATATATAAAAACCTATTTTTATTTAATCCAGAATATATTAATTAAATACTATAAGCCCAACAGTTTATATTTATTCAGTCCAAACTTACAACCCATAACAGAATAATAAACATAAGCCCGAATTGAAATAATAATTCAACCCACATTTCTTTAATTATTAGTCCACATGTTTAAATAATTAGCCCATTACATGAGCCCATAAACCTTAGCCCAATCTGCCTAAACCCTAAGAAACCCTAACAGCTTCCCTTGTCTTTGCGCAACCGCCTCAAGATCGTTGGATCAGATCTCGATCCAACGATCACGATTGATCCGAGAGAAGCTTCAAGATGATCTCACGCTCCTCAGGCGCCAACTGTTGGCTTCCCTACGCGCGCACGTGACTCGCACGCACGAGACCATTGAATCCCCCAGATGCCTCTTCACCTCCTCCGACGGACGATCGTTGACCGATTGTTTCTCTATGATCACTTTCTTTCTCCGATTACTCGTACAATTACAACACATACAAACAAACAAAAAACCCACAATGAATGTCATAAAATGTACAAGGAATCAAGCCAAAATATCAAAAATCAGAAAGGTATTGCAACCAAAATTCAGAGAAGCATTTCGACCGAATATCAAAGGCACACCAACACATATCAAACAATTCCAGAGCAGCAAACATATAACATCAACCAATCAGAAAATTATTTTTCTTTTGTATTTCATGTAATATTTGGCTATAAAGGCTAAAGAAAAACGCAATGTAAAGGGATCCCCTAAACTTTTCGAATCAATACAAAGAACAAACCTTCAGAGGTAGAATCCTCTCTTTTTTCCTTTTTACATGCATCAAAATAAAAAGGAATAGTTTTTTTTGTTACCTTCTTCGTCGGGCCATCTTCCATTCTTTCCGATTCCTCCGGTGACAAGCCTTGACCATTGCGTCGTTAGTGAACCGAGAACGAAAGAGTAAGGAGGGTTCGTGTTTTCTGTTTCGATTTTCAAAGGGGAAAAGGGTTTCTTAGATATGTTTTTTGTACTAAAAGAAGTATTTTTTTTGTTTCGGTTTTGGAAAAGAAAGGAAAGGAAGTTGTTTTCATTTATTTGGCTTTCGAAATAAAAAAAGGGAAAACATTTTTCTTCAATGAGAAATGCGGTGGTTCCATGGGTGGAGCTGAAGAACATTCATCTTTGTTCTTCAAGCTCTAGGTTTAGTGAAGAAAAAGAGAGAGAATCCCTCATGTTTTAATTTCTTTCGCTTTGAAAAATGAAAGAAGTGGATGAAATTTCTTTTTTGTTTAAGTTTTATACTCCGATCCTCATTTTAAAAGGGTTTATTTATATTATAAAACCTCCCGTGTCTGCTGAACTACCTCCCCAGTCCTTCGAACTTTCTTTTTTCTTTTAATTTCGTCCCGATTTCAAAGCTAATCCCTTTTCAAAATGGCTTTTTTACCTAAAGGTCTTTCTGTGTTTTAAATTTAAGCCCCTCCTCGTTTCGAAATAATGACCTGAGGACTTCGATCTTTCCAAATCCTTTCAATTTGGTTCCCAATCTGACCATATTCACCGTTTAAAAATGTTTTTTTTTATTTTTAAGCTCCTCCGTGTAATTATAGTTACTTTCAGGTCCTCCCTCGCTTTAGAATAGCGTTTTGAGGGTTTGAATGTTTTTAAATCTTTTCAATTCAGTCCCTTCTAGTGTCTTTTTTTTTGTTATTTTGGTCTTATGATTATTTTTAACTATTCTGCCATGCATTTGTACTTTATGAATGTTTATATTATATCATATTTTATATATATGTGTATTTTATTTTGTTATTCATATATTTGTATTTTATTTTTGTCATGCATATTTTATTTTATTGTTCACATATGTAATCATTTTGTTTATATTGTTGTATCTTTTTTGCTTAAGAATATACCACTTTAATTAATGAACCTAATAATACTTCTTTACGTCGTAACGGGTCCGTCACCCGGTGTATCGGTGGCGGTGTATGCGTTTACCTTCGAGTAAAGATACGATAAAAAATAAAATTTGAATTCGAACCGTAAAAAATCTTAATTTAAAGGTCACTTTAATTCCGAAAAATCCAAAAATTTAATTAAGCGGTTATTTTGATAAAGGTCCCAATTTTGGGCGGTTTTTAACGTTAATACCGTTTTAAATCGTAACCGACTCTCGATCCTAATTTTTAACGAATCTCTAGTTTCCCGGTGTTCGGTCTACCAAAAGTGATCTGTGGCGACTCTATCTTTTTTTAAAAAATCACTTTCCAAACCTTTTTATTTTTAAAATCATTTTTAAAATCCTTTTCTAAAATTTTAAACCTTAATTCAAAATTCCCTTTTCAAAATCTAAATCCCTAAATTAAAATCTCAATTTTTACCCCTAATTTGAAAACCCTAATTTTAATTTCTCCCCTTTTAATCAAAATTCTCATTTTTCAAATCAAAACCCTAATTTTCTAATTTCAATTTTAATTTTCATTTTTTCTAATTTTTCAACCATTTCCACTAGTACCCTTTTTACATTTCCCTTTTTTATCACTTAACACTTATTATTGTTAAAATATTTTTTAAAAAAAGGATTGCTACAATATATATTATATATTATTATTATTATATGTACTATTAAATATTATTATTAAAATAATTTTTATTATTTATATATATGACATATTTATTATTATTTGTAATTAATAGTATTGTTATTAGTATTATAATTATTATGTATATATTTTTATTATATATATTTTTATTATTATTATATGTACTAATAAATATTATTTACATATACAACATTATTACTTATTATTAATAATATTGTTATTAGTATCATAACTATTGTTTGTATTATTATATGTACTACTAAATATTATTATTAAAAATATTATTATTAGGCTATAGGATTAAGTTATAAATTTATTATATAGGCTATATGGTTAATTTATTACTTATTACATATATAATATATTTTCTATTATTTATTATTATTATTTGTTATTAATATTATATATAGTACATATTATTATTATTTGTTTAAATTATTATGTTTTTAAGCAAAAAATAGACTCTATGGTTAAATTATAAATTTTTAAGAAAAAAGACACATTATCTACAAAAGACGAGCACTTTTACCTTTTGCCCCGTGTCTTGACTTTAAGGACTTTTTACGCTTCGGAATGTTTCGTGCCTCACTTTTTTAAAATTATCGTACTTCATCCTGCATGTGTTGGGATCGGATCTAAAGTTGAGAAAATAAGAGTTAATTTATTGCGAAAGCTCTTGACTGAAAAGATCCTTCAAGTCTTTCATCGTTATTATTTTTTTTTAATTTTTGTTTTCTCTCTCTCCATCCAGAAATTAGCAATTATTCTAAAAAGAGTCTTAGCATGTAAAAATGCGCAAATTGAAGGTTAAAAAGAGGGGCGTATTCGGTTTGGTTTCGGTTTTATTTAGTAAGCTATTTTAGTAACCACTGATTTCGGTTCGGTTAACTTTGATTTTTAATTTTTTCATATTAACGTTAATTTCTAAAAGAATTGTATTTTATATTGACAAAATAGCTTTATTTTATAACTTTTAAACATTAAAAGGTAAAATTTTAAGATATTTTTCATAAATATTTATTAAAAACTTATTTTTAAGTAAAAATATAAAAATTAAAAATACATCTATAGTATTTTAAGTATAAAATATATATTTTTATATAATTAAAAATTAATCAAAAATTCAAATTCGAATTAATTCGGTTAACCACGATTTATAAATTTATAAACCATAATATCTTCGGTTTTCAGTTTTGCGCTTAACAATGCTCGGCACTAGTTCAAAACATAAAGAATTATAACATTTTGGGTGGCCATTACTGTTACTTCTATTTTATTTTTGGGATTCTTTCCACAACACTGAGGTTGTTGATTGCAAGATGCAGAAAGTTTGGATTATATAATTTTTTATGTAGGCTGGTGCTTTGATGGTTGTGTGAGTATTAGTAAATAAAGTGGTATCGTCTCCCAAACGGTCACTGAGATTTAATCTACTTAGTTACAATGGTCTTAGTTGTTTCTTACGGTTTTCATAAATCTTGTTCATGTAAAAGCATCCTACTCTTTTCAGTTTTGTATTTTACAAAAATTATTCAATTTTTATTATTATTTACGAAATTATAATTTCAATCGCTTGATTAGTCAAAGGTGTAAACTTGATTAGATTTTGTTGCTTGTCTTTTTTTTTTTACATATTTTCATCTAAGCTGATTTTTATTTATTGTAATTCTTACGATGACTCGTACCATCTTATTTTAATATTAGTAACATATATTGTTCCTTTAACAAATTTAATGATCATATTATCTTGAAGATTCTGTTAATCTATATAAAATTTAAGTTCTGAATCAAGTATGTCTTATAATTTATCAATATTTATTTTCAATTTAAATTTTTTTTCCACAAGTGCCCATAGCACAGGTGATTTATATGTATTATATATTTGAATTTAAATTTTTATATTGTATTTATCTTTTGCTTTATACCTTTAATTTATCTAATGTTGTCATGGGTGTTTTAGTTTCTTCGGTGGTTCTTTGTGTAACACCTTAAAAATCGGGTTAATAAAATGATTCGAATAATTCATAAATTAAATTAAATCATGTGACATATGGATTAAAAGTAAGGGAATAAATTAAATTAAGCGAGAAATTTGGAGTTTGCATGGGAAAATAAGAGTTCTCTAAACTACCCCATATAATAAACTAAGTCTAGTTTTGGCAAGAGGGCAAAATGGTCCTTTCACCCTCATTAATAGGCAAACAAAATTCAACCCATTGTTTCTTCTCCATTCTCATTTCACGTGAGAAGCAAAATAGAAAAGGGAGAGAAAGAGTTCTTGAGGGAAGCCATTGAAGGCAATCTTTGGAGCTTTGCATGGTCGATCAAACCCACTAGAAAATCGAATTTAAAGGCTTCGGTAAGCTTTTTTTTCCATAACCAAGATATTGGAAGATGATGTTCTTGAATTTTTGAATGATTCTATGATTCTTCTAAGTTAAAGTTTGGTTGTTAGAAACTTTATTTTAGGACTTAAATTGCTTGGGTTTAGTTTGAGAAGCTTGAGCAAATAAGTAAGACGCCTAGAATTTGGGTTTTTTGTAAATGTACTATGTGGGTTAATTGATTTGATAATATGATGAAATTGAGGATTAGTTGATGTTAATTTCATTCTTGGTATACTGAAAAATCATGAGATTAAGATGGGTTATGAATTAAGATCATGGAATAAAGGTTAGCCGAAATTGCCTAGAAAATGCCTTTTCGAGTAGCTATCTTTGAAAAATTCCATCGGTAGGATTTGTTGGATTTAGGAGATGAAATTTTGAAGTATAATACTTTCATATATCTAGTTTAAGTAAAAATTTACGGAACTTCGATCAAAATTTTTTAGAGAAAGTTATAAGCGTTTTCGTAGGGGTTGTTCGAACAGTTCCGAATCTGGACAAGTCTGATTCGAACGAAAATTGGTACTGATCGGGAAAGAATTAAAATGTGAGGTTAAATTTTTCTTGTAGATGATTCTCTTAGCTTTCTAACGATATAAAATGAGCTTAATTCGGACATGTGAGCTAGGAGATATGATCGAATTACGAAAGAGTAGCAAAGCTGTCTCTAGAGAATAAATGAGAATATTTATATTTGTTAAGCATATGATTGCTCGAATTAAATAATTTGGATATGTTCTAATGAATTGCTATATAATTATAGTTTGCTAGAGAATCCGAGAGAAGAGAATATTGAAGAAGAGGAAAGGATCGAGTAAGCTAGGAAAAGAGGCAAAGGAATCACGATCTACAATCCTTGAGTTGCTTAGAGACTTTGTGAGTGCGGCAAACCTTAGGGTTAGGACTAGGTTCTAACTATCACTTTTGTTAATTGATTCGTCATGTAAATAGACTAATCTTATATTCGGTAAAACGGGAAGGAGGATTAAATGTTAAATGACTTGCGTGATTGTCATGATTGTATATTAGATGGCTAAACTAGAATAGTACATTTGCATAGCTCGGAAATGCCGAGGTAAGTAATGACATGCGGCGACGGATATCAAGTATGTGAGTCATGCGTGAGGTATGTTTACTATGATTCAATCATTCGTTTGGTAATATGATATGCATGTTTTGAATAGCATAATGTATGCTTTTTGATATGATAGCATGATATATGCTTGGATTGGTAGCATGACATGTGCTTTTATTCTGATAGCATGACATGAACTCTTTTGTTGTTAACATGTTATGAACATTGGTTATGATAGGAAACTTGGTTAATACAAATTGAAAGATCAAATGTATAAGAAATTATGATTGAGCCTTGGTTGATAGTTGGTCATAGGTAGTACGGTATGCCTAGGGTCTGAGATCATTTGTTAGTACTTTAGTACTTCGGTTCAGTACTTCGGTACTTCTGTTCGGTACTATGCTACCTTTGATTGGTAGTTAGTCACCATTTGTTAGATACCGTGGGTATCTTTTGTTAGTGCCCTTGTGATACTCCTGTCAGTGCCTTCGGGGTACTTTTGATGTAACGACCCGGATTCGGATCCGAGTGTCAGGTTAACTTGAGAGTTATGAGTTTTGGTTTTGGTCTCGAGTTTAGTGGTTTTGGGCCTCGGGTTTGTGTTGTTGGGCCGGTTGTCGGGCCTTTAGCTTGTTTGGGCTTAGGTGTTGTTGGGTTAGAGTGGTTTAGTAAGGGGCTTTTGGGTCTTTTTCTCTTTATGGAAGACAAGAGATGGTGGGGTGGTGTGTGTGCTGCAGAGAGTGTAAGAGAGTGAGGTCAAAGAGGGAAGCTTTTCTCTTCATCTTCTTCATCTTACCTTAAAAGAAGAGTGAAAAAGGTTGGATCTTGTTGGTTTTGCTGAGGAATCACGTTTCGTGTCAGAAGGGTAAGTTTTAGAGTTGTTATCGATCTACAAAACAAGGTATGAGTTGTTTGGTTTGGTGAAAAAGAGAGGGTATGTGGGGAATCCGGGATTGATGTTTGGAGGGTTGTTTCTGTGGTTTCAGGATGCTTTTAAGAGTTAGAAACATCCATAGAGTATCTAAGAGTTGGTTTTTAATCCCTTTCTTGTAGAGAAGAAGTTGGAGATCCATTATCAAGTTTGGGCAAAGAAAGAGCTTGGGAGAGTGAGTTCGGGTTTGGTTGCTGTGCTTGCTGAGGTTGGTACTCCCAACTCCTTCTACATCATTCCAATTCATGGCAGATTGCATGACATGTAGAGATAATCATGCTTGTATGTTGTTTTTGCTTGGTTGCTTGAAATGGGTCTTTAATGGTGAATTTCGGATTAATATGGTTAAGGACTGGAAATTGGTGTTAAAACTCTTTAAACATCATTAATATTGGGTAGAAACTCTTAGGGATCGATTGGATTAAGTTTGGGGTTGAAAATCTAGAATTTCTAAGTGCAGAACCGTCCTTAGTGCAGGGGTATCGATACTCGGGTTACCGGTATCGATACCAGTGTGAGTATTTTGGCTTGTTGTCCAGGGGTATCGATACTTGTTTCGATACTGTGGGTTCCAGAAAGTTTTTGTATCGATACCTGTATCGAAACAGGTCCTCCCCTTTTTAGTTGACTTTTGGAGTTGGTCAACGGTATCGATACTGGTTTCGATACCTGTGTTTCGATACCCTCTTTGGGTGGGTATCGATATAGGGTGTTTCGATATCCTACTTAAGGGTATCAATACCCCTGTGTGTTTTGGCTAAGTTGGGTAGAATTTAAGGCTTCGGTGATCTTAATGAATAAATACTTAATTTAAAAGCTATGAAATGAATTGTCGAACTAAGTTAAGGTTATAACTCCGAAAGACTAAGTGAGATAAGACTTTATTATATCTTGTTGTGATGAGATCCTAGGTGGATCGTTTGTGTGGCCGAGTCTTGTGTGTTGGAATCCGGATATCCATAAGTGTTGCAACATGTTGAAGACCATCCGATGTAACATGCCGGGTGATGATTGAAGACTTTTATTCCGAGTGTTGGGCGGCCTCACTCGAAGATGTTCGATGTGACATTCCGAGCATAGGGTTGGTTGGGTGGCCTCCACCCTTTTCCGAATGTTGGGCGGCCTCGTTCGAAGATGTCCGATGTAACATTCCGGGCATAGGATTTGAGGGCGGCCTCAATCCTGAGTGTAGGATCCCGATGCTGCGTGGACGCGGGCCTCACTCTTGTGTGTTGACTTATATGACTGTATAAGCTGTGTGCGATAGTATACACTCAATTATGCCATGTGTTAGGCAAGCATGCTAGACCTTCATACCATGCATGTGATTTATATGCCATGCTTTACTGCTTTGATATGCATGATGTTGGCCGAGTTTGGCGTATCCACTGAGCTTGTGTGGCTCAGCGTTCGAAATCTGTTTCCGTGCGTAGGTTAAGTGAAGCAGGTCCCGTGGAGCACCATCAAGGTTTGGATTTCAGCATCGACTTTGTGTCAGGGTACAGTGATAGATTTAGTGGGCTAGTACTTTGTCAGACCTATATGTATTTTTGTAATTCCATCATTTTAATTGAGTCAAATGTCTTAAATGAGTTTGCAGTATTTTGGAGCTCCAGTCATTTTAAATTATTTGGGCTTTTGTTTTAAATTAAATGGATTATATGGATCGTTTTTAAACTTGAATTGACTTTATTATTGGACTTTCGATGGAAATTTTGAAATATAGGTTTTGGGCCGGAGGCCCATTGTGACATCCGGGTTGGGTGTTACATTTGATGACTTGCTTACCTAGTCTAATTATACCAAGACATCATTTGAAACTAATCTGAAAGATTAAAAAAATTAAGATATTACTATTAAGCATTTGATAAGATATTGCTATTGAAGCAGTTGATAAGATATTGCTATTGAGCATTTGGTATGATATTGCTATTAAAGCATTTGATAAGAAATTATTATTAAGCATTTAATAAGATATTGCTATGGAGCATTTGATATGATATTGCCATTGGGTATTTGATAAGTTAGTGCTATTAAGCATTTGAATAAGAGTTGTCATTGAGCATTTGAGCATGAAATTGTCATTGAACATATAGTTTGTGAAATTGGTTTGTATGCTAGTGGCATGATAAGCATGATAACATGATACAAATACAAGCATGAAAAGTATGATATTCCTTGCATATTTGATTAAATTGTTATCATGGACTTGATTAATTGCTTATTTGGTGCATGTTACTTATTATTTGATTTATGTCTAAATTGTTAGACTTAGGGCTACCTCACTAAGTACTTCGTAAGTACTTACCACCGTTTGTTTCCTCCTTCCCAAAACAATAGGTTATCGAGTCAAGGAGTTGGATTGAGTTCGATTCCGAGCAAGCACCACAAGCGAGCAACATATGGTATTTTGTAATTTTTTTAACTTCTAGATTATGGTGGCATAGTGTACATATCATGCATTTTGATTTGTTATATGGTTTGTACATATGGTTATTTGATCTTTTGGTTTGTAAGTCATAAGACATGATGAACATGATAGGCTAGCTTTACATCTTTTGAGATTGGTTTATGTTTGACATATAATGACTTTTGACATATGCATTCGGTATGAGAGGTATGAAACTAAATTGGTAGGCATATTTGTATGCCTTAAAGTTAAATAGTCTTAGACTAGTTATAATGGTGAATATGGAATGGACAAGGTTTAAGACTAGAAAGAGTCTTGGAATAAATGTTTAATCAAAGAATTGATATCTTGTCTTTGGTTGCCCATACAAATAAGTATTGCCCCATAGGGTAGTATTATGTTTGTGTTGGTTGTCATTGTATAAGAACATGGCATAAAGGTCATCTTGAAGGTCGATTGGCATGGACATTAGCTTGGTAATGAAATGGTTAAATGGTTAGAGTTGAAGTTGTCATTTGCTACATAACAAGTTAAAAATTGTTCCCTAAAGATTAAGGATGGTACGAGACCATATAGATGGTCTTTTGGTTAGCATCTAAGTGCCTTAGAAGTGATAAACCTGTCATTTCGAGCAGGGGTATCGATACCATCCCCATGAGTATCGATATCCCCTTGTTAAAGGTCCTTTGGTCCGATACCTGGTTCGATACCAGGCCTCCCAGTAACGAAATGGGATCGATGCCTGGTTCGATACTAAGCATGGCAGTTTGCTCCTAACCTTAAGTCAATAAGTCACCAGGTCAACACCATTAACCGGTATCGAACTAGGGTTCGATATCCCTGTTCTGATACCTCTGTATGGGGGTATCGATACCCCTAGTCATTTTTGGCCCAACCATTTAAATTAAGTTAAAATTTAAAAATGAGATCCAGTATTAGACGAATTATGATCGAAAAATAAATAAGACCAAGATTAATTGATAAATGAACCAAGTTTGAAGTTGGAAATTGAGATATGTGTAAGAATTGAAAAAGTTTTAAAATCACCCGATAATTGATAAAAAAATTTACTCGTAATGTTATACAAAAGTTTTAAATTGGCCCGTTATTTGATAAATCAATATACTTGAAGTGTTATACAGTTAAACGAATTGTCTTGGTCTTGATTATAAGTTCGGGTTTGAGAGTTTCGTCGACGCCCCCGTCTCCTAACCCGGGACAAAAGTGTCACACTTTGATCTTCCTAAATTTATCCGATCTTGCTGTTAATGAATTTGATTGTTTACGATAATGGCCACCCAAAATGTTACATATTTTGTTGTCTTTATTTAGCTTCTAATTTTTATTGTTTTTAATTTAGTCCTTTTCACTTTACGTATATTATATATTATTATCATATATTATTATTATTATTATAATTAACGTACGTTATATTTATATTTTCTTTATTGAGATTAATATATGTGTATTATATTATACCATATATTGTATGTATATTATATATTATTTTATGACATCAATATTATATAAATTATTATATATATTTATATTATATTATATATTAATTATTGTTATATGTATATATTATAATATAACATATATATGTTATAGCGTGTATGTTATATATATTATTTATGTAACACATATTATATTATAGTATTATACTTTTATTATATTGCATGTTATATATATATATATATATATATCTTTTAATGTTATAAGTATTATCGTATAATATTACTTTTACATTACTTTTATTATACTTTTACTGTATTGCATGTTTTAATGTTATATATTATTTTTATTATACTAATTGTATTATACTATTATTATTATATGTATTTATTTAATATTTATATTTATTATATTATATTATATGTTATTTTATGAAGTCTAACCTATTAAAGTGACTGGTAACGATTTTTTTTTTTTTTAATTTTACCATATTTTGTTAGGAGTGACACCCTGATCTTCCTATGGTGTCATCTCCTTTGATACCATTTTTAAATATTTTTAATATAGTTTCAACAACCTTGATTATATTATATTATTATTTTTTAAAAATATTTTAGTGAGATTGTATGATAATATCTAGTGTTTACTCTTAGCCTTTTGAAATTACACATTATACGTACAAATTTGGCTTAACCATCAAATGGGTGTCCAAACTATACATTTTTCAGTTAATTATCCAAATTAATTTTCGGGCCAAATAGGTGTCTAACATTTTATTTCGTAACTCATTTAAGGTTCTCCCTTAATTTTCACCGTTAAAAAGATATATGTCATCTACTAAAAATTTAAAAATTATATTTAAAATAAAATAAAATTACTTAATTCATATAAATTCTCTAAGTTTTTTAAATTTCACAAAACAATCCCGAATTTCAAAATCTCGATTTAAGTTAATTTCGTCATTGATTGTCATGTCGTCGTCCATTGCATCTGTCGTCGGATCTTTATGACCACTGTGCGAAACGTTCTAATTATCAAATGGTTCCTTCGAAACGATTCACGTCGAACAAAGGTAGGACAGACGATGAACAACGTGTGAGTTGATTGGTGCGAGAAAGGTACTTCATTTTGTCATGCCGGTTGAACCTGTGATGACCAGATAACCACAACACAAGTCATGTTATATGATACCCAAAATATCACAGATAATAGATTGATTATGTTATTTGTTATCTCAATTCTTAAATACAAATAAAAAAGACAATATAGTACAACAAAGTAGACCCGGAATTTACTCCGTAAATGATAAACCCTATTATTAACTAAAGTTTTAACGGTTTAATTAATAGTTATATTAATTAATTAATTATTATTTTTAACGATTTAATTAATAATCATATTAATTAACAATTACGGTTAATTATGTATCCCATGACTTTAGACAGTGGGGACAAGTAATTCAAGTCGTTTCAAGTCTAAGACATGATTACCTACTGTACATGTATGAAACTTGTGATCCTTCATAGAATATTATTGAGCAATGGGTCCTATCTTCTGGGCGATAATATTGAAGTATACAACTTTGGAAATTATTTTTTTAAATAAAAAATAATTATTTGATTAAAACAAAAATATAGACCGTTGTGTATCATTTCAAGTAAGATAATAAAGTTTATTTAAAGGGATCTTTTATAAATTCTTATTCTAATTTAAAATTTTATTAAGGGGGGGAAAGATTTTAGAAGAAGAAAGAGATAATACTTTTAATAGGTTTATAATTAATGAATTAAAAATATGAGATAATAAAAATAAATAATTTAATCAATCGATCAAATATATTTATTTTATTTAAAAAAATTAAAGGAAAAAATATTATAAAAGTTATTTTTATTATTTAATATTTTATATATTTTTAATTTATTAATAAAATATATTACATATTTAAATTTAAATAAATATCATCTATTTTTTATTGAAATCATTCGTTATTATGTTATTTAATAATTAAAATCATATAATAAGGTTCATAAACCTTATACCCAACTTATGTTAGAACCACCCTGCACGCTTACATCTGCAAAACTCCACTCAGTACTACCTCACCACATAAATTCCAAAAGCAAAATACTTAATAATTGAGGCATGGGATAGTGCTGATCTCTTTAATGGTCTTGTCAAAGGACATTTCAATTTCAAAAGCATATCTTTTTAACTTTGCAAATTTCCAACCAAAACATTTCAAAAGTAAAATAATAATACTATTTATTTATTTATTTTTATATTGAAAGTTTACGATAATAGACCCAATAGCGGATCCAAAAATATATGTGAAGAGGGCTATCAGGGGCGGAGTCATATTATAGTTGAGTGAGACAATCGCCTCCCACCCCCAAAGATTTTTTTTACTTTTGTCCTCTTATTTAAATTCTTTTAAAAATTATTTTTTTTTTTATAAATTTGCCCCCTTCTTCTAAACATTTATGTTTTTCCTCTTTAACCTCAAATTTTGGCTCCGTCCCTGATGGCTACAATCAAAATATTTTTTTAAAATAAACATAAATCATAAAGATCTTAAAATTTTAAAATATACACAATCATAAAAATTTAAGAATTAATTCATAAAAATTTTAAAATCAAAATCAAATATATAAAATTTTAAAATTTTAAAATAAACTCGGATATAATTTATTTGCATCCGCCACTGATGGAACCTCACCCAAGTAGGCTCCAGTAAATTTATAATTTAATTTAATCCGTTCACGTAATCTAGAAAATTTTAAATTCAAATTTTAAATATTTGTATGTCATTTACGTCCAAAGATTACGACCTCAAAATAATACTCCTAGTCCTAGTCAACTATGACTGTTATTACTAAAGGATATTATTGGATTCGATATTCGATTAAAAAATATTTTTATTATTAATGGTTAATTTAATCAAATAAAAGAAATTATACTAATTTTAATAATTTTATACAAAAAATTTATAAATATTGGAATGGATGATTTTTTTTATAAATCAATCAAAGCGTTTAAATATGAATTAATAAATAAGTCGAAAAATGATGGGTTGGGAGCGATTGTTGCCCTTAGAAATGTAAACGCGCTGGATATTCGGATCAAGACATTTATAAGCTTACTGAGTGACTGAGGAACACACTAGAAACACATTAGGGTTTAGCTTGTGACTCACATAGAGACCCAATTATATATTTTTTAGAAGAGACAGGATCATTAATATTATATCAAAAAAAATAATTATTAAATTATATAAAATAATAATATTATATATCTTATCAAATATATTTCATTGTTGTTAATATATTAAGTAATTACCAAGATAAATATATGTGATTAAATTTTTAAAGAAAAGGAGATTTTAAATTTCAGATTCATATATACATAGAAGCAAGAAAAACAACCTTTTGTCTTAATTTGATTATGCTACTATTCGAAAATTTTGTGTATCGTAAATTTTTTCGTATAAATACTCTAAATATAAATAAGACATAAAATCAGAAAATATATTTAACATTTAATTAAATAATTATATTATTTTCATTTTTTAAAATAATTTAAAGTTGAACGTTTTATTTTAAATTTTAAATTTTTCTTTTTCTAAATCATCGTTGCATTTCAATTTTATATTTTGCCACCTGATCACAACTTATGTGAGCTGTGAAGACTGAAGAGTTAGCCCCAACTTTTAATTTACATGAGGTGTTAGAAACCCACCAGACAACTCAACGGTCAGATAAGTAAAATTCTACTCGATTTAAAAAATTGAATAATTTAGTTTGATTTAAGGTGAAAATATTTGACTCAAAATTTTATAATCTCGACTCGGAAAAAATTTAAATAAAGTTCGAGTTGTAAAATGGAAATTCGAATAAGTCAAAATTTTTAGTAATTAAAGGATTAATTTTTAAGTTCGAGACAAATCTCTAATTTTTTTATAATATATATGCATTCATATATAAAAATATAAAAAAATATTGCTACATGTGAAAAATATATATGCATATCTTATATGATTAGAGAAAATCATTAAATTAAAATCAAATTATACTATAACATGATAAATAATTATAATTAAATATTTATAAAAACTCAAAAACTCGACTCGACTCGAATTTCTTAAACTTGACTGAAACCGAAAAAATTCAAATAAAGTTTGAATTGTAAAATACGACTCGTTAACTCGAATAACTCAAACTTTTTTGACTTGATCGATCGAATACTCACTCATAACCAAGCCTTCAGACAAAAAGGAAACTGTTAAAAAGGTTTGTCAGATCCTTTCTGATAGTGGAAACATCTCAAAGTTTGTTTTTTTTTTAATTTTCCAGTCTGACAAATCAAACGATCTTTAACCAAAAGACAGGTTTTATGAAATTTCTACATATCTGTGTCTTAGCCACCCCAAGCCATGTGAGTGACAAATCAGTAGGGCCATGGCCAACTAAGCATCAGTATTAGCATATACCAAGTGGGACTTGTCACCTTACATTACATGTCTGATGTAAACATCATCTCTGTCATCTATGATCAACAGACACATCCAACAATCCAATTATGTTTCACAAGCTCTGAAAGTTTTCAAAGGAAGTATTCTCAGTTTTGATTACTAGTCTCAGATTCGAGTTTCGGATTCGGGTTTGTTCTCCATGAAAAGATGGCAACTGAAGCAGAAATCATTCCAGAACCAGTTTCTGTACTGGTAAAAAGTTCTTTCCTAGACTTCATATTTGTTTTGATTTGTGTTTCTGTTTCTGCATGGTTAGCAAACTAGATCATATGATGTTTCTCTACAAGGATACTGCAATTTCAGACCACAGAAACCAGACAGGCGACTTTAGTTAGCACTAGGTAACTGTTTTGATGTTCTAGAAACACTTCAAACATGATGATCTGTGAGTTCTTGGGACATAAAAGGCCAAAACAAAAGGTGATCTGGTCTGGTCTTTAAACTAGTTAGTTTTCAGGGCAAACATCCGATTTAGAGTCTTTACTCGCTTTTTCCTTTCGATCCGTAAGGTACAATGGATCTCTGAAGTTATAACCAGATTCATGAGAGTTGAGACCAATCTATTGTGCTTCACTGAAATTTCAGTCACTTTAATGGCCACCAAGATCTAGCTTTTTTCTTTTACTGTCGGAAACGAAACATATGCTCACGATTCTTAGACAAAACCTGTATAAAATTCAGATAAATTCTTAAGTCGAACCGGTTTATCGGAACCGACATAACTATCAGCATAAATGGTTTGCATATTCATGAGAAGAGGGTTCATGTCTCAAAAATATATCCACTGAGGTAGTAGTTAAATTCTTAAACTTGAACATGGTAGGTTAAGAGGTTAAGAATCTGATTCTGATATGACAATCCGACAGCTGACTTATTGTTGGAATGTAACACGGTGAGCTGCATATGCTTTGTTTTATGGTACAGCTGGATCTGTTTTTTGCAGAAATTAAGATTTGTTCAATCAGGAAAAGGAAACAATGAAAAGACATGAAAATAAATTACCAAATTTAATTTTGTTACCAAAGAAGCTTATTTTACCAGGGTATAAGAATGGAGATTTGTCCATTCTGTATATATGCAATTGAAAAGAAAAGAGCTTTATTATCTATGCAGAAAGCAGAAGAGGAGATTAGCAAACCAAGTCTGGATTTGAAGAAATCCGAAGGTGGACTCGACATGCCTGCCGGAACGTATGAAAGTTCGGATAAGTCGGAAAATATCGAGTTAGCCACTAATAATGGGGTTGAAACCTTGAATACTGTCTCTCAAGGGAATCCAGAGATATCCAAGGGTGAAAGATTTTCAGTATCACCTGAGGTTTCCAAGATTTCTGAGACTGGTGGAATGTCGGATCGTAGCACGGTTGATGACACTCCAGTTAAAGCTGACAAGATAGCGGAGCCGGAGGAGGAAACGATATCAAAGGTCCAGGAAATTACGAACAATGATTCTTCTCCAGAAGAGAAACTTGGGAGCATTGAAGAAGTAATGAGCCAAAATGCAGAGATTGAGTCCAATGAACAGGAGGCTAACTTAGATCTCAAGAAACAAGCTTCCGTTAGTAACCCGGATCCGATAATCGACAGCTCGAATGAGGCTAATGAAACAGTTACCAAGGCTGGTCACTCCAGTGATATTCAAGAGGAACTTGAAGATAAAAGCATTGAAGAAAAGAAAGACACCGAACCAGAGAAGCTGCCAGCCCTTGTGGAAAAGGGAGAGGGCACTGAAGTAACTGATCCGATTGAAACATCCGAGATCAAGGACCATGAAACAATCTCTGAAATCAGTGAGATTGCTGGGAAAGAGCTGCAAAATGAGAATCCATACCAGGAGGTTTCTAGCATACATGAACCTGCTGCTGAAGTGGGTGAGAAACTTGAAGAGGTAAGTCAAGCTACAATGGAATCAAGTCAAAGTTCCTTTATAAAGATTGTGCAGATTCAGATCAGAAAACCTTAGTGTGATTACTTTGTTCTTGTATGTTCAGTTAAAATTTTGTTACTCATGCAGGTGAGTAAAGAATCAGAAATTGAGGAACATCCTAAAGTTGACATCTCGAGCTCATCGGTTAGCGATGAAACCATGAAGGAAAGCATAAAGGAAGATGAAATCATCCCATTGAAGTCAACAGAAAAGGTCAGCTAATAAAAGAAAGACGATTTGGATCCGAAAAAAGTCTTCTTTTTTACCATTCTTAGTTCCTACCTTACTGGTTCAATGTTTTACAGGCTAGCTCTTCAACTGAGCTTGAGGACTCGATAAGGGATACCGAAGAAAAAACCTTAGTAGAAGGAAGCACCATTACTGATGAACTTGATTCTGCACTGGTTGCACCAGAAACAGAAGAGAAAAAGCAGGAAACATATGATGTTGTTCCCACTGAAGAAAGCAGTCTAGCAACGACCGGACAAAAAGGGGAAAGTGTAGATGGTGTGGACATTGGTGTGGAACCAGCAGATTCCTTGGTATCATGCGAGAAGGACAAGGAGATATCTAGGGAAGAAGATGGAATGCAGGATAAAGCTCCATATGAGCATTCAGAAACTCCTCTCCCACAAGAAACAGATGAGACACTAATGGAAAAGGCAGATAATACAACATTAGATGTTCCAAAAATAGAGTCCAAAGAGACAGGACCAGAACACATGCCTGGGGAATCATTTGCGCATACAGAACAGGAGACTGGAAAATGCATCTCTGTAGCAGAAACATTGAAAGATGAACAATCATCAGATTTAGGACTTGTGGAAGAGAAGATTGAAGACGGAAAGCCATTGGATGAAGCCACAGATTCGGGAGAAACCTCTGGTGTATGTGGAGATGATGAAAAGGTTATCCAAGAAGAAGTTTTAGCTGAAACTGAAGTGCCAAAAGGAGTCCCTGGTCAGATTTCTGAGGTCATAAACATGGACATACATGAAGAACAAAGTAAGGAAACAATCCCTGAACTGAGCAAGAGCCAAGCTGATGAAACCTTCACTGATGTTCAAAACCAAGAAAGTGAACAGAAGATAAATGAGGAACCGGAAGACAAACTAGAGGATGAACAAAAAGCAAACGAGGTTACCAAGACTGTAATCTTGTCTGAAGAGGTAAATATCATGTTTTTATCCCAAAGATGATAAATTTTGCTTCATATTTTGAAACATTTTTAACTTTTTATTGTTAGGTGGAAGATTACACTTCAGTCTCAAATGCATGTCTGAAGGAAGGAGACTCTAATGAACAGGTAGAGACGAAGAACTTGGAGGTTGAAGAACATTCAACCAAGGACCGAGAAGCACCACTCATAGTAGAATTGGAAGAAAGGAGACAAGATCAAGAGTCAGGAGACTCTGAAAGTGCCAACGGGGAACCAGAAGAAAAAATTAAGGACATTATTCATGAATCAAAGGAGAGTGACGAAACCGTGACAAAAGTTGGAGCTGAGACAAGCTTAGACAACAACAAGATGAATGAGGAGCTTGTGAATTTGATTTTGGTCCAGACGAGCCAAGAAACTAGCAAAAGTGATGCTGATCAAGAGATTAAACAAGTTGAAAATCCACCAGAAGAAGTGGAGAAAACAGAACCAGCATCTGAACCGGAAGTGAATGAAGCTGAACAAACCAAAGCTGTGCCTGAAACATCATCCGGATACCCTTCTGAAAGTATTCCAACTTCTACAGCCACATTGCCTTCCAAGGATGAAGAGATCGAAACTGCACACCCGAGTGAGAAGATAGGAGAAGAGATACATAAGTTTGCTGAAATTGTTAAACATGACAGCCCAATAGAAGAAAAGGAAGAAGAAAGCGAGCCTAAGGCTGTATCGGTAGAAACAACCATTGTTGATGAGGGTCTTCAAAACGAGGAACCAGAAGATCAAATTCAGACAACGACTTATAAGGATGACTTATCTGATTCAAAGCTAGCAGCAGAGATATGCTTGGAAAAGGAAGCTGTTGAAGATAGTAAGAAAGATGAAACAGGTGCTGCTCGGGCAATCGAAGTGGAGGAACCAAAGGATCAACCTTCAGCTTCAGCATTGACTGAAGTGGACCAAGAAACTTCTGTTGCTCAAGCTTCATTAGCTGTGGAATCAAGGGAGATTGAAACCTCTGCATTGCCTTCGGAGAAACATGAAACAATAGAAACTGAACCGCGAAAAGATGAGAGTCCAACAAAGATCCAAGAAGAAGAGATATGCTTGGAAAAGGAAGAGGTTGAAGATAGTAAGAAAGATGAAACAGGTACTGCTCGGGCTATCGAAGTGGAGGAACCAAAGGATCAACCTTCAGCTTCAGCATTGACTGAAGTGGATCAAGAAACTTCAGTTGCTCAAGCTTCATTAGCTGTGGAATCAAGGGAGATTGAAGCCTCAGCATTGCCTTTGGAGAAACATGAAACAATAGAAACTGAACCACCAAAAGATGAGAGTCAACCAAAGATCCAAGAAGCAGAGATATACTTGGAAAAGGAAGAGGTTGAAGATAGTAAGAAAGATGAAACAGGTGCTGCTCGGGCTATCGAAGTGGAGGAACCAAAGGATCAACCTTCAGCTTCAGCATTGACTGAAGTGGATCAAGAAACTTCTGTTGCTCAAGCTTCATTAGTTGTGGAATCAAGGGAGATTGAAACCTCTTCTTTGCCTTCGGAGAAACATGAAACAATAGAAACTGAAACGCAAAAAGATGAGAGTCCACCAAAGATCCGAGAACAAACAACAGAGGTCGAAGAAGCCTCGAATGTTGAAGTTGAGACAAATGAAAAGGCTTTTGACAATGAATTGATCAAAGAGAAACTTGTCAAGGAAAGTGCTGGAGAAAATCAGTGTGACAATACAAATGAAACCATAGTGAATGAAGTTTCAAACGAAAAGGTAAGCAAACAAATGCAATACTAGCTTGAAACCTTGATGGTTTGATGTACCTTTTCATTTTTGATTCGTTTTTTTCGACGAAATGGCAGCTCTTGGAGATCAAGGAAGTTGCCGAAACATCATATTTGACTTCTGAACTGGAAGAGCTGGCAAAAGATTGCCATGGAGAAGATGAGATCAAGGATAAACTGATTAAGGATAGAGCATTGGAAACAACTCAAACTGAAGAGGTCAGAAAATAAATTTTGTTCATCTTATTTGTTTCTTGAGTCTCTACTCTATATATATCTATATTGAAGCTTTGATTTGTAATAGGATGTTGCGGAAGCTCAAAAGATCAGTGAAAATGAGATAACTGAAAAGCAGATTGTTTGTGAAGATAAAACTGATGAAAATC
The DNA here is from genome assembly GCA_035048815.1 of Abelmoschus esculentus. Lineage (NCBI taxonomy): Eukaryota > Viridiplantae > Streptophyta > Magnoliopsida > Malvales > Malvaceae > Abelmoschus > Abelmoschus esculentus. The sequence continues at coordinate 18,893,418 of JAUCBN010000005.1, forward strand.
CAAGCCAAGCTTCACCGGTAACGCCAACAGAAGAGGTTAGATTGCATATAATTCTCCTTTCAAACTTTTGCATTAAATGATGATTTCAGGTAGTATAAACTGAAATACTGTAATCAAACTGAGTAGCTATATGTTTCATCTTTTATCAGAAATCAAGCTTAGAATTATCACAGGCTGGTCAAGAGGTCGCCAAGGGTTCAGATAATCAGATTGCCAGGGAATTAGAACCCATTGCAAACACAGAAATAACAAGCTCAGTAGTTAAAGAACATGCACCAATAGATTTGCAGGACAATGTTGCTGAATCCTCACAGAAAGCTGAAGTTGAAGATGTCAAAGAGGTTTATCCAAAGGAAGCAGACGTTGGCCATGGTGGAGACAAAATAATAGACAATTCTGGCAAAAAGATAACCGAGGAGTTGACCTCGGTGGAGGATTCAACAAAGGTATCCAATGCTATACATGGTTTTTGAGAAATGATCCTACACTGAGCACCGAATCTGATTTGCATAGACTAATTCAAACCTTAACAGTTTACTTGCATTCTTTATCTTCTCTTCTTGTTTTGCTATAATCATTTATTATGAACATATGACAGGTTGAGGAGTTCAAAGAAGAACATACAGTAGAGAAGACAAATGAAACCTTGAAAATCCCAGCTTACGAAAATGAAAAGGTCGGTATCGACGCACTCATCTTTGTTCCTCTTGTTCTTATCTTGCTTCACTCTTATGATATTCAATCTTATCATTAAAATCTGCTCACTGTGGAAACTCTGAAGGATGGAGCAAACAACAATGTTGAGAAAGAGATTATCACAGAAGATCAAACTGTGAAGGATCAAGAACAAGCTCAAGTTTCCGTGAAAGAAACCACGATTGTAAGTTGTACAAATGCTTGTACTCATAACCAAATCCAAATAATGCAGGATATAAAAATAATTTCAGGTTCAATAATGGGGTCTAAATATCATACACCAAACTGTACCAGGAAAATCCAATGAAAAGATGTGCAGCTCATTTTATATTAGGAATCGAAGCTTAGACATATGAGACTAACGTATATTTTAACAGGTTCCAGAAGAAGCCATGGAGAAACCTGAAGCAATAGGCTTGCAACCTGGAGAAGCTAAAGAGATTGCTCATGGAGAAGAGAAAGTAGATACTTCAGTTACAGAAATAAATCCGGAACATGCACCGGCCAGTTCGGGCAATTTATCATTGTCTGATCTACTCCAAAGATCTGCTGAAGAGAAAATGGATGTGTCTGAACATGTGATCCAAGACAGGGAACTAACAGTAAGCAAAAAAGATGCACATTTGGAAGATGCAGAAACCATTCCAGCAGCTAAAGAACCAAAACTAGATGATGTACCTGGAGGAGATGAACCTAACAAGAACGACTCCGGTTCAGATGCTCCGGTAATAGTCGAAGCACCAAAAGATACTGAAATTAAACCACATAAGAAATCTCAAAACATACTATCAGGTGTTGGATCCAAAGTCAAGAACTCAATTTCCAAGGTGAAGAAAGCAATTACTGGTAAATCTTCTCATTCAAAAGCAATATCATCAAAGGGAAACGACAAGTGAAGATGATCCTCATTCTATGTCCATACAGAATCACATTTTTAGATGTTTTTAAAGTGGGTTTTTTTCAGACATATTCATTATTTGTTAAGCTTAGTGTGTCTTTGTGCAGAATGAGAAAAGGGTTGTTTTTTTTGTTGGTTTGTTTTTGGGATAAACATGAACAATACATGATTGTGAACTGGATTTTACAATGTTGCAATCTTTCTGTTGTTTGTTTATAATCACATATAAACACATTTGTTTGTTTGTTTGTCTGTCTGTTTGTCGTGTCTCAACAAGATCATCTTTCAAGATTCTTGCTTGCATTCCCCATTGAAATTGTGATTGAAAAGACTAGCTCAGTATGTAAAAGGAAACTCAAAGAACAGAATCAATGGAATTGGAATAAACCACCATTTCAGATTCCTTCAAAACAAAGTACACAGGAGGGGGAGACTCTAGTAAGGAATGCTCCTGCTGGGCTCATGAACAGTGCTGACCCACCACTTAAAACCTTCTTCCCGGTCCACCGCCGCGATCGAACGCGACTTGAGGGATCGGAACAGCAACTGAGTCAACCTTAACAAACCCAGGAATATCAACCATTCCAAGAACCGAAAGCATCTCGAGGGTCTCCTTAGCATTCAAAGAGTGCTTTACTAAGCTTTCAAACAACAGAAAAAAGGGACAGTGATCCTAAACAAAAGATTATCTAGTTACTGGAACTGGGGACAAAATACCTCGGAACGGACATTTGCCCACACATACAACAAAACAGGGACATTAGCGGATTCGTTCCTGAGGATGTTTTGATATCTCAGATTCTGCCATTGGTTAACATAAATTTGTATAATTATATAACAAATTTATATATATATATATAATTGCTCCTCATTATTTCATCCCTGAAACATGTCAGTATAATAAAACTTGTTAATTTGGTATCTCAATTTGTTTTAAAATAATTATTTTTATATGTAACATCGCTGACATGTCTTTTGATACGTTTTTTTTTTTTATTTTGATTTTTATTAAGGTTGAATCGGACGATATCACAACTGATCAAGATAAGCTTCTTTTATATTGTTGATCTTTCTATTTTGGACCTTCGAACAAGATTTGAACATGCGATTGTATCTACGTTCTTTTTCGCGATTGAATAGTGATAATATCTTTGTTGTCAACGCACCTTCATTGTTATATGTATTTTTATGTTGTTTGTTGATGATTTTACCTATCATCATAATGTTTGTATCCTTCTTTTATTTTGAGTCTTTGGATTAGCTTTTTATATTTTCCCTATCTGGTCTTCTTATGATCTCGTTTTAGAGTAAAAATCCTCTGCCTCTTTATCATGTCTGCATTCATGCCTCTGTTGAAAATTTCTAAAAATTAAATTTTAAACCCTAATCCTAATTTTCTATATCCTAAACCCTACACTTAAAAAGATACACTCTACCCCTAATTCTCTAAACCCTAACCATAAGCACAAGCACAACCACAACCCCTAACCTTAAACCCTAAACCCTTTAATTTAAAACAGAGGCATAGAAGGAGATATGAGAAAAAGGTAGACGATTTGTACCCCTCGTTTTACTAGTTTTGTTTACTATGTATATATCCGGATTTAGGTATTTTGTTTACTAAGACGTGAACTTTTATTATATTTTCGAATATATCCTTGTTTAATAAAATTAATCAGATTATATTAAAAAATAATTGAAATTAGAGGAGCTAGAGTTTAAACCCAGCCTAATGGGCGAAAAGTTTAGTTTAACAAAACCACCCTTTAACTTTGTTATTAAACTCCAAATATCCTATATAAACCTCATCAAAATAACCTGGCTTTTCTTCTTCATTATCTTCATCTTTCGCCATATTTTTTCCATCTTCAAAGCAACCATGAGACCTCATAGAAGATGAAAAAACCAAGAGGTATAACAGATAAGTTTTGGTACTGATCTAGCGTGGGGGAAGAACTTCCCTAACTCGACGTACTCGATGCCATTGCTCGTTAACTCGACGTACTCGATGCCATTACTCGGATCCACCATGTATAAATAAGATTTATAATGTTATTTAATAAAAAATATCATCTAAGTTTCTAAAGTATATTTATAATATTATTTTTAAATAAAGAATTTTTGGGATAAAGTATTGATGATAGCATACATGAATTAATGAACAGAAGTAAAAAAATTAAAAAAATAAATTCAGTTGAATGATAAAATTGAATAAAATTTAAAGTTAAAAGATTAAATAAAAACTAAGATATATTTATTAAAAATATGAATTAAAATTACATAGATATTATATATTATTTGTGAATCGTGTGGTTTGATTTTGTCAAAAATAGACTTAAAACGGAATAAGAAATTAAAGAAATAAGAAATCATTCAAAGTTGATGGGCTAAATTAAAAAAATAAAAAATTTGATTTAAAAATATGAATTAAAGCCAAATAAGTATTCTACAATGATTTAGAAACACATGATTCAAGTTTGATCAAGAAATGACTTAAAATGATAGAAGGATTAAAGAAAGGAGAAAAAATATATACAAAATTAAAGGGTTAAATTGAAAAAAAAATATTTTTAAAATATAAATTGATGCTAAATAAGTATTCTATATTAGTTTAGAAACATGTGGTTCAAATTTAGTAAAAAAATAAACTTAAAATAATGATGAATTGAAGAAAAAAAAAACAAGGGACTAAATCTCAAAATTGTAAAATTTCATTTGTTTTTTAATTTTTTAGTTTTTTGAGTTGGGAAAATTTTTAACTCGACTAGAATTAAATAGAATAACTCAACTCAAATAACTCTAAACTTTGGGAAAAATAAATCAAATTAAGTTTTATTCACCCTAATTGAACATCATACCTTCAAAATCTATTATATCCGGTGGGGTTCTGGCATTGACATGTGTAATAGGAACTATCGCACATGACCCCTAAAAAAGTTTTAAAATTTTGATAAATTACGTTAATCTTGAAATTCATTATAAAAGTTTTTAAAATACTCTTAAGAAAGATGAGTTATAATTGTTAAAACATTATAATTATTTTCTAGATGTAACAATTGATTATAGAATATTGTAAAACGATCGCACAAGGGTCCTTAAAAAGAACAATTGCTTTTAAGAATCATATTTTTAGAATTAATAAGAATTATAAACAGCTGCATTTAAGTATCACATTTTATTAAATTAAACATGAACTTTAAAATCTTTGAATCGCTATCGGTTACATCCTGCGATGAATTATGCAGAAACTTTCTACATAGAATACAATCAAATTATAAAACTTTGAAAAAACTAAAAATAATTGATATTAACCTAATTTATAAATAAAATAAAATTTTAGAAAAAAAACACGTCTACTAATTTTATTAATTGATCAAATTTATAAATAAAATAAAATTTTAGATGAAAATATTCTTTTGAAAAGAATAAATGATCAAAAATATCATTAATTATAAATATAATACCAACACGAATCAATCATCTTGTCTCAGTGTCAAGGGAATGATTGTTATTTTTAGAGGTCACGAGTTTGAATACTAACATTATAATATAGTGATTGAGTGATTATTGTCCAATAATTAAGAGTATACACTAAAACAGATATTACTGTAATCGTTATAACCGAAAAAATACCTTGATTTGAAATAGGTCTAAAGTGGTTTAAAATGGAATCTAATACCTCCCTTCAAATCTCTGTCTAAGATTTTTCTTTTGTCCGGACTAATCTTGGATTAATCACTATATTTTTTAAAATTTATCATATAAGCTGGGGAAAAGACATTGAAGATTAGACAAATGTCGTTATTTTTGTAGCTTATGACCCAAAATATTCAAGAGCCACTAACGATGCCTAAAATTGGGGATAAATAGGGAATAGATGAGACGAAATAAATTACGGTATAAATTACACTTTAAAATATCATTTAAATATAAAATTAATAATAAATAAATTATTTTTTAAGTTATATATGTTATTTGATTAAAATATTATTATAAATAGGTTATTGATTATGAATATTAGATGAGAATAATATTATGACAGTGTAATAATGATTTTAGTTTTCACATCTCATACAATCTATTAATTAGATTCTAATTTAAAGAATTTGATATATTTAATTTCTTAATATATTTAAAAAATTTACCATTTTAGTTTTTTTTAAATTGCGTGTGTTTTGGTAGGGTGTCATTACGATGACTTTTTGAGATACCGAAGATAAGAGATTTATGCTTTTTTTGACAATTCGACATGCTCTCAATATATTTCGTTATTTAGAATGTGCCGGTAATATAAATGTTGATGTTAGAAAAATTAAACACCAAACAAGAAGATAAAACAATGATAAAGATAGGCAAAGAGGCGATAATTAACGACGTTCAATGGTGATTTATTTACTTTTAAACGGACAAAGAGCCGCCGAGAACGATGATAAAGAAGAAATAAATATCTTAAATATATTACTGATGAGTGTTCGAATTTATATATTTTTTATTAATAATTATTTCCCATTGTCGATTTGATATTACTAATTTGGTTCTATTTTGATCATTTTCAGTGTAGGAACTTATTTTCAGAACCAACAGAAAATAGTGAATTCTGTATTTTTTTTATGGCTAGAGTCATGAGCACGACGCTTTTCGATCCGGCAGATTTGGATTATCCAGTCAGCAAAAGTTTCTAGAAGATAATTCAGTCATATATTCTAGAATGATGAATGGATTATTTGGGAATTATCTTGAAGATTTATCTTAGGAATTTAAATTTTAAATTTTAGAACATTTATCTTTATCTTTATCTTTTTTTTATTTTTTTTTAAATTTTGAATTGTTACATTTTTAGGGTTTTAGAATAGTATAAATACCCATAGAGGTAAAGTTTGATGTACTTCAATTTTCACTCTCTCTTGAGTAATAAAAGTCCTCTCTAGTTCTTTTATTTTTTTCTTTGAGTTTTCTTATTTCTTTTCTCAATTTGACAAGCGTCGAATTGTCAAATAAATAATTCCTATTTCTCAAATTAAATAAAAGAATAGTATAGAGAAAGTAGGGTCGATCCACAGGGACTAAGAAATTTCCAACGTTGAATTGAATTGATCCTGATAAAAAAAACAATAAATTAGAAAATGGGGTTTGATATTAAAAAAACTAAAAATAATCTTAATTTAATAATAACTGAAATTAAATGAAAATAAATATTTGAAGTAATAAATTTAAAAGATATAAGCCTCAAGCTTCGCTTCGCCTCAAATCTCAATTGATCATCGAAATAGATTTTACTTCAAGATCCATGCCAGTTACAGTCTACAAGGCCCAACCCTTGTAACTTGCTTCTCTCTTCGGTAAACCAATATTCCCAAGTCTATCTCCGAAATTCGGTCTTTGCTGGACTAACCACGCCTATCGCCGTTAGCGCCAATACAACTTTAAGCACTGGAAAAGCCTGACTCGAGTTATAGCGTCTCACAGAGAATCAAACCCGATCTTGATTTCCCTTAGTGGACCGCCACCAAGTTTGTTCACAGGAAGCCAAATTTGCTACCAGCCGATTTTTCTTCCTAACGATAGATCTAAACAATCTTCAAGTCAACGTGCACTTTTTGAAATGAAGGCGTCGAGATCATTAAAGGAAAAGCCGATTGCCAATCTTTAATTTCAGAAAATCAAGAATGTTATCCGAAGGAATTAAGTGCTTCACGATTCTCACAATATGGATTGAGTCGTCACTAGCTTTCAGCTAAATGAAAGTTTAGCTAAGCATGATTGAGATCATACTTAGCATTTTCTAAAAGAAAAGAAATAAAAAAAAAACTCAAAGTAAATAAAAACTTGAAAGAACTTTTATAACCCAAAGGAAAAGTGAAAATGAAGTACATCTCAAGCTTTACCTCTATGGGTATTTATACTATTCTAAAACCCTAAAAATGTAACAATTCAAAATTTTAAAAAAAATAAAAAAAGATAAAGATAAATGTTCTAAAATTTAAAATTTAAATTCCTAAGATAAATCTTCAAGATAATTCCCAAATAATCCATTCATCATTCTAGAATATATGACTGGATTATCTTCTAGAAACTTTTGCTGACTGGATAATCCAAATCTGCCGGATCGAAAAGCGTCGTGCTCATGACTCTAGCCATAAAAAAATGCAGAATTCACTATTTTCTGTTGGTTTTGAAAAATAAGTTCCTACACTGAAAATGATCAAAATAGAACCAAATTAGTAATATCAAATCGACAATGGGAAATAATTATTAATAAAAAATATATAAATTCGAACACTCATCAAATTCCCCCTCACTTATTCAATGCTTGTCCTCAAGCATACTCAAATTCTCATTTTCGTCACTTATCAAAATTCACTCAAAAATTTTATGTCAAATCCCATGTACATGCATGAATTAAAGAAGTTAGACAAGACAATCAAATAAAGGTGACATGATATTTCAATAAACAATAATTAACCAAATGAATAAATGGTAGATATGCAGAGCTTTTGCTATTTGCTTGTGAGACGAAATCAAATCAAGTTTAGATCCTTCATGATAAACGATTGGCGGAGTGTGAGTTTTATTTTCCTCCCCTTTTATATCACTCTCTTTTTTTCTTTTTTTTTTGAAAGAGATTATTTTTCTCTTTTTTATTCTTTTTTTTCAAGCGCTTTATTATTTTTTTCAAAAGACATTTTTTCCTCCTTTTTTTCTTTTCTTTTTTTAGCGCTACTCTCATTAATTCTAACTCTGTAATCTCGACTCGTCACCGAATCTTTGAACTGGAAACGAGATGACAACCCAAGCACCTTGCCCCGATTCTCCAATCCGGTCACATTCAAACGATCTACCACTCACAATCGTCTCAAAAAAAATCATGCACCTGAAGATAACATCATTATTAGCAAAACAAGCACAAACTCATATTTAAGCAACACTAACAATTATATCATAAGGTTAAAAACTTTCACCAAAACATCTAATCATCTCAAGTTAATTATCCATGCATAACAAAATTAATTCAAGCTTGTAAACAAGGGATTATGATAAAACTAACAAGTCAACCCAGATAAACAACAATCATAAGAACTTAAAATATACCTTCAAACTAACATGAACAAGTAAGGAGAAATATAACCACTCCCCCTCACTTTAAGCATATTATCTCAAAAAAAAAATAAAAAAAAATAAAAGAAGGAAAAAAAATAAAGAAAGAAAATGGGTTGTCTCCCATTGAGCGCTTTGTTTAACGTCATTAGCTTGACGATCTGATTCAGACTACAGGTTCTGCGAGAAATTCTTTTTCGAATTCATGTTCTTTATCCAACTTAGAATTTCTCTATGAGAAATTTTTCGGTTATGGAGTTCATTCATTTTCGATAAAATATCTTCTTTAATCTGCAATTTATCTGGTGGTAATTTTAATTCCAACTTTGGTTCCTGCAAGATAAATGGAAAAAAGTTAGTTTGAGAAGACATCAAATTTAAATTTTTACTTAGCTCTTTGCAAAATGAGCGTGGTTCCACATCAGAAGAGATATCCATTTTTACTTCTTTAATAGTTTCAGCATTCAGATTTCTGCATAACTCATCAGAAAGATTATGTTTAACATATTCATTCATAGAAGAATCAAATATATTAACACAACTGACATTAGGAATAGAATTAGGATATTTCATAGCCTTATACACGTCAAACTTTACCACTTCACCGTCAAACTCCATGGTAAGAATTCCACTTCTTACATCAATTTTGGCATGTGATGTGCTCAAAAATGGTCTACCAAGTAAAATCTCGGAAGAGACATTGGTGCGATCATCTTCCATGTCAATGACATAGAAATCTGCAGGAAAATATAAATCTTTTACCTTTACGAGTACGTTTTCAAGAACTCCTTCAGGATACACTAAAGATCTGTCGGCAAGCTGTATCGTCACACCTGTTTCCTTCAAAGGCTCAACACTTAATAAATTATAAATTGAAAGAGATGACATTAATTGAAGCGCCTAAATCGCACATAGCTCGTTTAATATCAACTTTACCAATCTTACATGGGATAGCAAACATACCTTGATCCTTGTACTTAGGTGGAATTTTACGTTGAATTACGGCAGAAACATTTTCACCTAAGTTTACCTTTTCATTCCCAGTAAGCTTTCTTTTATTTGTGCAAAGATCCTTCAAAAATCTAGCATACCTTGGAATTTTTTGGATCACATCGAGAAGTGATATGTTTATCTCCACTTTCTGAAACATGTCAAGAATTTCTTGTTCTTCGGCTTGCTTATCACGCTTCACTAATCTCGATGGAAAGGGAGGTAGAACGTCATAAGGAGATGATGTAGAGATAGCTTGTGGTTTGATTTCCTTTTTTTATGTGGTTACGTGACATCTTCTTTAGGTTCGACAATGGTACCACTTCGAAGGGTGATGGCACTAACATTCTCTCGCGGGTTTGACTCAGTTTGCGACGGTAGCTTTCCCTTTGATTCCAAACGACTCACAGCTAATGTAAGTTGACTCATTTGTTTGTCAATTTCTTGAAAGTGTGCCTCAGTCTTTTGTTGGAATTTCTCTTGAGCTAGCGCCAAACGTTCGACAATTGACTCCAACGATTATTTTTGTGGTTGATATTGTTGCGGTGCAAGTGGTCTAGGTGGATAAGTTTGATTCGATCCATACTTGAGGTTTGGATGATCTCTCCAACCTGGATTATAACTGTTTGCATTGAGATCATATTGCCTTTGAGGAAGCCCTGAAAAATTTCCAATGGCATTTACTTGAACGTTATTATCTTCTTGAAGCATTGGGCAACAGTCCGTAGGATGATCCGGCATCGTGCATATTTCGCAAAGTCTAGCTGAACCTACTTTACCTGCAATAAGAGATTGAACCACATTAGTTAACTTATCAATTTTATCCTCTAAAGAAGATGTACTTATCTCGTGAACCCGTCGAGTGGGTTCACTTGGGCGAAACTGTTGTGCATTAGCGGCCATGGTTGAGATAAGATTTCTGGCGGCAGTAGGAGTCATATTTACGAAGGCTCCACCACTAGCTGCGTCGATCATTTTCATTTCCATTGGAAGTAGTCCTTCATAAAAGTATTGTAGAAGGATTTGTTCAGTTAGGCCATGTTGCGGACAACTAGCGCAAAGTCTTTTAAATCGTTCCCAATAGTCGTATAACGACTCTCCATCCTTTTGTCGAATTCCTAATATGCTTCTCCTTAATTCGCTTGCTTTTGCCGCTGGAAAGAACCTGTCAAGAAACAATCGTGCCATATCAGCCCATGTATTAATTGAACCGGAAGGTAAATAAAACAACCAATCTTTTGCCAAATCAGCTAAAGAAAAAGGAAATGCGCGAAGTTTTATTTGATCTTCGGATACTCCCTGTGGTTTCATACTCAGACAAACCATATGAAACTCTTTTAAATGCTTGTGTGGATTTTCATTCTGCAAGCCGCGAAAAGTCGGAAGTAAATGTATTAAACCAGTTTTAAGTTCAAACGGTGTTTCGCCATTCGGGAACGTGATACAAAGTGGTTGTTGTTCATCAGGTGCTGCAGCTAACTCTCGAATTGTTTGTTCAGCCATTTGTTCTGGTCCTTCGTCGTCAGAAGTAAATAACTCCTCGGTGTAAGAAATTTCCCCAAAATCAGGATTTGGTTTTGGTTGAAGGTCTCGATTCAACCTTCTGCGCCTAAGGGTCTCTCCACGCAGTCTCCGGGCAAGAGCTTCGATCTCGGGTTCGTAATCTACTAGTTTTCCCGGAAGTGACCTGGTCATAGATCAAAACAAAACAATATTAGTAATTTTATCGAAGTTCCCCGGCAACGGCGCCAATTTGACAATTACACGTCTTATTCTACACTTTTTTAGTCAGGATACTTATAGACGAGAGATATTATTTAATAAGACTTAATCGAGCCTAGTAATAGTTATTGATGGGTCATCATGATAGACTTAATCTTTAACTAATAGACTTTTTAATCTAATTTTTAATTAGTCGATAATATACTTATCAGATTCACCAATAGACTCGATGATCATTAAATCTGATAAAATAATCTTGAAAAAGAAATCTCTCGATTAATATAACAATTTAAAATCAATTTATTTTTGGATCCCAAATGGTTGATATCCCAATACTCCAACTCGACCTATTTTAATTATAGATACAAATATTATATAAAAAAGCAATAAAACTCGATTTAATCTAATATAACATCTCATCTAGAATGTTTAGAACTTGAATTGTTTTGTACATAGTATGTATCTTGTCTGAAATCCCCGATTCTGAGAAATATTCTTTTTCTCAGAATCTCCTCCTCTCTTTCTGGGCAGAAATAGAAACTAAACTTTATAAAAAAAATATTCTATAAAATTATGGTAATATTTTTTTGATTAAATAGAGAGGGATTGTATTTTTATACCGGAATTCGAACTCATATAATATGAGATAATATAAGTATCTTTAGTCACTAGATCAATTAGTAGATTTTTGAACCGTGGTAATATTATATAGTCGTATCATATCAAAATTAAGTAAAATGTAATTAGGGTTGAATCCAGAAATTTAAACTTTATAGTTCAATTGCCAATATAATAATTTAGAATTAATTTACACAAGTATAATAATTTAAACTTTATAGTATCGCGGTGACAATTGTCATGAAAGAAAGCAAACATAATTTTATATTTCAAAACCGATTTGGAGTTTTAAGATTTTTCAAAAAATTATAAAATTAAAATTATTTTAGGTTTTAAATACTCAAATCGTTTATAACACATCAGATTCTAACATCGTGAAAAAATTATCTGATTGTATAAAAAAATCGAATTATAAAGACAATCAAACCAAAAAGAGATCAAACTATTGAAGACGATCAAAAACGACATATCAAATTTCAAACATCGTGAAAAAAATTATCTATAAATATAAATCTCACAAAGACAGGCAAAAAATATGTCATAAGAAAAACATATAAGAAGGTAGAAGAAAAACTTGTCACATGAAAAAAATACTATTAACACGAAAAAAATATGTTTAATACTAAAAAATAAATTTAAAGTTATAACCTTAAATTTTAAATTTTAACCCTTAAAATGCGTTTTATCCCGAATTTTTTAAATTTTACTATTAAACGTAAACTTTAAACTTAATTTTTTAATATAAATATAATAGTTATAAAAAAATAATTTCTATTAAGAGAAATTTGGATTAAACCCCAACATCTAATATTATATATAGGAATGTATGATTTAAAAGAATCTCGAGCACGTGGTTGATTGAGTGTTGATTGGACGATTAGTTGACAATTACAAGTATAAACATTTGTGCTTTTCGCTAAATGACAATTAATTATGAATAATTATTTTTTGATTAACTTTATAATTATATAAATATATCAAAGAAAAGACGTCTGCAGATTGTTTAGCTAATATTTGTCCTTTTCATATTACACCAAAAAAAATCTAAAATTATTATTTATTTCACATGGTACTAGGGAGTAAAATAATTAAAAAATAGTAAAAAGTTTAAACAAAAATTATTTTTTATTGTTTTTCTGATGTTTAAAGTTTGTTCTAAATAATTGGGATCTATAAAAATATTTAATTATTTTTAAATATATTTAAATATATTTTTAAATCAATTATAGTTGGTACAACTAGTATCTGTTTCAGAATATACTCTTAACCATTGAATAATGACTCCTTAATCACCGTATTACGAGTAGAGATACCGTATTACGAGTAGAGATGCTCGAATCCGTGACCTCCAACAATAATAACTATTCCTTTAAGCACTGAATTTATATAAATGTATTTAAATATATATTTATAAATATGTTTATTTAATATAAATTTTATACGAGAATATCTACGAAAATAAATATAAATAAAAATATATCTAAGATATATATTTAAATTTGTAGTAAATTTTCACCATCTTCTAACAGTCGTATGATATAATAATTGTAAGTGCAGACAGTGTCATCGTCACCCTTTTGTATCCCCCATTTATTACACCCTTTGTCTTTGGCTTTTTGACTGAAATGGATGCAATTTTAAAATTAATATTTTTAAAATAATATTTATTTAAGATTGAATTTGTGTGGTAAAGGAAATTAAAATTATATGGACAAAATAAAATTTTAGAATGAAGTAAAATTACACATTAAATCATTATAAATAATGAAAGATTTTGGTTAAAAATGAGATTTTAAATGCAAATTGTTAAAAAAATGTAACCAAAGATTTAAAATCGTTCATAAATACCATCATTAAATTTAAAATTAAAAGTCGTGTGTATCGATATATAAATCTCGAAAAATTATGTGAATTAAATTATCATTTTAATCGAATATTCGAAAACAAATTTATGACTTTTTAAAGTTCTACATTATATTTATATTTTAAACAACATGATTTATTTTTTAAAATGCATCGTTTTATTTTTCTGATTAAGTAGATAAATATTTACGTATCGAATGTACCGTTTAACTTAAATGAATAATTTTTAAACCCTAAAAAATATGGGTAATGAAGAGTGTCTTTCACGTAATTCAAAGTGTCCACTAAAACATTTTTGATATATTATAAAATGGTTATTAAATTTTTATCAAATTAATATAAAATAAAAATTTAGTGATTAAAAAGATTATTTTAACACAATTTAGTGACCTATTATATAATTTATCTAAAATTTATAATAAAATTCAATTAATTCAAAATAACTGAATTAGCCAACATAATTTCAATTCAGTTAATTCGATTATAAAAACTTGGTTTGATTAATAGTTAAAGATCTAAATTTTTTTGTTAATTCAGTTATAACTAATTGGATAGTGTGTGTATTTGCCCTATGTATCATAAATTTGTGTCATTTTAAAAATTAAACATAAATAAATATTATTTTAGTAATTAATTTAAAAAACATATATTTAAGTGTAAAGGCCTTTATTTTTTTTTCTTTTTAAAAAGAAAATTAATTAATTAATCTGTTCATTTATTTTCAGCCATTGTGTCTCATTATCAATGCAAATTCCTCTTAATCCCCTCTTTCCCCCATATCTTCCCTGCCTTTGTCTCTGAACTTGAGCAGATTGCAAGCCTTCCCCTCTCTCCATCTTCTTCAACATAAACTAGGGTTTTCTCTTACAATATAACCCTAAGCCTAAGGGGAATTCTCATCTTTCTGTTACAACAAAGTCTGTCTCATCAGGACAAAATAAACCAGTTATCAGAGGTTGTCCTAAGAGAGCTTGAAAGACCCTAGCCTACTCAAGGGGATTACAGCCTACAGGTATACCTATATGTAGTATATATATATATATATTCTTTTTCTTTTGGTATATATATCAGAAAGCTGTTTGGCTGGTGAGAAAAAAAAATACTTCTTGATTCATTCAATTCCTTTGTTGCAGATCTTTAAAACAATGGCTTCTTCAAGCTATTCAAACCCTCCATGTGCAGCCTGCAAGTGTTTGAGAAGAAAATGCATGCCGGATTGCGTATTTGCACCTTATTTCCCACCGGAAGATCCCCAGAAATTCATCAACGTTCACAAAATATTCGGTGCAAGCAATGTGAGCAAATTGCTGAACGATGTTGCGCCACATCAAAGGGAAGATGCAGTGAATTCTCTCGCCTATGAAGCTGAAGCAAGGATGAAAGATCCTGTTTATGGCTGCGTTGGAGCCATTTCAGTACTACAAAGACAAGTCATGAGACTACAGAAGGAATTGGATGCTACCAATGCTGATATAATCCGATATGCCTACAATGATATGCCGCAGCCGCCACCCGCCGCGGCATCCCAGTATGGGAGGAGATCAGCTGCTGGACATGGAGGCTCTGGGGGTGGTTCTTTTGATCAAAATTCTGGGGGTTATTATCCTTCTCAGTGAATAGGAATGACCACGGTGGAGACAATGAGAGTGGAATCAAGATATTCACCGCTATTCGATATCAGTGACTAATGAGGCTTTCTTAATTAACTAATAGGCATATCAAGATTCGATATATTATTATTATTATTATTATTATTATTATTGTTATTATTATTAGGTTGGGCAGATCTCTCATTTGGGTAGCCCTCATGAAATGTTATTTTTATTTTAGTATCTCTTTGTCAAAAAAATCCTTGTAAGATTTTATATATATGTGACTACTCAAAAGTTCAACTATGATTTTTTTTTTATTAATTCTTCTCTTACTTTACAAGATTTAAAAAAATTTCAATAAAAATAATTTTAAAAATTTTAAAAAAATTAAGTTAATTATATATAAATTTTAAATTTTAAAAGACGATTGTCCTTCCACCACCTCTGAATATTGTTGATTTTAACGATAGTTGAAATGTAAGGGTTATTTCATATTCAGTAATGCTCTTATATAATATTATATATGTTTGTATATAATCCCAACAATTTTCCTAGAACAAAAATTATTTGTCTTTTTATCATGCATCTTTTTATGTCTCTTTTAAAAAAAATTTAAAAATTAAATTTTAAATTTTAACTCTTATTTTCTATATACTAAACCCTAAATCCTATACCTTCAAAAATTCACCTTACCCATATTCCCTAAACCCTAACCACAACCCTTAACCTTAAATATTAAACCCTAAATCCTTTAATTTAAAACAGAGACATAAATGAAGGCATGAAAAAAAGATAGATAATTTACCCTAGGTAAAAACATGAAAACATAAAAACATGCAATGAACTTTGCCACACTTTGACAGTTAAACTACCAACTGCTTAAACTATAGTGGTTTATACTTCTTTTTCTGATGAATTCAACAACGTTTTATTATTTGATGTTCTTTTATGTCAAAACCATGTAGTTTTCAACTTCGTTCTTCAGATTGGATCGGGTGTTTATGCTCATTTGCCGACAAATTCGAGTTCTTCTTAAACCTACGATTAGATTCACTTTTATTCCAAGTATTTGTATGGTTTTATGTTGGGTAAGAAGTGTATCTAACTGAATAAGATAGTCTCTGTTTCAAGACGGGACGAATGCATGGGTTGTCATAGACGATAGCTGATGTAAATCGTTTGTCTTATAAGAAATTAGAAATAAGGTGTATTTTTAGGATGTTAAGTAAGGATTTTGTTATATATTGAATTTTTTATTAAAAGTATAAGAACTTTGGTATATATAAAAAAATTAATACTAAAATTCTTATAATTTTTATAAAAAATTACTATAATCACTTTTTAACCGTTTTTAATTTGTCGTTATTTAAAAAAAATATTTAAAAAATAATATTATATACTTGCATGGATTTAGCTTGACTCTTGTAGTACATCACAGTAACCACCACTCCTGTAACATTCCCCACCACTGTTCCTCTCTGTAACAGGACAGGTACCTAGCTGCGTAGGAAGAATAAAGAGATGTTTTCCCATGCGGAAGGTAACAGGTACCTAGCAAACGGAGGTCACCATTAGAATTGGCGATCAGAGAACAATGAGACTGGAATTCATCGTCGCCGTCCGGTTGCTGGAAGAGAGATCATGCGCCATCACGTGTCACCTTCACGAGTGAGCGTGGGTTGGCTAAAAAACGGGTGTACATGGATTTTCATGCACTGCATCGCACCAGATTAGCCAGTTTGACCAGGATGTTGATAGGTTTTCTCAACGTTCTGGATTTGTCGAAGTAGTCCATTTCATAAGTTCGAACTCGATAAGTTATTTTTATATATTTAATTTTGTTAATAGTGTAGTAGATGCGTGGAATTAATTTAAATTCATATTTGTTTTTTATGATGTTTATTCGAGATTAGATATCAAATTAAGTAAAATATTGAGGAAGTTCAAATTAAAATTTTGACAATATAGAATAAAGGTTAACACGTCTTAAACTCTAAAATGTTTCATGAACATCATAAGAATAATTGACTTACATATTAGTGGTTTATAAATTAGGAAATAGGTAATAAACATGTCTTGATATTAATATTTTTTTTATGCTTGGTGATTATCGAAATACTTGATAAACTTGAGAATATTCAAGTCAATTATGAGCTTTAAAGACTGTATATGATTGTTTGAATGTTCCTATATTTATCTTATTGTATGATTGGTTAACTGATTGATATATGATGATGTCTTATGTCCTAATAGAATAAATTGGATATCAGAGATAATAATGATAAATACTCGGTTAATTGTTTAGGAATACGAAAATTATATTTGATAAGTAGATAAAAATTAGTATGCATGATAATTAATTAAGTGCACTAATAACGTACTTAAATGACTTTCATAAGCTTTAGAGACGAGTAAAAGTCATTTGTCTTTTTATTATGTCTCCATCCATATCTCCTATTAAAAATTTCTAAAAAAATTAAATTTTAAACTCTAACCCTCATTTTCTATATCCTAAACCCTGAACTATAGACCCTAAAAAATCTACCCTACCCCCAATTCCCTAAACCCTGACCACAAACCCTAAACCCTATACCCTAAAAAATACATCTTACCTTCAATTTCCTAAATTTTAACCACAACCCCTAACATACACTCTAAACCCTCTAATTTGAAGCGGAAGCACAAATAAAAGTATAGAAAAGAGGTAAACGATTTACCCCTTTTGAAGACCGAATAAATGTTATAACATGGTAATTTAATGAAATTGTACGAACTCGTATGAAGAGTGTCGATATAAACTTTGGTCGTACCGATAAGTGGTGGAAATCATACCGATACTTGTGAAAATTAGGAATTTCCAATCAACTAATTAGTATTAATATGCGTGTCGATACTTGTATTCGGGTATTGCTGAACTGAATAATGGCAGTTAACGGATTAACCTAATAAGAACATAAATACTACTGGTATATATGATCCTCGCTTTGTCCGGAAAGTAGTATAAAAGAGGTGGGGGACGGTTGCTGAAAGACTCAAAGATCCTCCCTGTCTCCGAAGTACATGC
The DNA here is from genome assembly GCA_035048815.1 of Abelmoschus esculentus. Taxonomy (NCBI): domain Eukaryota; kingdom Viridiplantae; phylum Streptophyta; class Magnoliopsida; order Malvales; family Malvaceae; genus Abelmoschus; species Abelmoschus esculentus. Next base: position 18,911,956 of record JAUCBN010000005.1, read on the forward strand.
CAAGGGAGGAGCAGACAGGCGAAAAATCGGAAGGGAAAAGCTTGATTCATGAGGGTGCGGGGCCACACTCACTTGTACAAATGTTTCGTTTTCAACTCAGCATTGGACATGGCCACCACCACCACTCCACCGCCCTACACGGGGAAAAAACAAAACCACCTGGATTTTCTTACACTTGTCAAAGGTTTTCATTCACTCACTCGGTCACTGGACGTTCCTTTCAAGCTCAGTGCTTCTTGTGGTGCTGAAACTCATCTTACCAGGGACTAAAAACTAGGGCGGTTGGACGAGGAAACAAAAACAACAATTTGTTAACCACCAGAATAAATATAAGATTTAATAAGGTAATAATTTGTTTTGTCTTTAGATCTAACTAATTTTTCATCTTTCATACTAAACAAAACCATGAGAGATTAATTCACCTATTTTCATATTTTTATATTCATCACAAACTATTTTTATCGGTCTCCTACGTAAAAAAAACAAATATTCCACCTCTTAACTAAGACGAATGATTTTTTTATAAATGTTATTAGATTTTTATTAAATTCATAAAATTTATAATTATTATCGCTTTTAAAAAATAAAAAATTAGATTAAATAATTCAAAAAAATTTACAACCAAAAAACAAAAAAAATAAAATTTTTTATGAAAATAAACATACCAATAAAATTCAAAAGCTTCCAGAATCCCCTTCTCTCTGTTTAAACAAGGCGCATAAAGAAGGAAGGAGTTGTAGATAATCCAAAATGTCAGGTAAAGAATATCGCTACCCAAGACTGATTTCATCGGTAAACAACTATCAACCGAGTGGGGATATAACTTTTCAAGTGACCACTGACAAAAATATAAATTAGAAATTAATGCCGATTGAATCTTTGTGTGAATAACAATCGATCGCTAGAATATGCTGAAACATGCCACAAAACATATTAATTAAACCACAAAACAAAAACATGTTACAAAAACAAAAAAACGGGTCATAAAGATAGAAAAAATATGCTATAAAAACATAAAATTTTATTAAAATTAAAAATAAAAAAATAATAAATTCATAGATTTGATGGTTAACAACCAACATTAAAATTGATTGCCGGTCACCAATTAAAGAGGTAGATAAAATAAAAATCGATCAAAAGCAATTGAATTTTAGAGGAAAGGGAAGAACGGCTAAGGTTTCAAAGTTACTCCCCAAGGCGAATAATTATTAAATTTGCCAAAATAATATTTTAAATATTTTTTTAAACTATGAGTTCAATATTCATTAGAAATATATTTCTACTTCCTCTTTTAAGTAGAAAATGTTAAGGAAACAAATACAATTAGAATTATTTCTCATTTGAATAGAATAAACTAATTAAATATATATTTATTTTATACGATCATTATTAAATATTCTAAAAATTAAATTTATAATATTATCTAAAATAAAATATAATTTTAAAAATATTTAAAAATAAATATTTAGATTTACTTTTATTATATTAATTTTCTAGGATGAATTAATATTAATTTTATAGAAATAAATAAAAATTAATTTATTTTATGTAGAAGACCCAATTTCAGTCCCCTTTTATTTAACTATTAGTTGTAGTGAAATTTAATCCAAAATATAATTTTAGAAAAAAATAGTTGAAGTGAGTAATTATATCTGTCTGGTTCTGAAAGTGGGTGCAATTTGATTCCCAGGCGACAATTCCCCGTCGGCCAGGGGTTTGTGGGTGGGATAGTGTTGTTAAGGGGTCCTCCACCACACCGCACGTTCGTTCCTTGGCCACAACGGTATGTTTTAAAAATGCCAAAGATACATCAACACTAACCCAATCTAAATCTACTTGTATTTTAATACATGACCTTATTTTCAATGGACAAAATCAAATTAATCCGAATGTTTTATATGTTTTTAAGATCGTTGGATGATTGAAACAAATGACTCGGGTTAACAATTGGTTATGTGAAAATTATCACTTAAAAAGAAGAGTTAATCTGAATCATCCGCTTCAATCATCCAACGATTCAAAAAAATGTAGAACTCTAAATTTGTGTAACTTGATTGTATCTCCTCTAAGGCTTCGTTCAGCTACACGTTTGGAATGGGATTTTTGCGCAACACCCGTTTTTCCCAACAAAAACTAAAACAAATTACAGTGGGAAAAAGCCCGTTTGCAGCACAAAATCCTCCAAACTACGGCAACAACGTGACTCTGGGAGACCCGTTCAACAACGTTTCAGCTGTCAACCCCAAAACAGGCAACCCCAAAACGCCTGTTCCAAACGTGTAGCTGAACGAATCCTAAATATATTACCATCTATACAAACTGCCAAATATCATATAGAAAAACTGGAATGGGAATCAGGTACCAAAGATTTCATATAAAAAACCATGTAATCTCAAAAGAAATGTTCTTTTTTTTACTTTAATCCCTTTTAGTCCTACAAAAGCTAATCTCCAAAGACCATACAATTTACCATTCAAGTAACTGTTAAACTACTGGTGGCAATTAAAGATCAGAAAATTCCATTTTTTTACCTATGTCCCATGCATCAAACAAGATAATATTGGTAGGGGAGCAGAAATTTTAGCAATTGAGAATGCGGGACTGAAAACTAGAGATCAATAGACAAGAACATTTTACCTCCATGTACAAATCCGAAAACAGCTCCCATACTCAACACCCGTCGCCTTTAGGAGACTCTTTCACACTAGATGATGGGGATGAATTATGTCCTGAAACTTCAGGAAATTCAACATGATCAACAAAACTCTCACCTTCTGAACTCTTACAGCCCTTGTTACATGAAGCAACCACAGACAGGGAGGCGCTGCATCCTAATTGTCCCTCTGTCAGGACATCAGCTTCTACAGACCCCTTTGGGGTGGAAGATAATGTTTCTTTTGCAGAAGAGCTAGATGTCAACCAAGTAAATTGCAATTTATTGCCTTGCCAGCATTTACCATTTGAATATGCCCTTTCTGCTGACCGGCGTGTTCCATATGTTATGAGAACTGAGCAATTATCTGATACCTCTGATCCCATATCACCATCACCATTTTCCACATCTTCTAGTTCCACAGCCGAAAGATCACCATATTGTAAGAAGTGCTCCTTCAGAACATCAACCTAATAGAAAGATGTATCAATAACCTCCAACTGACACACAATAAAAAAAAAGCCTATCGAGTCTGACAATGAATGAAGACCTTTTTATTTCTATAGAGGAGACAGACTGCCTAGAATACTAGGTAAATTTAGGGGCTAAGAACAACAGCCCCTCAAAAAGAAGCCTTATTCCTACAATATGCCCAAGGGATCACAAAATTCAGGTAAAAAATAGAAACAAATATAGTTCAAGAAGATAAAGCTCTCTATTCACTCTCACATGTTTGTGCCTTGTGCTATGCCCCTCACCCATGGAATAGTTCACCATTAAAATTACTACACGTACTACGGAGACCATTGTTTGTGAAATCTGATTCTTTTAATTTCTCCTTCAAAATGGAATAGACGAATAATAATGATGAAATCCACTCATGAAAGAAAGAGCAAAAAGAAATTCTCAGATGAGGCGAGAGTGGCTCACATCTGCAAAACCAGAAGGCAATGGTGGAATAACACTAAAAGCAGTAGGTCTGTTGTCCAATTTGTATTTGCTCAGATACGGATGTCCAACAACTGTTGATGGACAAGATTGCTGCTTTGAGCTCTTACACTCCTGCAATGATAAGGTGGTATTTGATGTTTGTCTGTGAGATGCAATATTCTCTGTTAAATTGTTCTCCTTTGTCATCCCTACAGAGCATGGTATTGCAGTACAAGCACCAGGATCAGAGACACTTGGAGTTGTTGCAGGATCAGCTGCAACTCCCACTTTTTGCCTCTTAGCATCTTGCTCGGTTGGTAGATCACCCTTAACAACACCAGACTGCAAAAAGGTTACCAAAATTGTTAAACCTGCTAAAAATGGTGGATAATACCACATTTATATTTAAAAACCAACTGTTATGTTCCCTACTCAACTCATTTAGCATGTACATGTAGTCAAACTACAATGCCCAATATCCCCCGGTAAAGATTTTCAGGACTTCGCTACAGTAATACAGCATTCTGGTTGACTAAAAATACTATGAAAAATGTAATTTCTGAACCTGATTACTACACATAACAGTTATAGGACACATAAAATTACGGAAGAAGCGCATATTAGGATTATGGTAAAGAAAGTTCCCAATACTTGTTTCTGAAGTTTCTCCAACTGGCGTCGGAAATCGTTTCGTTTCTGCTCCAGCATTTCCTGCTTCTTGCGTAGCTCCTCTTTCATATGTCCTAGAGTCTCCAACTTTTTCTGTAATGGAAGTGGAACCTTAGGACCATTTACACCAGATGGCTTAGGAGAACTCGGAGAAGGTACAGCAGCAGCATGGAGAACATTGTTCTTCTGAGCAATAGGTTGAAGATTATCCTTCACTCTATTAACAACAGGCTGAGCTGGAACAACAGAAACCGTAGGATCACATGAAGTTACTGCTACACTGCTTCCAATATTTATGTCATTATCAGGTACACTATCCCGATTAGCCCACCAGAGCTTAATAAAGCGGTTACCCATTACAGCATCTGGTGCCTTCAGAGCAGCTTCAGCCTCTTCCCTCCTTGAAAACTGAACAAAGGCTCGTTCACTATGTACTGGAATATAAATGTCAATAACCTCCCCAAACTTGCAAAAATGAGAAAGAAGAGCCTCTCTTTTGTTATTTTTCAGGGGAATCCCATTAACAAATAGTGTACGAAGTGCCTTTTGAGAGGACTTTCGGCTGTTACGCATATTATCAGTCTGTGACTTGAATGATGAATCCATAAACTTGGAACCATCATCATCGGTGCTGAACCGCTTGACCTGACAGGAAGCGCCTTGAGAGCTGAGAAATGCTTCGTTTCCTTCTTTGGCTTCATTCTCAGGATAGTCTGACTGTGTGAGATCATCTTTCTCTTTTGTGTCTATTCTACTTCTCGAGCTATCAATTCTTCCCCAAACAGACAAACTTGTGCCCTTTGATCCAATGCTGCTAGTTGGCAATTCATTATCAACTCTATCGTTTAATCTTTCATTATGGCAATCAGAGATTTCATCATTTGGCAAGGGTTCTGTTTCATCTATCTTCGGTGAATGTACTCTTAAGAGTTCCGCTGATGCTTCTAGGCCACTGTTATTCAACAGGGGTTGATCAGGATCATATAGATCAGCAACACTTGCACTTGTAGTGCTAGTATATGCTCCATTCAAACACAAGGCGTCCTCAGTCATGCCAGGCTTGCTAGTTTCGCTATGCATGCCCTTGCTGTTCATAAAATTGGTCGGAGGAACACTCAAAGGTAGAGGTCTAGATCCAGCAGGAATTGCCAATAGTTGTGCACTTGGAACTGTACCAGGAAGGTTAAACTGTGATAGACTCTGAAAATTGGAAAAGAATTGACTATTAACTTGAATATATGACACTATAAATCTGGATGGGGGAGCTACTCCAACAGTCAATATACATCATGGATCTCATATCAGTGATGCAATGAAAGTCCAATTGCAGAAATCACTATTCATGTAGTACATTAGTCAATGCTTAAAGTAGACAATTGATCCATGAACATAGATTTTCTTGAAATTTGCAAGTACACTACTATCCAGGGCTTCCTTTCGAGAAGATAAACATTTGGGCAAGCAGGTAATCCATCTGGTAAGTCTGTTGCTATTTTTGGTTAAGGGATGGTTGAAAAGTACAAGAGACCAACAAAGTAGAAGGGGAGAAAAAAGAATGGCAGCAAATAAATTTATAAGTACCGCGATAATATTTTGCTAATTATAATTTTTAGACTAGAAACATAATAACAAGGATTAGGAAAACGAACTCAAAGCAACAAGAATTTAACCTGTCTGGTATTGGTAGGCATTTAGACGCAGCTACATTGCCACCAAACATTTGAAGGATGACAAAAGGAAATTAATAATAATTAAAATAGATATTAGCTCATAGTTCATCCTATACATTTTTTTGGTAGCCAAAGAAGATAACCAGATGCATATGGTAACTTTCTAGCTGGTCAGTACTGAAACTACACTGCCAAATGATATGATTTCCTTTATCAAATTTGTAAAGCCTCATGGAAAACAGTATAAGCTACATGTCTGAATCAAGATACAGTAGCAAAATGAATACCTGAACATCTTCAATGACAATACGATTGACACCATGCTCCATTGGGCACATGTCTCCTCTTAGACAAAATCCACGCTCCTCAAAGTCTCTGCAACGTTGGTGAGGCCGAGGAATGCCAATATTTAATGAAGAATTCATTGGTGGCCTGAGCACCCCTTGTAAACCAATAGGATGGAGTGTATCAACGCCACCAATGCCATTTGGTATTCCAGGCATCATCCCAAAGGCACCCCACGATGAGCTTTGCGCATTTGAAGCATTAGGCAATCCCCTTCCTGAAAAGAGACCTGGAGCAACAGATCCTGGATGAACCATTTGAGAAGCAATATCAATTGGGTTGAACCAAGAATCACATTGATTCCAAGAGTTTTCCCTTCCTCTTCCCCTGCCAGGACCAGAATCTCCGCTAAATGGTTGGTTTGACCTAAATCTCTGGTTCACATCCAAATTTCCTCGGGGTATTGATGCTAACCCAGGGCGACGTCTATCAAACTTAGATGCCAAGTATTTGTCTAGAGGCAAATTGTTATTATTTTTCCAGGTTTCACCTGCTTCAGATTCATTTTCTCTAAAAGGTTGCCCATTTTCAAAAAACTTATTGCGGTTTTTGTATGACTTTGTAAAAGTTAGACCCATGGAATCTGTCTCTAATGATTCAGAGTGTGTGTCTCGCCTACGATGCTTATGATTGCGGTCATCATCATCATCATCACTGACTTCCTTCTCCTTAGTCTCACGCCTCTCACCAACACAACCAGGAGGACTACGATCACCAATCTTAGGAGATGAAACTTTCAGCTCCATTGGATCCTTTTGAATAAATAATAAACCCTGTTCTTTTACAGCATACAGAGTTCCAAACTCTAACCAAATGCAGCAGTCAAACAACTTGAGAAGCAATTGGAAGGAAAACCTAAGAATAAAGAAAAGTGTAAAGATGCAATGGAAAAAAATATTTTGAACTTTGATGAGGTTTTCATGCTCCACAAACTTATACGAATTAATGTCACAGAATAGTAGCAAAACATCTATGAAACTCTTTAGTTATTTATTTTGTTCACTGTCCTTAAGGGTCATCATATTAGCATATACAATAGCTTAAACAAAATAATGAACAACCCAGCACCCTCAAGCTATCCATTATCTTAATAGTAACTATCAATCATTTGCAGGCCAATAAAACCTAAACCTGAGGAAATAACAGTCAAATTGAACTAAAATACCAATGCCCGGTTAATTCATATACAGAAATAGAACGCCAAAATTGATTATTTAATGCAAAATGCATTTCACTATAATTTCTTTGCTACAGGCTTATCATTTTTAACCTAAGAGAAACAAGTTCAACAAAACTCCCCCAATCGCAAACCTAATCAACAACTTACAAAACTTTATAAGAAATCATGCTCCTGACCCTATGGGTTTTCGCAGTTCAAATTAAAGAAAATATCAGTAAACCCAATTAGATAGATAAATTCGCTACTCATAACATAAATAAATCCGCCAGGTTTCGCGAGAAAAGCAAAACTATTAAAAAAAAACCGAAACATTACTGAGCTAAAAGAAAGCAACTTACAGAATATTCTAGTAGAACAGAAGGGGCAATATCTTCAGAGTCGGAGCTATCATTTGATTCCGACCCGACGTGGACCTGCGAGTGAAGGTAATTAAATAATAGACGGATGAGTATTCCGAGAAGACGAAGACAATCAAGTCGGAGAGAGGGGAAAGCGGCGGAGGGCAGGGTCGTAATAGAGTTATAATCAGGGTAATTATGGGGGTCTTGTGGAGGGTTTGAAGAAACTGAGAAAATATAAAATTAAACCAAAAATAAAAACCCAATGATTTTAGAGAAGGGAAAACGGATAGACGACCGAGAAAATAAAGAACAGATGTAAATTTTCAATTGAAGACGAAATCCAGAAGAACCCAAGGGACATTTTCGGTTTTTTACTATATTTTAAATTAAGCCTTTTATTCATGGGCCCATAATTTCTATTATTAATACTCAATGTAGCCCTAAACTATGCTTATTTTAGAAATTATCTTCATTAATTAAATAAATAAGATTGAGTAAAGATATGTTTGTTCATTTATATTTATATATAAATTCGTTTATAAGTTTATTTCAGAGATTAAAAAACGATTTGTTATTGTTATAACGGTCGTTATTTAACAGTAATGTTGTCATCCGAAATCGTTATTTGTAAAAATAACGATCAGATTTAAATTCACACCAATAACGATTAATAGTAGTCATTATTTAACGGATAAAGGTCGATAACGATAATGACAGCCTGTTATTACCTTTATTTTTGAAATAAAAATTCACAACTGTGACTCTCGCAACGACCGCGATAACAATCGTTATGTCCGTAACTGTTATGACCGAAAACGCTTTTCAAATCTTAATCTTTTTACCAATTCGTTTAAAGTTTATATTTTTTCTAAAATAATTGTACTTATGATTTTTTTTATACATTAATGTGTAAATTAAAATTTATACAAAATTATGATTTAGTTTAGGGTTTTATTTTTAAAATTAAGTTTTAGTATAAAATCCAAAAATAATCAAACATAAACATATATAGCTACATGAACTTGTACATCAAAGAAAAAGAAGAGAAAATTTACAAAAACTAAAAATCTTAAAGAGGGCATATAAATAGAAAATACTAGTAATATCATTCAAGTAAACTTAATTTTCACTCAATTTAGATTGAATAAATCTATCAGACTTGTACTAGGAAGTCCATTAAAAGAAACCACTTAAAACAAATACTCTAATGTAGACAGACCGGAAGGAGCAGACCAGGGAACATGAACCACAACCATGTGGTTCACGAACTCAAAACCAACATCTTCTCCATCAAGCTTGCAACCTGTCGGCTTGTCGGAAGCAAAGACTCTCATTTCACCGCTGCCCTTCAATTCAATTCGAACAGAGCTTTGGTTGTAGGATAATGACTGGATGGCACCGCCGGTATTCAGCATGTTGACGAGTCCAATGGGGGCGAAATGAAGCGATTTTCCAGCCAAGACAGTGACCGGGGAGACGATTATGAGCTCGAAATCGAATGGTTTCAGGGAGATCTCAGTGTTTTCAGTTGATTTTGAGAGGATCAGTTTCTTGGACTGAGAAAAATACATGGCGAAAACTTGGACATCTTCGATCGAAATCGGGTTCTTCCCACTGTTCCATTCGATGTTCATCGGATTCATCTCGGCAGTCACCGTTTGCGAAAACTGCGAAAAGCATTGGTTTCTTCTAGTTTCCCGGCTCCATCCGCCACCTTGACAGTTAAATGCGCCGAGCACACCAGTGTACTGTGTAACACAAAAGGCTGTATTGTTACTTCAGAGTTCAGACAATACTTAAAAAGTGTCACGAAATTGTCTAGAAATGACAAACCTTGTTCAAGTTCCAGATTTTGAGCATGGTTTTGCCATCGTGGAGAGGGTCTTCAAAGAGGCAATCCTTGGTCGGAAGTGCATAGTACTGGCAACGTAGGATGGATCCGTCAGGCAGAACAAGGCGTTTGAGGAGGGCAAAGTCGTGGTTGCCGACGGTGTCGCTCACATAAATCGGACCACCAGAGATGGCTCTTGAAGCAGCATGGAACTCGGCACAAGGGTGAGTGGACTGGAACATGTCCCAGTCGGGGTGGATAAAGTTACCCATCCATAGGCTGTTGTAAGCACAGTGCACCATGTGACACCCTTGGAGCCAAAATGTGCCATTGGGGTCACCTGATGGGTCAGTGCACCAAAAATCATCCCCTAAACAAAGTAAAAAACCAATCAGACCAGAAAACCCAAACTTAAATATCAATTAAAAACATTTAATTATCATGTCAAATCAAGATTACCCACAGAAAGGGGCATATATCAAACGTGATCATCACTTACCGACACGACCAAGACAGATGGCTTCTGTTCCAAGAAACATGAAGTCATTGCAGTGTTCCATACTGGCAATAACACCGTTGCCTTTAAAATGCTTTCGGACTGAATCGGTTAAAGCTTTAAAATAAGCTTGGGCAAGTTCAACTCTTCCGCCATAGTTTTCACACAGCATTTCCAACAGCTGCAAATAAAGTAATTAGCTGTTTCGTGCCGACCAAATTAAAATATGTCAAAGTAACTGAACTAACAGAAACTTTGACTTTCTTTTATTGGGAAAAAAGAGATATGTCGGTAAATAACTTACATGGATGACGTCGACTTTAACTCCATCAATTCCGACATTTTCCAAGTGAGAATGAAGCCCTTCATAAAGTTGATCGGCCTTCTCCGGTGGCACCAACCCAATACCTGTGTTGACAATCTTATCAACGGCAAGATCCTCCATCGTTTTCTTCAATCCCGGCGATAGTTCCGGCTGAATAACCTTGGTTTCCGGCAATCCAGGGACATTAGGCCTTAACCCTCCCCAATATCCACACAAGGCATGCCACACATAGACAAAATCCACAGTGTTGAATTCCTCCTTCAGGTCCTTAATAAAGGCACCCATGCCCTTGTTAGAGGAACCATTGGCTAAACTCCGAGGACTAACATAGTCCCTAAACTTGTAATTCTCTTCAAACTTTAACAGCCTGCAGGGCATTTGTTCACCGGCCACCGTACAATTCATGCCTTCTTTGGTGATGGGGTCTTCATCATGGCTAATGGATTGCCACCCGTCGTCGATCAGCACCAACCCCGGCGGGCAACCACCGTCTACCAATCCTTTCACGCCTTCCCAAACACCTTGAGGGTGCACCGTAAGATAAAATGCATCCCACGTGCACCACCCAAATTTGTCCACGATCCCTGGTGGGGTTTTCTCTTCCAACAGCTGGAAGGTTCCAAGGTGATCCTTGACCACTTTCACGGCTTCCTTGACCAAATGAAATGGATCTTCACCGACATGGATATAAACAACACTCCGGAAAGTAGCCGATGTGACCGCGGTGGACCCGCTTTCAACACAAACATCGACGTTATCATCGTCTCCGGGCTGAAGCGAGGCCCTGAAGGGGCCTTCGAGGAGTGGGAGGAGGAGGACATAAGGCCTGCCGGAGTCCGATTTGTCGAGAATCACAATTTGAGTCTCGTTTTCAAGGTCTTTCCCATTTGAACCAACCCAATGAGTCGTCCACCAGACTTTGAACCTGAAGATGCTCATGAACTTGATGCTCCTTAGCTTCCCTATAGGAACAACATGACGACTGTCGGATTCAGCAACGTCGAATCCAACAAAGGATCCCACGGTGGATACTGATTTGTCGGCAGAAGAAGCACAAGAGGCAGGGGTGACAGTGATGTTATTAGGGACGTCGGTGAGAAAAACATGGCCATTGGCAACAAAGTTGGAGCCTTCAAGTGAGATTAAAGACTGGGTATTATGGCCATCAACAAGGCCTGAAGCACCAGAAGTAGCCTTACGCAAGCTTGGAGCCATACTGAAAATCAAAACCAAAAAAAAAGGATTTCTTTTTCTGTTTATACAAATAAAAAACAGAAATTTTCTACAGGAAATGAAATCAATGAAAGTAGTTTTCTGTGATTCTTGAAAAACCTTTGCTTTTCTGTTGGTTGCTCAAACGAGATGGGCGGTGCTCTAATTTATAGGCTTCAGCTCCCCCTTTTCTCAGAGGGAAAGTGAGTTGAAATTTCTTTTACAAGAAAAAGAGGAAAGAAATATTAAAAAATAAAAATAAGAAATTGAATTTAGTTTATAATTTATTCGTATTTAATACAATAAATGGACAACACTGTTGTTACTTAGGTAAGGGTGGTTGGACTGGGTGCAAACTGTCAACACTGTTATTTCTTTAAAGAAATATTAAAAGAGCGTTGCCCAAACACCAAACACCACAACAATTTAAAGTGACGTTGGCAATACTATTCCCTAATCTCCGAGAGATTATACGGTTAATTCTGTTCACCACATCATCTATGGTTCAAGTAATTAGAATCGTTGATCTTTAAATAATCACCTAATAACTATCATCCACTAAGTCCATGTACAAAAAAGTGATGATTCACCTGAAAAAAAAATTAAGATCAACGATCTTGATTGCTTGGAGACCATGAATAACGTGGTGAACATGGTTCATCGTATATTTTTTCTAATCTCTATACATGTAGCCATAGGCATAAGATTATCATATATAGATATATTTAGTAAATTTGATTCAAAATTTAAAAATTAAATTATTTAAATTAAGATTTAAAATTAATTTGAATGTTATGATATGAATCTGATCTGAAATTCGAATTGAATTGAATCAAAATTGATTTAAATTTTAGTTGAATCAAAAATAGGTTACAATGATTTTTACTGAATTGAATAGATTTGAATCAATTTTTAATCAAATTGAAGATAACCTGAAGTAAGAAAATTTATTAAAAGAAAGAAAGATATGATGTAAATTATCGCACAACTCAGAAAAAATCAAATATACATGCTTTTACATAGTCATATATGGGGTGTAAACCTAATTTGGCCTAAAAATCCAACTAGAATTGATTGATCTCTTGCAAACTCGATATTGATTTAATCCAAAATCAATCGATCTGAAATAATCAAACTGATATTAACAGAATCGAAAATCAACTTACTCAAACAATACCTAAACCGAAATCAATATAAACCCAAATTAAAACTGAAAATTTAAATCAAACTCGAACCTATTCAAAGTGAATTTAAACTCATCATAATTAAAACTAAAATGACCCAATCTAAAATAAATCAAACCAAATTCGAACCAAATGACCTATTTATCACTTCTATATATAAGATGAGTAATCGTGCCATATTTAAAAAAATTATTTAATTATATTGGTGAGTACTTTATTAACATTAACATTTATTTAAAATTTTAATTGAATTTATAAAAAATAAATTAAAATAAATATATTTATTTAAATTTAAAATTTAATTATAATTATTTATACTACTACGATATTAATACAATAAATAAACAGCATTGTTAATAAAAGAGGAAAACGCGTGAAAAAATACTCAATTCAAGGCAAAATTTCTTATTTTCTATTTATTTAAACTTAAATTATGAATTAATTAATGCTATCTTTAACACATTTTTGTACTGACTTATAAAAACATTTATTTATTTACTAATTAATACTATTACTCTTGAGATATGGTTCCAGTACTCAAAATAGCTACTTCATTTTTTTTATAATTTTTTTATAAAAAATTAATATTTTCAATTAATGCAGTGTCAAACTTTACTTACAAAAAAATATAATTAAAATATAATCATATTTTTTTATAATTTTAAAATATTTTAAGGAAAATAATATATTTATAACAATATGCTAATTGAGTACATATTTATAATAAATAGTTAATTGAGTAATTTATTTATAATTTTTTTTCAAAAAAAATATGATTTATTTATTATTAAACTCATACTTGAGTGACATTATATATTGTTTACCCTTCCATTTTCGGTTTGTCCATGAGAACGTTTGCCACCAATCCTGTATCCATTGTTTGATGGACACGTGTCCTACTTAACTGACACGTTTCCCGCACTTGATACGTGGCTGGTCAGTATTGGTTTAATGAGTAGCTGAATAATTTGGTCGTTCCATAGGATCCATCCGTCACCGTCTCCCTAATCTATGACGTTGCCATATCTAACCCCGGTTTCTTCCTAAGGTAGTATCTCACGTGGCACATTATTTAGCCCCCACGTAACCTTATCCGGTTCTAGATATGGCTGTCGGTGGAGATTTAATTTCGTTTATTCTCTTTCCGCCACGTGGCAATTGTCGGTTTATTGGAACATTGACTTCAAACGATATTTCTTAAGAGAAAAGTTTTGTTAAGGAAAATCCTTAGGCAGTTGGTATACAGTAATGACTAGTTAGTTATTGTTTTTCAGAAAATCGGCTAAATTAAATAATATTCAATTGTTAAAACTATTTAGAAAAAAATTACCCAAATAAAATTATGAAAACATATTTTACTTTTATTGATAAAATTCACATTTAATTAAAAGTGAATTTAAAATTAATTTAATGAGAAAAAATTATGTTACGAATATTTTTGTCAAAATATTTATGGGACCAATAAATCAAATATATTTATTTAATTAATTTTTATTATTTTTTATTATAAAATAAGTTTAAAAATATTTTTTATAAGTAAGATTCATTTAATAAAAATAATAAAATAAAAAATTAAATAAATATTAATTAATCTCATGAATAATACAACAAAAATAATTTATAATATGATTTTTAAAATAAATAATGATAGTTTTTATTTGTCAAAAGTGTAATTTTGATAATTATAATATATTACGGTGCTAGTGTGCGCTTATAAATATAAAGATAAAATTATTATTATTGTTGTTATTGTTGTTATACGGAATTATTTTATAGATTATTGTTGTTGTTATACTAAGTTTTATAAATAAATGATTTATTTGTCATCAAACTTTAAAAAATGATATATTTATTCTTAAATATATAATTGAGTGCCTAAATTATCACTTTTAAAAGAAAGTAACAAATAATTTAAATTTATAATTAAATGATTCAATTTTTAGATGAACGACAAATTTGTTACTGAAATTAAATAACATATAATGTATTTTACCCTAATATTTATATAATACAAATAGGGGAGATTAAGGACAGTAGCTTATAAGTTGTTTGAATTCGATTTGATCAAAACTCGAGAAATATTTTATTTTGATTGAATTGACTCAAATTCGAATTTAACTTGAGATCTTAACGAGTCGAGTCGAGCAAAGTCTAACTCGACTTGATAAGCTCACGAGCAGCTCGATATTTTTTTTAAAAAAAATTTAGTAATTATTTTAAAATTATTTTATTTAAAAAATAAATCTAAATAATAATTATTAATTTGTGGATCATTATTTTAATTTTAACATGCTAGTTTTGTGTATTTATGAATTGCTAGTTTAGATTTTAGACTTTGAGAGTGTTTCATACATTCTTTTAATTTTTTGATTAAATTTAATATTAATCCCATATAACATTATTAAAATTTATTTTTAATTAAAAAATAGATAAATTTTTAGTGAGTTT
Organism: Abelmoschus esculentus; assembly: GCA_035048815.1. Lineage (NCBI taxonomy): Eukaryota > Viridiplantae > Streptophyta > Magnoliopsida > Malvales > Malvaceae > Abelmoschus > Abelmoschus esculentus. Next base: position 18,927,240 of record JAUCBN010000005.1, read on the forward strand.
AAACAAGTTAAGCTTAACAAGCAACGATTCAAGTTGAGCAACAACATATTTTAACGAGCACAAGTCGAGCATAATTTAACGAGTTTAAAGAGAAGCGAATTGAATCAAATAATAATTTTTTAAATGAATCGAATGTTATCTAATTCACGATCGATTCATTCAACAAACATCCCTAAATATAATCTTCTTAATCCTCTCCTCAAAATGCCGTAATTATTCCCCCAAAACCTTTAATAACATTAATTAGTATTTGTTTTAAAAGGAGTCGACCTTAATGATGGAGGTACGCGTAATTCCTTATATAATTTTTTTATTTTTATCTTTTTATATAATTATTAAATTTTTTAATTTATTTTTATAAAACTAAAATTGATTTTGATATAACAATTAAGTTCAAAAACTATTTTACAATAAATTTTGAAGTCCCTAAGTCAAATTTTATGCTTCAAGTCAAATCAAGAATATTGAAATATTTTTCTAAATGTTTTTAGACGAGAGTTTCGATACCACTAGAATAATTATTGATACCAACTTTCATTTTTCAAAAAATGTTCTTGAGATTAAGAACAAGCATCGATACCAGTTTTAATATCAAGACCTCACTACCAATATCTGTTTCGAACCAGGTATCGAACCAGAGTTTAATTTTTTAAATATTTTAAAATTATAAGAACCTGTTTCGATACTAGGATCGATACTCCTAAAATTTCCAACGGCTCTTTTAACATTTAATGAGTCGACTGTTGGTGGCAGTTAATACTTTAAATGTTGGTTAACATGTTTCGATACCAACATTCACAGTTTACTGAAGGTATCGAAACATGATTCGATACACCCTTATTAAATACACAATTACTCTTTCTTTTTGTGGTATGTTTCAAAACAGATAGCCCGTGTTTCGATATCAGTTTTCTGCAGAGTGCATTTATGATGAGAAGATGAGGCCCTAACGTCTTTATTTCAATTCCCAACAACCACAACGGTTAAAAATCAATGAGAATGTATAAAATGAAGCATTTTAAGCAACATTAACAACTATTGAACCTCAAGCATCATCCAGGCACAAAAATCCAACTCTCAAGCACCTCATTGAAAATCTTGACTCCCAACTCTTGTATTTCATTTTATCTCTTTGTAATTAAGTTTGGAGAGAGTATATTTGTAATTGGGATAATATTCATCTTGTGAGAGATATTCATATTTGTCTTTCTTTCATTTTTATCCTTATGAGGTTGAATCAATTATTGGGTAAAAAAATTGATTCAAATTGTAACGGTTATCCCTTGAACCGAGAAAAAGGTCGAATTCTTTTAGTGAATTGGTTTCAAAATTTTAGTGGGAACTAAGGTAGTGGATGTAGAGCTTGTTTCGAAGCTTGAACCACTATAAATCGTGTGTTCTTCATTTTTTATCTTTTACTGAAAATCTTTCATCAATAATTCAAATTCTCAATTCATCCTTCTTGATCAACTTTATAGATCGATCAACTCAATAATTTTTTATTTTTAAATATTTATATTTTATTTTTTAATTTTAAATTCTGGTTTCGTCATGAATTTAATAATGAATTAAGTTATTCCATGCATTGGGGTAGCTTTTATATACATTTGAGATGCGAAATAAAGAAGAGTTGAATCCACTTTAATTTATAAAATTCCCACTATTTTCTTCAAATTTCCTTTTTTAGTCAAATAGATTCGTTTTCTTTGGGAAAATATATTAAAGAAAAAAATCCCCAAAGGGGAATGAATAATAATAAGGTATAAAGATAAATTTAATCTTTAATCTTTATAATTTTTATTATTTTAGTTTTTATTTTTTATTTAAAATAAATTTGGTCTTTAACTTATGTTTTTTTAATAAATATCTCATTTTTAACTATCACTATGACCGCACCGTTAAAAATTTAATGATAGTGACATATAATAAGCATTTGACTTCAAATTTATTATTTTTAAATTTAAATTTTAAACTATAAATTAAAACACTAAACTTTCAATTTATATTAAACACTAAAATACCTAAATTCTAAACTAAAATAACAAAAATTCAATTTATTAGTATCAAAATCGCTTACCTTTGATTTATCGATAGCAATCTTTATAAAATTCTTCCTTTTTAGACTGTGTTTATATTTTTTAGATATGATTTTGATTTTATTGTAGTTAAGGTTGAAAAATTTTAGTATATATTTTTTTTAATTTAATTAATTTTTAATATTTTATTTAAATTTTAATTATTTTATATCTTATATTAGAATAAAATTATATTCCGCGTGTATACATTTGATAATTTAGATATCATGTCATTTAAAATATATTATCATATGTTATCATTGTTAAATTTTTAACGACATAATTATCATGTTAATTAAAAATGAGATATTTATCAGAAATATGGATTAATGATTAAATTTATCTAAAAAAAATCAAAATAATAATTTTAAATATCGAAAGTTAAAATTATTTTTATGACTAATAATTATAGTAATAATAAAGTTTCCTTAACAGAGAAACGCTTTGGAATTGTCGGAAGAATACCCTAGAAGCTTATCCTTGAGCTTAACGCTTAAAAAAGATATTTTCTATATAAAATATCATGTTTAAATTAGGTATAATTTTGAGTTCCTAAATTGAAAGTAATTGATTTTAAATGAATTTAATTAGTTTTCTTTACTATTTCAAGTAACAATATTACTCACATTAATATTCAAACTATAATATTACTTTGATTTTTTTTTTAATTTTATTAACATATATGTATTTTCATTTTACAAGAACAACTAAAATAGTAAATGATTTTTAAATCGGTTAAGGTTGATATTTGATTATTTTAAAAAATAAAAAACATTATATCTATACAATAATTTAATTTAAATTATTTATAATTATACGTCAAGTCTTTAAGATTTATAATCTTTATTAATTAGTTTAATGATGTTTAACGATGTTTAATATTAGTGGTATTCAGCGGTGTTCGTCGAGCATGATAGACTCATCCTAAAAAATATTATTATCAATAGTAAAAAATATAAAGATTATTATTTAAAAAATAAAAAAATAATATTTATTATCATCATCAAACGGTTTAATGCGAATATAAAACTAAATGAGTTTTATATGATGTAAGCTGATCCTAACCTTAAATGGGATAAAATCAAGTTATAACATGTAAAACTTAAAGAGTTTTACACTGATCCATGACCATTAGATTAGTGAAATAGATGAGTGAAATTACAGTAAAAAATATAAAAATTATCATTAAAAATTAAAAAAAATTTAATCATTTATTATTACCATCTAACGGTTCAAAATATGTGTAAAACTAAACGAGTTTTACACTATATAAACTGATCCCAACCCTTATTAAATATATAATTAAATATACTTATTTTAGTTTATTTTTTCAAAAGTTTTAACTAAATTCTCTCAAAATTTTAGAAGTTCACACTCAATCCCAAAAAAATTAAATTATTTTTAATCAAATACTACAACATTTTTTAATATTTCATTAAACCTCCTAACACTTAAGATTTTTTTTAAGTAAAACACTGTTTTCTTGTAAAAATTTTCACCAAAACTCTTAAAATTTTTGAAAGTTTAACTAGACCTTTGGATTTTTAAATATTATATATTAAAAATTAAAATCGATTATACCATATATTAAAAAAATTTATATAATAATTAAGTTAAAAATCCGACACATCATTATTTTATTTATTTATTTTTTAAAATAGTAAAAATACTATTAAATATGAAATATTCGGTAAAGATTTTTTTAGGGAAGTAAAGATTCAATAATATATCATATATTCATTAAACGAGATTATTGCAAGTTAATTTTTTTTTTAAGATTTTATTCATATTACCAAAATAATTTATTAAATCTCTAACCAATCTAGCTTTAATTATTTTTTATTTTTAGGATTTAGGTCGAAGGGTTTATAAGTTAAGATTTTGAGTTAAAATATAGAGGTTATGATTTTAGATTTAAAGTGTTAAAGTGAATTTTTAGTTTTTGATTTTGTAGATTAAATATAAAAGATTACATAATTTTTATTATATAACCTATATATCAAAATATAACCCAACAAATATGTAATAAAAAAATGAATGATGTTAATCTTAAGAAATATGTGTTTAAATTATTTTGTCCGTAAGATTTGTGTATATTATTAAGGCATAAAGATAATGTTAACCCTTAACGTTTATAATTTTTGTCGTTTTGGCCCTTATTCTTTTTTTTTGGGATAAATTTAGCCCTAAACCTATATTTTTTTAACAAATAACTTATTTTTTAACTACTATGATAACTGAACCGTTAAAAATCTAACAATTATGACATGTCATATGGATATGATAATATATTTTAAATGACATGACATCTAACCTATCAAATACATATATATATATGGAATATAATTTTATTCTAATATAAAATATAAAATAATTAAAATTTAAATAAAATTTTAAAAATTAATTAATTCTAAAATAAAAGGCTATTAAACATTCTCAACCTTAACTATGACAGAATCAAAGTCTTATCTTAAAAAATATGAACACAGTTCAAAATTAATTAATTTTTTAGGTAGAATTTTAATTTTATCGTAGTTAGAATTAAGATGTTTAATAGTGTTTTATTTTAGAATTAATTTTTTTAATATTTTTATTTAAATTTTAATTGTTTTATATTTTATATTAGAATAAAATTATATTATATATACATGTATTTGATAGATTAGATGTCATGTTATTTAAAATATATTATCATATGCATATAACATGTCATCATTGTTAGATTTTTAACGGTCTAGTTACTATGGTGTTAAAAAATAAGTTGTTTGTCAAAAAGATATAAGTTAAGTGCTAAATTTATCCAAAAAACTAATAAGGACCAAAACGACAAAAATTATAAACGTTAAGGGTTAAAATTATCTTTATGCCTATTATTAATGTGTTAAAAAATATAGTAATTTTTAATTTAAATTTAATATTTTTTAATAAAACGGTAATTATTTTTTTCTTCGTTTATCAAAAAAAATTATATGCGCCTTCCTTTAAAACGTCTATGTGTTACATTTGTCTATTTTTCGAGAAACTATATCATGGGTCAGTTTCACCACGTCATCCATGAGACCAACCAATAAAATTTGTCCACCTTATTATTTTTTAATTTTCCAAGTGAAGATTCACTTGGGAAAAAATTATGACATGGAAAAATTAATGAAGTGGACAGTTTTTATTGGTTAGTCTCATAGACAGGTAATTGGACTGACCATGATATAATTTTTCCTATTTTTCCAAGTTTTCAAACCTTGCAATAAATCAAACATTAAATATAATCGATGACATAAATCAAACATTGTATAGAAATAAATTTTGATTTTTCAAATATTAAACAGTTGAAAATGATATGATATTAAACACTTGATAATGATATTTTCATAATTTCATAACAGTTTATTATAGGCTTAAATATAATTTAGTACTTAAATTAGATTTTTGAAATTAGTATTCAAAGACTTTTTATTTTTTATTGATATTTGAAGATACTAAAATTTATATATTTTATCAATTTTAATCTTAATTCGAAATAAATCAATATACCCTTTATATTTGAAGATCCTAGCAACATACTTTTTCCCCCTGATATTTGATATTGATCCAAACATAATATTTAAGTTTAATTTGAAGTTCGAAATAAATGGAATTAAATCAAAATTGATTTCCAAATGAACCAAACGTACTCAAACCAAAATCATTTAAACTAAAAATAGCTCAAATCAAAGACAACTCAAAATAAAAAAATATATATTAAAAGAAATAATAAAAAATTTATTGTGAATTATCGTATAACTTATCAAAAAATCAAATATATTACTTTATAAATTCATATCTAGATTTAAAAAATTAATTCAGCCTGAAAATCCGATCAAAACATATCAATTATCTTATTAAACCGATCTTAACTCCACCCAAAATCAACTGACTTGAAAAATCGACCAACCAATATGATCTGCAAATAACCACTAGGGGAAGACCTAAATATTTAGATTGGAAATGCCTCACAGAACAGCCAATAGTAGAGGCCCAACAAGATTAAACAGTTAGAGGGGACAAATGTATATGTACATTGAAGCCTTGTTTCATTCAATGTTTGTTCCATGTCTTCTGTAAGGATATGGCTATTCTTTCATTATTTGTGCCTTCCATTCTCTTTATAACTCTAGAGTAAAATTTGAAGACAGCATATAGTAGGTGAAAATATGCGCTTACAATTGCTTAAATTTGCCGGCAAAGTCCATCAGACCAACTCCGGCAAAGTCCATCAGCCTCTCGATGAATACAAAACTTGATATTGTTCATCTTACACGCAGGTACGACTGGGGGAACCATTTTGACAACAGGTAATGCTTGGTATTCACAATCAAAGCAAAAATGCCGTAGCATGGTAGATGCATCAACGCCAGCAAACCATACCTGCCAGGAAAAGAAAGAAGGAAAGCTCAACATAAGCACATATCTGCCTTATACATTTTGGTATCAATTTTTCGGTATATACCGAAATCCTTATACTTTTTGTAAGAGATTTGGTATGTACCGAAATACACTTTTTGTAAGAAATCCGGTATGTATCAAAAAATCGATAAGGAAATTTTTATAACTTTTGTAACAAATTTTGGTACAACTGCTTTTTAGCCTCTTTTTAAGCCTATCGTTCCCTAGAACTACCCTATAAGCTAATATCTGCATTATACATTAAAAAAACATTTGTACATAAAACAATAAATCAATAATCAGTTGGCAGATTATCTCAATAGACTAATGTAAAATACTTACAGTGTTGATTTAGCATATTACAATATAGTATTGATCAATTAAATCACATCACCATTTTGTATAACAGTAATAATCCATTGAATTAATATGCTTGCACCTTCACTTACTTGAAAATGCTAAATTATTAAATAGAACAAAATCCAGGAGTCAATTTACATATTAACCCTGAAGATGAGCAAAAGAATGTCATGACGTATATTTGTCAACGTTTGAGCCATTTAAAATTTCATTTGGAAAGAGAAGTACCATAATGGAGCAGTCGGTGATGACAAATCAAGAAATGGATATGGCCACCTGTAACAGAGAATTATCTCAGTTCTTGAATAAGGAAGTTTTGTGCATTATTTTGAATGATAATAATAAAACTGATATTACCAAATTGAGACACAAGCATGAAGGGTCCACTGGAAAATGACAAAAGCACCCGTCCATAAGATGAAGTAAGAAACTCGAAACCAAGGGAACCGCTGAAAGATAGTTGATAGATATATACAAATTGAGGTTATTATGATGAAAAGAAAAGTGGTATCCATAAAACAAGATGAAAAAAACAACATATGTTTACCAAACTATTCAGAGCTGTATCACCGAGAAGTAGGATGACATTGAGTGTATGCAAGTTCACAGTCATCTGAAAATAGAGATGCTGGTTAAGGTTCCATCTTACCAAAGGCAAAAAAATAAATTAAAACAGAATAAGAAATGGAAATATATCGAAAACAAGGACAAGTTGAAATATCAACCAACAGTTTTGATAGAAATTATTATTAGGAAAACAAAGTGAATGGACTTCAACTGTTGATAGGAACTAGAAAATTGCTAAAAATCGTTCACTAAACTTATGTTACCCAGACTTGGTTAGAACACTGATATGCTCCATCTTTTCTAAGATTTTCATGTATTTAGAGGGTCTGTGGCGTGTGGAGGATAATATATTGAAACCTATATTTTTTTATCAAAACATATATATATCGATACCCATGTACAGATAAGAAAAATGAATAGCCAGAGTAGTATAAAATGATTCTATGAACTTGAATTCCTATTATACCAAACATGTTTAGACAGGCAGGATCAGGGAAACATTAGTCAGATGAAAAAAGGGTCGAACTCACAAAATTCAATGTAAAATCTGCGATGGTAAGAAATGGGAAAATAAGGCACCAATATATGAGGTCAGTAAGCACAACCGCTCCAGCATTCATCTGCATATGACAAATCAAAATGAGATCTAACATAAAAGGTTCAAGAAATACCATTAAAGCCGCATGAAAATGTCAAAAGACTTGCAGTATACTAAATATGTTTTTAGAGTAAAAATACCAGTACTATTTTTTCACCAAAAACTTTAGAATAATCTGCATCACTGACTTGAATGCCAAAAGAGAATTTACCTGGAATATAACCTGAAAGAGATAACTAGTGATGCCTGCAGCTTGCGAAACACTGCATCTTTCCTGTGGATTTAAGGCTATTCTCCCTACATTTGTATCCTTTCTGTTAGTTAAAGGTGTGTGGTACCCTTGCTCAGCGTCTATCCTAACATGTTGTACGTCAAAGCTGCAACTGCTAATCTTGTAGTGCAGGTAACAACCGTAAATAGAGAGCAACGTTCCGAACTGCAAATACAGAGCGAAACTGTACATATTGCAAGCCAGCGTATGGATATACAATGCAACGATTTTGTTGTGGAGATAGAAATATTGAAACAAAGACCAGGAAGAAGAAAATTATAAAACATACCCCAAAGTAAATGGTAACCAAAGTAAAAGTCCACCTGTCCAGCACCAAAAGATATCAGAACTTAGAATGTTTCAGAATACATCATTCGGAATAAGCTAAAATGCTTAAAATATAAGGCAAAATACCATATGATTTCGTTTTCAGAGATCAGATGATCTAAGTGAACAGTACATTGGATTTAAGCTCAATCTTACTTAAAGGAGTATCACGATTCAAATATAAAGATGGAACTACTTTAAATAAGCATTACTAGTATAACTTGATACAAGGCAAGTTCAAAGTAGAGAGATTGCTTACTGAGTATAATAGTAAAAGATGTGACTTCCACTAGTGATGGCTTTTGAAACAATCGTTGCAAAAGCTAAACAAAACGCAATGACTCGAAAACCCAACAGCCAAAAAGGATGGATTTCTTGAAGACAAGGCTTCCAAACATCATCATCATACAACTCATCACAACTTAAATCTTCATGGCTTTCTTTTCCATCGTGTTTAACGCGTTTCGATCCTTCGTATTTCCAAATTATAATCAATGATATAACAATCGGTATCAAAACAATAACTGAACATACCAAACCCCTCCAGTTCAACCAATAACTCAACCTTGTTGTATCCGAAGTAGTCAACAGCTCCATCCTGCTAAAAGCAAATAACCCCATTATAAATAGTTTTGTATCTGGTACCATGCTATTCTGATCATTCATTTTTCTTAAAGTATCTATGTGGACATGAAATAAGAATCCAAAGACCCAAATACATGATAAAACTAAACATACTCTTAGATACATTACAATTTCTTAGATATTCTAAAAAACAATTTAGACAACAAACCAATTCAATGTTTTCTTCACTAGATGGCCTTACACACAGATTCTTGAATACCCAAATTTCCACTTAATTTATTTTCATCGAAATTTCAAGTTCTAATCATTCACTAATTACATTAGAAACATAAAATGGTAGTTGAAATCAGTAAGCCTTTAATTAACGTAAATCAAAATAATTGTAAGAACTCAAGATTTTGACAAAACTAACAGGCACAACAACACAACGCAAAATGCAAATACAAACTAATTGTATAAACAATCCGTTTACTGTCAAGAATTAATAGAAATGAATAAAGTAAACAAAAAACTCTATTACACATTCCGCCAAGTGAGAAGAAAACCCAAAATTTTAATTTCCATTGCTACTGCCTCTGATTCCCATAAACCAGATTACAAGAAAAGAGGAGGAGATTACATATGTAACACAGGATGAAACAAAATGCTTCCTTTGATTTAAATGAAATGAGATCTCAGATTTCAGTGAACAAAAAAGAGAGAGGAGAAACAACGTCGTGTTGCGCTTTGATTTGGATATTATCAGGAAATGGATAATATTTTTGTTTTGGGCAATGGAGGCGAGCCGCGAGATTTAGGAGGTGGCGGTAAATATATTAAATATCGAATATTTTATATTTTTTATAAGAAAATACAGTATATATTGAAATTTTTATACTTTTAAAAGTTTTAAATTTTTTATAAAAAATTGATATATAACAAAATTTTTGTAGTACTTTTTTTAAGAAATTCGTTATCTATTAAAATATCGATATTGAAAATTTTTATAATTTTTATAGCAATTTTGATTGTAACTCATTTTAATTCGGCTCACACTAACACAATCATATAAATTATTAATGTATAAATTATTATTATTATTATTAGATTTCTATAATAAAAAAGAAAAAAAATATAACGTTTACAATGTAGGTATCTAAAATATTTTTTATTAAAATATATATTTGAAGTATTCTTTTAATTAAATAATATTTAAAGTATTTATTTTTTTAATATTTAAATTTGATACAGTAATTTTTGGATAATATAATTTTTTAGGTTCTTTTTAATTTATTTTATTGATGTGATAATCTTTAGAAAATTATTCTGAATCATCTAATTGGTATCAGAGCCAAAGAGAACATGTAATTTAAGATTTTATAAACATTAATTTAGGTTCTTATGTTTTTGAGTTTTGATTTAACTATCTTTTTCAATGTATTATTATTGTTGTTGAGTTTTGATACAGTGACTGATAAAGTCATATGTTAGTTGTGTCAAGGTTATAGTATCCACGTAGACAACCTTAATAATCTAATAAATTTGATAGTAGAACTTTTTTTAAGAAATTTAAAATCAAAAAATATTTTTTATTTTTTAGAAGAATTAATTTTTTTGCAAGCTGTATTTTCAATCAATCTCAAGATTCTGATCAATCTTCAATTATAATCTTCAATGAACAAAAAATTAATTATAAAAATGTTTCTTAAAGAATTGATGATTGTAATATTTTAATCGTTTCAGTAAATTAAATTTAAAAAAGATAACTTTTAAAAATTTAATGACTTTGTAACAATATTATCAAAATAAAAGAAAAAAATTACCTATCCAGAAAGAGTATCAAACCTTTCAATTACTAGATGAATCTGTCATTAAAAGACTAAGGGACCGAAAATATAGGTATATCTATTTTGAAGTTATCCAAATAGGAATCAATCCACTTAACGTAGAAGTCACTAAAAATACCTCAATATTAATGGTTATAAGAGACCAAAGACATATTATGTTCAATGATTCTTTATTAGCAACAATAAAAATAAGTTTTTGTACAAGACCAATACATTTTAATTGTTATCCAAATTTTGTGATCTCTTTAATTAATAAAAAAACAATTAGTCCCGTGGATCTGAGGATAAATGAGTGAAAATTAAATAAAATTGAATTTTAATGTTGATAAAGTAATTTTAATCTTAAAAATTAAAGTTTAAAAAATTAAAAAGAAAAATAAATATAAAGGCAAAATAATTTTAAACTTTGATATTTAATTTTAAAATTTTTTAGTGTGCCCTATACACCAATATTGAATGGTTTAAGTTTAAAAAATTAAAAATATATATATAAAGGCAAAATAATTTTGAACAATAAGAACTTTGATATTGAATTTTGAAATTTTTCTAGCGTTCTTTTTATATCAATATTGAACGATTTTTATAGAGGGTTCTATTATTTTTTTTATAACATTATTTGAAAATATTATTTGAGAATCTATACTATTTACACACTATTGACATATTTGACATATTTTAGTCTTTACTTGTTTTGGATTTTTGTCCCGTGACATTTTAGAAATCTATTAAACATGTACTATATTATTGTTTTTTTTGATAACTTTTTCGTTACATTTTGGTCTTCACTTGTACCTTTTCGTGGCTTGAGAATTTTGAAAAATTGCCACTATATTTTGTATGTGGATAACTCTCTTCTGATACTTTGGTCTTTACTTTTTTTTTGTTTTGATAATTATGACGGAAGTATTATTTTCTGAAAGATTTTGTTAAAAATAATACTTAATATATTTTTTAATCAATGTCATCCGTAAACTTCTAAATTTATAGATGTAAAAAAAATTTAAAAATATATATTTTATAAAATATTCATCACTCGATTTAAAAACTGATCATAAAATAATTCCGACTTGAATGAGCTAAAAATACGAATATTTTAAAAAAATTTCGTATACGATTTCAAAACAACGAATCTAAATAAATTAGAGAGTCATATAGAATTTGATTAAGCAATATATAACATTTTACTCAGAACACATACACCAAACATATTCAATTTTACCATATTATAGATTCAGGGGATAAATAAAAAAGATATTAAGATAAAAATAGAAATCAATCATGTGGATATATAATTCAACCCTAAACAAAATATGACAACTTATTTAATTGAAACATGAAAATTAAGAAATCAAAGTATATAAAATTAGAACTTTATAGAGAGTTTTAATTAATTTAACAATAATCATATAAATATTTACTATAACCTTGAATTTATTGAATTCGTCTAGATAATCTAGATTCAAACATTATATGTAAATAATATATATAAAAGATTAAAAAATTAAACAAATATTAACTTATATTAAAAAAATCATCTTAACCCTAAATGCACATATCATCTTTGTCGTTGGCAACAATTTCACCTCCAATAACCAAACACCCAAATTTAAAATCAAAAATAATCCTTAAATTATCAACCTCCAAATCCCTAAATAACCAAAATAATACCTTATTCCTAAACCTAATTTATCACTCCCCATACCTGAGAATCAAACTCAAACAATCCTGATTCACAAAATCATCACCCATACCCTAACGTTGTTATCGGAGTGGCATTAGCATCATCATTCACTCAATCATGTTGTAATTGGTGCTCATATTTTTCCCGTGTAGAATAGAGACGAAGAGCTATACATACATAAGACTTCTACCTGGATTCTGTTTCAACAGTTATCAATGTCAATCTCATTGGAGATTGGGTGTACGATTCTTACATACCATCCTTTACAGATTTGAAGCTCTAAGTGACTATTAGGGCCTCTTTCTGGGGGTTTTAGTTAGAGATCATGGTTTTCTTGAATGAAAGATCGACGACTTGAAGCTCCAACTTTTCCTTTAGATTGTCACCGATGATTTCTGCAAGTGTATTTAGCTTCTAAATGCTGCATGCACAGGCTCTTGCTAGAGTCTTCTTGTAACACCCTAAAATCGAGCTAGGATGATATTAAAAATAATTCATAGATTAATTGAATCATATGGTATTTAGATTAGAAAGATTGGACTCAATTACAAGTAAGAAAAAATAGAAGATTTAAATTAAAGTGACCTAAATGAAACTAAAACAAAACTCTATGCTTGCATGTTAAACTTTTGAAAATTGGTAAGTTGAAATCCTTTGTGGCATGAATGGACCAATAAAGTTCATTTTAATGGGATATTATCCAATTAATTAACAAAAAAAAATAGAAAAAGAGAAAGGAGTGGATGGCAATTAGGGGATTGACAGAGAGACCCAAAATTTTCTCTTCTTCTTCTTCTTCATCCTTGTATTACCTCCATAGTCGAAAAAAAAGAAAAGAAATTAAAAAAGAAAAAGCTTAGATGATTCACAAGAAGATTAGGTGGAGCTTGAGAAAAAGTAAGTCTATGAAATCTCTCTTGAATTTAAATTGATTCATAGGTTTACATGAGTAGTTTAGTAAGAACTTTACTATGAAATTTTAATGGCGTGCATGCAGGATGATTTAGAGTGATTTGAGAAGTTGAATCTTATTGAAAAATAGGCCTAAATTGCTAAAAAAAGATAGAGTTTCCGAAAAATCTAGTAAGACCAAAACATGTACATTGAAGTCATATAAGTGAAAATATTAGAAGTGTGAAATGTGGCAGTGCTTAATTGTTATGTCAACAAGTAAATAGCTACTGAAAATTAGTAATTGATGTTAAGTTTATGTTTAAAATGCAAAAAAATTATAAAAAAATAAGCTTAGATTAGATTTAAACCAATGGAATGTAAGACAAAATATGTCCATAAAGTACAATTCTGATAGCCATTTTGGAAAAAGTCCTTAGGACGAAACCGATAGAATTAGAGGCTGAAAATTGACAATCTAATACCCCTATGAATCTAGTTTAAGTAAAAATTTACGACACCTCGTTTAGAGTTGTGTAGAGAAAGTTATAAGCCAATTAGTAAAGATGGTTCAGGCAGTCCCGAAACCGGACTATTCTGACTTCAAATAAAATCTGGTGTTAAATTTTTAGAAATTAAAATGTGAGGTTAGCATGATCATGTAAAGGATATTCTTAGCTTTCTAAGGGTATAAATTATGCTAAATTCGGATAAGAGAGTTAGGAGATATGTTAATTTTTCTAAGAGGTAGCAAAGCTGTCTCTAGTGGACAGATTTGAATTTTTGCATTTGTTATGCATATGAACACTTGAATTAAGTGATTTTAATATTATAATGAATGATTATGTGTGTATGGTTTATTAGAGAAACCAAATGAAGGAGATAGTGAAGAGAACAAGAGGCTAGAGCTTGCAAGAAAGAAGAGCAAGGGGATCACCATATACAATTCTTGATTTGTTTGAAATATTTGTGAGTGTGACAAACTTTAGGGTAAGGACCTAGGTCCTAACCACCCTCTTATTATTTAAATTGTCATGTAATTAGACTAAACTTATATTTGATAAAAAGGGAAAGAGGCTAATTTGTTTGATAACTTATGTGATGCTATGAATTGGTTGTTAGATTGTTAGGACTAGCTTAGTTCATGTGTATAGCTTAGAAATGTCGAGGTAAGCTATGACACGCGGTTTCGGGATGCCAAGTATTTAAATCATGCATAAGACATGTACGTGATGATATGGATGTTTTTGTTTGATAACACGACATGAATGTTTTGTTTGATAACATGATATAGATGTTTTTGTTAATAGCATGATGTGAATACTTACTTATGTGATAAGAAACACAACCGATATGTATCAATGATGATCAATTGGACATAATGGATTATGAAACTCGTATTGAGCCTTGGTCGATAGTTGGTCTTAAGTAGTACAACATGCCTAGAGCCTGAGCTCGTTTGTTATTACTTCGGTACTTTTGCCTAGTACTTCGGTACTTTTGCCCAATTACTTTGATACTTCTGTTCAGTAATTTGTGTACTTTTGGTTTAGGGTTAATCACCATTTGTTAGATACCTTAGGTATCTTTTATTATTGCCTTTGTGGTACTTTTGTTAGGTACTCAGTGTATCTTTTGTTGACTCGATCACCTGATTTAACTAACACCAAGGCATCATATGGTAACTAATTTGAAAAATTAAGGCTTAATGTGTATATAACATGTGTATGAGCATTTGCTATTTTAAGTATTTGATTTAGATATGAATTTGCTAATAAGAATATTTGGATGAATAAATGATTATAAGTAGCCTTTGAATATGACTTTGCTTATGAAAACTTTGAGATATTAAAATTGACTAATGAGTCATATGCATAAAATATATGCTAGCTTGTGCATGACATATAGATTGTGAACTTGGATTGCATGCTAGTAGCATGATAAGTATGATAAGCATGGTATTTGGTAATTGATAAACTTTGCACAATTGGTTAAATTGTTTGCTATGAATTTGATTTATTGCTTGAATTAAGTTTGATATTCTTGTTATATGAATCATGTCTAAAATGGTTAGACTTAGGGCTGCCTCATTAAGTACTTAAAGAGTACTTACCATTTGTTTGTTTAACATCCTCGACCCGGTGTCACATCGAACCTCCGGCCAAAACCTGTATTTCAAAAATTTCTTTCAAAAAGCCTATTAAGATGAGTCCAAATCCATTTTCCAACATAAGATAATAAAACCTAAATCCATTAAAACATAAACCCGAAAGTTAAAGTAGTGCAGCTCCAAAATATTATAACCCGTTAAAAGTATTCGACAATAAATAAAACAGAGTTACAAATTACACATATAGGGTCCTAAAAATACATATGCCCACTATACCTAAAAACAATACTCTGACAGCAGATGTTGATGCTTAACCCACCACGATGATGCTCCTCCGCAAGTTCTTTAACCTACAACGGAAACACATTTTGAACGTTGAGTCACTAAAGCTCAATGAGTACTCGACCAACCGGTCCACATAAGGCATAACATATATTTAAGCATAACAACACGAATGAATGACCTGACATGAGTACAATGGCGTTACCAGAATCGCCTAAACACATGATATCATGATGACATATATCGGCATATAGCATATGTATGATAAGAAAAGACCACACAACATCTCAAGTTCTTACCCCGTATTTATCTCATATACATATATTTATATATATATATAACGGTGTCTATATCACCTCATAGTAATATAGAAGTAAAGGACCCATCAACACTAAGTAAGGTCCGTGGCATGCCACTCCACATAATCCGCTAAGGAACCCATCAGCACTAAGTAAGGTCCTAGCCGGTCTTTTGTATAATATATTACCGATAACCCATCAACACTAAGCAAGATTATTAGTTTTATCATCATATAATATATATCCCTAGTAACCCTCCAGCATTAAGAAAGGTTACTAGGTATCATATCTCGTATACATATACAATATACTCTAGGCAACCCATCAGCACTAAGCAAGGTTTCTAGTAACCCACATGACTCGAATGTCACACCGAACCCTTTTACGGTTCCACATATCGGTTTATATCATTAGACTTCATTCATTATTCAATTATCTCATTAACGGGGTTATAAGCTTATCTTTCCATTTAATTATTCATTTTAGAGTTTATACGACTCTCAGGAACTTCTAAGGTTTTATTACGAGACTTTACCACTTTTTCCACAAGAATTGGGCTAAACTACCCTGGGGTATCGATACCCCTACTTGGAGTATCGAAACACCAGGCATCGATACCCTCCTAAAAGGGGTATCGGAACAAGGGTATCGATACTGGTATCGAACCCCTTTGACCCACTTAAAAGTCAACAAAAGAGGACCTCTTGTTCCGATACTGACATCGATTCCATTTGGTCACTAGACAACTCGGTATCGAACCATGGTTCGATACCCCTACTCTTGTAGCTTAATTTCTCTTAAGGTTATCGATACACGAGCCACCGATATCGATACCCCATGCACGATAAGTGCAGTTTTGCATTTTTAAACCCTATCCAAATTCAATCCATTTAATACCAAATTGATTCTAGACTTTAAGAGGACCTTCCTAAACATGTTTAAGCCTTAATTACAGAGGTTCGTCAACAAAAACATAATCCACCATTAAAGGTCACCTAAAGCTACCAAGCACATCAAGCCAAATCAACACACATGCCTTTAAGCTTAAATTATGATATGCATGATGATTTAGAGTTGGAAGAGAATCAACCTTAAGCAAAAACAAAAACAACTCGTTCTTCTTCCTCAACCTCAAGCCTTCTTCTTCTCAAAGCCTTTGGAGGACTCACCAACCTCTTTCTCTACAAGAGAAAGATAAACAACAGATTAGGAACACCATAGAGATGATTTTTTGAGCTTTAAACACTAAAGAACTGAGATTTAAGCTCTTCAAAACCATTCCCGAGCTCAACCCTTAACCCTCTCTAAAACCCTTTTCTTCTCTAAACCAACGCTTATTCACCTTGTTTTATAGATCCTTTATTGCTCTACAACATTTTCTCAAGCATAAAAACGAGATTCCAACTAAGATTCTTAAAGATCAAACCTTTTACCTTACCTTCTTCTTGCTTCTATGATGGGGGAAGATGGAGAGTGAAGAGAGAAAAGGAATGATGCCATTCCTCTGCAGAAATTAAACCATCAAACCCCTCTCTTCTCATCTCAATTTGGTAATTATCAAACCACCCCCAACCCAACAACCATCAAGCCCAACAACCAGCCCAAAACTACTCAAACCCGGGGCCCAAAACTAAAGTCTAGCTTCTCGGGTTAACCCGACTCTTAAACCCGAATTCGGGTCGTGACAGTTTGTTTCCCTCCTTCCCAAAAATCAGGTTATAAAGCCAGAGAGCTAAGCTAGGATCGTTCGAAGGCAAACACATCAAGCGAGACAAATATGATATTTTGTACATTTATTAAATCTTAGAAATAGTGGCTGTAACCCCTAATTTCGATCTAATCTCTTAGATAGAAACTTATGAATCAAGTTACGAAAACTTTTCCCTCAAGTAAATAATTTAGGTTAAATAATTTCAAAATTAGGTTACTTTGACAAATTAAGAAAACGAATTAGGGATTTTAGTTACACAAATTCCATTGCTTAAAACAAAGTCTGAATATTTTATAAAACATCTGAAATAATTTCATAAAAACATGCATCCAATAACTTCCAAATCAGAATAGTTCATAGTCCGAAAATATAATATATTTCATAACAGATTAAAACATTAAATTGAAATAATTAAAGGATCACAATGAATAAAAATTATCTGAGAATTGTGCGAGATGCTCCAAGTACCAGTTCGCCTAAACAGGTCTGAGAATCTGAAAAGCAGACTAAAGAGGTGTAAACTAAAGAGTTTAGTGTGTCTCCAAAGTGCAAACAGTCACAAACAAAATATTTTTGAATTCAATAAAAACTGAATCATGATGCTATGATGACTGAAGCATGACAGAAAATCAGAGGGTCCGATATCAGAAATCATACTGAGTGGATGATTATCCTCGCTAGAGTGGAGGTTTCCCTTACATATCCGATTTCAAATATGAAAATATTTTCAATGTCAGAACATGATACGATTTGCAAAGTCATAAATCAAAACTCTTACGAGTAGCAATTTTCTAGAAAAATCAGAAGCTTGTTTAAAAACAGAATGCACATGCTATACATGATGATAACATGTATGAACATATAACAGTCTCACATATCAAACCAAGCAGTATACAAAAAACATTTCAAAGATTCACACATAGTGTAGTATAAGTACAAAAATATATAGCACAGGAAGAGACACACCTTAAGCAACTGAAGCTCTAACTCTGACGCGTCTCGCGTTTCGGTCTAGCTGAAACAGGACCTACGAGGTAACATAATTGAATCACTAAATAATTAAACTAAGCCACTGACTAAAACGAAACTTTGATCTAAAAGCTTACTCACGTGATGGTCTCAAAGAACGTGCCTGGTTACGAACAATAGGAGGTAACCCAGAGGCTTCAGAAATGTTACCTGAATGGAAGAAAATTCTAAATTAAATTCCTCAAAACACCCTTTTCAGACTCTAAGAACAATTCAAATAAAAAACACTAAAAACGGGGCTTTCGAGTTTGAATTTGACAAAACAGATAGCAGATTTGGACTCAGAACGTTGACAAAGGTCAAGGAGAAGATTTTACGAAAAAGTTAACTTTTGGTCAAAGTCAAATTTGACTTGATTGGTCAAAAGTTAACGATCAACTCAGAAGTCAAAGTCAAAGTCAATTGGTCAAAATCAACTTTGGCTTGACTGGTCAAAAGTCAACGGTCAACTCAGAAGTCAAAGTCAAAGTCAATTGGTCAAAGTCCATGGTCAAACTCGGTCAAACTAGTCAAAATTTGGGTCAAACGGTTAAAGGTCAAACTCGATCAAACGGGTCGATCAAACAGTCAAAGCGGGTCAAAATCGGTTCAAATTAAATTCTATAACCCGAATTCGGTTTGGGTTACTCAAACCAAAATAATTTCACAACATTTCTAGCCCAAACCATTAGCCCTACTCACAAACCCACACTTACACACAACCCAAAAGCCTAACACTCTAGCAAAGTCTTAAGCCCACCAACCAACTAACACCCACATACCAACTAGGGTTTCCAGCAATAACCCAGACGACAACACCACCAAGGGAGCAGTGGCCAGAATGACGGTGGCACAACCGTCCGACAATAACTTCAACGACATCGATAAAACAACTCCTTGCACACCCAAACCCGAAGCAAACGATGTAAGAAAAATCGGTAACGATGTAAGGAACACTGCGACACAACGAAGAAGAACCCAATTGGTTCGTCCTTGCTCCTTTACGATTGGTGACAGATGGGTGTTTTAACTCCACAAGATAAGGAGGCTGCCGAAATAAGAGTCTAACACTGATCTTGTAACAGTGTTGACAACAAGAGAAATTGATCAAAATCGAAAAGCAAATGAAATGAGGGTGAGGGTAGTCTGCGTGAGAGAGAGAGAGAGAAAAGAAAGTGTGACTGCCCCTTGGAAACTTTCTACCGGAAACCAATTCAAAAATTGGTAAAGATTAAACTTTATCCTAAGAAAAAGACTAAATTCCAAGATTAGTCCTTGCACATTTTATGGTTCACGAAACTAACACCAAACTTTATCATTTAATCAAAATGGTCACAGAAATTTTTGAATTAGATTATTTAAGCCACTGAAATTTAAAACTAAAAAAAATCCCTAAATCTTAAGGTTTCAGAATTTTAGGGACTTTAAAATTTAATTTTGAATGGGAAAAAAATCAGGTGTTACAGTGGCATAGTGAACTAGTTTAATCTAGTATTTTGTATTTTATGATAATGTCCATGATTGTATATGTTGGCCTTTATTTTGTGTACATGGCTTGCAAGCTATTGATCCAACTATGTTGAATACATAAATTCTAAAATTAAGTTATGTTTATACTAGTTGTCATAATGAAGTTGAATGGCATGAATATTAGCCGGTGATTTGGTTAAAGGTAATAGAATTGGTATGCTTGTTAATTTGTGTCCAAACATGTTAGGATCATCCCGGTTTGAGACTAGATAAAAGTCTTTTGGATAATGTTAAGTGAGTTAGAAGTTTAGAACTTGCAAAATAGTGCAAGGGTATCGATACCATTTGTATGTGTATCGATACCCCCTCGTAAATCCTAAGCATGAAAGGCAGACGTTTCAGAATGCCTAACCTCTGTTTCGGTACTCAAACCTCTAGTAGCGAAATTGTTAGGTTATGTTTCGATACACCACATAAGTGTATCGATACAGGTAGAATATCATGACCTTAAGTCATGAGTTACATATCGAAACACTCCTATAGTGTTTCAATACCAACAGCTTTAATACTGCTTCAAGTTAAAGTTTAGAGGGCCCCATTTTGATTTTAATGGTTACTAAAGTCAATTAAAGTTTAAAATGAGCCCCAAGTTTTAAATTAAGTTTAGAATGAATCCCAAGTTTTAGATTATGTTCAAGATTAAATAATAAATGGTAATTGACATTTTTTTAAATGATACCAATATTCGACATATGTATCACATATATGTAACTTGTAGTGTTTACAAATACAATGATTTGAAATGTAACACGTAAGTCTGACTCAAAATGTCTTAAAAATAAATACAAAGATCGGTTTAGTACACATTTATAATTTCAAATGACGCTCCTGTCTCCTAACCCGGAGTGAGATGTCACACTTCTACTTGAATGTGAAAGAACCGAAGCCAAACCCCAAGGCAGCATAACAAACCATTTGGATCGATTCTTGAATTAATCCAATCAGACAAAAACAAACTTAAAAAACAACTATCTATTAACCCTTAAACAAACATATCCATCACATTTAGTAAAAAGAGAATTACACATCCAGTACAGAACAAGACACAAAACACATTGAACGGTTCAGGTTTTTATCCTAAAAATTAATAAACTTTGACCATTTTTTTCATTTTATTTTACCTTGAAACACTTGTAAGCTTCTCAATCTAAAACCCTACAAAGTCTAAAGACAAAAATGAAACAAATATTCCCTTGTAATCTCAACTTCTGAAACTATGTATTATTATCTAAAACTCGAACCAAACTGAGGAAGAAAAGTTTACCATCAAGCATGAGAAAACCACCAAATCCCTAAATTCTGAGGTCAAATAGATCAATGAGGCATCATCATGCCTTCTTACTCATCACCAAAACCTTAAAAGGTTCGTAATATATCCAGATCTTCCCCAAACTCACCGAACAATCTTCCACTACTGACAGCACCACACCACTAGAAGGTGGTCTAGACCTCTATCGAGTTGAGCTCCATGGTTTGCTTGAATTCTCATTTATTATGAAGTGGACCGTGCTGTTGGGGCGGAGACAACAGATCACGTTTCATCACCACGTCATGAAAACTGCTGCGAGTCGGAGAACGCTGACGTCCAGCAGCACTACGACTCCGGTCGCGTTCATGGAAACCACTTTTGTTGCGATCACCCCAACCTGCAGGGCTCCGGCTGCGACTTCTTCCGTTACTATAACTATCATGGAAACGACAATCATATTAGTTCAGACGTAACAAAGGGGTTGATAAAAGTGGGATAATAATTCTGATCTCAATAATCAAAGACGGTGTGGGAAAATAAAAAATTCAGATTCTGCCACAGAAACAGTTCAAGAGCTGTAATAATAAGTAATTGATATAAAAAAAAAGACTGTAATAAGTCAAGTAGCAAGCATAAAACATCATAATAAACAATTTAAAAAATAGAAAAATAAATAAAAAGATAAAGAGAATACTAGATACCTATCACGGGACTCATGATTATATCCCTGTCCTCCAGCTCTCTCATTCCAGCTAGAAGATGTAGAAATTCCTCGACCACCTCTGCCTCCATCCCTGCCACCATATCCAAACCCAGTACGACCACCACGTCCCTCATCACGGCCACCAGAATTGGGAGCCCAACGTCTAGCCATTCCCCTCCCACCACCACGTGAAGCCATATCACGAAGTTCCACCGGCACCCTCTGGTTTGCACCTTCTAGAACTTTGATGAGCTCTGAAGCATGCTTTGAATCCTGATCACCATAGAATGTATATGCTAATCCAGTTGCACCTGCCCTTCCAGTCCTCCCAATCCTATGAATATAATCCTCGACCCCAGTAGGAAAGTCGTAGTTGAGTACCACCCTGGGAAAGATATTAATTATTGCAATCATTTTCATGATTTACTAACATGGCAGATGTAATAAAATTGCCAAGAAAACATTACATATGAGAGTTTCCTGTATTAACAAAAAGTAGCTCCTTGCTGCTATAGAAGTATTGAGCAATCGAACCGCATATAAGAAAAAACAACCCTTACCGTATGTCTTTAACGTCCAATCCACGCGCAGCAACATCAGTAGCAACAAGCACCGGGGACCTCCCTGTGCGAAACTGATTTAACACGTAATCTCTGTCAGCCTGAGATTTGTCTCCATGGATAGCAGCAGCTCCAAATTGCCGAGTGAGATTGCGAGCAAGTTGATCACACATCTTCTTAGTTGAACAAAAAATAATAATCTTGGATCCTGGTTCTTGTGAGCGCAGTATCTGTTCCAATCTTCTGTGCTTTTCCAAAGGTGACAACACTTCAACATACTGCAACATATCATAAGAATGATAAATTTCTTAGCAACCATATAATAGAGAGAACCATTCATTCACAACAAGAACTATTAACTGTCAGATAACCAAATAAGCTTTGAATTATATCAGAAACGGCAAACACAGAGTTCAAACCTGGGTAATAGATTTGTTTGCCACAAGCTCATCAATATTCCCAATGTTGACCTGAACAGGATTTACCAGTAGATCAGCTGCAATTTTACGGACTTCCTTTGGCCATGTTGCCGTGTACATTAGTGTCTGCCTGCGAGTAGGAACTTCTTTCACAATCTTCCGTATTTGAGGTTCAAAACCCATGTCCAACATGCGATCAGCCTCATCCAACACAAGGTAAGAAACTTGCTGGAGGCTGATTCTCCTCATCTCCAGAATATCATTTAACCTGCCAGGAGTGGCAACCACAATATCTACTCCTCTCTCAATCTCTCTCAATTGAGGACCCTTTGGTGCTCCCCCATACAAACACTGCACATATACATATAGTGCTTCACATAAGTTAAAACTCATAGAGTCATAGTTCTTTCCACTTTTACCTTTGAAAAGATCCATCTAAACATAATTGGGGAGCATCATTTGAAAACTTTTAAGCATCTTAATTATTTTGGAACATGATAAAAGATCCAAGAAAAATAACTGAACAAAATGATGTCCTGAATTGTGATTCAAAGAGTGGTAACGTACCGTGCAACTAATTTTGGATGACTTCCCAAACTTGTTAGCTTCATCCTGTATCTGAGTAGCCAACTCCCTAGTTGGCGATAAAACTAACACTGTTGGACCCATTTGAGGATTATTACAGCAACGTTTGAGATGCATAAATCCAGGAATTAGATAACCCAATGTTTTCCCAGAACCCGTTTTTGCAATGGCCACTATGTCTCTACCTTGCAATGCAATTGGCCATGATTGAGCCTGAATAGGAGTCGGAGCAGAAAACCCCGCATTGTGTACCTGTTAAAGGGGAAAAAAAACTCCGTGAGCAGAATTACCCTCAAGACTTATGGTTTTCTTTTAGGAGTTATAGACGAGTGGCTCATGTTAGAAGAAGCATCATCCTTCATCCACCATATGCAAGAGGTCAATGCTTGCTGATAGAAGCACAAACTGGAGGAGACCCTCTTCTTCCATTCGGACTGAGTGGCAGAATTAATCATCAGCTACGACAGTCCAAGCCAAAAACTTGGGTCATTCAGTATGCCCTTCCAAAATATTGGTCCACCATACAAGGGTCCCAAATTACATGCAAAGCCCCCCCCCCCCCAGAGAGGGCACCACAGCGTACGACATTAGCCCCTCCAGGGAGCAAATATCGCACCCGCGACAAAAAAGTAAAGATGGCAAAAGAATTAAGATGTGTCTGACGCTCAACATCAGGACCTCCAGCAATCACAGAACTTTCAACAAGAAACATTCAACTTGCATAGTACCACTTACCATATGCAAATTTCAAATGACCACCTATGTTATAAAGACTAGAAAGGAGAAAGGAGAAGCAGAAAAGCATACCTCTCTCAGTATCTCCGAAGGGAAGCCAGTAGACTCAAATGATGAAAAGGGTGGAGGTACTTCACCTCCCTGACAAGATTTAAGAGAGAACAATTAGTCATAAGGGATAATTATGTCCCAAGCAAAATGAGTTACAGAAGCTAAATTGCCTGAATGAAAGAAAAAACTAAAATGGATAATAAACCATAATTATCACCTAGATACTCACAGTTACTGTTATCTCATGCTTACAGCAATAAGCATCACCAGACAAATTACTTTCTCCAGCTGCTGATCCTAGTCTAGTAAATGATCCTCCAATCACAGAGCTGGAAGTTCCATTAGGTGTATTATGGGAATGAAATGGTCCACCCCTGGCATTCTATGCAAAATTAAGAACATTAAATCAATACTAGGTAGGAAATGAACATACCATAATTCCCACTTCAGATGTTTGACCTTATGCTACTTTGAAAGACAAATATAACACATATTTAGTAGAAAAGGGACATGCTTTAATACTCACTTTAGTACTCAACAAGTTAATATCTTTGTCATGTAAGACTGAGAAGAACAAGCACACCAACAAATACCAGATTTATAAGACAAGAAGAGGAACAAATACCTGATTACTCTCTAATACTGATTCAAGTTTTGGTACAATATTGAACCCTCTTCCAGACCGATCATTTTCCTTCTCAGAATTATGCCTATAATGTCCTTCATAAGATTGTTGAACCAGAACTGAAGAACCCATAGGCACTGAAGAACATTTTGGGACAGAATCTATATTGGCAGGCCTCTCGTATTGTGTGGCATTTGTTACTGGATTCCAAAAGTAGAGATAACCAGTTTTACCATCAACTAGGCCTTTCCATGGCTTTGGAAGAGTTGGGTCAGGCGGAGCATATTGTGGGCCAGCGGATGCAGTTGCAGCAGCAGCCATAGCAAGAAAAACAATCAACAAAAATCTGCAAGCTCCAAAAATTCCAAGGCAAAAATGAGAAAAACAATGATAACTTCTTGGAGAACCCAAAACCATGACTTAATTTGCTTTTTATCCATTTTAATTATTCCTTATTTTTTTCTCTTCACGGCTAGCTTTCTCACTTTTAGCTACAATTTATGAAGCAAAAAATGAAATATAAAAAATGGTAGCACAAGAAGCATCACAAAAAGGCATAAAGGAAAAAATATATATATGCACTTAAGTTCTAAGAAGCATAAGGAAGACTAAGCGAAAATAAATTCTGAACCAAACCAAAGGATAAAAAATAAGAACCCGGGTACCTAATTGTTGAAACAGACTCTTCCAATAACCCGAAAACAGCTAAAAAGTATGCAAAATCTCCATATTATCATATATCAAGATCCAAAAATGTCCCGTAAAAACATTCTTAGATCAACAAATCTCGAAACATCAAAAACAATAAGCCAAAAAAAGAGATTTCAACCAGATCGGCATCTAATCCGATCCCAGATCCAGACCCAATAAGAAATCCCCAGTTACTCTAATCATATTTCTATCACTAAGCAATTAAAAGATTCAAATCCCAAGCCCTAACCGAACCAATTTAACAACTTGCAAATTACCCGATTAATAAAAATTCAATAAGTTGAAATTTAAAACCCTAAAAATCAAAATTCCCCAATTTTTGAAGGGGATCGAAATTGAAATCTCAGAAATTGAGAACGAAATTCAGATCCAAGAAACTCAAAAGAAAAATGTATGGAAATCGAAGTACCTGACGGAGTCGTTTCAAGGAGGAGGAAGAAGCGATGATCCCTATTCAAGATTGGGATTCTTTTTCCTTTAGATTTTTAATTGGAATTCTTTGGGTTCCCTTTCAATCTCTCGCCGTTCTCCCTGTTCGCAATGTAATTTCTTAAGGAAACACAGGAAAGGGTAAAGAGAGAAAGTGTGAAGAGGAGGAAAAAGCGGAGCCAAGGCGTATATTTATAGTAAATAGATAACAATTTTGCAAGACTAGCCGGCCCTATGGGCTTTGCATACAAATATTAAAAAAGATTTTGAATTCATTTAGATTTTTTTAAAATTATTTAATTTAAAATTCAAGTATTTAATATTAATATTAAAAATGTTTTTTAAATAACAGTTAGACAGGATGCTGCGCTTTAAAAATATATTTTTTATAAATAAAACTGTGAATTTTATTGAAGAGTAAACCCATCACCAATAAGGATAATTATATATTTGGTATTTTTTTATAAAATAATATTTAATATTGTATTGTATTTTTATTTTAGTATTTTATTATTAAAAATAATAATAGACTAGGGTGTATTCGGTTTGGGTTTGATTTAGTTTGGTAAGTTATTTTAGTAACTATTGGTTTTCGGTTCGGTTAATTTCGGTTTTCGATTTTTTATATTAACGTTAATTTATAAAAATTTGTATTTTATCTTGAAAAAAATAACTTTATTTTATGAATTTTAAACATTAAAAAATAAATATTTTAAGATATTTTCATAAATATTTATTTAAACTTATTTTTTAAATACAAAATAAAAATATATTTATAATATTTTAAGTATAAAATATATATTTTACCTTAAAAAATAATTAAAAACTAATTAAAAAATTAAATTCGCTTTAATTCGGTTAACCACGATATGTAAATTTATGAAACATAATATCTCAATTCGGTTCAATTTTCGGTTTTGCGGTTAACCATGCCCAACCCTACAATAGACTGATTAGGTTACATCCATTTAGGGGGTAGGTTACAGTTTGGTCACCTAATTATTAAAGGTTATACATAAGTAGATAATGTTATATTTAGATCACCCTTCATATTTAAAAAATACATTAATTTAGTTATATTTTCTTCTAAATTATTTGTATACACTCGTTAACACTAAAATATTTTATTTGAAATTATTAATTAATCTAATACATAAATTAATATATATTTTTTAAAATACGAATAATGAATCAAATGTAACCTTACCCTTAGTTGAGTGACCCAGTATAACTTTTATAATTGGGTGATTCAAATGTAATTTTTAATAATTAGGTGACCTAAATATAATCTTCCTTATAATTAAGTGACCAATATTGTAGTTTACCCCAAAAGCTATCCATTTATATCTTTTTAATAAATATTTATATAAAACGATTGAAAGGCGATTTAGATAATTTTTTTGAATCAACCACAGTGTTGCTACTCGAACCAATGACCTTTAAAAACAAAAACCATTCTCTTAACCACCAAAACCAAATGGTTCGTACCTATTTAGATAAATTAAGCACAAAATAATGAAAGATTTATATAAAACCCACGTCGGTCAACGTGTTCTTTATATGTATATAATACAAACCAAACACACTGCACATGACTTTCACCCCAAAACACCATAATCCATATCAACCAACGCAAAAACTTATGATTTTCTAATTTGAAAGTAATGGTAAAACCAATCTATGAAATCATTCTCTAATTATATACACGATTTGTAATCAAGAATATATTTTTTTTAGATTTACCCCGCTGTAAAAATGAAAACAAGGGTTAAAAGTCTCATCTTCCCTCTCCTATGATACTTCTGAGCATTGGTTTTGTAATACTTGCTGGTGAAGTTTCTGCACCACCTGCCATGCTTGTACTACCGTAGCTGGTTCCACTTGCTCTAGTTGCCTCATTACTCAGGAAGCTGCTTTCATCTTCATCGAATTTCCATTCGGTCAAGTATCCGGGCTTTGAAGCCACCCTGCTCACTTCGGTGTCTCCTGAAAGCATGGCCACGACACGGGACCTGGCTGGCCTCTGTACTGGTGATGTCTGAGTGCATAAAAGAGCGATTCCGATCACACGCTTCAGTTCTTCCTCGTTGAATTCAGATAAACTACTGTCTGCCAGTTCAACTTCCAGGTCATTTTCATGCAGGTGCCAAGCCTAATGGAAGAGAAAGATGAAAAGAAACATTCACACCAATCACCAGAGCATAGACTTGTTTGTTCCATTTAAAATACTAAAAAATTTCCTGTATATCCAATAAAAATTAAGTCATACCCATTCGAGAAGGTACATCTTATTTTCCTCCAACCCCGAGTCGGAATTAGGTCTTCCGCTAACGATCTCTAGACACACGACACCGAAGGCAAACACATCAGTCTTCTCTGTAAGGTGTCCACGCATGGCATACTCCGGTGCAAGATATCCACTACATTGGCAATGACAGGAACCAGTTACTATTTATCTCCTGGATGCATAAACCATGTTGGAAAACAAAAAACTGGTAAAAAATTAGGTTTGCTAGTCTTAAGATTCTTACATCGTCCCTGCTACACGGGTACTAATGTGGGTCTGCTTATCATCGTAAAGTTTGGCTAAACCGAAATCAGAGATTTTTGGGGTGAGATCAGAATCAAGTAAAATGTTACTGGACTTGACATCTCTGTGCACAACACGAATCCTTGATTCTTCATGAAGATAGGCTAAACCTCGTGCTACTCCCAAACATATATCATACCGCATCGACCAGTTGAGATTCAATTTTTTGCCTGCATCATGGAAGTCATAGGTAAACCATACATCCAATATGTTTCCAACTTTGTCTTAGAAAGAAAAGCTTATAACTTATTGATTCCATCTTCATACCAAATAATATTTGGTCTAGACTCTTGTTTTCCAGATACTCATAAACAAGGAGACGTTGTTCCGCTTCAATGCAGCAACCATGTAGTTTGACAAGGTTGCGGTGTTGCACAGCAGATATAGTGGCAATTTCTGTAACGAATTGGCTCTTGCCTTGTCGGGATACTGCAGACAATTGCTTGACAGCAATCGCCCTTCCATCATCAAGTCTTCCCTATAGCACAATTAAAAAAGAAAAGGAAAAACAACAGATATAAAAACTCAACAAAAAAATTACGAATACGGTGATTCAATCATTTTGTCATCCGGAGTTCCATTCATTCAGTCTTTTTAAGGTCAGTCACTTTCAATTCATTATCGTGTCAAAGGCTCAAATCTTAATCCTACGCATGTCTCATCCCTTTCCTCATTTAAGACAAAAATCCCACATACAGGTTTATTCACCCAACTATCTCCACCTTTAAAAGTTACCTTATAGACTGGACCAAACCCTCCCTCTCCGAGCTTATTTGCAGGACTGAAATCCTCTGTAGCAGCTTTTAGTTCGGCATAACTGAAAGTGTACGGTCTAGCATCAATCCCTAGGAAATCTGCATATTCAAGAAAAAAGAACCATTGTAAAATTGCTAATCCAAATATCAGTAAGATCGGTTGGTGTATATTGGAAACACCAAAACTATGAAGTTTACCTTCTTCATCTTGCGTATGAGGCCTTCGTCTCGTAAAATAGAAGAAAGCTGCAACCAACAGCAGGCATAGAACTCCAGCACCAACAGAAATCCCCACAACCAAACCTGTCTGGCTGTTATTGCTGGTTGGAGCATTATTACTAACAGTAGGTACAAAATCTGAACAAATCAGAGCAATTAGAATTACTGTAACACTGTGTCATAATCCAAGAAAAGTTTGTAGATTGCTGACCTGGGGTAGCACTGATTGCAGAAATCAATGGTCCATATGTACCTTGAGCTGGAACACAGCAAGTGCCTTTCCCAGCCCAAAACAGATGAATTTCAAGGTAGTTTTCTGATACCACAGCTGTAAACTGCCTCGTCACTGCTCGTCTGGAAACACCACCTGCTTCCCTCTTTATGTCAAAATCCTCTAAAACACGACTTCCCTGCAATAATCAAATTTGAAAATAAGGAACGTTAAATGCCGATGTTTTTTTAACAAAAGAGTAGGAAATGAATCACCTCAACACAAATACCATTCGATATATGAGCATGCTACTTGTTTAAGACTTTTAGTTTTCATTAAAAACTATAGCACAATCTGGAATATATCAATTTTCAGGGTAACAGTTAAAGGGCAGCTAAGTAAGAACTTGATAATGAGGTACGGACCTGGATATAAATATCGAAAACACGCCTCCCAAGACTTTCCCATCTATTGGTATCTAGGATTTGTATTTCTGCAAATTGGAGCCTCACAGTATAGTTGCCATTCTCAAGCCCCAAACCATAGTACCTTAGCGATGAAGCAGAGATCCGAGCTGTCTGGAATAGCTCTGAGTCTAGGGTGTTTGTGAACTGAGATCCTGAAGTAACTGTGTACTGAGGATTACTGGACCCTGCAAAATATCCAACATTACTGACTGCCCACCTATTTGTGTCCGTAACATAATATGACGTTGGACCAAGTGTCTGGTTGTCTCTCTCAAACAAAGTCCTATCCGACGATGTAATCTGCGGACCACCACACTTAATTCCAAAGTTAAAATCTGCAGATGAACACAAAAGATATACTCATCAACCACACTGAAAAGGGTACTTTAGTAGAAAAAGTTGGCGCAATTGCAACTCTCAATAAACCTCAAAGTTAACCTATGTTTGGTAATACCATTAAACACTATTCCCCCATTGATTCAATATTAACAATGGAAACAGACAAGTTAACTGAGTGTGCAACAAATATGGGAGACAAACAACACAAAGAAACAAACAACCTACACCAATACAATATTGAACATCCAACCTCCAATAAATTAACAATAAAAGAAAATAATTCACCCAAAAATAAGGTCATCTATTTTGTACTTTTAATGAAGTATAGAGGATTTGAAACTTCTAAAGCTCACCGCTAATACTCCCTCAAATCAAGATGCTTACAAAATTAAGTATTCAACTAAAGAAATGATATATGAATACAATATTGTGTAAAAAATGGAAATCTATGAAGTGAAGATCATTTGAAATCAAGTACACTATTGGAACCATAAAAATTAGAAATTCTTGCATATCATTTTCTTGATTATGGACAATAATGTTCAATATTGTGCCCGTAGTACCTTTACCGATCTCAGGAAGGCCTTTCCATCCTATTCTAGTCTATGTGAGAACCTATTTGTTTCTCCTTAAGAAGCATGCAGAGGGAGAGTTTTTATTATACTCACAGATTCCACGTCCTCTGTTGCAAGGAAAATTACGTTGAAGGCAGTTAAGTCCGGATGGCAAAACACTGAAAGTAAAAATAGTAATGTGATTGAGTAAATATGAGAAGCACAAACTTAATAATGTTAGATGTCATATGAAAATCAAATACCAATGAGAATATTTGATTATCACTTATAGCACCCTTCTGGCTCTAGGACAAGTGACTGAACAAATACAATTAAGATCCATAGTGTTCTAACTAGAGACAGTACTTTTTAAATCAACTTCACATCTCCAATCATGTAAAAGAAAAGATAGCACCAAGAGAATCACCTGTTGTTTGACTGTTCAATTGTGAAGTTGTTGGCAACTAAGTTACTGTATAATGCACACCATAGAAAAAAATAGTCAATTTCTAGATTATTCAGTATATACATAAAGTGAAGACGGTGTAAAAAATTTGAGAAGAGAATAAATTATCACAACATGTGGTAAGAACATATAAATTACAGTGGAGTCTGTATTTGTTCTTCACTATATGCATATGTACAAATATAAACATATAAGAAACTTACATTGACAAATTCGGCTCGGAGATCCAAGAGGGAAAGCTCCCAGCTAGATTGTTGTATGACACATCTCTGCAAAGGTTGCATGTTGAGAATGGCATATGTTAAAGAGAAGTAAGAATGAAGTAAATCACATTGATTGATGGGGAACATAGATATCAACATCTAGAAATAATCATAATTTTCCAAGAAAACAAAGCCAGAATATAGCATGCTTTTTTCATATGAATAATACTTCCTTTCTCATTAAGAACCACTAAGAGACTTGATATGTAACTCAATAGAAATAGCCACATTCGACGGTGCATCTAAATTCTTTAATACATGATGCAACATTTTACTACCCCTTTCCCCCAAAAGTAGTTCCTAAGGTTCATATTTGTAGACTTTCATCCTACACAACTTTTAGCAGCTGGTCATTGGTGGTTTTGTGGGGGAAAATATGCGGCTACGGGCTATGACACCAGAATAAAGTAAACAACAGATTACAACTTGAGATATTCCTAAGATTCCGATAAGTGAAAAGACTGACAGTAACGACCTATTAGTACAAATAAATTTTTATCTTTGTATATTCACATTTAGTAGAACGAGTTGCACTTACATATTGAGAAGAGATGAACTTTTTCTGCAGGAAGTGTACCATTCAACTTATTATCTCCAAGAAACCTTCAGATAAAAAGCATCAAAATGATATATAAATCAACAGGTTCGATAAAAAAATCAAGAGGTATATGAAGATAATATTTTTTTAATGAGTTGGAGTCTTACAAATGAGTGAGTGAACTCAAATTAAAAAGTGACCCTGGGATCTGCCCAGTTATATTATTGAAGCTCAAATCCCTAGAAACAAAAATATTCGAAAGTTATTATAAAATACGAAGCAAGCAAAAAGTAATAATAGAAATATATAGTAATTATATTCAAGCCAATTATGGAGCTCAGAAAGTTTCACCCAAAACCATCAAAGCCGCCCCTCCACCGAAACATGCATAAACACACACACATAACTGGTGTGTCCCTGCGTATATGTGTATGTACATGCAGACACGCATGAAAGCAATAAAGCTTTAAGTAAAATGGTCCCTAATCCAGGGATAACTAAAATCGTTCAGGGGTTTAAGAAACTTTACAAAGGACTCTTTGTAAAACATCTGACCATTGATTTAAAAGGACCAATCAAATGGTCAATTGACTCCTTTGTGGTTCAGCACTTTAACCTGCCTTGATAGATGCTTGACTTACAAAGAAGCAACCATTCAAGAGAGCAACTTACAGCAGTGTCAAATTCCCGTATTCTCCTATGCTGGATGGAATTGTATCCGAAATATTATTGTTCCTCAGATCCCTGCATGCAATATCCTTTCTTGAGATAATGCTACTAATTTATTGGACAAAAAGAGAGAAGACGGAGCAAAATATAGGAGACGGTGGGAATAAGCTGGCTTACAAGATACTCAAGGACTTCATATCCCTTATAAATGCTAGAGAACTTCCATTAAATAAACCACTTATTCTCCTATAAGTGCACCACATTAGAATGTTGTTGTTACAGTCCAATAAGTTATGGGGAAAATGCTAAAAATATGTAGGCACTCACAACTCTATCAGAGAAGTAAGATTGGAAAATGTTGAGGGTATTGGTCCTTCAAAAGAGTTCCCTTGAAATCTCCTACAATCAAAGAATAGATGAAGACATCATAAAATGTGCAGAGATAGCACTAAGACATATATTTATCCCATTATTCTCCACTGCAAATCAGGGAAGATGTTTAAACCATGAAAAAAGTAAACCATACAAGACAGTAAGCCTTGACCAATTTCCTATGAAGTCAGGTATCCTCCCAGTAAGTTGAGTATTTGATGCCCACCTGAAATATAATTATTTCTTTAAAAATTTCATGAATAAACATTTTCCTTTTGTTTTATGAACATAGCATTTTGATTATAGAAAACAACAGATTAAAAAATCTTACATGATCTGTAAGTTCTGCAGATTAGCGAATGTTGGAGGGATCTCACCACTTACCCCGGAACTATCAAAATAGCTGCCAACATAAACACAGTTCCATCATTTCTGATGATCTATATGTTTTTTCATCAAGAGGAAAATGGAAATGAATAGATCGTAATTTTTAAACATCAAACCATCAAAGAGGTACACAAACACCATAAAAAAAAGTGTATGGAATAAAAACAGAAACCTATCATAATAACTGCAGGATTGCACACATAAGGTTTCAAGCATACAACATCCTTCGAAGCCCCAAGGCTTCATGGTTAAATAAATATGATACAGAAATATATCATCTGATACATCATAAAAGAAGTTAAAACAAAAATGAGTAAAAGACTTTGCTACAGATAAAAATCACAACCATGCATGATAAAATGTTATAGCTTGAATCCATGATTGTGTTTAACCTCTTAATTGTGAGCTGATTATAGAGCAGTAATTGCTCTTACTTTTAGGACGTTAAGAACATATGATGAAAAACCAAAATCTTCAATACAATTTCAGCATATCAGAGAGCACAATATCTCGAAGAACTGAAAAAGTTATGAGCGCAAACCCTCATAGGAGTTGTTACATATTTTGGTCATATGAGTCTCATAGATGTTAATCCACATTTAGTTCTTTTTATGTTATATATCTACTTTCCCTGCTAACAACTGCTCCCTAAGACAGCTTACAGAATCTGCATTGAAAATGGAACATTAAGCAATGTACAAGAACTTACAGTTGCTCCAGCATCAAACAGTTGCCAAGCTCGGATGGCAGAGGACCAGAGAAGTTGTTAGTGCCAAAGGCACTGCAATATAGAAAAGTACAATAATAAATAGATTGTACAACTCAAGTACTTTATTTACATCGGTACAGTACACTGAATAGAACAGATAAACCCTAAAATGTCAACAAGAAATAGAAAGAGAAAGATATGGAGAAAATAATAGTAAATAAATACCATTGTCCGAATGTTGCATAATGTAAAACAAATAAGACCGAGCATTTGGAGGTGATGCTCATCGTAGAATCACAGAAAAGTGGGAAAGACAAGTTGCAAAATTAACTAAAGAGAGTAAAATAAGAGATTAGCTTACAATGATCTTAAATCAGTGAGCAATCCTATTTCCTGTGGAACCTCCCCTGACAATGCATTGATGCCAATGTCCCTATTCAACACAAAAGTTAACATCCGAACTAGAAAGCTTAATAATAATAATAATAATAATGTCATAATTGAGAATTTTGAAATTATATAAGTAGGAATTCCTTACAGCCACTGCATTCGAGTTAGATTGCCAATGGAAGCAGAAAGGGGACCTGTCAAGTAATTCTGTCCCAGCCTCCTGAAAGACATGGGTTTAACAATGGTAGGGGGTCAGTGATCATAAAATCAGGAAACATGGACAATCAACATGGAAAATAGATTGATGTAACCGAACTCAGCGTTATTTATTGAGGGAGCCATTTAAAAATATTAAATTTAGGGGGGTAACAATATAAATTATATGTTTTTAGGGTTCCAAATAAAAACAACTTAAAAAAAAATCAATTTTTAAAATTTTTGAAGTAGCCATGGCTACGGCGGTCCCTATTAGGTACTACCCTAAATTGACTTGGCAAAGATATTAAAGGATGAGATCCATAAACATGTAGAATTTGTAAGTAGAATCCATACAGATTGGTAAGAGCAGTCAAAGTCCAAAGCTCATCAGGGATCACTCCCACAACATTCAGTGCATAAACTTTCCTGTAAATAAAAGGTTATCTCAAATGAGAAAGTATAAAATGAAACATTTCCATGTATGTTAGTATGAAATTGAGTTCAGATGCTATATTCTCAACATAAGTCATAACATCAATCATTCACCTGACGTTCGATAGAAATTAAAAATTAAGTATTACTACATGATAGGTTTAGAAGATTAAAAAAAAAAGTTATAAGATACTATTTTCATATATTCAAATAGTATGGTTAATAAATTTAACTAATTGAAATATAAGTAGTTAAAGAAATAGCTGAAAACATTTTATGTAAAATTAAAACAACATTTCTGGAAGGAACAGAGACATTTTCCCTGAAGAAACTCCCATGTACAAGCGGGAGGAGATGGTTATATTGTTATAGCATCGACGCAAGTAGTTTCAAGACCATTCAGGCATACAGTCAAACAGATATTGTGCAACCACCAAATAGCTTGCATGAAAAGAATTTTATGGGAGAAAGAATCCGGGTACATACAGACGGGTGATGCGGCATGTAGAGCCATTTTCGGAAGAACAGTCACATTTGATGAAAGGGTTGTAATTCGGGTTATCTATGTCGGTCGAGTCGAGTGCCGCTCCACTGCAAGGGTCACCGGTTGTGTTCCATTGGTCCTGTCGTGCTGATATTCCCCATTGTTGAAATATTGAGTTCAATGCTCTCACTGCACTCCAGTTCAAGGGTGACAATTTTGTACATGTCTTCTTAATATAATAAAAAAATCCAAAATTTCCGATATCCGATAATCATATTAGTTTCAGTAACAAAAAAATAATAATAATACTCATTTAATCAATAATTTAAATCAAATCTATTGACTACTGAGTTCTATTAAAATCAAACTTAACTCATAAATAGATTTAGTATTAATAATTTTATTGAAGTCAAACATAGGATTTCATTTCATCATATATTAACATGGATGTTAGTACTATGAAATAAGATCAATTTACATAGAATAAAACTCTTTTTAAGTGTTACACGTTTCTTGAATCGTTATATGTCTAAAACAGATGTGTCAAATTATCTCCTTACTTTTTTTTCGAATGATAATCTTTACCTAAGCGTTTGTTAATGTAAGTCATTCGTTTTAGACATCCAACGATCCAAAAAACGTGTAAAATTTAGAGAGTTTTGTACTATGTAACTCGATCCTAACTCCATTAATATTACAGATAAGATCAAATTATACAATGAAAAATTTTTATATATTTTTTTGGATCGTTGGTTGATTGAAATGGATGACTCAGATTAACTTCTTTCTTTTTCCAAGTGATAATTTTTACATAACTGACTGTTAATCTAAATCATCTATTTAAAAAATCCCATGATCTAAAAAATGTAAAATTTAGAGAATCAAGTTACACAAGCAAAAAACTCTTTAAATTTTACTATATATAATCTAAAATCTTTCAAACACCATTACACGAGATTATCCACTTAATTAAAGAAGGAAAACAATCAACAAGGAAGCAACAAAATCCTGCATGCTTTTATCAAATCCACATGTATATTACCTTCATCAGGATCTGTAGTTGGTTGAGATTGATTCTGAGCTTCAGCTACGAAAGGTACAACAAGAACACAAAGAACACATAAACTCAAACCCAGAATTTGTTCTGATCTAGATGATATCAACATGTTCTCCAATCACAGCTTCAAATAGTATTTGTTGTTCTGAACACACAGACATATGTATATATGTTCGATGAGAAACTGTTAGAGAGTTGTTTAGTGTTATGTTGCCTTTTAAGACAACTTGGATCATACAAATTTGACTAAGCCTTTTTTATTTATCAGAAAAGTATGAATTAGGGAAGGATTTTTATTTGTTTGACTTTTATTTGTACAACTTTTTTATAATATTTTAAAGTTGACTAATAAATATTATTGAATTATGGATGGCAATGTATTGAAAATTTACAATTTATCCCTGTTTTCAGAATTAATAATTATTTTTATATTATTAATTTTGTCATTTCTTAGTTTTACAAATTATTACATAAAATACTAAAACTCATTGTTTGAGATCAAAAGTACTGTCAGCACAGTGATTGAGCGATCAATGTCTAATAGTTGAGATATATACTCTAAACCAGATACTATTGTAATTACTGTAGCTAAATAAAAAAATGATTATTATTATTCGTTATCATAAGCTTATCGATTTAATATTTAGAGTTTTAATTTAAGGTTTAAAGTTTATTAGTTTTATTATAAGGCTTTAGAATTTAAGATTTATAGTTAGAATTTAGGGTTAAGAGTAATATAGTTACGAATTTAAATTTTAACCTATAAATCATAAATTTTAACTCTAAATTTAAAATTCTATCAACAATCCTTAAATTTAAAACTATTACACTTAAACCAATAAAACTAAGATCATTGTATAAACAAAATTTCCACATATACTTATACACGGAATAATTACACTTTATTTAATTATTTAATTTTCATAAATAAAATTGTTTACAATAAATATTTATTTTTAATGCATCTATAGTGCGAGTATTATTTAATTCCGCGACTAAGTTTGGTTTGACCTTAACTTGTCAACAACTCAGTTGAAAAACATAATATTAACCAAATTTATTTGTGCCAATGAATAACAATAATTAGAAATTATTAATTCCTTAAATTATTATTTTTTAAATAATCTTACGGTTATTATAATTGCCATATATTTATACATATTTTTAACCTTTTGATAATATACACGATAATATCTATTTATATATATTTTTAACTGATGCACACTTTACGGACAAATTGATTTCAACCTGAACTTTCTAAGATAAATAACATTCATTTTCCACTTTGATTATTTATTAAGTTGGGGTTCAATAAATTTAATTAATTGTTATCTCAAAATCTATATTATATAATTAAATTAAAAATTTTTACGACGGGCGTCGAACATTGCTGAACACCATTAATAATGAACATTGTTGAACACTATTAAATTAATTAACAAAAATTAAAAAATATCAAAGATTTAATATATAATTAATAAAGAATAATAAACTTGACACATAATTATTAATTATATGTCGAGTCTTTAAAATTTTTAATTTTTATTGATTAATTTAATAATATTTAATATTAATGATATTTAACGGTGTTCGACATTCGTTATAGATTAATTCAATTAAATTTCATAACAACATTTGCATGATGGCGGTATGAAAACAATGAAGGGAAGTTTGACTATGGATTTATACAAATAGATGAGCGGTTTTTATTTAATTTTTCTTATTAATTAATTTAATGGTGTTTTAGGGTAAAACCTGGTGGCTTTCACCAGCCAACACCTGTCGGGTCGAATGGTACAAATACGAACGTCGACCAGGCCCCCGCCCATGCGTCATGACCACGTCTCGTCAAACATCATAATTGTTTGGGTAAATTACATCCATGACCTACTAATTATAGGTTTGATCCTATTTTAATAACCGAATTATAAACTTGGTTAATCAGATCACTCAAGTTGTAAAATAGTTTTAATCAAGTTATTTACTGTTAATTTTTATAGAAATAATAACGTAACTGTTAGATAAATTTGTATAATTATATATTTAATTATTTTTATTTATATATTTTATCAATTTGATTATAATTTTAATTTATAACAATAATTTTTTATTTATCGATTAGAGTATAATTGAAAACATTACACAATTTAAAAAAACCGACAAATGAAATGACTGTTCGAATACACCACAATTCGATAATCACGTTCAAATACACCCAAATTCATTTATACGTGGGTTTTTCAAGCGCCTAAATAGTGATAATAATAGGGATGTATATTTTATTTAACCTGATCGGTTTTGATTTGATTCGGTCTATTTAAGTTGATTTTTAAAGAAAAAATTGGATTTAAGTCCGGAAGAATCAAGTTTTTTAAGGAAGAAGTTGGGTAGTGTTTGGGTTTAGTGTGAAATATTCGATCTAATCCGATCCATTACTAATTATGTAATTTTATTTTAAATTTTTTAGGAATATTTATAATCATATTCTTCTCTATATATTTTTATAATCAGGTCTTAACATTAAATTTTTTATTTATAATTTAGTCCTTAAAATTAAATTTTTATAATTAAATTCTTTAAAATTATTTTTTACCATTAAATCCCTAAAATAATTTTTTACAAATCGGGTAAGGTAGGATTGAGGAAGGGTTTATAGTATTTATTTTTGAGTCAAATAGGAATTTAAAAAAAATCTATTAGGTTAAAATCGAGTTTAAAATCTTTATATTCAAATCAATTTCGAATAAGCCAAAAATCCTACCTTACCCGAGCCATGCCTATCCCCAGATACTAACCTTATTCTTGAATATATTATATGCGTATACTTATTTTGAATATAAAAATATCCCCCTTCATGACTTCATTGACTCCATATATATGCATGACCCTTTCAAATATCCCCCTTTCATTAATTCAACAACACAAAAAAAAAACTTTTTTGATTTCATCGATTCTGCACTTTTGTTAATAAAAAATTATCTTTTAAATTTTAAGGTTTTGTTATAATTAATTTGAATTGATCAACGTTGTCCATGAAATTTTGGTAGGTGTCTTCTTGTAAAAAAATTTTATATACAAGGCCTTAAACTCAAAATATACTTAAATGATACTACGTTATTCACTATTTGGATCGATCCGACCCGTTGGTTATACTTTTAAAAGTGGCTTGACATTTTAAGTACATGCACTATCTTAGCATACATACAATGAATTTTTTTACAGGCTCAAGGCTTTCTCTTCCTCATTCCGGCCACTACTCCGATCTTTCTCAACCTCCATGCCATTCTTCTCCTTGTCGTTGGACCAGTCCTGCCGCTGATCGTCTAGTCATCGTCGTTCTCGATACGCTGCGATTTGATTTCGTTGCTCCAACTTCTTTTTTTAGCAGAAACAACCTTGGATGGATAGACTGGAAGTGTTACAGAGGATGGATTTAGAGAATCCTTCTTCAGCTAAGATTTTTAAAGCCATTGTTGAGCCACCAACTACCAGTTTGCAGAAATCCACTCTTTCTGCATCTAAATGGCTGTGAAATATGATGCAAAATTTGTTTTGTTAAGGTAAATAATGGAAGCATTGAACACCTACTTCCATCATTGCATCAAGACTGGGATGTCTTTGCTGCACATTAGGGGTTATAACCGGCCGAGCTCGGTCAGGCTTAATTCAGCTCTAAAACAATTATATTAGGTTCGGTTTAAGGCTAAGTGAGTTCGAAATTTTAGGTTCAAGCTCAGTTCAAAAACAATATTCTGCTCGGGCTTGAAGCCTGACAGGCTCGGCTGAGGTTCGGCTCGACCAAAAATAAACAATTTGAATATATATTTTTTTTATAAAAGATGGGGTCTCATTAAAAAATACTTTCATAATCAACAAGAAAATAAAATCCAATGTTGGGATGGGGAAGAAGTGTCCAAAAAGTATACTATCCAAATAACCACGATATATTTGTTAGAAACACCCTTCTTTCGATATCTTTTTTCACCCCTTCTCTCAATATCTTTTCTTAATTTCGTAATTTTTTTATTAAAATTAAGATTATAATTTTTTTCATACCGGAATTTGATCCCATATAAAATGGGACAAGATAAATATTTTTAACTACTAGATCATTCAATTTATCTTAATGCTTTTTTTATATAGGTAATGTTTTTTTCATATAGGTAAAAAAAACATATATTGACATCTATATTTAGCTTCATCAGTTATTGGATTTGCGTCTCCCAAAACATTAATACCTAGGTAATTTTGCCCAAGGTGTTGAATTCGATATTAAGATACTGGATAAAATTATTAAAAATTAAGTGATCGATTATTTTTTGCTCAACTCAGAAATAAATACTTAAATTATATATATATATATATTTTTAAAATTGATATTTAATATTTTTTATTAAAATAAGCATCTAAACTATACAAATTTTTTGAAATATGTGTAATTTTTTTAGTTAAAAAAAGTGATTAAAGTTTTATTCTATTGATGTTTTAAGGTAACACCGTTAAAAAATTTGTTTAATTCATCAATAAGTTCCTAAATTATACATTTTTCTGAGATAATTCTCTAATATTTTTGATTAAAACAAGTGTCTATAGTTTTATTCCTTTACTGTTTTAAGATAACACTATTAAAAATTTATCACCCAATAATAGATTGACATGTGATTTTTTTTATTTTAAAAAATAACGCTTTAAAAAATTTAGACTTTAACTTTCAATCGTATTATTTTATACGAAAAGTGAAAATAATTTTTTTATATAAATTAATAATAAAAATTAAACTTTCAATGAAAAGGTAAGAATTATTATTATTATTATTATAATTCAATTTCTTACTAATACAAATCAACTTTTCTTAAGTCTTGAGAAATACAAAATGTTTTAGAATAAAAAAAGATAAGACTCGTTAATATAATTTAATTTTTAATAGTGTTAATTTAAAATATTAATAAAATATAATATTTGATAATATTCAAAAATATATATAATTTAAATACATATTTTTAAGTTAAACCGACCATCTTTCTAGGCTCCTAGATATATACAGCAATAATATTTCATATGACATTAAAGAAGACTTTCATGATGAGAAAATGATTACTACGACAATATCTTCATATTCTGATATTATTAATTTTTTAATTAATAATAATTTTTATGATCTTAATCGTTAAAAAGTAAAATTTTTTGATATAATATATATTATTGTTTTAAAATATCAAATATATTTTAAAGATAATCTCTTTAAATTTTTAGATATTATGTTTTAAATTAAAATATGTTTTATAATAATATTTATTATTTAGGTTATTTTATGATATTAAATATTTAAATTTGTTTTTAATTAAACAATATATTAGACTAAATATTTGTGTTTTAAGTTGATAATATAGATTATTCAGTGTATATTAATTTAAAAAAATATTTTATATGATATATTTTT
Organism: Abelmoschus esculentus; assembly: GCA_035048815.1. NCBI lineage: Eukaryota > Viridiplantae > Streptophyta > Magnoliopsida > Malvales > Malvaceae > Abelmoschus > Abelmoschus esculentus. The sequence continues at coordinate 18,970,390 of JAUCBN010000005.1, forward strand.
TGGATAAATTATTTATTTTATAATCCTTGTTATTTTTTAATTTTAGATTTATCAAGACATGCATCTTCTCATTTTTAATAATAAAATAAGTTGATATTAAAGAGTCTAACGATAATTTAAAATATATTATTTATTTTCTATATATTTTTTAAATTATAAAAACTGCTAAAATCATGAATTTTAATCGAATTGAACTGTAAAATTTAATTTTTGATTTTTTATCATTTGATTTTATATTTATTTTTTAAAATTACACACTACTATTCGCTTTATGTTTTACTAAAATTATTATTAAATCATGTTATATTATAATTTTTGTTAAATATATAATGGAGGATGACCAAAATGAGAATAAAATAAAATATTAATGATGGTTGTTACTAAAAAATTTATTAGATGACCAACACAAAAAATGATAATAGTTGGGTGGTCACCTGTGTAATTCTTCCTATAGAAAATAATTTAATTAAAATTTTATTTTAAATAATTACTAATTATACGATGAGTCCTTTAAAATTTTAATCTCTATTAATTAGTTTAATAGTGTTCAACAATGTTTAGGTTAGTGGTGTTCAACAGTATTCGACGCACGTGATAAACTCATCCTAAATTAAAATATTTATTTTATATATTTTTTTGAATTATAAAAACTGCCGAAACTATAGGTTTTAACCGAATTGAACCGTAAAATTTAATTTTTGATTTTTATCATTTGATTTTATATTTATTTTTTAAAATTACCCACTACTATTCGCTTTATGTTTTATTAAAAAATTCAACCGGACCAAGTACACCTTTATACATTACTTTCTTCCATTTTATAAGGTCAAATTCGTAAAATTGTTCCCATCTTACAACGCAGTTTCACTATATAGTATATACGTCATCCTGTCCCTCGCTCTCCCTATTTTCCTTTCCTTCCTTATCCTAATCCTCCTCTCGCTCCATCGTTCCCTACACAGGAAAACAAGACGAAATGGCATCTGCAACTCTCTCGACGATTTCTCTACGTTTCCCTTCTTATCCTCCACCCACTGCCACTAATCCTACGCACCCTATCTTCTTCAAAACCCAATCTCTACAATTCCCTCTCCGTTCCCACGCCCGCAGAACCACCCTCCGTCCTCTCAATGCCACTGCAGCGCCAGAAAAAATAGAAAAACTCGGAACAGAAATCTCCAGCTTAACCCTAGAGGAAGCCCGGATCCTCGTCGACTACCTCCAAGAGAAACTCGGCGTCTCCGCCGCTGCTTTTGCACCTGCAGCCGCTCCAGCTGCCGCGCCCGGTGGTGCAGACGCCGGAGCCGCTGTTGTGGAAGAGAAAACAGAGTTCGATGTGGTGATCGAGGAGGTTCCTAGCAATGCCAGGATTGCGGTGATTAAAGCCGTTCGTGGTTTGACGAGTTTGGCTTTGAAAGAAGCGAAAGAGTTGATTGAAGGCTTGCCGAAGAAATTCAAAGAAGGGGTTTCGAAAGAGGAAGCGGATGAAGCCAAGAAACAACTTGAAGAAGCCGGAGCTAAAATCTCCATTGCTTAGAACAACCCCTTTTCAAGGTTTGATTGTTTTCTAATGATTAATTTCCAGTACAGTAGAAAACAAACTTAAATCGTTAGACTCTTGCATCTTCAATATCTATTGGTTTTTCCTGATTTATTCCTCCTGCAAATTTAGTTCATTAATTTCTCTTGAATTCATGAACTTGTTGGTTGGCTTTTCGAATTCCATTTGCTGCACACAATCACTAGTGTTTTGTTCTTTTTCCTATTTTATTTACTGAGTTCTCCTTTTCATGGAATCTGGGTTTGATGGAGGAGTTGAAGGAATGGTAAAGAGGAAACAAAATGGGAAGAAATGAAAGGTCTTGAGGAGGAAGAAGAGAGGGATGAAAGTTTTAAGGTTTCATCTAAATATTTATTGTGTTATTTTGAATTAGGATATAATTAATATTTTTATAAATTTTATAAACTAGAATATTATTATAGTAAATTATGTTATCATCTAATGGTCATTAGATGATAAAATAGAAAATATAACCTTAATAATTAAATTTGTAAAAAAATAATTAGATAACTCGAATAAAAAAAATAATAATATGCTTATCATTAGATTGGGTAATGAAGGTTGAATCTTTAAATTACAAGCTTTTAGGTTTCGCTTAAATAGGGATAAAAGAAATTTGGAATATTAAAAATTAGAGGTGTGGAAAAGTAGAATGATGGAAAATATTATTTTTATTTTTATTGATTTGTTTCTTAGAGAAGATGGAAAATCTAAAGAAAAATACATTTTAAGCATATATTGTTTGGTATAATGAGAAACTCGAACAAAATATTATATAATAGAATTGAGTAAAACTCGACTTTTTTATTTAGATTTATTTAAATTATTTAAGTCAACTTGAATATCTTGAATCAATAGAGTTCAAGTTGAATTTGATTTTATAACTCGAAAATCAAATTTTATTATTTTGTAATTTTGTTATTTTGAATTTGATTTTCTTGTTTCTTCAAATTCTCATTTATTTTAAGTCATTTTTTAAATTTTAACCACATGTTCTTGAAGTAATGTAGAATACTTACATAACATTGATATCCTCTATTGAGTTGATTTTAAAATTTTCGTACTCAAAGTTGGAAAGATCAATCTTGATCTTCTTTATTTTGTCGGTTTCTTTATGAGTGATTTTAAATTTATCTCAAATATCCCACTTGAACAAAAAGACATCTTGATATACTAAGAGCACAAAACATATATTTATCGTTGAGTTACAATATTTTTCGATCTTTATCGATATTTCTTGAATTTCTTTCATGATGAGTCGATCTCTTATTTTTTTTTTATTGAAATGAATAACACAACGCTACATCTCAAATGAGGTAATCATTTGATTTAATGAACAAATTCATCCTATTCTTTTAATGTGAGTAATTTAACTCATTAAAACATGATAACTTAGAAATTGATTAAGATTCCTCGATGTAGTAAACACCAAAAGTCGATGTCATTGTAGAAAAAAATGAGCTCTTTGAAGATCGACTCTGAAATATTAATTCGATGAAAAAGACCTTACTCTAATATTAATTGTTGTGATCCTATCCTACAATCAATCAAATCTATTAAGTTGGGATGATTTGGCCTTTGAGTAAAATTGGTGGAGCAATAGAAAAATAAAAATTTGTATAATTATTTATAGTGATTCGATTTTTAAACCAAAGTCCACCTCCACTACATTAGTTTTTTCACTAGAATTTTTTCTGAAATTCACAATTTTTCTTTATTTTTTAGATTTAAGGAAATAAATTTTTACAACCCTCAAAGCTCTGATAACACACTATCAAAGAGAATATAAATTTAGTAATTAAAAAAATCTCACAAGACAAAGAGTTTGCGCAATTTGGCTTTTATCCTAACTTGACACTTGAACAAATATAACAATTTAGCTTATTAATGTTTTTTACAATAAAATTGAAAACTTAAAAATAAAGACAAATTTTTTATACAAAAAATATTGGCAATGTAATTTTTGTTGTTTCACGACTACTTAGAACTTACTTTTAAATCCTCTAAAGAGTTCTTAATCGTTATTGTCCGTTAAGGGTTGATTAGAATCCTTGAAAACTTTAATTCAAGCCATAAATGTAGTTTTAGTCTCATTGATATCGGTATTCGAGCTTCGATATTGGTCCATACTTTAAATAAAAAGAACAATTAATATATTTAATATATTAGGTACCACTACACGATACTTGGTATCAATATGGTCCATTTTGCATTAATATGATTGAGCTTTTACTGATTAAATATTGAAATTTTAAAAACCTTTGAAATTTAAAAACGTATAAATTAATACCAATACGACTGTTTGAGTATCAGTATCGAAAGGGTACAATTACACAAAACCTAATACTTGAGTTATTTTATAAGCATTTAAATAAAAAATTTCTTTAAAAATATTTCAAATATATCTTTCAAATTAATGATCTTTTGAAATAATTTTTTACACATTATTTTAAGTTCAAAAAGTATTTTTATTAAATAATAAATTTTAATAAGATTTTTTAAAATTAAATGAGTATTTCCCCCTAAGATAATTTTCTCTCCTTAGGTACCTTATCCCATAAAATTTTCTTCATCGTTTTTTACCAACTGATATTAATTTTAATATTAGTTCTTAGGGGGTTTTGTTTTATTAGTTTTTTTTAATTTTTTTTAATAAGAACCTATGCTTTTGCGGTGTATTTTTTACATTTTTTTTTATTATTGTAATATATTTTATCTGTTATCATTTTGTGTATTTTTATAGATTATATATTGTTCGTACAAAGATCTTTACGATATTTATTTCTTAATTTTTGTTTGTTAGTGATCAAAATTTAATATTTTAAATGATTATTATCGATATAATTAAAATTGTGTGACGGAGCAATCAGCTCGATTGTTTGGTTCCTTTTCACCCAGTAAATTATAAGATTAGTAAGGTTATTATTCCATGCACTAATTGTGAATATCTTCCAAATATGTTTAATTTCGGTCTAGAAGTTAAAAATAGTAACTTTTAAACTTAAAACTTTAAATCTTAAATTTTAACCTTTAAAATTTAAATTCTAACTATAAAATTTAGGATAGGTTTATTACATGCATCGAACATTGCTTAATACCACTAACGTTGAACATTATTAAACACCATTAAGCTAATTAATAAAAATAAAAATATTAAGATTCAATATATAATTAATAAATATTTAAAATAAAATTTTAATTATTTTTTTATGAGAAAAATTACATAAATGATCACTCAACTATTCATTCTTTTTTTTTTGTATTGGTCACCCAACTAATTTTTCATCAAATTCATCATAAATATTTTATTTCATTATCATTTTAGTCATTGACTATTAAATATTTAATGAAGATTGTGATATGACATGGTTTAATAATAATTTTAGTCCTTAAAATTATTATATTATATTAGATTAATCCTAATAGAAAATAATTCATCAAATATTTCAATTAAACCCTAAATTTTTTATTTTTTTTTCTCTTGCAACACTAATTTAGAAATTAATTTGTCAACTCTCTCTATATTTCTCTTGTGTCTTTGAAAAATTATTAAGTTTTAAATTATAGAAAACCACTTTAATTTTATATTTTGTTCTTTTAAAATCTAATCCAACTTCTTTGACTTTTTTTTCAAACTATTAACGCACATCATTTTTTTTTATATTTTTTTTATACTTATTAATTTTATAAAAAATTCGTTTTATCAATTCACATGAAGATTTATATAAATATCAATAGTCTATATATGTAATGGAGATTCTCTTTGCCGTAAATTATACGATCTTTCATATTATATTGCGATAACCACCTCTTAATCCGATGAATTGAGACAAATATATATAATTATACGACCTTCGTCATTACATTTCATGATTAAGTTAACAAAGAAACATGAAAAGAATGAAAATCAAGACGGATTGGGACAAATATATATGACCTTTCAAATATTTGATAAAGTATTTTCTATTAGTATTAATTTGATATAATATAATAGTTTTAAGGATTAAAATTATTATTAAATCGTATTATGTCATAGTCTCTATTAAATATTTAACTGTTGGTGACCAAAATGATAATGAAATAAAATGTTAATACTGATTTTGATGAAAAAAATAGTTAGGTGACCAACACAAGAAAAGAGTGATAGTTGGGTGACCATCCGTGTAGTTTTTCCCATAAAAATAGTTTAATTGAAAATTTATTTTAAATATCTATTAATTATATATAAAATCTTTAAAATTTTTAATTTTTATTAGTTAGTTTAATGATGTTCAATAATATTTAATATTAATAGTATTCAATAATATTCGACATTTATTATAAAATTTTCTTAAAATTTAAATTTTGTATTTTAAATCATTAAACATAATTCATAAATATTAAACATAAATTAAATTTCTAAACTATTTTCCCTAACTTTAATTTACACTATTTTCCTAATATTTTATATTAAAAACTGCTTAAATAAACAGCTCATTTTCGAAACATTTATTTACTCGTAACTTATTTCCATTATAATTATTTTGTTGTATTTCATCTCACATTAATGACACGTGTCAAACATCCGTAAAAGATAAAAAATTATATCATAGGTGAGTCTCATTATCTGTCCATTGACCAACCAATAAAAACGGCTCATTTTATCAATTTTTCTATGTCATAATTTTTTCCCAAATGAATCTTCACTTGAAAAATTAAAAAATAATGAGATAAACAGTTTTTATTGGTTGGTCTCATAAATAACGTGATGGACTAATTCATGATATAATTTCTCGTAAAAGAGGGTCTCTACTCTCTCCCACTTCCCGACTGTACGACCTTCGTCTTTAAAATCCAGACCAACAGCTCTTCTGTCATAAATCCCCAATCCTCAAAATTATTATTAAAAAAACACTTACTGTTCTCCTTCATCTTCAGGTACTTTTTCATTTATTTCTTTAATTCTTTCTTTGAATTTTTGTTTTGGATTTTCTTTTCAATTATGGGTCAATAGTAGTGGGTATTAATTTTTTTATAAAAAAAATCATTTTGTTATATGCTTTTCCCTATATTTCAGTTGTAAAAATCCCATTTTTTAGGGGTTGATTGATTTTCTTGGGACAAGTTTCGATTTTTTTTCTTCAGGGTAACAAATATGGAAGTCTTTGAAAAGCCTACAGAAACCCTTTCTGGGGATACGTCTTTAGACCGAGATGCTAATGAGGGTTCTAAAGCTGCTGTGCTTACTGTGGAAAAGCCATGGGAAAATGGAAAGGTGGATTCTTGTATTGATGAAGATGGTGAAGGACTTGAGGACTCTGAAATGAATGGGGTTTCTTCTTTGTTACAAATGAAAGAGAGTGTTGGGAATATTGGTGTTAATGGTGGGAGTGGGGAAGTGTTTGGCACTCTTTTAGGTGCTGTTGATCGAAGTAAAGAAATTGGTGTGGAAAATGTATTGTCAAATGGAACAGCAAACTTGGATGAGGAAGATAATGGTGGTAAGATGATAATGAATGAAATAGAAGACGGCTATGATGGTGATGGTGGTGGTGGTGGTGGTGGTGAGTTTTCTGCTGGTTATTTTGTATGGGGTAAGATTAAGAGTCATCCATGGTGGCCGGGACAGGTTTATAGTCCAACTGATGCGTCGGACTATGCGGTGAAGCTTCGACAGAAGGGAAGACTCCTTGTTGTATACTTTGGCGATGGTTCATTTGCATGGTGCCATCCATCTCAGTTGAAGCCTTTCGAGGAGAATTTTGAGGAGATGTTGAAGTTGAGTAGCTCTAAGAACTTTGTTAATGCTGTATCGGCTTCCGTTGATGAAATTGGCAGACTTGTGGAGTCCAAGATGACTTGCTTGTGTGTTCCAAAGGAGAATTGTGCCGGACTCGACCGACCTCTAGCGGAGAATGCTGGGATAAAGGAAGGAGTTCTTGTGCCTGAAGGTGGAATTGAAAAGGTGTCAGTCGGTCTCTTTGAGCCAAAAGAAGTTCTTGATAAGTTGAAACAAATTTCACAAGCTGTTTCAACTAGTAATTTGCTTGAATGTGCAGTGTTAAAGGGTTGGCTTTCGGCTTATGATCGATCCATAGGGCACCCTCGAATGCTGATGTACCATGAACCGCCGTTGGTTCCAGACATTGAAGAAAATGTTAGAACTCTAGTCGTGGATATGAGTGATTATCGCAAGGCAGTGGGAAACCCAATCACAAGGCCAGTGGAAGAAGATTCGATCTTGAGGCATCCAGAGATTTCAGAGGATACAATGCATCAAAGGAGGAAACAGAAAAGCATTGCTGAGATCTTAAAAGCTGATATAGTTCAGGCTCATAAGGTAACAAAGTCTGCTGAACGAGCATCCTCATCTCGGAGGAAAAAGGCGAAAGGCAATGATAAAGCTAATGGTGATGGTGGCAGCAATTTGGGTTTTGTACTGAGAAAAGGGAAGGGAACTGAGCTTTCAGGATCTCATGTTGAAACTGATGTCATTGGAGCCAAGGAAGAACTGGACAAGGGTTATTCATCCGGAGAAAGGAAGATGAAGAGCAAACAAGCAAACCATAATAATAATGGTGATGATCGGGGAAAAGAAGATACCGATATTGTCTCGGGTAAAAGGAAAGTGACTGCGGGTCCTGGGATCAGCAGGAATGACTCTTTTTCAAGAGAAAGGAAGAAAAGCAAGTACTTATCTCCTCCTTACACAAGTTCAACCGGGAAGCTGAGTAAATTGGACATAGAAGATGAATCCTTAGAAGTTTCCAGTGACACCCGAATCGGAGAGACGATGACTAAAGCTACTGGCAATCATGTTTCCTGTGAAATGAATGAACTCCCTGAAGAAGTTCATGCAGATCAAGAAGCATCGAATGAATCGAGTTCTCTCACACAAAAACTATACCTTGACCGGGTAATTGATCTGGCAAAAGTTGAAATTCCAGCAAATGAAGTTCTAGTTGCATTCCGGTCCATAGCTCTTAGTCCACAATTCCAAAGGAAAAACAGCTCTTTTGAACTTACTGTGGAGTTTTTATCTGTATTCAGAAGCTCAGTTTACCAAGATGGATCTTACTACGAAATTTATAATCAGTTCGAACATCATAAAAAGAGAAAATCTGCAGACTTTTTGGCTGTGTCATCAGGAAATGACCAATCTACGGCTGGCCAGATTCCCTCTTGGACATAAATCCCATAAGAAAAAAGTTGGAAAGAATGAAGAAACAAAGATGGATCAATCCAAACCCGGGGAAGCTACCTGCGCATCAGTGAAGAAACCCCAGAAACTAGGGCCATATAAACCTAAACCGAAGCAAACTGCCAGAGCTGTAGTTTTGAAGAAAAATGGTAAGAAAGCTGATGAAAATGATATGCCTGCTTCTCTCTTTGTGACATTTGGCCCTGGATCCTCGTTGCCTACAAAGGATGATCTTATCCGAATATACAGCAAGTACGGAGCACTGGACATGGAGGACACTGATATGTTCCACAATAATTTCTGTGCCCGTGTTGTCTTCTTAAGAACCTCTGATGCAGAAGCAGCCTTCAGCAGTTCACTAAACGACAGTCCTTTCGGATCTGCCAATGTTAGTTTCCGGCTTCGACTACACCAGGCTGCATCAGCTAAAAAACAGAAGGAAATACCAAGTGCCAAAAAGCCTTCTCCTCTAGCAGACGAAGGAATTGAAAGATCAACCAAATCTTCGGCACACAGAAATTCACAGTTTAACCACATCAAGCAGAAGCTCGAGATGCTGACATCAATGCTGGAAACATCATATGAAAATATGTCATCAGAGACTAAATCCAAAATACAAAGCGAGATGAGAGGGCTATTGGAGGTGGTAAACACAATGGTTGAATCTTCATCTTAAGCAAAAATGACTTCACATTCAGGGTGCATGGGGTATGTAGAAGTTCATGCCATGCCATGCCATGGATGTTACATACATTTGAGTTAGGATCTTGTATGAAGTATAGTGGATAGTAGTAGATTATAGACGGCCATTTGCATCTGTTAAAATCACCACCTGCTACATTATAGCAGAAACTACCCCGTTGAATTACGTTTTAATGGATACAAATTCATTTACTTTTGAGCTGATTGGTACAGATTTTTCTTCCTTTCATTTTACTATTACAGATTTAGATCTCTCGAAATCTAAATCGATTAATGTCGTACATGTAAGGGTCTTTTTTTATCTACAACAAATACATCCACATCAAGGTATTTTACCCAAAACAAGAGCAAACCATTTCTTGTCAAATAGGAGCAGCTCCAGTTTCAAGTCTATTAACAGTATGTTCAAAGAAACAAATGGAGGGGTGTGTCAAAATTTTAGTCATCCACTGGGTCTTGAGGAGTTTCTTCTGATCTACGCTTGATTGTCACAACAGGGCACTCGGCATGCTTCACGCAGAACTCGCTCACCATTCCGACAAAAACCCTGGGGAAGCAAATATAAATCACCCCACAAGCTCAGTTCAATGACCAAAAAGGTGAAAATCAAAGATTGGAGGCATAGGGTACTAACTAAGCATACCGTTGAAAAGGACCGAGACCTCTGCTACCCAGAACAAGAAGATCTGGTTGGATCCGCTTCACCTCAAGGCAGATGACTTCCTTCGGATCACCTTTCTTGACCCATGAATCACAAGCAAACTACAACCAGAAAAATCTATTATTATCCGGGGAAAGAAAACACAAGCAAAACGCAGTTTTCAATTGAAAATTGTAACTGATTGAAGAATGAACATTACCCCAATCTCATGGCACCTTGAGTAAAATGTGATCTTTTTATTATTATTATTGAAAAATGATAATTTATTGAAGAATGAACATTACCCCTATTTCATGGCACCTAGTGACAGAATTCAAGCAGATGAAGCCCTCTAGCCCTGTCCCTGTTCTTCATGTTCTTAAAATCTTCAGGAGAGGCATATATGCTGTCCATGTCATCGAAACCTTGCAGAAAACAAATAGAAAGAAGCGGCCCATCACATCAATGAGATAGCATAGGTTGATTTTATAACAATCGAAGCTCAACATAAAACATACAAGATTTGCCACTCGAAACCAGTTTTTCCATAGGAATTCATGTTTTGAGGCTCAAAGTGCAGTCGCGACGCAACGTAACGACTGCATTATAACGTTTTTCAAAGTCGCCTCGACGTATTATAAGCGCAACACAATAGAACGATTTTTATGGTACGAAACCGTTACGTGACCTCGCAACATATTATATATTGCATCCCAACACCACGTCACCACAATAAACATTGAAAAAAAATCCAAAATGTAAATTTCCATGAACAAAACACTTTCATAATTCATTTGCAAGTTTATTATAGCATAGCCTAACTTCAAATGATAATGAAAATCATTTCAAAGTTTTTATTCTTGCCGACCAAATGCATATTGTTCTTCACAAGGTTCTCAATTTAAAAATATACATATAAATAATATTTTAGAAAAGTTGTGAATTTTTAAAGTCCATCCGCAACTGCATACCACAACTGCAACCGCGAAGGAGACCGAAATTTAATACTAGCGTGGAACATTTGAAGCTTAGACAAGCCATTACATCTAAAAGGCTAGGGATCCAATTAAAGAAAATTAAATCTAAAAACCTATCAATTCTACTTTATCCAGCTAACTTTGACATTGAAGTCTGATTAGTACTTTTGAAAAGAAAATGGTTTTTCAAAGATATACTTTAACATCGTTATTCAATAAAAACCCTTTAGTTTCAATTACCATGACTGTGAAGAACTTGCTGATTTCCTATTTCTCAGTAACCAAACAGATGATTTTCTTAGCAATCAAATAGCATAACAAAATTATTAAAAAAAACAATCAATCGAACTAACATCTCCTAACCTCGAAAATCAGAAAAAAATCAAAGTAATTTCAAATTCAAGCCGCGAATCAACAGTCGCATCCTCGACAAACCCTAACCAACAATAACCACTCGTGTATAGAAAACTCAATCATGTAAAATTCACTACATAAAGATATTAGGAGGGAAACAAAAGGGAGAAGGAGAGAAACCATCTTCGTCGGGAACTTGAACGTGGAGGAAGAGAAGTTTGAAACCGGAAACATTCGATCGAACGATCTTCTGAAGAGTCCACTCAAAAGCTCCTCTGCTACTTATCGAAGCGTGAGGGTAGCCTCTGATAGTAGACTCGTTGACAGCCACCATTATCCGAGTTACAGGTGCCTCACTTGTCGCCATCTAGTCACCCACAACTCACTGAGTCAATCAATCACTTACTCGGTAACAGCTTTATTTTCTCCCTTTGTTTAGAGCTTTACGAACTCTCTAGTTTCTCGAGACCGGAAATATGCTGAAGCGTGGGAGGTTAAATGGGAGGGTTGCGCAGTGCGCATGAAGTGTACGATAACAACTAAAAACAAGTAGCATGGCTATCGTGCGCCTCTACGGTTATAATCTACCGCGGCAGATTTGAAGGAACTGGGCGTGAGTATTCGATCAAGTCGAGTTAAGTTAAAAATTTCGAGTTATTTGAGTTAACGAGTAATATTTTATAATTTAAATTTTATTTAAACTTTTTAGTTTGAGTCGAGTTTAAAAAATTTGAGTCGAGTCGAATGGAGTATTTGAGTTCCTATAAATATTTAATTGTAATTATTTATTATGTTATAGTATGATTTGATTCTAATTTAAACAATTTTCTCTAATCATATATAGTAATATTTATTTATATTTTTATATATCAATGTATATATATATATATATATATATATCATAAGAAATTGATAGACTCATCTCAAACTTAAAAATTAATCATTTAATTACTAAAAATTTCGAGTTATTCGAATTTTCATTTTACAACTCGAATTTTATTTGAAATTTTTCAAGTCGAGTTGAGTCTATGAAATTTTGAATCGAATCAAAACGAGTCATGTATTTTTACCTCGAGTTGAGTTGATCGATTTTTTTTAGTCGAGACGAGTTTTATTCACCCCTAATTAGATCATTTTGGATCACAAATGGTTTTGGTTTTGGGTTTGGATATGGGTTTAGGTATGGATATGGGTTTAGCTGAAAAGTGTCAAAGTTTGGACCTGGGAGGGGTTTAGAACTTATATTATAAATCATATTGGGCCTTCAAAGTTTTTTTTAAAATCTTAAATTTTTTTAATAATTATTTATATTTAATTTATCAAAATAATTTAAATTAAATATCGTATAAATACATTAAATAAAGACCCTCCAAACGTAATGTAAAGAATGTTTGGCTGATTCATGGATTTGTTTGATGACTTCTTAAAACGTCCTAGATATTCAAGTCTCGTTATACAAGGAATTTAAATAATATTATAAAAATAAATTTAATTGTATTTAACAATTAGGACTATTTTGGGTAAAATGTGATATAAATTTAGATAAAATAAAATATAACTAAAAGCTTGATATTATAAAATCAATAACATTTTATACAAATAATTTTAATTGTGTTAATGAATTATTAGTGAACTTGAATTTTTAATTAAAATATGATATAAAATGTGATATAATAGAATAGGATGAAAATAATACTTAAATCTCAATTCTATAAAACATAAAGTAAAGGAATATAACGTAACGTGAATCTATGAACTAGTAAAAATATGTAAACATCAATAATAAGAAAGCTTTACTAAATCGTTTTATATAATGTATGTAAAAATAATAAATACACTAAAAATGATTCCGTTGTAGTCTAGTTGGATAGGAGACTTGACTCTCACCTGAGAGACTTGGGTTCGAGTCCCGGTAACGGAAAGTGCCATTTTTATGTTTTTGATTTTTTTATGGTTTGATGAAACAAACCATTGGTCTTTGGAATGTTTCTTGGTCCAAAAACAATGCTTCTTAGTTTTACTATGAACTATTTATAAAGGGAAGATTTACGTGGATATTGAAGTTGGGATAAAAAAATTTTAATCTATTGAAGTTAGAAAATTATTTTCGGAAATATTGAAGATTGTACAGTGACAAGAAAAATGACACCAACAAGTGCCGACTTTCAACAATCAAACCCAGAGAAATGACCCCAACAAGTGCCGACTTACAACTGTTTAAAGATTATTTCTTTAGGCTCCGACTTCATGGTTATTCGCATGCTATGCGGACACTCAATATGCAGTATTCAACACTGCAACAAATAAAGAAAAAGTATCGAAAGCAACAAATAAAGGCAATAGAGAGACTGTGCATCCTTCAACAATTAAAGGGGACTGTGCAAGCTGAAGGGTTGGGTGGTGCACCTGCTGGGGTCATTTTTCTGGGTTTTACTATTGAAAGTCGGCACCTGCTGGTGCCATTTTCCATGACAATATACAATCATTTCAACAATCAAACCCAGAGAAATGACCCCAACAAGTGCCGACTTACAACTGTTTAAAGATTATTTCTTTAGGCTCCGACTTCATGGTTATTCGCATGCTATGCGGACACTCAATATGCAGTATTCAACACTGCAACAAATAAAGAAAAAGTATCGAAAGCAACAAATAAAGGCAATAGAGAGACTGTGCATCCTTCAACAATTAAAGGGGACTGTGCAAGCTGAAGGGTTGGGTGGTGCACCTGCTGGGGTCATTTTTCTGGGTTTTACTATTGAAAGTCGGCACCTGCTGGTGCCATTTTCCATGACAATATACAATCATTTCAACAATCAAACCCAGAGAAATGACCCCAACAAGTGCCGACTTACAACTGTTTAAAGATTATTTCTTTAGGCTCCGACTTCATGGTTATTCGCATGCTATGCGGACACTCAATATGCAGTATTCAACACTGCAACAAATAAAGAAAAAGTATCGAAAGCAACAAATAAAGGCAATAGAGAGACTGTGCATCCTTCAACAATTAAAGGGGACTGTGCAAGCTGAAGGGTTGGGTGGTGCACCTGCTGGGGTCATTTTTCTGGGTTTTACTATTGAAAGTCGGCACCTGCTGGTGCCATTTTCCATGACAATATACAATCATTTCAACAATCAAACCCAGAGAAATGACCCCAACAAGTGCCGACTTACAACTGTTTAAAGATTATTTCTTTAGGCTCCGACTTCATGGTTATTCGCATGCTATGCGGACACTCAATATGCAGTATTCAACACTGCAACAAATAAAGAAAAAGTATCGAAAGCAACAAATAAAGGCAATAGAGAGACTGTGCATCCTTCAACAATTAAAGGGGACTGTGCAAGCTGAAGGGTTGGGTGGTGCACCTGCTGGGGTCATTTTTCTGGGTTTTACTATTGAAAGTCGGCACCTGCTGGTGCCATTTTCCATGACAATATACAATCATTTCAACAATCAAACCCAGAGAAATGACCCCAACAAGTGCCGACTTACAACTGTTTAAAGATTATTTCTTTAGGCTCCGACTTCATGGTTATTCGCATGCTATGCGGACACTCAATATGCAGTATTCAACACTGCAACAAATAAAGAAAAAGTATCGAAAGCAACAAATAAAGGCAATAGAGAGACTGTGCATCCTTCAACAATTAAAGGGGACTGTGCAAGCTAAAGGGTTGGGTGGTGCACCTGCTGGGGTCATTTTTCTGGGTTTTACTATTGAAAGTCGGCACCTGCTGGTGCCATTTTCCATGACAATATACAATCATTTCAACAATCAAACCCAGAGAAATGACCCCAACAAGTGCCGACTTACAACTGTTTAAAGATTATTTCTTTAGGCTCCGACTTCATGGTTATTCGCATGCTATGCGGACACTCAATATGCAGTATTCAACACTGCAACAAATAAAGAAAAAGTATCGAAAGCAACAAATAAAGGCAATAGAGAGACTGTGCATCCTTCAACAATTAAAGGGGACTGTGCAAGCTGAAGGGTTGGGTGGTGCACCTGCTGGGGTCATTTTTCTGGGTTTTACTATTGAAAGTCGGCACCTGCTGGTGTCATTTTCCATGACAATATACAATCATTAAAGGAAAAGTGTCGAAAGCAACAAATAAAGGCAGTAGAGGGGCTGTGCATCCTGCAACAATTAAAGGGGATTATACAGGCTGAAGGGTTGGGTGGTACAGTCGGAAAAGTAATGGAGATAATGGGTGGTGACAGTCGGAGGATTTACGTGGATATTGAAGTTGGGGTAAAAAATTTCCAATCTACTAAAGTTAGAAAATTATTTCCGGAAATAATAAAGATTGTACAGTGACAAAGAAAATGACACCAACAGGTGCCGACTTTCAACAGTAAAACCCAGAGAAATGACCCTAGCAAGTGTCGACTTACAACTGTTCAAAGATTATTTCTTTAGGCTCCGACTTCATGGTTATTCGCATGCTCTGCGGACACTCAGCATGCATTATGCAGCACTGTAAAAAATAAAGGAAAAGTGTCGAAAGTAACAAATAAAGGCAGTAGAGGGGCTGTGCATCCTGCAACAATTAAAGGGGATTATACAGGCTGAAGGGTTGGGTGGTACAGTCGGAAAAGTAATGGAGATAATGGGTGGTGACAGTCGGAGGATTTACGTGGATATTGAAGTTGGGGTAAAAAATTTCCAATCTACTAAAGTTAGAAAATTATTTCCGGAAATAATAAAGATTGTACAGTGACAAAGAAAATGACACCAACAGGTGCCGACTTTCAACAGTAAAACCCAGAGAAATGACCCCAGCAGGTGCCGACTTACAAATATTCATAAATTATTTCTTTTGGCTACGACTTCATGGTTATTCTCATACTCTGCGAACACTCAACATGCAGTATGCAGCATCGCAAAAAATAAAGGAAAAGTGTCGAAAGCAACAAATAGACAGTAGAGGAGTTGTGCATCCTGCAACAATTAAAGGGGATTGTGCAGGCTGAAGGGTTGGGTGGTGCAGTCGAAAACGTAATGGAGAAAATGAGTGGTAACAGTCGGAGGATTTACGTGGATATTGAAGTTGGGGTAAAAAATTAGCAATCTATTGAAGTTAGAAAATCATTTCCGGAAATATTGAAGATTGTACAGTGACATAGAAAATGACACCAGCAGGTGCCGACTTTCAACAGTAAAATCCAGAGAAATGACCCCAGCAGAGGCCGACTTACAACTATTCAAAGATTATTTCTTTTGGCTGCGACTTCGTGGTTATTCGCATGCTCTGCGAACACTCAGTATGCAGTATGCAGCACTGCAACAAATAAAGGAAAAGTATCGAAAGCAACAAACAAATAAAGGCAGTAGAGGGGTTGTGCATCCTGCAACAATTAAAGGGGCTATGCAAGCTGAAGGGTTGGGTGGTGCAGTCGGAAAAGTAATGGAGAAAATGGGTGGTGACAGTCGGAGGATTTACGTGGATATTGAAATAGGGGTAAAAAATTTCCAATCTATTGAAGTTAGAAAATTATTTTTGGAAATATTGAAGATTGTACAGTGACAAGGAAAATAACACTAGTAGGTGCCGACTATCAACAGTCAAACACAGAGAAATGACCCCAGCATGTGCCGACTTACAACTGTTCAAAGATTATTTTTTTTGGCTGCGACTTCATGGTTATTCTCATGCTCTTCGGACACTCAGCATGCAGTATGTAGCACTGCAACAAATAAAGGAAAAGTGTCCAAAGCAACAAATAAAGGTAGTAGAGGGGTTGTGCATCCTGCAACAATTAAAGGGGACTGTGCAGGCTGAAGGGTTGGATGGTGTAGTCGGAAAAGTAAAGGAGAAAATGGATGGTGACAGTCGGAGGATTTACGTGGATATTGAAGTTGGGGTAAAAAAATTTCAATCTATTAAAGTTAGAAAATTATTTCCGGAAATATTGAAGATTGTACAGTGACAAGAAAAATGACACCAACAGGTGCCAACTTTCAACAGTAAAACCCAGAGAAATGACCCAAGCAGGTGCTGACTTACAACTGTTCAAAGATTATTTCTTTTGACTGCGACTTCATGGTTATTCGCATGCTCTGCGGACACTCAGCATGCATTATGCAACACTGCAACAAATAAAAGAAAAGTGTCGAAAGCAACAAATAAAGGTAGTAGAGGGGATGTGCATCCTGCAACAATTAAAGGGAACTGTTTAGGCTGAAGGGTTGGGTGGAAAATTATTTCTGAAAATATTAATGATTGTACAGTGACATGGAAAATGACACCAGCAGGTGCCGACTTTCAACAGTAAAACCCAGAAAAATGACACCAAGAGGTGCACCACCCAACTTTTCAGCCTGCATAATCCCCTTTAATTGTTGCAGGATGCACAGCCCCTCTACTGCCTTTATTTGTTGCTTTCGACACTTTTTCTTTATTTGTTGCAGTGTTGCATACTGTATGCTGAGTGTTCGCAGAGCATGTGAATAACCATGAAGTCGGAGCCTAAAGAAATAATCTTTGAACAGTTGTAAGTCGACACTTGCTGAGATCATTTCTCTGGATTTTACTGTTGAAAATCAGTACCTGTTGGTGTCATTTTCCTTGTCACTGTACAATCTTCAATATTTCCGGAAATAATTTTCTAACTTCAATAGATTGGAAATTTTTTACCCCAACTTCAATATCCAAGTAAATCATCCAACTGTCACCACCCATTTTCTCCATTACTTTTCCGACTGTACCACCCAACCCTTCAGCCTGCACAGTCCCCTTTAATTGTTGCAGGATGCACAGCCCCTCTACTGCCTTTATTTGTTGCTTTCGACACTTTTCCTTTATTTGTTGCAGTGCTTCATACTGCATGCTGAGTGTCCGCAGAGCATGCGAATAACCATGAAGTCGCAGCCAAAAGAAATAATCTTTGAACAGTTGTAAGTCGGCACCTGCTTGGGTCATTTCTCTGGGTTTTACTGATGAAAATTGGCACCTGTTGGTGTCATTTTTCTTGTCACTGTACAATCTTCAATATTTCCGGAAATAATTTTCTAACTTTAATAGATTGAAATTTTTTTACCCCAACTTCAATATCCACGTAAATCCTCCGACTGTCACCATCCATTTTCTCCTTTACTTTTCCGACTACACCATCCAACCCTTCAGCCTGCACAGTCCCCTTTAATTGTTGCAGGATGCACAACCCCTCTACTGCCTTTATTTGTTGTTTTCGACACTTTTCCTTTATTTGTTGCAGTGCTACATACTGCATGTTGAGTGTCCGCAGAGCATGCGAATAACCATGAAGTCGAAGCCTAAAGAAATAATCTTTGAACATTTGTAAGTCGGCACTTGCTGGGGTCGTTTTTCTGGGTTTTACTGTTGAAAGTCGGCACCTGCTGGTGTCATTTTCCCTGTCACTGTATAATCTTCAATATTTCCAGAAATAATTTTCTAACTTCAATAAATTGGAAATTTTTTATCCCAACTTCAATATCCACGTAAATCCTCCATTTTTAATTTTATATATAAAAAATATAATTTTTAAAAAATTTAAGGTATCAACGTATACTCCATTTATTCATGTGGCTTTATTCGAGTATAATCGTTATGTTCGTACTGTATGTGTATTTTTTTAAAGGGTTAAATATCTATAAACGAATATTATTTTATAATCACTTTTAAATTATTAAAAATCAACTTTAATTATATTAGATAAAAATAAATTTTAAAAATTTTAATTGGTATTAATAATAAAGGATAGTGTTCATTTTAAATAGTTAGGGTTTAAATAATACAGTTTGCGAGTATAATTTTTAAACCCTTTAGATTATACTTTAAATTTATAATTCCTGAAACAGAAACACTTATGTGTGCTAAATAATTTTTCATTAAATAATTAATAAATTTAAAATTTTGGATAAAATATGATATAAGTATATAATAAAATATGATATAACGAATAATTAAAGTTTAATGTTTTAACACAAAAATTAAAGGTATATAAAAATGATATTTATAAAATGGATTTTTTAACAAAATATAAATGTAGTTTTCACTGTATTAACTGATTGAAAAATTATAGAACATGTAACGCACACTGTTAAACAAAATAAAAATAAAAATATATTTTATAATTTATTCTTATAATTCTATCTATGACCCTATTTAATTAAATAAATCTACGTAATAACTATTTTCTATTTAATATTCTTTATAAATTAAAATTTACAAATATATTTTTTTATCATATCTTATATATTTGCACCCAAAAATATAATTTAGAAATTACTAATTAATTTTATATCATTTAAAACATAAATGATTATCTTAATAATTAAACTAAAAATAACATAACTTCAATAATCAAGTCAAAAAAACATGTCATAATTGACTACTTTAAAAAAAACCATGTTTTATGTTCCACATCATGTTTGCTGGCACTTGGCAGCATGTGCTTGTAGGACAGGCTTCAGTCTTTTCCCTTGTCCATCATGTGCGTTTGAAGTGACACATAATCCGTTATCACCGGCAAAATTATATAAAAACTCTTTTTAATTATTTAAATACAAATATATACCTCTTTCAACTTCAATGACAAATCTATATTCCTGTCAGGTCACGTAGAAAAAAGTTGCTACCTACAAAAAACGATTAAAGAAGTCGCTTTGTGCAGGAAGCGACTTCGGGCTGAGTTGGCCTTCCTTATCACATAAGCCATTAATTTTAATGTGGATAAGAAATCGCTCTGTGCACAGAACACCTTCCCTAGGTTTGGGAATCGTAAAACCCTAGTTTCAAGAAATCGCTCTGTGCACAGAACGATTTCAATTATGATTCTAGAAATCGCTCTGTGCACAGAGCGATTTCGGTTATATTTATTTTTATAATATATATTTAATATTTTTATCTTAATAAGTAAGATTAATAATAAAACTTATTGTAAACACGAATTTTTAGGGATAATAAAAATTAATAAATATAATAAATATAATAATAAAAATATTAAAAATAATAAATAATAATAAATAACATAAAATCAAAAATAGTAAAAAATAATAAAAATAGAATAAAATTCAAAAATAAGAGATAATGGAGTTGAGAATTTTTTGGTTGGTGGAGTGTTTTTAGGGATTTGAATTTTGTTTGGAGTTTTTTACTTCAATCAAAAGTCTGAATTTGAAGCCTATAAAAGGAGGAGGATTTCAAGGTTAAAGGGGCAGAGAACAAAACGAAGAGAATGGGAGTTGAGATCAGAATTCAAAGGAGTAAAATTACAGGCTTGAGTAAGGGGAAGGATTTCAATCGGTGAGGAAGCAAAGGAGGTCGTCGGCGGCGGTAAGTTCTTTTCCTCTTTAGTTTTGGTTTTTCTTTTATGGATTAGACTCCTAGATTCGAAATTAGTTTTTTTAGATTAATTAAGACTTAAAATTAATTTTAAAGATTTTAAAAATTTAATTAGGTTTTAAATTAGAATTTAATTTAGTTTTTAAGAAAACTTTAAAATTAATTTAACCTAGTTAGATTTAATTAATTTAACCCTTTGAACCCTAAAATTAGACTTGAATTAGGTATAATTTAGTTCTTAAATTTTTGGAAATTATTTTAATTAATTATTTTAAATTAATTTTAATTAATTTCTAGAAAATAAGCTTAAAGTTAATTCACCTAAGTTAAGTCTAGTTTGGCCCTAAACCTTAAAACACTCAAATTAGACTTTTAATTAGGCCCACTTTAATTCTTGAAAATTAGAAAATAATTTTAATTAATTATTTAATTAATTTTAGTTAATTTCTAAAAAGATAAGACTTAATACTAATTAAGTCTAATTAACCCTAATTTCACCCAAACTAAACTTTAATTAGGTTAAATTAAAATTCTTAAATTTAGAAGTTACTTTAATTAAGACTCTTAATTAATTTAAAATTTCTAAGGTAAGATTTAAAAATTAACCTAGTTAAGTTTAATCCAACCTTAATTAAACCTTTGAACTTAAAATTCAACAAGTTAGACTTTAATTAAGCTTTAATTAAAAGTTAAGGAAATTTAATTAATTAACTTAATTAAAATTTCTAAAACTTTAAAATTAACGTCACACTTAATTAAATCTAATCAATCCTTCAAGGTTTGATCCTTAGTCCCTTTTTTATCTCTTTTTTCATACAAGTCCCTTTTGTACTTTTTAGGACTAGTCGTTTAAATTAATTAATTTAATTAGGGAGAAAATTTAGTAACATAGCATGTGAATCATATGTCTCGGATACACTAAAGAGGTTGGTGTTTTGACGTACCATGATGCTGACCTAGAGAGTGTACCTTGGTATCGAATTCATGTGTTATTAAAAACTTAGAATTTTGACAAAAACTTAGGTTTAGAATTAAATAAAATGGATAGGTAAATAACTAGTAACACTAGTAACTTAGGTTTTAAAAAACTTAAGCAATGGAGCCTTTTTAGGATTAGAACTTAAAATGGACAAGATAAAAAACGGTCATGCATTTTGCTTTAGCCTTTTGAGGCGGAAGTTACATTCCTTTGAATTTGGGTGAGGTTTCCTCTCTAAAGGATGTCTCATTCAACTCAAGTTTAAAGGTGGTGTAATTTCTAAATCAAAAGGATATCCAAAATTCAAATAATGTTCATTTAACAATGGAAAATTAAATTAATATCTATCTTCAAAATATCAATGTCACGTAATGTTTTTCAAGGTAACAATTTTTGGGCGTTTGTAAGGACCGTCCTTACACGTAATCGACTCCCGAACCCAATGTTTTTAAAATGAATCTCTGGTTTGTTTTATGGTGTCTCGCCTACCTAAGTGGCCAGTGGCGACTCCAAGTCAACTTTTTTTCAAATTAAATTATATTTTTAATAAAATTTGGATTTTTCAAGATTAAAATTAATAAGTTCGAATTTTTTAAAAAAACCAATCGTCAAACACTTTTTTCACCTAAAATCGCATTTTTTTTAAAGAGGTCGCGACACTTATATTTTATTAATTAAACGTATTTTAATAAGTCAATGTTAATAAAATGTATAGTTATTAAAAAAATGTAATAAAAGGTATACTTTATTACTATTGGCCAAAAATATTAAACTCTACATAAGAAATATCTAAGTGGTTGAAGAATCGTTTGTTTCCGTATTTTTGTAATCTGTAGACACGTTAGATGTTAAGTTCAGTTCTTCAATTTGTTGTTCCTTTTGATGTCGTTTGTTGTTCATACGTTGTAAAATTGTTTCTTCATCGACGTTGCTTGATGAACTAACTTCATCCATAACTGAACTAACTTCATCCTTAAATTTGACGTAAATCTCAATATATAGACATAGAATATTTGTGTAAGCTCGAAACATCTTCCGAAGGTCTTTTGAACTTGATAATTTCAACAGGTAATGTGCTTTAGGACCTGGTTCATCAACTAGTATTTTTGCTTGCATGTATAAGATTTGTCTTGTTCTTGTTGTCTCCTTCGCAACCTCCGTCGATATTAAATCATAGAACTCATCGTATGTTATCTTGCTACTAAACGAAGTATAACCATATGTACCAGAGAAGAAAAGAACGCAAGAAAACATAGCCATCTACAGATTTCCCACATAAATCTTTTCTGAAACTTGATGAATTATTGACGGAGCATTTTCAATCTGAAAGAAGGGAAATGAGTCTTATATAGCCAGAAAATTATTAAAATCGCTACCTGCAGGAAGCGATTTTCAGTCTAACAACAGAAATCGCTTCCTGCAGGAAGCGATTTCCACGTGGTTAAATATTTTGAATTTGAACCTTAAAATTTCCAACCAGAATTCTCAATTCTCAATCCCAAAAGTTTTAGTTTGAATCCGTTTTCATTTGAATTTAAAAGTCAAAATATCAAGAAGAATCACTGTTTTGGTTTATTATGACGGCCAAATGGTTGGTGATGCATCTTTGGGTGTGGTGTTTCAGTCTTTGAATACAATTACACTTGACCTCCCGCGGAGATTAAGCTATAGATCATTGATGAAAAGAGTATCGGATCATGTTCTGCATGCTCTAGGTCAAAAATTGGAGCCATTAAAATATAGATTACCGACGTCATTGGAGCCATTGTATCGGATCATGTTCCGCATGCTCTAGGTCTGTTAGAGTTGTTGCGATTTTTTCTGATAATGATGATGATGTCCCTGTCGTCCCAGATTGGCGTCGTGCAAATTTTGATTTTGAACCTAACGTTTATAGCCCTATGGCCAATATTCGAGATGACTTCAACTTGTTGTCGACACAATGTTCACAGAACAATGTTGATGTTCTATCGTCTTCGGCGGTAAGACATTCCTGTGTTGCTTCTTTTGATTTCGATCTTAATCTACCACCCACCCAACCGTCTTCGTTCTCTCGATCTGAATTTGATTTGAACTTCCCACCAACCCAACATTCATCTGTAGTTGTTGAACCTACGCTGGACTTACAGTTGTTCAAATTTGAGGGTGACAGCTCTGACGAAGAACCGATTCAGGAGCCCAGCCTTGATGGTGATGAGCTAGGCCCTTTTTATGACCCTCCAGAATATGTCGATGAGCCAGAGGATCCAGACGAAGTGGATGCCTCTAACACTTCAATTCCAATATCGTTTTATGAGCCATCGTCCCACTTTGCATCCATTAATATGGAATCCTTCAATGCTCCGAAATTTCTGCAATTTCACTAGATCGACCAATACAACAAAAGTGGTTCTCTTGAAATATATAAAGGAAAGGTTTTCGAGACCAAGGATCTGGCGATTGCAACAATCAAACATTATAATATTCGTAACTCCGTTGCATCCGGTGTTTACAAGAATGCATCTGATAAGTACATTGCTAAATGTGTGGGTCTCACCATACGAAAGATGAAATGTGTGGGTCTCCGGTTTCGACCAGAGCATTAATCAAGTGGGGATCCACTTTCTTCCCCGCGATAATAAGGCTCACATATCCGAACCCAGCCTGGTTCAGATAAGGCACAATAGCCGAATCTGGAGCATCCATAACTCGATGATGATAGCAGTTTAAAACCCTTTCATAACCCTTCAAAAAAATATAAAGAAAATATTAAATAAAGTATTTTATAAATAATAATATAAAAATTTAAAATATATATAAAAAATAATAATATAAAAAAAATTAAAAATAACTCATTATGCCGCCAGAAATTGAAACAATGATTATCATCCAATCTACAGAGACCCGCTATGTTATCGAATAACCCGAAGACAAAATAACTAAAAAAAATTTCAAGTAAGAAAAAAGAAGGAATTTCTTATAGAACGCGACTTCGAGATGAAATGAAATAAGGGGGCTCGGCAATTTATAGGGAGATCGCTACCCTCAAGAAGCGATATCATAAAGGAAATTTCTCTGTGCACAGAGCGATTTCTATGTAAAAATGAGGCAACATTAAGAAGAAATCGCTTTGTGCAAAGAGAGATTTCCTTAAAGTCGATTCAATTTCAAAATAAATCGCTTTGTGCACAGAGCGATTTCTTTGTAAAATCGATTCAATTTCCAAAGAAATCGCTCTGTGCACAAAACTATTTCTTTGAGGACGCTTCAAATTTAATTGAAATCGCTCTGTGCACAGAGCGATTTCTTGAAACTAGGGTTTTACGATTCCCAAACCTAGGGAAGTCGCTTTGTGCACAGAGCGATTTCTTATCCACATTAAAATTAATGGCTTATGTGGCAAGGGAGTCCAGCTCAGCCCGAAGTCGCTTCCTGCACAGAGCGACTTCTTTAATCGCTTTTTGTAGGTAGCGACTTCTTCCTACGTGACCTGACAGGGGTATAGATTTATCATTGAAGTTGAAAGGGGTATATATTTGTATTTAAATAATTAAAAAGGGTTTTTTATATAATTTTGCCGTTACCACTAGTGGAGAAATTAAATCATGGGTTCAGCCTATCATATCAGTCGTGATCTCATCCAATAAAACTACTCATTTTACCATTAATCTTTTATTTATTTTTTTTCAAACAATGAATCTTCACTCATAATTTTTATGTTATTTTAAAATTATAATTTTTAAAAATTATATTAATTATATGTCTGATTAGTGGTGAAATTGGTGGTTTTCATTGGTTAAGGACCACGGCTGACGTAGTAGGCCGGGACTATGATATAATCTCTCTTATTGGTGTATGTATGAAATTCAAATAATTTTTTATTTCTAACTCAAAGTATGTGTCGAATAAAAATTATTTGTCTTTTTATCGTGCATTCTTTTATGTCTTTTTACATAAACCTTAAACCCTAAACTGTAAATTTTAATTCTCTAAAAAAATAATCTTAAACTTTAAACTTTAAATTTTTTAATTTAAAACAAAAATATAAAAAAAAGTAAACGATATCTATGCATATGTCGTATGTAATAATCAAACCTCTCCTCATTGCTTTTTTCTTTTCTCTCTGGGCGGTGCTGCTGACAAAATTCCTACTTTGCAGCCTGTTGCATCAGAAAGTCATAAAACACATGTAGGGAGTTTGAATATTTTATGTTTTCTTTTTTAATTTACAGACAGGAGGATAAAGTTTAAACAAGAGTCGACTGCATAAAATATTAGTAGATTATGACAATTGTAGAATATTTTTTATTATTTGATAATGAAATAAAGTATTATACAATGACACAAAACATGATTATAATTGAAGAGTTTTGGGATATCTATTTAGTGATAAAATATGATATTCAAATAATTTTTTAAAAAATATTAGATATTTATTTATTTTAATTTTTTTTTTAAATATTTACATACAAATTATAATTTAAGTATTTATTTAACACTTAAAACCATATATATTCTAAAAAGAACTAAGAACCTAACACCAAAACAAAACATGAGATATGAAAGTTGGTTTAGGTATAAGAGATATGGTGGTGACAGCTTTAGGTTAGCCACCTTTATTTATATATATATTGAATTAGCCGCCTTTATATTTAATTGTGCACATGAAAAATAACTAAACATATTTGTATCCATATAATAGATGGATTTATATTCTAAATAAAATTAATTTTTTTTTATCATTTTTTATATTTTTATTTATGTTTTACTTCAAATTTTAAGTTTGAGGTTTAAGATTAGAGTTTAAAATTTGAGAATAGAATATGCTAAACAAGGACAAAGCTAAAATGTTGGAGTCGGAGCAAAACATATCTTCTAAATGAAAATAAAGTAAATGAATTTGAAAAAAATCTCAAACATGTCTTTCGTGATTGATATTGAAATATAGGAAGAATCAATGATCTATATCTAAATAATACGAAAAATTATTAGATGAATCTGATTGGTCACGTCATCTATAATCTCATCTAATAATAAAATTTTATCCTATTTTTTCAAAATAATTTTCACCTCTTCTCTTTTGCAAGATAAATCTTCCCTCCTTACTACATGTCATTAAATAGATAAATTTCATTAGATGAGATTATAGATAACTTAATGAGCCGAGACCGTATAATAATTTCTTCAATAACATAAGTAAACTTGGAAAAATCTAACATACCTTTATTGATTATCAAAATGGGTAGTGAAAACAAGCCTCTTTAAGTTTTTTTTTTTTTTTGAAAAGTTGACCTGGGTCAACTTTGGGCATAACAATTTCTGAGTGTAGTTGACATAAGATTTTCAAGTTTCTTGTTTGACAAATGAAACTGAGTTGGAATAGATTCCAATGAATTCCCACAAATCTTGTGTGCAGGCAGTCCTATTTCAGTTGCCAACTTCTCAGCTTCTTCATCTCTTCCGATGATCCGATCGAAGCAAACGTACCTTCCGGATGCTGTTTTGTTCATCGCCTCGTACACAGACACATGAGCTTCAGCCAATCTTATTACATCAACAGTGGCCAGTAATCCATTTGCATACATTTCTTGTGCTCCTGAGTTTCAAAATTACTCATCTAATTAGCTTTTTCTAGATGAACATTGAGTTAAAAATGGGATTTTTTTTCTCTCCTTTTCTGAGGAAATACCTTTAAGATAAGCTATTGTTGCTGTGGGATTTCTGTGGGAGAATTCAGGTCCTGTAATGAGTCCTGGACAGATTGTGGTCAATTTTAAGCCCATTTCTTCAGCTATTTTCCATGCAACCTTTTCTGCTTTCAGCTTCCCTAATGCAAACCAGAGCTGCCACATTTGGAGAGGAAACCATGTTATCTACCTTCGAGTGCGAGTTTCGAAAACAGCATGTAAACGACATTGGTATGTTCAATCTATGAGTCCTTAAAGATTAACCAAAGTGGGAAGTTGTTCATGCAATATTCATATACCTTTTTGTCCATGCAAAGTGATTCAGTGCTCCAGCAATCATGATTAACCAAAGTGGGAAGTTGAGGTTGGTAGGTGTCTCTCCAGATGCAGGCCAAAAGTGAAGAAGTGAGCACACATTTCTTTACAGAAGCTGTTCTTGCACATGCCTTCAGCACATTTTCACTGGCCTTGACTTCTATTTCACACATGGATTTCTAACAAAAACACCAGAAGACTATGTCTGAATAAAAAAGATCATGCAAAGACTGGATGTTGTGAAACATGAAGTTAATGATTTCTGCATGAATTCAGACCACATAACTGGAACAGCAGTTATGGTGTTCTGGACCAGGTAGGCCAACCCAATATGAAGAGCCGTGGGTGAGTCACTTATTTTTAGAAAGACTTTTCAGTTGACTTACTCATCCTATTCCTTTCATCTTTCATTTTACAGACAAGAATCTACCTACAAGAATATGCAGATGGTCCTAAATTAAAGGTAAGCTTGAAGAGATTATATGTGCTTAAACACATAATATGTGTAATGTTCATCACAGGCTTCTGCAATGCACAGATTTCACACCTTTTTACTGGTCTACTAAACATACTTTCAACACCTTTGGAGCATTATTACAGTCACTTGGCGTGCCTGAATAACGATAGAAAATAAAGTCAAGAAATGGGGGGAAAGATCAACGAACTCACAGAATAACCAGAGATGCCAGCAGGGTCGGCGAAAGCAGAGGTGTGAAACACTCCACGACAGCCATGAAACGCCTCCATAAGCCCCTGGGTTTCCGTCGGCTTAGCCATTACCACAGATATTTTGTTGTTACAAGCCACCATCATCTCCCCTGAAACCTGCATCTCCCTCAGCTTCTCTACATCTTCTGCAATATTTTTTGGATCAAACCCAAAGACCCAAATTAGTAACCTTTCTAGAAACATGGAACGTTTGACAAGACCCTTAAATCAGACAAGTTTTTTGGGGGGTTTGGACAACGAAATTACCTTGGTTATCGACGAGGATTCGAACAGAGTATCCACGGAGCAGGAGACGATTAACCAAGGCCAGCCCGAGGAATGAAACACCACTGGTCACACAAACAAGCTTGTCTTGATGATCAACGTCGTCGATATCAGGACTCATCAGGCCTTTGAAATCTTCGTTTTCTTTGCTTCTTTCCATGGCAGCCAAAGCAGCTATAGTCTTCCTAAAGTCTTCAAACTCCCTTCTGTCAGTCTCTTCATCTTGTGTCCTAGCAATCCCCATTATCAGGGAGTTCCAAGCTCTGATAAGAAGGAAAGATTAAGTTTTTGTTTCTGTAACTGTCTGAAAAAGGAAGCAATGAAATAGTCATGCAAAAACCATCCCCCTTGAAAGCTTATTTAAGAAATTACAGTGGCGTGGGCTGCGGAAGAACAGTCTAATGGACGTGATGAAGAGACTTGGCTTGTTTCGCTTGACTCATTTGTGTGGCTACAATTTATAAAAATAAATAAACAGCATGTGACAGAGGGTAGAATTTTTAATTTTTTATTTGTATTTATGTCATTTTTATATAAATTATACAAATAATTATAAAATTAGTGTTAGTATGATTATTAAATTTTTAATTTTTGATAAATATATTATTAAATTATTAAAATAGTTTTAATATAACTATTAATCGTTAAAATTTAATAAAGTAACTGTATAATTAATAAAAGTTATAATTATATATTTGATTTTTATTATTTATATATTTTTTTTAATTTAATCTTAATTTTATTTTAATAAAATTTATTTTTTCTTTCAATCAGGTGAAAATACGTGTTATTACCAATTTAAATAATTATTTTTTAAATTTATTAAAAATATATTTATTTAAGTTAAATATTATAAATAAATTAAATTAATAAAGTGATGATATATGTCACCATCAATTTGAATAATTAATTTATTTTATTAAATAAAATTAAGATCAAATTTTTAAAAAAATGTAAATAATTGAGATCAAATATATAATTTTATATTTTTTTAATTGCTACATTAATTACTCTGATAAGTTTTAACGATTGATGATAATATCAAAATTATTTTAATAATTTAGTGGTATATTTATCAAAATTAAAAATATAATAATCATTTTGACATTAATTTCATAATTAGGTGATCATATGTATAATTTACTTTATTTTTTATTTAAAGTAGGTCCTAGTCTTTATACTTTTTGGACTTTTCAAATTTAGAACATATTTTTCTAATTTCATAAATTTAATCTTTTATTTGTGAAAACGCTATCAAATAATTTCCGTAAAATTTGAATATTTTATTAATTAAACAGTATTGTCTACTAAGAACTTTTAATATCAACATGTAACACATGGAAATCTAACGGAAATTTATTAATAATTTAATAATGTGAACAATTGAACTTTGAATTTTTAAATAAAATAAGTAAAGAGGCTAAATTTTTATAATAAAAAAATTAAGAAATTAAATTTTGAAAAATATCAAGGATGGAGACATAATTAAATTCTATAATAAAAATATAATATATTATTATAAAGAAAATTTTACAATGAGCATCTAATACTGCTGAACATTATTAATGTTGAACGTAAAATATAGCTAAGATTTAATATTAGAGGAATAAAAGTCTATTAAACTTTTAAATTTAAAAATTGAGAGAGACAAAAACCTTATTTAATTAATATTAAAATTAATAAAAATAGAATTATACAAAATATTTTGGAGGGCAACAACCCTTTTCGCTTATGAGCAATTTCGTCTTTGGTTAAATACCGTTAAATATTATTAAATTAATTAATAAAGATTAAAATTTTTAAAGACTCCACATACAATTGTTAATTGCATGTTGAGATTTATAATTTTTATTAATTAATTTAATAATATTCAATGATATTTAACGTTAATAGTGTTTAAAAATATTCGACGCACGTGATAAACTTATCATTGTTATAATGTACAAAAACTAATGTTATGAATCATATGCAAATGTATTAAAGGTTGTTGTAAGTTGTTAAAGAGATTGATCTAAGTGCAAATAGTTTAATATTGTTTAAATAAATTTTATTTTCAGGTTTATATATAAAATTTTAATATATAATTAAATATATAATATAAATTAATTCGTTAATTAGAACGAAACCCTACAAATCGAAGGGTAAGAAAAAATGTCGTAAAGCTCGGCTTTGCATTTAAAGCCCACCAGATTCATTTATGAAACAAACCGAACTCTTAAATGAAATCAATTCTTTTTGTTATGCATTACATTTAAAGCCCACCGGATTTCGTCTCTTAAAATTTATTTATTTATTTTAATGTCACTAATTCATTTATAATTAATTGTTTTTATCTCACTTTTTATTTATATGACATAAAAAATAAAAATTTATCTTTAAAAAAATAATAAATAATTAAATAATTAAATTTTAATAGTTAAGACCATAAATAATACGATAAAAAGAATCCAAGATATAATTTATCCCTAAAAAACGAATCGTTTAAGGAATATAAAATCTTTAAAAAATTCGAATTTCGTTATTAAAATTTTAATTTAATCTTTTAAAAAAAAATTTTTTAAAAAAAACTCATATTAAACTTAAAATTTTTAAATATTTTTATTTTTTAAAAATCTTTCATAATTATTTAAAAAATTTAGTTAAATTCATAATATTTATTGAAAATTTTTGTTTAGAATTTTATTTTTCTTTTAAATTTTAGATATTCCTCTAAATTCTGTTATTTCCCTGCATTCAACTTTTTTTAATACGTTCTTGTCATCAATTATTTCTAAATATTTGTCTTCATCATTCCTAACTTTGACTAGTATGCAATATTTTTAAATAATATATTTATTATCAATGATATAAAATATATATATAAAAAAAACATGATCAGACTTAAATCATAAATCATACTTAACTTTGACTAGTGTACAATAATTTTTAAGTTGACTTGTTAGGAAATTTATCTACAAAATGTTTGATTTTAAATTTTAAAATATTCTTCTTTTGAGAATTTAAAATTTTAATTTGTATTGATAAAAATTAAATTATAATAATTAGCATCATTTCTTTTTTATTATTAAAATTTTTACTTTTTATTATTATTTTATGTATTAAAAGAGAAAATATTCGATTCTGGTATAAAAATATGATTGAAAGTTAAAATTTTAAAATCATTTATTTTAAAGAAAGGTGAAAGTTTTTTTTTTATTATTTTTATATGTATAAAAGGTGAAAGTTTTTTTTCCTTTATTATTATATGGTAGATTTAAAGAATTTTATGTGGAAATTTTAACATATAAATTGATATTTTTAGTGAATAAATAAATAATATACGGTTTCGAATGGAATAAAAAATAAAATCGTCCATCTGATTTATGGGTACATTCGGTTCGGGTTTGGTTTAATTCGGTAAATTATTTTAGTAATCCGGTTAATTTCGGATTTCGGTTTTTCTATATTAACGTTAATTTTTAAAAATTTATATTTTATCTTGACAAAATAACTTTATTTTATGACTTTTAAACATTAAAAGATAAAAAATTGAGATTTTTAATAAATATTTATTAAAAAATTATTTTGAAGTAAACAAATAAAAAATAAAAATACATCTATAGTATAAGTATAAAATATATATTTTTACCTTATAAAAATAATTAAAAATCAATTAAAACATTAAATTCGGTTAATTGCGATTAACCAAGGTTTATAAATTTATGAACCATAATGGCTCGATTCGTTTTTTTGTTTTGCGGTTTAGCATGCTCAGCCTTACCATCCGTAGTGTGTATTTTGAATGTGTTTGAGTATTGGGCTTGAGTTAGGTTTGGGCCCATCAAACTTCAAAGTAAATTACAAAGGGATGGAACGGGCTGAATTTCTAGGCCCAATAAATATTTGAGCTCATAGACTAAACATTATGTTATGAAGTTGGAAGTCCAAATATGCGGGGGACAGGTGGAGGGCTGTGATTGGTGAAGATTGACTGGATTGGGCAGTAAACACGTTTAAGAAAAGTCCCCCTTTGTACTACAGGTAAATCGTACATGTCCGTCACAATCAGTGAATCGTTGAGTTTATTGAATAATCTTAATAAAAGATTATTATTTAAAAAAAATGAGTTTTAATAATTTATTTGTATGATATATATATTTATATTTTAAAAATTAAAAATTAAAATAAATAATATCATATAATGATACTAGAAAATTAAAATATTCGAAACATTCATTTATGTTGTTATTAGAAATGTTTAAAATTATCGGATTTGACATATTCAGTCTAACTATTTAATGACCCAGTATAAAATAGATGAATAATTTAAAGATTTTTAATCTTTATTGAGTCGAGTGTTCGACTCGATACTTTTCCTAGGTACTCGGTTAGACTTGAATCATTTTTCTCTCTTAGCGGATACCGACATGATATCTTTAAAATATATTTTTTATATTTTAAATTATATATTTATTTTAGTTTTTTATAAAATTTTTATTCTAAAACTAAATTCAAAACCCTAAATTCTTTATATGTTTATATTATAAACTTTTAGGTTTTAAACTTATTTTTAAATAGATGTATTGATTTGTCAGTATCACATTTAAAAGAAAAAAATCAAATTAATTTTTTAAATATACTTTTATGATAAATTTAATATATACCAAAGTATTTTACCATTCAAAACATTTTTTTAATTTATGTATGATAAACTTTTATATTTTGTGTTCAATTATATTTAAATTTTAAATCTAAAAAATTAAAAATACAAACAAATTATATAATATCTAATTTTTAAATATCTGATAACAGACATCTAATTAAAATGAATTAATATATAAATTAATATATTTAATATCTAAAAAAATTATTTTCAATTTTTTGATTATCCGATAATAATCATCCCGGCATTTTAAAAAATTAATTTATAAAAATTAAAAAAATTATAAATTTTAAAAAATTCAAGGGAGTCGTATATCTACAGCTGCTTAAAATATTAATCTGAGTTTTGCTTAAACTTGTGGGTAAACTTAAAGGGGATTATTCAATCTGATAATAGTGGTTTGTTTACTATATAAACAGAGTAATAAATTCGCACCTGCTCTAAAAGTTTTATACCATATTTAGTAATTATGTATATGCCTTTATTATAATTTAATATATTTTACAATGTTTACATCAATCCTCTTGTAATATAAAGTGTATAGTATACAATTTTTTAAATAGTTTAAAAATAATTATAAAATAATATTAATTTATATATTTTTAAATTTTGTTAATAAAGCACGATTTTATAGGTGATTTGATTTAAATTTATATTTTTAAAAATAAATATTATTTTTTATTAAACTCATTTATTAAATCCCATAATACATATAAAATTGAAAATGCATATTATTGAACAGTATATAGCTAGGGATGTTTAACGAGTTCAGTAACTTGTGAGTTGTTCGAATTCGATTTAGACTGACTCGAACTCGATTTGAGACTTTAACGAATTGAATCGAATAAAGTCTAACTTGACTCGATAAGTTCGCGAGCAACTCGTTAATTTTTTAAGTATTTTTAGTAATTACTTTCAAATTATTTCATTCAAAAAATAAATCTAAATAATAATAATTAATTTGTGAATTGTTACTTTAATTTCAATATGCTAGTTTGATGTATTTGTGGTTGTTACTTTTGAATTTAGAATTTAAAAATGTTATATATATTTTTATATTTTTGGTTAAATTTGTTAATTTATGTTAATATTAAATCTCATACAGTATTATTAAATTTTATTTTTAGTTAAAAATAATATAAATTTTTTAGTGAGCTTAACGAGCAACGAGTTGAGTTGAACAATAAAATATTTAACGAACACGAATCAAATAATGTTCAACTCTCAATCGACTCGTTCGATAAATACCCTCCCCTATCTCTCTACTTCAGTAAAATTTGAGGTTTAATCTTCCTATAATATTTTTCTTTCAAAAGTTGTCATCATTACAACCATACAAATTTTCGGGGTGGAACATCATGGGTCCAAGGGACATAGATCACACTAATTTTTATGGTTAATTGTATTTTAAGTTTCTAAAATTTTGAACTTATTAAAATATTTTAATTTAATTATTTTAAAGAAAATTCAATTTTAAAATTAGTAAAATTAAATTTTCCATCTAAATTTTCTAATTTAATTACATTTTACACATACTAATTTTGAAATTAATGAAACTAATTTTTAGTCACTGCATAAAAAAGTATATGAAGTATAAAATATTTTGTTTTTCCTTTGTGTTTTATTAATAATTAATTATTTTTTGTTTTTCTTTATTAAATATTTAACTTAATTTATTTTATTTCGTTCTTTTTGTTTTTGTGTGACGGCTCTTATTACACATATTCAAAACTAGCATGTTCTAATTATGTCTTAATTTGAGAAATTATATCATAAATTTTGTTTATCACATTATTCGTGGTCCAAGCAATCAAGTTCGTTCATTCTTAGTAACTACCTATACATACTCATTATTCATTATTTATACGTAAGAAAGTAACTTATTTTTAAGTTATTTTAGTAAAAAAATTAAGGGTAAGTTTAACATTATATTTAAAAATATGATAAAAATAATTTTAAAAATAATTCTTAGGTTATTTGGTTTCAAATAAGAATGTTTAATATTATTATCAAAAATATTTTTAAATAAATAAAATATTATTTTAGATATTTATTTAAAAAATATTAAAATATTAATAATATAAAAGATGATATATTAATAATTTTATTTAAAAATGATTTTAAAAAAATCAACTTCCGAAAATCACTTTTAAATATAATATACCTTACAATTGATATTAAATTTATTTGTTTTTAAACTTTTATAATTTAACCTCAAGTGATGTAGCCATGTGGGGCTCGATCATTCAAGTGGTAGATGAATGAAAATCAATCTAAGTGATATGTATGTACCGACACAATAATACATGCATGCGGTCGGGTTCTGAGCATGCGCGATCAAGAACGAAGACAGGATTTGAGGTGAGAGGGACAAAACATAAATATTTTAAAAAATAAGTTATTTGAGTTAAAAATAAAAAACGAACCCGGCCGGGTACTAACCAGGCCGGTTGTGGAAATTGGAAATAGCTAGGGGGCAAATTCATAAAAAAACATTTTTTAAAAAAAAAAATTAAATAAGAGGACAAAAATGAAAAAAAATTCTTCGAGGGGCGATTGCTCCTCTCCATGCCACATAGCTCCGTCCCTGGGTGCGATAAAAGCGATTGCACAACCCCCTAAAAAAGAGAGATCCAAAATTTTGATAAACTATATTCATTAAACCGATATTAATCTTAAAATTCTGCATTATAGTTATATTCTAAATGTGATAATTGATTTTAGAATCTTATTGATTATTCCTATTCCTATTGTTTCTATAGAACTAGTGAGGTTTTGGACAAACTCAATAGAAACGATCGCACAGGGGCCCTAAAAAGGACAATTACTTCTAAGGGTCATATTTTTAAAACTAGTAAGAGTTATGAACAATTGCTTCTAAGGAACACATTTTAATAAATTTACACACTGATAAAAAATCTTTGAACCGTCTATGCATGTATGCATGTACATCATCAAACAGTCCATTTCCATGTGAACAGTAACATGAAAACACATGCATGCACATGCATGTAAACGTACCTAGCATACAGTCATAGAGGCATCATCATAATTAGTGCGTAGAAATTCTTCACGTCGACGTCAAATTCTCTAGTTTTTTTAAAGAAAATAATAATTATTATTATCGTGGTAGGGTCGAAAGTGTTCATAATTTCCTCTTGCATTGACCATCTCCTGGTGTGAAAAGAATGAAAGTGGCGTATGGAAAGGTCCATTCCTTTCTAGTGGAACTGAAGCAATACTTTTGGTCAAAATTATGAATGACCTAACGCTTAATAACTATGGTTTTGATAAGATTAAGACCTTTGGATTTTCTATCGTATTGAAATGGACAGTATTGGGTTAAAAAAAATTAAGCCTTATTTAACAGTTTATTAATGAAATTAGAACATGATTAAAGGGTTAAACAGTATGCAAATAAATATCGAAACCATCTCCCCAGAGATAGGCACAGATTGAGTTGAGTTTTGTCCATCTGATCCAAAAATAAATATATTAAATTGAATTAAATTTGATATGAATATTTTTCTTTAAAAAAATTGATCAGATCTGACTCAAAAATAAATATCTTAAATCTAATCTTGATCTATAAAAAAAATAATTTTAAAGATTTAATTGTAAAAATAATAATTTTAAAGACTAAATTACAAATAAAAATTTAAATGTAAGAATCTAATTATAAAAAATATATAAAAAATGAATATTATTATAAATATACCTATAAGTTTTTTAAAAAATTACAGAATTAATTTCAAATCGAGTAAATATTTTTTACCCTAAACTCAAATCAAATATAATTTTACTCTTAATGAAAACCCAATTTAAATCTATATTTTATAAAAATCCGACTTTATCAGATCAGGTAAAATCTCCGTCACCATGAGATTTTTTGGGCGTCTAGATTTTAGAAAAAACACGGAGAAATTCCATTTCTTCAAGTGGTTTAATGATGAAATACCTCATCATCCGAGAGTTATAAAAAATAATCTAATTTTAGTTTAATTTTAATTGTGTTCATATTTATAATTATATCAAAACACAATAAAGAATAATCTAATTTTAGTTTAATTTTAATTGAAGTGGTTTAATTTTAATTGTGTTCATATTTATAATTATATCAAAACACAATAAAGAATAATCTAATTTTAGTTTAGTTTATTTTGCTCTCCTAATTTTATTTTATTTTGATTTTGCCCCTATTTTCTATTGTTAATTATATTTTGTCCCTCTCGATATAATATCTCAGTTTCATCCCTTATTTTTTTAACAAGCTAATAGTGATTATAATAGTATCTGTTCTAGATATAATCTCCACCATTTGATATTGGTCGCTCAATCATTCTATTGACATCACTGGTGCTCGAACCCGTGACCTTTAGGAACACATCTGACCCTAATTATATCTTACGTTTCTTCCATGTATATATTGAAAAAATTTCAAACCTTTTCTTTTAGCAATGAATATGGACATAAATGGATGCTTATTTAGGTGTAGGAAACCAATCAGTTTAATGCACCTCCGCTTAGTAGGTAAGCTAGAAAAGTCTCAACCAAGAAAAGAAAAGAAAAATACATTATTATTATTATTATTATTATTATTATTATTACAATTCAATTAAATAAAAAAATATTCGACTTGATCAAATATTTATATTTAAACATAATTAGTGCGTAAATTGTATGTTTTTTTTATTAAGAATGAAGATGTCTCCTTACGCCTCGTTAAAAAACCTCCTTAACTTAGATGGAAGAAAAAGAATACGTTAAAAAATATTGTATGTCTTTTTATTATGTTTGTATTGATATTTTCATTTTAAAATAATGGGTTTAATGTTTAGGATTTTAGGTTAAGAGTTATGGTTAGAGTTTACTGAATTAAATGTATGATGTATTTTTAAAATTTAATATATAAAAATTAGGGTTATAGTTTAATTTTTTTATATTTTTTAATGTGCGACGTGGAAGAAAATATAATTAAATACAAAAATTTTGTTCACAAGTTCGGATGGTGTGTCGTTGCAGTTTCATGCTGCTATTTAAATCTTTGTCTCTAACGATTATTAAAAGTAAATAAACTTTAAGAGTATGTTTATGATAAAAAATGGTAGAGAAAAAAATTAAAATTATAATAATAAATATTAAGAAATAATAAACTCATATTAATAGGTATTAAAAAATAAATTTGTAATAATAAATATTAAAAATATTAAAATTCTAAATAATAAATATAATTAAAAAATTATAAATTTTTCTTGAGCAGTGAGCTTTAGACTGACACCTTATTACCATGTCCCAACATTTAGATGAGAGATTATTAGGATGGGTTTTATTTTATTGAGTTTTTTTAAATTTCAAAGTTGAATGATTTATAATTGGTATAATAATTAAGGATGTTTATATTATTTTTATAAATTTAAATTTTTATAATTATTTTTGAAATATATTTTTTTATTTAATAAAAAATCTTAAAATTAAGTTCCTTAGAAGAAAAGATAATGAAGATTTTTTAAAGTTTACGATGAATTTTAAAGTAAATTACGCGTGAATTGTTCAATGAAATATTTATTTATTAAATTAAATTTATTTTTATATATTCTTTTAAATTTATTCTCATATACGTCCTTTTACGTCCATTCAATACTATTCATTTAAATATTCTTTTCTTTTATATTATTATTATTTATGTATTTTCACAAATCTAATAATTTTCGTAATGTATTTTTTAAAATATTAATTTTAAAAAAATTCATTCACAATAAAAATCAATTATTGAGATATTGATTTTGATATAATAATTGAAAAATGTTTTGTACTAATTTGAAAAGAATTCAAAAATGATTCTTATGTTCAAACAACTTGAAAATAAGTTTAAAAAGTTTTTGAGAAATTTTAGAAGCGTTTGAAATGCTTTTTAAAATAGTTAAAATTGAATTTTAAATGAAAGTTTCGAAATCTCCTTTAAAGGTTTCGAAACCTCTCAGGGCAGTCTCAAACATTTCACTACTGAAATGAAAGTCTCGGAACTTTTAGCAAAAAGTTTGGAAACTTTTGATGAAAAGTTTCGAAACCTTGATAAAGGTTTCGAAACCTTAGACCTGTAATGGCTATATTTTTGAATTGCTTAAAGGTTTCTAAACCTCTGGTAAAAGTTTGGAAACAGTTTTGAAAAAGTTTCAAAACCTCTGGTAAAGATTTCGAAGCCTCTGTGCAGGTGGAAATTTAATGTTCAACTTTTTGACTTCCCAACGACTCCAAAACATCACCAATGGCTATAAACGGCTAGAATATGATTCCACACTATAAAAACAAGCTTGAGACACTTGAAGATGGTTAGAGAACATATCCAAGCTTCATGATCAAGAGAAATTAGATTCCAAGTCTTATTTCTTCATTTCTCTTGTATATAGTGTTTTAGAGAGTGTTTTAATTGTAATTTTTCTCATACTCTCTTGTGAGCTTAATTGTTGTAAACACCCACTTTTGTGAGGTACTTAGTTTACCAAACAAATCCCTTTGTAAAAGGAGAGGTTCTAGTTTAGCCTTAGACAAAAACTAGAGTTGGTTCTATCTTAGCCAAGTTCAAAAGATAGGGTTGTAACGGTTATCCCTTGAATCGGTAAAAAGGTCGAATTCTTTAGTGAATTGGAAATCCTTAGTGGTGTGCTAAAGTAGTGGATGTAGGCGTGGTCGAACCATTCTAAAATCATTGTGTTCTTTGTCTCAATCTTTCGATTTTAGCAAATTCAACCAAGCACCAAAAACAACCCTCTTGACGGTAATCGGTGATCGATTCGAGCTTGCGCATCAACGCCTTTCATCAATACATAGCAATTAAAAATGAGAAATTATATCATTGGTCATTTTCGTCACATTATTTATGAGACCAACCAATTAAATATATTTATTTAATTAATTTTTGTAATATATTTTTTAAAAATATTAATTTTAAAAAAATTCATTCACAATAAAAATCAATACATAGCAATCGGAAATGAGAAATTATATCATGGTCATTTTCGTCACATTATTTATGAGACCAACCAATCAAATATATTTATTTAATTATTTTTTTATTTTATTTTTATCAAGTAAATCTTCAGTAATATTTACGAGAAATTAAGTTTAAAAATATTTTTTATCAAATAAAGACTCACTTAATAAAAATAAAATAAAAAATAATTAAATAGATATATTTAATTAATTAATTAATGATATCAATATATATAATAACCAAATAAAATTAAGTTAAATAACAAATATAAAAAATATAACGACAACGGTGAACAATAACAAATAATTAAAATATTGTAAATACTTTTTTAAAAAATAAAACAAACCCATGATAATTTATTCATAATCCCAAAAATATTATTATATCATTAATGTGCCGTATCATATTTTAAGGTTACAATTGTAATTATGATTTAATATGTAATATTCATTTAAATTATATTTTATATTACGTATTGTATTTATACCGAAAGGAAGAAAACAACATCATTAAAATTAGAGGTGTTTAAAATTATTCAATCCAATCTAAAAATTTAAATATCTGATTTGATTTTTATTTTTAAATCAGATATTCAATTCGATTTTAAGTTTTTTAGATCGGATACGGATCACAAATATTTCAAATGTCGGATTATCCAAAATTCCAAAAAATCATAAACTTTAAAATTTTATTAATATTAATTGTAACGACCCGATTTTTTAGGTCAACATCGGGCGTTGACTCGGGCCATGGGTCGACAAGTCGGGGTACGTGTTTGAGCTTGCGGGATCGTGTTGGATCGTTTTGAGCCTCGGTTTTGCTTGTTGGGCCTAGCTTTTGGGTTGGGTTGGATGAATGGATAATAATGAAGGGCAAAAGAATAATTTTCCTTGCTCATTCATTTATAACAAGCCTTAGAGAAAAAGGGGATAATCTTTTTCACCATCTCTCCAATCTTTTTTTTCTTTTCTTCTTCCCAACCCAAGAGAAAAGATGAAAGCTTGTTGTTCTTGAGGAAGATTCACGTTTTTGACATCAAGGCAAAGTTGTTTAGCAGATCGAGACCTTCTTATCAAGGTGTTCATCTCTTGGTTTGGAAGAGAAAGGTTGTGAAGCCTAAAATCAAAGCTTGGAAGTGGGAAAAGTTAGGAAGAAGCTCAAATTCGGGTTTGTAGCTTGAGGTCAGTAAATTTCTGACTCTTATACTTCATGTGCTTCATAAATTCGTGTCTTACTTGATTTGTTGGCTATTGAATGCTTGGAATGAGTGTTGGAATAGTTTAAAACCCTAGAAATAGTAGAATTTGTATTAGGTGTTTAATAGATGTAAAAGTGTTAGAAAATCATCTCTCAAGTTTTCTTAAACTTGTAGAAACAATTTGGGATTCAATATTTTAGGTTGGGTGAGAGTTCTTGGTGAATTTCAAGCTTAGACCTGCAAATTCGTGCAGGGGTATCGATACACGGGGAGGGTGTATCGATACCCTGCAGGCAAAACTTAGGCTTGTGAGCAGGTGTATCGAACCGTAGTTCGATACCGACTCTTCTAGTGGCATTCTTGATTCGATACTCGTATCAAATCGGATAAGCTTTCTTCGATTGACCTTAGAATTGGTCAATGAGTATCGATACCCGTATCGAAACAGGGTGTTTCGGTACCCTTTTGGAGAAGGTATCGATACAGGGTGTTTCGATACCCCTTGAAGGAGTATCAATACCCCTGAGTGATTTTGTGCAAGTTTTTAAGGGCAAGGTTGGAAAGCCTCATAATGTTACCCAAGGAGTCCTATGGGTCGTTTAAACTATAAAATGATCTATGAAATACATGGGACGAGTTAGACGTCTATACACGAGATCTTAGAACGATTAACTCAATAAAAGACATATGACTTAATTATTATCATGTTTCCCTAAGGATCCCGGGTAGATCAGAATATAACGCGTGGTGGTTAAGGTTCCTTTTGTGTGCTGATAGGACACCAATGTTTAAGGGGTTTTGGTTAATAAAATAAACTAAATATGCTCTTGTAAATGACTTAGTGGTTTGTGTACTAATCTTAAGTATGAGAATGACTTGGAATATTAGAAGCAGACCCTGGATCTTTGTACATGGATTGACTTGTGTTCGATATATGATGTGTTTGCGTGTAGGTGCTCGAGGAGCATGTTATACTTGTATGACTTGGTAAAGGAATACGAATACCCTAGAGTCAGTGCATGGGCACTCAGTTAAGAGGACATGTACTTCGGGCTGTGTGAGCGAGTACGTCCGACGTGTTCACAGGCTATGCGATCTGGATGCGGTTCGAACCTATCCGTGGCTATGTTGATTCAGATAAGGAATATAACTTGATGGACTGTGTGAGCATCAAGCCACTCGATGGGCTATGTGAACTTGAGTACCCTGATGGGCTGTGTGACCTCAGGATCGGACTACTTGTGGCTATGTTGATCCAAGTATGTCTCGGACGTATCTGTGGCTATGTTGATCCAGATATGGTTCAACCCGACGATTATGTGATCACGTGGACACCCGACGACTATGTGAGCACGGGTATAATATGGCTACGCTTGACCAGTAGTTATGGATGATGCATGCATGTGTGTATGTCATGATATCTGTGGTCAATGACCCCGATACCCTAAAGCTGTTTGAGTAGGGTAAGATAGATTTAATCGATGGGCTGTGTGATCTCAATAGAACTCGATAGAGTTGTGTGATCTCGAGCAATCCAAAAAGCTGTGT
Source organism: Abelmoschus esculentus (assembly GCA_035048815.1). Classification (NCBI taxonomy): domain Eukaryota; kingdom Viridiplantae; phylum Streptophyta; class Magnoliopsida; order Malvales; family Malvaceae; genus Abelmoschus; species Abelmoschus esculentus. Next base: position 19,013,455 of record JAUCBN010000005.1, read on the forward strand.
GATATTAATATAACTCGATGGGCTTTGTGATACCGAGTAGTTAAGCCTGATAGGGCATGTGAGCTTTATATATATGTTGATGCTTGGGAATACTAATGGAGACCTCTAGCTAAGGTAGATTAAGAGATGAACCTTAGTTTAGAAGCCTTTCTGTGTGCTCTTAACTATACTATCATGCTTGCTCGTTTTATGATGCTTATGAATTGTTAGAGTTGTTATGTACCACTGAGCTTGTTAGCTCAACGTGCAGAATTGCGGTTTTTTCATGCGTAGGTGACAGGTAGCTTGGGTGGAGCACATCAAGGAGGATTTCCCAGCAGCGGAGCCATTAAAAGAGTATAGTACTTGATCTTTAGTAGAACTTAATGTATTCATAGGACCTTACCACATATCGAGTCTGTATTTTTACTTTGGATTTCAGTTTGAGTCGGTTATGTATTTTAAAAAGGAGCTCTTGTTTTGTAAACGCTTTAACATATTTTATCTTGATCTACGTGGACTTATGAAATATGATATTTTAAGTAATTGAGCACGTGCTTTTAAAAGAATTTTGATGGATCGGGTTTTGGGTGACCTGAATGTGGCACTTCGGATCCAGATCGAGATCAGGGTGTTACATTAATTTTGTTCTATAATAATTTAGTGATTATTATATTTAATTTTTTTATAAATACAATTTTCAAATTCGAAAAAATAGTATATTCAAATTATATTTTTGAATAATCAGATATCCGATTATCCGATAATCAAATATGTAAATATATGTTTTTTTTTCAAATCAAATACAAATCATTATATTATTAATACAAAAATCTGAATTTTTAAAAAATTTAAATTAAATCAGATTCTATATCTAATAATAAACACCCCTAATTGGTACAACAAGATTGTCTCGTCCGTTAATCATCACGACGCCAACATTTGGTTTTCATTTCCAGAAAATGAAGGAAGAAAAATTCAGAACGAGTCCACTCAGTCAAAGCACAGTGACGGTACAAAAAGTTCATCCATTCAGTAAATTCACTGTACTTTTATAAGACAAAAAGACTTTTTCTTATATTAGTCCTAAAAAATCATATCTCAAGTTGTACTTTAAATTTTAAAATTTATACTAAAACATATAATATATTAAATCTATTAAAATTTTCTCTTTAAAATTTAATCTTAAATTCTACTTTTTAAATTTTAAATCTTGATTTTTTAATTTTAAATATATTTTTAATCATGAAATATAAATAAAAATACTAAAAAATTATGTACAATTTTACCTTTCTTTATGATTATTAATATTATATTATATTTAATCTCTCTCGGATATATGAATTAATTTTTTTATTTTAAAAAATAAAGTGTTTAAAATTTATTTTAAAATTTAGATCAAAAGTTACGATATGATTAAAAGAATATTACCTACAAATAACGATTTGGATAGGTATCACCTGTAGGCGGCAAGTAATATTATTTTTAAATATTTTTATAAAATATAAAAAGATAATGATATGTACACATAACATATTTTTATATATTTAATGATCACCTATTTTTCAAAATAAAATTTTAAATTAAATTATTCCTAATTTTTTTTATATATTTGAACTAATTAAATAAAAGATAATAATTTAAAGGTCAATAAATATAATAAAAATCTAAGGGTTAAAATAGTTATTTTGATAAAGTGTCCCCCCAAAAGGTTATTATTAATGTTTCATGAATAGTAATTAAAACCTACCGAGTAGATAAAAAAGGGTTTTATAACAGGAAAAAGAAAACGACCTGGCCTGAATAGACATATATGATATATTTAAGATGGCTTCCCTGTAATTTACCCCTTTCTTCTGGCCCTTCCTACTTTAGGCAATTATCCAGCGTTGTACCATCAATGTGAAGTTTTTTCATGGTTAGTTCTTGCTTATAACAGCGGCAAAGCTAACGACTCTCTCTTGCCAAGGCTAATGCAAAGCACCTCACTTTTCTTTGTAAATTTTATGTTGCCTTTCTCACACTCCTTTGTAAAGTTGGAAACTTTCAGACAACAAGGAAGAGATCTCCGGAACTTCAACTGAAAGTAAGGGATTTTCTTTTGATAGAAAACTTGCTGGTTGTAGTAAGGATTTCTTTTTTCAAGACAGGTTAATTAGTTGAAGTTTAAGGTCACAAATATGAGGTTTCTTTCATGTATTTGTCATGCTTTCTTTAAATGAAAAGTTTGAGTTTTCTAAGCTGGTTCATGTGCTTTCTGTGGTGGGATTTTAGCTCAGAAATCAAGGGCATTCAAAGCTCATGTGGATGCAAAGATAAGGATTTCTAGTCATTGGGTTTGTTTTAGTTTATGTTTTGGGGAATTTGATTGGATTGGAAGGGTATTACTGTTCATACTGTGTTATAAAGGGGAATTGATTTTGTTTTTTGTGGTGAAGTAGTGGTTGATTTGGAAGATTATTGTGGTTGATAATTGTTAGGGAATCTGAGTTTTTTTCAGTGATTATTTGCCAGAAGAGGGAAAACCCTTACTGGGTATAAGCTTTGGCAATGGCCAGGATAAGGAAAAGAAGCATACAGTTAAGCAAACTTTGCTCATTTGCGTGCTGTCGGTCGAATTCTCTAGACGAACATGCGCAAATCGGGCAAAAAGGGTACTCAAGAGTGGTGTATTGCAATGAACCTGATAGTCAAGAGCAAATTCGACTCAAGTACAAGGGGAATTATGTCTCCACTACCAAGTATACAGCAATCAATTTCATCCCAAAGTCTTTGTTTGAGCAGTTTAGGAGGGTTGCAAATATATACTTTCTTGTTGTAGCTTGTGTTTCGTTCAGTCCATTGGCACCATATTCAGCGCCAAGCATCATTCTGCCCCTTGTAGTGGTGATTGGAGCTACGATGGCCAAAGAGGGTGTCGAAGATTGGAGACGAAGACTCCAGGTGATGCTTGAATTTCTTATTCTTCTTTCAGTGCTTTGCTATTATTGTTAGTTTTGCTTCCTATTGAATGCTTTAGGTTCAGACCTATACGGTGGAATAAAAAACAATAAAGTTCGAGCTAAAACATGGTTTTAACAAACCGGACAAATCATATCGTAAAACAAGTCAAGAAATTCCACATTGTTTAATGTCCGGGTATTACGTTGTTCCTGGAAGTGATTGTGACTATTATTAACAATCCTGCTGTTTATTTCATGCTAATTTTCTATTTTGTTTTCTCTGCATATGATAGTGGGAAGATGATTCCTGTTTTGTTCTTTGTTATCAATTTGATTTCGAAATAGATGCAACATAATTGAATTAATTGCTTTTAGTTCCTGCATTGAATTGATACGTAAATACTAAAATTAGAAAAACAAAAAGCAAGTTCAAAGGCATTTCAAGACAAAAGTTCCACATCAGATGATCCTAATTCTCGAAGTCGGAAATAGTAATTAACTTATCCTACCCTGTCATTGGAGCTTCTCTATGCTTTGCCATGATCATAACAATAAATCATTCGAGGACTCGGGTGTGACTGTGAGTGTTAGATATGAATATGTGTCCGACATAGGTATGTTTCTCTGTGCATTTTAAGGGTCCTTGGAGGATCATTTCTCCATAACCATATTTGAATATGCATTTAAGGGTCCTTGGAATAACATATTGTTTCTTATTGTCATCCATAGAATGATAAAGGAATTTTGGAATGAAGCAGCACAAAAAGTTGTTCTTTATTGATAGTCTTCGTATTTGCCAAGACCACTGCTGGTAGTACTTAGGCACGTATGGAAACAACTTGTCAAGTGGGTTAGCACCATTTGGATGTTAGCTCTAATTCCTCACTTATCATATTGGAAACATGTAATAATGTATTTTTCACATTATAATATCTAATTAAACCATTAAATCTTAATCCGTCTACAGTTTATGTAGCAAAAACATATTGCCTGTAGAAAAGAATGACAAGGTAAAAACTCTTTTTATATAGGGTTGATTCAAGCTTTAATTTTCCTATATGAGATTTGGCATGAACTGAAACTTATTTAGCTACATTGTTGGAATTTAATCTAGTTGCAATTTTCATTTTCGTATTGTTTATATACTGGTTGTGATATTTGTTACTTGCTTCAGTAGGGTGCTCTTCTTTCCTGTAAGTTTCCTTTGAATTTATGCCAGACAGCTAAAGTAGCTTTTCCATGGTTTTCAGGATGTAGAAGCAAACAATCGAAAGGTTGAGGTTTATGATAAAAGTTCTTGTTCGTTCAAACAAAACAAATGGAAGGATCTCCGTGTTGGTGACCTTGTTAAAGTGTGTAAGGATGAATATTTTCCTGCCGATATACTCTTACTTTCTTCAAACTACGAAGATGGTGTTTGCTATGTCGAGACAATGAACCTTGATGGAGAGACTAATCTAAAGTTGAAGCATTCCCTTGAGGTAACTTCCCCCTGGCGTGACGCAAGGAGCTTTAGGGACTTTAGAGCTGTGATCAAGTGCGAGGATCCAAACGAACATCTTTATTCTTTTGTCGGAACATTGTACTATGATTGTCAACAACACTCACTTTCCCCACAGCAGATACTTTTGAGAGGTTCTAAACTGAAGAATACAGAATATATCTTTGGTGTGGTTATTTTCACCGGGCATGACACAAAAGTAATGCAGAATGCAACGGATCCTCCTTCCAAGAGGACTAAGATTGAGAGGAGGATGGATAAGATAATTTATGTCCTTTTCAGTACTCTGATTTCAATATCATTCATAGGGTCTTTCTTTTTCGGAATCGAAACAAGGAAAGATATTAGTGGTGGAAACTATAGAAGGTGGTATCTCCGACCAGATAATACGACTGTATTCTTTGACCCCAGAAGACCAGCATTGGCTGCATTTTTTCATTGCTTGACCGGCCTTATGTTGTATGGATATTTGATACCAATATCATTGTACGTTTCAATTGAGATTTGCAAGGTTTTACAAAGCATTTTCATTAACCATGACCAGGCTATGTATGATGAGGAAACAGATAGGCCGGCACATGCACGGACATCTAATTTGAATGAGGAACTTGGTCAAGTCCATACAATACTCTCTGACAAAACCGGAACTTTGACATGCAACTCGATGGAGTTTGTGAAATGCTCGATAGCTGGCACTGCCTATGGTCGTGGCATGACGGAGGTTGAAATTGCATTGGCAAAGAAAAGAGGTGAGCGAGTGTCTGAACTGACACCTATAGATGAATTTGTATCAAAAAAATCTGTCAAGGGTTTCAACTTCAGAGATGAACGTATTATGAATGGGCAATGGGTGCGTGAAAATCAAAAGGATGCCATTCAGAAATTCTTTCGGGTCCTAGCAACTTGCCATACTGCAGTTCCTGAAAAATTGGATTCCGGTGAGATTATTTACGAAGCTGAGTCACCGGATGAAGCAGCATTTGTCATTGCTGCTCGAGAGATTGGTTTTCAGTTTTTTGCAAGGAATCAAACAAGCATACAATTGCATGAATTAGATCCTGAGACTGGCATAACAGTTGACAGGTAACCTTTTTGATATCTTTCACACCGTGCCCTTAATCATTTTATGCATATTATCAATCTTATCTAGGGAAAAAAATATCTATCTACGTATTCTGATTAATGCATCGTCACGGTTTCCGTGAGGGCAAGAAGTAGGGTAGTGTTTAAAGGACAAATTATTCTTATGTGAACTTAATTCTACTTTGCATCATTGCATGTGAATGAATAAGTTTCTATTTTACAGAGTATACAACCTTCTTCATGTGTTGGAATTCAGTAGCGCTCGGAAAAGGATGTCCGTCATCGTAAGGAACCCAGAGAACCAGTTGTTGCTCCTTACCAAGGGTGCAGATAGGTCAGAACTCAGAACCCACACTTCCTCATGCTGATATATTATGGTAACATTTTATCAAGTTGTGAAATAGGGCAGGTAATGTAGTATTTTTGTTTATCTCTATGCATTCAGTGTAATATTTGAAAGGCTTTCGAAACAAGGTCGGGAATTTGAGGAAACGACCAAAGAGCATGTTGAAAGATATTCTGAGGCAGGATTACGAACCATGGCAGTTGCATATCGTGAGCTTGACGATGATGACTATAAAACATGGGAACAAGAATTTTTGAAGGCACAAACTTCTGTAACTGCTGATCGAGATGTTTTGATGGATGAGTTGGCTGATCGGATTGAAAGGGACTTAATTCTTCTCGGTGCCACAGCAGTTGAAGACAAATTACAACAGGGGGTCAGTTAAACTAGTTTAAGATTCGTTGCAACTATTATTTTTATAATTTCTGGTGAAACTTTTGAAGTCACTGACCTATCTTGGCATTTGCTTTTAATATATCAACTTATTAATTCATATTGAAACATGCACAATATCTTAACGAAGAATGTGAGTGCTAAATTGTGTACATAAATCGGTCTCCTTGTTTATTCTAAATTACTTATGGCGTGTATGAACAACATATGTTTCTCCGGTAAGTAGGTCCCAGACTGTATTGACAAGCTTGCACGTGCTGGAATCGGAATATGGGTCTTGACAGGAGACAAAAGGGGAACAGCTATCAATATTGGGTATGGTAACAATTGAATTGAACTTGTTGTCTATAGTTTAATGAATGCAAATGCTATAAGTACTACATTTCCACAGGTATGCATGCAGTCTACTTAGACATGGAATGAAGCAGATTGTGATCACGCTAGAGTTGCCAGAAATTGAAGCCTTGGTAAAACAAGGGGATAAAGAGGCCATTGCCGAGGTATAGACTACATTGTTCCAAAGTGATGTTAATGCAATCCGTCCTGGGAAAAAAATCTGAATCTGTTGTTGTTATTATTAGGCTTCTCTTGATTGTGTAAAGCAGCAAATACGCGACGGAAAATCTCAAGTGGGTAAAGGAAGTTCGATAGAGTTTGGTTTGATAATTGATGGCAAGTCCTTGACTTTTGCTACGGACAAGACTTTGGTGAACGAATTTATGGATCTTGCGATATGTTGTGCTACTGTTATATGCTGCCGATCTTCGCCGAAACAAAAGGCTGTTGTAAGTATCATGTGTACAGAATAAATATGCTATGGGATTTTCATAAAGATTAGCGGAATTTGTAGTAATTGACATGAAAATAATTTGATAGAATTCTAGAATATATGCAGATTACAGGACTGGTGAAATCTGTTACGGGTAGAACAACACTAGCAATTGGTGATGGAGCAAACGATGTTGGCATGCTTCAAGAGGCTGATATTGGAGTAGGCATCAGTGGAGTCGAAGGGATGCAGGTAAAAGCAGGTTTCTTTGTTCTAGTATTCTTCTCCTACATTGCTCCTACTATTTATTTTTTTGAAGTATCCTTGTCCAATGCTAGTTTCCAGCACATATAGGATATGGGTTTGGGATATGACCCTCACAACAATCTGCCAAGTACGTAGGAAAAATTAAAATACATGTGTTGGATATTTATCTCTACCCGACACTCTTGAGACGAGTAACATCGGTCTTCTCTTAAAATTTGTACATTTTCTGGTTTCTTATTTTTTGGGGGATTAGGGAAGTCCAATCTTACAATAATGTTATTTCTTAAGAAGTGGTTTGCTGCTGTTTGGTTCGTATATGCCTATGAATGAAGTGATTTTTTTCTCCTCTGGTCTTCTTATCAGCATCACATTGGCTCTTGTTTGCTTCCACTTTCATAACCTGATTTTCTGTCCCATTTTTTGATGCTTGATCTGATAGAATTCGCGGCTTTCCTATGAATATCCTCCTTGAGGCGAAGAATGAACTGGAAGTTCATGAATTTTTAAAATATTGGTGACAAGCTTTTGCTGATTGGTCAGGATTTTTGAGCAGCTATCAACTTTGATTAATATCGTTTGTTATTTTGAGAATCAGATTTCTGCTTATGACGACTTCCAAGACCTCATTTTTTTGTTTAAACCATTACTTGTGTTCTAACTCTATCCATGTCTGGTTTCTAACTTTTAATTACTATCATGAATTCCAGGCTGTTATGGCAAGTGATTTTGCAATAGCTCAATTTCGTTTTTTGGAACGTTTACTACTAGTGCATGGCCATTGGTGTTACAGGCGAATATCGATGATGGTAAGAATGTTTTCTTCAGTTTTCCCACTGTTGCAAAGCTAAACTCTGATGATCCTATTATTTTGATTACTTGAGAATGAATCTTTGTCTCAGTCTATTAACTTTTACTTAGGATTCTTGTCTTCAAATTGGTGTTATACTTATTAGAGAATAAGACCTTTAACGAATTATTTGGTGTTTTCTTCCATTTCCAGGAACAGATTAGGCGAACTTTTAACAAAAATGAATATCCGTGCTGATATCTAAGTTTTCTTTCCTGTTATTGAAGGTCTGCTACTTTTTCTACAAGAACATCACTTTCGGATTTACTCTGTTTTGGTTCGAGGCCTTCACTTCTTTCTCTGGACAACCTGCTTACAATGACTGGTACATGTCATGCTACAATGTCTTCTTCACTTCGCTTCCTGTAATCGCACTCGGTGTTTTTGATCAAGATGTTTCAGCCAGACTTTGCCTCAAGGTGAACAATTCCGTATATTTATGTCATAGTTACAATATCACTCCGAATAAATTGGTTTATCCATATCCGGAACTACTACCTGTTGTGCATCTGAACTTAGAATGTCAATCGCTTTTTGCAGCATCCTTTATTATATCAGGAGGGCGTGCGAAATCTCCTCTTCAACTGGGTCCTTATTCTTGGCTGGATGTTTAATGGACTTCTTAGTTCAGTAATCATTTACTTCTTAACAACCAACTCGATAGTCGGTGCATTCCGCAAAGACGGTCAAGTTGCTGATTATTCGATCGTTGGGGTGACGATGTATACATGCGTAGTTTGGACCGTAAATTGCCAAATGGCGCTTTCCATCAATTACTTCACATGGATCCAGCATCTGTTCATCTGGGGAAGCATTGCCCTCTGGTATATATTCCTGGTGGTTTATGGTTCAATCCCGCCGACGCTATCTACAACAGCATACAAGGTTCTTGTTGAAGCTTGTGCTCCAAGTATTCTGTATTGGCTCACCACCCTTCTCGTTGTTATCTCCGCACTACTACCTCTGCTTTCCTATAGAGCCTTTCAGATCCGATTTCGACCTATGGAACATGATAGAATACAAATACAAAGGCGAAGGTCAGAAAGCTTGGAACGTGATGTACCACAAAGCAGACTTTCGGAAAGCTCGGAGACCCGGAATTCTAGCGAGTTGCCCCCAGAGGTTAGAATCAGAATCAATAGTCTAAAGGCGAGTTCGAGGCGGAAGAACTCATGAAACTGGTTTGATGTCCGGCTCTTTTTTCTCTCTTGGCAGTTTTAAGCATCAGACAGCAGGAACATCAGAATTGCTTCTGCTTGACCCCGGTCTGTAGATTAGGGATGTAAATGTGATTTATACAAGTAGGCATGCTTTAAATATACTGACCTCAGTCATATGTATTGGTTTTTTTCGTCATAAGCGTTGTTCAACTTTTGAATTTGCAATTCACTTTTCGGAATACAAATCGTCTGCTCTCTAATCTTGTTTTTATCGAATTTGTATTATTAATCTTCGGTCAAACGGCTGTAACTCAATTTATTACAATTTTTGGCACGTTGAACAAACAGTTGTTACATCGTTTTTGTTCTTGTATTTGTACTAAAATTAAATAAATTGATAAACTATAATTTGATCTATAATTTCTTAGCTTCATTTGAATGACATTTGAGAAATTTTGTTGGTTGCTTCGATTTTATTCGAGAAAAGATAGTGAACACTAGGAAACGACAATACAATTTTTCCATTGATTGATAGACTAAATTATGAGAAAAATAATTTGTAAAGAATTACGGTTAGAGAATCAAAATAAATAAAATGAAAAGTTGATGGACTAAATAGTAAAAAGATAAACTGAAATCATATAAGTATTTTACGGTAATTGAAGAGCACGCGGTTTAAATTTGGTCAAGATATACTTAAAATAAATGAGAAATTGAAGCAACAAAAGTTATATAAAGTTGAGGGACTAAATTACAAAAATAATATTTTTTTAAAGAAAAATTGAAGTTACATGGTATTCTGTAGTGGTCGAGAAATATGTGATTCACATTAGGTAAAAAAATAAATGTAATACCCCAAATCTTCTATTAGTGACTACAATGAATAAAATAAAATTTTGGTGTCTAAAGTGAAAAGTTAAGAAATATTGAAGACCTTAAATAAAAATTTTACTGAGAATAATTTTTTATCTCCTAAATAGATAGTTCACCTACGAGTGGGTTGTAAATGAAACTACAAAGTTAATCAAGGATTTTAGTTGCAAGGAATTAATTGATTAATTTCTCAAAAAATTACAAATAATTGAACCGAATGGAAAATTAAAGAATTAATTCTAGCCATTTGATTTAAGGGCAAAGATGTCATTTCCAGAGGTTAGGATTTATATGAACCACTGGATCAAAGTTAATTTTTCACGTTAAATCTTGGTCACTGGATAGAAAGGACAAGATTAGATTTTAAGAAATTTTAAGGGAAAATTTGAAAAATGAAATATTTCAAGGGGAAAATAGTAAACTACTAGCTCAAGATTAAATCTAGGCCATTGGGAGAAAGATAGTAACACGTGGTATGGTTTCAAGCCTTCTACTTAAGGGTTAAATAGCCTTTACCTAAGCCTTCTACTTAAGGGAGAAAAATCCAATTTTATGTTGGGTAATGTTACGATTAGGGATACAACGGGATGGGACGGGTTTTTAGTCGTCTTGAATCTATTTTAATATATTAACCTTTAAATTTGACCCTATATTATTTTGAATTAAAATATTAATTTATTTGATCCGATTAATCTTGATATACTATTCTTTAAACTTGATTCTAACCCGATTTAAAAAATTAAAAAAGTTATTTTTTATTGATAATAAATATTAGATTCGATTAATCCTTCAATTCAATCATACATCATGGTGCCACCCCTACTTGATTCCGAACCATATTGATCTAATAAAATTTTATGATAAGAACAAACTTCAAAAATTAAAAAAAAAAACTCAAACCCCATAAAAGTGTTTTATATATAGTGATATTTTTTATAAATATAATAAAATATATAAAAAATAAATAAAAATATACCGAAGCGGGGACGAGACGAGAAATTTCAAGCTTATACATGAACCCGTCCCACCTCGACTTAATTATTTTTAGGGTAAATTACCCCAGTGACTACCCAACTAATTGAGGATACCTATTTTGGCTACCCAACTAACGAACTCGTCAATCAGGTCACCCAACTTCGAAACTTTACCTATTTAGGTCATTATCGTTAAAATCCTGATAGAAAAGTTAACGGTAGTGACGTAGCTGTTTAATTAAAATCTATAAAATTACACATTTAATCCCTGTAATTTATTTATTATTTTAATTTAATCATAATTTTAAATTAATAAATAAAATAAACCATCCAATCGGGTGGTGACACGTGTCACCAGCTGGTTGGTGAAAGAGTTAAAGAGAAGAAATAAAATTCAAAAGATCTTAAAAGGTTAAGAGTTGAACCCATGATCTTCAAGTGAAAGAATAACACCTGAACCACCAAACCAAAACCATTTATTTGTCATGAATCACAATATATGTTATTTAACGATTACTTTGTTGGTGAAAAGTAAAGAGTATAAAATGAAATTAACGGGATTTAAAATTGATTGTTATTCGAATTAAAATATTTGAATATTTAATATTTAAAATAAAGTAATTGTGTATTTAACATTCAAATCAAATTTATTAAATATTTTGATTCGAATATTAAATATTTGTATATTATAATTTAATATTTTAATGTTTTAAATATTTTTGAATATAACATTTGAATCAAATTCAAATATTTTTACTATTATTTTAATTATTATTTAACATACGAATGTTATTTAAAACATACGAATGTTAAATACTTGTTAAAATATTGGAATTTGATTCGAATATTTAAAATATCAAATTTAATTCGAATTAAATTTTATTCGAATCAAATTTGATTCGAATCAAAATATTCAAATATTCGAATCAAAATATTTAATAAATTTGATTTGAATGTTAAATGCACAATTATTTTATTTTAAATATTAAATATTTAAATATTTTAATTCAAATAATAATTAATTTTAAATCCCGTTAATTTTATTTTATACTCTTTACTTTTCACCAACAAAATGATCCTTAAATAACTTGTATTGTGATTTATGACAAACAATTGGTTTTGGCCCAGTGGTTTGTGCGGGTTCAAATCCTAACCTTTCTAAATCTTCCAGATTTTATTTCTTCCCTTCAACTCTCTCACCAACCAAGTGGTGACACGTGTCACCATCTGATCGAAAAATAATATTTAATAAATTTAAAATAATAAAAAAATTACAAGAATTAAATAAGTAAATTTCAAAGTTGATGACCTGATTGACGAGTTCGTTAATTGAGTGATCAAAATAGATATGCCCAATTAGTTAGGTGGTTACTGGGTTAGTTTACCCTTACTTTTAAGCTCTGTTCCGTCCTGATCCTCTTGAGTCAGGTAATTTTATCATCTCTTACAATTGTATTTTAATCTTTTAAAAATATATAATTTATACTATTGACTCTTATAAATTTAAATATTTTAAAATAATCCTCTCAATAAATAGTGATAAGTTCCCTCATTGATCACCGATCAAAATCATAATTCATAAGGTGTCGAGAATTACCGATTTAAAAATAATATGATTGGCTGCAGGGACGAAGCTACTAAGGGGTGGGAGGGGCAATCACCTCCCACCCCCAAAGAATTTTTTTTACTTTTGTTCCTCTATTTAAATTCTATTAAATTTTTTTTTTATGAATTTATCCCCCAATTTTTAAACATCTATATTTTACCCCGTCAACCTCAAATCTTGATTCTGTCCTTGATTGGCTGTCACATATATCGCGAAAACTAGTGCTATAGTATCTGTTTAAACAAAAACATATAACATGACAATAACCAACTTGTAGCAGGACAGGGAGAGCATTGTATGGTTTTGCTAAGGGAATGGCAATAAAATGACAACATTATTAGGTTACAGGAAACACGAGGCATGTCTCTAGTTTTTAGATATTTGTCTGATTTTGTTTTATTGCTAAACATGATGACACGATGACAACAAACACATTAGTTTCCAACAATAAAACATCCTCCATTTTTCTCAGTTAAGACTGTCAGAAAGTCTTCAAAGTAATTTGTAAGGGACTGGGAAGTGGGATTCTTGGATCATTCATTTCATTGTGGAAGAAACATGAAATTTACTTGGAAGATATGGCCATTTTCAGAGGGAGTTCAACAAGCAAAGACAGGCGTGGATACGGCAGACTCACTCTTCCACGTCATGCAGTGCTTGATCGTCGGCCATCCCAGCAGAGATGAAAATTTTTTTTAGCCCTCCCGATACTTCAAGGTTTTGCTATGACTAACCCGAATTGATCTGTATTGCGTATCTGACTTTAATGTATGAATAGTGATTTTTCGCATGTTGAATTTCAATTATTAAATTACTTTCGTTTTCATAATTTTTTTATTAAATACAAATATATCTAAATACGTGATAAACATATATTTTTTATAAAAAAAATCAGATAAATGATATAAATTAAATATTTTATCTAATTAAAATCCACCGTCTTTCTCAGATTTTGTGGAAACTAAAAACCTAGCTGGTTCCTCTCGTCTCTAACATACATTAATTTCTTCCTTTGTGAATGAAGATGGTAGACAAATTAAGGCCATAGCCTACAAAATGTGGACATAATCCAAAAACAAATCATATTGTCTGAAAACAACATCTGAGGCAGACAGGCACAGAAATAAACGGAGCCATGTTTTAGAGATAGGGTCTTATCTTCATCACCAACATCTCTAATGTTTTTCACCCATTCATTCATCTCTCCTTCACCTTGAGTTTTTATCTCCCCCCATCATATTTCTAAAAGATTATCCCACACTTTCTTCCATTCATATCGAGACACGTGTCAATCTCTCGTTTCTTGTATTTTCTTATGTTTTGATATGTATGTGGAGGATGGGCATCGCATGCATGTCCCAACATGTGAAATGTATATCATGATATGGTGATGATGAATTCATGATCATACATTTGGAAAGAGAGTGAATAGAAAGTGATCTCCAACGTTCAAACCTCATCTACAAAGGTAGAAGCTCTCCTTCGCTAAGCTTTCGTTTTCATTATCCGGATTCCGGTCATGAATTGTTAATAAAACATGGTATAAATCTAGTCTATTGTATGACACATAGTGACAATGTCGACTGCTTCCATCAACGGCTGGTGCCTTACCTCCACTGCCGCCGCCACCACTTCTTCCACTCCCCGCCGACCCACATTGCGTTCCTCCTCCATTGTTGCCTCCCTTAACTCCTCCACTTCTCCTCCTACACTCATTCGGAACCAACCTGTTTTTGCTGCTCCTGTTCCTTTGCTCAACCCTTCTAATTGGGTAGGCACACGCACACATTCTTTCTTTTTCATAATATTATATAATATATGCATTATTTCCTTTTCCTACGTTACTTCGTTTTTTTATTCAAATTTAATTAATTTTATTATTGTATTAATATATGATTATGATATCGAATTAGTATAAGTGATAAGTAATTTGATTTTACTTAATTAAGTCTCGAGTTTGATACGTTTATTCATCAAAACTAAATGCGTTAGCGGATCTGTCTGACCTAATAAAAGAATACGTACATTGTGTTACTTCCACAACCGAAAGTAGTAATTATTTACAATTAATCACGTTTTCTTTCATGGTTTTGGTAACCACGTGGCATCCCATAAGTTGTGGTAACCGCCACGTAAACAGCTTACAGTCTTTCTACCGACGCGTGTGTGTCTCTGGTTGGCTAGATCAATCACCTACATTTTCTATAGACGTGGCAATCATTTTATGATGAGTTTATAACCGAATCACGTTTTATTTCACAATTTGGAAACCACGTGGCATTTTATAGTTGGTGTAGGGACACCTACGTGGCACTTTTAACCCAAATTAACGAGAGATTATTAGATGAACCATGTTTATAACGTCATCTATAGTCCAAGCAATCAAAACCGTTGATCTTTAAATAATCACCTAATAACTACTTACCCACTAAGTACATATAGGAAGAGGTGATGGTTCACTTAAAAAAATTAAGATCAACTATCCTGATTAATTAAGATCATAGATAACGTGGTGAACATAATTTATCCGAATTGACCGATGAAATTATATAATAAGACACGTACATATAGATGTACTACGTAGTACATCTAATTAGTTATATTCTGGTTTGACAACTGGCAGAGAGAAGACATGGGAGACAAGACATACGAGGAAGCCATTGAAAGTCTCAAGAAACTGCTCAGGTAATATTCATCCATTTGGTCTTGTCCGAGAATCAACTGAAATAAATTTAGAACTCCAAGTAATGGCATATAACTTTTCCATGCTTGTTTGATTGTAGTGAGAAAGGAGAATTGAAAGCAGTAGCAGCTGCAAAGGTAGACCAGGTGACAGCTGAGTTAAAAACATCAGCATCTGGTGACTCAGTGGAGAGGTTGAAACAAGGATTCATTCACTTCAAAAAAGAAAAATACGAGTTAGTCTTCTTCTTCTTCTTCTTCTTCTTCTTCTTCTTCTTCTTCTTCTTCTTCTTCTTCTTCTTCTTCTTCTTCTTCTTCTTCTTCCGTATTATTTTAATAAGCAACTTTTGCAGAAAGAATCCTGCTTTGTACGCTGAGCTTGCCAAGGGACAAAGCCCCAAGGTACATATATGTATTGCTGCAATACTTCCATTTCAGGTTTCAACTTTCTAGTACTAAATGTTGGTATCATTTATTGCAGTATATGATTGTTGCCTGCTCGGACTCCAGGGTGTGCCCATCGCATGTGCTGGACATTCAACCCGGGGAAGCTTTTGTGGTCCGAAATGTTGCTAACATGGTGCCACCATACGATCAGGTAACTGCGTGAACCGAGTTAAATTTCAGGATTCGTTTAAAATTCCATCAGGTTCTTGACTCATTGTCTGCGTTATGACAGATTAAATACGCTGGAACTGGTTCTGCTGTTGAATATGCAGTTTTGCATCTCAAGGTAAAACATGTGAAAATCAAGAACAGTTTATAAAATTCTTGGAATCTCAGAGTGATTCAAAGTGTTAAACCCCTTTTTCAGGTCCAAGAAATTGTGGTCATCGGCCACAGTGCTTGTGGTGGAATCAAAGGGCTCATGTCTTTCCCATTTGATGGAACCACCTCTACGTATGTGCCTTGTCGCTTTACAAAACAACTTTCTATACATTTACCAACAACAAATTTACTGTAATCTGATTGGTATCTGCAGTGATTTCATAGAAGATTGGGTTAAGATTGGAATGCCTGCTAAGAAAAAGGTTGTAGCAGAACATGGTAGCGAGCCTTTGGGAGCTCAATGTACACATTGTGAGAAGGTACACACCTTATCCCTCAGCTTCTCCATGCATACATACAAGTTTATAACTAATGATGGGTGCATTATAATTTGCAGGAAGCAGTGAATGTATCACTTGGAAACTTGCTAAGTTATCCGTTTGTGAGGACCGGATTGGCGAACAAAACTCTAGCACTCAAGGGTGGTTACTACGATTTCGTTAAAGGAACTTTCGAGCTCTGGAGTCTCAATTTCGAGCTCTCACCGCCTCTCTCCGTTTGAATCAACCAACCATGACCATCATCAGTGACACCCTCTTTGTGGTGCTCCAGAGTTACCGTCTTTTTTTACTGCAATGTACTATGTATGCTTATGTCTTTTTGAGCTAATAAATCACAATAAACATATCAATGGAGTTCTTATCTACTAATTACAATAAATTCAAGGACTTTCAGGTCCTTCAATCTCTTCTAGTAATGTTCATCTTTCTCACTCTTCCATTATTGCACATCATTGAATAAGATACTGGTTTCTCTGCTGTTTGTTCATTCAAGAACTTGGAGCAGTTTTAATTGCCATTGAAGAGTCATGTGGACATGTTTTTCTTCAATGGTATAAATCGATCCTTATATATATATTCCTTACACAAAGTGAATATATAGAGTAAAGATTTATTAGGCCTTTCCGCCATTTTAGCCTTTTAGGTGTTTCAATCTATTTAACATTTTAATCTTCAAACAAATGGAATGAAAATGGCTTAAAGGTTAAGCAAGTGGATTTTAATGTATGGATATCTGAAGATTGAACATTCTCATGTCATACACATGCATCCATATCCGAAAATAATAATGACAGTTTCTAGATATTAAGCAAGATCAAAGGAAGAATATTCATCGAAGTGGTCAATCATGGCAAGTGTACTTAGCTCATAATCATCGTCAGGAATCCAGAAAGTGTTCATGTAACTCGTGCTGATCATTGATTCTTGAGTGTTGTTTAAGACCCTATGATCAATGGCTTGCTGGTTTCTTTGATCACCTGTTATTTCAATGGTTCCAGTACTGGTGATGCAATCTCCAGGACTAGGATCCATGGCTGCCTGATGATGATAATCATATGCTTTCACTTGCTTTGAACTTTGACAAAAATCGACCCGTTTCTCGTTTTGATCCTTGATTCCTAGTTTCTTCCTCAAATGACTGTTCCAGTAATTCTTCACTTGATTATCAGTTCGTCCTGGAACTCGTTTCGCAATCAAAGACCACCTGCAAAACATAAAACATTACAAGCCGGATGAATGATTAATGTCTTGCCTCAAAGAACAGATTGTCAAAAGATTTGAAGCAGAGTGTTCTGATATGGCAAAAACCTGTTTCCAAGAAGCTTGTGAAGTCTAATGATAAGGTCTTCTTCTTCCTCAGAGAATTCACCCTTTTTAATGTTGGGACTCAGATAATTCATCCACCTTAGCCTGCAACTTTTCCCACATCTCTTCAAACCTGCAAGGAAAAAACACAGAAACAATAGAAATATTTATAGCAAAGAAGAAAAGAATGAAGAGTGTGTGTCTGTGTTGTTAAGAACCTGTTCTGTTGGCAATTTTATTCCACTGTCCTTTTCCATGGACCTTGACATAATCAATGAGTAATTTGTCTTCCTCCATTGTCCATAACCCTTTTTTGTAAGGAATTTCACCTTCTTTTTTCATGCTCATTTTTGTTGTTTGATATCTGTAGAAAATGACAAAGGATAGTCTCTTGGTGTTATATACTATACATATATAGAGATAGATAATGATTGAGGTGATGATGGGATGAGATGGGAGATTGTTTTGGATAAATTGCAGTTTAGTAGTAGCTTTTAGCACACATCTTTATATATTATGTGAGCTAAGAAAAGGTGTAAACCCCAACTTCTTGTTTTAAAGGTAGATGAGCTTAGGTAGGGGAGCAAATCGTCTCTTTGTTGGTGACTCTATTCTAAATTAGTGGATTTAGGGTTTAAAGTTTAAGGTTTAAGATTTGTCGTTAGGGTTTAGAGAATTAGAATAGGGTGTAGTTTTTAAGATTTTTAACCAGAGTCATAGAAAGAGACACGATTAAGAGGTAAAAGATTTCTACTCTAGGTAGAGTTAGATCTTGAAATCATTTGTCTCGTTTATATTTTATATTTATTATTTACTTAAAAGTAACTGGATTAAGAGCAAGTTAGACACCTTCATTCTCATGGAGTAGAAATTAAAATTCTTCCAATATTATGAGTAGCATAAATAAGCAAAGAGCTACATAAAGTAAGAGCCTTGATGAGCAACAACTGCCTGCCTTAACAAGTCAGCGCATGCAGGAGCATAGGACCTTAACAAATGCACATTTATCGCCTGTTGTTGTGGAGTTAGTCTTTTTTCAATAGATCCTGCAAGGAATGTTTTAGCTAAAGCAAAGATTGAGTTCGAGCGTTGTTCACTTTCAGTTCCTCTACCGTCTGGTCGAGTCTATTTTATATCCTCTCACGTTGGTCACGTAAACGTCAACCTCAATTCATAACCTGAGTTCATCAACCCACCTACGAATCACATGCCTTCAAGCGAGATCTTTCGGTTACAAGGTATCTCTTGCGTTAGCGAGTTACTTCGTTCCTGCGGCGAGGAATTCTGTTGCTTTACCGTAGTAGTACCCCTGGTCTGATAGTTGAGATTGAATGATTTACAGGAACTGCTAGTCTCTACCGTATAGCTCGAGCGAATGCAAAAGCAAAGAAGTACCCGAAGGCCAGCCAGAGTAAAGCAACCAGATTTAAGGGTAAGGGTGAGGTTTTATAACTCGACTGTAAGGATAGGAAAGCTCAGGGTATGCTAGAGATATAGCGTCAGCGAGAAGAGACCGGTTCTTCAAGTTCAAGGGTTCGAGCCGATCGCACCACAGGCACGAGCATTCAAAGCCAGAGAAACCAGCAACTAAAGGAATCCAGGGTGGGACAGAGAATTTAAATACTAACACATACGAGGAACTGAAAGCGCAGGAGTATCATCCTTCCTCTCCTTTCAGTCGAGATCTCTTTCAGAACCTCTCCGAAAAGACCAGCTACTGAATTTCTGTCGAGTAACTAAAAGAAAAGCTAGGCTACGAACTCTCTACAAGGTAACGTATCTCTAGCGGCAGCTCAGGTGATTAAAGTTGAACGCTTAAGGAAGGCACCAGAGGGAAGGGAACGAACTCACTATGACCACCAAGAGTAGTGAACCACGAGACCTTAGCTTAAGCTTAGAGAGAAGAAATGGTTAAAAGAAAGCTATCCGATAGCTTGAGCTTGAAATCCACTAGCCGATCTGAGAAGGTAGACACCAACTGGAGAGGAAAACTAGTTGAGACCTAAGGGAGACGCCTCGTAAGTTGCTATCGGTCTCGTGAGCTTGAAAAAGATTCTTTTCTTTCTCGTGGTGTTGTTATTTGAAAATTCCTATTCCCCAGGCGTCGGATCAGGTGACCTAAAGCGGTCTTCAAGCGAGAGTTATTCAAACGAAAGGGAACCACGCATTACTCTCAAATCAATCTCTACCTTAGGGATAGGGTGTTACCGGTAAAGGTGCAATCCAAGCAAAGTGAGTTCTCTGGGCAATGTTAAGGAATTCGAAAGCTCGTGGGACGTATAGATATAACTCAAGAAACTAACAAAAAAACTAATAAACAACTGAGGCAGGAAACAAAGTTTACTTTTACTCGATCCTTTCGCATTGTTTTTCTTTCTTCTGGCGTTGAGTTGCCTTCCTTTCTTAGTCTCCGCCTGTGACTTCCTCGCGTATGTATAAGATCGAACTAAATACGAGTCAGGAAAGCTTCTATCACAACACTACTGAATTACTGGCCCAGAAAAAACGAAGTCAAGCGGGACACTAAAGCGTTCAATTAATTTATTAGCTTTCTTTGCTTTCTTTTAGAGCTCTTGCGTTAGCATTCAACTTTCAGAACCACGAGTAGGATCTTTCATCAATAGTGATTACTCCGACCGGGAGAAAAGACTAATACCAAGCCAAGGGAAAAGAAAGGAGAGGTTATCTCATGGTGGTCAGAATTCGTGGCCATTGTTGGTCTTCGTTCCTAGCCCCGGAGGGAAGTCAGCGAGAGGAATGAGGTTGCTAAAGTTCACTAAAGGATTCCTAGATCGGGTATTATTGTTTTTTCACATCAAATACCTCGGGTCTCACTCCTTCTTCATGAGTAAAGGAAGGCAAGCGCGCTTATTTAGTTGGTGTGACTCTTTTTCTAGGATCTTTCAGTATGTTCTCTCCACTCCTTAACGGGCGCTTCTTTTCTTTCGCTTTCCTTTGAGCGAGCATTGTTAAAGGCAGATATAGCGAAAGCGGTAGGGGCCAGCTACTTATACTTACTAGCGCCAGGGTTCAAGAGTTTTTCCTCGCGCAAGGAATTCTGTTAAACTCGATTGGGTGAGGAGGGGGATTTGAGCTAGCAAAAGCTACGGTCCTGATCGATCAACTAGTAGTCCTATCTATCCACCTCTCCAAAAACAATATCTTTTGAGTTCCTATGACTGTTTCTGCATCAGCTAGCATGTGATGTTTGGACATAGAATCGAGTCCTTGTGAAAATGGGGCTCTTATTTGACGACGGTTTTGAGGACGATTGATTGATTTACTGACAGTTATTAGTCTTTTTTTTCTTATTTATCAGATGGTGGATCCCTTTTATTTTCATTGTTGATTTTTCCCAGTTTGAATTCCATATTCTTAATTTGACTCGCCATTTTAGATAATTCATCTTTATAAGCGCATAATTCTTTATTTTGAATCATCAGTTTATATTCAAGTATCTTTTTTTCTTTCCCAGCATAGTCTGTAGGTATGTTAATAGGTTTTGTTCCGACCCATTTTTCATTTTGATATGTAAATATTCTTTTATTATTTTCTTTGATTCCAAGGATTACATTAGTTGTTTTTTTGGTTATTTCTAGATTTTTCCAATCTATTCTGAAATTAGTATCAACGGGCATCTTTTCACCTTTTTTTGTTATATCAGCTAATTGTATATCAAACCATTTATCATCGACCAAAGATTTACCTAAACCTTTATGTTTAATGATTTTTTCATCATTATCAGTAATAATACAATAGCACTTAGGAGCTAAGAAGTAGTTTTTTTTACCAATATATTCTAATTTAAACTTACCCAATTCAGTTTGGGAAATTACATCATCAGGAAGAGGATTGCCAAGAACAACAGAGTCAGTATCTGTGTAGTAAGAGTCAGGTCTTGAAATGAAAGGATACATATGAATCCTTGCACATGCTGTGATCGCTGCCGCCAATTGAACTGCTGATATCCTTGGAGGAGACCAGTCAGAGTCGGGGGTGTCATCGGTATTATGCCAGTATGCTGCTATATAGTTATTATCGCTAATCTTATCACCTTTAATGAAACCAGTCATCTCTAAGACTTTCTGATATCGTTCTTCATCGCAGATCTCGGTGATAGTACATTTAGGGTTTATACCAAATCTTCCGTAGAGTGAGTTCATAAGGATCTTGTACACATAGGACAGTGCTTCATTATTGTTTTTCTTAGCTTCTTGTCTTCTCTCATATATGGTTGAAACAAAGCTTCCGAAAGGGGAGCTATTATTGTTATCAAATAAGTACCCAGAGAGCGGCATGATGCTGTATCCTTCCTTGTTCGCAAACTTCAATTCTTCACTGTAATACACACCGACAAATCCCCCGGTAGGGAAGATGAGGGTGTTATTCTTCTTGTCTCGATATGGTAGAAAGGGCTTTTTGATAGTCGTAGGGCACTCAACATAGGCCTCAATAAATCCAAACAAGTTGTTGATGTCCCTACCTTGCAAATTTCTATGCCAGACGGGTTTCCCAGCAGGCATTGGGTAACTCATCATTATAAATGGATATAGTGAGTTCACATCGTAGTAGTATAGGTTCTCGCCATATGGCTTGTAGACATCAGCATGCCCACCATAGTATCCTTTACGAATAAATGAGTCGGCGTTCCTATTTGGAATATATATAGGCCAGTTTTCCTCATCATAAAAACATGTTCTAAAAATAGCTAGTGCTAACGATGACAACGTTATTTTACTCACGGTATCAACATGGAACTTTGACCAATATAGTTCTTGTGCATTCTGCATAACACCACCTAATAGATGGATATCCTGTTTCAAATAACTAATTAATTCTTTTTTAAGAAGATTTAGAGCTCCCACATTAACTTTTTGATGATCTACTTTCAATTTAGATCCAAAAAGTGGACATAAATTTTTTGCTAAGCTATTCAAACTGTTCGGCAATAATCTCATTGAATCCCTTAGACAGAATAGCTGCTTCTTACCATCGTAGAGAGCTATCTCATATAGCATATTGTTCCTCATAAGGGGTTTGAACTTATATTTCCTCCTATGATGAGATAAATATTTCAATAATAAAATACCATCGAATCGTGATAAATTGTGAAAATATACAATCTTAATGGAAGTATCATGTCGAACAACCACTGTTAAACGTTCAATAAAGTTGTTCATCATTTCCTTGCTCCTACGTTCAAATGTTTTGAATACAATAGCTGGATAATCCTCACTATAATATGTTTCTATTCTATTTTCCTCTATTGAAGGGGAGAGTTTCTCTTCTGGTCTAACAACCATGAAACCAACGGCGTAAGGAACATGAACATCATCCACTAGAGTTGTCTCCGTATCTGCTACAATGAATGGCTGCATAGGTCTTTTACTAGGCTTGAGCGCTTTGATATACTCAGAATAACAACGCTTACTTTTTTTTAAATTTAGCACAGCTTTTGCACTCACACTATCATTTTGACTGTTTATGTTATCCCAGACCAGGGAAGCTAACTCCTCATCAGTGGGAAAAACCATAATATTTTCATCATCAACATAATCCTCAAAAAGATATATATTTATATAAATTCCAAATATTTCACTATCATTGTATTCCTCGGCTTTAGTCCTCACAAGTTGTTTTATCCATGCATATACTGGCTGATCTTTTCCATCTTCCCGAAATGTGTACGATCTCCCAATTATAAAGCTAATATTTTCTGATGAGTTCATCATTCTCATAATATAACAAATGGAAAACTTACCATATTTAGCATTAGTTGTGTAAGCGTACTTAAATAGTAATCGCATCACAGCTAATACGATCAGATATATGTCATTTGTGGAAATAGAAGGATCAAGAATATCACCAGCAATTATTAACCTAGGATAGGGTACCTTGCGTGTCTCTTTCTTGATCAAATTTAGTAAAGTTTCCCATGCCTGCTTAAATATTATTTCTCTACCTTCCATTGGAGTTTGGTGGTTTTTATTCATTAGTGACCCCCTTTTTTTCATTATAAATGCAGGCAATACTTAATAGTGCATTTATCCCAGAAATTAATATAACATTTGAATTCAGTCCATCTTTCACAATAATCATTATATCCATCCTTATTTGTGGATATTGAATTAACATAATAATTGTATGATTGAAGGATACTATCAATCTTTTGGTCCCAAAGCTTATGATACTTTGGATTTAAATCAGCGGGTTTGTGACCCCTTAATAAATCTGCTAATTCATCCATATTTATTGGATTCAAATTTTGAGTAGGAGGTTGATAAGGGTGTAAACTAAGATTCAACAAAATGAATGAATTGATATAAGAAAGGGGGTCTAACTTCATGATATTATGTAAATATAAGTCGGGTAATAAAATGGAGTTATATCCACTAGTGATGAAGTTATCGTGAACAGTATAAATTGGTATATTATTTTCTTTCATATCCATGATCATTAATAAAGCTATATTAGCGTCCATCTGATGAATGAAATTAGCAAAAACGGCTGAATTAGTCTTCCTCCTATCCCGATCTTGTTTGGGTATTCGAAGAGTAACTTGCCGTCGCTTTTTGTGTATCCTGTCATAAATGAAGATTTTGACTAATTTTGATGTCATATAGTCTTGTACTGTAGTATAATACTTAGTTGTATAGTACACTGGCTTATTCTGTGCGGCTGAAATCCAAGCAACATCACGAATTAAACTCATAAGATTATGAATATTTTCGAATTTCAATTTAAAGAATGTATTTATATGCGTTGCCACCAATTGAGCTTCTTTATAATTTAATATTCCATTAAATTTTGTAAAGATATCCTGAGATATGCTGAATTTGCTCTTACCATAGACTAAAGGCATGAAAATTGACTTGATCAACTTTCTATCTATCCCCTCATTTATGACCCTATATATATCGCTTGATAAAATGGTTTTTAAATAGTCTAATAGTTTTTCTTTAAAATATAAGTAAATATCCATCATTTGGTTGATATGTTTTATCTCCTTGTTATCATCATCAAAATATAAATTTGGAATAAGGTTAGTATGAATAGCTATATCATGATTTAACAGTAAGTAACTAATTAACTGATATGCACTTGCTGATGCATCCTGCGTGATAGGCAACTGATAAATAGAAACACTCTCTTTTCCCACATATTTCTCTTTTTCCCCATCTTTTCTTATTCTGTTACGGATGGATAATACCTTGCTTATGAATTGAAAAGGCTCACTAGCATTTTTAGCAAACTCGTTGATAATCAACCCCCCGTGTCGATAAAAATCATCAATTATTTTATCAAGATCATATGCTCCTTTGCTTCGTTCTGCAATTATGTAAGAGTTAATTATATCACTATTTTCAAAATTTTGCGAATAAAAATCATAAAACCATTTTTTCCCCTCATTATAACTATTAAACTTTTTAAAATGAAAAGCAGCTGCAGTTACTACATTATCTAGAACAATTTTTCCCATTTCCTTATCATCATTATCAGTAATTATTTTTGATCTAAGAGATCTGGGGTGATCACGAGGAAAAACAATTAGACTTCTAGCCAAATCGCGTTCATGGAAATGCAAGATCCCAGAGCGGTATATCCTACCACGGAAGTCAAGGAAGGCCGGTAGATAAAATCTATAACCAGAATAGGCTTTAGCTAATCGAATAATAAAATCCTCATAACGTGCTTTTTGGATACGCGATAAGAATTCACTCAACACTTCTGAATAATTAATGGATTTAATATCAATTTCATTTTCATTAAAGTATGCTGATCTTAATATTTCACATGCTTTTACTATATTGATAGTAGCTAGAAACCTAGGCATAAGAATACCTTTTTCAACTAATTCTTTTTCATTTTCATTTGAAAGTAAATAGTTCAAAACATCTGAGTTTATCTCAAAGGGTTGTTTCTGTAAATAGTTAATACCACTTAACAATTTTTTATATTGATCGTTAAGATTTATATTAAAGTTGTCCAAATTACGGGATGATAAAAGGTTAAACCGCTTGATGAAATAAAAATCGCTTATTGGTTTACTTAAATAACCCCCAGAAAGATCAGTTATTGTTTTAGGGGTCCCCCTTTTTCTTTCACTTTATCAATTACATCCCAATTTCTAGGTGGACAAACCATAGGAAGATTAAGTCTAATAGGAAGAAGAGTCAAATCGAAATTACAAATAGCATACAGATTCTTTGGTACATAATATTTTCCCTTCCGAATCTTAGGCTCGACAGACGTCTTTTGGAAACCTAAATTATCCGAAACGCATATTATTTTTTTCCATAGCATATACTCAACCAATAACCCACCAATCATAAATTGGGTCTTTTCTCCTTCACCATTTTCTTCAGTCTTCTTATTATTTAATTTATCCGTTTTGCTACTAAGGTTATCTTGGGATTTAACTTTTCCCTTTTGCTTCTTACCTTTTATCCCACCTGTCATATCATTCATTGTTGATTTATTTTCTTCATCCTTATTTCGCAGCTGACTTATTGCTTGAGGGACGCCCCACGTATTGGGGTTAATTCGAGAATGAATCAATTTTCCTTGCTCCCTTGTCACTGTGTCAAGCTGTTCTATTAGGGAGGCCACTCGTGCAGTTGGTTTATTAGAATGCACACAATTAAAGATTGATGCAAGAGTATATACTATAATCACTTCTAAAGTATAATGAGGTAAGTTATTTATCAAATCCATATCCTTTGAGTGTAATCTAGAACAATGATATTTGATATATTCCTTTGCAGAAGGGGGCATCCTTTCCTTTTTTTTATTTTCAGGATTTATATATTCCACATTATCTTTTTCATCATTATCTTTAACTAATATTTTAATTAAATCTGGGGAAAGATGATGTAATGTTTTTTCCTCATCATAATACATTGTGAGCTCCTCAATCTTATATTGCAATTTTTGATAATTATCATTAGTTGTTTTTTTATTATTATTTAAGAGTTCAAATACTTTATCCTGATAATTAGAAACATTGCTACGCTGCACATCCTGCAAAATATCCTTATTATTTTCAATACCCTTACCGACTTCCAATGATTAGTTCGTAAAGCTCTCCTTAATTCTTGCTTTAACCCCACCGACTTCCAATGATTGGTTCGTAAAGCTCTCCTTTCCCGATCGGGGGTTTGATATCACCCCACACCATTAGGGGGTGAGAAAGCCCGATTTTATTTAGTCAAAGATGTCTTATCGTGGACTGGACTACAAGGAAAATAACGAACGAAAACTAAGCAGATTTTATTCATTCTAGCAATGGAAGTACATTCAATGGGAAACTCACACACACATAGACCAGCCAAACAACTAAACACAACATTACAACAAAGTAAACAAACAACATATTAAGTTAAAAGAAAGAGAAAAGCAAAAAAAAAACAAAGGACTTCTTAGTTGTTTCCCCCTGGTCTCCCGCGGATGATGGAGGCCGCCCTGATAAGCAGCGATTCGCGATCTCGGATGAGATCCCTCTTGCGCTCTGCCAACGCACGAATGCGGTCCATCAAAAATTGCATTCTTCTTCCTACGTCCTCAGGATCGAGAGCAGGCGGATGCTCCCAGAACAGACCAAGCATTTGCTCACATTCGAGCTTCTGGTTTTCTACATTAATAATTGCTTGCTCAATTTGAAAAAGTGTTAAAGTGGTAACTGGTGGATCCATATCTCCCCTTGCTTTGCCAAATAGAGAAAGCAGCTTCAATTTATAGACGTAGGAAGCTCTAAGCGAAAAAAAAAAGAGTCCTTAGTTTTTCGCGGGTATCGCCACGTGGCTTAATCCCGATCACTCTTTCAGGAATAGGACACAATAATATAGCGCACATCAGAGAAGAGAGGCCCCCTGCGTCCTTTCTTCATAGATGGAGCAATCCTCACTCGACAGCACAGTCCTTGATCACTCTTTCAGGAATAGGACACAATAATATAGCGCACATCAGAGAAGAGAGTACCCCCATTTATAATAAGAGAGGCCCCCTGCGTCCTTTCTTCATAGATGGAGCAATCCTCACTCGACAGCACAGTCCTTGATTAACTTGATTGACTTGATTGATCTGATCAGACGCTTGCTTTTTCCCCGGAAACAAGGAAAAGCCCCTTTCCAGCTCCAGACGCCTTTGTCCGTCTCTATTGTGCTAAGGACATCTCTTGCTTTCTGGGACAATCAATTTCCCTTTCCTCTTTTCTGTACTTCCACCTATATTTTGCTGTGCTGGGCTCAGTTTAGCTGGCATATCCTATTTTCATATTCCAATATTTTTTGAAAAAATATTTCATAAAATTCAAAAAGAAAAAAAATGGTGAACATGATTTTCTTTATACATATGTAAAGGAAAGAAATAGGAGAAGAAAAGATAGGAAAATATTTCCAATGTCCATGCCTCCAAAGGAATCTTCAAATATTTAACTTTTATGATATATATATATAAATATATGTACAACGAAAAACTCTGCATGGTATGGCTGTGTATAGGGTGAGTTTTATTGGCTCGCGAGTTATTTAGGTCCAATCAAAGCTCGATTCGGATTTGAACTTAAGTCAAAATCTTAACAAATTGAGTTAAATCGACCCAAATTCGACTTAAAAAATTTATAAGCAGGCTCAGAATAATTTTATATATATACTAAAATAATTTCTTTAATAAAACAAAAACAATAAAAAAATTAAGAAAAAATCACTAAAAATAAATCAATTAAAATAAATTAAACATTATATCTTTGTATTGTAAGAATATTTTTTTTGTTATTTGAATTGATTTGTTTTTTGAGCTCTTTTTTAAAAAGATATTAAATTTTATTTCGGTATTGGTTATAAAATGATTTTTTAACGAGGCTCTATCTCTTATAAAAATAAAAAATATAATAAAATTATTTATTTCAAGCCGAGCCTAATAAGCTTCAAGTGACCCAAACTCTATAGTATTGTTCCCGAACTAAACTCGAGCCTAAAATTTTGAAATCAACAAGCCTCGATCCTGAACCTAGTATATCCATTTCCGAACTGAACGAATCTGGTCAGACTCGGACTCAACTTGTTATCACCCCTAGCTGTGTGATCAACCTCACATAAAAATGAACTTGTTTTTCGACCTTTACATTGACAACTCATCCTGTTTTGAGTGTTCATATTCAACATTGTGCTCGTCCTCTAAGTAACAAAGGGTTTGCACTTCTCCAATCAATTAACATGAACAGATTAGGAAGAGTGCATTTTTAACAAATGCTAATGCCTTCCTGCTTCACAATGTGTCAATGATGATACAAGTTGATGGCATATGTACAACAGAATCATGTCCAGTAAAATAGATGATAATGACATTTTCTAGCATATCTACTGTACTTAAGGTTCCACAACATACCGAAAGACATTTCACGACTCGTCCGGCTTTGGCTCGAGTACAACAGGGATCTTCTCCTTGTGATCTCCACGCAACACCTCAACGGTAACCTAAGAATTAAGATTATGGAAAAGTTTCTACATCAAGATTATTTAACATGTATATATAGAGAAAAATGGATATAGGGTATTATTCAATGCTATACCGTTTCGCCAACTTTGCATTGATCAAGAATTCTGTACAAATCACTGCCATTAGTGACCTTCATCCCGTTAACGGATGTTATTATATCACCCAAAACGAGTCTACCGTAAGCATCGCGTTTTGTCGGTAGCAGACCCTGTAATATATTAAAAGGTTAGCTCTGCAAATAGAAATAAAAGATCTTCAACATGTCATTGAAGCATAGGTCAAGAATTCTGTACAAACCAGTGCCATTAGTTTATGACTACCGATATGAACACTGTAGTACATTCCAATAAGACATTAAAGTTGAACACAAAAATATAGTAAGCATACCGCCTTGCCAGCCGGACCATTTGCTGGAGCATCTAAGACAAGTACACCACTTACTCCCAACTGTTCGACAGATTGATCTGGTGCAAATTTAATGCCTAAAATAGGTCTCGTCACCTTCCCGAACTTCACCAACTGATCAACAATGCCACTGACCTGGAAATGTAGGAATGAGTAGATGAATCATTCCAAGCAGAGAAAAAGAAACAAATAAATACTCGCATCTCAGCACACACACATCAGATCAAACGAAATACAAGGTCTGCGGTAATACTCACTGTGTCAACAGGAATCGAAAATCCTACACCAGAAGATGCACCAGAAGGAGAATATATAGCAGTATTTATCCCGATAAGGTTTCCAGAACTGTCTAGGAGTGGCCCTCCACTATTACCAGGATTAATGGCAGCATCTGTCTGTATAACATCTTGGATTGGGCGACCAGTGGCTGCAGAGCTGATTTCTCTACGAAGCCCACTATAGGCAATATAAAAGATCAATTAACAGAACTCAAATTCACATAAAAACCAGCATAAGTGGGAGGAAATTAAAATCAGACATATCGACCACAATCGTTGGTCTTTGGAACCTGATAACGCCTGTTGTAAGAGTATGATCAAGTCCAAACTGCAAAAAAGTAGGAAAAAAATTAGGAAACACACTTGAAGAAGCTATCAAAGAGAGCTCCAGCACTAGCAATAAAAGAACACGATAACTGAAGTCTTCATCAGGCACATACAAACCGCATTACTAGCAAAGACAACTTTTTCAGTAATCAAATAAATAGATCTGCTAGGTTTTAATTTAGTATGTATGAAATTTGAAAAGCAACTTTCTTTTCTATGAAAATCCTTTAAACATTCATAAGAAACATGTTTGGAGAAAGCAATCATTTCATACGGTGTATCATAAAAGAAAACATATGACATACGATGCATAAAAGGTAGAGAAAAAATAACCTTCCATTCCTAGGAAATAAGAGGTCAAATTATTTTCTAAAGTTACGTGGATAAATATGTTCATATCTGGTCTCACCACAGACAATTTCCAATGAAAAGAAACAAATGAAATATTGATGGGTATGGGTCATAATTCAGTGTATTATAGTGAACACTTACTCACCGGGTTACCGATAGCAAATACTTTCTGGCCCACAAGCAAATCTGCCGAGACACCAACAGGTATAGGTCTTAGTTTGTCTTTGGGAGCATCAACACGCAATACAGCAACATCCTTGTCTTGGTCGAACCCAACAACTTTTCCATCATACGTAGTCTGATCAGCAAGAGTAACCCTGCAAGTGATTAGCACCAACTTAAAATATTAAACAGTCACGACAGTTTAAAATATTTTTCATCCAATATATCCCCAGGGTCTGAGGCCAGGTAATTTACAAGGTTAGCTCATAGTTTCAGTGCAAAATTACTTTAGCAGCAAAATCCCGATGTAAAAAGAAACCTAAAGTAACTGCAAAACCTCCAAAATCAATCAAGTATTTCATCCGACAAGATCAATAGAAAGATGTCATCAAGAACACATCACAAGCCCAATTTTACTCCTATGTCAAATAAGTCTAAACATCCCCCTCCAATAAATAAATAAAATAAGAGTTATGTTTTGATACACAAGCTGTGTAAAACAAATTTAGACAACCCTTCTATAAATTTAAAACATAAATCTCAAACCCTCAAACCTAAAAACAAAACCCTAAACTCTAAATTCTAACCATAAACCTTAAATTCTACACATTACACACTAAACCCCTAAACACTAACCTAAAACCCTAAACTCTAAGCCCTAAAATTGAAGTACACAAGCTTGTGTATCAAAGTATTTTCCATAAAATAAACACATCTCTGGCAAGAAGTTTAAAAACATCTTTATCTAGTACATCCCCAGGGTAAGAGGCCAGGTAATTTCCAAGGTTAGATCACAGTCTTCCATATGAGACTGCTTTAGATACTTGGCACCAATGTTCAAAACAACCTAAAGCAAGTTTTAAACCTCCAGAAGCAGTCATGAAATTTATCCCAATTACAGAATGCACACTTCCAATGCTCGATCAAGAAAAACCAACGACACCATCAAGATCATGTCACAGGCCCCATTCTAATGCAAACATCAAACAAAGACAATGTCTAATTCCATCAATATATATAAAAATCCAAACCAGAGCTCAGCTCAGTTGGTTCAATCAACCATCTCTTAGAGGTGAGATTATTTGAGATTCGAATCCCCTTCCCCTATTTATAAGTCGCGGTCTACATTTCCATTGTACAAAACATATCTTCATAAAAAAATATGGATAAAACCACCCATAGATATATTCACTACCATTCTACAATTATTCAATCCCAATCATTTACATCAAACACATCAAACAGGAAACAATAAATTAAATTAAAAAAACGAACTTGAGATCAGAAGCACCACGAATCACATGATAATTGGTGACAACGTGACCATCTTTATCCCAAACGAAACCCGACCCGGATCCTTGCGGTACCTCCAGCACATCCAATGTAAAAGCATCCTGCCTAAAAATAACAATTACCCAATAAAAACCTTAAAAAACAGCAAAAATGGAAACTACTCAAAATAGAAAGGGGAAATTTTGAGTGAACCTGACGGCAAGATTAGTGATATAAACAACAGATGGAGTGTTCTCTTGAAAAAGACGAACCGTAGCCAACTCATCGGTCTGTAACTTCCTGGGAGTGGTTACCACAAAGGCAGAGGCGGATCCCACATCGGCTACAAACAAGGAGAAAGATAGAGCAAGTGAAGTGCAGAGAATAAACAAGGAATCTAAAGCTGAAGAAACAAGAGACTCGGTATCAGACTTGACGTTGGCATTGTTTTTGGTTTGATTCAACACAAGACTGCGGAGGGGGGAGAAGGAGAGATTGTTTGTTGGGAAGAGAAAAGAGGGTTTTGAGTTGGAAATGAGCTTTTGGGTTCTGTTTGGTAAGCGAGAAGATGGAGAGGGAAGAGATGAGGACGGAATGAAAAGTGTGGAAAGGAGTGAATAAGCTGCCATTTCTCTTTTTTCTGGCTTCAACAATTCGCAGGAATTATATCGGTAATTTGACTCTCTCTTTTTTAATTATCTTTTTTAGTTATCTTTTTTAATTATCAAGCTTGTACAATGTCTTTTAGTTATTTCTAGTATTATTATTACTATGTTTTGTTAATCATATATGATTATTTTAAAAATATTTTATATTAGTGATAAAAAATTTATTTTTATATAAAACGAGTTCAATTTAAAGTTTAAAAATTTTAAATTTGAAAATTAAAGTTTTATATTTTAATGTTTTAGTTTAAAAATAAAAGATTAAAATTTAAAGTTTAGCATTTATAAGTTTGTGTTTAAAATTTAATGTTATAAAATTTAAATTTTATATCATGAAGTTTGTGTCTATTCATGTAAATAAAATTATGTGAAGAGGTACGAATTATCTAGTCTCAGTGGTTAAAGGAACGATTGTTGCTTTTAGAGGTCACGGATTCGAGCATCAGTAATGTTAGTAAAGTGATTGAACGATAATGTTCAATGGTTGAGAGTATACTCTAGAACAGATATTACTGTAATACTGTAGCTAATTCAAAAAATTATGTGAAGAGTGCATTAAATATTAATTATATTTATTTGGAAAAACTTTGATATAAAAATATTTTAATTTTAGGGTTTAGGTTATAATTTAAAATTTAAAAAATAAATTATAAAGAGATAAAATTTAAGGTTTATGTAATTTAAAGTTTAAGGTTTAATATTTAAGTTTTAGGACGGATTAGCGATTTAAGTTTTAAATATTATAACTTTATTTATTTTACCTCATGTGTTAACCCAATGATATTTCACGTTAAAAATAAGGAAAATTCTACAATGGGTGTCAAACATTGTTGAACATTGTTAATGTTGAACACCGTTGAACACTATTAAATTCATTAATAAAGTTTAAAAATTTAAAGGACCCAATGTATAATTAACAATTATTTAAATTAAAATTTTAACTAAATTATTTTTTAGAGGAAAAACTATATTAGTGGTTATACAGCTATCAACCTTTTTGTTTTGGGCACCTAATTAATTTTTTTTTATCAAAATCGACATTGGCATTTCATTTCATTATCGTTTTAGTCACCATTCATTAAATATTTAATATGATTGTACCATGACAAAGTTTAATAACAATTTTAATTCTTAAAATTGTAATATTATATCAGTTTAATCCTAATTAAAACTAACTTATCAAATATTTAGATTAAACTCCAAATTTCTCGTCCATTTTCTTCTTCTCCACAACACTACTTTGAAAAACATTTATTTTTAAGTGTTAGAAATACAATAATAGAATATCATCTTCTTTGTATCTCACTACTTATTTTAAAAAAATATATTTTTTAAGTTAAAAAATACAAAAATTAAAGGTAAACGTTCTGTTAAAATAAAAAGAAAAAAGAAAAATTTAACAGAAACTAAAGATAAACATATTATCAGTTGCGAAAGTCTTGAGTTGTTCAAGAACGAAGAGCGAAAAGCCTCGAAGAGAATGATTCTTTCGTCTTCATTAATGGTGTTGGATTGAATAATTTCACATCTAACTCCATCAATTCTCTGAACTAAACCTTTCTTCAAACGATAAAATTTAAAAAAGGCCTTCATTTGCTATTGAGAAAGAGAATAAGTCCGAAAAAAGAAGCCGAGGGTGATGAATAAGAATTGATCAACAAACGCTCTCGTTTAACACCGAAAAGAATTGAAGAAACCACCATTGTTTTGATTAAAAAAAACACTCAAAGTTCACTACCAAAAAAACTCAAATTAAAGGACAAAACAAATCATGAATTTAAATGGAATTTTTTTTCTCCTTTAAAAAACAAATGAAAAGACTTCAAAAAAAGGGGTAGACTTGATTTAATGGGTGTGAAAAATAGACAAAAAATAATATTTGACGGGTCGGGTCAATTTGAGCTCTATTTTTGATAAAAAAGTATGAAATTCGAAGATTAGTTTATGGCCTAAAAATGCAGGATTGGTGACAGAAGAAAAAAAACATATTCTAAATTGGTTTTGTGAAATATGTTTGGGTGATGAAACACTCATTTTATTCGTATTTCTTTATTTTTTATCCTTTTCGTTGGGATAAAGTCACCTCTCCACACTCTTATGCCTCTAAATCCTTTAAGAATTTTAGTTATCTTTACGATTCCTCAATTTTTAAACTAATTTAAACTGGTTTTTATAGAAAAAATAGTTATAAGTTGAACTTTATTAAAATTTAGAAGAAAAAGGATAAAAATTTTAAGGTTTAATTTAAATATTTATTTAATTATTTATTATTAGGATTAAATTGATATAGTGTAATAATTTTATGAACTGGAATTATTATTAAATCATATCATGTCATGATTTTCATTAAATATTTAATAGATGGTGATCAAAATGATAATAAAATAAAATATTGGTTATAATTATTATTAAAAATTTAGTTGGGTGACCAACACAGAAAAATAATGATAGTTGAGTGATCAATTTAGTAGTTTTTCTATGAAAAATAATTTAATTAAAATTTTATTTTAACTAACTAATAATTATATGTTGAGTCCTTATGATTTTTAATCTTTATTAATTAATTTAATGGTGTTCAACAATGTTTAACGTTAATGATGTTCAGCGGTGTTCGACGCACGTGTAGACTCATCCTAAAAACAATTACTTAATAAAAAATCATAAAAACATCATTAAAATATAAAAAATCTAAAAGAAACTCAAAATTTCAAAGCTTGGTTTTTGAATTTATGTTTTTGTAATTAAGGTTAATTTATTTTTAAAAATAAAATATGTATCATCGTTAAAAACATAAAATAGTTATAAAATTAAAAGACTAGAAATTTTACGTTAGAATAATTTAAAAATTAATTTAAATTTTCTTTATATTTAATGATTTTTACTTTTTAAAGAATTTTAAAAAATCATAAAACTATTAAGTGCCAAAATCTTTAAAAAATTATTTATATATTTTCAGAATTTATGTTTTGAACTTATATTTCTTTTCCAAAAATTTAATTTATGCCTTAATTTACTTTTAAAAATCTATAATTTATAAAAGGATTAAAAAACTATACAAATCATAAAATGATAAAAAGACCCTAACAATTAAAAAACCGAGTTGATATGATTGTAATGACAAGACAAGAATATAAGTTTAACCCGTAAAGATAATATTATTTGAAAAAAAGAATACAGACCTTAAACATGAACTATAAAATAAATATATATTATAAAAATAGTTTATTTTTATTATTTTTTGTTTTTTTAACATTTTATTATTTTTATAACGTGTGATGTATTTTGATTAGTCTAAATATCATTGGGTTTATGTTCATGATATGCATGGACAGAGCCACGTGCACAGTTGGGTGTCTGTTGAAGCCTCAAAATTTTAAAAAATTATATTTTTTTATATAATTTGTATATAAAAAATTAAAAATATATAATTAACATCTCTTTATAAATAATTTGATATCCTTTTATAAATAATTAATTCCTTTTAAATATTGTTCAAGAAAATGACACCCCTTAAAAAAATTTTATGGCTCCGCCCCTGATTATATGCCATTTTGTTTTATGTCGGAAAATGGCGAAAGTGTTGGGGGATTTTGTTGGTTCTTTTTAGAGTACGATTCCTCGAAGATTTCACTAACACTTCAAAAATTAAGTTCGATAGTTTCTCATACGAGTAACCGAAAAACGAAATCAGAAACTAAGAGTCAGTTTAGCATTACTTTCAAAAAGTGCGATAAAAAAATATAGTAGAAAAGTTCTTTTAGAATTTTTAGTTTGAGATATATATGTTTAGTTTTGTTTTTGGTTGTGTTGAAAAACCTTGGTTTGGTTTCAAACTAAGGTTTTGTAAAAGCTAAAAAAATAGCTTCTCCAAAACCATGGTTTGAGAAGCTAGTTTAGGGAAAAAGACAAATTTTTACACTCAAAAGCTATTCTCTAATTTAGTGTTTTTGGTTGCCTTTAGAATTCTTAAGGTGAAAAAAGCTGGTTTGAGAAACTAAACTCAATAAAAAACAAAGCCACGTATTGCTGTCAAAAGTGCTTTTAAAAAAATAAATGATTATTTTAGACATGATGTTATAAATTAAAAAATATATATTTAAATGATAATCAAATACTTTCATATTATAATATTAACTTAAAATATGATAAAATATAAAAATATTAATAAAGGAATACATAAATTATTTTTGAAAAGTGCTTTTGAGAAAAATCCTTTTTAAAAGTGTTTTTTTAGAAATTTGACATGAATATATATATATATTTATTTAAACTAAAAAAATAATTTATATTAAATATAATTATGTATTTATAAAAGTTAAATTATAATAAAACATAGTAAATGAAGGCTAAAATTGTAGTCTGACTCCTAAAAATATTTTTTCAATTGTAAAAGCTAAAAATTTTAGCTTTTGCGTTTGGGTTAAAAAACACTTTTCAAACTCAATTTTTTCTCCAAAAGTTAGTTTAAAACACAATACTAAACACAATCTATGAGTTTGATATTAAGCTGTTAAGTTATTTTTAGGTTAAATTTAATACTTAAGCTTGGTTGTTAAAAGAAGTCATGGTACAAGAATCTTGAATTTGAAGTTGAGTTAAGGATTTAATTGAAAAGTTGATGAAAGGGAAGTTTGCATTGGAAATTAATCCAAGATTTATTTCAATAGGTTAATTGTCTGTTAAAAACCATGCAAGGTGGCACTTTCCACTGAGTTTATTTTGAAATGGACAAATATTATAATTATTATTATTTTTTAAAAGATATATCTAATAAAATATATAATGTTATTGTTTATATATTTTAAGATTTTTATTTTACTCTATAAAATATAAACACAAATATAATATTAAAATTTTAAATAAAACCAAACATAAATATATTTGAAGATAAACAAATGAACGGAACTAAATTTGTTTAATTCGGGTTCATTTACACCCATTACGATAAAAAATTATATCATGTGTAAGTCTTATCACGTCATCCATGGAAGCAACCAATAAAAATCATCTATCTCATCATTTTTTTTCATGTCATATTTCTCAAGTGAATCTTCACTCATATTTAATGTTAATCCATTTTAAAAATATTTTTTCCAAATGAAGATTCACTTAAAAAAATATATGACATAAAAAAATAATGAGACAAATAATTTTTATTAGTTAATCCCATAAACACACGGTAAGACTTACTCATAATATAATTTCTCCCTTACAATAGCTAATGGCTGAGGTTTTGAATCAACTCCGGCTTTTTCCAAATCAACCCTTTTGGGCCTTTTCTGTCTAGTTAGGCCAGACCATCATTGGTGAAGTGGGTTCTGTCTTTACAACATATGTGCCAGACAGATAATGAAAAACCAAAGTTAAGCCTAGATTCCTGATATAAGCAGACCAGTATTGGTTTCATTATAATCCGTCTGGTCATTTTCCACGTCCAGAACAACAGCCTGTCATTCAGAAGCAATCACTTACAGCTTCTCAGAGGCATTCCCTGTCAAGATTCAATATTTGGCCCAAACAATCCCCCCTGAAGAAACCATGAAAAGACTGCTTCAATGGAACCAAAGGTGTTCAATGCAGCAGTTGCAGGATCTATCCATGTGACATTCACTGCAGGCAGGCATTGTAGTTGTCTGTCACCAAATTCCATGTTGTTCAATGGGTCATTTCTTTGACCCACAGGTTTTAATTTGAGGAGAGGCGGTCATTTTCTCATCATTATATAAGATTGTGATGCTTCTGTCATATTAGCAAATTCCATGCTGTTTAATGGGTTTATTTGGTGTTCTGCAACAATCTAACCTTGATTACTTAGAAGGGAAGGTGAAGAATGGTTCAGAAATTCCATTCAACTGTAGATGATTAGTCGAGTCTTTCACTTTCACCATATAACATTGATGTACCAATGCCACCCACTGCCATGTACAAGGCTTGAAAGGCAAACTTTTCTTTGGTCAAGTGGATCTCCCATATCATGGAACTTCAGACAATGAGGTGATGTAACTTGAACTCGACATTCGGCCTCGATACTATTCATATACCCGAATCCGAGTAGCATAGGATTGCATACAAGTTTCTGTTGCATATATCAACCAAAAGCAGCTCATATAACCAAAATACTGCCATTTCTTTATTGAAAAGATTGAAACATACAAATAAGAAATGTTACCTTGGAATGACAACAATTCCATAACCAATGAACCATACAATTTTGTTTTGACCCCTCAACACAACTATTGAAACCAGGCCTTTTTTATACAGGTGACTAGGAATCAGATAAACCAGTCACTTAATCTTCTCTTTTACAATGAAACTTTTTACAGTATTTACCTGCAAACAGGATTATGATACCTTAATGCCATCATCTTTTATTATTTGAGTGCTGGTGTCAAGGAGGGTGACTAATGCTCTTGATTTTCTTCTCCGGACCTTGCCGGCTTCCTTCAATAATTCACTTAACCTTCTTTTCTCATCAATGACATCAGGATTTGCTGTTCCAAGCTTCTCTTCTCTTATGTCAACAACATAATCCAGGATTTCAATGGCATCATCTAACCTGTGAAACATAGAATTTGTAAGAAAGAAACACGAGAACCTATGTGACTCGTATTCAAGTGTGAGTTGAATATGAATATGTATTTAGTAACAGGTGTTTTTCTAAGTTTTACCTTCCCATTGCATCATAGATGCCAGCCAGATTGCTATATACCCCTAATGTATCAGGGTGATAAGGACCATACTCCTTCTCTAAAATGCTCCTTGCTTCTTCGAACAGATCAGCTGCCTCGTTTATCGAGTACCTTTGTACACAGGCAAGCCCCATTTGATTGAGAGCAATCCCGAACAAAGCAGACTTCTTCTCTCCGCCAGCTCGAAACTTCGAGATGGCACTTTTAAAGGTGTTGTAGGAGTCAGTATAGCTCCCCATCATGTAGTACATGACTCCCATTTGTGCCTCAATGCCTGCAATTGTGCTTTGTTTCCCTGGGGCTTCACTGAAAATACTTAAAGCCTTCTTAAGTAGTTTGAGTGCTTGATCCAATTCATTCATAGATTGGCAGATGGCTGCAATGTCAATGAGGCCACTAGCGATCTCTTCTAAGGGAATTCCGGGATTTGGCTTTGCATAAATCCGGAGTGCATTTTCGCAATAAGTTCTGGAATCCCTCAACTTTCCTACCTTGTTGTACAAATCAGCCAACCGAACAAAAACCGAAGCAACTGTTGGATGGTTCTCTCCTTTTGCAGATTTAAACACTGTGAGTGCTTTCTGATAGGCAAAAACTGCTTCATCGACCCGAGCTAAAGATAGATATGCATCTCCAATGCTACAATCAATTGAAGCAACATCGAGTTCACGTCCATTGGCTGCCATAGCCATGCTAGCTAAAACATAATGCTCAAGTGCTGATCCGTAATCTTCTTTCAAGTCACAGATGAGTCCCATGAGTCTCCTATCTGCAGCTTCTTCAACAGAAGCTGGAGCACCATTCTCCCTGTGGATGTCAAGAGCCATTTGACAAAGCTTCTCAGCCTCATCGAACTGCAGTGCTTGTACATGAGCTTCAGCCACATACCGACATGTCTCGCCAACTCGAGGATCGGAGTCCCCCAAAACTTGTTTTTGAATCTCCAACCCTGCTGTGTAACACAATATAGAATTCTCATTTTGACCCAACATAACATAAGTGTCACCCAGTTGCATGCATCCAGCAAATTTAGCTAGTGCATGATTTTGGCCATCCTCAATCACTGGGATTTCGATTGAGCGTTCAAGAACCGGAAGGGCCTCATTGTACTGACCTAAACGACAGTACAATGCTGCCAAAACATGCAAAGACATTACAAGCTCTAGGCTTGGTTTGCCATCCGAACATTTCTCGAATGATTTCGTTGCTCGAATCGCCAATTCAAGTGCTTTCCGAGGATTCTCACCCGATGATATCATATCTCTCGTCCTTTTCAGCAGAAATGGACCAAGTTCAGGATTCTCCAGCCCTGCATCTAGAGAATTCACTGTTCCATTCTGAAATTTGGCACCAAGTAAACCAAAATTCCTCTGCTTCCTTCCATTCTTCTCATACCTCTTTTCAACAGGAGTTTTCTCTTGAGATGATTTGCTCTTTGGACTCGTCTTCGCCGATGATTCGGAATCCAATTGCAAGCGACGACGATGCTTAGCATCACCTTGAGCTTGGAACTTGTCATTGCTTTTTGTCACAGGCACTTTATCAGTAACCACATTTTCTTTCTTAATGTTCAAGTCACCAACACTGTCTTCATCTTCCTTCTCGGCTACCACCACCTCCTTTTCCATTTCAACACCACCAAAATCACCAACAAGATAGCGTAACTCGGAATCGATCCTCGACTCCTCACCATCCGACCCATAGCTAGACATTGACGAAGATCGATCAGAGCTTTGCATCTCATAAACATTATGATAAAGCTGTTCAATGGAGGTTGCCACCACACCATCAATGGCTAAATCAAGGGAATCACTTCGTGGACTCAACGCACTTCTTGGAGACCTTTCTTGAGTAAAACTATCCTTGTAAAGCCTGTGGAATCCATTGCCATGGTCTTCAATTCCAGTTTCCCCATTCACTGCATCCATAGCTAATCCAGGCACTGGGAAACTGCTAAAAAGAAAAGAAACCAATGCAAACTGCATCAAAATCTATTATTATTAAACATAACTCAACTCCATAGCCTTTGAGCAAGTAAAAAACACCTCCATTATTATCTGCTATGTACTAAACTCTGCTAAAAAAAGACTAAAACAGAAAACAGTAACAGGGGAGAAAGAAAAAAGCATTGAATTTTCAATAACCATAATCGATAAATGAAACAAGTAGTGTACCTTAAATGATTAATGAAGAAAACCCAGAATTTAAAATCCCAAGAAAATGTTCAAAGTTTTAAATGCTGATTTCTTTTTCTCCGGGAGTTATATGCAGAAGAAGATGATGATGGTGTCTTATATTTCTACATCTTTGTTTGCTTACATTTTAATATATTGTTATTTCTAGAAGGAGAAGAATCCCATTTTCTGAAGGAAAAATGGGGAAATATACTCCAAATAATTTGTTTATTTATTGGTGTGGGGTTATAAAGAGATGGAATTTTGAAGAAACTTAGATGATGACTTTTCTCCAACCGTTTTTCCTTTCTTTTTTCGTAAGACTTGAATTTTAAATTTGATATTAATAAGAATTCTATTTTAATAAAAATATTTTATTTATTGTCCCACAAAGTAGGTTGACTTATACATTTGATACATTGCAAATTTTTATTTGTTATTTTTTAAAAAAAATTAATAGTTAAATAAATATATTTTATTTTACTTTTAGTGTTCAAAATATTGTTTTATTTTAAACATATGCCAACAATTTTATTTTAATTATTTTAAAAGTTTAATCATCAATTATTGCAAATTTTAAAGAAATAAAATATTTTTTATTAATTTACTTTTAATTAATTTTAATTTATTTATTTTAAAAGAAATGTTTGATAGAATATGCAGCGCCATCGTGTGTGTATATATATATATATATATATATCAAGACCTCTCTTTTTTTTCGATGTGATATTAATGCTCTTTATCTCTTTTCAGGCCTGATATTTTTCCCTTAATGTAAAATCGAGTAGTTAAATAGTTGCTCTGATACCACTTATCACTGGTCATTATCCTTCTCCTGAAAGACATGTCTAATAAGATGTGCACCGCCACCGTATATATATCTCAAGACCTCTTTTTTTATGTGGGATTAATATTTTTGCCTCTTTTCAAGAAAAACATCAGCTATGGGTGATTAGGAAAAATAATTATGGTGGTTTAACGACGATAATGATAATCTTTCACGAAATAATTGACGACGACTTCGATAATAATTTGAAAATTTTAAATTTTAAATTAAAATTTTAATATTAATTTATAAAAATTTAAAACTATTATTTTTAAAATGACTAACAAATATTTTAACAGACAAATACTTAAAAACAAAAATAAAATAAAATTTTATACATTTATTTAAAATAAAAATAATTTAAATATAAATATATATAATTTAAACCCTATTTAACCATTAAATTTTTTTTATCATACTCCTATCCTGTAATTTCCTTTTCCTATGATATTCGTACCCAATATAAAACAGACTCCAAAGAGATAAAATATGTTATTTCCTTTTCCTATGATCTGCGTGACGAATCTAAAATAGACCAGTCCACATGCAACCGCCAAGGTAATCTTTTTGAATTTGTTTTAGTAGGGGTTTTATAATAAAAAAATGATTTTAACTTTAACGATATTTTAGGTAATTACTCCATCGTGTATATATTTAATTTTACAAAATAAAATAAATTTTCATCTCCATTTAACTTTTTATTCTACTTGAAAAGTAATTTATATTAATTAATTTTTATTTTCATTCGTATTATAAACTTTTAATTTAATCCAGTTAAATTATTTAACTTTCATTTCCAAAAATTAAAGTGTTTATATTAACATCGTTTAATGATTTAAAAAAATAAATTAATATTTTTATTTAAAATATTTTTAAAATATAATTATTTTTAAAATCTGTAAATCATTTTTAAAATTAAATTTAAATGGAAAAGAATGATTTTTTTTTATAAATTCTAATACAAGATTTAGATTATTTGATGATGGCATATAAAAATATGTTAGATAAATGTGTTATTTTGTACTTTTTCATTCAAATTATTTAATATTTTTAATATAAATTATTTAATTTATTAATAATAAAAATTAAATGATATATTTTGATTAAATTAAAAATCTATAAATTAAATTTAGTGATTTAGAATATAAATTATTCGAGGCGAAAGACAAAAGTTGTTTTCTCAGGGGACACGTGGCGGAAGATGATTGCATCTGCAAGGGTTCGTCGGACATCACGTGGACCACATCCAGCCACATTCTTGCTGTTTTTCGGTGTCTGGCAGCATAATATTTTTGTCTACTCCCTTGAGCGGTCCTAGTTTAGCCCAATTATTGGTGGGCCAAATATATTTGCCATGGCCCACATCACCTCAAAATAGATAAGACTTATTTTTTAAGTCTTAAATATATATTTAGTATTTGAATCGAGTATTTTTTTAATTTGATTTAAAAAAAATATTTATTCTTAAGTTGGTATTCGAATTTTAGTTTTACTCATAATTTTAATATTTTTATTAATAATTTAATCTTAAAAATTTATATATATTCTATCAATTTGATCTCAATTCTAATTAGTTCAATAAATATAACTCTTAATATTTTAAAATTACATTAATTTAGTAAAAGACTATGATATTATCAAATCAAGAGAGTATAATGGATTAAAT
Organism: Abelmoschus esculentus; assembly: GCA_035048815.1. Lineage (NCBI taxonomy): Eukaryota > Viridiplantae > Streptophyta > Magnoliopsida > Malvales > Malvaceae > Abelmoschus > Abelmoschus esculentus. The sequence goes on from JAUCBN010000005.1 coordinate 19,057,602, forward strand.
AAATAATTGAATAGTTACACTCTAAGATAAAATAATAAGTTATTGTCGCGACCTCTTAAAAAAACGCGAGTTTAGGTGAAGAGTGCTCGACGATTGGTTTTGAAAAAGATGGATTTTATCATTTTTAATCTTGGAAAAATTCAAATCTTAGGAAAAATATAATTTAATTTTAAAAAAATGACTTAGAGTCGCCACCGGCCACTTACGTAGGCCAGACACCATAAAAATAAACCAGAGATTTATTTAAAAAACGTTGGGTTCGGGAGTCGGTTATGTGTAAGGACGACCCTTACAAACGCCCAAAAATTGGTACCTTGAAAAACATTACGTGACATTGATACTTTGAAGATAGATATTAATTTAATTTTTCATTGTTAAGTGAACATTATTTGAATTTTGGATATCCTTTTGATTTAGAAGTTACACCACCTTTAAACTTGAATTGAACGAGACATCCTCTAGATAGGAAACCTCACCCAAATTCAAAGGAATGTAACTTCCGCTTCAAAAGGCTAAAGCAAAATGCATGACCATTTTATCTTGTTCATTTTAAGTTCTAATCCTAAAAAGGCTTCATTGCTTAAGTGTTTAAAACCTAAGTTACTAGTGTTACTAGTTACTTACCTATCCATTTTATTTAATTCTAAACCTAAGTTATTTTGTCAAAATTCTAGGTTTTAAATAGCACATGAATTCGATATCAAGGTACACTCTCTAGGTCAGCATCATGGTACGTCAAAACACCAATCTCTTTAGTGTATCCGAGATATAAGATTCAAATGCTATGTTACTAAATTTTCTCCCTAATTAAATTAATTAATTAATTTAAGTGACTAGTCCTAAAAGGCTCTAAATTAATTAACTTAAATGTTTATTCAATGACCTTCCTAAAATATGCTATGCAAGACAACATAAAATAAAAAATAAACAAAATAAAGGAACTCATCAATTTTATTAGAATCATGGGTGTACAACATTACATCAAAAATTCTCATCATGTAGGAGTACAAGGGACTTGTATTGAAAAAGATCAAAAAGGGACTCGGAAGCAAACCTTGAACGATTGATTAGATTTAATTAAGTGTAAAATTAATTTTAAAGTTTAGGATTTTAATTAAATTAATTAAATTTTTCCTAACTTCAAATTTTAATTAAAACCTAATTTAAATCTTACTTGATGAATTTTAAGTTCTAAGGGTTGGATTAAATTCAATTAGGTTTATTTTTAAATTTTATCTTAGAAAATTAAGATTAATTAAGAGTCTTAATTAAAATAATTTCTAAATTTTAAGAATTTAAATTAACCTAATTAAAGTTTAATTTGGTGAAATTTGGGGTTAATTAGACCTAAATAATTTTAAGTCTTATCTTTTAGAAATTAATTAAAATTAATTAAAATAATTAATTAAAATCATTTCCTAAATTAAAGAATTAAATAATCCTAATTAAAGTCTAATTTGATGGATGTTTTAAGGTTTAAGGCTAAACTAGACCTAATTAATTTTAATTAATTTTAAAACTTATTTTTAGAAATTAATTAAATTAATTAAATAATTAATTAAAATTATTTCCTAAATTAAAGAATTAAATTAAACTTGTTTTAAGTCTAATTTTTAAGTCTTAGGGGTCAAATTAATCCTAAATTAGATTTAATTAGATTAAATTAATTTTAAAGTTTTCTTAAAAATTAAATTAAATTCTAATTTAGAACCTAATTAAATTTTTTTAGTGTCTTTAAAATTAATTTAAGTCCTAATTAAAGTCTAAAAATAATTTAATTCGAATCCTAGGGGTTTAATCTAGAGGCTTAAGGACCTAATTGGGTGAATTTTAATAGTTTAGGGGGCTAATTGAAAGCTTAGGGACTAAATTGTATAACTGTTTAAAGCTTAGGGGACCAAGAAGGCAATTTTCCCCCATAAAAAAACAAAACTAAAGAGGAAAAGAACTTACCGTCGGCGACCTCCTTTGCTTCCTCACCGATTGAAATCCTTCCCCTTACTCAAGCTTGTAATTGCTCCTTTGAATTCTGATCTCAACTCCCCCCTTCTCTTCGTTTTGTTCTGGTCCCTTTTAAACTTGAAATCCTCCTCCTTTTATAGGATTCAAACTCAGACTTTTGATTGAAGTAGGAAACTCCAAACAAAATTCAAATCCTTACAAACACTCCACCAAATCCCCAACTCCCCCCAAATCTTATGTCAACTTCTCTTTTCTGTTTTTTATTTTATTTTTTTATTATTTTTTTGGTTATATTATTTATTATATTTATTAATTATTATTATTTTATTTATTATTATTTGGTTAAGATTCGTGCTGACAGTTATTGTTAAGCTTTTATTATACCAGGAAAGTAACGTAGCATTCTTGAGAGAATATCAAATAATTTAGGGGAATAAAAAAATATTTTGAGAATAAATGGATAAAAAATATTGACCTCTAATAATAAATATTGACAAAAATATTTTAAGAGCAAATCTTTAATAAAATATATTAAAAAAATGAATTGTAATACCATGTATTAAAAAAAATAGACTCATAAAATATATATTAAAAAATAAAATTTAACACCAGACCTAATAATAAATATTGAAAAAATTGAGTCTCTAATAATAAATTTTGAAAAAAATAGATTATAACAACAAGAATTGAAAAATAAATTTTGACAACAGACTTAATTAATTACATATTTTGTACATCATCTTTACTTGTATTTTTATTATGGTACCTCGTGTATTTATTTGATAAAATGATACATAATTATCATTTTATTTCTATTTTATTACATAGTCGTTAAAAAATCAATAACATACTGACTATAAAAAAAGAAAATCATATGTGACATGTTGATAAAGAGAGAGAAAATCATATGTGATCAACTGTCACATCATTTTTTGTCCTAACTAGTATGTCACATGTTTTTTTTATGATTTTAGTCAACGTAACATACTGACTTAGAGAAAAATTAATGTAATAATCTGTCACATGTAATTTTTCTTTCTTAATCTATTTGTCGTTAATTTTTTAACCCTAAATACCTAAACAACAAATATTATTGTCAACATGAATTCTTTAATAAAATATAAATAATAAAAAACTGAAAATATAATAAAATATTAAATGACAGAAAATAATAAAAATAATAAAATTAAAAAAACAGAAAATAGAAAATATGGGTTGTTGTTACTGTTTTTTGAGGGAGTGTTAAGAGTTTTGGTTGTTGAGGGGATTAGGTTGTTGTAGATAAGATTCGTATGAGAAAATCAAGGGATTTTGAGGAGTTTGAAGTGATTTGGGTTTGTTTTGAATCCCTTTAAAAGGGACTCAATCAAACCGGTGAGAGGGGGAGGTTTTTCCGAATAGCTGGAGGAGGAAAGGATTGGAATCGACAGTGACTTGAATCGGAAGAAGGAAGCTTGAGATCGGAAGGTAATACCACTCGTCTTTTCTTTGTTTTTTCGATTGATGTTTATGCTTGGAGTTTAATCCGGGTTTAGGGTAGGATTTGGTTCGGTTTTAGGTTGCTTAGATCATAGGAAATTGTGTTTGAAGGTGTTTGGAGTCGGTTTTAGGGCGTTTTTTTCAGTTTCCGGCGTGGTTCTAAGCTTTTCGAGGGTTCTGGCGAGTTCGTCGGTGCCGGATTTGATCACCGGCGTCGAGAACGGTCCGTCGCGATGGCCGAAAAACTGACCGGAGTCGTCTTGGGCGGCGACGGGTTCGATCTGGCAACGGTCTACACGGTGGTTGTGAGCCGTGTTCTTGGTGTTCTTCATTGTTCTTGATGAACAAAGAAGAACACCATCCAAGTCTAGGCGTTTGATCCAAAATAGGTGGGTTTGTTGGTTTTTTAGTGTTAGGCTTCAGAGGTTTCTTAGACCAGTGAGTTGGCCGAGTCGGGGTTGGGTGCAAATGACCGAGTCCACTTGGTCAAGAGGGTTTTTATACCCCCCCTAAAACGACATCGTTTAGGGGAGTGGGTCACGCGGGTCGGATCCGGTTCATATCTGGATCCGCGCGTTTTGTTATAAAAGGGGAAATTTGCTTCCCTGGTCCCTCAAGCTTTGAACTATCTTCCAATGTAGTCACTAGAATCCCTAATTAGGCTCCTAAAGCTTTAGATTTTACTCAATTAGGTCCCTTTTTACCCCTAATTTGACCCCTAGGTTTAAAATTAATTAATTTTAGATTATTAATTAAGATTAAAATTAATTTTAAGACTTAGAAATTTCCTAATTAGGTTCTAAATATAATTTAATTTAATTTCTAAGATAATTTAAAATGAATTTAACCTAGTTAGATTTAATTCAAGATTAATTTGACCCTAAAACCTAAAAATTAGACTTTAATTAGATTTAATTTAATTCTTAAAATTTAGAAATAATTTTAATTAATTATTTTAATTAATTTTAGTTAATTTCTAAGATAAGTTTTAAAATTAACCCAACTTAGTTAGGTCTAATTTAGCCTAAGTGAACCTTTAAGACTTAATTTACACAAATTAGACTTTAATTAGGCTTTAATTAAAATTTAAAGTTAGGAAAATTAAATTATTAATTTAATTAAAATTTCTAAACTTTAAAATTGATTACACCTAATTAAATCTAATTCATCCCTTGAAGTTTGAATACTCCTTTTTGTCTTTACCAATGTAAATCCCTTTGTACTCATGATGATTATTTTGATGTAGTTTGTACTCCCATGTCTTAATAAAAAAATATTAAGTTCCTTTGTTTAGTTTATTTATTTTATTTTATTATGTTTTATTTCAAAGCATCATGTAGCATATTTCTAGGAGATCACTAAATAATCATTTAGTTAATTAATTTAGAGCCCTCTAAGATTAGACGCTTTAATTAATTAATTAAATAGGGAGATAATTAGTAAACAATAGTATTTGAATCTTATATCTCGGATACACTAAAGAGGCCAGTGTTTTGACGAACCATGATGTTGGCCTAAAGAGTGTACCTTGGTATCGAATTCATGTGCTATTAAAACCTAGAATTTTGATAAAATAACTTAGATTTAGAATTAAATAAAATTGATAGGTAAATAACTAGTGACATTAGTAATTTAAATATGTTTTAACATATAATTAATGGAGCCCTTGTAGGTTAGAACTTAAAATAAACAAGATAAAATTGGCCATGCATTTAACTCTTTTGAGGCGGAATTTATATTCTTTTAAATTTGGGTGGGACTTCCTATCTAGAGGACGTCTCATTTAGCTCAAGTTTAAAGGTGATGTAATTTCTAAATCAAAAGGATATCCTCAATTCAAGTAATGTTTAATTAACAATGAAGAATTAAATTAATATTTATCTTCAAAATATCAAAATGCCACGTGAAATTAATAAGGTACCAGTTTGGGGGCGTTTGTAAGGGTCGTTCTTACACGTAACCGACTCCCGAACCCAAAAGTTTTTTTTAACAAATCTCTGGTTTGCTTTATGGTGTCTGGTCTACCAAAGTGGTCGGTGGCGACACCAAACCATTTTAAAAAAATAAAATTGTATATATTTTTCCTAAAATTTGGGTTTTTTAAGATTAAAAGCGATAAAATCCGTATTTTTTAAATCAATTCGCCAGACTATTTTTCACACGTTTTTGGTTTTAAGAAGGTCGTGACAATTATATTATATATCATTTTATTAAAAATAAATAAATACCAAAACAAAATATATAACTATCCCAAATAAATATAAAAAAATTAAATACCTATAGTTATGGGCAATAAACCTTTAGCCAATACCCTTATGACCCATACTTAAGGACAAACCTTAGATTAAATCAAAAGAGGTTGCATATTATAAATATTAACAAATATTAAATGGATGAAATCCAGTTATATATAAAAGTTATAGTTTTACGTGTTTTATGCATCATAGGTTTATAAAATTGATGACTGAGATTAATTGTTTTTTAAAGAATAATCTTTATATAACTCATTGTTAATTTTATTTATATTTCACTCATTCAATTATTTAAAAATATATAAAAACTAAAAAAAATTACAATATATAACTAAACCCTACCTTAATATCAAAATACACCTATATAAAGAATCTAATTTTTTATTTTATATATCTATTTCTTAAAAAATAAAAAATCTATAAATTAGTTTTTTAATTGATTTACATGTGAATAATGTGTTTTTTTTATTATTTGGTTCAATTTTTTATAAACCATAGTTCAAACGGAATGCAATTTCATTTGAGTTACTTTTGGAAAGATGAGCATTGTTGGAATACAACAACGACGAAGCTAAATAGAAGTGAGGAGAGATAATTATTTTTGATTTTTGTTTTTTATTTAATTTTTTAAAAAGATAATTTATTTATGAATTTATCGCATTCTAAATATTTATGTTCTACCCTCAATCTTAAATCTTGATTCCGTTTTTAAACTCAAAAATTCAAAGACATTACTTGTTAATACGATTACAACAATTGGCATCATAAAATGTCAATAGAATGTATTGAATCCAGGAATCGATCGATATTTTTTTTTGATGTAAAAAGGAATACAACTACGAGCCTCGTTGAAAACCTCCTTAAACCTAATTGACGGAAAAGAGTACTCGTAGTGGCATTAAACAAATTTAAACAAAAAACATCACCAAAAGCTGCTGAGATGTATGGGCCGTGGATGCAGGTGGAGAAACGACGACGGGGAACCCAACGAATTGCTAAGGAACAAAAATCTTCTGATTCAAGGGCTGCTAAGTCGACGGGTTCGCGGTTTGCTGTGTTGAATGTTGGAATAAATAATATGACGGTGGAAGAGCAAACTCCAACGCAAGAGATCGGCCAGGCCCCGATTCCTAGGGTCGATCATGGTCCTAGTTCAAAGAGGGTAATGAAAGGTAAAGAGGTTGTGGTGGTTCATGAGCCATCTGTGAGTAAGGGTGCACAACAGGTTCAAATCATCGCGGACATAGCAAGACCATCTAATGTTGTTCCTCTTATGGAAGCTATTGGGTCGCAAATGAATGCGGATGAGATGATCACAAAAGCAGTGATTGACACTTCTAAGGCATGTAATGAGCAGGAACAGGTTAAGAGTTTGCAGGTCACCAGTATTGATAATGAGACACAAAGCACGGTGCAGATTGTTCCTTTTAAGTTGCCTACGGGAAAACATACGGTTATTCGTATTGCGGATGAAAATCAGAAACGGGTCTAAAAAGATAATAATGGAAAACCAGCGTTAGGTTTGATTCGTAAAATAAGCAAGACATATGCTCGTAGTGGCACTATTCCAAGCCCTTTGGTTCGCAAAAACGGAAAGGCAAAAAAGATTGATGGGAAACACCAAGCGATGGAAGTTACACAATGAATAAATACAGTCTCAAATGAACTATCTACAAAGCAAGCAAGTATGGATCTGTCCGTTAGATCGAGGGATTCAAAGACAGCTAAGAAGGGTGAAATTCGATGGACTACGAACAAGTCATTTGAGGGAACGATGCAAGCGGGGAATCAGTGAGTTTGAGGTTCTTTATGCTTATTTTAATGATTAAAATCATGTGTTGGAATACTCAAGGCACTCTTGGCCTTGACTTTAATCGCTATTTTAGATTATTGGTTAGTGTGCAGTTACCGGATATGATTGCAATCTTTGAGCCTCGAATAAATGGGGATGGAGCAGATAGTTTCATTCGTCGCTCGGGGTTTGATTATTCATACAGAGTAGAAGTAAATGGTTTTTCAGGAGGCATATGGGTCCTTTGGAAGGAAGAGATTATGTTTGATGTTCTTACTATTTCAAACCAGTTTGTACATAGAATTGGTGTGGATTCTAGATCAAATGTACAATTCCACGCTACGTTTGTGTATGCAAGCCCAGAGTTGGGTAAACGTCGATTCCTCTGGGATCAACTTGAGATCCTGGATCCAGGGCCTAGAATGTCGTGGCTGCTTGGTGGAAACTTTAATGCTATAGTAGCAGATCTGTTGGCTAAGATCATGCGAAATACTGAGGATTTAATGCGAGTGTTCTTGGAACCACCTAATGTAATTCGGATTTTTCTTGATCGGGACAAGTCCATAAGTTTAGCTTGATGTTTCAAGGATCGATAATTTTTTTGACAAAACATATTTTTACTTTTTATCTAAAAAAATTCTAAAAAATAAATATTCTTATTATCTTAAATTTAATACCTAAAATAATAAAAACAAATGAACACTAATTAATCATCATCAATATTTACTCAAAATCCTTAATTAACATCTTCCCTTTCATTATAATATTTAAATAGACTGGTCCGCAATCTGCAAAAGTATGGCGGCGGCAAACTCTAATCACGTGATAATTAAATCCCAGCCGCTAAATATAGAATATTTAACTAACACCCTCCCTTTTTCGTTACGTGAACAAGTTATATTTGAATAGTTGATTATTTAATTCGATAATCCAGAATTTAATTTTCTGCTTAAAAAATAAAGTTTCAATTTTGTTTTAGAGCAAAGAAAAAAATAATTAAAAGTTCATAAAAATTAAATTTAATATTAGTTAAATAATTTATCATAAGAATCAAATTTATAAAAATACTATATTATTTATTTTTAGAGAAAATAATTTATTATTTATTCTCTTTTGAAAAATTATATTATGAGATATTTTCGTTATATTATTTATAAATTAATCAATCAAAATTATTCATTTAAATATATTTTATAATTCGTCATTTTATACCAAGTGAATTTTTACTAATTTTCACTGAAAATTAAGTTTAAAAATAATTTTTATCAAATAAAAATTTATTTAATAAAAATAATTATATAAAAAAATAATTAAATGAATGACGTGATGTAAATAATTTATAATATAATTTTTTATTTTTTCCCATCTGAATTATATAATTTAAATAGATTGGTCCACATACTAAAAGGTGGATCACGTTATAATTTTACACGATATTAAAAAATTCTGAACATTTAACTGAATAATTATTTTAATTTTTATTTTTAATCTAAAATAAAATATTTTTTAAAAATAATATGAATCAAAACGATTAATAGCTCAAACCTTAAGAACATTTCTTAACATTATACATTCTGATTCTACCTTATTGTACTTGTGTCTCTCAATTTATCTAAATTATTTTCATAAAGTAGTAAATAATAAAATATTTAAATAATAATTATTTAGTATGATTAAAAATAAAATTTTTTAATGATTAGTTGTTTAAATCCCATCATAGCTGAGAATAAACTTTAGCGTGGGTACAAATTTATCTATCTTTAACACTTTAAGCACAAGAATATTGGGAGCTAAACCCTAAAACCTTCTATTTTAGGTTAGAAGTTAAAACATAGTATTAGTATTTAGGGATAAATATTAAAATTATTTGGTGAAATTATATATATGAAAATTTTATTTTGGTTTAATTGTGATTCATGTTTTTTTTTAAATACAATTATTTATTTTTCATATTAGATAAATATAAGGATCTATATAAATAATATTCTAACATAAAACGGCACTCCATCTATCCTATTAAAATTGTTGCTTATTGATTTTTTAGTCAAGTTTTTTGAATGTCTACGTTTTATTATTGATAAAATTATTTAAATATATTTTAAAAATCTTTAATTATTTTTTAAATATATATTTTATAAAATAACTACGATTAAAGTTTATTTTTTATTTTTAAAATATCAATAAAAGATAATTTTAATGTGACATAATAAGTGATATGATTAGACCTCCATGTATATAAATACACAAAACCAAAGTTCATATATTTTTAGGGTAAACTATCCCAGTGATCATCCAACTAATTGAGAATACTTATTTTAGTCACCTAACTAAAGAACTCGTCAATCAGGTCATCCAACTTTGAAACCCTATCTATTTGAGTCACCACCGTTAAAATTCTAACAGAAAAGTCACCCTATCTATTTTTAGGGTAAACTATCCCGGTGATGATGTGGCAGTAAAAAAATATGTAAAATTACACATTTAATCCTTTTAATTTATTTATTATTTTTATTTTTAGGGTAAATTACACTTGCAGCAGTTTAAGCTCAGGTGACGTTTCAATGAGAGCTGGACTTGTACGTGCCACAAATGTTCTCGAAACCGCCGTTCGATCTTCGATCAAATCTCGATCGGTCAAAGCTCAAGCGTTTGGTGGAGACATTGAGGATTTGACACCGATCAACCCTCCAGAGAAATCTTCTGGGACAGTTTTGCCATTTGTTGGTGTTGCATGTTTGGGAGCTATATTATTTGATTACCATCTAGGGATGGTGAATGGTGCTCTTGAGTATCTAGCTAAGGATCTGGGGATTGCTGAAAATATTGTCATGCAAGGATGGGTTGTCAGCACACTCCTTGTTGGTGCCACAGTTGGTTCATTTACTGGGGGATCACTGGTAGACAAATTTGGCAGGAAAAGGACATTTCAATTAGATGCTATTCCACTTGTCATTGGAGCATTTCTTACTGCTATGACCCAGAGTGTCCAGACTTTGATAATTGGTCGCTTACTGGCTGGTATTGGTATTGGCATATCATCCGCTATAGTTCCTCTTTACATATCTGAGATCTCACCAATTGAAATTCGTGGTGCACTTGAATCTATAAATCAACTTTTTATATGCATTAGGATTCTTGTAGTATTGGTGGCTAGATTACCTTTAGCAGGAAACCCTCAATGGTGGAACCAGAAGCAGGATTGCTTGATCTATTTAGCAGACGTTACTGGAAAGTTGTTAGTGTTGGAGCTGCACTTTTTCCAACAGTTAACTGGGATAAATGTTGTGGTATACTATTCTACTTTTCTTATTCACAAGGGTTACTTGAAATTTGGTTTCACAAAATTAAATTTAAAAGAAAATTTCTGGAGAATATATAGTGTTTAACAACCTTGCACTCCTTAACCATACATAATAGGATGTTTTTTTGCTCGAAAAAGGGCTTCAGATTGCATCCGGGAGTTCGTAGCTTAACCGCCTTGCTCCTACCAAAAAAGACCGAATAAGTGACAAAGTAAGATAATAAAGTTAAAAGATGAATAGATTTAGAAAAGAATTATGAATGATAAGAGAAGTTGTAGATCGAGAGGTGAGTAAAGAAGAACGAAAGGATAAAAATGTTTTTGATTTTCAATAAATCACCAAATTCTACATCTATTGTTGATTGGTTTGAAGAATTTTAGTTCACAAACTACTAGCTCAAAGATGAGAAACAACTTTAAAAAGTTTAGAAAGTTAAAAGAAAGAATGAGAAATTAAGATTCTCACTCCACGTTGTTTGAACAACAAACTCACTGCAGAGATGAAGGTTTTGCAACTATAAAGTTTAATGGTAGTTGAAGCTTACGAAGTGTTTCCAGAAACAAAAAAACTCGGGTGAATGTTAAGCAGCTAACAACAAAGCTTCAACAGCTTCTAGAAGTTCTAAAAGCTCATCAATCTCAGAAATAGTTACAACTAATTCAGTTGTTTGTTAACTGATCAGAAATTGTATTCAATGGAAGTTAAACTATCATTTTTATAGCTTAGTTCTCCATAAATAGAAAACTTATCATTCTTGTAAATCACTCTTTTCTTTCAATGAAATACCAATGTTTCTGTCATATTTTCTCTCCTCATCCTTGTATTCTAATAGATGTGTATTTTTTTCGTATGTAGTAATATTTTTTTATATTTTTATATATCAATGTATATATCATAAAAAGTTAATAGACTCGTCTCAAACTTAAAAATTAATCTTTTGATTACTAAAAGTTTTGAATTATTCGAATTTTCATTTGACAACTCGAACTTTATTTAAAATTTTTTCGAATCGAATCGTGTCTAAAATTTCAAATCAAGTCAAAACGAATAGAGTATTTTCGCATGGAATCGATTTATTCATGGCCAACCAAATCGATGTCCTCACCCTTTGCGGCACCTTTAGTTTCTATATACATGGCCAATCAATATGGACATCCTTCAAAAATGACTGCAGCCGCAGCAGGAGCTAAAGTCGCATCCGAGAGTATACTTTCTAATCGCTGCCAATCCCATTGACCTAAAGGCGTTATGCATTCAGCAAAAACAAATTTGGTGGCACTCCATGAAGGGCCATTGCGATCCACCCAAATATCCTTCCGAAAATCCACTTGTATACCACTCTCAACATTCAAACGCGCACCTTGAACCTCATCCCACATCGAAATAAGTCATCGCCAAACAAGCCATTTCTGAGACTTTGGTGTCCTAGAACAATAAAAAGATAGCTCATAATTAAAATTTTAAATTACAGTTACGATAATATTTTTGATCGTATTATATTTATCATAATTACAAACATAACGATTGATATTATAGTCACTGTAAGTATCGTAATTGTGAATTTTTTAATAATATATGTTATTGCGAATTTCACAGAGATTACGATTTTGAATGATGTCACTACCCTACAAATCAATCGTTATTTAAATTCATACCCCTAATAACACGTATTAAAAAATAAAATTTAATAGTAAATCTATAATAACAAGCATTAAAAATAATTTGGGACTCTAATAACAAATATTAAAAAAAATAAAATTTAAGTGTATGATCATTATAAAAAATATTAAAAAATAAAGATATAATAACGAGTATTAAAAAATAAATTCTAATAGTAAGTCCATAATAACGCGCAATTAAAACAATTTAGGACTCTAATAATAAATATTAAAAAAATAAAATTTAAGAGTATACTCATTATAATAAATATCGAAAAACAAAATGAGACTATAATAACAAGTATTAAAAAAATAAACCCTAAATAACAAGTATTAAAAAATAGACGCTAAATAACAAGTATTAAAAAATTAAAATTTAAGAATAGACCATTAATAATAAATATTTAAAAAATTAATTTTTTAATAATAAATATTAAGATAAAATTAAACTCATAATAATCAACATTGAAAAAAAAAACAAAATTTTAATAATAAATATTAAAAATAATTAAACTATATAATTAATATAAAAATATTTTTTTTATAAATGTATTTAATTATAAAAATTTTGGGCCTAAGCGGAAGGGCCTCTTGTCCAGGCCTAATACGGCTCTGATAGCCGAAGCCTCGAGAGATTGCCCGTAGAAATGATTCTACGCGATGCGCAGATGCAGTGCAAAAGTTCGCAAGACCAACGTGACAACTGACAAGCATTTAATTAGCAATAATAAAATGACCATTAGTTTATTATGTAATAAATATTCTTTAGGATATTTGAGATTTCTCTATATGCGAACACTTCTCTTACTTGAAAAATGTAAGATAGGTTTAATATTTTTATAACATTTTAGGATTTTTAGTTAAATATTATTTTTTAATTTAAATTTTAGAGATAGCAGATATATTATTTTATAATTAAGATTTACTGTAAAAATTAAAGTAATTTGAAGATGTTACCTGTAGGTAACTTATTGAGTTAAAATATAAAATTTGAATAGTGAATCAATAATTGAACCATATGCTGGTGACTCAAATTTCGTAACTTGACTCAAGACATCACATGTATATGACGTTTTCATTTAAATTTTATTAATAAAAAATCTAAAAAAATCAATTATAAATAACATTTTTAAATTATTATGATTTTTATCTAAATCCTCAATAATAAGATAAGTATTTTATATCTTTAAAATTTAAACTAAAAAATATATTAGCCTAAAAATGCAGCAGTTTATCCCTTTTCCCTAATTTAATCTCTTTTTTTCCTTATCAAGCATAGTTTTGCTAGGTCAAATGAGTTTTTTACAATAGAGGATATTCTATATAATCTTCCCGCTTCCGTTGCACAAAATCCCATACATTACGACATTCTTGCCGGTTCTCTGCCACAGTACCACACTATTCCTTCCACTCCCCTGAAATCCCTACAAACTCTTCACTCATTTTCTCTCTCGCTCTCTTCAAAATCCGCCTCAAGAAAATGGGAGCTCATTGCAATGAAAATCTCTCTTTCTCTTCGCCTTACAACTTGTCTCCTTCGCACGATCTCAGGCTTTCAAAACACGTCCATGACAACGTTCACGGCAACATTTATCTAGATCCTGTATTTCATTTCCTCTCTTTTTTTTGTTAGTTTATATGTTGCTTTGGTGAATTGAAATGAATGAATGATAATATGCAAGTCGACACAGTTCACGAGATATGTGCAGTTTAATGCTATTTAACTAATCGGAGTGTGATTCTGTTCACTGTTTCGAATTTTGATATGGTAAATCGATTTCTTATTTTGATTATTTTTTTGTTTGGCCGCAGATTTCGTTGAAGTTCATTGATACAGAGCAATTTCAAAGGTAAGACGAGTTTTGTTTCATTGTTATTTTAGCTTCATTTTCATTTCAAATCTCATTTATCGATTTTTATTGTTTTTATGATACAGGCTTCGCGAGCTGAAACAACTAGGTAATTATGATTTTGGATTTATTTGAGATGCCGGTGTATTAATAACTTTCTCACATGAAATGTAGGAATTTATGATTTTGATATGAAATTTGCGCTTTCAATTTCCATTTTACTTTTTCAATATTTTTAATGATGAATACATCACATGCTTCATAGAAAGATAAATTAACAACTGATGATTCAATTTTTCATGGTGAAGAAGTATTGATTTGCTGTAGAATTGATTTATGAGTTGGTTTTTTGCTTCATTTGTATGTTGTTTATCTGATGGAATAGATTCACGGTCAGGATTCTATCTTTATTCATAGGATTTTTGTTTGTATACTTGTATCAGAGTCAATATTGACACCATTTCACTGCTTTGGTATTTATTATTACCAAAAACTTATCCAAACTGTAAAGTATCTAGTTTGCCATAGTTCATGTAGCTCACAGCTATGTTACTCAGACTCTTCCTCCCAACACTTTTTTTGTCACTTACTCCTTTCCAATACTCGCATTTGAGTCTGGCGAGTATAGCTTACCTGGCAGGTTGTAAGTTGCTTATGTGACTAACTTTTATCTTTTTTTTTCAGGAACGACGCACCTGGTTTATCCGGGGGCTGTGCATTCCAGGTTTGAGCATTCTCTTGGGGTGTATTGGCTTGCTGGTGAAGCTATCCAAAAACTCAAAACCTATCAGGTATAGAACCTTTTTCACGTGTTTTGTTCCTAGTTCATTCTATTTATATATTCTATGGTAACCATTTTTGTAGGGTTTGGAGCTTGGTATTGATCCATTTGATGTTCAAACAGTGAAAATTGCTGGTAACTACTTGTTACCAAAAGTTCTATTCATTTTTACTTTGATTGGTTCCTTTATGGTTATTGTTCCCGCATTTGCAGGTCTTCTACATGATGTTGGCCATGGACCGTTTAGCCACTTGTTTGAGTCTGAGTTTCTTCCCAAAGTTCTCAATGGCTTCAAATGGTACACATTAAATAATATTATATGATCCATTTTATTCACCATTTCTACTGTTTCCAGACCTAATCTTAAAATGTTGATCAACCAGTGATCTTGTGTGTATCACTCCAATGTCTTTTGCTTTAAATGACATTTTCAAATTTAACCAGTGCATTGTTTTTTCAACTTCTTTTGGGTTATGTTAGTTTAGTTTGTAAAATTTATGTTTTTCAACCATTTTATGTCATATCTTTACTTTCTAGGTCTCATGAGCAAATGTCAACAAAGTTGATTGATCACATTGTTGATGTGCACCATATTGATGTTGAATCTGAGATGATTAAAAGAGTCAAGGTATAAGCTACTCTTTTCAGGAATATATTGCTAATATATCTTTATTTCTTTCCTGGTTCTGTTTGATTCTCTCTTCACTATGGCATTTCTAATTATTTTGTGTTTATTAGTTTAAGATGTATAATCATTTCCTTTGGTTTTGCTGATATACCCAAATAAACTTGGAATGTACGAGGGAATTAGATGCAAATAAATCCTATGGTTTTGAACATTCAACTATACTGAACCACATCTGTTTTTTCCTTTTAATTTTCCATTTTACTAGCCTAACTCAAATTTACAGTTGAAATTTTGTAAAATGTGGACAGAAGGTTAACATGAAGTATATTTTCTGCCATTGAGTGGAATCAGACACAGTCTGGATGTCTATCTGTTTATTTTCTTCCTCATTTCCTTCGAATTTCAGCTTGCAACCTTTCCTTTGTTTCTGACTTTGCTTTGATCCTTATGTATTAAACAAGTCGTTTGAATTAAGGCCCAGCTAAATAAAACAAAGCTAGAACTCTGTGTATGGAAATGAGATACAACCTTGATTTCATGTTACCAGAATCAATGCTCATCCATATTCTTTTATTTATTTCCCAGGAAATGATACTAGCTAGCTCAGAGTTTGCAGCACCAAAAGTAAGTGTTCATTTATAAGATCCAATTAATAGGCTTATGTTGATCACCGAGTGTTTTTAGCTCTAGTATTAGGTAAAAGCATGATATTATTTATCTTGTTCTTTATTATCATTTCTATTATTATTATTTTGTGCTTATTTTGAAGAGTGTAAAGGAGAAGCTGTTCTTATATGATATTGTCGCTAATGGTCGAAATGGAATTGATGTGGATAAGTAAGTGCATTTCAATTATTTGTACATCATCTGCTTTTGAGTTCAAACTTCAATTTTAGATAAAAGATTACAACAACTGGGAATTCTGTTTGTGTAGGTTTGACTACATTGTCCGTGATAGCCGTGCTTGTGGCTTGGGATGTAGCTTTGATTTCCACAGGTTTTTTTTCTTAATTCCAGGCTTCTAGCTAACCGCCTCTGTTACCAATACATGGTTAAAAAGTAGAAATTACATATAAAAAAAAGTTGAGGATTTTTTCTCCCCTCAATTTCACATACTACACCTGCAGATTGATGGAGAGTATGCGTGTTATGGGTGATGAGATATGCTATCGGGCTAAAGACTGTTAGTATCATCTATTTTATTCACTTGCAAAAGGCATTTATTTTTTTTATTATTATTTATCTATGTTAAATCTCCTGCTTCATATTGGGTAATGGGTGCTTTTGCTAGATCTTAGCATCCACAAGTTATTTGCTACTCGAGCTGATCTATATCGAACTGTCTATACCCATTCTAAAGTTAAGGTATTTGGAGAATTAACCCTATAAGTTCTACATCAACTTCAAGCAATTCTTTTACAACCTTGACTTTACTATCATTTTTGGAGTTTGGCTTTGTAAATCTAAAAGAAAAATCTCATTTCACTCTCGTTTCAGGCAGTTGAGCTTATGGTAGTAGATGCACTGCTGAAAGCAAACAGTTATCTAGAAATTTCTTCTTCCATTCAAGATCCTTCCGAGTACTGGAAGGTTGGAGAACATGCTTAGCATTCTTTTGAGTTACTGACATTTAGAGTATAAATGAACAACATAATTTGCTTTCTTCTTTGAATCCAGCTAGATGACACAATAATCAAAACAATTGAGACAGCTCCAGACAAAGAGCTCCAAGAATCTAGAGATTTGATTCTGCGCATTCGCAGGAGAAATTTGTATCAGGTTGTAAAGCTTTGCTTACAATTCAATCCTTCTTTATGTTATTAAGAATGCATGCATGCAAATAAGCATGCTATTCTGTTCATTATCTCTTTTTGGTTTTTCCTTATCAGAAGCTTATGATATGATGATTTATCTTCTGTTGCAGTTCTGTAATGAGTATTCAGTTCCAAAAGACAAACTAGAACATTTCAAAAATGTCACTGCTAAGGATATTGCTTGCTCTCAGGTCCTTTTATGATATTGTCTACTGAAATAATCTTATACATCTGCTTTTAGCAAAAGGGTTGAGTAAGGTCTCCTATTTTTTGATATAAGGCATTCTCATTTTAACAGAAAAATGGTGGAGTAATGCTAAAAGAAGAAGATATTGCTGTTAGCAATGTAAGAATTGATTTGACTCGTGGAAGGCAAAATCCCCTTGAAAGGTATCATATGGCCTTTATGCTCAATTTTTAAGAGGCAAATGTTTTCCTTTCTCTTCTTAGTTACATCTTTGACTATGTCTTTGACGCTTTGTTTTCTTGTCCTGTTCGTTTTGTTTGATGTCTACATTTGCAGTATCAACTTTTTCAAGGTACTGAGACTCACCCAGATTCTATTTTTAAGTTTTCCTGTTTTATTCGTTTCTCGCTTAAAGTGTAACATACTCCTCACCTTATCCTTTATGCACTCTACACTAACACATAGGCTCAAACTCTCAACTTCACCTTCTAAACCAAAGAAGAGAACACTAGGCTGGATGGTTCTTGACATTTGGAATTTCTATTTGATTTATGTTAATCATGGTTTTATCTTATATCTTCCATTAAAACATGGGGTAACATTTATTGTATTGAAAACAATCCTGTGCTGCTCCGAGCCTTCAATTATTCTCAAAGTGCCATGTCCAACACATTTTTAAACATGAGTATGAGCATATGACCCTCCAACGACTCTCTAAATACATGAAAAACTTGGAATTTTTTTTATATACCTGTCTAAACCGTATCGGGTACTCATTCCAGAGTTCGAGTAACATAGAAAAAGAAAACCTACTTACGGTATTTTCACCACCAGATGCTAGTAATATTACTTCATAATAGCTTAATTGTTGGTGTTTTAGTAAATACCCAGAAGATATTATGGATATATACAATTAAAATGTTCTACCTATTCAATGACTATGAAAACATAAGTGGACCTACTATATTGGCTGGTTAACAGACATGAAATTCCTAATCTTATGCAGTCTGGATCCTTGTACCATTTAGCAATTTCCTTTAGATCTGCAAAGTTCTTACGAGAATAATTTCTGACCAGGATTATGAGAGTGAGGAGAAGTTCCCTATACCTGATGATCGCGTCAGCCACTTGCTGCCTACATCTTATCAGGATATGATTGTGAGG
Source organism: Abelmoschus esculentus (assembly GCA_035048815.1). NCBI lineage: Eukaryota > Viridiplantae > Streptophyta > Magnoliopsida > Malvales > Malvaceae > Abelmoschus > Abelmoschus esculentus. The sequence goes on from JAUCBN010000005.1 coordinate 19,076,471, forward strand.
GTTTACGCTAAGAAGCCTGAATTGGTATGTGAATGCAATGAAAGTATTGATTGCTTGTTTCTCTTTCTCTTATTCTTCTCAATAATGTCTTATCTTTTTATGTGCTAATGGACAGGTAGCAGCTGTCTCGGAGGCTTTTGAAAATTTTCAACTAAAAATGTATGGACTTAAAGCTCAAGTGCATTCTACACCGAAGAAGAAGACACGTGTTTCTGAGGTTACATTTTGTTGACTGGTTCTTCTTGTTATTCCCTTTTGTATCAAAATTATAGAGTACATTTTCATTTTCCACAAAAAAGTAAATACCGATCAGAAGTTATACACTAGATGGTTGTTAAAAATTACGTGGGCCATTCTCTCAATCTTGAAAGACTCGTTTGGACATTAAATGGGCTATTTTGTATAGTTGGTCATTTGTCATTAGAGAATTTGTATGACTATCAGTCGAAGTGAACAATTGAACCCAAATCATCTCTGATTTTTGGCATCAGGAAAAATGTAATTTTCCAGGACTGCTTGTTTAATATTGATTAGTTTTTTATGTTCAGGAATGACGCACCATGTATTCTACCTGTTGCGTTTGTAAAGGAAGTTCTCACACTGTATTTTTTAGATTTGGCCTTGTATTTTCCATTGAGCCATTGAGCTCTCAACATATATAAAATATAGGCAACATGCAGTACGAGAGGAAATGTAAACAAATCAGGGAGAATCAATGGAGTGTCAGATTTACAAGTAACAGAGGGGGAGTGTAAGCCACAATGGTGCTGTCAAGATCAGTTGGTTTCTTTTGCCAGGTAATAGTATACACAGATTTCCATGTTGATAAAAAAAATTATACATTGTTAATGTGAATATCGTCTAGTTCTACATTAATTTCTACATGATGTATGATTAGTATTCCGACATGTTACGTCTCTCGTTTCTGCAGATTGTAGCACTCTGTTTTATACGTATGCACACTTTGGTAACAAGCTGCCATTAAAAGAGCTTGAGTAGAGTATATGGTAAGGCTTTCTATTGGTACCATTTTTATCTTGTTCTCCTTTATTTGATGTGCAATTTTTCTTCCTCTGGGCGAATTATTTGCATACATCTGGTAGGATAAGCTACGATACGGATTTAATTCGAGTGCCGGATTTGGGTATTGTTTCTTACACGAACATGGTTTAATTTTTTGAAAAATTTAATGTGTTGGGATGATCATTGAAGTGTTACATTTGCATACATGTCTTAATCTGCGTCTGAGTATCTGACACAGGTTGGGATATATAGAAAATAAAATGAGTCTTTGGGTAGGGAGATGAGAGAGAGATAGGATCCTAGAGTTTTGATCATTGAAGCAGCCTCCTTGATGGTCAATATCAGAGGCATTTTTGGCTTCTCTCTAATTATATCCCATCCCAGTTGCTTTGAGGAGAAATTGAGGGGCGGCTGGTGTGGCCTGGTCCCGTCCCGTCCCGTGAACCCCCTCTCTATAAAACAACCTCTACCTTTTCTTTTTGGTGTTGGCTTGCATTGTGCATTGAGTCAATAAAGGCGGAACTTCACGTGGTTGATAATGTTTGGGTAGAACAGTGAATAGTGTTAAATTCGTGAGGGAAGATAATGGGTTTAGCCTTAGGGTCACTTTCCTGTGTTCCTTTCGGCTTTATCTCCTCCCCCTTGTTTCATCTTCAACGGCCGACTGCTAGACAATAGAGGGGGATTCTAATCTAAGACGTTGAATTTGGCAAAACCCAAACCTAATCATTTGAATTTTGTTAATCTAAATTGCATGATGTTGTGGAGCTATTCCCACTTTTTCCCCCAATGTATCTGGCTATTCCCAAATGTCCTCTTTCTGTATTTTTGACTATCTACTTAAATCAAATTATAATTTTGGTCTTTCTGTTTCTTTTAAATTTTAAATTTAATTTAAATTGTCATTTCCAACCTTATGTGAGTTTAAATTTTATCTTTTTTTTTTCTCGAAAATATATTTCTTTTTACTTAATTAAGAAGATATATTTTGTTTAATATGATGTTAAATTTATAATATACAAATAACTATAGTTTAAAGCATAATATTATAGAGTAAGGGGTTTAAATTATTTGTCGGTACCTTATGACTCAATGTTAAGTCCTAATGACATTTCTTCCCCCAAAATGTAATGGTATTGTTTTTGTGTTAATTAGTTTGTATGAATGTTCAATTATTTCTGAATTTATCTATTCTTTATATATATAAAAAAGTTAATGTTAATGATGGCACTTAAATTTGTATTTGAGTTTGAATTGTATACTATTATGTGAAGTGATATAATAGTGAAATATTACTTTATAATTCCTCTTTGAGTGATTGGAGAACGTGGATTAGTCCCCCATTGTTAATTAGTTATTGGTATTTAGACTTTTGGTCCCAATAAATGGCATCTTGAATATGTACCCTAAAGGAATGGTATCCAAATTTTTGGGTAAATAAAGAGGGAATATTTTGAGTCATAAAGACTTCCCGCTTACTTTATTTCCTTCTGATGATTACTTGTTCCAAATAAAACTTTAAAAAAGATGTGCTGGTTCAGTTCTTGGATTGCACGGAGAGTACTCCTTAACCTTCCTTTTGCTATCAATATTTTTTTGTTGATACCTAATTAGGGGTGAGTGTTCGATCGAGTTGAGTAGAGTTAAAATTTTGAGTTATTTGAGTTGAGTCATTTTTATAACTCAAACTTTATTCAATTTTTTTTTTAACTCGAGTCGAGTTTTTGAGTTTCTATAAATATTTAATTATTATTTATCATATTATAATACGATTGGATTATAATTTAATCGGTTTTCTCTAATCATATAAGATATGTATATATATATCTTAATATTTTTTTATATGTAGTAACATTTTTTAATATTTTTATATATCAATGTATATATATCATAAAAAACTTGAGAGATTCATCTCAAACTTAAAAATAAATCCTTTAATAATTAAAATTTTTGAGTTATTCGAATTTCTATTTTATAACTCGAATTTTATTTGAAAATTTTTTAAGGTGAGTTTATAAAATTTCGAAACGAGTCAAAACAAATTGAGTATTTTCGCCTCGAGTTAAATCGATTTATTCGATTTTTCCGAGTCAGACGAATTTACTTACCCCTATACCTAATATTACTTGCATTAAATATAAATGATTTAAAAGTTTCATTTATTGTTGCAGTCAAACAGTCGTTGAGATTGTAATATTTGTGTGTAAAAACTAGAAAATTCGGTTGCTAGCAAAAGTTTTTTTTAGATGTTAAAATTTTAAAATTAATGAACATATATTAAAATCCCAGTCGTTTCAATCATTTGAGCTAAATTGTAAATAAGACAAACCAGAGTCTTCTCTTTCTCCCCTCCCTCACCCATCTCCATCACACGATTTTACTTTATTAATTCATAGTTTCGATTTTTTATTATGTCATAAAAATATTTCTGTTTTTACTTATTTTTTTAAATGGAAATTTTATTTGTTCCAATGGTCATATAACTGAATTTCCCATTTTTAGTAAAAAAAATTGTTGCATTTCAGACCTCATTTCCTTCAGTTCAATCCAAACAATTTCGTCTTTAAATAATTCAAAAAAATATTAAAAGAAACATAAATATTCTTCACCTTTGGTGAACTTTAAAATAAATCTAAATCCATTTGAAAAATATGAAAAAATAGAAGGAAAAAATTAATGAACAAATGCCGCTATAGGATTGATTCTTTTAAAGGTCAAGTGAATGAATACAAATTGTATGCTTTTTTTATCTATATTTATGTTTTTATATTAAAAAATAGATTTAGAGTTAATATTTAAAATTAAAATTTTGGGTTAAGATTAAAAGAATTAAAGAATTAAAATTTTTAAGATTTAAAAAATAAGGTTTAGAGTTTAATTTCTAATGTTAAACATAAAAAATATAAGAACCTTTTTCCAAATAAATGGATTTAAATTTGGACAAATTCTATAAATATTGCTTTAGTTTTTATTTTCCCCCTAATATATGTTTTTTCCCATTTATTTTTTGAAATATTGTATTTGCTTGGTAAATTCTATATTTTGTTTAAAATCAAAATTAATTGAATCAAACTTTTAAGATATCATAAAAATATAATATTTTAAAAAATAAAATAAAAAAATCATATTTTGAAGGAAAAATTAAAATTATATTTGAATAGAAATTCTCTTAAATTTAGGGAAAAAGACGTATTCATTTACAAATTTAGTTATAATATTTTCCTAACTTGAGGTCTGTTAGTCAAATTTTTTTAATTAAAATATTTCCATTTCGTTATCTCTAAGAGCTAGAGATAAGGTGTAGCCAAAATCATATTAATAATTTAATTCTGGAACTTATCTTCATATTTATTCTTTTAAGTTTGATCAAATAATTAATAAAAATTATAAATAAATATTATCATATAATCATATTTGTATATTAAAAAAATATTTTATGTAAGTAAAATATTTATTTTATTAATTATCACAATTTAAATATATATAAGGTAATTATTTTATAGACAGACAGTAGAAATAAAAATGTATGTTTTAGTTTTTAGGATTTAAGTTAAATTTTAGAGTTTAAAACTCAGGGGTTTAAGTTTAATTGTTTAGACTTGATAAGTTGTATTTAGAACTTAAGATTTGATGTTAAAATTTAAAGTTTATCGATTAAATTTAAAATCCCTAATCATATTATTGCAACATCTAAACCCTAAACATAAATCCTAATCACTGAATTTTAGATTATAATTCTAAACCATAAAACTAAAGTACTTGTTGAAACAATTTGTTTTTCCATAACTATGTATCGAATATAAGTCCTTATATATATGAATAAATATATAGAGATAAATCATTTATATTGAATGTAAAACTCATAATTTTATACGTTCTTTTGGATTGTTGAATGTGTGAAATAGTAGATGACTAGGATTAACTTCTAATTTTTTTAAGTAATAATCTTCGCATAACCTATTGATAATCTCAATCATCTATATATATACAGTGATATGATCTAGTTATATAAGTAAAATTCTCTAAATTTTACATATTTTAGATCATTATATTAGTGAAACAGAATAGGGATATCAATTTTTTTGAATTTGAAGGATTTGATTTTTTATATAATAAATAAAATTTTTACAATTTTCCTTCAAACTAAAATAAAAAAATATATTTTAATTGAATAATATTTTTTAAACAATAATAAAAAAAATAAAAAAAATTGACGTCGAAGTACAGCTATGACTTATGAACTAATATTTAATCATTAGATTTTATAATTTCTTACCATTTAAATAATAAAATCTTTTCTCTCTATTAATCTGAATTTTGATATATTTTTAGATTAAGCATCCTTTTCCATAAATAAAAATGAAAGATGCCACTTTACTAAATAAACTTTGAAAGAATCCTACAATAGAAGAGAGGGAAGAATGGCAGTCGTCAGTACCCTGTTTCAACATGGAAAGGAACAGTTTTACGTTTCACTAACAAAATCATAAACATTTAAAAGAATCTGATCAAAATTTATAAGAAAAAGGTACATATGACCGTGAATTCCTTAAAAACATAAAAAACAAAAGAAACCCAGAAGAAGAAGAAGAAACAAACACACGTCGTCTTCCAGCCAAAATCCATGTGCCCACATGCCTGTTTGCGAGTTTGAAACTAGCACCTCTTAATAAATAAATAGAAAATAACTAATCTTCTTTTACTTTCTTATGTATATATATATTAAGATTATCATTGAGTTCTAGTTTTTAGTGTAGTTTTGGAGAGTGGAGAGAGACCCAGAATCAGAAATAGTTCACACAAGAAAAGGAAGTGAAAAAAAAGGTAATAGTTTTCAAAGATTGTTGCTTTCTTTCTTATTTTGACTGTTTGTTGGTATTGGAGGAGTAAAGTTGGGATTTTTAGTTTGGGGTTGTAAAAAATGAAGGAGAAAAGTGAGAGTGGAGGTGGTGGTGGAGGAGGGTATGTAAGAGCAGATCAAATAGATCTGAAGAGCTTAGATGAACAACTTCAAAGGCATCTCAGTAGAGCATGGACGATGGAGAAGAACAAGAACATGAAAGATGAGGGAGGCGAAGGCGGCGGTGGTGGAGAACAGCTGAGTCTGAGGCCAAGCAACCCCGTAAGAAGACAAGAGTGGGAGATTGAACCTTCTAAGCTTATCATCAAGACTGTTATAGCTCGTGGCACCTTTGGCACTGTTCATCGTGGTGTTTATGATGGCCAAGATGTTGCTGGTAAGTGGTACATATTCACCATTTTCTTTTCTTTTTCAATCTTATTATTTTTCTCTTAAACATTTGCTTACGAGTAAGTATCCATTTGTTGTTGAAACACTCCGAGTGACATGTTTTCGCCTTTTCTTGTTTTAGTTTCTTTGAAAATTACTAACTTTCTTGGCCGAATGTAAGTGTTGCTATGCATTAGCCATGAGGCACTCAAGCAGTGTTGATGAACTGTCTATGCCTTGATTTTGTTAGTGTTCTTCTATGTTTCTCGGACTCGGGTGCAGGTTCGATTGTCGAATATGAGTATGTACCCATAGAAAATGTATTAGGGACCGGTATCAAATCAAACATGGATGTTTCAAGCAAAATGAAGAGTCCGAACAACGTAGGATTTTCGATATTAGTAGTACTAATGTTTATATCAAAGCTTCTGCCTCTGCTTTGCAGTAGTGGTGTTGAGCTTTAAGGGTGTGTTTTGGCTTACCATGTTAGGGGATCTAATGTTTTAATGTTTCCATGTTTCTTGTGCTTCTCTCTTGAAAATCTTATTACATCTGTTCCATTTGTTTGGCTGCTGGGAAAATCCAAGTAAAGAGAAGAAACCAGAGTTCTGAGAACAACAACAATTCCCACCCATTGCTTGAATATGTTTTGCCCTCGTGAATAGGTTGATTTTTCACTAAGCAGTTTGTGATCAAACTTGTAGATCTAACTTCCGAAAATCGAATCCGTGATTCACGAGATCTTTCGAGCTGGCAGTTAGTTGCACTGCTGGAGTGACTTAAATGATGTTATTCTTCTTTTTGTTAAGCTTTCTTGTGTCCTAATTTATTGTTGGTAATGGCATGCACTTCATATCTCAACTTTTTGGAGATAAAAAAGCTAGAAAATTTAAAGAGACTCATTCACACCATGAACTTGCATATTCTAGCTAAGCAATATATCTGCCAAATGGACCTTATATCATCCACTGGAAAAATGACACCCGGGTTATGTCCGGTCATCGATACGGATTTAAGTGCCATATTAATCTATATTCTATAACAAGATTTGGGACCTTTAGATAGTGCTTTGATTGATCATAATATGTTCCATCCTTGGGGATTTTTTTTTCGTACCGTAACTGTTTACTTTCTTTTCTTGTTTCTTCCATCATGCTTAGTTAAACTTCTTGATTGGGGAGAGGAGGGCCACAGATCCGAGGCAGAAATAGCTTCACTTCGAGCAGCTTTTACACAAGAAGTTGCGGTGTGGCATAAGCTTGATCATCCTAATGTAACGAAGGTAAAGTTTCTTATCTTGTACCATTGCCTTTTTTCTGGTCCATAACCTTTTCGACATTCTTATCTCATATCATTCCTTTATTGACCCGAACTGCAAAACCTGCATTTGTTTCATATTCAAAAAAGCTTGCTGTTTAGACTTAATGCATAAGCTTTTAGTCGGTTTATTTCTCTTATTTTACTTGCTCAAATATGTCAACTCGGTAATTGGGGATGTCGACAAAAGTCCGTATGCAAGATCATTATGACATTGTTGATCATTAGGCCTTATGTTTATTTGTCTTTAATCTGTGTTCTGAAATTTTCATGCAGTTTATAGGAGCAACAATGGGATCATCAGAGCTGAACATACAAACGGAAAATGGTCACATTGGTATGCCGAATAATGTTTGTTGTGTTATTGTCGAATATTGTCCTGGGGGCGCACTGAAATCGTATCTGATAAAGAATCGGAGAAGAAAATTGGCTTTTAAAGTAGTTGTTCAACTAGCACTAGACCTTGCACGGGGGTCAGCTTCTTATGCCATGACTATATAATTTTTCTTTTAATTATATAACATTTGAACTTATAAATTGTAATTTAAACCAAATTTTAGATGATCATTTATGTTTGATGTTGTTATAGGCTGAGCTATCTTCACTCCAAAAAGATTGTCCATAGAGATGTCAAAACTGAAAACATGCTTTTGGACAAGACTCGAACGGTCAAAATAGCTGATTTCGGGGTTGCTCGACTCGAGGCTTCAAATCCTAATGACATGACCGGAGAGACCGGAACCCTTGGTTATATGGCACCGGAGGTATGATATAACTAAATTATATATTCTTTACTTGAGTTTTTCTGTCCCTCCCTCTTGTTGGCTTGAAATGCCTTAAATTTGGTACAGGTCCTTAACGGCAATCCCTACAATAGAAAATGTGACGTGTATAGTTTTGGTATCTGCTTGTGGGAGATATACTGCTGTGACATGCCGTATCCCGATCTCAGCTTCTCAGAGGTTACATCAGCTGTCGTCCATCAGGTAAAGAATCGTCACCGATGAAGTATTCTACGTTGCAAACCTATGGCTACTATGATTCCATATGTTGTAATAACTACAGAATCTGAGGCCGGAGATACCTCGTTGCTGCCCGAGTTCTCTTGCTAATGTAATGAAGCGATGCTGGGATGCAAATCCCGACAAACGACCGGAGATGGATGACGTAGTGTCGATGTTGAAGGCAATTGACACATCAAAAGGTGGAGGCATGATACCGCATGATCAACCCCAGGGTTGTTTGTGTTTCAGGAGAAATCGAGGACCTTGATATTGAGACCACAATTAAGTTAAATTTGCTTTCAGAGGTAAGTAATAGTCCAATTTATTAATATTTCATTGAATTGGAAAGAAGCTGAAAGTAGAAAATTGTGGAGTCCAATATCTGTTATTCGAACATGCATTTTGTCTCGTTAAAAATATCTCCTCTTATAATACATGTTGTTTCATTAAAAAAACCCTCTTAACCTGATTAAGTCGTAAATCATAAACCATAAAAAAAAAACTAAAAAAAGAAAATTTATATAAAAAAATATCCACACACAAAAAGAATTTAACCAAATATCCAATCAGTCACAAGTTCACAAAGCATAACCAAAAACTAAGAAACCTCTGTCCTAGCTGTATGAGAAAGCAAAACTGATATGTTCCCTTTGGAACTCAATATAGAAAAGTGGTGTATAAAATCAGGCTGCTCCACCTGGCTGATTCGAGAGCTGAACCTCTGCTGGCTTTTTACCTTCTTGACTGTTGTCCTTCCCATTGAAGTAAAAGTATGCATATAGACCCAGCTGCATAAACCCAAAGACTGCTCCAAGACCATTCGAGAACTGCAATCATGCAGATTGTTCACAATACTTTCATTATCATTATTTCTATTTGATTTAATATTATTTCAGTCTTAACATTTTACCAAGATGAAGGCGTCAACTGGAAGGAAACCATAAATGGTCCAGCAGACACCATTACTGAATCCAGCCACTGAAAGCCAAAAGGGCATGTATTCCACACTCTTTGTTTTGAGAACTTTTCTCTGTTAATGCAAATGGTAGTAAACAAGATTGTTAATATAAAACAATGAAGAGTGAATTTCTTGAAGGAAGAACAATGGGGTTGGAGGAGATTTACCCAGATGGCAAGAGGTGAGGCGTACATAAGAATGTTGAAAAAATCAGATGCAATTCCAACGAAAAGAGTCCTGTGGCTGCCGTTCAAGGCAAACATGGCTATCAGAACAACGACTGCTGCCAAAGCAGCTTCACCCAGGAGGACATAACCTACAATTTGCTGAAAATTTGTACACCATTTGTTCAAACATAAGTTGCCATTACAATCACGGAGAAATCAATATTAATATCAATTCTAAATCAAGTAGAATAAGATCAGCTAGACCGTTAAACATAGCAACAGAAGCGAAAACACATCATCCATAACCCTACCAAATATTGATGCCTACGTTCGATCTAACATGTGTTCTCATCCTGAAACTCTACCAAACATTGATGCTTACGTTCAATCTTTATAAATGCATAGGGTCATGAATTTTGACAAGATAAAAATAGAGTTATGGCAAATGGGTAAGGACATCACAAGGTGTTTGATATAACTACCGAGAGAATGGTTCGTATATACATACCCTTTTCTTCCGATCATTTGCATAAATGACGTACACGGTTAGGTAGAACAACTCAATGACAAGGCCGATGGCGTTGATAGTCAACACTAAGAGGTTGTCTTTCTTAACAATGGGAAGACCATAGAAACACCAAAGAATACAGTTCATCACTGTGCACAAGTATGGGATTGGTTGAAATTCTTCTACTGTCTTTTTCTTATAGATTCGAAAGAACGTCGGTCTGTTTTAATATATTCACAAAAACAAACAACTGTGAGAGGTAACCTTAAATTCAAAAGATAAAAATCATGGAGAGAGTGAAAATTACACTGGAGAAAGGAAGAGGCAAAAGGAAATAACATTCCCTGCAAAAGAAATAGATATAAGTAACTAAATTAAATACTCAACAAAATAAATATAAACCGTGGAAAACAGCAAGGAAATCTCTAGATTCTCTACACTAGTCTTCAATCTACATAGATTTATCACTTGACGTAAAAACTTAAACCTCAAGAAAAAGTAAAAAGAAAGGGAAAACGAAATCTTAATCGATCAAAACTAAAAGAAACGAAATCTTTAGTGAATAAATATAAATATTTTAGTAAAAAGAAAGAAATAGAAGTGTAATTACTTCTAGTTCGATTGAAAGCAAAAAGAAACGAAAAGCCAGTAGAAAAACACCGATCTACACTGAGAATAACTTCTAAACCTCATTCAAAATAAAAAACGCATCCTCCGACCTCTAATCACGATCAAAATCAACCAAAAACCACACAAAACTCGAAAACTAAAAAAGAGAAGCATCAATTACCGATAATGCCGACGATATTGCGAGCAAGTCCCATCTGAAAACGTTAAGGCGAGTAGCGAGCGAGAGGAGACAACACAAACAAGATCCGAAATTCCTCAGGATGAAGATTGAAGTCTGCCAGTGCAAATTGATTTCATATAAAGCGCGAGAGATGTAGATTTTTAGTTGGAGTCGAAATCCTTGGAGATAAGATTTTTCCTTTTTAAACTAAAATTCTTCTTTTCAAACACCTGATTTTAATTATCCACTAATCCAGTAATCCTAATTAGACTTCTTTTTGTTGTTAATCTGTTCCTTGCTTAAGATCTCTTGTGCATGCAGAATGCATGGCGTCGTGGCCTTGCATAATTGGGGACAGTGAGACGCGGCGTTTAAATCGTTTCAGTGTTTGTTGTTGGAGGGTATTAAATTGGTCTTGGAGTTGTACGATATTACAGGCATTGCCATTATCTGAAGTCCTAAAACATTGTAAGTACTATTATTTAAGTACTATTATTATTATTATTGCGGAAATCCATCGAGTCGTTACTTGTAATACAATGACCGTAAGCGATAGGATCAAAAGTGTTGTTTTACTTTTATTTTGACTTAAATTAAAATTAATTTAATTTAAATTCTATTATTATATAAATCATATCTTACATATATTATAATAAGATACTTGCTTATATAGATAATCTTATTCAATAAAAAAATTATTAGATAAACTTTGTTTATCACGTCAACCGTGGTCCAATCAATTAAATTTATTTATTTGAGTTTTTTCAAGGCGAATTATATTATATCAATCAAATTTTATAAAATTTCGTTATTGATTATATACATATATGTTAATTTTTTATAAAAATATATAAAATATTAAATATATAAAAAATCAGTGTTAAAAATTTTATAATTTTTATAAAAATTTTAGTTATACCTCTTTTTTTTATATTTTGGGTGTGTTTAGTAAAGGTGCTTATCGAGCGGGTCGATCGTGAGTTGGGCATTGTCTGACTCATACTCGTTAAAAAATTTGTTGTTCAACTTGACTCGTTGCTAGTTAAGCTAATTAAAATTATGTTTGACTCGTGCTCGTTAAAATATTTTATTGATCGACTCAACTCGTTGCTCGTTAAGCTCAATTTGTTTCTCGTTAAACTCTTTAAAAAACTTATCTTATTTTTTAACTAATAGTAAAATTTAATAATACCATATGATGCTTAATATTGAGTTAAATTAACAAATTTAACCAAAAATATCAAAAGAATGTCTAAAAACATTTTTAAAGTCTAAATTCAAAAGTAATCTTCCATAAATACATCAAATTAGCGTATTAAAATTAAAGTAAGAATTTACACATTAATAATTATTACTTAAATTTATTTTTTAATGAAATTATTTTAAAATAATTATTAAAAAATATTTTAAAAAATTAACGAGTTGCTCGCGAACTTATCGAGTCAAGTTAGATTTTGCTCGATTCAACTCGTTAAGGTATAAAATCGAGTTCGAACCAAATTAATTCAATCCGGACATTTATTAAGTTTTGACCGAATTAAGATCGAACAACTCACGAGCTGCTAAACTCGTTAAGCACACCTAACACCAGCGTTAAAACAAACAAACAAACAAGTTTTGAAAAGAGAAATTTGGATTTGGGAGGCGTTGCTATTGGTCCAAAATAACGACTTATCCAAAACAACTGGAGGCGGTTAGCGGGGTGGCAAATGACAGAGCCACTAACACAGGCCACAGCTGAGCTGTAACTTAAAAGCTCCGAACAATCTCCTCAACCACCGCAGCTGCCGTCAGCCAATGGCTTCGTCTCTACGCACCGCCGCCTCTTCTCCAATCTTAGCATCTTCCTCCTCCGAAGTTCGACTTTGTCTCCATCTCTCCTCCTCTTCTTCTCCTTCGCGCATTACTTTCTCTTCCTCTTTTAAACCTTTCTATTTCTCTCCCCTGTCTCTTCGTTTCTCTCGCCACCAGGTTAATTCTTCCTTTCACATTTCCTTTTTCTCCTTTTTTATATTAATACTGCTACTTTTTTTTTTTTAATTAGTTTTGTTAATATTGATAAATTATTAGAGGAGATCTGCAGTTAATGTGTCAAGTAGCGGAGGATTCAACTCAGTACCCAGTCCGAAATGTGTAGCTTCGAATCCTGATCAGTTGAAGAGTGCTAGAGAAGATATCAAACAACTTCTCAAGTCCAAGTTCTGCCATCCTATTCTGGTATTATCCCCTCTTCAATTTCTTCATTTTTTGTTTTTCTAATAAATTGAGTTTTTAGCATAGAAGAACAATATCCTGGTTTATTTTGAGCAAATTAACTACTTAATTTAACAGTTTAGGCAGGGCATTAAGGGTGTGATTAGTAGAATCAGAAAGTAGAAAGAGAAAGATAATTAAAACGGTGAACAAGATTGTGCCATAAGAATATATTATTTTTCATTCTAATGCATAAAAATTAATCATTTCAAATTGGAATGATAAGAAGAGTATAAGTGAGAGAGATGTGAGTTGGTGCATAGACATACAAGATTATTGACCATTTTTCAAAATCTTAATTGACAAAGAGGATAATGCTAAGCTATTATAATTTTATTATCTCCCCTTATTTTTCTTTCCAGTTTTCTGTAATTACGTTCACATATTCCCACATTTGGCTTTTCTCTTCCTTCAGTTTTCCATCTTCCCCAATTTTCTTTTCATCTTGCCTAGCGAAGCCTAGTAAAAATATAATTTTACTTAGTTCAGTTAAGAAAAAAAAAGTGTATTTTTAAAGTGTAATTTGATTTTATACATACCAGATTCGCCTAGGATGGCATGATGCTGGTACCTACAATAAGAACATTGAGGAATGGCCACAAAGGGGTGGAGCAAATGGAAGTCTTAGGTTTGAAGTTGAGCTAAAACATGCTGCCAATGCTGGTAACATATTCCTTTCTACTTTTAACATGTAATTAGCTTAGTGGGTAATTGGGAGCACCGTTGTCTCATAAGCTTGCATTTCAGGCCTTGTGAATGCATTGAGTCTTATTCAGCCTATCAAGGATAAATACTCTGGTGTAACTTATGCTGATCTGTTCCAGTTGGCTAGTGCTACAGCTATTGAGGTCTTGCTTGCTATTCTTCTTCAATAATATATTTGCATTTTATACATTATGTAGTTTTTGTACTCAGAATCAAATTGAAATTCAGGAGGCTGGAGGACCCAAAATTCCCATGAAATATGGAAGGGTGGATGTCTCTGGTCCTACTGAGTGTCCTGAGGAGGGCAGGCTACCTGGTAACTGAACCATATATTATTGCATGATTTTTTCTTGGCTAAGTAAACTGTGGAAGACCATGGTGTGTTGGATTTCCTAAATTAAGAAATGTAGATAGAAACTTGAGGCACTTAATCCAGTGTAGGGGTGGGCTACTAAACTTGCTTGAATGGTTGGACAATTAATCCATCTAATTCTGGATTTCTTGGTGGGTCATTGAATTGTTGTGAATTGTGTCATGATTAATACAATTTTTTTTTATCCGACAAAACTAAAAAATAAAGGATACCACTAGGCGTTCTATAATCTAAAACATATAGCAAGTACCTGAAAAAATATCAATTCATTGTAGATTAATAAGAGTATTGGGAGCTTTAGGAATTTTGAAAGTAATAAGCCTCTAAGTTTACCACTTCCAATGTTTTGAAGCTCTAAAGTATGAAGTGAATTTTCAGCTGCTCTTCATTTAGATGACTATCATTGGCAGACTTCATACTTCTAGGTTGTTTAGGGATTTAGGCTTTAGAACTATTATAATATACCCTAGTCATTTGGCTTGCTTTTGCCTCGTTTCCTCATAGGTATCGATATATTCACTTATGCTTATGTCTAGAGACCACCCACATTTATAGCATTTCTCTGTTGCTTAGATGCTGGACCACCTTCGCCTGCTGAACATCTACGAGATGTTTTCTATCGAATGGGATTAAATGACAAGGTAAACCTGATTGTAGAATATCCTTGACAATTGTCTTTATCATGGAAAAGTGATATTAATCATCTGACCAATTGATATGTAGGAAATTGTTGCATTATCTGGTGCACACACACTTGGGAGGTCCCGACCAGAACGTAGCAGATGGGGTAAACCAGAAACCAAGTATACGGTAATTAAGCTCCTGATTTGATTAATAGGGAAAATCTGTTTGTCTTGTTATGTTCAGTTGGTTATTTTTCATATGACATATCCAATTCTTGATTGAGGCTAGAGAGTTTGGAGCAAATGTTTAGCATTATAGCCTGTTATACTTACCGTAGAATTTAGCTAATTATTGTTCCTCAGAGAAGTTGACCTTCAATCCTGGATGCATTTGGCATCGATAGTATAAATATCCGGACGATTATCTCCAAATTTTTTCTAAGATATGAACTTTAACTAGGAACTGCTTACCTGGCCTGTCAACCTTTGGAAGTTCTTGATGCCAAACCTGTCGAGAGATGTGATCAATGACAAACACAAAAAGTCAATATTTGATCAGAAAAGAAATTACGAGAAGGAAACACTAACCCCTTTCTTTTAGGCCCAAGTTATTTGGTCTCCATTGGACCTGTATTAGGCTAGTGTGACCAATATAAGAAACTACTACTTAAACTATCTTGGTTGTTGTGTGGGCTTTTTTATCCAAGTTATTTGGTTCTTTCATGATAGACTGGATTTGAGGCAATAGGAAGAACTGCCTGGTTGTCACACCATAGCTTTGTCAGTGATTGAGGCACCAAACCAACTTCAATTAGAAGATGATGTATCCATATAATTTTACATGTGGACTGTGCCATAGATCTATATTCCGTTTCTGCGTTGGACAAAACACGACATTTTGCTTCTTTTCCATGACACTAGGTTCCCACTAACAGAGGCATAACACCCAATAGTAGATCTCTTATCAACTTTGGATACAACCCATCTACATATTCAAAGCATTCTATACGAGCATGTCCATGATTGCAATATAAAATACATTTAAGTAACATAGAGTTCATTCTTTCCAATGTTTAACTATGGGAGCAAACATGATCTGGCTAACCGAGATTACTGCAAATACAATCAAATAATTTAGTTTCATAACTATGCCCCTGCATCTCTCAGGATCTTTAAAAGGAATATCCCCGTCTTTCTTAAGATGTTCATTAGGAATCATTGGAGTACTACAATTTACTGTCAATTTTCCAGCCTTTGCAAGTAAATTGAGAACATACTTTCTTTGAGATAGATATATTATCTTCTTGCTCGTCATTACTTTCTAAAAGTATTTCAACTGACCCA
Organism: Abelmoschus esculentus; assembly: GCA_035048815.1. Lineage (NCBI taxonomy): Eukaryota > Viridiplantae > Streptophyta > Magnoliopsida > Malvales > Malvaceae > Abelmoschus > Abelmoschus esculentus. The sequence continues at coordinate 19,092,766 of JAUCBN010000005.1, forward strand.
CATCTTCACTTGAAACTGAGTGTGCAAGAAAGACTTCAGAGATGTAATTTCAGCTTCATAATCTCCTGTGATAACAATATCATCAACCTATACCATCAGGAAAATAATACCAGTCATTGATTGTTTATAACATCTTGCATGCTAAATCATATGGCTAGCATCACTGTTCGCTCCTATTTTAAGTACCTTTAAAATTTAACCAGAACTTTTTGTCTGCCTTCCACTGACAACATTCTAGAGGTGAGCTAGGAGAAAGAAATTTGAAGTTATTTCAAAGCTGATCATGTCAATGAATCCTCAGAAGAATAAAAAAAATCCCGTGGTTATGCGTGCTTCAAACAAAATGATTTGGTTTCCTGACCCAGCACATATAGTTGTCCCACTTTACTTCGGGATGTTGCCTTAAGATGTGAAATGTGAGCTTGAAACTGTAGGAAATTAAAGAATTATTTCAAGATCTGTTTTTTTAATATCATTCATATTTCAAATTCGTTGTCTTCTTAAATACAATTTACTTTTTAGTGTTTTTATTCATGTTTTCTTCAATTTTAGTAAGCAAAATTGTACGTGGTTGCTGAGGTTGCCAGTTGTATTATATGTTAATGTCTTTAATATTCCTAGAATTTTATGTTTCCTCTTGTGGAACATAAATTCCGGTGGTTCTAGCAGTTATAGGTATACCATTAACAGCAATTAAGGATTTAAACTGGTTTCCCCTCTTGAATAACAGAAAGATGGGCCAGGAGAACCCGGAGGACAGTCTTGGACAGTGCAATGGTTGAAGTTTGACAATTCATACTTCAAGGTTTGAAATTGAAATCAGTATCTCTTCTTAGTAAGAAGACATGAAAAAGCGTCAGACTCACTTTTATCCATACAGGACATTAAAGCGAAAACAGACGAAGATCTGCTTGTATTGCCAACCGATGCTGTTCTTTTTGAAGATCCTTCTTTCAAGGTAAATATACCAAGAGTTTCATTTAAGCCAGTAATAAAATATAACTCAAGTTTTTTCTTAAACAATACTCATATTCGTAGGTATATGCTGAGAAATATGCTGCAGATCAAGAGGCATTCTTCAAGGATTATGCAGAGGCACATGCCAAACTTAGCAACCTTGGGGCCAAATTTGATCCTCCAGAGGTTTGTTTGTGATGGATAGTTGCATGCCACTTTTATGAATAATAAAAGTTTAATTATTAAAAACTGCTAGGCTTTTGTTACCATTAACCCCACCTTTTCATTTATCAAAATGAGATTATACTTTGACATTTGGGGAACATCTGCATGAATACAATTGCTTGTTGAAAATTTCTCACACAAGTTATTCAAGAGGATTAGGTTCCAAGAACTTGACTCTTTTCTGAAGGGATCATCATATCTTAGCATAAACCAAAGGAACAATGATAGGGTCTTTTCTATTTAAATTGTATGATATTTAAATATTGCATGTAACTCGTTTTTATGGTACTAATGACTACAAATTTTATGCTAAGATATCAAGTTGCTTCTCTAAGTTTGTGATATATGTTTATGATTAGATAGATATGTAGACATACTTATACAAGCATCTTTTAGGTTTCTTTTATATAAACTTAAAGAATGATTGGTGTTTTTAAGTTAGATTACAAGAATTAATGCTAAATATTTTCTTTAATACTCCGTTCAGGAACTCGGATTTTAGAATTTGGTTTTGGATTTTATTTTCTGTGTACATGATAAGAACAAAATGTACACAATAGTTAATAATCAATACAATATATAGTCAAAAAGTAAAAAAATATGGATTTATCAAATCCAAATTTATATTAGTGATTTCAAAATCACTATAAAACAAGACACCTAATAAATCCATGGATTTGGGAAATAATGACGAATGTTGCATTTTTAAACAATTTCTTTTACACAGTTTACACTACCTTAAGGATTTTAATACTGATTTGCTACATTTGTTTATCAGGGCGTTGTGTTAGATGCTACTCCCATTCAAGCTGCCCCAGAGAAGTTTGTAGCTGCCAAGTACTCAACAGGAAAGGTTGTAACATCAAATACCTTATTTGGATATTTTCTTTGAAGTAATTATATCTTATATTCATATCTAACACATTTGGGTATGGATACGAGGAAATGATAGATAGTCTAGGAGGCTCTCTATATGCATGAAAATCTTGAGATTTTTTTTAAAAAAATACCTACATCAAACATTTTACCTATGTCTAAAAGAAGAAATTATATTGTGGGTCATTTCCGCGACGTCATCTATAGGACTAGCCAATGAATCAAAAATGAGATGGAAAAATTATTGAAATGGATACATTTAATTGGTTGGTCCTATAGATAATGTGACAAAAACGACTCGTGATATAATTTCTTTTTCAATGGTCAATCCTCAATCCAAATACCATAACTATTTTACTTATAGCTAGTGATTTCCAAAAGTCATTATACCATTTTGCATGTAGGGAATCTCTCCTGAAGGAATACATTTCTAGAATTCATCATCTATTTCAACACTCGCATCAGATTGCAAAACTGTTCATCTTTGTTTGTTTTCTATGATTTAATGCAGGGTTTTTTATTATATATTTTTTAAAACTTGTTTTTGGAGGAGCCTGGCTTCTGATAAATGACTTGAATGAATATTTTGGCTGACAGAGAGATCTATCAGATTCTATGAAGCAAAAGATTCGAGCAGAATATGAATCCTTTGGTGGAAGCCCAGATAAGGCTCTACCAACCAACTATTTTCTAAACATCATTATTCTTATTGGTGCTTTGGCCATTTTGACATCTCTTCTTGGTAATTTTTGATTAGTAACTTATGTCTCAACTCTCATTGTGCTCTTTGGGTTAATAGTTCTGCATTTGAATGAAATTGGTTTGTGATGTAACCAATGATCTCCCCCTCAGGAAAAAGAAACCAAATAGACTATGTTATGATGAGTCCTTTTCGGGGATTGTTGGTGTTTTGAATTTTATTTCGTTCATGATATAAATATAAACATGTCGCATTAAAATTTCAAAAAAATGTATCATACTTGTTAATTAACATGTAGTGTCCTATTTTTTGCGAGAAAAAATATATTATTACATGCTCCGTTAATTTTTTTTAATCTATTTAGAAAAAATATATATATAGTAACTTTCATCTATATCCGTACATACAAAAGTTATAGTGACTTTCATCTTTAGAGTATTAAGTTATTTAATGTCATGTATATCGTAATACCTTTTTTTTCATGTAATCAAGTTAGTACTCTGCTAAAATGTTTTGGGTATTGTGTCATGTATATCGTATTAGAGCTTTTACATTTATTTAAATGTCTTTGGTTTGTACTTAAGTTGGCTTTGGTGTTTTTGTTTTAAAAGTTATTTTAACAAAAAAAAAATATATATATTCATATTTTAAATTATGGGTCATTTTTGTTGATTTAATTTAATAGTTTAGATTTGTTGGAATCATGAGATCTTTTAAATTAGATTTAAGGTGTTATAATCTTATTTATCAAAGATTTGCACGTAAAAACACTAGTCATTTAACTATAGTTTTGATGACTAACATTTTTTTAGAGTTTAAAATCTAGTCACTTAATTAATTTTTTGTTATAAACAAGTCACTATATCTTTAAAATTAAAGCATAAAATGATCTAATATCAATCTTGGATTCCAAAAAGTATACATTATATCAACTAGTTCGTACTTCAGAAATAGTACAATAAAATTGATTTTTATATATAAAATTTTGACACTACACCCTTTTCATACATCTTTCAATTATTTATCACAATTCATGCTATTGTCTATCATCTCGATAATAAAAAAATATGATAGGTTAACAGATATAATTACTTCACTACTAAATAATTAATAGACAAATAAAACACATTATTTTATTAATAAAATTTTTAAAACATAACTAAATTTATTAAATGGTTTAGATTTTAAACTAAATTAATCTCAAAATTATTTGCTCATATACAGTTACTTAAGTACTGTAACTGTTAGCTCTCGATATATAGTCAAAAGTTTGAGTAACCTTATGATTCTTGTCACCATAACATATTGTAATTACCTTGTTACTTACCGTACAATTGGATTAACAGAAAAATGACAACGATAATATTTGGATAATCTAAATAAAAATTTATGGTAGTCAATAGATAATCAATGCATACCCTTAAACTTTATTAATGGACCGAATACCAACTAAAATTTGGTCAATTGGGGGCTGCTTTGGTTAGAAACAAATGATTCCTTTAAGTTAAAGTCACATGGTATTAATTATATATTAATTTCATGAAAGAAATAATTATGTATTAAAATGAGAAAAAATTAGGAACACGAATAATTAATTATATATTTTTATTATAATAGTTACTTTAGAAAATTAAAAACAATTACACACAAACATATGAATTATTTTTAGACTTAATAATGATGTTCTGTAGGTATAATTTTTTTACACATATATTTATTTATATCCGTAATATAAAATATAAATAATTAATTTTAAACATCAAAATAATAAATCTTGAATCATAAATTAAAAATTGTCTAAATTCAAGATTCATTGATTGACGCAGTGGTTAAAGATGTTCATCTTGTCCCATATTGTATGAGTTTGAATCCCGTATAGAAAAAAGTTATAATCTCTATCTAATAAAAAATTATTTAAATTTATAAATCTTACGTCATAAATTAAATCTGTTTGCAAAAAATAAATTCTTTATTATTTTTTATTGTTAGTGCATGAAATATTTTTTATTAATAAAAATTTTATAATAGTTATTTAAATTCTTTTATTTTTTAACTTGGGAAGTATTTAAAAAAACACAATAAATCAAATAAAAATACTATATTACAAATTGGTGTGTTTACTGTGGACCAAATCTTGAGAAATCAATTTGACATTGATATATCACCAAGGATGAAGAAGGATACGTTCCTTTTGAAATGAGAATGCTTTAAATGGTACGGAATACAAATGGTATATTATCAGTTATATACTATCAATTTATGAATCGAATTTATAATATTTTACGAGATATTATAAGTTCGCACTAATAAAGTTGTTTTTGAGATTTTAGAGGTTTAAGGATAAATTTTAAAAATAAATTACTGATAAAAAATTAAAAAAAATAAATTTTAAAACTAGATCATAATAATAAGTATTAGAGAATTCGAGTTTATAAAAAAACATTTATCTGTTGAAAAAAATATAACTATAATAACAAGTATTAAGATAAAACTGGATCCCTATTAAAAATACTAAAAATAATTAAATTTTAAGAGTAAGTCCTTAGTTTAAAAATATATTAATGATTGGTTGTAGATTGTTGAGAAGTCGTCTATGCACTAACAGAATCTTTTATTTTCAATGGAATTAATTATTTTGCATATATAATAAAATATATTTAATGAAAAAAATAGAATAATTTACGATGGTAAAGCTTGAAACCAACCTCCAAATTGTATATTTTAAAAATATATATGTAATATTATTTTAAATATTATCGATAAAAAATAAAAATTCTACGAAGCGGATATATTCAAGGGTTCAAATTAATTTAAAATTTAAAGTTTAAAGGATTTAAGATTTAAGGTTTATATTTAGATTTTAATTTAAAATTTTAGAGTTAAAATTTAAAATCTAACTTAAAAATAAATATTTATATAGTATTTTACACCGTTAATATATTAAATATCCGTCCAATATATATTATTTTAAAAAATAATAGAAAAGTGTACAGTAGCAAATGGCTTACCTAAGGCCCATGAAAATCTTCGCTGTCCCCTCAATAATAGCAGCCCAGTTTTATGGTGCACCGACAATACTGCATGTGAACGGGTTTTACAAACGAAATTTATTTTATTCAAATAAATATATTTTTAGGTAATTTTTATATTAATTTGATCGGTGATTAAATCGAATTAAAAATAAATAAATAATTTTTATATCTTAATTATTAGTTAAACTATAATTTATTTGAAATTCTTAAACAGATCGAATAAAATTTGATTAATTCAATTGATTTTTAAATAATTAAACTTTGTAATAACTTTTAGGGTTTGTGTTTTCTTTAGTTATATTATATTAATTCAATATTTTTTATTTAGGTTAAGAATTGTTGATTGGGACACGAGCTATCTAGCCTCAATGGTTAAGGGAATAATTGTTATTCCTAAAGATCACAGGTTCAAGCACCAATAATACTAGTAGAGTGATTAAGCGGTCAATGTCCAATGGTTGAGAGTATATTGTTCTATATAACAACTGTGGTTCAAAACAAACAAAACAAGTTAATAAGATGTAAATCACACAATTCTGTAACAAAAATAAACCATATAAAATGAATATAAAAGATTACAGAAACAAAGAAAAAACCAATAAAACGTTTCTGAAAAACGTAAATCGAGGCCTGTGCTATCACAGTGTCCTTAAAACAGATTTGTTCCCTCCCGGAGCTGGAGTTTCTAAGGAACGTCTGTCTCCTAGGATACAACAGTAGACAGCAGCAAAGAGAGCAACGCAACTTAACTGCACCGGCGAACTTCACAGAAGCAGAACACTATCAAGGATTTTGGCTAGAGGATGTTTTGGTTTTCAGTGTGTTGAGATAGGAGCAAGAGAGTTCCTTTTATAGTGTTCATGCAGGGGACATGTTTAATTACAGAATTAATCTGTAATTACAATTCCTTGGAGAGTTATAACTCCCTGAATTCAAAATGGCATTTAACAGAGAATTAATCCAAATAAATTGGAGGTTACAACCAGCTGAAGGGTCTGCAACTCCATAGAAGGTGGTTTAATTCTATAACATCTGTTGAAAAAAATAAAGTCAGAAAAGTAGAAAAAAAATCTATCATTTTAGAACCCCAAGGCTCAAGGCCCATCTTTCAACTTTCATAATAAGCAATCAATACTAACCCAAAGTGCCTAGCCTAGGCTTATTTCCAATAATAACATGAAGAACTTTTATATATAAAGCTTTCCAAATCAATATTCCCAACAAATATGGGACATTCTACTTTTCATATTTTTCATTTTATTTTTCCAACATCATGGGTGTCACATTGAGCAACAATTTCTCATTCACCCATTGAACATTTTTGATCTTGTAAATATATAATTCCATCTACTCTTATAGTAGATTAATCATCCACTTAGTTCCAATTAATTTGACTAATGGAACCCACATAAATTTAATCTCCAAAATGTTCATTACCATACCATTCTTCCAACAATCCCCCACATGAATGAAAATTGTCTAGGTTAAAATTAAGGTTTAATAGTGTTCAACGGTTGAAACCTGCATATGATAGGTAGGGGTTACCCTTTGAACCTTCCCTTGTAAAGATATACATACTTTATTAGTTGTCCAGTAGACTTGATGTCTTCCAACAACAACAAGGATAACTTTTTTACTTTTATTCGGTTTCGTTGGATATATAGATTATTTTAAACTTTTATTTAAGAAAATAAGGTGTTTGAATCTTATTTTAGAATTTAGGCTAAAAATTACGGTATATTAAAAAATATCACATGTAAATGATAATTTGAAGGAAGGCACCATGTGCAAATGAGGCAATACGTTCTCTTACGTGCACAATAAAAACTTACATATAATCTAAAATATAATTAAAAATTATCTATATTTTAAAATTTTATTTTAGATCAGATTATTTATAAAAAAATTCTTTTATTTCCCATAATTTTTTTTAAAAATAACTTATTTATAAATTTATTTTAACCTTAATCTTAAATCGTACTTAGTATAATATAATTGTAACGAATACATTGGTATCTATAATTACATCCCCAATGACTGGAGGTAAGCCTTTTGAACTGCTGAAGCATCATTTCAAAAATCAAACTTTCCTTTTCTAATGTTGGAGCGTCAAGTTCAAAAATAAAACTTATTTAAAGTAATTATTATAAATAAATACATAAATAAGGCAATGGCATTTTCGCTATTTAAAGCCAGGCAGGCCAAGAGCTTTCAGAAAACAAATATTAATTTCAACCCAGAGAGTGAGGAGAGAGAAGGAGAAAGGCCGTCACATGCAGTAGACCCGTGCCTGCCGGCCTCGGTCGGATTTGCTTCGCTAAATACTCTAAAAAACTACATCGTTTTGGCTCTGTTTTTTTTTCCTTTTATATACAAGAGTCTTCATTTTCACTGGTGAGGTCTCGACGCAAGTCGCACTGTCCGCTGATCGCTTCGTCTCTATCTCTTACCTCTTTGGTATCTCTCTATCTCTCTAGTTTTCTTTTTCTTAATTAATATTTTGATTTTTGTTTTGAAAGTTTTAAATCTCGGAGAAAATTTAAGGATTCTAGGCGAGATCTATCCATCTATATACAAATCTAGTTTAGTTTTATTTTAAAATTTCATGTTATGACAGATTTGACATCTAGATCTCTGTTGCAATTGCTTTGATTTTCGTTTTTCTATTTTGTTCTGGAAATTTTATAATTTGTGCTAATTCGTGGATTTTGATATGTATTTACTCAAAGTTAGTTCAGATTTGCTCGTTTTCGTTGATTATATCTTCACTGTGAATGCAAATTTGTATGAAATGTTTTAGTTAGATGATTTTTTAAGTTTTTATGCTAAATTTGGTTGAGTTGACTTGAGGCTTTTAGAGTCGGTGTTTTTCAGATTGTGTCATTGATTTGGTGTTGTAGAGAAAGATAATGTGAAGTGGACCTAGGCGTTGTCTGGCTCACTATTCTCTAATTTACTAACTGTAGCCAATATATGAACAATCTGTTAAAAATAAGATGAGATTCGTAGAACGAACCATGCAAGCATTAAAAATATGATTACTGCTTTAGATTGTGCTTGCTTTAGAACTACTTTGTTTTGCTGTGTCAATCTGAGAAGGAAAACAGGATTTTCACTGTTTTCAGGTATGTAGTTTTCTAAATAAACTGTCAAGCAATTAATTTAATTTCATTGTTAGTGTGTTAGTAAGGTTGTACATCGATGATCACCATCATAACGGAATATGTCATCGTTTGTCCTATTCTTTGTCTTTCAGTTTCAGACTTTAATTTCTATAATGTCGGAGACTGCTTTAAGAGATCTCAACACTTTACTTGCGGCTGAGAGGAAGAATGACAGCTCTAGTAAAGGAAATTTTACTAAGCCTCGCAATGGAAACACAATTGAAAATGTTGAAGAGCAACAGAGGAAAAGCCTCGTATCTGTTCAAATAAATGGAGGTGAAACTGAAAATGTGCGGCTGAATAGAATCCCTGCTTCTGATCAAATAAATGGAGGTGAAACTGTAAACGTTGGAGTAGAGGTAGCTAATTTGGAAGTAGAATACATTGAATCTGAGAACTTGAGTGATCTAGAAGATGTTGATACATGTCTTAAGGTATAATTTACTGTTATTTTACATTTCAGTTTTTGATATTTTGTTTACTGTTTGTTGAGATGCATATTTACCCATGCCAGAACCTCTTACCTGGACTTGACTCTAAAGACTGGATTCTGGTTGTTGAAGCACTCAATAATGTTCGCCGATTATCAATATTCCACAAGGAAAGAATGCATTGTATACTGTAAGTCTCAAATTCTGACTTGGTTATCTGAAAGACTAGAGGATGGGGTTTTAATATAATTTTCCCATCAGTTATTGTTGCCTTACATTTAATTTGACTGGTGTATTTGTTCCTTGTTTTAATGTGCAGGAGTGATTTGATCCCCCTTGTTGTTAAGTCCTTGAAGAATCCAAGAAGTGCTGTTTGTAAAACTGCAATTATGACATCAACTGATATTTTCAATGCATATCATGATGATTTGATTGATTCTTTGGATCCCCTGGTACTTTCATATTCTCTATGATTTATTGCCTTATTAATTTGATTGCTACTATGCCTTTTCTAGATGGCGCACTTCCATCTTTGTTGCTATTTTCTTTTGTGAATGTTTCTTCATCTTGGGAGAGAAGCGAACAAAATTTTGGTTTTCTGATGTGTTCAAATATGATTAATACAGCTTGTACAGCTTCTTCTTAAGTCTTCACAAGACAAAAGATTTGTATGTGAAGCAGCAGTGAGAGCTTTAGAGGCAATGACTACTTCAGTTTCTCCTATGTTGTTGTTGCCCAAGTTGCAACCCTATCTTAAGAACCGAAATCCACGAATTCGAGCAAAGGCATCAATGTGCTTTAGTCGTAGTGTTCCACGTCTGGTAGGCAAATGATACCCTGTTTAATCTTGTTCCATTTGAATTGTTGATTTGGATGGAATCCTTGTTCACTCTATTGTGGTGGTTAGCTATGTGTGGATATTTGTGGTATGAATAGTTTTCAAAGCAATTGTTTTTATTTTCTGTTCCTTGTATTCTCTTTGGTAATCAGCTTCTGATTTCCTTGTGCACTTTTTTTTTCATGAGCTTTTGTTCTATTTTAGAGGATTTGATTGATGTCGTGTCCTATAGTTTGCTTTTCCTTCTTGGCTGAAAAACTTTTATTTTGCCCTTTTCTGAAGTATTTTCACACTCTTCTGCTAAGTTTTATGGATTCATTTGATTTTATCAGGGTGCTGAAGGAATTAAAGAATACGGAATTGACAAATTAATACAAGTAGCTGCCTCCCAACTAAGCGACCAGCTTCCAGAATCTCGTGAGTCTGCTCGAAGCCTTCTTTTGGAGCTACAAAATGTATACGAGCAATCCCCCAATCTACCCACAGCATTATCCGAGCATCCAGAGATGGGCTCTTGGGAGAACTTTTGTCTGTCCAAGCTCTCTCCTTTAAGTGCACAAGCAGTGCTTCGTGTGACAACAAACCCTACACGTGAAGGTCTCGTTATCGCCTCCTGATGGTGAGTTCTATATTAACCGTATATGAGTTTGTAGCAAGTACCGTCTATTTTTAATTCCCCCCCAACATATATCTGAGCTTTAGTGAGCCGAGTCTACAGTCATCTCATCTCATATTGTCTTGGTTTTGGTTTTATTCCCTTGTAAATTCTGTTGAATCATTAAGTTGCCTTCCATCTTTGCATGTGTCTTTCCCTTAGGTGTTGCTCATATTTGTCATGGGTTTGGGTTCCGAAAATGGTATAAATTTTGTTCACCCAATTTGCTTCGTATTGGCCATATCTGGGTTGTAGTTTACATGTCTAATTGAGATTAAGGATGGTGCTTTTAAGTATTTTGTTTATGCTGCTAGTTAACCTTTAGCATTCGCATCGGGTAACACATAATTTACTATTATATTTATCATATAAAAGAATCTGTTAGATAAGCTGTCAGTAAATGAATGAAATGGTCCCAGTTGGGTACCCAACCAATTTGTAAATTGGGGGATTAATTTTGCCATCAATTTCATAAGAGAATTATATGGTAGCATGAGTGAAGCAATTAAATATCTCTAATATGCACTCTCACCATTTCACTAATTTTAGTTTCGTCGAGGACGAATTACTTTTATGACGTGATTGTATAATTGGAGAATTTTAGAATCAATTATTTATTTTTATATTATAGATTTTTTATAAAAAAAATTAATATCAATTGTACTGTCGTGTTATCAAAAATCAATCTTTTCCTGCCAAATGTTATTAAATTTTTATTAAATCTATAAAAAGTTATAATTATATTGCCTTCAAGAAGTAAAAAAAATTAGATTAAACTATTTAAATATTAAAAAAAACAAAAAAAATAAAATTTTTATAGAATTAAGCATATTAATAAAATTAAAAAGATTCTTGAATCTCTGTTTTTATCCAAATGAGACGTATAAAGAATAAGTTGTAAACGATCTACGATCTAATCTGTAATATAAAATGTATCGCTACTCAGGAAATCCCTTATTAATTATGAATAAAAGTCTCTTGCTTCTTAATCATATCTTTTTTATTATTCTTCATTAAAAAATTTAAAAATTTAAATTCTAATATTAGTTTTCGTACCCTGAACTTAAAAAATATATATTAAATCATCCATTCCTTAATTCTTACCGTTATTGATTGCAACGAAGTCTCCTGTTTCATCTTTTGTAAAGTTGTGCCCTAATTCGCGTAGAAATGAAAATATTAAGTCCTTATTCGACCATTTTAAAAGATTTTATTCTTAATGGACAACTAAAAAAATTATCCCTTATTTGAACATTTAGCTGAATATCTACAACTTTAATTGTCAAAAGAAAGTACACAAATGAAGATTAAATTTTATTTGAAATTTTAAAACAATAATTAAATTTTAAAAGTTACAAAATAACAAATAAATTTTATATTTTTATCACAAAATGGTCACTTAATAGAATTAAGTGGGTAGGAGTGTTCAAAACTTCGGTTAATCGAACTAATCAAATTAACCGATCAAACTAAAGTTTTTTTTAGTTAATCGGTCGGTTAATTTTAGATTAGATCGGTTAACAGTTAATGATTTCTTAAAGTTTGATTATCGATTAATTTGATTCGAAATTAATTAATTAATTGAATTAATCGATTTTTTATATTATATATTTTTTTATCATTATACTTTTAAAAATTATAAAATGGTTATTAAATTTCATAATTTTTTTATCATTAAAATTTTTAATATATTTCAATAATTTATCATGTGTGATGAATCAATTATCACTTTATAATATTCGATAAATTTAATAGTTGTTTTATATTTTTGAAAGTTTAGTGGCTAAAAAATCATTTTAATATAATTTAAGAATTATTTGGGTAACTTGCCTAGTTTGTTTTTAAAAAGTTTATTTAACAAATTAACTGGTTATATTAACCAAATCGACTGTTTGAATACCCTTATAAATGAGTAAGGTTATAATTATAAAAATTTAAACAATAACATATTAATGATCTATATTTTATAAATTCAATCAAATATGAATGTAAAATAAATAAAATATAAATATTGTTTATGTAAGAAATGCATAAATCTCTTCTTATTTATAATTATAGTTGGTTAGATCAATATAAATATAAAGCCCAACTTGAAATTTCAAAATCAAGCTTTACTAATAACAATTTCATGTAAATCAAAATTTATTAGACAAGTCTAGTTCACTATGTCATTCATAATCTTATCAAATAATAAATTTTTATTTTATTTTTTATAAAACGAATCTTCGTTTATTTTTTTTTATAACGTGAATCTTTGTATCTTTCATATATATTATTAGATAGATTAATTTCACTGAATAAAATTATAAATAACATGATAAACCGAGATCATACAGTAATTTTTTCACGTAAATGGAAAACGTTGCAATGACACAGTGCTGTAATCCCCACAATGCTACTGCTTCCATTGTTTCATCTCTGATAAAGGAAAGAAATCATAGCCTAAATCTTCGAGCGAAGAATTCAAACTGTCTGGACATAAAGAACGATGAACAAAATAGATAAACAATATAAATATTACGATATTTAAAAATAAATAAATATAATTTTTTTATAATAAACCCAGTGAAAATATAAATATTGCTTCCAATTATAATCTCTCATGTATTTAATTGATTTTATTTTTTATATGTATTGATTTAAAAAATTTAATTTCAATAATAAGATTGAGTTATACATGTGGTTTTCTCTGCTAATCTACCAAAGTATTTATAATTACTGTGACTTTATTCTTTGTGAATATCGTTGTTCTAAAATTTGAATCAATATATTAACATCGACGATAAAAAGCTTATGCTTTCATGCTACGATTAGACGTTAGAAACTTCCAGCACTTGGCCACACGCTTGTCGTCTCGGCTCAGGAATAGGGGAGTAGAGCCGAGTTTAATAGTGTTTGAGTTTGATTCGATTCGTTAAAATTTATATTAAATTTAATAATATTTGAGTTTAATTTGACTTGTTAAGAACTTAAGTGGATCAAATTAAATTGAATATTAATTAAGTCAAACTCAAATAATTTGTAAACTATCTTATCTCGTTTATATTATTATTAATAACCCACTTTAATTTAAAAAAATAATTTATATTTTTAAGTAACTCATGAGCTTTGAGTTGAATATTAAATAACTCAATTCATTAAAAACTCAAATTAAACTCAATTAATTTAAATTTTAACCAAATTTTAATTATTTTTACACTCGAATAATTAATCATCCATCTTGCTTTATTTACATCTTATCTTAGACGGATCTTCTTAGATGGTGGGTGGGGCAATTGGTCTTCCTAAATCTTATGAGTTATTTTTTTTTTAATCTTTGTAGTTTTAAAATTATTGTAATTAAGTTATTTTTCCTTCCCAAAACTTTTATAGTTTATTATTTTTTAAGATTTTATAATCTAAAATTAATAAAATTAAACTTTGACCTTCATTTTTTTGATTTAATTATTTTTTAAGACTATTCAATTTTAACATTTATGAAATTAAGTCTAAACTCCTTTACTTTTTACGATTTAATTATTTTTAAAATCTTATTATTTTAAAATTAATCAATCTGTCTCTTTATAGTTTAATCTCACTCTGTCCTTGAATTAGGGGTGAGCGTTTGAGTGAGTCGAGTCGAGTCAAAAAATTTTAAGTTATTCAAGTTGAGTTAACATATTTTACAACTTGAACTTTTTTAAAATTTTTCGATTCGAATCGGTTTTAGCTAGTTCGAGTCGATTCAATTTTTTGAGTTTATGTATAAATTTAATTGTACTATTTATAATACTATAATACATTTTGATTATAATTTAAACGACTTTCTCTTTATATCTACATATATATTTTTTCATATTATTTTTTACATGTATAAGTAAGATTTTGAATCATTATTATTATTATTATTATTGTTATTATCATCATCATGATCATCAAATATCTTAGGTATGAATATGTCATTTCATTAAATATGAGCATCTTTAAAAAAATCTTAGATAAAAAAATGCTAAAACGAGATAAAAATAATAATAAATTAAATATAATGATATAAATACATAAACTAAAAAATATAAAATAATTAATATAATTTAAATAATATAAAAAATATAAATAAAAATTATATTGAATAAAATAAAAAATAAATATGAAAATGACCCTATTATAAAGAAAAGAAAGTTAAAATGTAAAAATAATAACAACAACAAAATAACTGAAAATAAAACTAAAAAGACTAAATGCATAATTAGATTTTGAAAATTTTAGAGTTATTAAATTTTTTGAGTAACTTGAACTTTGGAAATTTAAACTCAACTCAAAATTAAATTTTTTATAAATTATTCGATTCGATTAATCAAATAACTTAAAATTAAAAATATATATATTTTAAATCAAATCGATTTTTGCTCACTCTTATCCCGAATACGAAGAGTTTTGATGATATTTTGAATCCTTGGATCTGCTTATGTCCGAGTCATGAATAGAATGTTTCCTATCTAGCCATAGGGCTTATAGCCTATAGCCTATAGCCTATAGCCTATAGCCTATAGGTATGGTTATGGGGCAATTAGACAATCAGCCCTACCACTTGGGTTGGGACCACTTCCCGTAGTTCTCACCAAGGCGATTCAGACAACAAAACCAACTGATGACAGCAGCAACAGGACCAGGGAAGATATAAATGCTGGGGTTATTTTTTATTTGTAGTTCTCTACCATCTGAAACAAAGGGAGACGTTCCACACATACCAATTCCAGCACTCTTCTACTTTGATCCTCAGGATCAGACACACAACAACCCAACTAGTCTTGCCGTATGGGATGGATTCACCGAGTGTACATTTATACGTAGTTTTATATACAACTGGATCTGCATCCAAATACGAATCATATACATGGAGTATGAAAAATTATACATAAAAAAGACTTGTCCTGTCAGAGATCAAGATTCAATAACACAGTTGTCTCAGCTCATGCAAAGAATAATAAAAAAATATCTGGACTGAAACAAGAACCGGACTACAAGGGATAACTCCCTACACCTGCGACTGATGCAGTAGATCCATCTCTCACCTGGTCTTAAAAATGTATTAATTATTATATTGTTGATAATTTCATATGAATCTCTCTCTTTGTCTGTTTAATATCTGCTTTTTATTTATTTTTTAAATACAAAATCCAATGGCTTTGGAGGGTGTGCAGGTGGAATCCCATGGATTTCCGTGCAAATAGCTTACCGTCAAATTATATAGGATAGTAGACTCGAAAGAGCCATGGATTATTTCCTTGTTTTAATTTATGGTGATTATTTATATAAATCTCTATTAATTGTTCCACAGACCCCACATAAACCGGTATTCGTCACGTCACGTCCATTTGTTTAGTGGTGTGACCACTTTCCACTAGTGTCCACAATGGGATTAGTTTCATATCCTATTGTTTATATCATAATACTAATTAGGAAATATAAGAAATTTAAATAAAAAAAATGTTTTTGTTGTTATTTTTATGTCGGTTCCTATCGTATAGTTGTTATTTTTTTCTTTTATTTTTCTCCATCTTCGACAAAATAAAAATGATAATTTTCGTTCGAGGTGTACACTAAATATAATCCTTTTGCATATTGTGTATAATATTTATTTAGATATCACATTAAATATAAATTTTATTGTCGATTCACATTAAATTAAAGACTTAAGACATAATTTTATTTTTAAATATAAATATAAAAAAAATTTACGTAATTAAACATAAACTATGAAGAAATACACATATAACTACGCTTATATAATGTGAACCTACGATATGTCTGTTATTATCGTTTACTTAGTGACTTTAATTTTTAAATCTAAATTTTAATTTTTATATTAATATTAATTTTTAGAAATATATATTTTATTTTAATAAAATAATTTTATTTGATGATTTTTAAACATTAAAGTTGAATTTTTAAGTTTTTTTATAAATATTTATTAAAATAAAAAAAATAATAATTAAAAATGGATCTATAGTATTTTAAGTGTAAAATACTTATTTTTATCTTATAAAAATAATTATAAATTAAATAAAAAAATTAAATATGATTCGATTAGGTTAACCATGATTTATAAACTTATGAACTATAAACTGTTGAAACGTCTCGGTTCAAATTAATTTTTGATTTTCGATTTTACGATTAACTATACTCATTCCTACTCGAAACTAACAACTAAAACCGTCAAATTAATATACAATTCAAGCTCTAAAGAGTCTAAAAATGTATTTAGATTACACAAACTCTTCTTTTTCTTCTTCTTCTTCACTCTAGGCTTCAAAGTTCTCTACTGGTGGTGTCTGAGTATGAATTCTATATTTCTAAAAGTTTTGAAAAAATGAGAAATTAATTTATAAATTAAAATAATATTTTATAGTATTGTAAATGTAGTTAGTGGATTTTCCCACTAACTCAAAATTTTGATCTAATACTACTTTAAGGATATAAACTTTTTTTCTTTATTCCTCGAAAAATTCCACTAACTAAGCAATGGTATAACTACCCAAGTGATGCTCTCATTTTCCAAGATTTCTAATTTAGCCCTCCAACTATTTTACAAATGTTTCGAGTACAGATTAAAATTTCTCGATCTAATCAAAACTCAAATTAGTGAATCTGAAAAATCTGAAGGTATGGATACCGATATCAAATGATAAAAAATATTCTTTTAATATTTTTGATCATCAAACTAAAAAATCATCGGTTAAAAAAATTAGAGTATTACAAATTTTAATTTTGACTAAATAAAACTAAAAACTCAAATATTTTATCAACAAATCACGTGACTATTATTTTATCGATCTAAAAAATTATTCAACTAATTACTAAAAAAATAGGTTCTTTAAATTTTAAATTTTTATTTAATTTTTTTCAAGTCAAAGTTAGAGCGAATCAATTATTTTTTACGTCGAATTAAATTAAATAATTTATTTTTTATTACAAACAAATTTTATACCAAAAAGTGTTCCCTGAGTAACGTGGGTAAATTCCCTTATAAATATCATAATCAGTTTTATCTTACTCTCTGGTATTTTCACAAGCATCTGATTCTTTAAGGATTTGTTTTATTATTTAGACTTTGTTATATTCTTAGATCAAGATTTGTCTGAATGGGGTTTTATAAAGGTAATCCAGTGGACGAACAGTGGAGAAGAAAGGGATTGAACTTGTATTTTATTTCATTCAATTCGGTCACCAAGAAGAATATAATTGATTCAAATATGGGTATAGAATATTAAGGATTTTTTTATAGCAGAATATTTAGATGTTTTAATTTTTATTTTAATTATCGAAGTTATAAACTTTAAAAAATCAATCATATTTTTTATAAAAAAAATTATGCTCAATTAAGTGATTTTCATAATAGTTCGTTACGTGACAAAACTGTAATATGACACGTAATAATAAAAGAGAAATAAGACTCGGGACGGGCCATGTCATTAACTGATTTTCCCCTTTTAGTTGTAGATTTATTTTTTATTTATTTTTAAAATAAACCTTAAATCTTAACCTAGATTATTTAAATTTCAGTTCAACAACTTAATTGATTTGACTTTATAAGATTTAATTCAAAATCTTTGAGCACCAATAATTCTAATACTTTTCTTATAGTTGGTAGAATTTAATAAATTCTTCCGATATTCAAATTTAAAATTATTTGAATAAGCTATCTTTATTTTCGAAAAATTGGGCGTAACTTAACATACTAAAATATTTTTAAAAAAAATTATATGAATTTTTAAAAATATTAACACATAAAAATAATATAATTTTAGAACACTATTTGTATTATTTTTTTAAATTTTAAATTATAATTTAAATTTGACACAATTTTCTAATTTTAAACATTATAATTTAAATTTTATAAATCATTCTCGTCACAAATATAATTTAATTTTATCCTTTTAAATTTTTAAAAATTTTGATTAAATTTTAAAATTTTAAAATACTTTTAATTAAATTCTCTCAAAATTCCTTATTAAATTTTTAAAAATATTTTATATATTTTTTCTGACAATTTTAAACAAGCCAACTGTTATTTCCCGAAGGTTGTAGTGTAGGGCAAGTTTAATCGTAAAGAACATGATTAACGAAATAATTAAAGAGGTTTATCATGCCATGTGCCTTCAAATTAAAATGATTGTCAAACTAATGAAAATGTTTCATGCAAAATAAAGAGAAATCGAAGGAATTAATTAATTATATATGTCAGGGCTGTTGAATCTCAAACTTTTATGTAACATGTCCGTGTGCGTGTTTATATTATAAAATTATTTAAGAAATTTATTTTCTGATTTTTTTTTTTATAAACTTTTCTTTTCCGCGGATGAAAATTTTTTTCTTCGATATCAACCGAGGTTGGTCTAAATGATAAATAGTTAAGTTCCGTTTAAATAGATTTTAAATTCGAGATATATATGTAAAAAATAATACTAACAGACTCATCCATCAAAAATTAATGTACAACACAGATCGATCCGAATTAATCAAATCGAAACCCTAAAAACAAAAAAATAATCAAGCAAAATATCTTCAATGCCTATCCAGAGTTGAACCAAACTGATTAATGGGATATTAGCATTTAAATCTTAGACTAATTGATGTAAATTCTTAAGTTCAATGATGGGATTGAGTTAAATTAATCAAAAGTTTAATCTTTTTAATCATCTTATTATTATAATTTAGAAAGCTAAGTGTATGATGCATAGTTTTCTGCTAACTAGTTGACCAGAAATCTTATGGTCCCATTTACTGAAAGTAATTCGGACAAAAAAATATATTAAAAGCTTCAAAAAGGAGACGTTTCAGTGAGTGTACAGTGTTAGGTTTCATAGAAATGAAAAAGAAAAATCAATTTTCAGTAGTGCATTGCCCAGTTTATAAGGGCTCTTCATTTTCCCAGTAAACAAACAAAAAAACTTTGAGAACGCTTTTCCTTTTCTTTTTTAGTTTTGTTTTTCTCCAAAAGGACAACCCAGTTTTGTAATCTTCAAAAACCACCACTTCTTTTTCTTCCCCTATCCATCTTATTTTGCTTTCTGGCAATAAAACTAGAACCCGTAATATTCTTCTATTCTCATAGCTCTAAATCCAATCATCTTTCCTTGTTTTCAATACCATTCTCTCTCTATAGATATCTCCCATCATTCTGCATTGCCTGCATATGATCTATAGAACAGGGTGGTGTACTGGTGTCTAATTTTGGTGTACTTGTTGAGAGAAAAAAATGGGTTTTGAGTGAATCTTTAGCTGTTTAGGATGGATCTTGAAGGCGAAGGTGTTATCCCCAGGAGTCCAGTCAAGGTAAGTGGCAATGATTGATTCTTTTGAGTTGTTTCTCTCTGCAAAAATCTCAGCTTTTTGTTGTTGTTGTTGTTGCAGAAGAAGGAATCATGGAAGACAGTGTTGAGTTTAGCTTATCAGAGCTTAGGTGTTGTTTATGGAGATTTGAGTACTTCCCCTTTATATGTATACAAAAGTGCTTTCGCTGAGGATATTCATCACTCTGATACAAATGAAGAGATCTTTGGGGTTTTATCATTTGTGTTCTGGACACTAACATTGATGCCATTGCTGAAATATGTATTTATTGTGCTCAGAGCAGATGATAATGGTGAAGGTGGAACTTTTGCTTTGTATTCATTGCTCTGCAGGCATGCCAGGGTGTGTTCTTTGCCCAATTGTCAGCTTGCAGATGAGGAATTATCAGAGTACAAGAAAGATGGGATGGCATCAAGCAACAGGAGTCTTTTGGGTTCAAGTTTGAAATCCACTTTAGAGAAGCACAAAATATTGCAGAGATTGCTGCTTGTACTGGCTTTGATTGGAACATGCATGGTCATTGGAGATGGGGTTCTTACACCTGCAATTTCTGGTATGTTTTCAAATAGAAAATCTGGGGTTCATTTATTTTTCTTGGATTCATACTTCATAACTTGGGATTTATGGAATTCTGCAGTTTTTTCAGCAGTTTCAGGTCTGGAACTTTCGATGTCCAAGGAACAACATAGATGTAAGTCCTTAAATTTGAAGCCTAATTCTCATATTTTCATTGCAGATTTGAATATTTTGTTTACAGAGACGATGAAACATCGATTTTCCGTATCCTACACTCGGTCAGATTCGTATTTTGTCGATGTGCAGAAGGATGATTAAGTGGTTATCAAAATTGTGATAAGTATCTGCAATTAAGTGGTCCTCATAAGCTTCCTTGCTTTAATAAAACTCCATTCACCATCAAACTTAATCAATTGTGCTTAACTACATAATGTGGAAAGCCTGGTTGATTAGCTTTTTGTTTGTAAATAAAGTAAAGGTGAAACATGCGGTTAAGAAAAGAAGTTTTGAATTTATAAATCAGAGAAAAGATTATGGAAAAGTGTCAACTTTCATCTGTTAAGCTGTCGTTATAAGGCCATAAAAAGGTATGTTTGGTAAAGAAAAAGAGTTTGGATAAACAAAACTACATAGGTTAGTTAATTCGAATTGAAAATCATATCTTATATTCATATTCGAATACATACGTGTTTCATTTATCACTCTATTTGGCTGGACTTTCTTCTTTAGAATAATAAACCTGAAAACCATGACTGAAATTTCCCCTTAAGAGATTCATCATCATGCATGAAGCCCTTTCTGATATATTTCAGTATTTTAAAAGATATTTGTGTTTGATATTCATACTCGTTATGAATATGAAATATGACCCTCAAAATATATATCATGTTTAAACATGATGTTCTCATCTGAATCGAGTGACTCGGTTGAGATAGACACTATCATCTTCTGATTTGACTCCCACCACTTAAAATGTGGTCAAATCATCTACTTTTGAATGATATATAAACACTTTGATTTCCAAGATTTCACTGTAATCGGATAATGTTGCTCTTATTATATTCCTTTTTATCATGTTTGATTCCTTTCTCACATTAGCTTATTCTTCTTACAAGTGGGCTTTCATCTGTCTCCTTACATTCTATTTGTGGCTGACATGTACACGTTTGAGCTTCCTGTCATGGAATCAAAGTTGTAATGAAATAATCCTAACAAGTTGGTTTCAGATTTCATAGCCGTAAATCAATACACATATCAAGTTCAAATAAAATATGAAAAGATAATTTAGGTTATATCTAAATTGTCCATTAATTTATCAGCATTGGTTTAATGTAATTTATTTCGAAAGCTCAAACTCTGAAACATTGCTTATGTGATTTAAGTATTCTCTTTCCTCAGAGTTTATAACTTTATATGATTCTGCAGATGTTGAAGTCCCAGCTGCTTGTGCCATTCTGATATTTTTATTTGCCCTCCAACATTATGGGACGAATCGAGTAGGGTTCTTATTTGCACCAGTGGTGATAACATGGCTTTTATGCATCAGTGCCATTGGGGTTTACAATATTTTCCATTGGAATCCACATGTTTACAAAGCTCTCTCCCCTTATTACATGTATAAGTTCTTGAAGAAAACCCAAAAAGGTGGTTGGATGTCGCTTGGTGGGATCCTACTTTGTATAACAGGTACAAAATTGTATGAAAACTGCATCTCGTGAGTTTCAGATATGAATATGCCCATATCCAAACATATACGTCTCGAGCATGGTTGTCGTACAGGGTTTCTAATGTTGATCATCTTACTGTTTCAGGCTCTGAAGCTATGTTTGCTGATCTTGGACACTTTTCACAGTTGTCTATCAAGGTAACTTATTACATTTCCATGATTTAGTTTTATAAATGCTAATATTGATTGTTATTTCCCTAACTTACTGCAAATTTCCTGCAGATTGCTTTCACCTTTGTTGTTTATCCATCTCTAATCCTTGCATATATGGGACAAGCTGCTTATCTTTCGAGGCATCATATTCTCGAAACCGACTACCGCATCGGGTTCTATGTTTCTGTACCAGAGAAAATAAGATGGCCTGTTCTGGTTATAGCTATATTTGCAGCAGTTGTGGGAAGTCAAGCCATTATTACCGGAACATTCTCAATCATCAAACAATGTTCTGCTTTGGGCTGTTTCCCAAGGGTCAAAATCATCCACACTTCTTCCAAAATCCATGGCCAGATTTACATCCCGGAGATCAACTGGACTTTAATGCTGTTATGCTTGGCAGTGACTGTTGGTTTTCGAGACACGAAACGGATGGGAAATGCATCAGGTATCATCATCTTCCAGGGTTTTTGTTTGCTAATAAGAGTTCATAATCATTGTTAATTTGTTATCATCATTCTCACAACATTTTCTTATTACATTCAACAGGTTTGGCCGTTATAACAGTTATGCTGGTTACAACATGTTTAATGTCTCTGGTTATTGTCTTGTGCTGGCATAAAAGTGTTTTCTTAGCCATATTGTTTATATTCTTCTTTGGCTCCATTGAAGCACTGTATTTCTCAGCATCTCTGATCAAGTTCCTTGAAGGGGCTTGGGTTCCCATTGCACTTGCTTTAATATTTTCAGCCATAATGTATGTTTGGCACTATGGCACGCTCAAGAAATATGAGTTTGATGTTCAGAATAAGGTCTCTATCAATTGGCTCCTTGCTCTAGGTCCGACTCTCGGTATTGTTCGGGTCCGAGGCATTGGACTTATACATACCGAGCTTGTTTCCGGAATTCCAGCTATTTTTTCTCACTTTGTCACCAACCTCCCTGCATTCCACCAAGTTGTGGTGTTTCTTTGCATTAAATCGGTTCCAGTGCCACATGTGAGTCCTGAGGAAAGGTTCCTGGTAGGAAGAGTTGGTCCAAAGGAATACCGTCTCTATCGATGTATAGCGCGTTATGGATATCGAGACATTCACAAAGACGATCTTGAGTTTGAGAAAGATCTTATCTGTAGCATTGCAGAATTTATCAGATCAGAGAGACCAGAATGTAGTATTCTGACAATAGACTCAGAAAATGATGAAAAAATGACAGTCATCGGGACATCATCATCGAATTTAGGTGTAAGAATGAGTGAAGATTGTACTGAGGATTCATCTGAAATCGCATGCACTTCAGAGGTTAAGTTGACAAAGTCCCCTGAAAGGTTGAGGAAGAGAGTGAGGTTTGTTGTCCCGGAAAGTCCACAGATCGACAACGACGCAAGGGAGGAATTGCAGGAACTGATGGAAGCAAGGGAAGCTGGGATGGCATTCATTCTTGGGCATTCATATGTAAGAGCAAAGAAAGGATCAAGTTTGATAAAGAAAATTGTGATAAATTTGGGATATGATTTCTTAAGAAGAAACTCCAGAGGACCAACTTATGCCCTGAGCATTCCTCATGCATCTACACTAGAGGTTGGGATGGTCTACCTGGTATAAAATTATTTCAGTATGTACTTCTGTCAACATCTGTTTCGACCCGAAAGTGCCATGGTTGAAGCCTCACATGTCTGGTAAAACAAAGGATACCCTGCAGACCGGGTTCGGATATTTACCCTTCTGTCTTTGTACTCCATTTTCTTTCGTCCACTCTTGTTGTATATGATAGAACATAGCTTTCCAGAGATGGTAATCTGATTGCAGATTATAAGATATCATAGCTCATACTTATTGTGAGTACTATCATAGTTTGATAGTTTTCGAATATCGTGTCTTTTCTTTATTGTGCGATCATATATTTAGAGTTTTCGAATATAAACCGAATTTGCACACTGACATTCAGAATCATTGTATTGATTTCAACATATGGCCCTAATACAAACTACAAATGTAGATGTTTATCCTAGAAACTTAAACTTTCAACACACCATGGATGAGTATTATCAATGCCCTTCTCCTCCTTTACTTGGTCCGGAAGAATCCTTAATCCCCAGAAGATCTAGAACTTGGAAAACTTCATGGAGTCGAAGTCCCTTCCCTCCTCCACCGGGTTTTACATGTCGTGGATGATTCGGAGGTAAAGTACGAGCATCTAAAGTGAAAATCAGAAACGAGAAGGTCAAGAAAACGATAAGGGGTACAAAAAGGAGTGATGGTTTGAGTTTCATGGCCATGAATGAAGGATATATATTTTGAAATGGATGGTTTGAGTTTAGGTTTGAATCTGTATGTTTCAAGCTTGCATGAGAGTGGTTTATATAGGAAACTGTGAGTGCACTGCAGCTTGGTCTGGACTCAGGACTAGAAACAGTGGGAAACTGTTAGGTTCAAACAAGTATGAGAAAATATTGCCAAGGAAGCAAGAAACGAAATTCATTAGGAGAAAGTTTGAATTGTTTGTTGGACTGGAAATTCAGAGAGTCAAACTTAAGAGGCAACGAATAACGTTTAAGATGGAACGGATTAAACTTGTATCAGAAATAACGGGTACAATTCGTCTATTTTTTTATTATATTTTCGATGTTTCAGTTTAAATTAAAAATGAGTTTAAGAATTAGAGTTTAAGGTTACGGATTATTAGGAAATTAAGAATTAAAGGTAAAGTGTATTTTTTAAGGTTTAAAATATACAAATTAAGTTTAAGATTTAAAATTTAGTTTTAAATTTTTTTTAAGATAAAGTGTAAAAAAGACACTATTAAATGTCGAAAGATTTTTACTCTTAAATGACGATATATGTTGGCACCGGTAAGCCTGACTTTTATGTTAGGAAAAATAAATTTTTATATGTAATAAAATTAAACATTAATTTTAAAATTTTAGAAGTAATAAATATGATATATATTAATTAAAAATTTAAAACTCGTATATAAAATAAAATTTATATACGATATAGTAATTTTAACAGTACCAATATGAACTAACAAAGAAGAGAAATTATATATGTATCATTTTCATTAGTTATTCACGAAACCAACCAATTAAAAATATTATATAACTAATTTTCACTTTATCTTTCTACTAAATGAATCTTAATGATTTACTTTAAATTAAACAAAAATTCACTTTATAAAAATAATAAAATAAAAAATAATTAAATAATATATTTAATTAATTGATATTATAAATAAGGTAACGAAAATAACCGTAATATATTTTTCAAATAAAGAGATTCAAGTTTACACCAACCCATTCTCAACTTCCCTGTATGCCATTCCTGACACATGTGTGGAACCTTACACAAACACAATATGAGATCTTTTTCACATTTTAATGAGGTGAGTTTGAGCGATGTCATGAATTCAAACACTAGCTTTTGTGCATATGAGGCGCTCTTAACCCAAGCAAAGAAAAATAGGTTTTTGTGCATATGTTATAACAAAAGAAACTTTCTTCAGCTTTATTGTTCTTTTTTCTTATTCCTCTACCCCTTCTTGGAATCTATGGCAGAAACCTTGGCAACATATAGATGATGAACAACACATTAATCAACAGTCATTTAACTTGAATGACGTAGGTGAAGCCTCAAACAACCAGTAAACCAATTGCTACCAACCGAACAACAGTCGCCACCTTCCACTCAGATGTACATCAGCAGCAATGCATCAACTGTCAATTACAGAAACATAATAGGAAGTTAAATAGACATATCGGTGTCCGAAATGTATAACCCAAATCCAGAAATGTAACACCTGATCCTGAGTTAGGGAAAAAAATAATAAAAGAAAAAAGTGTAGTTGTGGGGCTTCAAACCCACGACCCCTAACCTGTCTACCATGCGGCCTAACCATCTGAGCTAGATAGCTCTTATGTTAGGTTATTCCGAACCTTACCTTTAGCACGTTAATGTCCTGGTTAAAGATAATAATAATAGATTCGAATAACCTGTTGGTTCATGTTAGAACCATTTGAGATCAAATATCCCATCTCTATTCGAAATAAATTCTCTCCCTCACCACACTCCGGCCGCCGCCTAACTCATCCACCGCCGCGCCGTGCCGTGCACCGCAACCACCGGAGTGCTCGCCGTCGCACCCTGAGCCGAACCTCTCACCCGACGCGCGCGCCCGCCGTCGTCTCCGCCACGAATCGAGGCTGGAAGTTTCACCGGAGGTTAGGGTTAAGCCCCTTTCTTTTTCGCTTGATTCCGGCCACCGCAAACGTCTATCCGGCGCGTCGACCGCTCCCCCTTGCTCGGCGTTCTCGGGCGAGCAAAACCCCTCCCCAACCGCTGCCGTTCGCCGCCGTTTGAGTCATCACCGGAGAACCGCGATAATTTCAGTTCAAGGTGAGTTTATCACCGTTTAAAGTTGTTTCTGGATTAATCTTGGGCAAAAATGTGTTTTGGGGTTGTTTCCGGTATATTTCCGAGCCTGGAGAGGTGTTTCCGGCCGTTTTAGGTCGCGCGTGGGCTCCACACGCTGTCACGGGCGATTTCCGACCACCGTGGACGGCTGCCGGGAGCTGGCCGGTCTAAACCGGTCAATCCGAGTCAAACCGAACCGGTCCAGCCCGAACCGAACCGGTCCAACCCGAACCGAACCGACCCGTTGACCAGACCCGACCCGTTGACTGACCCATTGAACCGACCCGACCCGTTGACCAATGACGTCAACGTTGACTGCTGACGTGGCAGCTGACGTCAGCGTTGACTTTGACCAAAAAGTCAAAATTTTCAAAAACCCTTATTTTATGTTTTTCGACGTCCTGAGTCCATCCGTGAAGTCTGTTTTTTGAAATTCAATCCCGAAAGCCTCCAAATTGGACTTTAAAGTCTTGAGTCAAACTTTTCTTCTAAGTTAAGTTAAGTTCAGAGTTTTAATCTGGGTCTGACATCGATACCTGTCTACTTGTAGGATCTCATAGTCCTCCCGATCGAGTACCGACCCAGCCTGGTTCCTCCCGGTTCGACCCGACTCGTGATCCGATCGTGACTCGTATGTTTTCTCATCTCTAGTGAATAAATCTAGTATCTAGATTCCTGTATTGATATAAAACCTTATCGTGTACCTATAGGGTCCAGTACTGCTGCAGAGCGAGGCTCAGCCGCCCAGTAGACCACCTGTGTGCTTCTACTCTTTTGAGGTGTGTTCCCTTACGTGCTATATATTGTATATCATTGTTTTTCTGTTTTTACAAACCAAGCATGTATACTTGACTATTTCTGGACTTTACCTTGACACACATGATGAACTTGATCACATTCTGTTTTGCTATATGCCTGATATATTATACATGACATGTCCTGATTTAGCATTACATGATATCTGGATAAATACTGTCACTGCCATCATTATACCTGTTATTACTGCATGCCTGTCACTTTAGGTTTGGGGATGATGAGTAATGCCTGTTATTCGGTTCAGCCTTGATCCAGCTGGTAATTCCGTCCTGTTTACGGTTCCTAGCTACGGTTAGGGTAATTCCGTCCTGATATCGGTTCCCGTGTTATAGCCAGGGTAATTCCGTCCTGTTTACGGTACCTTCGCCCCTTTGGGCTTAGGTTAATGCCTGTACTAGATACTGTTTTGGGGAATCGTATCCTGGAGATCGGTTGGGGGTAGAATATCATGCCATGCATCTCATGCATTGTTTTTCTGATATCATTGTATATTGTTTTACCTGTGATTTATTTATGCACTGCTGGAACACACTGGGCTCCATAGCTCATTCTTGTTTTCTTCCCCCTTTCAGATAACCGTAGATAGGCATCCCGGATTTCGGCACTCGGAGGATCTACACCTCCCAGACTATCTTTTGATGTAACGTTTATATTTCCCGGGTTTTTAATCATGGTGACATGTGCCTATTTCGCCACTGTTATGCCTATATTTTGTTACAGGATGATTTTAACCCATTACGTTTTATTACGATGATATGGATTGTTTTACGAGCAATATTTTGAACGCATATTACTTTCGAGATTTACAGTTACTATGATTATATGGATTTGTTGAAACCATGATTTTGATAGAATTGTCGTCTTTACAGGATATCTTGATTTTTGGTTAAACTTGTATTTGTTTTATGTTCATTTGGAAAAAAAAATGTAACTACTTTAGGTCGAACTTTCCGCATAGGCCGGTCTAGGGGGTTACAAGAAAAATCAACACCCATGTCTCATAAAAATGCATGTCAGAAGAGTTGTTCAAGTTCTATAGGGTACGAATACAGTAGAGAGCAGATCGAGATAAAAATAATCAGTAACGATGGTGGAGAAAAGAACTCGCAAAGTGATGGGATCGAATATTTTCAACTGAATATCAAAGGTGTAAATATCACTTATGAAGTTAGAAAGAAAGTAATAATCAATAAAACTAAGAATTTTAACATTATCGATTTTAACATGGTTCCAACTTCTCAACTAAGATGTACATTCACCGTCTTGGTATTTACACTAAATTTTTTTCAATTCATTACCAGATGTGTCTTGACCAGTAGATTATACGGTGAACCCTGTTCACTACGTCATCCATGGTCTAAGTAATCAGGATCGTCGATCTTTAAATAACCACCTAATAACTACCCATCCACTAAGTCCATGTAGGAAAGAGGTGATGATTCACTTGGAAAAAAATTAAGATCAACGGTCATGATTACTTGAGACCATGGATGACGTGGTGAACAAAGTTCACTGTATAATTTTTTCCTAACCAGGGGTGATAATGAGCCAAGTCCGAATTCGGCCAGGCTCAACTCAGCTCGGAAATAAGTATATCTGGGTTTGGTTTAATTCTAGGTTCGCCGAGTTCGGAATTGTAGGTTCGAGCTCGGCTCAAAAATAATGTTATTGAGTTCGACTCGAAAAAATATTATTGGGTTTGGCTCAAGCTCAAGCTCGTCATGCTCGGCTCGAAATAGATAATTTTCTATATTATTGTGTTTTATTATTTATTTATAATTTATTTTTTATTTATTATTTATAGTTTTATAAATTTGTTTTAGTTGAAAATACTCAATTTATTTTATTTAATTTATTTTTAGTGAATTTACTCTCAATTATTTTATTATTTTTTGCTAAATAAATTATTTTTATGTATATATATATATATATATGTTTATATATAATTATTCTGAGCATGTTCACGAGCTTTTCGAACCGAATTGAGTAAATTCAGCTCGACTTATTTAGATCCCAAACCCGACTTAAACTCACTCAAACTGAATTTTAATCGAGCTTTCAGTGAACTAAACTCGAATTACTCACGAGTCGTACAGGTTCATCGTCAACCCTAGTGTTAACATATTTCAGCGTGTGGGAAGCCTAAAACTGTAAAGATCCACACAAACTCTTGCTATATTAATCTCTTCGTTCAGGAAGAAGGATGAGAATGAGATTTTTGGAGTTTAGTAAAAAAAATTATTGACTTATTTCGAATTAATACTTAATTCATAGAATACATAGATTTTACAGATTAAAATTATTATTATATTAGATCACTTCACCATCTTTATTACTATACAATATGTAAGTTGATTATTTTGCAAAAATAAATAATTTGGTGATCAAATAGAAAATATATAACGGTGACTAATGGTGTAGTTTAACCTAAAATAAGGGATAAAATTTTAAATTTCAAAATAGTAAATGGATTAATAACGTAACTAGACCAAATAAAAATCTTGTCCTTATTTAATGTGAAAAATGGACATCTCTGTCACCATAACCACTACTAGGAATATAAAGTTATTCCGTCTGTCAGTTTCACACCACTGGTTCACCATCCATAGGAAAAAGAAGAGGAGGAGAATCAATGTTAATTCAGTGCCACTAGGAAGAAGAGAACAACAAAGATTCCCTGTGGATATTATAGGAAAGTAAAGATCTTTCCCATATTTCTTCCCAAAGAACAAGAGATTCAGAGATGGCAAGAAGGTACTGTTACAACGAGGTTCTGCCCTTGACAACCTTGGTTGGAGTCGAGGCGGCAAATGTAGGGGTAAACATTCTATTCAAAGAAGCAACTTCAAAGGGGATGAGCCACTACATCTTCATCACTTATTCTTATACTCTTGGAGCCCTTCTCCTTCTCCCTATGCTTTTCTTCTTTCCCAGGTCATCTTTTTTTCTTATTTTCATCCAGTTTTCACCTATGTATTATCTCCCCCATACTAATAAAAATTGGATTTTGTTTTTTCTAATGCAGCAGAGCAGTTCTTCACCCTTTAAAATTCCACCTTGGAGCTAAAATTTTCCTTCTTGGGCTTATTGGGTATTCAGCTACTCTCAATTTCCTCTTCTATGTGTTCATATATGCATTTTTGTGTTTCTTTAAAGGATTTGAAGATCTAAGATTGTGTGTGTTTTCACTGGGAACAGGTTTTCAGCTCAAGCATTTGCTTATAAGGGTATAAATTATAGCTCCCCAACTCTTGCTTCTGTAATCGGAAATCTCTCACCAGCTTTTACTTTCACACTTGCTGTTATTTTCAGGTTTCTTCCTTCTTCCTAATCCTAAAACCAGTTCCAGTTGTAATATTGGGTTTGGTTTTTGTAAACATCTTTCTTCTTGTTTCTACCTTTGATTTGATATTAATATTATAACTAACAAGGCTGGAAAAACTAGCCTTGAGAAGCTCAAGCAGTCAAGCTAAAATCATGGGGACCATAGCATCAATTTCTGGTGCATTGCTAGTTGTTCTTTACAAAGGCCCCAGAGTTTTCTCCTCTTCTGGTTTACTTGAATGGCTCCTGGAAGCTTCAGACCAGAATTGGGTCACTGGTGGAATCCTACTTCTTGTTTCCCGGATTTTATTTTCAATCTGGAACATTGCTCAGGTAAATCATACATTTCAATGTGACACCCCTGGATCCTCTACCATGCTGATAACTTTCGGATTTTTCGGAAACTTCCCAGACCAAAGTTATGGAGATTTACCCGGCTGTGCTGATTGTTTCATTCTTTTACAACTTATCTGCAACAATTATAGCCATACCGGTTTCCTTAATGGCAGAACCTGAGTTGAGTTCTTGGATGCTGAGGCCTAGTGTTGTTGTTATTGCAGTCCTATACTCGGTAAGAACTTAATGATCAACTTTTAGAAAGGCGAACATATCCGTATTAGACACATACTCGTATCCCGACACTTAACACCAACTCGGGTAATAAAGATTACCAGTATTTTGTTGAGATTTTGTATTTTATGTAGGGTGTCTTCCAATCGTACAGCTCGCTTGTGGACACATGGGGACTTCATTTGAAAGGGCCTGTCTATGTTGCAATTTTCAGTCCACTCTCCATAGTCATTGCTGCTTTTATGAGTGCTATTTTTCTTGGTGATTCTCTGCATCTGGGAAGGTACTAAAAAACTATATTTTCATATTTTCTATGTTATTGGAGTCATAATTTTGGAAGCTATATATATGACTATTCAACCTTAATTTTGCAGTGTTATTGGAGCCATTATCATCTCAATAGGATTTTATGCTGTAATATGGGGAAAAGCAAATGAACTGGAAAGCACTTCTAGTGGTATGGTTCCTCTGTTGAAAGAGGAAGACAGTACAGAACATCCTCAAAGTTTGGATCAAATTAGTCCTTAACAGAACATATTGTCACGGACCTCCAGTTTTAGTTCGAGGCATTTACGCATATTACTGTCCAAGAGTCTAGTCCCGTAACAATATTGTCACGGACTGCTAGTTTTAGTTCGAGTAATATTAAGCTCGACTCGACTCGTTAAGATTTCAAGTTGAGTTCGAGCTTGAGTAATTTTAAACGAGCCTGAAATATCTGAACTCGGCTCGGCTCGTTAAAAACTCGAGTATAGTTCGAGCTTTTTTCAAGCCTAATCGAGCCAAGTATTAACCGAACTTTGACCGTGTTAAACTCGAGGAACTCTTATCTCTCACGTCTCATTTAAAGTCTAATGGAGAAAAAACTTTGATACAAGTTGTATAAACTCAAACTTATTAATTTTAGGTTTTAATATATTAATTTAGGTTTTAAGATTTATCTTTAAGGTTTAGATTTTAGGGTTTTAAGTTTAGAAATTTATATTTTATATTATAAAAAAAATAGTATATTTACGTTTTCGAGTAGCTCGTGAGCTTTTCGAGTCGAGTATCATGTAGCTCGGCTCGACTCGTTAAGATCTCGAGCTGAGTTCGAGCTTGAGTCGAATCCAATCAAGTCGAGTTTTGACCGAACTTTGACCGAGTCGAACTCGAATAGCTCACAGCCTGTCTCTTTTCATTTGCACCCCTAACGATATGTATTTTTTTTAATTAAAAATATATCAAACAATCCAAGTTTTGGGGTTATCAATTTGCTTATTGTGATAGTAGTTTGGACTTGCATTGAATGGTGGGTTGATGGATTGTCTTCTTGGACCCTAATTGGATCATAAATACAGTCCCCTGCCACAACCATTTCTTACACAAGTCCACTAAATCCAGAACCCTCTAAACATTCTTTGATCTTTTAAAATCCCACATACTTCCTTGATTTCTTTGTCATTTGATTGTTTAGTTGTTCTGAATCTTACTTTTTTGAAAAATGGCATTTTGGGGTTTCAAATTTGGGTAGGGTTTTAAGAAGGTTACTAGAATAATCATGATGAAGGAAGATGGAATTTGTGAAAAGATTGAATTTTTGGAAGAAACTAAGATTTCAAGATATGAGATTGAAGTAGGGATGGCAACGGTTCTGATCGTGACGTTTTTTTGGTCGTTTTGTACGTTCTTAATATATATTTTTATCCGATCTAATCCAACCTAAAATAATAAAATTTATAATCCGATCTTGATACATTAATAGAAAAACGATTAAATATGACTTGACCCGGAAAAATTTAATAAAAAATACTAAATATTATATATAAAAATATATAAATATATCAAGTCATATTGAAGATTTTTCTCTTAAATCGAATCCAGACCTGACCCGACATGACTTTATTTTTTATAATAATTCATCTGATCTGAATTCGAATTCGATTTAAAAAAAAAACTCACACTTATCAAATTAAGTCAAGTCAAAATTAGATGGGGTAGGTCAAAATCGTCATTCCAAGATTAAAAGAGTTCTCATTCCTTCTGTGAAGTTCTATGATTTAAAGTCCAAAATAGGTTGAAGTCCTCGCTAGACTAATGAGGGACTAATGGCTATTGAGCAGGAGATGGGATTCAGCCCAAATTGTCCTCACCAGGCCCAGACTCCAGCCGTACCTGGCTAGTGGCTGGGTACGGCATGGGTGAGGAATAGGATCCAGTTTAAGAGTTCAGTCGGATTTGGGCTTACGTTGAATTATTAGTTTAATTAAAATAACTCTTTATCTATTATTTTAATTACATCATTATTAAGCTCTTAATTGAATGATAATTCAATAAAAAATATTAAATTTCCCTTTATTCACATTTTGTTACAAAAAATCTGACATGTTTAACGAATCGTGTTTTAAAAATAAATTGTTGGTCTGGTTAAGTAATGTCTGCATAAAATCAACATTTTCCCCTCTTGAATTTAATATGAACCCTAGAGTATGAGAAAAATAAATAAATATTAAACCTAGAGGATTAAAAACAAAGGAAAACTACGTTAGCATTCGGACAAGATGAACAAAGAGCATGTTTCTCAACCAAGGGTTGTACGGTTCTTGGAGGATCATAGGTAGTCAAAAATGGAGTTAGAGATAAAATTTTATAAGAAATTAAATTACTTTATGTTAATATTAAGTATTTTTTTAATAGTTTTAAAGTGATTATAAAAAAATATTTATAATTTTAAAATTAAATGAGATAAAAATTTTATTTTATTAATATTTAAATTTGATTTAAAGGTTCGAGAACCCTCAAACTTTTGAAAAAAAACAATTAAAGTCTTAATTTTTTCTCACCAAATTAAGTTTTTAAATCAAAAAAATTAATCAATTAAACTCTTTAAATAATTTTGATCATTAAATTTTAATAATTTTTAGATATGATGATGCAATGCATTGTGTTACAGTGTTTTCACTTGACATTTTTAGAAACTTTTTTATTTTACTAAAAAATATATTTTTTAAAAAATAAAATAATTTAATATGATAGAACTATAATGTATTATATTCCAGTAATATCTAAAAAAAATATCAAGATTTGAAGATTAAAAATGACTAAAATTTTGATTAATTAAATTTGTTGATTTAAAAATTTAATCAACTAAAAAAAATATTTTTTTAAAAATAAAAATTTATGCTACAGGCTCGGCTCGACTCAAAAAAAAAGTGCCTAATTTATTTTAGTAGATTTCTCATATTTTATTTTATTGTTTTTCTTTTGCTAAAGAGATTATTTTTAGTATATATATAACATATACATAATATAATTATTTCGAGCCTGTTCACGAGCTTTTCGAGTCGAGCTTTAATCGATTCGTCTCGAGTCAAACCCGAGTCCGAGTTGAACTCACTCAAGTCGTGTAACGACCTGGATTTTACAGGTCAACCTCGGGAGTTGACTCGGGCCATGGACCGTCAAGTCGGGTCTCGTATTTGAGTTAGTGGAGCCACGTTGGGCCTCGGTTTTGTCTTATTGGGCTAGAGTTTGGGCTTATGTTGGTGGATGAAGAGGCCTCAAAAGGGTATTTGGATAAATTACCCACTTTGAAGACAAAAGGGGAGGAGGAAAAAAAAAGGAGGTTTGGTTTTTATTTTTTTCTTCTCTCATCTCTCTCATCTTCTTCATCTTGAAGAAAAAAAATAAAAACTTGTTGTTGAGAAGGAATCTCGTTTTGGCCCTTAAGGAAGAGTTGTTCAGCAGCTTGTGATCTTTGATTCAAGGTGTATATCCTTTGGGTTGGTTGAGGAAGAGGTTTGAAGTGCATAGACGAGGTTTGTAGGTTGGAGAAGTTTGAAGGAAGCTTAAATCCGGATTTGTAGCTTGAGGTCAGTACATTTCTGACTCTTACATCTCATATGCTTTATAAATTTGTGTCTTACTTGATTTTGGTTAGTGAATGCTTGTTGGGATGGTTTAAAACCCTAAAAATGATGAAATTCGTATTAGGGATTAAACGGATGTAAAAATAGTAGCAAATCATCTTATATGCTTCATTAATCATGTAAAATCAATTTGAAAATCAATTACGTGGATTGGGGGAGGTTTCTTAGAGTTTTACAACTTTAGAAGTTGTAATACCCAAATTTCGTCTGGGTTCGAATATAAAATAAGGTCACAAGTAAATATTAAAAATAAATAATAAATAAAATAAAATAAAATAAAAATAAATAAATAAAATGAAATTCAAAAAATAAACAAAAAAATAAAAATATATAAAAAAAGAGGATAACCGAACGGATAAGATATAATGGGATGTTGGTTACCATAGATAAGGGGAGTTGAAGAAAAAGCAGGAGGTTTCGGTTTTCAGGGGTTGGGTCGGTTTCCAGAGGGTAAAATAAAAAAACAAATTGGAGCAGTGTGCAAGGGGGGGGCATTCGGCAACTTTGTTCTTGGTGGCTATTTTTTACAATCAAAAAAACAGTGGGGGGAGGCATTTGACAGAGAACAAGGAGAAAAGAAAAAGGGTTTTGGCCATGACAGTGTAATGATTACACAATGATGGAGCAATGATTAAAAAATAATAATTGAGTGATGATGAGGCAATGATGCAAATGATGATTGGAGAATGATGGCAACAATCATGGTTACAACAATGATGGAATGACAATACGCAATGATTGTGAAGTGATGATGAGTAATGATGGATTATGGAAGTAATGATTACACAATGATGGAGGCAATGACTAGAAAATGATGGTTTGAATTTATTTTTGTTCGTTTGAATTTTAAATCATATAGAATATTTGTTTAGGAAATCACTTAATTTCACTTAGATTAATTAAATTAGAGCCTCTTTAAGATTAGTCACTTTAATTAAATAATTAATTAAATAGGGAGACAATTGTAGTAACGATGACGTTCTAATCTTATACCTTGGATACACTAAGTGGTCAGTATTATGAAATGACATTATGTTGGCCAAGAGTGTACTTCGGTATCGTATTCGGCGCGTCATCGAAACGTAGAAAATGATAAATAATTTAAGGTTAGAATTTCATAATTTAATTAATTAGGTAAAGATTAGTAGCACTAATAGAATTATTAATTTTGTTTGGTGTCCAAATGTTAGTATCCGTGCATTCGGATGTTATCATAATACACCCGGTGAAATTAATAATTTAATAAGATTTAAATATTTAAATTGATGGAGCCTTTTTAGGTTAGAACTTAAAATCGACAAGATAATAATTGATCATGTATTTTAAAACCTTTTGGGGCAGAACTTATATTTCTTTAAATACGAGTTAAGGTTTTCTATCTAGAGGACGTCTTATGTTTTCTCGTTAAGAAAATTTTGAAAATAACAAATAAAGTCGAGTTACATGGTGTCATTTTATCATATAAAATAGTTACAAAAGAAAAGGATCATAAGTTTAGAGAGAGGGTGAAAATATAAAATTTAGAAATTTTGAGGGTTAAATTAGAGATAAAATCAAAAATAAAATGATTATTTAGTGATTATATAGTTAATTTATCCTTTTATTATTGTGTTAAATCAAAAATAAAATGTTTAGTTCAAATATTTTATGAGTAATATTCTATTAGAATTAATCTGATATAATATAATAATTTTAAGGACTAAAATTATTATTAAACCATGGCATGTCACATCTTTGTTAAATATTTAACAGTTGATGACCAAAATAATAATGAAATAAAACGTTAACAATGATTTTGATTAAAAAATTAGTTTGATGACCAACCCAAAAAATGAATAATAGTTGAATGACCATTCGTGTAATTTTCCTTATAGAAAATAATTTAATTGAAATTTTATTTTAAATATTCATTAATTATATATTGAGTCCTTGTGATCTTTAATCTTTATTAATTAGTTTAATGGTGTTCAACAATGTTCATCGTTAGTGGTGTTCAGCAATGTTCGACGCACATTATAGACTTATCCTTTTTAAAATCATTTTTTGACAACAATACTAAACACCTATAAACAATGCTAAACTAAAATTTAAAAATTATAATAAAATTCAGTTAATTAAAAAAAATACCGAATCAATAAAAATTAAATTAATTATTTTAACAAATATTAAATTAATAAATTACTAAAAATTTTGATTATTTTAATTTTATTAAATTTAATTTCATCGATGACGAAATTAACTGATCTTAAGATCCCTTATTTAATGGTCACTTTTCAATGTCGATGTAGCAGATGAGATCGAGGCTGTAACGATCGAGCATGTGGGCGGCTCGCCTGCTAAGTAGGCTGGCAACTTCTAGGTTGTCTGCTTGAATGATAACCTAAAACTACCAGGGCCCACGCCACGCCAGATTTCAGTATAAAAAAGCTGACCTGGTTTTAAATTTTGTATTTATAAAATATATTAAAAAATACATTTCAAATTTTAAAACTATGTATTTAGTTTTCATCAGAGAAATTTAAAATAAAAAATTAAAGTTATAAAATTTAGACCACCAAAAATAAAAATAAACAAACTTATTAGTATGACAGAGTTTAATATGAAAAATAATGTTTAAGTATATTATAAATATATAATTTTAAAGGATGAGTCTACCACGTGCGTCGAACACTGCTGAACATCACTAGTGATGAACATTGTTGAACACTATTAAATTGATTAATATAAATTAAAAATCTCAAGGACTCAACAAACAATTAAAAATTATTTAAAATAAAATTTTAATTAAATTATTTTAGATAGGAAAAACTATACAAATGATCATCCAATTATTATTTTTTTCTGTTTTAATCATCCAACTAAATTTTTTATCAAAATCGTTACTAATATTTTATTTTATTTTTGTTTTGGTCATTGATCACTAAATATTTAACGAAAATTATAACATGACATTATTTAATAATAATTTGAGTCCCTAAAATTATTATATTATATCTATTTAATCTTAATAAAATTATAACTCATCAAATATTTTGATTAAATCCCAAAATTTTCATTTTTTTCTTTCAATGTAACAAGTAATATTATTCTCTTTGTTGTATTTTCCTCAATAAACAAACAAAGATCCACAAGAGTTACCATCAACTCATGAAGTTCTAAATCAATTCTTGTTTTTTTATAAGTATTTATAAATTGTTTTTTATTTTTATTTTTTTTAAGATACAATGTCAATTTAAGCATTATTTCAATCTATATATACGAAGCAAAAAAATAACAAAAACTAAACAATAAGTCTTTTACTGTAATTTTTTTTAAGATTAAAGAATCAAGATAATTATTTTTATAATATCACTTAATAGTAAAAAAATAATCATTAAAAATAAAAAAAATATATATGAACCAATAATATATGTATCGACTTCTTGATAATCGAATTAAAATAAATGGTTAATCGAACTGAAAAATCAATGGTAAAAGTAGCACTAAGATTTCCTATAACAATGTTATGAACCGTTGCAATATGAACAAGAATATACAATTTGGGTTTTCTACAACCATTACAAATACTCCATGGTATATGTATTTTTAGTTTTTACAAGAAAAAGTACAAGTATAAAAATCTAATCAAACCGTAGTCTATGAATTGGGTTTCCTTGCCCTAACATATTAAATAATAACTTTAGAATAAAACACTAAAAATGTCGATTTTCAATTATTTTTTTTATTATATATATAAATTAGAGTAATGTTTGAAGTGACGTAGTTTTTAAAAAATGATAAAAAAATTAATTTATAAATATTTATAATTAAATAAGAATTGATCCAAAATTTGATGAGTTATGGTAAGTGTTATAGATCTTTGTTTGGTTCTTAAGAAAAGTGGAAGAAAAAAAAAAGAGAAGAACATCATTTGTTGTAGAGAAAAAATAATAGATAATTTAAGGTTTAGATTAAATATTTGATAAATTATTTTTTATTAAGATTAAATTGATATAACATAACAATTTTAAAGATTAAATTTTTTATTAAACCATGTCATGCTATAATTTTCGTTAAATTAACTATCGATGAATAAAACGGTAACGAAATAAAATATTAGTATCAATTTTGATGAAAAATTTAATTGTGTGACCGAAATAGAAAACAAGATAATAGTTGAGTGATCACCCGTGCAATTTTTTCTATGAAAAATAATTTAATTAAAATTTTATTTTAAATAATTATTAATTATATGTTGAGTCCTTAAAATTTTTTATTCTTTATAAATCAATTTAATAATGTTCGACAATGTTCAGCGTTAGTGGTGTTCAGCGATGTTCGTCGCCCGTTGTAGAATTTTCCAATTTTAAATGATACATTTATTAATATATTAACATTTTCATAAAAATATAATAATTTTTTTTAAAAAAAGTAACCTTTTTATCCTCAATTTTATCAGTTTAGTCATTTTAGCCCCCAACTTTTATTACGTCTTTTTTCGGCTTCTAAACTTTTATTTATTTGTTTTAAATTGACCCAAATATAATGAAATAATAATGAGCCGTAAAACTATGTTCATTATTTTTGTTTAAATTTTTTCGGCTTCTCGACTATAATGCGTCTGCAAAACAACATCCCAGACCTACACTGAATAAAGACACATAGAATTTTTTTTATTTTTTAAATATTTTAATTATATATAGAGTGTTTAAAAATATATGATCCGACTCGACTATTCGAATCTAAATAATTGAGTATTTATCCAAAAAAAAATTCTGTATCGGATTTGGGTCATAAAATTAAAAATTTTTGGAGACTCAGTTCTTATATATATTTTAATTTTTTTTATTTTAAATATAATTATTATTTAAATACAATATCCTTATATTCATTATATTAATTTTTAAATTTTGAACTCTCAAATTTTATTTTTTAAAAAACTAAGCAGTCATCGTAAAAATTAAAATTAAAATTTATTATAAAATAATAAATTTAATTTTACAAGTCGACGAAATTTAAAATTTACGTGTTTAAATATGTATTATTTTATTAAAATAAATTAAACTAATTAAAAAGTTAAAATATTAAATGATAAGCTTATTTTATAAATTTTACATCTTTTCTTTTGCTTCTTCTTCTTATTTATATATTAAAATAAATTAAATTAATTAAAAATATTTAATAATAAGCTTATTTTTTAAATTCAAGTAAAACAAATTTACTTTCACTTATATATTTTAACACTAAAACAAAAACTATTTTATGATATAAAAATATAATAAATTATAATTTAATTTTTTTATTAGGGCTAAATTAAAAAAATAAATTGTATGAGTAAAATATTTTTACAAGCTCACATAGAAGTGTATTTGATTCGGTTTAATTTAATAAACTATTCTAATAATTATCAACTTTCGATTTGGTTAAATTCCTTTTTTGTTTTTCTCATATTAACATTAATTTCTAAAATTTTATATTTATTTTATCAAAATAAATTTATTTAATAACTTTCAAACATTAAAAAAATAAAGTTTTAAGATATTTTTCAGAGAGATTTATTGAAAACTTATATTATAAATAAAAAAAATAATTAGAAAAGAATCTACAATATTTTAAGTATGAAGTATATATTTGTATATTATAAAAATAATTAAAAATTAATTAAAAAATTTAATTCGATCTATAAAAAATAATTATAAAAATAATAGCGATCACACAAGTCCAAAAAAGAAAGGACTCAAAAATATAGAAATTAAATTAAATATTTATAATATATATATAATAATGTGTATATATGTAAAAATGTCTAAAGTTTAAAACATGAAAAAAGAATGTCAATTTTTTAATAAAAAATTGAAAATATTTAATTTTTAGATATTTAATAATTTTTTGTCTCAAGTGAAATAATTTAATAGTAATATTATTTTTTTATTAAGATATATTTTAATAAAAAAATAAAAAGTAGAGGTCTACATTCGGTTAATTTAATTACTCGTGTTTCCTATAAATATAAATCTTTTGTTGCTCCGAAATATTCTTGCTTACTTTTCTTTCATGTACGTTCAATTCCAAACCATATGATTGTCTTGTCTTTGCAAGGAGAAAAACATGAAAGGAAAAGAAAACGTGATTCACATAGAAATAAAAAGTAGAGGTCTACATTCGGTTAATTTAATTATTGGTCGAATTGAATTAGTTATAATTGAATTGATAAAAAATTTTAAAATTTTAATCGTTAACCGAATCGAATTAACCCAACATAAATTATTTTGATCAAAAATTGATAAAAATTTAATGATCATTTTATAATATATCAAAGATTTTAATGATATATATATTTTAATTTTTAAAAGTTTAATGACCAAAAATAAATATACAACATATATATGATTTAATATTTAAGATTTTTTGTTAATTCGATCGGCTAATTCGGTTAATTAACTAATTTTGAACTGAATTAATCGTTAACTGAACTTACTAAAAATTAACCAACCAAATTAACTGAAAAAATTGATTTGATCGGTTAATTTGGTTAAAATCGAATAACGCACGCCTCTAACTAAAAGCGGTTTGTGTAGATTAGATTGTACATTGTATTAAGTGAGGAATTAGTTAGATTAGTACTAGTTAAGTATCTTGATACTTTATTAATATTTATACTTAATGTGCTAATTATGAAAAATTTTATAACCGTTGCTTAATACTAAATATCATTTAATATTAAATTAATTAATAAAAATAAAATTTTTTAAAAGATTTAATATATAGTTATAAACTATTTAAAATAAAATTTTTATTAAATTATTATATATATTTTTAAATAATTGAATAAAATATTAATCTTAATCGGTTGTAAAAAATCTTAAACCTTCAACCCTAAAATCAAGCCTAAATTAAGTGTGTAATAATATGATAGTGTCTTGGATTCAATGAGCATCAAATTTTAGATTGATTTATTCGATCGATTTAATCAATAAAATTTAGATTATAATCAAGTTATTTATCCATTAAATAAAAATCTCATGTTGCTGCGAAAGATTCCTGCTTACTTTTCATTCATGTACGTTCAATTCCAAACCACAAGATTGTCTTCTTCTAGGAAGGAGAAAATATCAAAAGAAAACGTGTGATTCCCATAGAACCCAAAGGCGATTTGTGTACGAATTGGTAACCAAGAAAGCCTTAAAAAACGGGTGAAAATCGTTTGTCTCTTTTTCATGCTTCCATTCGTGTATAGTTACGGTTTAAAGAATTAAAAGATTATGTATTTTATAGGGTGTATGGTTTAGGATATAGGAATTAAGGATAAAGTTCAAAATCCAATTTTTTAAAAATTTTCGACCGGAAATATCGATGAAGACATGATTAAGAGACAGACGATTTTTGTCCCGACTAGTAGCAGCCCAGGGACCAGGAGCATACATACAGTAGTACTATTTTGAATTCATATTTTTTAAAACGTTTATATCGAGTTGTAATAAAAAT
This sequence comes from Abelmoschus esculentus, assembly GCA_035048815.1. Classification (NCBI taxonomy): domain Eukaryota; kingdom Viridiplantae; phylum Streptophyta; class Magnoliopsida; order Malvales; family Malvaceae; genus Abelmoschus; species Abelmoschus esculentus. Next base: position 19,135,860 of record JAUCBN010000005.1, read on the forward strand.
ATTCAAGGTAATTTCCAAACAATTGTAAGCATCGACCTGTCTTGGCTAATTATCCAATGCTTATCGCTTGTTGTTGTTTAAACCTTCGGCTGCTCAATTTCATCTATAAATACAGACATTTTCATGCCAATAGTTCTTACAACAAAGATCTTTACTACAAACACAAGAAGCAACTTAGGCTCTTTCGGAGAAAAAAATGGCAGTCAAAAGGACACTTTTCAGTAACATACTGCGTCGTTTCGTGCATGAAGATTTTCATGAAGCTGTCTCTTCCATGACGATAACCGATGCTGTTCTATTCCTCGTAAGACATTATATTACATCCCTTATTATTATTTCTTTCCTGTTACATGTTGCTACTTAGTTGTCTGATTTAAAACTTTAAACCACTGCTTAACAGATTGTGCATTCAGTGGATAAACTGGGAATATGGCACCGGCTACCGGTTTTGTTGGGATTATTGTATCTGGCTATTCGTCGACATCTTCACCAGCAGTACAATCTGATGAATGTCGGAACGTCGCCGTCTGGAGTTCGATTTAATGCAGGGGATTATCCCTACAGAACAGCTGATGGAAGTTACAATGATCCCTTCAATGAGGGAGCTGGCAGCCAAGGGAGTTTCTTTGGCAGGAACATTATGCCTGTTGATCAAAAAGAGAAGGTATACACAAGATTAACCGGCTCGGGTTGGTCCGGATTAGTGAATAATTAAGCGAGTCTCCACACAAATATTGGATATAGATAAAAAATGAATAATTACAACAATGCTATTTTGTAGTTAATGAAGCCAGATCCCATGGTTGTGGCTACAAAACTATTGGCACGGACTCAATACAAAGACACAGGCAAGCAATTCAACATGATTGCAGCTTCCTGGATCCAGTTTATGATCCACGATTGGATCGATCATATGGAGAACACCAACCAGCAGGTTGAGTTGATTGCACCGAAGGAAGTAGCAGACAAATGTCCACTCAGCTCTTTCAAGTTCTATCCCACAAAGGAGTTCCCAACTGGTTTCTACGATATCAAAACCGGCACCAAGAACATTCGTACGCCTTGGTGGTAAGAGTTAAGACCGTTTTATTAATGTATGATTCTCCATTGTCCTTACTAGTTATATGCATGCATGATTTTCATATGAAATGGTGATTTCTGTAGGGATGGAAGTGTAATATACGGCAGCAATAAGGACAGGTTACGGAAAGTGAGAACATTTACAGATGGGAAGTTGAAGGTTTCAGAAGATGGCTTACTCCAACAAGATGAAGATGGGATCCCCATTTCTGGAGATGTTCGAAATAACTGGGCTGGCGTGTCTGTATTGCAGGCTCTATTCATTAAAGAACACAACGCTGTCTGTGATGCTCTTAAGGTATTCAGACAAATTCCATCTTTACAGGATAGATTTATATGTTGAGAATTTTACTAAACATTAGTCTTTGAAATATGATTTTAGAAGGAACACCCGGATTTGAACGACGAAGAGTTGTATCGATACGCGAGGCTGGTAACTTCGGCTGTGATTGCCAAAATCCATACCATTGATTGGACAGTGGAACTTCTCAAAACTGATACGCTGCTTGCTGGAATGCGAGCTAACTGGTAAACCCCTTTTCTTCTTCTCCTTTACTGTTCTCAAATATTATGATCTTATTGTTGGGATTTCAACTTCGCTGCCAAATCTGTCATAGGTATGGTTTATTGGGAAAGAAATTCAAGGACACATTCGGGCACGTAGGGGATGCCTCGTTTGGAGGTTTAGTTGGTCTGAGAAAGCCTGTTAACCATGGTGTTCCTTACTCTTTGACTGAGGAATTTACTAGCGTCTATCGGATGCACCAGCTTTTACCAGATTCCCTTCACCTAAGGAACATCAATGTCGCACCAGGACCAAACAAATCTCCACCATTGCTTGAGGAGTAAGCCTTACAAGACCTTGTTGTCATCAATAAAACAATGGCTCCAAACTAAATATTTTTGTACTCTACAAATGCAGGGTTCCTATGTCTGATCTGATAGGTCATAAAGGAGAAAAAACTTTATCACAAATTGGATTCACCAGACAATTTGTTTCAATGGGTCATCAGGCTTGTGGGGGATTGGAACTTTGGAACTATCCTGCATGGCTTCGAGATCTTGTACCACAAGATCTAGATGGCAAAGACAGGCCTGACCATGTGGATTTGGCAGCTCTTGAAAGTAAAAGCCTGTCTTGAACTGGAAATCTATGATCCATGAACTCATTAAACAAGCAAGTGGAACTTAACTCTAATTTTGTAATAAATGATGCAGTTTACAGGGACCGAGAGAGGAAAGTAGCAAGGTATAATCAATTCCGTCGTGCTTTGCTGTTGATACCAATCTCTAAATGGGAAGATCTGACTCAAGATGAGGAAGTCATTCAAGTTCTCAAGGAAGTTTATGGTGATGATGTTGAAGAACTGGACATAATGGTGGGTCTTATGGCAGAGAAGAAGATCAAAGGTTTTGCCATAAGTGAGACAGCTTTCATCATCTTCCTACTCATGGCATCTAGGTATACAAACCGTACTTTTATACTCGTAAACCTTATAATCTAAACCCATAAATCCTAAACTAACATAGATACTTTAAAATTAATAAACTTGAGTTTATACAACTTGTGCATAACATTTTTTTAGTGGAACTTTAAATGAGATGTGACAGATGACGAGTTATTCGAGTCTGATACGATCAAAGATTGGTCAATACTTGACTTGATTGGACTCGAATTAAGCTCAAACTCGACTTAAGTTCTTAACGAGCAGAGTGAAGCTCAGATTTCTCAAATTTGTTAAAAATTACTTAAGCTCGAACATGACTCAAAATCTTATCGAATTGAATCGAATTCCACACTACTTGAATTCGACTTGGCTCGTTTACGCCGAATATTTTTTTTTTTTGAGTGAAACTTGGTTCTCAAGAAATGTATACTCTAAATATTGCAGGAGGCTGGAAGCCGACAGGTTCTTCACCAGCGATTTCAATGAGGACACCTACACCAGGACGGGACTTGCATGGGTGAATACAACTGAAAGTTTGAAAGATGTGTTGGATCGTCATTACCCAGAAATTCCCAAGAACTGGATCAACTCGACCAGTGCTTTCTCGGTTTGGGACTCACCTCCAAACGCTCCCAATCCTATCCCTTTGTATCTTCGAATTCCATCCTGGAATTAGCTTGACATCAAACCTTGAATTTATTAACCTCCATTGTTATATTACAGTTATGAAGTTCCTGTAATATTTATGATCGATATTGATTACTATCGAACATAATAGCTTGCTTTATGTCTGTAAACGCAATAAGTTTAACATAACCGAATATGGTTGTGACATTGTTACTTTATGTTTTTTTTTTACAAATTATACTTGTACTTAGTTTTATTGAATAAATTGCAATACTTTTAACTTAAATAATATTTAATTAGTTTGTAAGTAAAATAAAAATCAAACTAGATTTTTTTTTATTTTTCCCAATAATAATAAAATACTAATTAAATATGAATTTATTTATTTTATGAAATTAATATTAAATTAATAATATATATTTATGATAGAATATAATTAAATGATTTAAAATTTGGATCTAAATAATTACTTTTAAATAATATTAATTTATTATAGAATGTAAATTATTTAAAAATAATCATTTTGATCTTAATTTAAATTTTAAATTATTCATATTTTATGTATAAATAATTTTTTAAAATTACAGTTATTAATTAAAGCATATAAAATTTAAATTATTTAAAAATAATTATTTGAATCCAAATTTTAAATCATTTAAAATATTAAATAAATATAATTTAAAATTTTACATTCTATCATACATAAGTATTATTATTTAATTTTAAAAATATTTAATATTAATTTTATAAAAGTAAATATAGTTACTTAATCAATTGTATCATTATCGAATAAAGTGAGGAAATTAAATCTAATTTAATGTTTAATTTTAATCATAATTAATTAAATATAATTTAATAACATCTTAGTTTTAAGTACATAATAGTAATATTTAAAAAATTAAAATATAATTCTTTTAAATTATGGCTCTTGGAGACAAATTGTTCTTATCACAATGACTCTCCGTAAATACATGTATAATAGAATAGAAGTATGGAGGATGGTACATAAGGTTATAAAATATAAAATTTAAAATCTAAATTTGTACTATATTTTATGTTACATTACGTATAACTTCTAAATTTTGTGGAGGATGGTGCATAAGGTTATAAAATATAAAATTTTAACTTTTAAATTTACATCATATTTTATGTTACGTTACCAAAATCAATTTTGATGTAAAATATTTACTAAAAAAATCTTAGTCAGGTATAATTATCAGAAATAACAATGAGTCCTTTTAAGAGCTTGTCGAAAAAGAGATTTTTGTATTGAGTCTCTATTTGCAATAGAAGTATGGGCAATCTCGCATGTTATTTTTTATAGTAGATTTGAGTTTTTTTTCAGCAATCTTCGAAAGTAACTCTCTCTCAGTAATAAAAAAATTTAATCAAAAAATAAAGACTATTCATAATCGATGTTATCATTTAAAAAATTAAAAAAAAAATCATAATCTCACAATGTATGTATGTACATTTATATTTACTTTTACTTCAAGATCTAAAAATTGTGTTGCACATATAATTACACAAGATAATTCTCATAATGAGAATGATCGTTTTTAGATTGAAAAAATTCCGTCTTCAATTGAAGATTTAATAAAATCGGAGTCAAGTTATAGGGTGCTTTGGCTTGTAAGCAAAACACCCTTTATTTCTTTATTTTGTATTATTATACTTATATTAATAAATAAATACAATCAGGTTACTATTCAAAAAATAATCTAAATATCCAAAAATATTGATTTATAGATTTTGTTAACCTGAACCGGTACTAATTTTTTTAACTATTTTTATTTTATTTTATTTTAATTAATGATGGTGTAATCAACTTTGACGTTAGTCGTTGTTGTTTTATAATTTATTTATTTATTTTTTAATTTTGTTTTAATTTTTTCTCAAATTTCTAAAAAAATTAATGTTTTAGTTAACTCTTTTTATACATCTTGTTGCGTTTATTTTTTGTTTGTTTGTTTTTATAACAAGTTTTTTCTTTATCTTATGATATATTTTTGTCTCAAGGGTGTAAACGAGTCGAGTCGAACTCGAGTAGTGCCAAACTCGGATCGACTCGTTAAAATTTCGAGTCAAGTTCAAGCTTGAGTAATTTTAAACGAGCCTAAAAAATCTGAGCTCGGCTCGACTCGTTTAGCACTCGAGTCGAGTTCGAGCTTTTTTCGAGCCTAATCGAACTAAGTATTAACCGATCTTTGACCATGTTAGACTTGAATAACTCTTATCTCTTACGTCTCATTTAAAGCCTAACCGAGAAAAAACTTTGATACACAAGTTGTGTAAACTCAAGCTTGTTAATTTTAGGTTTTAGTATGTTAATTTAGAGTGTAAGACTTATGTTTAGGGTTTAAATTTTAGGGTTTCAAAGTATATTTATATTTTCTAGTAGCTCGTGAGCTTTTCGAGTCGAGTATCATGTAGCTCGTGAACTTTTCGAGTCGAGTATCATGTAGTTCGTCTCGTCTCGTCAAGAACTCGAGCCGAGTCCAATTGAATAGAGTTTTGACCGAGCTTTGACCGAGTCGAGCTCGAGTAGCTAGCGATATCTCTCGTCTCATTTACAACCCTAGTCTCAAGGCACATTTTTTGTGGTCGTTTCGTGCTCGTATAGTGTTTCCTCGTGATGTTTATTTTTTATTTGTGTTTTTCAGTGGTCATTAATAATTTTACCATCTTATATAAATCATAATCAAATCAAAATAATCTATTTTAAAAACTTAGGCTAAAGTCATATTCAATTAATCTTAAAAATTGTTTTAGTTAATTATTAAATTCATATTATTCAATTCTCGATATTATATTGTATCAATTAAATTAAATAATTAAAATATTTTTATTTGAATAATAATTTTTTTCTTATTAAAATATGAAATATGATAAATTTAATAAAAAAATATTTTTGGAATTTTTAAGGATTAGTCAATTTTCTTAATTTGTATAATCATGTCATTTGAGAGTGACTAAAATGTGAATAATTCAAAAGTTGAGTAATAGTTGTTATACTTTACCCATTTTATTATGAAAAAATAAATATCAACGGAAACTTCTAACAGAATGTAATAGTATAGACTATCGAATACGAATTAAGAATTGGATAATCTTATCAATTATTATAAAAATATAATAATCAAAATAAATTTAACTTAAAAGTTCAATCATCATTTATGTAGTTTACTTTTATTTAAAAGAGAAAAAAATATTTTTTACCATTCAATTGATTTTTTTATTTAATAAAATAAAAAAAATACAAATAATTAAAAATTAAAGAAAAAAAACTATAACAAGAAATATACATTCTTGGAAATTGGAATACACGCTTAGATAACTTGAATCACTCTCTTAAAAAGTGGTTAAATTGATAGAATAAACAAATAAAAAGAATTATTTTTTGTTAAATTTTTTAAGTATAAATTTATTGAATGTATAAATATGAAAGTCTAAATGTATTATTACGACAACTTTTGTTAACGGAACAGGACCGACTTTGGGATAATAAAAATATTTGATCTCGACCCAACCTAGCGTGTATCAATACGATTTGATCGAGATTTTTACTTTAATTTTCGGTGATTAGGGCGGGGCTTAAAAATTATTAAATCGGGTCAGATTGGGTTTGGGTATTTGCTTGAAATTCTTTGTTATAATATATTTTTATTTATTTTTATATATTCTATTATATTTATAAAAAAACTATCATTATATATAAACATTTTTATGAGTTTTAAATAAGTTTTAATATATTCAATTCTGTCTGTCGATTATTTAAGTTTCTTCTTTTAAATATGTAATTTAACATATGAGTAATTTTAAATTTTATTTTTTTATATAAATTTAAGTTACTTAAAAACTATACTTTATGATTGTGATGAAGTATTAATCGAATCTAATTTTTATAGTCAATAATTTTTTTTATTTTTTTGAGTCAAGGTCAGATTTAAAAAATAATATATCAAAACGGGGCGAGTAAATTAATACTTTAACTCAGGGTGAAACGGAACCGGGTTTAGGAGTTAATAAATCAAGTCGGGGCCGGGGCGGTCAAAACCCCGCCCCGCCCCGTTGCAATCCCTATTGATATTTCTTGATTGGGGGCTATTTTGTATCTTTTCATAGTTGAGGAACTCAAAAAATGCGTCCTTTAATGAGGCACTATAGTTGTAGTTTATCCTTTATATAATAGATTTTCACTCTGAAATTGCCAAATTAGACTCCTCTCTTGTTGTCTAGTTCTGTGCGAAAATCACAAAAATCCCCATTTCCCCCTTCTCATCTGGCCTTTAGAACACCAAATCTAACCTGGGTGTCTTTCATTTCCCCTGTTCTTTCGAGAATTTTGAATCCTTTTCCCTTTCTTGGTCATAAAGTTCAAGTTTTCGTCATCTGGGTACTCTTAGATCTCCCATTCAAAATCTGGGTTCCTTTATTTCCCCCAAATTTTCAATGTCACAAGGCTTTTCGATCGAGCTTTACTTCGACCCAGCACTTGAAAACCAAGTCTTGAAAGCTTGGAATGTTTTGGCTCGTCGGCAAATCAGCACTCAGTTAATTGAGATTGAGTCCAGGCCTCACATTACCCTTTTCTCAAGCCCTTTTCTCGACCCTGCCAGGCTCGAATCTGTCGTAAAGTCATTTGTTTCAAAGCAGGAAGCTTTACCTCTATCTTTCTCCTCCATTGGGACTTTCCCAAATGAAAAAAATCTTCTTTTTCTTGCACCATCTCCAACAATGGCCCTTCTACAGTTCCAGGCTCAGTTATGTGAGGTTATTAAAAAGGAAGGGATTGAAATTGGAGAAGAGTTCAAAGCTGACGCTTGGATTCCCTATTGTGCTGTGGCTCAAGAAGTACCAAAAACAAGAATGGCGGAGGCATTTTGTGTGCTGAGAGAGTTGAAATTGCCTGTTTCTGGGTATGCAATGGATATTGGGTTGGTGGAGTTTTCACCTGTTCGTGAACATTTCTCATTTGGACTTGGAAATACAGTAGAGGCATGAGATCTGAAGGTCATTAATGGCAACGTTAGTTGATGCTTTTTTGTTGCAATTTCAAAATCTGCTTACATATGTCGTTAATGTAGGTTTTATAGTTTAATTATGAATGATGGATTTCCAATTGAACCTTTTTGTCTTATGATATTTTTTTTCTTGTTGAGCATATGTTTTAGCATTAAATAAGCAAGGTTCTCCATTGAATTGGGATAAAAAGGGATTTCCCTTGAACTTCTTGTCAATCTTTTATCTATGTCTATATGTTTAGATAACTTGACTTGTGAATATTGTAAGGAATTCCGTGACTGTAATGAGTTTTTAGTTGTTACTATGGCATAATCTTTTCTATGTGAGTCTCATTGCTGACATTTATGAGTATATGTTTAACCTTGATGTGACTAGATTATGTACTGGATTTGGAAAAAAAATTGATTGTTTCTTGGCTTTTATTGGCGTGCTACCTTGCTTTAGATGTCTGAAAACATGTGGTTATATACATATTTTCACCGCCGAATATTATAATTTAGATTTCGAAAGTTATAAATAAAGAGCAGATTAGCAAGTTTTTTTGCCTGAGTAGAAATTCTTAGTTGCTACAATTGCCAGCAATTTCATGTTTGCTAGGTTTGACTTGCTCAAATAAGCAAATGGAATTTTATTGTGTTATAGCATTTGATAATAACAAAATGATGGTTTTACTGCAACAAGTGAATGCTAAAATATCTGATCAATCTTTAAAACGACCCTGTGTTCTACTTAGCTTATGTTCTTTTTCTGTACTAGTATCTTTATATAAGATTCTTGTATATCAACATGTATCCTTTTTGCCTGGATTTATTGGTCTCTGGATTCTATATTGAGGAAACGCTTAATTAGAGAGTTGCTTGTTTGGTCTTTGTTTTTTTAACATTATGATTTGAGGATTTGACAAGATTGCATCTAGTATACTGCTTTTTGTGTCTTAGTGTAGGGTTTTACCCTTTAGAAAATTGCCCACATCTTTATCACTTGTCATTCTTACATGCTATTAGTTTATTAGTGTATGTCGTTTGTCAGCTATAGTTTCCATATTGATAATTTCTGTTGTTTTCCCAAGCAAAGAGGATAAACCCGAGCCAAAGATAAATCCTTTCTTACAAACTTTGTACACGTTGTTGGATCCTGAACCTTGCGTATCTCACCCAACAACTGCAGCTAACACCCTTTTAACAGAAATGTAGGAAGTGACTTACAGGATGGATGTCTGGTTCTTAGATATTTTAGTTCCTTTCTTGAAAGTTTTCATAGGTTGGAGAATAAGTCTTTCACATTTACTCTTAACCTGTCTTTCTTTGCAAGATTTTGATATTAGTTTGTTGATTTGCATTCCATGATTTGAAGAAACTAATAATTGAGTGTTGTTTTTACATCATTTCCCTTGAATGTCTTGTTAAATCAATTCTTTTTTGACATTGTCTCCGACCGGGACCATCTTGATCATCATTTTCAAGTACCTTGCTTGTTTTACCTTGTCTTTTACTTGGATTAATGCCCCACCCACACCATGTTTACACCCAAGTTGCCAGAGTTGTTTTGTCATTATTGCACTTATCATTTCCAGATTCCAGCTAGTTGGAGATTACAACTAGATTTCCGGTTCGATTTTTTTCTTTTTCGTACAAAGGAGACTATATCTTATTTTTGGTCTCAAAACAATGGAGAATCAGGGCCGGGGGAGGGGGGACTTGTCTAATTTGGCATGTCTGCAAAATGTCAAACTTCATCATGTGGGAAAAATTTCACTTTTGTTTGAAGTTAATAGTTTCAAGATGGCCCTATCCCTGAACTAGAACTAAAACAAAAGGAACACCTCTTAGCTCTGTATAATCATCAGTTTTTTTAATATTACTCCATGCAGAACAAATGGTATCTGCTAGTATTAAATTACAATGAAAACTATATAATTAATTTATTGTATTGAAATGAATTAGAAAAAATGGAGATCCAATTATTAAGATGTTAATATATCTTGTATATGATCACTAACTACTTTGGATCTAAAAGCTCTTTCACTAAGAAACAAATGAAGCTTCTTTTATCAGTGCCGCCATCAAAAAATCATTCCACACATCAATGGGACCTGGCATGCACCAATGAACACAGTCATTATAACCCTTCATCCATTTATTTCCCCAGAACTCACCAGGGTGACCATCCGATCTCATCATCATCGCCCTCGTCACGTCCAAAACCCCAAACCTTTTCCCCAGCTTACCGCCTTCCTTCCTCGCCTTTTCAATCTCTTTCACTTGCAGGCTCCTCAGTTCCCATTCAGGGCCGTGCATGTTTATCTCTGATTCACTCAAAGGGCTTGTCCTGTTACATCTTCCCCCTGTGTTCCATCCCCCATCCTCAAAATGTGCCGGTGAAAACGTCCGGACTAAGGTGACCCTCGCTTTGCAGTTCTTGCAACTGTTAATGTGCTTCAATGCAGATCGAAGGGCCAACTTCAGGGCGAACCCAACACCGTAATCAGTCACATTTGGTGCATTGCAGTATACACATCCAACGACACCGGTACTATCATGTAGGTAAATCTGTCGAAAGAACCAATGTGCATCCGAGATTATGACATAGTCTAGAGTAGGAAGCTCTTTGCTCCATGCTTCGTCAATTCTGTCGAGGTATAAATTGAAAGTGCCAGATAATGAACCATTGATGATTCTTTCTTCACCATGAACAAGGAATTTAGTCCAAATGATGATGAGAGTGAAACCATGATTAGGAAAATACCAAATCCGATTTCTGTCTTCTGAATCTTTGTACTGATCTATGGGAGTTTCAACCTGCAAAAGATTTGCTGTTGAGTTCAAAATCTTGAACAACTAAATTAATCTCATGGATTTTAGAACAAGAACTCTTTAAATCTGTAAACATTATAGTTCTTTACTAATCCAGACAGGAAGAATGAGCTTAATAATTAGTCAAAGAATCACAGTGATTAACATTAACAAATAAATGAAAAACCAACTACTTTTGACATTCAAATCATCTGAATGTGTCCAAGTCAACCTTTCTGTCTACAATACATCAGGTCCTAGATTGACACTTAAGACCAAAACCATAGGCCTCAACTTAGTTTTAATGAGTCTAATAGGAATGGAATGGCAACAATCAAGCAATAATGTTACTCGAACTCGTATTAAGTCGATTATAAATTCATTCGAGATAAAGAAATTATTCAGCATTTGTAAGTTAATTAACTAAATTGCTGAATCAATGACTGTCTTTTGGAAAACACAGTATTTTCTGGGAAAACACAGCCTTTTAACAAGGATGCTTCATCTTCCATAATTCTAACATCAATGGATGGCCGTGAAGTTTGCCAGTTTTATTGCTCTCTCTCGATCAAATCCTTAACATTTCTGGGAATTCGTTAATTCATAATTTAATCTATAATCTGGAATCATCAAACCTGGTTTCTCTACACTTTCAAGACAACTACTGCTAAATCAAAAAATCGAAGTCCAATTTCAGGTAAGAAAATTGTCAGAAACTGTGGGGTTTAGATTTTGATATTAAATTCAATTGGACAGAGATACCAAAACAATACATTTAAAGGAATCAAACCTTAACCAGAGCAAGCAATTCAAGTTCGGGTGAAATTGTAAGCATGGAAATGGATGAAAACTGGAAGAAGTTTTTTTTAAAGAAAACACAAATAAAAAACGGACCTTTGAGAGTAGGCAAAGAAGAGATTCCATGTGGTTCCTAGCAACAGAGTCTCCAATGAATCCAAGTTTCTTCCCTTTAACAAATTTCAGGAATGTGTTTGGATCAAACCTTGGAAGCACACATTTTTCAGGTTTCCATCTCCAATTCAGAAAGTCTCTGTCGACTCTCCCATGGTGGAAACAGCTCTTTGAATCGGGAATTGTGGTGCAACTCGAGTTTGTATATCGAGAACCATGGAGGTCCGGCACCCAATGTCCCTTTGACAAATCACACTTCTTCGAAATGACATCATCATAACCTAATAAAATCAACAGAAAAAAGAACAGAACCGCACAGAATTCTATAGGGTCAAAAACAGAAAACAAAAAACAAAAAGAGTGGATGAAAAATTCCGGGTTTACCTGGGAATCCAATACGAGGAGGTTTGAACGAAGGAAGCCTTTGATCAAGAGCACGCTTGGAGACTGGATTGGAAGGGTTAATAGAATAGAAGACGAAGGGTACGTATATGACAGTTACAAGAACAAAGGACATGCAAAATGGTGAAAGTCTCCCCTTGCTCGGGCATCTCTCTCGCAGAAAATAATGAAAAGATGACGATGAAGAAGAAGAATACTTCATGCCTTTATTTGTTCATGTAAACACCAAATTAGCAGGAGATACAATAGAAGGGTCTTTTCGATGATTTTATGAAATAAATATCTGAACAAGAATGTTCTCTGTTTTCAAAATTATGAAGATGAAGCAAGCCAGATTCTGTATTAATTATAAAAAAAGAACTTCCCAAATTAAAAATATTATTATTCCAAAGAAGAAGAAAAAGATTATAGTAATGTAAAGAAAATATTCATATTTAGAAACGGATTTAGGGGTGCCAGATGTAGCTGTAATTTTAAATTTTCAAGTTATTTTACGTTTTATATATTTTTATATATTTTTATTAATAATTTAATTATATATTTTTAAATTTTTATAATTTTATATACTCTATATTTTTAATAAGTTTTTTTAATAGTTCATACTTTTTATATAAAATTTTGAATCTGTTCTTGTTATCATCTATTTTATTTTTTTATTTTTAAGGTTTTGATGGTTGAATATTTTAAATATATAATAATTTAAATTTAAAATTTTAATTAAATAATACTAAATTATTTATCTCTTCGACTGATATTACAAGATATTGACCTGGTACTAGTTGTAAGGGTGTGATAGGAGGGTCAAAAGGGAACTTGCATTTCATGGAATGGGGAAATGGTAGCCGTTGGATCATACACGTGGCAACATCTGAGATCAGGGGAAGAAGAGAGTGCATGTGAATTTCGTTTTCTGGGTCTTCAATCTTGTACCTGATTTCCCGGGGCCAATCCTTTAGAATATTTTTATTTTTTTCTTAACCAGAAATATTTTCACATCTACTAGCATATTTATAATATTTATGAGAAAAAATTATAAAATTTAAAAATTTTATAAAATTAGATGAATGAATGAAAGGTAATGTAAAGATTATCGTTTTAAAAAATAAAAATAATAATTTTAGTATAATTTATTATTTACTATTTAAAAATATATAAAATAATAATTTTATTCGATGTACGTGAATCTTAACCCAATATATATACACTAATAAATTTGTAGGAGTGAATTTGAAAAAAAATCTTTGCTTAATTAGATATAGGTGTATTTAGATATAAGGAAAAACTACATAGACGGCCACTAAACTATTTAGGGATATATATTTTGGTTATAAAACTTAAAATTTTGTCAATCAGGCCACTAGATTTATTATATTGATCTATTTTAATCACCAATGTTAAAATCCTGATGGATGATTGATGAAAAGATAACGTGACAGTTAACGGGTGACGTAGGCATGATATGATAACTGACGAAAATTTATAAAATTATATATTTATTCTCTATTATTTATTCATTATATCATTTTGGTCTCAATTTTAAGTTAATTTAATTAACCATTCAATTAGAAGATGATGTGTGTTATCACTTATCACTCGATTGGATAAATTTATTTTAATTTTTAATTTATTTAATTTGATATCTAATAAAAATATTCAATTTAAAAAATATTTGATTTAAAATATTTTACGTTTAAGTCTTCTTTCAACTATTTTCATTTCTTTATTCCCTAGCATTTACTTCATTATAAGTTATATATTAAACAGTAGTGGCCAAAGTAGGTATAAATTTAGTGGCCTGATTGATGAATTTTTTAGTTTAGTGATTAAAATAGGTATTTTTAAATAGTTCGATAGTCATCTGTGCAATTTTCCCTAAATATAATTACACGGTATTAATTGGTTGTGTAATTATGTTTTTTTCTTTCTAATTTTATATAAAAATATACTTTAAAACCTTCTAATTATTTGATTGTTATTGTATTATAATGCAATTAAGTGGCAGAACTAAACGAAATACTTTGTAGAGGATAATTTAAATTTTCTTTTAAGAAATAGTGGTTTGAATTAAAATTTTTGAGAAAGAATTGAAGGGTTTTATTTATATTTTTTTTTAAATAGGGTCTGACTAAAGTTTTAAAAAATTGAAAGATATAGCGAGAATTTTAAAAAATTGTGCGAGGAATTTAATAAAAATAAAATTTAATATGAATTTTTAAAACTTTTGTCGTGTCTAATTTATTTATTTTTTTTTAATTTAAAAAGGCTAATATCTAATTTTTAAATTTTTATGGGGTGATGGCCCTACATGTGTTCACTTCACTATGTTCTGCCTTTGATGCAATCACATTTGTTTAGTGAAACATATTTAGGAAATACTTTTTTTATAATTACACGTAAATAATTTATATCTATGTAATTGTTAAGATATTAATTTTGATATAACTTAAAATAAAAAATAATTTTCAAACTAAAATTAATTTATAAAAATAATTTAAAAATCGATTAACCTTGAAAAGGTTTTTGATATGTTTAAATACTTTCAAAATAATCAAAATGTTAAAACAAACTGTAAATACCAATATATTTTCTCATACCGGTTTTAACAACTCGTATTGGTACAACTTCAAATTTTTACATTATTTTAAAAGTCAAGCTTCATATCGTTACCAATTTAATTGGATCAGTACGAAGGACTAATATCGATATAAATATATCGTATATCAGTACCTATTAAAAATATTTAACGACTCTTTCTATTTTGAAGTAGGTACTGATACCTAAAATTCATGTAACGATATTAATATGTCTAAATCATATTTATCATTGAAAATAAAATTTTCAACTATTAATAACAATTATAAACTCTGCAAACTTTTTAGAGGATTCAAAAGCAAGTTTTAAGCAGTCATGAAACAAGAGAGCCAACAACAACATTATTTGTATAAAAAATCATTTTGTATTTAATTTTATTATATATATTTTTAAAATATTTATTGAAATAAATTATCAATGTTTAGAGGTTAATTTCACTTAAAGGTTAATTTACACACATTTTTAAATACTATTTTTAAATGTAAAAAGAATCACCCACATTTTTTTAAAATTGTGGAAATTAATCACATTCTGGAAACTGACAATCGTTTACTTTTCCTGTCTACACCCACCTAAAAGATGATCTTTCATCCCTTTTTCCTTAAGATTTTATTCTTCCTAAGACATGGAAAGATAATTTTTATTTATTTTATAAATAATTAAGGTCATAAATGAGTCGAGATAGATCGTGAGTTATTCGAGCTCGATCAGTTAAAGTTTAATTAAAACTCGATTTGATTGAATACGATTCAAACTCGACTATAATCTTTGACAAGACCAGTAACATGATACTCGACTTGAAAAGTTTACAGGCTACTCAAAAAATATAAATATAAATATATTATTTTTTATTTTTTATAATTTAAAATCTAAATTTGTAACCTTAAAACCCTAATATCTAAACCTTAGACAAAAGTCTTAAGCCTTAAATGAACACACTAAACCCTAAAATTAATAAGCTTGAGTTTACACAATTTGTGTATCAAAGTTTTTTTCTTATTAGTTTTTTTATGAGACGTGATGATAAGAGTTATTTGAGCCTAACACGGTCAAAGGTTGGTCAACACTTGACTCAATTAAGCTCGAAAAAAGTTTGAACTCGACTCAAGTTCTTAACAAGCTGAGCCGAACTTAAATTTTTCAAGCTCATTTAAAATTACTCAAACTAAAACTCGACTCAAAATCTTAACGAACGGATATACTTATTATTTCCTTCTTGACTTAAATGTTTCTGAATTTGTTTCTATTTAGAGATTATTTTGCATTTTAGCATTTTAATTTCAATTTGACAAAGATAATATAAAAGTTTTATAATTAACGTGGTGGGAAAAAAATCAAGAAATAGATAATATTAGCGAGACTTGATTAATTCGGTTAATTCGTTCATCAATTTTTATTTAATAAAATAATTATTTTTAAAAAGTTTAGATAGTTGTTACGTATGATATGAGTTATGACAATTAAAATGAACATAAACGAAGAAAAAATTAAAATATCTTTAACTAATATAATTCAAAACAATTAATGTAATTTTAAAAAAATAGTCTAAATATGTTTATAAAATAATTATATTTATAAATATTTTTAATAAGATATATAGATTTTATAAATATTATAATTAAATCTGAATCATTTAAAATAAATATTATTTATTTTTTCTTAAAATTTTAAATTAAAAAAATTATATTCATCGTATGCTTCTTTATATTAACATAGACTATATAAAAGATGTGACAAGTGTAGGGGTATTCAAAATTACTCGACTTGATTGACTCGATCCGATGATCCGATGACCCGAAATAAAAATAGCGTCGAAAATTATCCGATTGGACCGGGTATCTGACCCAAGGATTAGTGGGCTGGACTTGGGCCAAATTTTTTTAATTTCCGAGTACCCGACACGACACGACTAGTTTTATTATATATATTTTTTAAATTTTAAATTATATTTTTATTTTAGATTTCTTTAATATTTATACATAAAATTAAATTTAAATCTCTAAATTAATTTTATGTTTGTGTTATATATTTTTAAGTTTTAAAATTTTTAAATATATTTTTATTAATTTACTAATACCGAAAAAAATGAGATTAATACTTTTAACGTTATTTTAGTAATAAAATTTAATAAATATAGATTCTTATATACATCCAAATATTTTAAAATTAACTTTAAAACACTTATTTTTATATTTAGTTATATATTATAAAATTTTAAAATTTATATGTTTAATATATAATTTTTTTAATATTAAAATAAAAATAAAAAATAAAAATTGTAAACCGGGTACCCGTTACCCGATTAACCAGGTACCCGAATTTTACGAATACACGATAACAAATACACGATTTAAATGGGTCGAAACACAAACCAATTTTTATGACCCGAAGAAATCGAGTACCCAATTTTTTAAGTACTTAAAAACCGAGTATTCGGTAATCAACACTCTTGTTACTTTAATGAGGGCTGTATAAATCAATTAATACATAATACTTACTAATGGGTCTTGTATAAATCAATTTTTTGACAATTAACGAATAACTAATAATACATTATATTAACTGATAATGAATAATTGATAGTTGATTTGATTAATAGATTATATAAATATGTTTAATAAAATTAACTAATAGTTATTTGGTTATACGAATAAACAAAATAACATTTAAGGATATGGTTATTTCTGATATTTGTTTAAACTTATCAATATTTTGTATCTATTCATATTAAATTATAAAAATATTTTTTAATATAAGTATATTTAAATAATCTACATATTAATTTATTTTTTATATAATTATTTCTAATATAATTTAATTAATTATAAATTTTAAATATATAATCGCTTGAGAATTTTTTTTAATGTTTCATCTCAATTCATTATTATATTATGTTATTCACCAAACATCTAAATTAACGAATTTGATCGGTCAAACTTTTAATTTTAATTTAAATTATTAATTTTGGCTCAAATTGATATTTACAAAATAAGGTCTTTATCTTGTTTAATTTGGATCAACCTATGTCGTATACTTAATTTTGGTGAGTGAATTTCAACGTGAATTTTCCGCATATACAAAAACTCAAACTTGAAACTTACTTGAATAATTAATATATTTATCACTTAAATTAACTCGTTAATAAGAGTTTTTTAATTTATATTTAATTATTAAATTCTGTGGAACTGATTTAAGGATTTATCGTTTTTGTACTTTAATTCACCTTTTTTTTACCAAATGCTTGAATGCACTTATTTATAGTTTAAAAATTGAAATATTACTGATTTAAAGGTTCTAATTATGTGGCCAAATGGACGAGAAATTATATCAGAAGTAAATTTTATCACGTTATTTATGTGATCAATTATTAAAAACAATCTATCTTATCATTTTTTATCTCATATTTTTCTAAGTGAATCTTCATTCATATTTATTCTGTTAATTTATTTTAAAAATAGTTTTTTCAAGTGAAGATTCACTTGGGAAAAAATATCATGACCTAAAAATTTGACGAGATATTTGATTTTTAGTGGTTGATCCATGAACACGTGTGGAACTTACCCATAATATATTTTCTCCAAACGGACATACATGCAAAAGGAAGAATCCAAAACTATAACCCATTAAATCGAGAAATTATGTTATGGGTAAGTTTTACCGCGTCATCCAAGGACCAACCAATAAAAAACATCTATCTTATCATTTTTTTTCTATGTCATATTTTCCTAAGTGAATCTTCACTCATATTTACTATTAATTCATTTTAAAAATATATTTTTAAATAAAAATTTATTTAAAAAAAATATGACATAAAAAATTGATGAGATATATAATTTTTAGTGATTAATCCCATAAACACGTGATATAATTTACCCATAATATAATTTCTCCATTAAATTATATAATCAAATCTTTACCGACACTCTTTTGTTAAGACAAAGTCAATGTTCCCTAAAGGTGATTTTGCAAGATCAATGAAAATCATTTTTAAAAGAGGGATAATAATAAAATAATGTTAGAAATAAAGTTTTTTAATTTGGGTAATTTGAATTATTTCAGAATATATTTTATAAAAATCCTCAATGGAGAACTGTAGAAAATAGTCAATCCTTTGACCAATGCTTGTTTTCATCATGATTCATTGTGAACAATGAAAGTGCTTATTAGGTCTCTTGTAAGTCTTAATTTAAGAACGATAGAGGAGTATAATTTTATGCATATTATATTTATTTATTTTAAATATATAAATAAAATATGATAAAAATAAAACCAGTTGAAAAGGAAGTGTTTTCCTTTTGAACATGCTTTACCTACTGACTACTGGTGTCTCCTTTGAATCCAGAGCTCGTGTTCTCGTGCTAAGACACAAATAATCAGAGGAGCTCAAATGGATACAAAAATCTGGCCTCATATTATCCAATACCCAACGGGTTTGACCCGAGGCCCAAATATTATCAGAACCCATTTACAACCAAAACCCAAAGTCCACACTTGAGTCATTTCTCAAACCCTAACAATTAATCCTCGTGCGGCCGATAACGGGTGAAAATCATCTATCTCTTTTATATGTCTCTTTTTGTTTTTTCATTTTAAATTAGAGGTTTTAAAGTTTAAGGTTTAATGTTAGGCTTATGGTTAGGGTTTAGGGAATTAGTGGTAGGGTGTATTTTTTGGGTTTAGGATTTATAATATAAAAAATAAGGGTTAAAGTTCAAAATTGAATTTTTTAAAAAAAATTCAAAGGATGCATGGGAAAGAGGCAATTAATTTTACCCGCCGTCAACCCTTTGCATCTCTTGACTCTCCAACCAGGGGCGTAAACGAGCCAAATCGAATTCGAACAACATTAAGCTCGGGTCATCTCGTTAAGATTTCAAGTTTATTTTAAACTTGAGCGATTTTAAATAAGTGTTGAAAAATTTGAGCTTAGTTCGGCTCGTTAAGAATTCGAGTGGAGTTCAAGCTTTGTTCAAGCCTAATCGAGTCAAGTGTTGATTGATCTTTGACCATGTAGACTCAAATAACTCTTATCTGTCACGTCTCATTTAATGCCTAATCAACAAAATACTTTAATACACAAGTTGCGTAAACTCAAGCTTATTAATTTTAAGGTTTTGTTTGTTAATTTAGGGTTTAAGACTTATGTTTAGGGTTTAGATTTTGGGGTTTTAAGTTTAAAATTTTAGATTTTAAATTATAACAAATAAAAAAGTATATTTATATTTTCGAGTAGCTGGTGAGCTTTTCGAGTTGAGTATCATGTAGTTGGACTCAACTTATCAAAAACTATTGTCAAGTTCAAGCTCGAGTCAAATTCAATCAAATCAAGTTTTGATTTAATTTTAATCAAACCGAACTCGAATAACTCGTGATTTATCTTATCTTATTTACCGTACTATCTCAACTTAGTCCTTATCGTCAGCCACGTCAGTAATTCAATACTATCCAACTCGTCATGTCAACCGAGCTTTCACGTGCAGATGGATACTAAACATGATTTAGAGGCCAATATTGTGGCATTGATAACCATGTGATGAGTGATGATATTACATGACTCGGGGAACTCAGAAACGTGTAAGCTCAGTCCTATAATTATCGAGCGGTGGTTATAATGCGAGCATAAATTTAGGTGATTAGTTAAATTTACGTGGTTATATTTATAATTTGCATGAAATATATAGAGTGAAAATAATAAAATTCTATTTAAATCGACCATATAGGTCTCTAGATAGACTAGTATTTCCTCTATAAATTTAATTTATTTTCCATGTGCTTGAGGAGAAAACCTCGCCAAATCCACCGTTGCTTTGCTGCTTCCTTGTCCTATTAATTTATTTCAGTTTCTCATCGTTTGCTGCAATCCATGTTCTCTGGTTCATACAAGAAGACACTTGGATGACAACAGAATCTTCGAAGAAATAGAAATATTAAATAATTAAATATTGAATTTAAATTATACATATCTTTTGTATTTTGATTAAGACTAAATATTGAAGGTAATTAGGATTTCGCAAAAATTAAAGAAACATATAAATGAAAAATAAAATAATGATTGGGATTTGGCAAGCGCCTCATCAAGTTTAATTGGCACCGCAGTTTTCGTCGCATCGTATAATATCAACGGCTGAGATTTCATCATATGCATACACCTTGTTGGATCCCGCCTGGCATGTGGCGGGCATCCCATGACACCAACTCCAGTTATAAGATCACTCGTCCGTCTCTGTTCACTCCAAACCTAAACGGATTCAACTCTTTTCGATCAATGGCGCCGCCGCCGCCGCCGCCGCCGTCGCAGCTTTTGCTTCTTCTCTTCTTTCTCTCCTCCACCGCATTGCTTTCCGAATCAAGGTTGAGCTTAAATTATTACTCCAAAAGCTGTCCAAGTTTCAATCAAATCATGCAAGAAACAGTTACCAACAAGCAAATCACAAGCCCCACAACAGCCGCCGGAACACTCCGTCTTATGTTCCACGACTGTCTCCCGAATGGCTGCGACGGCTCCATCCTCATCTCTTCCACCGCATTCAACAAAGCGGAACGTGACGCCGACATCAACTTGTCTCTCCCCGGAGATCCCTTCGATCTCATTGTCCGAGCCAAAACAGCTCTTGAACTCTCATGTCCCAACACAGTCTCCTGCTCCGACATCCTCTCAGTGGCCACGCGTGACCTCATCGTCATGCTCGGCGGCCCCTACTACAATGTCTATCTGGGTCGGAAAGATTCGAGATCTTCCCAAGCTTCTTCAGTAGAAGGGAAACTGCCTAAACCCAGCATGACAATATCAGAAATGATCGATCTTTTTGCAGCAAGAGGATTCAGTGTCCAAGAAATGGTAGCCTTGAGCGGAGCACACACGATTGGGTTCTCCCATTGCAAAGAGTTCAGCTCAAATATCGCCAACGATACTCATTACAATCCAAGGTTTGCTCAAGCACTGAAACGAGCTTGTTCTGGTTATCCCAAGAACCCGACTTTATCTGTTTTTAACGACATTATGAGTCCCAACAAGTTCGATAACTTGTATTTCCAGAATCTGCCAAAAGGTTTGGGGCTTTTAGAATCGGATCATGCTTTGTACAATGATCCTAGAACAAAGCCCTTTGTAGATTTGTATGCTAAGGATCAGAACAAGTTCTTTCGAGATTTTGCTAGAGCTATGCAGAAGCTTAGTGTCTATAGGATCAAAACTGGTAGGAAAGGCGAGATTAGGCGCAGGTGTGATGCTGTTAACTGAGTTCTTTCTCTCTCTCTCTGTTTTCTGGTTCAAATCTTTCAATGTTTTTTGAAGATCTTTTAAAAACATGTATACTTTTGTCTTTGTTTGTATCAATTATCAATTATCAGTTGTCTTTGTCTTGTTCATGAAATAGACTTAAGTTATAGTTTCTGGTTTCATCATCAACTGGAACTGTTTCATGGCGTATTTGCTAAATCATGTCTGAAATGAAAATAATAGACACAAAAACCAGATCTCGATACATTTTCACTTGTGTATTGTCTTTGCTCTGACAACACTTGCCTAGATTTATCATGCGAGTTTGTCTCCTGGCTCTGTAAATCAAGAAACATAGCCTGAAATTCTTTATTCTAGAGGCTAGGATACCATACACCTGTCGACTAACATATATCTAGGGGCTCCATTATACAGCAGTGTGTCCGTTTTTTATTCATGTCTTATTTTATTTTAGACTCGTTTTGACTATTTTATAGCATATCAAATTTGGGTTCAAAATATTACAGGGAGTACCCTGCTTCTTGTTGTTTTTTCTTACCCTGTGCTTCAGCCTGGTTATTCTGACATTCATGGGTCACCCTAATTGCCAAAGCCCACCAAAGTTGCCTCATCCTTTAGATCAAGCCTGCTCATTTACCTCTAAACATTACCCAAAAATATATAAATGTTTTTAAAATAAAACCCATAATTAAAATCAAAATTATTTTAATATTATCATTAAATTTTAAATTATGATTTGAATTAATTGCTGAATCGTTATTTTTTATTAAAAGAGTGATGTGATATCATATAATAGAATATTTAGTTTTTCAAATCTACACATTCAATTATTTTAATCTTTAATTCAAAATAAATAATAATTTTAACCTTTATTATTTAGGTAATTTTCCAATTTGATCTTATACTTTTTATTAGTAATACCACATTTAATCTTTAAATTTATAAATTCAATTATTTTAATCTTAATTTAAAAATATAAATATAAATTTTATTGTTTAAACGATCTTTTAATTTAATCTTATATTTTTATATTAATATCACCATACTTTTCACGGAAAATGAAATAAATAAAAAGAAATGTGGTTAGGTAAGAGGAGTTTGAGGATACAAATTGTATGTCTCTTTCCTATGTTTTTATTCGTGTCCCCGCTTCAAATAGAGGATGTAAGGGGTAAGGTGTAAGGTTTAGAGTTATGGTTCAGTGTTTAAGAAATTAGGATAAGTGTATTTTTTAGAATATAAAATTTAAAGTTTATGGTATAAAAAATAAGGGTTACAGTTTAAAAAATCTAATTTAAAAAAAAAACAATAAAAAACATAATAAGGAGACATAATTTTTACTCAAAATCTAAACGCAAGTGAGTTATAGTGACAAGTGTATACTTGACCACTAGGTTATTAGCGTTATATCTTATAGCTAAAAATATAAGGTTATATCTCTTTTCACCTTTAATAATGCAACGCATTTATAAAGTAGAACATCCATGCATGGCCCCTTGCACTGCTCTCTTCAAAAACAATGATGAACCCTAAAACTGTTGGATCTATGTTTCTGTTGATCATCCTGTTTGACGGAGAAGACAATCTAGAGAAAAGAAATCATCTTAAATACGAACATCATAAGCAACTCAAAACTAACATGAACATCATCAGTTGCCATAACATTGAACTTGTACTAAAATCTTAAAATTAAAAGACAGTATATAACCAATAAAGGGATAGCTCGCACTGTAATAAAACTTGTAGCTAAACACTTTCATAGGTTTCTACTTAGATCAGATTTCTATAGCACAAAGATGAGATAATAAAGGTAAGATCATAACATTTTTTTTCTGGGTTTAATACTTCCCATTATACATCCTATATGTGTTTTAGTATAGACACAAAGAAAGATTATGTTCAAGAAATAGATAAAAACAATGGAAGAATATATGTTTGAAACCTTGATCTGCAAAAAACAAACTTAAAAACAACAGTTTTATTTATGAAAAACATGATAGATCTGTGGATATAGGCATAAAAAACAACTTCAATACATACATACTTAAACATATATATATATATGTATATACTATATATATGATGATACTTTAGATCAAGAAGAGATCAGCTTGGATGAATCACAGAAAGTATGATGAGTTGAAGAGAAAGTTCATATGTAAAAAAGAGAGATCTGTCGACAGAAATCAGAAAACACACACAAGTTGTTCCAGTTCCTAGTTGTCTTCAAGAACACAACAAGAAAACAGAAAAATCATACAGAAACGATATAAGCTAGCACTAAATTTGCTTCGAAGGAAGCAAATCTTTCGGACCAAGATGCTTGATTCCCCCCAAAATAGACTGGAAAATCTAGAAGAGAAAAGACCCATCACTCAGAACCAAGAAAAAGGTCCTTTTGCTGCTCTTTCTCCTCGACACCCACTTGAGAACATCAACTTTGCTTCTTTAGTTGCTTCTGATTTCTTCCTTCTTTTTCTTCTTTTTGGTTTGATGAAATGATGATAGGCTTTGAAGAATGTGAAGAAGGTAATGATCATAAAGGTAGGTGAGGTGGTGTAGTGGGAGCAATGATGGCGACGGAGAGGATAAACAGAAGCAAGACTTCATCATCATTGCTGTTTGGGTTGAAAGAAAAAAAAATAAAGTAAGAAAATTCAAGGTTTTTTGTGCTCTTACACCTTTTGTCAGATGAGAGACCAGAAAGAGAGAGTTCATTAAAAACCGAGACCCCCACCCTACCTTCTCTATACTATAAAGTTGATCGAACCCTAAAGATATGGTAAAATATTTATGTATTTTCCCCATTTAATTAGCTTATATAATTTATGGTAAAAACATTATCTTATAATTTATTTCATCGACAATAACCATCAACCGAGAAAAATATATATTATTGTGTGAAAAATATTATTAACCAAAATTTATTTCATCGACAATCAATCATCAATTGAGAGGGATATAATTTTTTAAGTGACCACCAATAAAAATATAAATCAGAAACTAATGCATGTGAATTATATGAACAACAATCAATCGCTAAAGTATGTTGAAACATGCCACAAAACAGATAAATCAACCACAAAAGAAAACCAATATCACAAAAACAGAAAAAAACGTGTCTCAAAAGTAGAAGAACGTCTTATAAAAACAAAAATTCTTATTAAAATTAAAAATAAAAAATAATAGATTCTCATTAAAAGTGTTTTTAAATCTATTCGTTTTTAGTATATTTAAATATATTTTTTAGAATATAATATTTTTTAAAAATAAAATTCAAATATAATTAATATCGTTAAAATTCCCTTTATAAAACTCATTTTCTATATTTTAAATTAAAATTACTATTCACCCAAAAAATATAAACTAAAGTTACTACTTTGACCGTATGCAACGAAAAAATTGATGTTAGGATAAACTAGTGGCTCAATTATGGATTGATTTATATTTGGGTTATTCGACTAATAAATGTTATATTCATATCACTTAATTATACGTAAAATTATATTAGAGTTATTCTTTATATTTTATTTTATTTATTTATTTATTTAATGATTTTAAATAAAATATTTTAATATTAACGATAGTATATAAGTAATTTGGAAGGAAAAAGATCAAATCGATGTAAATTTTAAAATATAAAGGGTGACTCAATCATGAATTTACTCATAATTGAAAAACAAAAAAATAATTTTTAATAATTGAATAATACAATTATAACTTTACCAAAAAAACATAAATATAACTTTTAATAATTAGATAATTTAAATATAATTATACTTACAATCGAGTGAACTTTGCTATTGTTTAACTTTGATGTTATAAAAATCTAAAATTAATTTTTTTTAAAGATACAATGATTATATTTAAAATTTTAAAATAAAAAAGTAGGTGAGTTGATTTTAAAAAAATTATGGCATTCAACATTGCCTTATGAATATCCATTTTTTGTCAAATAATAAATTTTTTTGAATCAACTACGTTATTACAATAATATATGTTTTAAAGTATACTCTCAATCATTAGACATTAATTGATATACATTGTGCAAATATTATTGGTAATTTTTGGATTTACAGAGCACCAAATAAGCATATTAGAATAGATTTGGCCTTCACAAAACAAAATTGAGAAAATATGATAGTTTTATTAATATAAAAATTGTAGGGTGGAATGTCATGGACAAAAATTATGTTACTTTTTTTTTATTTTTTTTATATTCTAATATTAAGAAAATAAGTTTTGTAATTAATAAATAATTTTTTAAATTATATATTTTAGATTTAAAATTTTAATGTACAAAAATAAATAAAAACACAATAATAATAATAATAATAATAATAAATCTCCACGTCCGATTATCTGCTGCTAATCCACCAGTTGAGCAGTTACAAATACTGTTGTACATGGAAATATGTTACATGTTGTTTCCAACGTTGTAAGAGAATTCTTTGGCCGAATTTGTAGAACAAATAGGTCGTCAAAAGGATGGAAATTTTGTAGGCACAGGAAAAACATGTCTAGATTCAAACCAAATCATGTTAAAAATTCATTGACTTTTATATTTTATTAAATTTTAATTTTGATTGATTCATTGTAAGATTTAAAATATATATATAATTTCAAGTATATTTTAATACGTTTTTATTCTTTGATCTAAAAGTTTTAACTATCTTATAATCAAGGACAAATCTAAAGTTTTTTTTATAAAAAATGCAAGTTGTAAGAAAGTATATTAAAAATGCAGAGAATACAGAATAGATTATCAATAGAAATATGAAAAAATATATAAAATATAGGAACCCGTAGGTTTATCCCTGTTTATAACATTGATAAACAAATATGGATGAAAAAAAATATACTTGTCAGATATTAAATTTTTTAAACAAGTTTAGTTCCTTTAATTTAAGATTAGCAGTGCTAAATATAAATTCATATTTATGTCAGAAATTAATTGGGCCTTCTCCAGCACTGGAAAGTCCCGGGTCGGGCCAGACAAGATCCATATAACGCATGAAGCTTCCAAGAAATAGAATTGGCATTTTTTTCTGGATTAAGAAACTCAAACATGAAAAGTCAAATGGAGCATAAGAAATCGGATTTAGACATTAGACCGAGGAATAACGACAGATTGTTTGTTTTGATTCCAATTTCCAATTCTGAATTTCCCAGGGAAAACGATAGAAAGCCGCCTCAAACATCTTAAATTGGGAAAAGATTAAAAAAAAAGGAAAATTTTCCACGAATTCTGAGAGAAAAGAGAACACAAAAAAGTTTCAACTTTGTACAAACATCAGGGATGGGATTTCTCAACTACGGCGTTGCCGGCGTTGGTTTTATCTTGATCGGCTTCTGGGAATTCATCAACTCCTTAAACCCAACCCGAAACCCGAATCCCTTTCCATCTTCTTCACTTACAACCCGGATCAAGTCTACCTCTATTTCAAAAACCGAAGGAACCCCATTTTCCTCCTCTTCCTCGTCTTTCATCCTTGTATCAATCTTTTCCATTTTGATCTTCTTGAATTCCGTGGTTTCGATATTTGATGCTCTCGGTTCAAAGGATCGGGTCGGGTCGGTGCTCCAGTTACAAGTACTCTCTCTTGCACTGCTTTTCTTGCTTTACTCCGCTTTGGGTCTTTTAAACAACAAGAAAGGTCCATGTTTCTGGCCCGATTCTGTTCTTGAACTAGTTCTTCTTTTAGCTTTTGTTGAAGAATTTTTGTTTTATTACTTGCAAAGAAAGGATACGAGCGGGATTGAGAACAGATACTTTGATCTTCTATGTGTTCCTATAGCAATATGCGTGGTTTCTACCATGCTAGAATTGGGATCGAACGAGTCGGTTTACCCGAAATCAGTACGAGGTGTTGGGTTGATTTTACAGGGGACGTGGTTTGTTCAAATGGGGTTTTCATTTTACACGAATTTGATGGTTCATGGATGTAGCCTACATGAAAAGAGTAGAGGGAATTATACTATTAAATGCAAAGGTCACCCTGAGTATCACAGAGCAAGGGCTATTGCCACATTGCAATTTAATTGCCATCTTGCTTTGCTTGTGGTTCTGGTTGTATGGTTGTTATCAGTTATCAGAAAAAGAAATGGTGTCGCTGCCGGTGCGTCGGGGGATGGTTCGCGGTACAGGCCATTAGGGGCAGAAATGGAGCAGATGATTAACAATGTGGGGAGTTTCACTTTGGATTCTGATGACGATGGCGACAGTGGGATTAAGGAAGATGGTTTGGTGAGAGGAAAGCCAGCTAGTGTGGAATTGAGTGTTAATGGCCATGGTCTTCATGTCTGAGGTAAAAGATTGTGTGGTTTTCTTATGTAGTAAAGAACTGATGATTAACTTTGCATAAACGAATTGATATATGTTTTGTGTGTTGTTGTATCATGGTTTGTTCCTCTAATATATAGACAGATTTAGAAAAATTTACTCACCAGCCAAAGTTAGAAATCGAATTTGAAACTTGGAGATGTATGGGGAGATAGAGACACGAATCTCGAACATGGGAACCTAGGAATGTATACAGAAATGAGATTTTTTCCCCTTATCAACAGAAACCATTGCAACAAAAGGGTATCAAACAGATCAAAGTAGAAAAGAAGAGCTTATTTACAATTTCCATTTTCGAGTTCATTTCTAGTTGTATAGAACTTGCAGAAAATTGCATAGAACAGTAAACTAAATGCACTTGCTAAGGCTAAAAGCCAGTAGTATTTATCGAGTCCGTCTTCTTTCATGTCATCGGAGAACCAGCTCTGTGTTCCTTCCAAACCTGTGAAGGTTTCAATGACTGAAATCATAAATGCACTCAGGAAACTTCCGAGCCCGAAAACACTCGTGTAAAGTGCGAATCCCATTGTTCTCATCCTAACAGGCACTTCATTGTAGAAGAACTCCTGCATCCCCACAACTGTGAAAATGTCTGAAATTCCAAGAAGAACATATTGAGGTAGCAGCCAAAAGATGCTTAGTGGTACTGTTTCTGATTCAGGGGAACTCATTTTCCTGCTGATCTCAAGCCTCTTGGTTTCGACAATTGCAGCTATGATCATAGCAATAATGGAGAGAAACATACCGACTCCCATCCTCTGCAATACGGTAATGCCTTTTTGATTTCGAGTAACCATCTGTGTGACCGGGATTAAAACTTTGTCGTATAAAGGCATCATCAGGATTATAGACAATGTAATGGCACTTTGTAGCGTTGCCGGTGGGATCTTGAAGTTCTTCCCGATGTTCCTTTTCATTGTCATTCCTTGTTTCGTGAAAAATGTTGCAGGTTGTTGGAAAATTACAGCAAACATTAGAAGCATTGTCCATATTGGCAGAAGCCTGAGTACTACTTTTGTGTTCGCAAGCAGGTAAGTATCATTTCTCGAATTCCTGTCGAAACCTCCATTGCTGCCAAACTTTTGATCACAAAGAGGTTTCTCTTGAAGCCTATAAAACAAGCAACAATGATATCAGAAACTCATGTGAAATCATAACAGGTGAAGCTTCTCAAAATCCCAACATGATGGAACTTACTCAAGCTCCAATATATCAGGTTCCTCATCTGTCAAGCTGATTCTCATTCTGCCATTGACAAGCTTTGATGCTGTCACTTTGATTGCTTCAAGTATGTTATGAAGAGGCTGACTGTCAATGTTTTTATCTGGTTTATATGCATAGATTCGGCTACCACATACGAAAATTGCAACTGATATAACCATTGCAAACATGGGGATGGCAAATCCAAGAACCCAACCAAAGGTGTCTTGGATGTAAGACATAAGTATTACACCCAAGAGACACCCACTACAAACACCAAAATACCACCATTGGAAGAATAAACTCTTCTTGTTTGAGCTTTTGTCATCTTTGGTAGAGGGTAATTCTTCTTCATCATGGTCCAGTTGATCAGCTCCAAAGGCTTGCAAAGATGGGTTATATGCAGCTTGGCCTAATGAAATCAAACACAGAGACCAAAACAGGAAAGCTGGGGAGCTTTTGTTGCTCGGTGGTGACCATGTCCATATCTTTGCTGTTGATGCCACTGCTCCAAGACCCTTCCATTTTAAAAAGATTGCATAAACTAAAAAATAATATATAAAATATCTTACAACCAGGCCAAACTATTAACTAGATACCAAGTGTCCCCACTGACCAGGTTCGGCCGCTTTCCGACAAGGTTAAAATACTTTGGAAAAATTAAAAGTTGTGATGAGTAAGGATGCAACATCTTTAGTGCTAAGAGGTAAGTAACCCCTTTGTCCCATTTGATAATGGACAGATATGGCTCTGAAAATCAACTGATTCAGGGGACCAAGAACCCAACTTTAACCCTAAAATGAAGCAGAAAAGAAGAGCTGACTCACCAAAACATATAGGAAAGATGATGTCAAAATGGTTGAATACCTATCCCAGAATGAGTCTGCCAAGGGTGCCACCAACAGAGGCAACATTGAAGTGAATCCACACCAACTGTTCACTGTCTTGGCTGCTGAGGAATTGCTCATTTTCACAACATCTGTAAGATATGTAACCAAATTTGATGCCACTCCTTTGAATGCAAACCTCTCCATGCCAGCAATCACTATACACACAAACAAACCCAAATCTTAAAAGGAACAGATTGTTTCACGTGGAAATGCATGCTTGCTAACCAGCAACACACACGTGTGTATACATATACATATGGGACGATAATATATAGTTACCTATAAGAAGAATACATGACCTGGAAAGTCCCTGGACTCTTCCACCATCAGCCATGTTGCAGAGAAAACAATCTGCCGAACGAAATGGAAATGGAAATAGGTATGGGATTATATATGTGAAAGATCAAGGCCACTGATTCACAACAAAACACAACAGGCTGCTGTCTTGTCGGAGAATTAGGGTCTGCTAAAACACCAATCAGAGAGACTGTTCTGAAAGAAAAGAAGATTTTACTTTGCAGAAAACATAGAAAATAACAATTTTTCTTTGGTCGAGTACTCGCAGTCACAGTTCTTTATAGTCTCTAAAAGCAAGCTCGTTTTTTTTATTAATGTGCAATCTGGTTTACTATAGTGCTCTATGTTTTTTAACACATCAACTAGACAACTTTATTAATAGATAAAAATAAAATAAAAATATAATTTATTACAAAATTTAAAATATGCAAAAAAAAAAAATCCCGATAAATCGTATAATTCTATAACGAAAACAATAAATCTCTTCGTATTCTGTTTAATTGTTTAATTGTTTAATATTAGAGCATAAAGATATACTAAAAAGAGAAAAAAGATGGTTTTTGTTTTAATAAATTTTATTTATTTATTTTTTCTGTACCTCTTTATATACTCTACCAATAATTTTATGCTATACATATTAATATTTTTTTACACAACTTTACTGGAAGGATGGATGGAATTTTTATTTTAAAATATGTTGAATCTATAATCTAAAGGAAAAGAATTTATCAACCGAAAACTTTTAATAATATACTTTAAAAATTATTATTATTTTTTATTTTATTGATTAATTATATTTTGATAATATAAAATTATTAATAAACATATCAATGATGCATAGAATTAATCTTAAATAAAATCCACTTTAACTTAATTCTGAATCATGCTAACAATAAAGCCTAAAATGTCGACATTTATATAATTATTTTATCAGTTTAGTCCCATCTGAGGTACACGTCTACATCTTTGACAGGTGGCGTTCCATGGTGAAGTTTTCCAGAGGAATAGTAAAGTGAAAATGAAAGCAGGTAAATTATTATTATTATTATTATTATTATTATGAAATGATAAGCTACAAACTAATCAAACAAAAATAGATTTTTGGCAATCATGATACTATTTGTTCTCTTTTCATCATTAATAAAGTTTATATTATGATCTAATTAATTTTTAATAAATTAGAAAAATAAATAACATATTTAACTATCGCACAGTAAAAAGATGAAATTTATAATTCGTTCTTTTTTAAAACATAATTAGTCAAGACTTTTACTGTCTTAACCAGTTCCAACTCCAGCATGGCACATGCATACCTACGTATCCCACACGACAACAACACTCAACGGAACAAAGACGCACGCTCCTTATGATGGCATCGAACATTGGGTGCTTGCTAACGACATTCTCCACCCCGACCAGAACCAATCATCCCCATTGGGAAGAAAGAACCAAGACAAACTTAGAGGGGTTCATGGTTGAAAATTTTCTTGTATTTCCTAAGACATCCTCAACTAGGTCAAAGTTTGAAGTAAAAATATTTTGTCTCTTAATTGTGCTTTATTTTATGTATCTTATTAAAAAAAGTTAAAAAATTAAAATTTAAACCTGAATGTTGGATTAAAATTCAATAATAGTGGGCACATATGTATAATGTATATTGCTATTATAAAATTTAACACATAATTAAGTGACCAATTATGTTATACGTGTTATAGGTATTAAATTATCATGGAATTAAAAGTGTAGACACCATAAGATGTATTTATAATTTGATGAGGGACAGAATTATAAATACTTTAGAGTTGGTTATTAAATTAACTACTGGTTGGTTATTAAATCAACTATATAAAGGGTTATGGTCCCCAAGAATTAAGTCAACTTGCACATCTCTTTTCCCCGTCTGAGAGTTGTGCCGCAAGAGAAAACCTAACTTCTTGGAAGATCAAACCCTCTAGAAAAACTCTATCGATTAATTCAAGTATGCTTCCGCATTCAGTTTATTTATTTTATTGTTCTTGATGATTTGACATGTATAGATCTTGGGTTTATATTCGTATTGAATATATTTTAATTCTAACAAGTGGCATCAATGCCAGAATTATACCGAATCATTAAGATCATAAGTTTTTGGTTTTAATTTATTGTTATGATCTAAAATTATACATAATTTTATGGATTATTTACTTCGATATGGTTTTATAATTAATCGTATGAAATTAAATTATATATCTGTCGTATTTTAAGAACAAATCAATTTGATTTGTTTTCTATGATTTTATTTTGGGTTTTCGTCAATCCGGTTGTTTTTCCTCTTCTAATGGATTAACATTCAGTGTTTTACAACAAATATATATTTCCGTGGATTCAGTTTGGTTTTACGTACATGGGTTTGAATCGATTAATTAAGAAATCATAGAAATCAATCTAGATTTATATGAAGATTAGGTTTTGTCCGCATGAAAATTTATTTAATTTTTTTTTGTTGCTATTAATTGGAAATTAAATTTTAAGTTCAGATTCCAATTACTTCGATAGTAACATATTTACTTTATTTTTATAAAATATATATTTTAAATATATTTTATTTAAATTATATGTTTAATTTGGTTGGATCAAAATTTTACTTTTGATCATTGGGTATTAAGTTAAATTCGGTTAGATCAAAATTTTAGTTTTGATCATTGATATTAAATTAAATTCGGTTAGATCAAAATTTTAGTTTTGATCATTAATAATAAAGAAAAATATAATTAATTTTGGCTTTGTCATGATAAATTTATCATGATTCAAAAAAATTTATATTCAGGTTAGCTATTAAAGCTTTATATTCGGTTTATGTCTATTAAGTTATGATTAAATGATCTTTTGACATGTTACTTTTAAAGTATATTGTTACTTTATGTAATTTACTTGGTTAACATATTCAGTATTTAGTTTAGATCATATGTTATTTTGGATTATAGAATATATATTTGGTATTGATATATTCAATTCGGTTTGATCAAAAAATTTATTTTTGATTATTATATTATTATGATTATATTAAAGTTTCAAGTAATTATTATACGAATTACTCACTTGTATGATACTTTTGTATTTTGTTTTTAGTTAAAGATTAAATGTTTTGATCGAATTTAGTTTTGGTAAAAACATATTTAAAGAATTTTTGAAGAACAATCAAAGATTTCGGTTATTTGGATTCTGATAGCCCCATCAAGACAACCTTGATTTGGTTTATTTTGAAAACTCAAGTGTTATCAGAAATTTCAACTTTGACTATTATAAATAATAAGTTTGAATATTGGTATATTTATGTTATATATTTTAAGATAAATTAATTGAAGCATTAAGTCACCAAAGTGATCTTTATTGTGGAAATTGTTTTATTTTAAAATATAGAAGGTTTTGTGCATATAATTCAGTTTATGCTAATATTAATCGGCCCAAAGGAAGATTAATAATTAGTAATGTTACATGTGCATCTATGGTAATAAACATGTGATAATTATTCAGTTTTATATGTGAACAATAAATCGGCCCAAAGGAAGATTTTTGTTTAACATATTCTTATTATCAATGTTTGATTACTACCTCAAGATATCACTTACAAATTAATATTTTTTTAAAATATTATTAGAGTGTTCGATATCTTGATATGAGGTTACCTTTATTCAAATTTATTATTACTTTGTTTATCTTTTATCTTGAGTAAAAAATAAAATTAAGAAAAATATTTTTAAACAATTAAATTTATATTTTGGCTTCGAATATCTAATATTTTAATAGATTAATTGAAACATAATGTTACCAAAGTGACCGCTTTTGTGTAGATTAGTTTATTTAAAATATTAAGATAATTATAAATCTTTGTAATTCATGCGTTTATTAATTGGCCCAAAGGAAAATTAATATTTGGCCGAATTACAATGACAACTGTGGCGATAAATGTGTGACAATTATATGGTATTTTATGTGAACAATACATTAGTCCAAAGATTAATCTATTGTTTGATATAGTTTATTGTCAATGTTTGATTGCTACAACAAGAGTACCGCTTACAGTTAATATTACTGTCCAAAGACTTGATATTAATGTTGTGTTTGATATCTTGAGGGGAACTAGCCATTATTTTGAATTTATTGTTTACTTATAGATATTTATGTGAGCTTGTTTATTTACTTATTTTTGTTCTATCTTTAGATAATTTATCTTTACTATCATAATATCTGTTGAATACATTCTATACTTATGTTTAGTAAAATTAATTTCAAGGAATAGAAAAGACACTTATATATAGTATTTGGTTGTATGAACATAGAACTTTCACTAAGTGAAGAACAACTTGCACCTCTCACAGTGGTAAGCATCCATAAATAGGATTTTAAGAGGCGAGTTCGTTCAAGTCTAATGATCATAATGTATAAATATTTTATAAATTTTTAGAAACACAAATTTAAAAAAAATATTCATATTAAGGGTTTCCTTGATAAAAAAATATATTATTTTTTTTTAAAGATTAACATAACATCACTTTTGGTTTACTTGATGTCTATTAAGTATAATGATCAAGGAAATGTGAGAGAGTATATTATATTGCTTTAAAACTTAAGGCACATAAGATCAAATTTTATAACAATTGTTTGTTCTTATCAAAAATAGTTACCTTATCTTGAACGAGAGTTGTTCAACATTGTTTTGCTGATGTACTTGATTCACTTTTTATTAATGATAGGCGTGAAAACCTAAACATCGTGGAAAATGATAGTAGGAATTAAATTAATATCCAATTCCTCCTTAACAACAATGTATCTAACCTTATTGTACCATATAATTAATTTATTCAATGTTGTCATTGAAAAACACAAGCTTAACATCCATCTTATGTAGCTCAAGATTAAAAGTTTGACACTTATTGCTTTTAATATTGAGCTACATAAGATGGATGTTAAGCTTGTGTTTTTCAATGACAACATTGAATAAATTAATTATATGGTACAATCATTGATTTGTGTCTAATGATACAAAATTAATGATATGTAAATTAAAGATATCCATCTATGAGCTTAAGTTTAACTCTCATTAATGAAATTATAAATTTCATATTGATTATCTCATTCAGTTTTGAGATAAATTTAGCTGAAAATTATATGTATTACAAGTTCAGTGGGAGTAAACTAAGTGACACTCATATTACTAAAGAAGACATTTTTTTAGTGCCCTACAAGTAACCTTGAAATTTATAAAATACAAAAGATTCTATAATCTATTGAGAATCTAAGTTATGTTTAAGTATGTATGTATTTGGATATTACGTACATTATTAGAATGTTAGACATATATTTAAGTAAATCTAATATGGATCGTTAGATAACAGCCAGGAGAGTTATGAAATGTCTTTAGAGAACAAAAATTATATGCTCATATATCGAAGTTCTGGTAAGTTAGAGATCATTAAGTTTACAGGCTTTCATTCTACTAGAATATTGATGTAAAAGACTCTGTCACATGAGCTGCTAATTATAGATTGAATATAAAGACCACTTCAGTTATTTTGTGACAATAAATATGCATCATTTATTCTATAAACAATAGGAACACTTTAAAATTTTAGTTCTTACTTGTTAAAGAAAATTCAGAGTGTTTGTGTGTCTATAGAGCATGTTGGTATAAACTCCATAATTGCGCGCTTATTGAGAAACTATCACCCTAGGTCTTTCATGAGCACACTACTCATATGGGTGTAATATTATTTAAGTATATTCAGTTTTAGTGGGAGTTTGTAATTTTGATAAATGCTCATTCGTTTTAGACACAATTTCGTTATTTTAGTTTAAGGTTAATTTCTGCAGAAATAAAGTTATTTTGGCTTATGCACACTCTGAATTCAATAAAGTTTGATCTCACTAAAGTTTAGGAGGACCAGTTGGAAATAGGCATGTTCGGTTCACATTTACATGTAATTTTCATGCTACGCATCCATGATTAATCTATGTCATTTGATTATGTTTTTATACGTGACTATTGATGGGTTCAGTCATGATTGATATGATAAAGACTGCTTTGATCCTATATGAATATAATTGATGAACGAGATTGTTTTAGAATACTTATTATATGATAGCAAATTTTTGAGCTCATAAGGTTATACATTTGTCAAGAAACATATGTTGCCCAAGTGGGAGATTGTTGGATAAAAATTCAATAATAGTGGGCACATATGTATAATGTATATTGCTATTATAAAATTTAACACGTAATTAAGTGACCAATTATGTTATACGTATTATAGGTATTAAATTATCATGGAATTAAAAGTGTAGATACCATAAGGTGTATTTATAATTTGATGAGGCGCTGAGTTATAAATACTTTAGAGTTGGTTATTAAATTAACTACTAGTTGGTTATTAAATCAACTATATAAAGGGTTATGGTCCCCAAGAATTAGGTCAACTTGCACATCTCTTTTCCCCGTCCGAGAGTTGTGCCGCAAGAGAAAACCTAACTTCTTGGAAGATCAAACCCTTTGGAAAAACTTTATCGATTAATTCAGGTACGCTTCCGCATTTAGTTTATTTATTTTGTTGTTCTTGATGATTTGACATGTATAGATCTTGGGTTTATATTCGTATTGAATATATTTTAATTCTAACACTGAAATCTAATTTTTTATGTCTTAAATCTTAAACCTTATACCCTAAAAAATATACCCTACCTCTAATTTTTTAAACACTAACCACAATACATAACCTTGAATCCTAAACCTACTGATTTAAAGTGAAAATACCAATAAAGTAAGATTAAGAGGTAGATAATTTGTACCCACTTATATAAGCTAAGAAACCCAAATTACGGTATCATAATTTATGATTAAATTTAAATTATTTTTTATTAAATAGTGTTATGATAGTGTTTTAAAATAAATATTAGGGTTTTGATCCATATATGGATAAAGTGGATGAACATTCATGATTAGGACTGTAAATGAGACGAGACAGATCGCGAGCTACTCGAGTTCGGCTTGGTCAAAACTCGATTTGATTGGATTCAGCTTGAACTCGACTCGAGTTCTTGACAAGCCGAGCTACATGATACTCGACTCGAAAAGCTCACGAGCTACTAAAAAATATAAATATACTATTTTTTATAATTTAAAATCTAAATTTCTAAACTTAAAACCCTAAACTTAAATCCTAAACATAAGTTTTAAACTCTAAATTAATATACTAAAACCTAAAATTAATAAGCTTGAGTTTACACAACTTGTGTATCAAAGTTTTTTTTTTCATTAGGCTTTAAATGAGACTTAAGAGATAAGAGTTACTCAAGTCTAACGCGATCATAGATTGGTCAACACTTGGCTCGGTTAGGCTCGAAAAAAACTCAAACTCGACTTGAGTTCTTAACGAGTCGAGTCGAGCTCAGATTTTTCAAGCTCGTTTAAAATTACTCAAGTTTGAACGCAACTCAAAATCTTAATGAATCGAACCAAACTTAATATTACTCAAACTCGACTCGGCTCGTTTACACCCCTATTCATGATCACTAAGTCAATTAGTGAAAATCTAAATATATTTTTTTATTATCAAATATCCAACTTAAAATTCATGAAATTAAATTCGTCCAAGATCCTACCAACTTGGGGGAGGGGGGTAATTGAGTGTGATGAGAAAGATATTACTTTACCTTAAGGTTGGTAGTTGGTACCACCACCACCACTTGACCCAAGAAAAAGAAAAGAAAAATAAATGGCCTGTGAAAGATAAGGCAAAAGCACCCACTCTATGCAATATGTTTGCCTTTGATGCTTTGAATTTTTGTTGTTGTTGTAATCGGAGATTTTAGACACATTAAGGGTCGAGAGGAGTAATTGTTCCCTCATTCTTAAAATATTATATTTTAATTTTATCTTTTTATATAAATAATCTTAAAAATTAGTTTAATTTTAAATTTGTATTAACTCTTTTAAATATTTTATATTTTATCTCTTAACCCCAAATTTTAATTTTATTTATAGTCATAGTTTTTCGATTCATTCGTCTCTTAAGAACATACGATGGCACTAGCTTAAATGTGAGGCACTTCTTAGAAAAATATTTAAAGCAGTAATTCAAATTTAATAAAATGTTATGAGAAAAAACTATAATAATAAATTTAAAATTAAAATTTGAAATCGGATCAAATTGAAAATCAGTAAAATTTTGCTGAGAGTTGTATAACTAATTTATTTAAGATATATTTGTTATCTTCTTAGTACTTAAATAACGAGTTCACTATAAAAAAATGTCTAAATTTTGAGGGAATTTGTAAGAAATTTGATTTGATTTTAGTGACGGAATTTTCGACAAAAGAGAATGGTCAGTAAAATATTAATCGAAAATAATATTTCTGACGGAATATAGTAATCCGTCAGAATATCTGTGATAGAAATCCGTCAAAATTTTTTAACAGAATATTTTAAAAATATTATTTTTTATTATCAAAAACCAAAAAAATATGTATTTTTAATATTATAAATAATATATCGTTATTCATAAGTTGTGAAAATAAATCTCAACTAGTCTTTATATAATGGACGTAATGTCCATAAACTCTCCATGTCCCAATAATCTCTACTTTACTCTCAAATCAAATCACATTTTTAAAAAAGAATGGGTGCTTGATGAGAAGGATATCACTTTATTTTAGGGTTCATATCAGTTATCACCACGGATTGAAAAAAGAATGGCTTTTGAAAGATATGACAAAGCACCCGTACTAATTATCTGAGTTACTGTTTAATTATTGATATGTTCTAGAAATAATCTAAATTATTTGAAATTGATCGCTCAAGTACTTTGTTGGTATTATTGATGTTTAAACCTATGATCTCTAGGAACAACAACTGTTCTTTTAATCATTTGAGCTAGAGGGCTCGTGCATTGAGTTTGTCTGATTATTAAATTATAAAATTTAAAGTTCGATTATCTAATTATTTAATTGAACTTATTTTTATAATCAATCACTATAATGAAAATGTTACATGTGTGTTAAAAACATCATATTCCACAGCAACTACTTGTGTTCCAACAGGAAACGGATTGCTGCAACATTTAAGAAGTTATAAGTTCAAAGTTCTATTATTCACAGCAATCAATATCATGATCTGCTGGATTTCTCAATTCCTCTTGCGACAAAGAGTACACGATAAATTTATCCGAATGACCGATGATTAAAATAAATATAATTAAATGATTAAATTTTATTGTTCGGTGATAAAAACATGTCAAGTCTATAATTAAATAATCACTCAAATATTTGATTTTTTTTTTATTACCTTTCCGTTCACGTGGATTCGAATTATAGGAGTTATTTGCTTATAATGTGCAACATAATTCATTTGTATGCATGTGAGTTTCGGGAGAGATTATATCCAACAGTCACATGGCAGCTATGGATAACTGCAGGCTTTCTTGTGTCCTTGGAATTTCCTGAACACGACCACAAAAAAAAAAAAAACACTGTCTTTCCTTTGATTATGCTAGACCAACTTCATTCCTTCTGGAATCTTCTTCATTCAGACATTGGGACAGACTATGGTACCTACACCATTTTCATCTTTGAACAAAGACCAGATACAAACATATGAACCTTGTCAGCTTACAAGTAAAACAGTCGAGACAGCTATCTTCGTTAACTTTATTACATGGACGCATTAAGACTCGATTCATCTGTTGTTACTTGGCTTGGCTTAGTATTAAGGTTACCACAACACAAAAGGCAAAGAAATATAGACAAGTTTGGATGCATAATCTTAACACAAACTTTTCACAGCTATTCATGATTCGACTG
This sequence comes from Abelmoschus esculentus, assembly GCA_035048815.1. NCBI lineage: Eukaryota > Viridiplantae > Streptophyta > Magnoliopsida > Malvales > Malvaceae > Abelmoschus > Abelmoschus esculentus. The sequence goes on from JAUCBN010000005.1 coordinate 19,176,539, forward strand.
TAGTTTGTATCAAACTCACCAAAAGTAGCCAATGCAAGTGATAAAGGAAGAGAAAACAGATTAAATATCTAAGAATCCTCTCAACAGTCAGTAAAGGGAGAATTTTATTTCACAAATAGAATTTGCAGAAAGCAACCTGATAAGGAAAATCAGACAGCAAAGGCCAAAGTAAGATGGATTCCCTTCTCCTGCTCTCTTTCCTTCCTCACACTTTCCTGGCTACACAAATGAAAAGACTTCAAATGGAAGGGGGGTGATTCAAAATAGCCAGAGGTGGTACCTTCCATCATTAGTCTGCAAGCAATTAAAGGTGAAACTGCAAATACAATTCAGCCTGCTAATCTGATGTAGTAACTTGGAAAATTCTCAAACTTGTCTCGACAAAATGCATATTTATATGCGCACCAAATGCCAAAATGCTAGATTCATGAATTTTAGGTTGCATGAAACATATTAACACTGTGGAAGATGCATGGGGTTACTCCACTAGGGTAAAAGGACTCAAGGAAACGGTATAACCGTATATGATAACTCAAATAGGAAAGACCATCAAAAGCAATGGCAAAAATCCTATATTCATAGGAAATGTATTGAAAATGATTTAATAAGAACATGCAACAGAAAAATATTGCAAACTGTTTGGATCAGAAATAGAGCAACGGCAAGCACCGAAAGCAAAAGCCATCACAAAATCAAGATCATGAACCACAGCACTTGGATTCAGATATCCACATCTATTTCTTACAATAAAGCATGCAAAACATTATGCAAGTAAATGAAACTAAGCTTAATTCAGCTTCAGGTCACTTCAGCAAACAGTTTCTAGACATTATTAATATATGGAGAGATATGAGACATGCATTTTATTACGAGGAAGAAGAAACATTCCTCCAATCACTAGGCTTGTTCTACATGAATAGGCTAGTTGAAAAGCACAGCTCAACTAGTGAAACATATATTCCTATTTAGGCTATCATAATGTTTCCTACATCCAGGACACCGCCCATCCACTTCAAGAATCCTTGTGTGACAGAAGAGGCAAAGCCGAAATCCACATGAGCAAGGGAGAAAATTAGAGTCTGTAGCATCCAAGTCCTCATAGCAGATAGGGCAATACAAAGGGTGAGACATGATACTCCTCTGTACCCAAGTGATAGCCCCATTTCCATTACACCAATCTGAATTCATGGAAATATCATGCTGTTTCGAAAGGCTGGGAAGACTTTGAGGACGCAAAACATCATCATGTTTCCATGCTTGACAATTTATCTTTGAACCATGAACTGTTTGCCTACTCTTTGAATATGACTGATCTATACTTTGGTCCCTGAACTGTTGGGTTAGCACCAGCAGATTCAACCATTGTTTCAGATTTAGCAGGAGAGTTCATGGCTGAGTCATGTGGATTGTCATCTGCATTCAAGGCATCTGCAACATCTTCCCAATTGTCTAGGCACTCATCCTTATCATCGTCGCTGGCACTTCCAAAACAAGAACCACTGCTACTGCCACTGCAACTATGCGCACTAATAGCTTCTTTTGAGTCATTATTACCCAGATCAGTTTGAATGGAGCAGTTCAAGGATTCCACATTACTGTCATGGATGCTCATGTCTTCACTTTCCTCATCCCTCAACCTTGTTTCTAAATTGCGCAATGATTTGTTTCGCTCATCAACTCTCTTTGTGGAGCATGGAGGAGACCCAGCACCCCCATTCAAATCCACCTTGCAGTCCTTGTTCTTTACTGCATTTACAACCCGACTCCATTACAAACTCAATAGATGAATTTATGAAAAATATAACTTAGTAACTTTTGCCAATCCAAACCCAAAAGCCATCTTAACTTTTCATCCCATAAATAAGATAAAAATCACTGCTTTCAAATTAATTCCTAGATCCCACCAATGAATTTACCTTGGTTCAGAAGCTTTCTGCTTTTATCATAAACTCAATCCCTATGGTTCTATGTATGTTTAATGTTTTGATATTCACAATGTGCATCCATCAATACCTCAAATGAGGTATATATATATATGTATACATATATATTAATAATAAAAGAAATACATAACCCAACAAAACTAAATCGAATAATGGAATTAGTTTGGATTAAAAAAGAAAGAAAGAAAAACCCTAAAAATAACTTTTTGAATACCCAATTCGTGTTCCTATCACATGTACTCACCGCACCATACGATATAAGGGATTCATTTCAACAATTGGATTAAAAAAGGCCATTTAAAAAGGCTCCATCGAGTTCTTTGTGAAAGAAAAAAAAATCTTTCTATTAAAAAATTCACATTCAAAATGAAAGAATGTGATAATTGAAATTAAAAGCAACAACACAGAAAAGAGATTACCTTGAGATAGCCATTGCTCACGCCTAACATCGCGCTTACACTGCTTCAATTTGGCCAATCTATTTGTCTATATCAACAAAAGAAATCTCAAAATATGAAACTAGTCTACATTTTCTCGAGAAACAATCAGAAAACATTAAAAATAAGAACAAGAAAATTTACTCACTCTCTTCTTCTTGGAAGGGCAAGGCAGAGAAGCATTGTAGGCGAAATCAGAAACCATGGTGAAATTCGAGAATAATTTAGTGGTGTTTGGCGAAGAAGAAAAAACTATGTATCGGAAAATAGATTAGCTCCGGGAGAGAAAATAACCGATTACCGGAAAGAATGAAAATCAAAGGGCTGAAAAATGATGGAAACAGAGAGATAGAGAAACTTGCTTAAATATATTTCTTGGAACTCCTTGAAATTGATTTCTTTCGATTTATATAATTGCTACTTACTATAATGCCCTCCATTTTTGGTGTTTTTACCAAACTATTTATGTTTTTTAATTTAGAAAAAGACAAAATAATTCCTTATTATTTACTTAACTTTAAATAATGGAAAACTATTTTTTATGATACGAAATGAAATTTTATATCTAACAATTCATTAGCATAAAGGTAGAGTATTTCTGTATACTTTTATGTGTGTGTTTTTTTTCACAATTTTCATTGTTTTAATAATTTAATTGTTGAATTATTCTTTTATTTATATAAATTGATAGTTATTTTTATATAAAAAGTTTATACTACATTTTTATTTACTCGAAACTTAAAGTTCATACAATTGTACAAGAAGTTAAGTGGATGTTGATTTTCGACGGTTCATTTATTATGAGAATATTTTTTTGAATTTTAATTTTAAATTTTTTTTAACATAAATCTACTAATTTTATTAAACAAGGATATATCAGAAAATATAACGAAAGTTCACACCTTAATAAATAAAATACCTAAATCGAGATATATACCTAGTAAACAAAACTAGTAAAACATAGATCATAAAAAGATCAGATAAGGAAAAAAGTAAAAACCTAATCCAAATACTCGAAATAAAAGAGGGATACAAACATCACTCAAATTCACGATAATAGGTAAAATCATCACCAAACAACATAAAAATGCATATTACGATGAAGGTGCGTTGACAATAAAGATATTACCACTACTCAATCACGAAAAAGAACGATAGATGTAATTGCATATCCAATTCTTGTCCAAGGGTCTAAAATAGGGAGATCAACAATATGGAGGAAGGAACACCATCTTGATCAATCATGGCATCGTCGGATCCAACCCTAATAGAAACCAAAATAAATAAAAAAAAAACGTGCCAAAAGACAGAGAAAAACATACCAAAAGGTAAATAACATCGTGCCACAAAAGCAGAATAATTTATTGAAAATTAAAAATAAAACAAACAAGATAATAGATCCGGCGGTCGACGATCAATATTAAAACCGATGCCGTTGTCGGTGAATAAAGAGAACGAAGGGGAGAAGTTTTGATAGTGGAGAAGTTTTGACAGTGAATAATTCTAAATTTTATATCTGAGACTTTAAATCTATACCCTAAAAATTATATCATATCCTGAATTTGACAACCATTAACCTTAAATCATAAACTCACTATTTTAAAGTAAAGTTCTATTAGAAGCACAATGAAATAATTTGATATTGGATCTTCAGCATCTCTTTGTTATTGGCTAGCAGTCGAGCTATCATGGTGTAAATGACTTTCTCCTACGTTTGTGTTTGATTTAGGTGTGCGAGTATTGAGGTCAAATGGATGGTACAAATACAATATTTCTTTAGGATGAGTTTCTAGGGACAATTTTAGATTAGAGGACACTATATCACGCTCGTACCGAGAGTTAGGGTTGACTAATAATTTTTGTTAGGCCTCGCAAAATACGATATTTGATTGACTTGTTGTCTGATGATTAATGAGATGATGTTTCAATGATAGATATTAATAAAAGATGTATCGAAAACTGACTTGTCTAAGATATATTTTTTTCAAGTATCACGATACTAATCTAGGCTTGAATGACATGTACATAACAGTTAGTATCATAGTTGTTAGTTATAATGAATTGTAGGGAAAAGATAGGAGACGAGAAAGATAATGAACAATATCTCATGATTTAAAAGGTTATTTCTCAGTTATTATACGTGGGCATATATATAAGAGTTTTACTCGGTTTTAATTATATTAATTAATTGATTAATTTTTATTAACCCGTCAATTAATTTTATATAATCAATAAACAATTAAAATTTTTTAAATTTCAGTTATTAGTCAATTCTTATAATCTCATGCATTTTTAGATTTTCAAATTATTATATATTAGATATTATATATACTATATATTATCACTTAACTTTTAAAAGTTATAAAATATCACTAAATTAATTTTATATGTTATAAAATCATTACTAAACTCACTGAAGACTACTGCATAAAAATGACTTCTATTGTGTATAATATTTGAGTTATTAATTGAGTAAAATATAATTTTTTTTCATAATTAAGTGACTTAAATATAATTTTTAATAATTAATTGATTTAAATATAATCTTATCCGTAATTGAATGGCCTTTATTGTGGTTTACCCATTTTATTTTAAGATTTTCTTGATAACTGAAGCATATTGTTCGGTAGTAATTTATTTTAGGGTAAACTACACAGATAGTCACCATACTATAGGGTTAGTATCGATCTGACCACAATACTTTAAAAAGAATCAAATTACACCGATAAACTATTGATTTGGTATTAAAATAGCTATCTGCCGTTAAGGATGTAACGGACTGATGACGTGGCAGTTAAATATAAAATAAAATAATTACACATTTAGTTCCTATTATTCATACATTTTTATAATTTAGTCATAATTTTATTACAATAAAATAATATAATTAGGTGGCGACACGTGTGACCACCTTATTGGATAAGGTTTTTTATATAATATTTAATTTATTATATTTATTTTTCCCCTTATTGAATAACACGTGTCACCATACTATAGGATTAGTATCGATCTGACCACAATACTTTAAAAAGAATCAAATTACACCAATAAACTATTGATTTGGTATTAAAATAGCCATCTGTCGTTAAGGATGTAACGGACTGATGACGTGGCAATTAAATATAAAATAAAATAATTACACATTTAGTCCCTATTATTCATATATTTTTATAATTTAGTCATAATTTTATTATAATAAAATAATATAATTAGGTGGCGACACGTGTGATGAATAAAGTTTTTTATATAATATTTAATTTATTATATTTATTTTTCCCCTTATTGAATAACATTTTTTATGATTAAAGTGGAAAACAAATTTGAGAATGGATGCTGTTGCTGGAGGTTGAACAGGATCCATAACCCCAAGGACCAAACCACTGCATTAAGCTAATCTACTTGACATGCAAACCTTCAACATATATATATATATATAGTATACGTTTTTTATATTTATTCACATAAAATCTTAAATTTAATTTTTAATTTAATTAAAATATTCGAATAAAATATTTAGCTTTTAAATATTTGAATAAAATTTTTTGGATATTCAAATAATAAATATACAAATATAAATATTTGTATAATAAATATTCGAATAAAATCATTTTTAAATCTAAATATTCAAATATTTATGATTTTTATTGAATATGTATTATACGAATATTTTTATTCGTATATTTATTATTCAAATATTTTTATTTGGATATAAGAAATTTTTTTTATTCGAATATTTTTTATTCGAAAATTTTATTAATTTGAAACTATTCGAATAAAAATTATTCAAATAATAAATAAAATTTTATTTGAATAACTCAAATTTTATTAATTTGAAACTATTCGACTATAAATTAATAAAATTTTCGAATAAAAAAATATTCGAATAAAAAATTTGTATATTCAAATAAAATATTCGAATAATAAATATACAAACAAAAATATTTCTATAATATATATTCGAATAAAAATCATAAATGTTTAAATAAAAAAAATTGTATATTCAAATAAAACGTATGTCATATATATATGTTGGAGGGCATTATATAAAGTAGATTAGCTTGGTGTAATTGTTTTGTCCTTGGGTAACCTATTCATAAGTTGCAGGTTCTACACCCAGCATTAGCATCTATTGTCAATTTTAATTTTGTTTTTCTCAATCAGGTGGTAACACGTGTCACTACTTAATTATTTTAACGACAGACAACTATCGATACCAACTCATAATATGGTGATTATTTTACCCTTTATTTTAAGCCATTTATTCCTCTTAAGACTATTCAACTCAAGGTACGCTCTAATTTGCTTCCTTCAAACTTCGTCGTCTTGTCTCTCTCCAAGTCTTCAGCAAGAAGAAAAATCAAACGAACCCCGGGTTTCCTATCACAACTAAAACTCTTGGTTTTTATTTTGTTGGTGATAAACAATGAAGAGAGCATTTCCCAGTTTCGTTGTTTTATGTTGGATGTTTCTACCATGGCTTGTTTTAGCGACTGTAACTGAGGACGATATGAGATGCCTTGAAGGAATCCACAGTTCACTGAACGGCCCAGATGGAAAAATAAGCAGTTGGAATTTCCACAACAACTCGGTTGGTTTTGTATGCAAATTTGTTGGAGTTTCATGTTGGAACGAAAGAGAAAATCGACTGTTAAGTCTTCATCTTAGAGACATGAGACTTTCGGGACATATACCTCAATCTTTGGAGGACTGTGGGAGTTTGCAGACTTTAGATCTGTCGGCCAACAATCTTTCTGGTAATATCCCTCCTCAGATATGTTCTTGGTTACCTTATTTAGTAACCCTCAATATGTCTAGCAATGATCTGTCAGGTCTCATCCCTTCTGAATTATCAAATTGTGCTTATCTGAACCATTTAATACTCTCAAATAATAGGCTTTCAGGGCCAATTCCATACCAATTATCTGGTTTATCAAGGCTGAAGTGGTTTTCAGTAGCAAATAACCATCTTACCGGTGCTATTCCACCAGCTTTTGAGGGACATGATAAGGCAGATTTTGCTGGGAATAATCGTCTTTGCGGGGGTCCTCTTGGAAATTGTGGGAGTTCGAGTAGGAAGAACTTAGCCATTATAGCTGCAGCTGGGTTTTTTTTACTTTTTTTTCCTCATCTTTTTTATAAATCTGGGACCTAAAGGTTGTCGGGACCTTAACTGGGTTATAGGTGCTGCAATTTCAATGTTGTTTGGGTTTGGGGTCTGGTGTTGGTTCCATTTGAGATGTGTGAGGCTGTGGAGAAAAGGGTTTATTGGAAGGGATGATGACAGTGGTTGGGCTGAGAGGTTGAGAGCTCACAAATCGACTAAAGTCTCATTGTTTCAGAAGCCACTTGTGAAAGTTAAGTTGGCTGATTTAATGGCTGCCACAGACAGTTTCAGGGTTGAAAACATCATGGTTTCAACTAGGACTGGAACTACTTACCAAGCACTGCTTCCTGATGGATCGGCCCTTGCAATCAAGAGGCTCACAAGTTGTAAGGTCAGCAAGAAGCAGTTTCGTTCGGAGTTGTATCGATTAGGCCAGCTTAGGCATCCAAATGCGACACCCCTTCTGGGATTTTGTATTGCAGGGGATGAAAAGCTGTTAGTTTTTAAGCATATGTCTAATGGCACTCTATATTCTTTGCTACATGATAGTGTTGCAGCTGTAGATTGGCCAACTCGGTTTCGGATCAGTTTGGGTGCAGCCAGGGGTCTTGCTTGGCTGCACCATAGTTTCTGGCCTCCGTTTCTGCAGCAGAACATCAGCTCCAATCTGATTCTTCTCGATGAGGACTTCGATGCCAGGATATTGGACTTCGGATTAGCAGGTCTCATAAACACCCCAGATATTTTAGGTGAATGTGGCTATATAGCTCCGGAGTATTCAACCACCATGGTAGCTTCACTTGAAGATGATGTATTCGGATTTGGAGTCATACTTCTCGAATTGATAACTAGGCGAAACCCCCTGGAAATTACTGCAGGTGATGGAGAATACAAGTTTAACTTGGTGGAATGGATAAACCATCTCTCAAAGTCCGGTAGAATCGAAGACGCTATCGATGACGCTCTCCGCGAAAAAATGCCGAATGAGGAGATGTTGCAGTTCATCGAAATCGCATTAAAGTGTGTCGATCCTCGGCCGAAGGCCCGATGGTCGATGCACCAGGTTTACGAGTCATTGAAGAACATGGCTGAAGTAAATGGTTTGGCAGAAGAATTAGATGGTTTCTCACCAACTTTTTAGAGTATCAGTGTAGCCTTATGGAGTAAAATCAGGACGGAGCATTTCTCGTTGATAGTCATGTTATAAAAAAATCTTTAGTGATTATGAGGGGTTTTATAATTTTTTTAAATTATTTTCTTTCTTCATTTTTTAAAATTAAAAATAAAAACATATGTTAAGTTTTGATTGGGTGATAATTTTTAATAATATTATCATAAAATATTAACAAAATAAAATTTTAAACATTTATTTTAAAAAATATTAAATATATATAATATATAATACTATAATAACTGATTTTAAAAAAAATTAAGATTCAAAGATTTAAATTTTAATTTAAAAATTAATATATTTGGCTAAACTTTGTTTACACTAACGTTATATTAAATATTCTTTTTTTTTTCTAAGCGATCTTTGGCCACTATAGACAATTGTTTTTTCTCTCTCTCTCTTCATATTTGAATGTATAAATGTTCTGTGAATATGTTAACAAATTAAGTGTTATTTAAAAATGAAATAATAAATTTACTTTTTAATATTTTATAATAGTATTATATTTATTTAGATAAATATTATAAATTCAATTTTTTAAAACAATTTAATATTAATTTTATAAAAATATGTAAAAAATAAAAAAAAGTTTATATCAGCATCAATATTAAATTTTTAATGATCAATGAACACAATAGAAAATATAATATTTATAATGTTTTTTTATAAAAATAATTTAATGACCAAAATAAAAAAAAATAGTTTAGTGACCAATGTCAATATTTTATTTGGTCCGGATTAAGCCTGCAAGCAGACCCAAATCTTATTCGTCTCAGACCCCACAAATCGCAATGCATAAGGCCCATGTCAAAATAAAAGTAGGATTTTGTTGATAGGTGTGATAAAAATTTGACTCGATTAAAAAATAAAAAATTATGGGATTTTAGGTGAAAAAATTGAATTCTTTTTGACTCAAACTAAAATTTTATAAATATGAATTGAATCAAAAAATTTTAAATAAATTTTGTATTATAAAATAAAAATTTGAATAATTCAAATCTTTTAATAATCAATAGATTGTTTTTTTATTTTGAGTTGAATCCCTTAATTTTCTATGATAAATATGCACCGATATAAAAAACATAAAGAGATATTATATCACATATAAAAAATATACATACATATCTTATATGATTAGAGAAAAATATTTAAATTATAATCAAATTGTAGGATAACATGATAAATAGTTATAATTATATTTGTATATAAACTCAAAAACTCCATTGGATAAATTAAAAATTCTAAATAAAAAATTAAGTTATAAAATATAGTACGTCAATCCAAATCATTCAATTTTTTTGACTTATCATAATTCATCGAATATTCACCCCTACTCATTATCATATTTTTTTTTATTTCTTTTAATAGTGAACAAAATAAATAAATACTAATTAATTATTGAATTAAATACATATTAAAAAAACACTGTTTCATCAACATAAATCTTTAAATTTTAGGTTGTCTCTTATTTTTGGTAAGGTTATAATTTTGACACATATATTTTGTAATCCTTCCAATTTAGTTCATAATTACATATTTTTTTTAGTCAGCTACAGTGTTACAGTAGTATCTGTTTTAGAATATACTCTCAACCATTAGACATTGATCGCTTAAACATTGTACCGGTATTACTGGTGTTCGAACACGTAACCTCTAGAAACAACAATTATTCCCTTAACCATTAAAGTTATATGGTTCGTACTTATAACATTAAGTTCTAATTACTCCATTATTATTTGTTAATAAAGTAATAGACTTATATTCGATATTAAAATATTAATTTAAATTATTAATTTTTAAAACTTAAATCTAAAATTAAAATTCTTAAATTCTAAATTAAATTTATAAAGTTAAAAATAAAAATATTTGTGTTAAGTTAAAATTTACGCCGAAACTAAAAGGGTGTTAAATATTTTTCTCATTTTTTTTTGTTTAAATTCGACTTATAAAAACAAATAAATTCCAAAGCCCAATTATTGACACGGTACCGTTTTAAGATAGGGTTTATCTTAGCAACCCTAATTAGATCTATAAATGATTGCCAAACCCCAGAGCTAGTGGCATCGTCTTCGTCTCAGTTCCTCTCTTTCTGGTGTTCTCAAATCAACACTTCCCTCTCATCTAAGGTTAGGGTTTCTTGCTTTTCAGACATTTTGGTTTGTAGTTTTGGATTTTGAATCAGACGAAGAGAGAAATAAAACTGCAACAATATGATTTGTTTTCATTCTAGGATTACCTGTATTTAAGTCTCTGATGATCCATGTCTGGTCTTGAATCTTGCTCAAACATTCTCCGATTCTTTTAATGACTTCAAGTGTTTCTGAGACATGATGAGGTTTAAATTGGTCCGTGTTTCTGATTAAACCGTGACCGACGCATTTTTATAACCAAACTCTGATCTCAAGAATGCACAATGTTCTTTATTTTTTGTTTGTTTTTTCTGAAGAAATTGCTTCTGCTGTGATGAATTATGTAAAACTACTTCATATGTCAGACTTCAGAGGTTTTGTTTAAAATCTATGAGAAGAGACTTCTGTCTTCTGAGCAGAAGTTTAATTTGTTTACTAAAATCATGGTGAATATGAAATGATGTGATAGTTAGAATTTGTGATGATGATTAATCAGTGGAGCTTTCCTTTTAGACAAAGTTGTCCCCTGTTGTTTCTACGTTTGTTCTCTATCTTCTCTCCATCTTTTTTTTTTTTTTTTATTTTTTTATTTTCTTGTGTTTTTCTTTGTGTTAATGAGGCTTCCTACTATGATTTTAAAAAAAAAACTCCGGCAGCCGCTCCCATTGTATGTGTACTTCCGTCTCTGATGTGGAGGCTTTTTGTTCTGATCCTTTACAGGCGTTGGTCGTCTTTGAGCTTGATGTCCGGCGAGGTCAGTCTTAGGACTCCGTTTGCGAGTGCTTATAAAAGTTATTTTGGATGAAAATTTTATTTTAAATACACAAACAACTAAAAATATTTTAAAATAGTAAAAAGTTTTTTCGTCACAAATTGATTATTTACCCTTATTTTGGTTTTTAAAATCTTGGTTTACAAAAGTTAGATTTTTAGCTTTCGCAAAACTTTAGTTTACAAAAGTTTTATTCCAAATCAAGCTTGTTAAACACAATCCCAAACTATTAAATAATCTAAATTTATTAAAATTATTATAATCGATAATAATTAAGAGATTATTTATTAAAATTATTAAATAATCTAATATTTTTGAGTTATTAGAGTATATGAGTTAAATTTGTTTGAAATTTTTATGAGTAAAGTTTTAAATTCTAATAAAAGTTTTAATTTAAATATTTTTTTAATTATATAAGATATGTATATATTTTTTTTAATTTTTCATGTGTGATATTATTTTTTTGTTATTTTTATATATTAATATATAATCATAAAAAAATGAAGAGTTTGTTTTGAAAAGAAAATAAATGTTTTGATTATTAAAAATTTTAAGATATTTAAATTATTTTAGTTTAATTTTTTAACTTAAATTTTGCTGAAATTTCTTCTCGTTTGATTTTATAAAATTTTAAATTGAATTAAAGTCATTTGAATTTATAAAATTTTAAATTGAATTAAAGCGAGTAAAGAAAGACAACACAAAAATTAGAGAATTTATAAAAGTTGAATTTTTGTACAAATTTAATTATAATTATTTATAATATTATAATTCAAAATGATAAAGATTTTTTCTTTATTTGTTTTTTCCATGTGTAAATAAGATTTTTAATATAATTTAATAAATAAATTATTATAAAAATTATATAATATATTTATAGTTATATTTTTTTTCTTTATTCATTAAAGTACAATCTCATTAAAAATTAGATTAAAAATGTCACTGGAAAATAATTAAAAACAATATAGATACATTCCAATTTTATTTATAAAATTAAAGCAAATTATTCATCATCGGAAATCACAATATAGATACATTCCAATTTTAAACAGTTGAGACTAGATTGCAAAAATTTTTTAAATTCAATAACAACATGAACTTACTAAAATTTAAGAACATAATTGAAACTTTTAATAGAAAGTATTATATAGATTTGTTTTTGTTTTTTTTACTTACACATGAAGAAAAATTATTATTACACAGATCAATATTTATCATTTAATGGTTAAATAATAAAATTTTAAAACTTTAAAGACTTAATAATTTTTTAAAAGTTCTAGGTCCAAAGGAATACTCATTTCATTAATAGGTTTTATTCTTAATCGCATGTTCATCTTAAAAAATAAGTTTAAAAAAAATTATGACTGAATCAGAGTTCAATTGAAAAAGTTATGAAATAGTGACCAAAATATAAACTTTTAATATTAAATTTTGTTTTTTTTTGAATATTCGAACTTCCAAAATTCAAAACAGACTCGAACTCGAAATTCACTCGAGTTATTTCAGTTGACTTGAATAAATCAAAATACTCGAATAACTCAACTCGAATAAATCAAAATTTGATAAAAATTCAATTTTTTCAAGTCGATTCGAGTGTTGTCAACCCCTAATTCATATGTATTTAATTTAATTTTTTATTTTATTTTTTAATTGGGTAAACTACATCTATGACCACTCAACTAAATATCTGAATCTATTTTAACAATCGATCTTTTAACTTTGTTAATCACATCATTCAACTATTTAAATAGTATTAATTAAATCTTTTTTGTTAAAATCTAATGTATATGATGACATGACATTTACGTATTTAATCACTATTACTTACTTATTATGTTAATTTTGTCTTAATTTTAATTTGATTTAATAAGCGGTAGTTATGACAAAGTTGGAATAGAAGTTTTGATTAGGGTCTAGGGAATTAAGAGTAGGGTGTATTTTTTGAGTATAGGGTTTAGGGTATAGAAAATAAGGGTTCGGGTTTAAATTTTAATTTTTTAGTAAATTTTTAAAGGAGGCACACAAAAAAGGCAGAAGATTATGTAATATGTTATATTTTGACGTGGCTTTCTAAGTTTATCTCCGATGTAAAATATTGACATACTTTTATTTTTTTATTATAAAATTGAGAGAATTCTTTTAATGAGATACATGTCAATACACATTATTAATTTTTGTAAAAAGTTTTCCCTTTGAAAAAATTAAGTGATTTGATCGACATAAATAGAATTAGATTTATAGTTGAAATGGTCATGGACGAGGATGGCATGATTTTAAAAGACAATGTGAAATGAGTGACAGTGAAGCAAAACCTCAAAGTCAAACCAATTATGTTGCCGACTACCAATTTTTTACAATTGTTTCTGGTCTGGGATTGGTTATGTCGTTTGAAATAAATTCGTAGAGTGATATCATACAATATCAAAGATCAATGGCCGCATCCATATGTCAAAACAATATTATTCTCATCTTTCTATTCATTTGCCCAGTTTTCAACAGGAACTTGGAAGGATTTGCAGTAAGTTTCTTCATTCTAATGGCTAAAACTCACCAAAGTTTTAATTTCTGTATAGGTGAATGATATAAAGGCTCGTGGATGTTTGTTGTTTGCAGTGGAACTCGGACGTCAAAGAGCTCAAGTCTTCACAGAACTGGCTGAACCATGGTGGGGATTTATACAACCGAAGATATGCTGAGAAAGAAACGAAAATCGGCCCTCAGACAGTTTCCGGTCTGCGGCTGAAATGGGAATTCTTTGCCGGAAAAGACATAACAGCGACGCCTGCGATTTTCGATGGAACCCTTTATTTCCCGAGCTGGAATGGGAACATGTATGCTGTTAATGCCTCTGATGGATCCCTTGTTTGGGAGAAAAACTTGGGGAAGCTAACAGGGCTTAATGCCACTGGTTTTGTTGCTAATGTCAACTGGACGGTTTCAAGAGCATCGCCAACGGTTGCAGACGATCTGGTGATCATTGGAATCTATGGACCTGCCGTTGTTATTGCAGTTCAAAGATTAACTGGTGAGCTTGTTTGGTCAACCCGGCTTGATAACCATCCTGCTGGTGTGATCACCATGTCTGGAACTTACTACAAAGGGTTAGTCAACTTACTACAAAGCTGGATAACGTTCGAAATACTCGTATTTGACATTCATATTCGATACATATGTTATTGGTTTAATTAGATCATCTGGTCAACAATAGCATAAAAACTTAATGACCCTGACTACAATGTTTTTTTTAGACTTTAGACAGCCTGAACCGTTATGTCTGACTTTAGAAGCAATGTAGTGCAGCAATTTGATGAAAATAATTCAGCATTGCCAGAAATATCTTGTTTGACGCTTTAGAGCAAAGTTGATGAATCCACCAATTAGATAAGGCCGACATGCTGCAAAGATTATTTGTATTAAGACATATAGTAATTAGATAAGGCCGACATGTCTAAGCATTCGGTTTGAAACTTGTAGGCATTTTTACGTCGGCGCATCTTCACAAGAGGAAACTGTGAGCTTCGAGCAATGCTGCACATTCCGTGGCAGCTTCGCCAGTTTAGATGTTCGGTCCGGTAATGTCATATGGCAAACCTTTACACTACCTGATAACTTCGGACAGAAGGGAGAATATGCTGGAGGAGGCATCTGGGGAAGCAGTCCATCCATCGATACTACTCGTAACCATGTCTATGTTGGCACCGGGAACCTGTATTCGGCCCCTCTTCGTATTCGTCAATGCCAAGAAGCTGAGAACAATCAAACAGTGCCAACTGATCCAGACAAGTGTATTGAGCCTGAAAACCACTCAAATTCGATCCTAGCTTTTGATTTGGAAACAGGTGCAATCAAATGGTATCATCAGCTAGGGGGATACGATCTTTGGTTCTTTGCCTGCAACAATCTTTCCACCCCAAACTGTCCTCCTGGACCGAATCCTGATGCCGATTTCGCCAAGGCACCCATGATGCTAAGCATCCATGTCAACGGAACTAAGCAAGATATCGTCGTTGCTGTCCAGAAAAGTGGCTTTGCTTGGGCTCTAAATCGAGATAACGGTGGACTTATTTGGACTACTGTAAGTCGGCTTCATTGTATTTTTTAGTATCCATAGTTTTCCTTCTAATGTTTCATTTATATATATTTATATATTTCCTGGATGTATAGGAGGCAGGACCAGGCGGAGGAGGTGGAGGAGGCACATGGGGCGCAGCTACAGATAAGAAGAGAGTCTACACCAACATAGCCAACTCGGCATCCAATAATTTTACTTTGAGACCATCCAAATTCAATACGACCGGCGGTGGATGGGTGGCAATGGATGCTAACAGCGGCGAGATCCTATGGTCCACGGCTGATCCAAGCAATTCCACAGCTACTGGACCTGTCACCATAGCTAATGGTGTACTCTTTGCCGGTTCAACATATAAACAAGGACCTATATATGCCATGGATGCTGAAAATGGGAGAATTTTGTGGTCATACGAGACAGGTGCAACTGTGTATGGTGGAATGTCAGTGAGCAATGGGTGCGTTTATGTTGGCAATGGATATAGGGTTAATATAGGAGCTTTTATTCCAACTTACTCTTCTGGTACTTCACTCTTTGCGTTCTGTGTCAAAGAGGAATGATATTCGATTACATGAATAATGTAATCTGAATTTTATTAATCATCACGAAAGATATTATAAATACAACGTAGATTATTCCACCAAAAACTTCGTAAAATGTGCATTAAGAAAATGTTGTCCGCATCAACTTGTGCTCACATTGGCACGAACTTATTTCGGACTCGAACATATTTTATTAGTTCTAATAATGGTGCATCTTGAGAGAATTCAAAGATTATATTTAACTGAAAAATTCAAAGATTAAGGAGTAAAATGAAATTAAAATAAAGAGTAAGGAGCAATGGATGAAATTAATCAATTTAAATCACTTAAGAGAATTCTTCCCTATTGATTCTTATTTGCAACAACAATATGTATAACATTCTCAAAGGGCCTTTTCTCCCATTCCATCAATTGTTGTGTTCTGTATTATCAGAAGCTGGTTTAAAGGCGGCACTGCTGAAAATGGGGAAAGGAAATGAAGGCTGAAGCAATGAACTTCCAGTTTGAGAAGTTGAAGATGACAATCCATTTAAGTAGCTTGAAGAAAATGATGATTGATCTGATTCCTTCCCATCTTGAGAAATTATGGCCTGCATCAAATTCTGATCAAATTTCTCAGCTTTTTGATCAGTTGGGTCTCCAGATTTTGCACTGCTATAAACCATTGATGAAATTGCAGAAGCTATCACTGATCTGAAACTTGGATCAGATGTGATTGCCTTGGCTAAGGTTTCTGTCAAAGACTGTTGACAAGTTTCCCCTTGCAGGTTGTTTCCCGAGAAAGACTCGTAAATCTGGTTTGGGGGCACTTTCCTGGTCTGAGTTTGATAATAGGGTACTTGTGCACCATAACCAGGGTAGCCATTTCTCCAAACTGCAGGCAATACGCTAGATTCTGATGAAGAAAAGTTGAGACTTGTTGAAGGGAAACTGGGAAAGTTCGTAGAGAAGCTGTTGAGATATTTAGATGAAGTTGAAGGGGAAGAGGTAAGGTCTAGAGTAATTGTTGGGAACAAAGGTGATGAGGTTGAGTTTGGTAAGTAGAACTGTTTTGTTGCAGTTTCATGGAGGCTGAAGTTGAATCCATTGAGTGCTTGAGTTGGGAGAGTAGCTGTGGCTGTTGCATTGAGCCCTTGTTGAGATGTTGAAGAGCCAGATAATAGCATGGAGGCGGCGGCTGAGGTGGTGGAAGCCATTGCCGTCGCGGAAACAGGAAGTGCATGGTTGTGATTCCCTTCATAAGTAGTGATCAATATGGACAAATCCTCAGCACACCTTTGAACCTACATATATATTACATATCACCAAGTTTTAGCCCCTTAACACATCATCTTTGGACCTATTCCAGGCATGGGATTAGGCTTATGGGAACAAGAAATCTACCTGTTTTCTTACTGGACAACCAGGTGCCACTGTGCAACGGTAGTAAGCTCTGGGGCATGGATTTCCTTTTGAAATTTTCTGCCCATATTTCCTCCATTGGCATCCATCATTCATCTGTAGTGTAAGAAATGAACACTCAATGCTCAAATCAAAGGAAAAACATTGAAAGCTTTCAAAAAATATGGACACAATACTTACAGTTGCTGCATCACATCTAGCTCTCACAGAAACCCTAGCTCTCTTAACATGCTTTTGTTGATCTTCATCTCCATTTCTGGTCGTTGTCTTCTGAATCTTGCTCGATGGACATGTTTCTGCTGCACCATCTTCCTTCAGTTGATCTTCTGAACTATTTCCAGGGGTTGACAATGGAGACTTCGAGTCTAATCCAAGAGTTAAACTGGGTAGTCTGGGTTTGACCTCAGGATCTGGCTCATCTTTGCTCTTGATTGAGCTTATTGTTTCCCCATGTTTTAAGGGCTCCATTGGAGTACATGTTCCAAGGGAAAGTGAAACAAGTTCAGGCTCTGGAACTCCAACCGGTGGTGGTGAAGAAACTAATGAACCAGTAGATGTCTTGGTAGCTCCTTGTTGGAGGATTTCAAACAAACTTACTTGAAGTGACCTGTAATTCTCCTGTATCTTGTCTAACATCTTCTTCAATCTTTCATTTTCTTCCTTCACCTCACCCATCTCCGCTTTTACAGATTCAAGTTCAACATTAGGATCTGATGTTGGCATTTTCATCAGCAAAACCTCCATCTTTTTCAGAGGATAAAGAACAGCTTCTCCTTTAACTCTCCTCTAATCTTCAACGTATATGGACATCGGACAACCTTCCCCTTCTTATAATAGTAATAAAACCAACACACAGTTGATTTCAAACAAATTTCAACCAAGCTTGGTGATGGTCATCTAGCATTTCTTACACCAGCAAACACGAAATGTCAACACCCCAACCACATTTCCAAGAGTATTTTTTCCCTTTTTAATATAAAAAGTAAACCCTTTGATAAGAAACATTCAACTTCAACGTTTCAGAATTTAGACAATTAGCAAATGGATTTGAAAGAGAGAGGAGGTCACATGGGGATTAACAGATACGAGTCAACGTTCACTCAAATGGTTAGCAAGCACCATGGTTGCTTGGGCGGTGAGGTTTCAAGGAAGGATCAAAGTTTCAACGGTTGGTAGTGGTAGTGGTGTGGATTTGGCCTTTGTTTTCCTTGTCAAGGTTCCGGTCAAAAAGCTTGTTTAACACGGTAGCATATGCCATTTTGAAAATTTTTGCCTCTTTGTACACACACGGACATTAATTCTTTGGTGCAAATCGTATACTTCTTTCTCGTACTTTTATTTTAAATTTAAGATTTTAGACCGTAAGGTTTAGGGTTAAAGGTTAGAGGTTATATTTAGGGTTTAGGAAATAAAAGATAGGATGTATATTTAAGAAGTAGGATTTAGGGTTTGATATAAAATTTAAGGGTTAAGTTTAAAATCTATTTTTTAAATTTTTTTAACAAAAAACATGGATGAAGACATGATAAAGAGACAGAAGATTTCTACGCTTACTTCTTAAATGTCCATGTACTCAACTTGCTCTAACTTTAGGTATATATAGACATTTTCATTTCCTTAAAACCATATTTTTTAATAATTATTTAGAGATCCAAAGTGTTTTATTAAAAAATAATATTTGTTGTTAGTAACAATGCTTAATTTTTCAATCGTGAATGCTATTAGAAAATTAAATAACCATTAGAGAGGGATTCCATTACCTTTCCGTATGGGTGAACGTTCGAATAAGTCGAGTCAAAAAATTAAATTATTCGAATTAATGAGTCTAATTTTACGACTAAAATTTTATTTGATATTTTACAATTTTAATTGAATTTGAGTCGAGTTAATTTTTCAAATTTATGTACAAATTTTAATTGTAACTATTTATAATGTTATAGTACATTTGGTTTCAATTTAAATAATATTATAATTATTTAATTCATGCAAAAAAATATAAAAAATTAAAATTTTTTATGGTAGTAAAAATAAGTCAATTGATGTGAAGAAAAATTTAAAAAAATCAGTTGAATGTTAAAATTGAATTAAATTTAAAGTTAAAGGACTATATAGCAAAAATAATATATTTGTTAAAATTATGAATTGATGTTATATATTATTAGTAAATCGCGTTGTTTAATTTTCGTCAAAAATAGACTTAAAACAAAAATAGAAATGGAAGAAATGGAAAACCGTTCAAAGTTGAGGGGATAAATTACAAAACTAGAAAATTTAATTTCAAAAATATGAATCGCAGTTAAATAGGTATTCTATAGTGGTTTAAAAGTATTTGGTTCAAATTTGATTAAAATTAACTTAAAAGGAAAGAAGGATTAAAGAAATGAGAAAAACATACAAAATTAAGGGACTAAATTAAAAAAAATAAAATTTATTTTTAAAAATATAAATTGAAGCTAAATAAGTATTCTGAATTATTATAATAACATGTGATTTAAATTTGATCAAATAGACATAAAATGAATAGGGAAATGAAGAAAAATGAAATCAGGGGCTAAATCATAAAACTGTAAAAGTTTTTTTTTTTAAATTTTTTTTGAGTTGGCTAAATTTTAGCTCGGCTTAAACTTAAAATTTTTTACGTTGCTCGAGTTGATTCTACTAACTTAAAATTAAATAAAAATCTTTAAATTGAGTTGAGTTTTATTCGATCTATATATCAAAATATATTTTGGAGTTTTAAAGCGAAACAAAATGTAAAGTCATTTAATCGCTCAAATTTTGTACTATTTTGATATTCTAGTGAAGTTCCTTTTTGTGTATAACTTTTCTCGTCAAACATTTTTTCACGTAAAATTTGTTCTTTTATCCATGATCATTATATTTATTGTTATTAGGGGTAAACGTTTGTACGAGTTGAATCAAAGAAAAAAAATTAGTTATTTAAATTAAGTTATTATATTTTATAATTTGATTTTTTTAATTTTTTTTTCAATTTGAGTCGGTTTTAGCAAGTTCGAGTCGATTCGATTTTTAGAATTTATATATAATTTTTAATTGTACAATTTATAATACTATAATATATTTTGATTCTAATTTAAACGATTTTCTCTTTATACCTACATGCATATTTTTTCATATTATTTTTTATATATGTAAATAAGATTTTAAATTATTATTATTTTTAATATCAAATACTTTAAATATGAATATGTCATTTCATTAAATCACAAGCCTCGTTAAAAACCTATTTCTTATCTAAATAAGGTCAAGACAATATCAAAAATAACAATAAAAAAATAAAAAATAACATAATATAAAAGATATAAAAAGTAAATATATAAAGTGACGTATTACAGAGAAAATAAATTAAAAGGTAAAAATAAAAAATAAAACTGAAAATAAAATTATATGGACTAAATATGCAGTTGAACCCTGAAATTTTGAGTTATTTGTAAATCTAACTTTAAAAATTTAAACTCGACTCGAAATTATTTTTTTTTAATTATTCGATTTGAGTTGAATAACTCAAAATTAAAAATATAATCATTTTGAGTCGAATTTTATTCACCCCTAATTGTTATATATACCACAGATAGTCAAAATTATTAAAATTCAAAAAATGAAAGAAAAAAAAAAGTCTACATGAAATGTGATATCATTAATGTTTAAAATTTAACGTTTTAATCCGTATTTCTATTAAAAATATTAGAGTTTTCACTCTTTTTAAAATATAGAAAATCAACTCTAGTTTAGAAAAGAAAAGAAAAAACAAATCCTCAAATAAGAGTGAGCAAAACTCGATTCAATTTAAAAAATTCGAATTTTTCTGTTCGAATCGAAGTGAAAAACTCGACTCGTTTTAACTCGATTCGAAATTTTATAAACTCGAATCGACTCGAAAAATTTTAAAATTAAGTTCAAGTTGTAAAATGAAGATCGAATAACTCGAAATTTTTAGTAATTACAGAGACTAATTGCACATTTAACCAATGTAGTTTTTGTAGAACTAATGTTTTGATATAATAATTGAAAAATAGTTTTGAACTAATTTGAAAATATTTCAAAAATGATTCTTATGTCCAAACTACTTGAAAATATATTTAAGATGTTTTTGAGTGATTTTAAATATGTTTTAAATGATTTAAAGAAACCAAATAAGTGTTTTTTAACCCAGGTGTTTCGAACCACCCTTAAGGTGTTTCGATACCTGTTCTTCAATACCAACGGTCAAAACGATTTTATAAAAAAACCCAACGGCTAGGAGCGGTATCGATACTGGTATCGATGCCTGTTCATAAATGCAGGTCAACGGCTATTTCCCAAAGCAGCTGTTTCGAACCCTAGTTCGATACCGCCTGCACCAGAAGAGGAAATAAGCCTTGTAATCAGCTCCAAACAGCTCCAAACCAATCCCAACGGTCACCAACAGCTAGAAGCTCATTTGGGATGATAAAAGGAAGCCTCAAGCATCAAGAGAAGACTAATGCTTCACTTGTAACAACATTATGATCAAGAAATTATCTTAGTGCTTAATTTCCTATTATTTGGGTAGACAAACACTTGTGAGCTCAATTGTCAATATATGCTCAAGTGTAATTAGGATTTGGGTGAGTGCTTAGTTGCAAACATTAACCTTATTAGAAGGATTCAAGTTTGCTAAGTTTCTTTTTGTTTGAGTGAATTCCCAAAGTTCGGTTGTGAACTTTGGATGCTAGATTTGGGTTGTGAATCTAGGATTGTAAGGTTATCCCTTTGGCCTCAAAAGGTTGAAATTCTTAGTGAATTTGGAAAATCCTTAGTGGGAAGCTAAGGTAGTGGATGTAGGCGAGGTCGAACCACTATAAATCCTTGTGTCATTGTCTATATTTTTGCTTCCACACATATCCACCCAAATTGGCCAATTCTCCATCACTTGGCAAGTAAATTCGGTTGTGCATCGAGCCACTCCAAGCCTAATAGTTTTATTTTCAGATCCTTTTATAATCTGATCACTTTTTAGATTTAATTTTTATTTAATTTAATAAAATTTTTATTTGTATCTTTTATATTATGCTATTTTTTTATTTTTGTATTTAATTTATCATTATTTTTGGTCTAGTATTAGTCTTACCTAGATAAAAAGAAAGTTTTTAACAAAATCTATAATTTAATAAAAAGACATATTCATACTTAAGGTATATGAAGAAATATGTATATAAATATAAAGAGAAAACCGTTTAAATTGCAATCAAACTATACTATAGCATTATAAATAGTACAATTAAAATTTGTACATAAAATCGAAAAATCGAATCGATTCGAACTTGACTCAAACTTGCTAAAATCGACTCGACTCAAAAAAATTTAAAAAAAAACAATAAAGACTAATCTTTCTATCCAAATTATTTTTTAAAGAAAAAAATCGTCTATCAATTTACCTCGAACACAAATAAACTTTGTATTCAAGTCTTAAAAGCTAAATACAAAATAAAAGAAGAGGTGTTGATAAATGTACAACGGTTAAAATGTTCAAGATTGTAAGAGTGGGAAGACCTTTTGAAAATATTACTTAAAATATAAGAGATGAACGAATTGGCATGACAATTGACTTGATTCAGAAGAAAAATTGACATTTAAATATACTTTGCATAGTGTTCCGTAACCATATTCTATTTCGGACATGTTAACAAGAAATAATTCCTGATAAACTTGATGATTTTTTATCTTTGATTGATACTCTACATGAATTGTTGTATCGTTCTTGATTAGTTAAAGTTTATAAAATAAATTGTGTTAATAAGACAATATATTAATTGATTAATTATCGTAAAAAAAATTATTATAATTTTAATTTTTTAAAATATTACTCGATTAATTTATTAAAATGATTAAAAAAGAGACCGAACCCTTATAGTAGATAATTTTATTCTTTATGAAAATAAATGAATCCTCAAAATATAAACGTTAGGGTATATTTATTATTTTACCTAAAAGAAAATAAATTGGGTTCAGCTCGGTATTATCTATTTTTGAAATAAATGATATTCAAGTCAAGATTATTTTCATTTGTCAAAAAAGTTGGATTGGTTTTTGACAATTTGAATTTACAATCATAATTTAGAGCGAACGTTTAATTACTTAAATTGAGCAAACATTAATTCGTTTGAAAAAAATATCCATACTATTTTTTTTGAATGTTTAATATATTCCTTAAATATCATGAAATAAATAGTTTTAAAATATTATAATATTGATAATATTTATTATTTTTTTAAATTATGTAAAAATATAAACTTTACCAACAAATAAAATTATTTAAATTAATTTTTTTTAAATGGACATTATTTTTTTATCAAGATCATTGTTATCTAAAATGTACTATTTTAAGATAGTACTAGAAGAGGAAAATTTGACTTCAAGTTCAATCATTTGGTAGGGTAGGCAAAAATTTCAATTACCCGGTTTTGATTTCGGTCTCGATTAAATTCGATAGATTTTTATTTGGTATTGATTCAGGTAGGATCGGGATTGAATCCAAAATTTAAGTCCTGATTATGATTAATACCAAGACTGGATCTTAATTTTTTGGATCTAGTATCCGATGAGTATCTAATAGGACTGAAACCAATACCAAGTATCCAGTACTAGTTTTCTTACTTGTAATAGATTATATTTTTTTAAAATTTTTTATTAACTTTTTTTTTCTTTGTATGGATATTATGAGTATGACTAATTTTAAAATTTTAATAATAAACTAATTAACTTAGTACCCGCTACTAATACCGATTCCCACTAATAACGAGATTAAATCTTAGAATTTATACTTTATATGATCGAAATCGAGACTAATTCTAATTTTCAAAATCAATGATTACTAAAACTATAACCAATTTTAATCAAATTAATCGAATACCCAATCTTGATCATCCCTATCGCTCAGTACCCAATTTTTGTCATTCACCGAAGAACTTCATCCCCTGCACCTACAACAGTTCTGCCACCATTTTTTTTCCTTTTATATACAAAAAACTGTGAGAAACAGAATGAAAAACAGTGTACGCATGTACCACTATGAGGGGCGGGGGGAAAACAAAGGAAAATAGAAGTTTCTAATGCTGGAACAGCAACTACTGAGAAGACAAGGATAAGGAAAATGATGCTTTTCTTTTTGGGGTATTAAAAGATATGTGATGAGGGATTTGAGATCAGTTTCCAATTATTTTAGGACCAGTGTATGGAGCTCCAACAACCACCAAATCATCAGGTTTGTCCTTCTCTTGAAGCCAAGCTACCTGATCTTTCTCTTCTTCTGGTATTGATACTTGATCATCAGCTGCAACAAGTTTTTTAATTTAAAAATTCAGTCTTTCGTTTAATTTTAACAACCAAATATCATGAGGGGGGATTGGATGTCAAGTAGGGGGTAAAGAAAGAGTACCTGGGAATCTTGTGAAAGGGTAGTCGGAGTAGTATGTACAGTGTCGTCCTTCGGGATCCGAATACGGAGGGCCTAGAACATCCAACACTGCACATGCTGTCACGGCTGTGAAGCAATGCATGTTGCCTCCATCAGCTGGATAAAGTATGGAGGTATTACAAGGAGCAGTCAAGTCAGAGTCGACCTTAACCTTAGCTAACCGGAATTCGGGATGTTGAGCTGCCGTTACAAGAACAAAAATGGTGTCAGTACTCTCTCTACATGTACATCAAGGATGATGCTCTTACAGAAGAAATTGTAGTGAGGCTTTCAAATATAGTCATGGATAACAGGACATAAACATAGCAAACATTATACTTCATACTAAGAATATGGAGCGTAACCAATAGCAATATATGAGCCTTAAAAGCAGAGAAATTGGTTTAACTAGAGCAATATTTTTACTTAAATTATCATTTCCATTTGCCACTGAAACCCCAATTATGAAGTTGACATAGAATCCCACCTACACATTCCCAGCTTTTTACATCCAAAAAGAACACTTACTTTGTGAAGGATCCACAGCAGCTGATCTGCTAGGGACATCCACAACCCAATCATATGATTTGATGTGCATAGTCCCAAAGAGAAGCTTACTGAATACTGTCATTCCAGGGTGATTGTGAAGCGGAAGGACACCAGATGGAGGCAAGCAAAAGATGCCAATCTGCATTACATGAAAATTTGTTCAAGTCCTATCAATAATAAGCGGGGTGAGCAAAACTCGACTCGAAAAAATCGAATAACTCGACTAGAGGTAAAAATACTTGATTCGTTTTGACTCAACTCGAAATTTCATAGACTCGAAAAAATTTCAAATAAAGTTAGAGTTGTAAAATGAAAATTCGAATAAATCAAAAAAACTCGAAATTTTTAATAATTTAAGGATTATTTTTTAAGTTTCATATGAGTCTATCATTTTTTATGATATATTTACATTGATATATAAAAATATAAAAAAATATTACTACATATAAATAATATATATATATTATACTATTAGATAAAGTCATTTAAATTGGAATCAAATCATACTATAACATGATAAATAATTACAATTAAATATTTATAGAAACTCGAAAACTCGAATCGATTCGACTCGAATTTCTTAAATTCGACTCGAACTGAAAAAATTTCAAATAAATTTGAATCGTAAAATATGACTTATCAACTCAAATAACTCAAAAATTTTTGACTCAACTCGATCGAATACTCACCCCTGATAATAAGACAGTTTTGACATTACTTAAATCACAAATTATATCTTGCATTTCTTGATACAAGCTGCACTTACAGAAAACTTCTCGCACTCATGGATGTGTAGGTATGTTATTGTTGGAGCTCGTCGAGTTGCTTGCGGACTGAAAAACGGCATCTGTGGGGTAAGACCAACATCAGCCGGCTGAATTTCATCTACACCAAAGAACAAAATGAAGCAATGTGAGTATAACATAAGTAGTAGTATGTAATAATCATAGCACCAGATATCTTCCATTTGACACCTGAAAGACAGAAACACCTGATACCAACTTGCTAATATAAAAAGGGAAAACAAAAAAAAGTTACATGTAATGATGAACCATAGGCAGAAATGGTACACTTCCCAACATTTTTTACAGTTTTTTTCTTAAAAAATGTGACATAAGTAACTGCAAGTAGTTTATGATATCAGATTCCTGTGATCTTCATATACAAACAAAAGGATAGGTGAATGGGTTGTAAGCCAATGGCTCCTTGCCAAGGGTGACGCCTTTGAAAAAAGACAGTAATATATATGAATAAAATATTAGAGAAAATGCAGGCATTTTCAAATGTATGATTAATTCATCAATGAGTATGAAAAGATAGTTCAGGAAAAACAAATTCTGAACGTATTTCAGAAATTCATGCTTAATTATTCTAAAAATTCAATGAAAATGGGTGTGTAAATATTTTTTTCAAAGTAATTACAATATCAAGAAATCTAAGGATTTGTTGGTATGATCAAACTACATTTGGACTCAACAAGTCAATCAATCTTACGATCCAATAAAACCACAACAAAAACCATACCCAAAAGAGAGCTAAGCAGTTGAATTTGATCAGGAGGAGGGACGAAACCAGTCCCGGAAGAGGCGAAAACGTCCCTGCAAGCATTGAAAAGCCTTTGAACCGGGTGCATCATCTTCCTTTGCTGCCGTCGGCTCTTCTTTCCCCGACTATCTGAACAAGTAGTGTTTCTAATTTTATTCGTATTAGGAACTTTATTGGTATCCTCTGTATTTGTTTTGGTTTCCTTATCCAATTCACTAAAACCTTTCCCTTTTATATCAGCCACAGTTGCTCTCCCCATTTAGAATTCTGAATCAACTCAACCAGAGGCATAGACAAGGAACAAGAAAACCACGAAGCTAAATTCCGATATGGGTAATCCCGAAAACAATTCAAAATTGAGAATCAAAATCTGGGTATCAAACAAAAACCGAAAATAACCCAGAAATGTCGATGAAGAGATGAAAACAGAGAGTTGAGCAGATGAAACAGGGGACACAACTGTTTACTACTGCTTCCTTCTTTTTGGGGTAATTCTGGATGGTATACTTGTACGGGAAGAGGACAGAGATGTGAAAGATTGCATCTCTGTAGGTGTTTGTTGAGGATAGGATGACAAGAGGCAGCAGATGGAGAAGAACTCGGATAAATAAATGGTTTCTAGGGTTCGAGTGAACAGTTTTTATTTGGAAGATGGAAGAGTGCAAAACCAGGGGCCCTGGTCTTGGTCTTCCACCTGCAGTTTCAAATCTATGGGCTACTTCAAAACAGCGGATTTCTATGTTTCTCTCTCTCACTATCCCCTGTTTTCTTTGTTCTTTTCCTTGTTTTACCCTCCTTTGTCTTTGGTTTCTACGATATTATTACCCCACACACGTAAATTCAATTGTGAAAAAAATATATATTATTATTTTAGGGTAAAATTTGTGATTATTTGTTTGAAGTAGTTTAATTATTTTAAGTGAATGAAAAATATTAATTAATAATAAATAAGCATAAAGATAATTTTAACCGTTAACGTTTATAATTTTTATTATTTTGGCTTTTATTCTTTTTTTAGATAAATTTAATCTTTAACTTATATCTTTTTGATAAAAATCTTATTTTTTTAAATAGTATGATGACTGGACCGTTAAAAATTTAATGATGACGTCATATGCATATGATAATATATTTTAACTGACATGGCATCTAACCTATCAAATACATATATATGTGTGTGGAATATAAATTTATTCTAATATAAAACAATTAAAATTCAAATAAAATATTAAAAATTAATTAATTTTAAATAAAATATTACTAAACATTCTCAACCTTAACTACGATAATCAAAATCCTATTTAAAAAATTAATTAATTTTAAATTATATCGTAGTTCGGGTTAGGAATATTTAATATTTTATTTTAGAATTAATTATTTTTTTATTATTGTAAAACTAAAATTGATTTTGATATAACAAATAAATGTAAGGACTAATTTTGAAATAACCTTTTGGTCCTTAAGTCAAAGCTTGATCTCTAAGTCAAAACCAAGAATTTTGAAATACTCTTACAAGCCATTTTTACACGAGGGTATCGATACCATGAGGATAGGTATCAATACACCTGGGATTTTTTCAAGGTTTGTTCTTGAGATCAAGAACTGGTATCGAAACAAGGTTCGATACCAAAACTTTCTGCCAACCCATGTTTCGATACTGGTATCGAAACATCTTGGTTAATTTTCAAATTATTTTTTAATTTTAAAAATATGACTCCTGGTATCGATACACCCTTAATCTCCAACGACCATTTTCAAGCATTAAATGAGTCGACCGTTGGTGTTAGTTAATTTTTGAATGATGGTTAGCCTATATCGAAACAAGGTTCGATACCAAGCATCACAGAAAGTTTTTGTATCGAAACAGGTATCAATACATCCCTTATTAAATGCACAACGACTCTTTCTTTTCTTGGCTTGTTTCGAAACAGGTACCCCGTGTTTCGATACCACATGCTGCAGAGTGCATTTATGATGGAAAGATGAAGCTCCAACGTCCATATTTACTTTCCCAACAACTTCAACGGTTAGAAATCAATGAGAAGGTATAAAAAGAAGCATTTTCAAAAGCATACACAGAGAAGTGAACATCAAGCAACATCCAAGCTCACAAATCCAACTCAAAGCACTTCATTGCATACTTTGTCCTCCCAACTTGTGTATTTCACTTTGATCTGTTGTAAATTAAGTTTGGGGAGTGTTTGTTTGTATTAGGGGCTATTATTTCTTGTGAGAGAATCATTTTTAGCCAAATCAAACTTCTTGTAACACCTTGTGAGGTCTAAATCAATTTTGGGTAGAAAATTGATTTGTTTGTAAAGGTTATCCCTTGAACCTAGAAAAAGGTTGAATTCAATAGTGAATTGTTTTCAAAATCCTTAGTGGGAGCTAAGGTAGTGGATGTAGAGCTTGTTCGAAGCTTGAACCACTATAAATCATTGTGTTCTCTATTTCTCGACTTTTACCAAAATTTCTCCTACCAATTTTTTTTAATATCCAATTCACCCCCTCTTGGCCATTATTCAACACCGATCAACTCAACAATTATTTTATTTGAATTTTAATTATTTTATATTTTATATTAGAATAAAATGATATTTCATATATATATATATTTGATAGGTTAGATGTTATGTCATTTAAAATATATTATCATATGCATATGACATATCATCATCGTGAAATTTTTAACAGTTTAATCATTATGCTAGTTAAAAAATAAGTTATTTGTCAAAAAGATATAGGTTAAGGGCTAAATTTATCCTAAAAAAAGAATAAGGGCCAAAATGATAAAAATTATAAACGTTAAGGGTTAAAATTATCTTTATGCCTTAATAATAAATAGTTTAAAATAATTTTATATAAGATTTATTAATAGATAAAATATTTTTATATTTTATATGTTTTTATAAAATTAATTTTTGATAGGTATGTATATTTATTTGTATGGTAATATTATATCGATATGAACTATCATATAGACTTATCATTTTATTTTAAATTATTTATCATTTTTAATTTATAGTTTTTATTTATAGAGGGATTAGAGGTGCTTATCGAGCGAGTCGATCGCGAGTTGAGCTTTGTTCGACTTGTGCTCGTTAAAAAATTTTGTTACTCAACTCGATTCTCGTTGAGCTCGTTAAAATTGTGCTCGACTCGTGCTCATTAAAATATTTTGTTGCTCAACTTGACTCGTTTCTCGTTAAGCTCATTAAAAAACTTACCTTATTTTTAACTAAAAATAAAATTTAATAATACCATATGAGGCATAATATTAACTTAAATTAACAAATTTAACCAAAAATATCAAAAAGAGTGTATAAAAATTTTTAAAGTCTAAATTCAAAAGTAACATTCCATAAATACACCAAACTAACATATTAAAATTAAAGTAACAATTCACACATTAATAATTATTATTTAAATTTATTTTTTGAATGAAATTATTTTAAAATAATTATTAAAAAATATTTAAAAAATTAACGAGTTGCTCGTGAACTTATCGAATCGAGTTAGATTTTGCTCGATTCAACTCGTTAAGGTATCAAGTCAAGTTCGAGTTCGAGTCGAGCCAATCCGAGTTGAGTATTTATCGAGTTTTGACAGAGTCAAATTCAAACAACTCATAAGTTGCTCAACTTATTAAGCACCCCTAAGAGAGCATTTTTGCGTAAAGTAAAACTTTAAGGATTAAAATGTTTCAAAACAACGAATAATAAGTAAAATAACCATAATCAAGGAAATTTTTTACTATGCCTTATTTTATTTGAAGAATTTATAAGTTAAAAAATAATAATTTGGGGAAATTATCCATATTTAAAATAAAAATATTTTAATATATAAGTTTGTGTAGAAATAATAATTTTATAGTTTAGATACTTAGGCAATAGTTTTGAGTTTAAGAGTTTAGATCGTAAAATGTACAATTTAAAGTTTATGGTTAGAAATTAAACCTTGGAGTATAAAATTTAGATTTTAGGGTCTTAAGATTAAATATTTATGTTTTAGATTTTATAACTGAAGTATAAAGGGTTGTGTAAAATTTGTATCAAAATATTTTTTATAAAATATATAAGTTATATTTTAATATAAAAGTTGTATAGAAAAATGTATACATCCCTTTTATAAAGTTTAAGATATAAATCTCGAACATTAAATCTTAAACTTTAAATTTAACCATAAACACTAAAATTAAAAAATATATAAATTACACAAATTTATGTACTAAAATATTTATAAAAGATATATAATATGAAATGATTAGATTTGGAAAATGTATATAATAATACAAAACATATATTCCAATTAAATAAAATTGGTATTTTTTGAAGTTTTAATTTTTTATTTTATAATGTAAGTGTGAGTATTAAATAATAAGATTAGGGGGGATTATTTTAAAACCAATTAAAACAATCCAAATTTCTAGGAGTATTTCAAAAATATAAAAAAAATCCTTATTTAAATTCCACTTAAAGATGTGACCTTTTTTCTGTGGATGAGCTTGATGTTGGTCTCTGCTATATTTCTTCTTTTGTGTCTCTTCATGGTATTTTATCCAATATTTTTATCCCGAGAAGAGCTTCCGACAAGGACCCGGAATCGGGGCATTCGGGCAAGTCAAACTAATCCTCATCTGGGAAAGAAAGTGAATTATTGGAAAGTTTCTGTCGACATCAATTTTCATCCCTTCTTGGCGTCCAAGAAGTGAGTGATTCTAGCCACAACCTAGGAATGCCATGGGAGGAACAGGATTGTTGCGTTTGAGCTTGTAGGAGAGAGAATTGTTAAATACAAACAGTGACGGATTTAGAAAAATATTAAAAGTTAATATACATAAAATTATAAAATTTTAAAAAGAGTTTAAATTATAAATATTAAAAAAATTAAAAAATAATTTATAAAATTGAAGATAAATGTACGAACTTTAAAATGTTTATAATATTATTATGCTCATTCTTCTTTAAATATACATCCGTTGATGAACACAAATAAGAGTGGACCAAAATGTAATCTCACTAAAAACACTCATCACTTTATGTTTTAAGTTAGTATTGTAGCGATTATTTAGAACCGTAAAAAAAAATTAAAACTTATAAAATATAACCACACAAAATTAATTAGATTTAATATATTTATCATTATAAAACGATTCACATGTTTAATTATTACTTTTTTATTTATGTTATAAAATTTCAAAACAAATACATTTGCTCTCTCTCTTATTTATTTTCAATTCCAACAAGTTTCAAAGTTATCACGTGGAATTTTTGTTTTAAAGATAAAAGATTATAAATCGATGTTGTAATGTTACATTTGTAGAATTTAGTTACTCGTCTTGAACGTGCGACCTTAAACGTCTCGACGCTATTTAATTAGATCTTTGTGCCTAAGTCAGCCTTCAATTAGACTTGCAAGAATCTTGTTCGATAAAGGCCTAGACAAGTCCCCAAGACTTCTATGGATGCGGAAGCTTCAATAGCAATAAAGTGGCTACTCTTAGCCACTCAAGAGACAAGAAGAACAAAAGCTAAAGAAAGAATAAAAGAACTAAAATAAATGCCTTAGAACTTTATTATTCTTTCAGAGAGGATGAATGAAATTGTTAGGGGGTTGGTTACAAATGAGGGTGAAAGCTCTCTATTTATAGTTGAGTTTTTACTCATCCAATTATCAAGATCGATTTACAGGATCGTCAGGATTAACCCAAAATAAATATAAAATCATTTATTTAAAATTTTTTTATCTAATTATATCAAGTCGTAGGAAAGTTTTCTTGAATAATTAATCTCTTTCGATACAAGATTTTTTCTTATCTTTATCTGATAAGTTATCTCCTACTATTTTTAAAACGGACTTTCTAGCATTCTCCAAGTGTTGGATCAAATTTGATGGTCTTAGCAAGCCTGAAGGAATCTCTGTGTTGAACTTTTGTGCGACTGTCATGAACCCAAATATATGGACGTGACATAAGCTACACACAATATTAGTTCTTTTATATATTTCTCTAATAATTTATGGACTTTGTCGATTAACGAATAATTAATAATTGATAATTAATTATATTCTTTGATTTCACTACCAAATTGTATTAGTCAATTATATAAATATATTTTAAAAAATAAACTGATAATTGTTTAGATATTTGATCAAACGAAATTACATATAAGAACATGATTATATTAGATATTTGCTTAAAAGTTTATTAGTTATTAATATTTTGTATCTATTAATACTATTAAACTATAAATATTAAATTTTTAATATAACATTACTAAGTGTATTCGAAGTATTTATATATAATTTTATTATTTATATAGTTATTTTTAATATAATTTAATTAATTATTAAATTTAAATAATATTTATAGCATATGTTAATTGGAAAGTTTTGTTAATCGTCTCTATTTAAAATTTGATTTTTTTAAAATAAATGAGGTAATTTTTAAAATAAATATTATTCAATAAAAATATTTTTTAAAGAAAAGTAAATCAAAATTAAAAATAATATTTCAAGTGAATGGTTATTTTAAAATAAAAAAAAATAGTCTTCTCAAGTGAAAGGTTATTTTATTGGGGTAATTAGTAGAAATAAAAAAAACTAAGTAAAAAATTATTTGATTATAAAAAGCAGCGTTATTTTCATTTATAGGTTTATATACTCATAATTGACATCTTTTTTACACCAAACATATACCAACCACCATAAATAGTATAAATATAGGTATAGAATAGTCGAAGAAAATTAAAAAATATATTAAAAATAACAAATAAAACGATTTGAATTTATATTTTTAAAATAAATATCGTTTAATTAATGTTTTAGAGAATATTATCATTAATTTAATAACTACTACTGTAATTTAATTTTTCGCTTTAAAAACTATAACAACTCAGTATAAAGGATGATAAAAGATAAAAAACACTATAAGAAAATGTATTTTTTGTCGTATTGAAAATGATCACAAAAAATGTTAATTTTGATCACTAAAATTTATAGTGATTTTTTTGATTCGTCACCGATCATCAGTAATAACTCCGTCACTATTATATTAGTGATAATTCTTATACGTTTCGTCACAATTAATTATATTTTTTATTATATTTTTTGACATAAATAATTATTAGTAGTAACGACAATTTAGACACTAATATTATTTTTATTAGTGATAAATATTTTATAATAAATATATATTTAAATAGTATCGAAAATATGTTGTCACTCTCAATATTA
The DNA here is from genome assembly GCA_035048815.1 of Abelmoschus esculentus. Classification (NCBI taxonomy): domain Eukaryota; kingdom Viridiplantae; phylum Streptophyta; class Magnoliopsida; order Malvales; family Malvaceae; genus Abelmoschus; species Abelmoschus esculentus. The sequence continues at coordinate 19,210,869 of JAUCBN010000005.1, forward strand.
AAAAATTAATTATATTTTTATTTATGATTTAAACTAATCACTAATTATTCCTGAAATTTAATAGAGATTATATTTTTAATACTAACCTTTAACCTTTCATTTAGTTATTGAAATATAATTATAGATGATATAACACATTTATAAGTCAATCTTTTAATAAATAAATATAATGCATGGCTTTAAGAGGAGAAATTATATCATGGGTCAGTCCCACCACGTCATTCATGGGACCGACCAATGATAATCATTAACCTCATTATTTTTTAATTTTTAAAGTGAAGATTCACCTTAAAAAAAATATGACATGGAAAAATTGATGAAGTGAGTAGTTATCATTGGTCGGTCTCATGGACACGTGGTGGGACTGACCCGTGATATAATTTTTCCTTCAAGAGGGATGAATTTGGGACCTTTAGGATGTGAGTACAATATTTATCTATTAGATTAGACAAGAAAATTGATGTTATTTTTTTAAAAAATAGTATTTAGGTTAAATTATAATTGAAATTAATTTTATTTATTTTTGAATTATGTATTAATTTTAAATATTAATTATTATAATAATAATTTAATTGATTTTTTTATACAAACGTACGTAGAAGAAACTATTTAATTTTTTCTGAAGAAAAAACTAATTATAATAAAATGTTTTTAAATTTTTTTCAATATAATTTTTTTATTATATATTTATGTTAAAATTATATATTAATCTTTAAAATTTAATTTGGTCACTTTAAGTTTTTATATTTTTAAAATTTTCAAATTACGATATTAACATAAATGATAATCTAAAATATGTTAAGTAAAATTTTTTAGTCAATTTATTATACATAAATTTTTTATTTAATTTTTTTAATTTGATCATTTTTAGTCCTTTTAATTTAGTCATATTACTGGTGTCCTGTTAGGATTATGATATAAATTCTAAAATTTAAAAAATATATAAAGATTAAAATTGATAAAATTGATTGATTAAAACAATAATTTACGCATAATAGAAACTAATAAAAATAGTTTATCTTTTGATAAACTAATTGATGACAACTTTATTTTTTTCTAATTATAAAAAATATATTTATTATTGTGACAATATCTAATTTGTCATTATTATTAATTTTTATCAATGACAAAATTTATCATAACAAAAATAAAATTTTAAGTGACAAGAAATATTATGGTCATAGTAAATCTTAAATAATAGTGATCATTTCACGTATCGTCACTATTGTTTGTCAAAATTTTCGTGATAATGAATTTTGTGTCATAATTACAGTCTTTTAATGAGATTTTTTTTGTGAAAAATATAATCGTCACAATTATTTTTTTTAAAAAAGGTATGATTATATTAGAATAGATCATACACAGGATAGATTATAGTGTGCCTCGTTAAAAACCTCCCTAAACCTAAATGAATTATATAATCGTCACAATTATTACCACTATAAAACCAAATAAAAATTTGTCACAATTATTTATACTAATAATATCGTACAAAATATTATCAAAAATTAATATTTATGATCAAATTATTTTTTATCACTATTAATTTATCATTAAAAATCTATATTATTATAGTGAAAGATCATGTAAATGGAATTACAGTTGTTTTTTATTTATGGCAATGAAAAGGCAAAATTATTGCACAAAAGGGTCGGTAGCAGCAGAAAACAGCTATGCCGAAAGCGGTAAAGACAGTGACCATGGAATTTTGTTTTCCTTTTCCTCCAGGCATGCGAAGGCAAGGTGGGCGTTACGACACACGCAGAAACACACTCAAGACTTTGCTTTCCGACAAACTTACAAGTGGTTAGAATTCGGGAAAAGATAGGCTGAAAATAACGTAAAATATGAATCCATAAATAATTATAATAAAAAATAAAATATTATTCTCTTAATAGATTCGAGTTCAAATTATTTTATTTATACAATATATTTGAATTTATAACTTAAAATAATAGATATTATCATGAAATCGATTATAATTTTTAAAGAATTAAGGACAAAATGTTAGCAAAAAATCAAAAATGAAACAAAGCATGGGTCTTGTTCTTGTTTTGGTTTTCGTTTGGTTCCAAATTCATACAAAAAGCTTCACACTTAATCCTCCGTACACTCCTGAGAAACACGTGACTAACACGAAGGTCGATGGGTAGGAATAATGAGTCTAAGAGAGAGAGATTTCGAATATAATTTCATTAAAAAAGTGATGGCGAATAGGAAAATTTTTCCACTTGGCCAATTCATTTTTTTTAATTCCATTTATAAAATCTAAAAAATTAAATGGGATAATTTTTTAATTAAAACTTCACACAGTTAAAAATAGGGTTGAAAAAAAATGGGTAAACTAAAATTGATTTTGAAATCTGAAATAATTGAATTGAAAAAATATTAATCGAATCGAAAAATTCGATTTAGGATCAGGTTTTTATTATTTTTATAAAAATTAATTCGGTTACGGTTTATAATTTTAGGAAAAACGGATAATTGAATCGACCGGTTATATAATATATTATTATATTACATATTTTTTAATATTTTATATTAAAAAATTATATTTTAATTTATTTTCTAATTTTAGAAAAGTAAAATTTTAATTTCATTTTATAAAATTTAAGTGTTTAACTTGCTAATATTAAAAAATATATTAATATCATGTATTATTTTTTTAAAATTATATATTTTTTCTAACATATTATTAAAATTTATATTGTTAATAAATAAAATATAAAAACGTTATCTGAATCGATCCGAACTGAAGTTTTCGGTTAACCGATTGAATGATTACGATTTAAAATCAAAATTTGGGTGACCCGAATTTATCATTAACCGAAATAATTTACTAATGATTAACCGAATCCGGTTTTACACACTCTACTTCAAAAGCTTTTGTTTTTGTAATCTAATAAAACTGATACAAAAGGGAGGTAGTTACCTGAAATGATATCTATGCGTCAAATAATTTTTATGATGATTTTTAAGTTTAGCATTAAAAGTCCTTTTTGTCCTAACACTTGGAGGGTCTAAGACAGGAGTAATGTTATTTTCACATGTTTTCTTAATCTTATTATTATTTTTCTAACAATTCTTCGATTAATGATATTTTTACATTTTTAATAAAAAATATAATTTATTATCATATATTTTTTACAAGGCATTAGAATAAAGATATAGATAAAAATCAAATTTCTTGTAAGAATAATAATTTTTCATGATAGATGTATTAAATTTAATTGTTTATTTTTTAAAAATATTTTTTCTACATTATCACTTTAAATGCGTAAATTAAATCATTCTGAATAATTTCTTTTCATGTCAATGAAATTTTATTAAGATTTTTTAAAATCATTTTAATCTTGATTAAAACTAATTGATTTTTAAATATTTTGATATTGACATGCCTTTGAAATAATTAACTTAACTCAATACCCAAATCAAAATAACTATAGACCCAAATTTAAACTATACCGATAAAATTGAACTTAAATTAGATATAATTAAACTTGAAATAACTCAAATCAGAATAACTTGAACCAAATCAGAGTTTAGACTTTTAGGTTTTAAGATTCTAGGGTCTAAGATTTATAGTTTTGAGTTTTGAGTTTTTGGTTAAGTGTTTTTATGGTTTAGAGTTTATAATTTTATGATTTTAGGTTCAGGGTTTATGTTTTTTGAGTTTAGAATTTAGGGTTTTTTATTTTTAAAATTAATTAAGATTGATATTTGATCCAATTATTTTTTTTTGAAAAATTTAAATATATAATATATATGCAAAATAATTTAATTAAAATTTTGTTTTAAATAATTTATAATTATATATTGAGTCTTTAAAAATTTTAATCTTTATTTATCAATTTAATAGTATTCAATGATATTTAACATTAGCATATTCAACAATTTTCGATGCCTGTTGTAGATTTTTTACATATATAACATTTAATATTTGTATAATTACTTATACAGTGACATATTTAAATTTTAAAAATATAGAAGTTTAAAAATAACCTTTTTTAATTGAGATACAAATTTTTATTATTTTTTATTTTTACACACTAAATTAATTTTTTAAAATTAACACTAATTTCCCCCCAAATAACAGGCGTGCAAATACTCCTCAACTATGTAATTTCGTCACTGATTTATTATATTAAATGAATTTATTATTTTGACACTTTATATTTGAAAAAAATAAAAATTTAGAGTTAAATCGCTCACCTTTAAAATCAACCTATATACATAAATAATCTATAATTAATTATAATTTAAGACTGCCAACTTGAACCATAATTGGTCTATATCCTGATTGGCAACATTAGAGGATACTCTGATTCTGACCAGGAAACAGACAAAGACGATAGATGTTCAACAGTTAGTCGGTACATGTGTCTTGGTGAAACAGGGCTGTCTTTCTTGTAATTCAGAAGCAATTTCATCATAAAACAGTCGAGAAAGCTCATCATCAGTGCCTGCTAATTGTTTGTTCTTGGGTTCATCATCTTCATCTGTACTACATCTTTCAGCTTCAGCCATGTCTGCAACATTCTTTTCAACCAGTGCTCGAAATACGGAAGATCGAACGAGCAAGCCAAGTGCAGTAGTTGATGAACACTTGTTTGATTTCATTACATGGCTTTTGCTGCTTTCAAGGAATTCTTTATTTGATGAATAGTTCAAGTAACCTGCAGGAAAGAAGTGGTTGAACAAGGGCTTATTATATTCCTCTCTTGGGGTACTGCATTGGCTTGGTAATGTGACTGGCGCGGGTTCTGCTGCCATTGCCACTGGCAGTGACTCATTAGGCTTTAACCATCTGATATAATTACTTAAACCAAAGTTGGTCACTGCATTCATCCCTCTGTTTTCAATGGCTGCAATGTCGTAAGCTCGAGCAGCCTCTTCTTGGGTGCCTATAAATAACACAAACTCTTTTCATGTGTCGGATATGAGACATGGCCTGTCAAGAAAAATGAAATGTCGGAAAATATGAAACTTACTGTAAGTGCCAAGGTAGAGATATTTGTTTCCAAAGATTCTCCCTATTCTTGCCTCCCATCTTCCATTGTTGTGGTGCCTGCATGTGGCATTAAAAGGAAACCTAAAAATCCAGACATTGATAACCAGATTGCCAAGAAAAGTACCTTGCTACTCCCCTGTACATGGATACACCTCTTGAGAACCCACTGCTCTTTCTGCAACAATGAAATTCCAATTAGAGTGAATTTTCTCAATCATGTTGGCAGAGTTAATAGATAAAGACTTACCTTCTTAATGAAGCCAAGTACTCCTCTTTTGTGAGGGTTTGCATTATTTCAATCTCTTGTTCATAACCTGATATCTGCAGAAATCAAGTGAGCTAGGTTAGTTGTTTATTTACTAATCTTACTTATCAAGTAATGTTCGTTGAATTTAGATGTGAATATACATACATATATATATCTATACATACAGGAAAATTGGTGAAATTGGACTTCCCCCAGTACTTAAGTGCAGCTAAATCATAAGCTCTTGCAGCAGCTTCTTCATCATCATAAGCTCCTGAAAATAAAAGTGAGTCTATTTTCAATCTTATCTAGTATACTGAAACTTGAATTAGCAGTTAAGTGGCATGTACTCACCAAGATAAACTACATGGATCGATCCCAATGAGTCGTTTCCGCCACAGGAATGAAAGATTGAATAAAAAATGTAGCAAAGATTGAATCAAATAGTGTCAGGGTATTGAATTCTTGACTAGAAGCCACAGTTTACTTACCTTGTTTGCCTTTCTTCTTCTGTGTAACATTCCAAGAGAGCTTATCCCACAGATGAGCTTCGTATCGACCAGTCCATCGATGCCTGCTTCGTTTTCGTATCAATCACATAAGAAATGTTACACGGAAGAAGAAAGGTATCAATAAGTATAAGAGTGGCTATCATCTGATTAATTTGCAATGTACCTACCTGCTGACTCCACGAAACCTTGAACTTCTTTTCACAGTGGTAGCACTAACAGCTGCATTGCCTTGATCATTTTATCGATGATGAACGTTTAGATTGTCGATATCAATCAAAGCTGATGGACGTGGATCTCTCCGCCTTCTTTTGGCACACCTTACGGTTTCGACTTGAACGGTCTCACCGTCAATGGAACACCTTCTGTGGCGGCCTAGCCCTACGCATTGTTCATCGTTAATCGTCACCATTTCCATATCCATCTCTCTTAACCTTGATTAATTGTTTGAATTTCTTCTTCTTTCTTTCTATAGTTTCTTCACCTATAGGCAATCAGTAAGAAGTCTCACTACATATATTTTTTACGAGTGAGATGAATAACTGAGATTAATAATAAAATATACGAAAATTTATCGTTTAAGAAAAAATAAAAAATTAATTTCAATCATTCGTTTTATTTCCCTAATAATTTAAAAATATATAAAACTCATAATTTTATATCGTAATTTAAAGCAAGTGTGTCGATATTCTCTATGAGCAGCTAATAAGAAAAATCTGAAGTCCATGGGTACAAAATTTAGGAGGTCCATATTCTGTTTCCCAACCTATCTGCAAGATAGATTCTACGAGTACTTTTATAATTTTAATTTTTTACGTAGTTTATTCGATTTGATAAAATCTATTTTAAAATTGTCCTGAAACATCTCTAAATTATTTTTTTTTTCAGTCCATGTTTAAATTATTTAATAGCCTATCACTCATAAATTAAAGATATTAATTTTTTAATAAATCTTAAATCTAATCTTAATTATATTTATAGAGAAATAAAAAATAACTCTATAAAAAAAAAAGAGTGTTCTTGATGAGTTCAAATCTCATGATGTGATAGAGATTACGAAGAATTAAAGATAAACAATTTGATCACTAGTCAAACATAATTATTTAAGACATTAAAATTTTTATATTTAATTTTATGTATTTTTATGTATTATAACAACAATAACATCAATTAAACTAAAATCCAATCAATAAAATTCACTGCAAAACCAACATAATTCACCGAATTTCCTATGGAATCAAACACCAAAATATTCTACACATCTGGAAACAATAGTATTGAATCTAAAGCTGGAGAGGAAAACAAGAAAGTCAGTCTGGATTATTAAAGGAAAATAATTAATTAAAAAACATAAATACTAGGTTGTTTTAACTTTTAACTTCTCAAGTCTGTGGCTGTCTACTGTTTTTGTCTTAAAAATTCTGCTAAAAACATATTTTTAACATAGTATCATTTTCATTGAGTATCACGTGCAAGAAGAAACAAAATTATTAATCCTATATATAAAAAATTAAATATATAAGATAGTAACGCTGTACATTTTATTAATTATGTCTTTTAAGAAAAAAAAATGTAACACAAGTAATAATCCATTTGATTAATGACGTGTAAAATTGTTTTTTTTTTCTTATTAATATGAATTGTTTAATTGAAAATTACACGGAGGTAAAATAGTAAAGAGTTTAGAACCTAAGCCTATTATCCCCCCAAAATGTTTATTTTTATATTTTTCTTCAATCTTCAGGTTTATCGGTTTCACCATTAGGTTCTGCTCTTCTTTATTAAATTTCTGAACTGTTCATTATTTTTTGTTACATATTTATATAAGTTTTGTCTTATATTTGTCATATCTAAATTATTTAATTCATTTTGTTCCGAATTTTCATTATTATGTTCCCGTAATATGTTTATTGAATTTTCTTAAATAGGATTAATTGATCTGTACATGTGAATCATATCTTATATTAATAAAAAATTTATAAAATTTATTATTTTCATGTAAATACTTTTGTATATTATGTTATATAATTTGATATAAATGATACTTTAATGATAAAATTAGAACATTTAGAAATTTAGGGATCAATTTAATATGAAAGTTATAATTTAAAGATAAATTTAAAATATTCAAAAGTTTGAAAAGTAATTTAGAATGAATTTTTATATGAAATTAAAACATTCTTAATCTATTAATTTTAAATAAGGGTAGCAAATTAGAGATGAATGTTATACAATCTTCCTTCTGAAACGATTATAAGAAAGAAACAACAGTTAATAAAAACTAAACAGAATCTGAAAATTTGAAATATAAAGATCAAACCGAATTTTTGTTTGAAAACGGATTGAAGTTGAGGCCTGCGTTAAGCAGTTTCCTTAAGACTGATTTGCAGCCACTCCGAAGGTGCCAAGTTGTTCGGCAGTCAGTCTCCCAAGATACAACAACTGGAAGAAGTTCGAACAGTAGCACTTCTGCCGAGTTCTCGAACTGCTCTTATCTTTGCCTATCACCGAGAGAGAAAAACCGAGAGAGAAATCGATTTTTTGATGATTGAAAACAGAGGAAATCAACTCCTTTATATAGTGGATTTCTAGGGCAAACAGTGGTCTGAAATTTCCCGATTTAATATCCGGAAAATTCGGGATTTAATTTCAATCCGGAAAATCCGGGATTAAAATTCAATCCGGAAATCCGGGATTAAATCCCAATTAGGAAAATTTCAATGTTTATTTCCAATATCCGGAAAAATCAGAGATTATTGCCATTTATCTGGTATTTTAATTCAAATTTAAATACCATATTTGACAATTACTTCTCTAAATAACTAGAGCAGTCAACTACTAATTAATTCAAAGTAATTTCGAATTAACATTCTTTTTTCTGGATATTTTCAAAAAAAATAAATAAGGAAAAAATATGTACAAATGCACCCTAACCTAAATGGAATTAGATTTGCACCCCTTGCGTGCAAGGCACAGTGTTATCTAGAGTCATTCAATAACTTCATTATGGGTAGTTGTATATAAACAACTTTCATATCATTTATCCTACCAATGTGGGATAAAGGGGTTCTTTATTCCTTATTTATTCTTGACCTTCCTACTTTGAGTATCAATTTCTCATTCACCACTCAACGATATTGAGCGTATGAGCTACCGTTGTAAAGATCTCATGACGTAGAATAGGAATCAACCATTTCCTTATTCAAAACCTTATCTTTACTTGTTCAAAAACTGCTCCAAAGATGGCCACATACCACTGTTTTCCAACGATGAATGGTCAAATTAATTCTGCTTAATTTGATACTTAATTTCTTTTATCCATTTAGGTATTTGAACCGAGTCTTTAGGGTTTTTTTTAAATCAGTTAAAGTAGTATCTGTTCTAGAGTATACTCTCAGTCATTGGATATTGATAGCTCAATCACTATGCTGGTATTACTGGTACTCGAACTCGTGAGCTTTTAACTAGGAACAACAACGGTTCCCTTAACCATTAAAGCTAGATGGTTCGTGCGTACTGATACATAAATTTGACTTAATAATTCAAATAAGTCATTTGTCATGCGTACATATTTGGACCAAATTTAAATAAAAAAAATCAAGTTCAAATATTTAATTGGACTAAAAGAAACTTTAAGTACTGAATTGAGCTTTAAAGTCAAACTCAAATAACTGCATGAACCATTTAGCCCAAGCGGTTAACGGAATGGTTGTTTTTAAAGATCACGGGTTTGAGCAGCAACGATGTTATCAAAGTGATTGAGTGATCAATGTCAAATGGTGGAGAGATTATATTCTAGAACAGATATTACTGTAATCACTATTAGCTTGTTTAAAAGTTAAACTCAAATAACTAATTAGACAAAATAAAGCTTAGATACTAAATTAAACCTCGAAGTAAAATTCAATAAAAAATGTATATTTATACAACTTTTAATGAGATTAAACTAAAATTCTATCATTTTTGAGGAGACAAATATTACTATAATTTCCTAGCTTCATATTATATAGTGATAAATAAAAATATATCTTTTTATTCTTTATCATTAAAAAATAAATTTTAAGTTTTAGTTTTAAATATTAAATTTTAAATCTTAAAAAAACGTTTTAGCAAAATCCTCTAAATCTTAATTTTAAACTATAATCTTAAACTTTAAATATAACTTTTAATGCGGTTATTAAAACTCTAAATATGGGTATTTGTTGTAGTAAAGCAAATAAGATCCACATATATGATTTAGACCTTCCCAAGAGTTTGGCAAAGTGTTTCTTACTTGAGACTGTCATCTTCATAACTGCTTGCATGTAACATCAAGTAAGCAACCATTGTTGACTGTCTGCACAGGACATCTCACCCATCTGGATGTTCCCATTGGTTGTCTTTCTCTGTCGGTGTTGTAAACAATGCAAGATGAGAACTTTCTTTATTGACAAAGACGATGGAGGCTCTCACCAATGCACTGATTCTGAGAGTGACCAAGAATCAGATGCTTAATGGCCAAAGTGGAGAAGAGAAAGAGACATTTCATTTTGTTCTGTCACATGCTTTATTCAAATTCTCAGACAACTTCTATCTTTTGGTATCTTCTTCTCTGGTGTCATGGATTTCTCAAGAATAAATCGCTTCAATCATATATCGTTCCGATTCTCCATTTTATTTGAAATACTCATGTCCGACGTTCATGTCGGGCGTATATTGATACGTTACGACGACATCTAGTTAACCACGTCAGCCATTTGTTGGGAAATCTTACAAAAGTAGGATAATATATATGTGATGACAGACATTGATGATAACAGCTTCCAACAGGGAAGAAGTTGTTCCCTCTGCACGTTGTTCATACAGAAGTGTAACCAAATACAACTCCCCCAACTGAAAAATAAAAGGACCGGATGAGGATCTTTGCCACTTTCGGCAGTCAATCAGCAATTGGCAACATGTTTGTGGGAATCAAATATTAATGTTGTTGGTGGAGGGAAAGAACATGTCAGACATCAAGACAAAAGTGTGTGCTTTAAAATTGAGTTAAAAGGAGAGAAAATTATGTTATAAGCGTGGCTCTAGTCAGAGAATGCTATGTTTTTTTAAAGGAATTTTAAAAATTAAATTAAGAGAAAATTCGTAAATGGTGAAATTCAAATAATTAATGAGAAGAAGGCACACATATGTAACACACCGTGGAACTTATTTTAAGAGGCCGGTTCGGACTAGGGATGATAAACAGATAGGATGAGTGATACTTTCTTTTTATATTTATATCTACTTAAAAATTTTTGTATTTATTTTACACCCATTATCTTAATCGTATTTGTTTGTATTTGCCTACAAAATTATTATTAATCGAATTATGTAAAAATAATTCATAGACTCTTGTAAAGAAGAGTAAAATTTTGCATATTTTATTGTCTAACTAAGTGTGTATATATAATACATTTACACTAATATAAATTAACTATATCTAACTAATTATATATAGTTAATTTAGCTAAAGTATATTTATACTTTTATAAATTCTACTTATTCACACATATTATAAATTTACAACTTGATTAATTCAAACTCTATCATAAAATACCATAATAAAAAGCATAATCAAAGTCTACAAATATAAATGATTCAAAATTCATATAAATGTTATTGTTGTTTATGGTAGCAATGATGGGGTGAAACGTAGAGAGTTGTGGTATCAATTACGACAAGTGGGGTTGCTGGTGGGTTCTTGTCCTTGGTTGGTTGGGGGTGATTTTAATGTCACTCTGTCAGGGGATGAGAGTTCTGAAGGGGGAGCTCGTTTTACCTCGGATATGATTGAGTTTAAAGATTGTTTGAGTGATGTTGGGTTGCAGGATCACCCTTTTATAGGGCCAAATTTTACTTGGTCTAATAAACAAGAGGGGAGGTATTTGGCTAGGAAGCTGGATAGAGTCTTGGTCAATGCTGAGTGGTATTTGGAGGTGCCTAATGCACAGGTTGAGTTTTTGGCACCAGGAGTTTCCGACCATTGTCTTGCTCTGGTGAACATAGTTGTTGCTGCTCCTGTAACAAGGTCTAAACCTTTTAAATTTTTTAATTTCTGGACCTTGCACCCAGACTTTAGGGAGATTGTTGAGCAATCGTGGGTTGTAGAAATTGAGGGTAATCCTATGCAGGTTTTATTTGGGAAATTGAAGCGATTGAAGATCCCTTTGAAGGAGTTGAATAGGAAGCATTATGATGGGATCTCTAGGAGAGTGGTGGAGAAGAGGGTGCAGTTGAAAAGGGTGTAGGTACTTAATTTGGGGAATATTGTTACTCAAGATAGTCTTGAAATGGAAGGAAGGCTACAATCTGTGTTGTTTGACTTGGAAAGGGCAGAGTCTTTATTTTTCGAACAGAAGGTCAAGATTCAATGGCTTCAGGAAAGGGATCAGGGGACTAAATTCTTTCATTCTGCTGTGGCTGAGAAGAGGCGCAGGGGTACTATTCGATTCTTGGTTGATGATCACGGTAATAAACTTGATTCTTTTGAGAAAATAGAGGTTGACGTTGTAGAATTTTATAAGAAACAAATTGGTTCTAAGGATGATTTAGTTACTAAATGTAGTGTGGAAGAGCTAAGAGAACTTTTGCAAGTCTCTCTTCCCACCTCAGCTCATTCGAACCTTACTAGGGAGGTCACAGATGCTGAAATTAAGGCAGTAATTTTTGGTTAGGGCAAAGATAAAACTCTTGGCCCTGATGGTTATACATCATGGTTTTTTAAGCAGGCATGAGAGGTAGTGAGGTATGATTTCTTGACAGTAGTCAGGTATTTCTTTAGCTCTGGTTCTCTTTTACCAGCTTTTAATGTTACGGCTATTACTTTGGTTCCTAAGATTCCTAATGCTTGTATGGTTAAGGATTTTAGGCCGATTTCATGTTTTTCTGTGGTGTATAAGTGTATTACTAAGATTCTGATTGAGAGATTGAATGTTGTTTTGTCTGATTTGATTGTTCTAAATCAGTCTGCCTTTATTAAGGGTCGTAGCATTGTAGATAACACTTTCTTGGCTCAGAAACTGGTAAGGGGTTATGGTAGGAAGGTCATTTCCCTTAGATGTGCTCTTAAGGTAGATCTTCAGAAGGCATTTGACTCGGTTAGCTGGGAGTTATTGGTAAAGGTTTTAGAAGCAATGGGGTTGCCAGTTTTGTTTAGAGATTGGGTTGAGGTTTGCTTCACTGGTAGTAGATTCTCAATCTCACTAAATGGATCGTTGGTTGGGTTTTTTAAGGGGAGAGTGGTGTGAGACAAGGTGACCCCCTTTCGCCTTACCTTTTTGTTATTGCAATGAATGTTTTGTCTTGTTTATTTAGACAAAGCTGCTGAAAATTGAATTTTTTAGTTTCACCCCAAGTGCAAAAAGATTTGCCTTCCTCATCTTTGTTTTGCGGATGACTTGTTAATCTTTTGTAAGGGCAATTTGCACTCTTTGCTAGGTGTTCAATATGTGTTAGAGAAGTTTTATGAGTTGGCTGGGTTTTGGTTAAATGTTTCTAAGTCTGAGTTGTTTGTGGCTGGTTTATCTGTTGATCAACAAACTGAGTTGAGTGAGCTTACTGGTTTTCGGAGGGGAGTATTGCCAGTTAGATATTTGGGGTTGTCTTTGGTTACTAGGAAGCTCTCTAAGAAGGATTGCGTTGTTCTTATTGAGAAAATTCGAGCAAAGTTGGGACAATGGTCAAAAACTATTGAGTTATGTAGGGAGGCTTCAATTGATCAAAGTTGTGTTGTTCAGTATGGTTAATTTTTGGTGTAAGTAGGTGTTTTTGCCGAAAGGTGTGCTGGACCAAATTGAGCAACTTTGTGTGAGATTCTTTTGGAAAGGAAATGATTGTTCTGCTTAGGGTGCAAGGGTGGGATGGAAGCAAATTTGTTCTCCTAAAAGTGAGGATGGTTTGGGGTTGCGGAGCTTAAAAGAATGGAACCAAGCTTGTTTTTCTCTTCTGTTAAGAAAATTACTTGCTTCGGAAGGGTCTTTATGGGTGGCTTGGGTTCAGAAATATGTCTTAAATGATGGAGATGTATGGACAGTGCAGCCTAAGCAACATTATAGTTGGTGCTTGCAGAAATTATTGAATTTGAGAGATAAGATACAACCTTTAATGTTGCAGGGGAATGGTTTGACAATGGAAGCTGTTTGGAAGGCAACTCAGGAGGTAAGACCCAGGGTGTCTTGGCATAAGATGATTTGGTTTTCTCTGCACATCCCTAAAAACTCTACTATTTTGTGGATGGCAATTTTGGATAGATTGCCTACTCGAGATAGGTTGTTAAGGATGGGTCGAGAGATGGAGGAAGGGTGTATGTTTTGCGAGAGAATGATGGAGTCTCGAGATCATCTCTTCTCGGCTTGTAGATTTGTCAAGACTGTATGGAATGAGATTTTGAGGTTATGCGGGGTCCATAGAAGTATGTTGGCGTGGGATATTGAATTAGATTGGTTGTGTTCGTATTTGAGGGGGAGGTCCTTGATTGTTCAATTGCTTAAGCTAGCTTGGGGCTCCTTTATGTACTTTGTATAGGAGGAGTGTAATAGAAGGATATTTCGGCACACGAGTAGGTTTGAGAATTGTATACTTAGGTGCATTATAAATGTGGTTCGTATTCATTTACGGGGTAAGAGTATACATTTAGATGATGTAAATAGGACTCTTTGTACATCTTGGGGAATTCCCTAGTCGGGATGGCTGTCCAAAATGTACTTTGAGAGATTTGTTTTCTTGTCTTGGATAATAAAATACACACTTATCCAAAAAAAATATGGGGCGGGTGAATACGGTACGAGTAACGTCTTAAACTCATTACCTACCCACTACCTACGATAAGTATAACTTTTTACATTTACATATGTCCACTTTCCATCAAACTCATATCTATCCCTACCCTAACTAAAAAGAATGTGATACAAAATCCGTAAAATTCATATCTATCCCTACTCTAATTAAAACGAATGTTATACGAAATCCGTAAAATTGTATTTATTTGTTATCTCTAGTTTTGAGTGATCTTCAACCTACAATTAAGTCTAATAGAACCATGTATTAATGGAGGAAATCAAATTGGTTTAAAAATAAATTTTAGATATTTTTTTAAATTAAATCTAATTTTATCGTCCTATAAAACATAATTTGATGTCTTTCAATGAGTCTATAATAATATACTAATGCAATGAGTTTAGCAGTCTATACAATACAATATTATCTGATTGTAAGATCATTTTTAAACCTTAAAAAATTTTAAGAATTAATTTGTAATTTTTATAAATTAAGAGTCCTTAATAGTATTAAGCTAACCAAAGTGAAATTTGTAACATAAATATCATACATATCAATTCTCATCGAATTTTAAGTTCATTTCCCAATAGCTTTTATAAGATTTCGCGACCTATTTATAATTTTTTAAATTTAATTTAATTATTTTAATCAATTAATCTGTATTAGCATTAATACTCGAGAGGTCGTACCGATACGTTTATACAATAATCATTATTACTGTTAAATTTGGTGTACTCGTACAGGTACAAAGTCTATCCAATATATTTAATTTAAGGTTTCAGCTATATGCAGTTGTAATGATTATCAGTAAAATTTTTTATTATTTGAGTAAAAATTTATATAAAATTATTTTTTAATTACATCTTAAATATGTCGTACCCTAAACTCCCGACCAGAGGCCGACCAGATGCCCACTAAGATTGAATTTTTGGACCCTTTTGTTAGCTTGAAAATTTTCTGTTAAAGCTCTTTTAATGGCTTCGCAATGTTTATATCAATTGGTCCATTCCTTGGCATTCCTTGCTCCACGTTATGGATTTGACCAACAAAGGATTCATGGGGACAATACCTACATGTCAAATATAGGTATATATTCTATATAAATATATTTTTAAAAAAATTAACATCTTGTATAATCTCATAGTAAAATATATTTACTTTTTAGTCTTTTATAAAAAAATATTTTATAAGAAAATTATTCGAATTAAATCATTTTAAAAAATAATATTGATTTTTTCTTATTAAAATCACTCATAAAAAATTTAAATATATATTTTTAAACTAGACGAATATAATTTTAAACCTATATTAAAATAACATAAAATAGGGATATTTTAATGATATAACAATTATAAGCCAAAACATCACCATGGAGTAGTTTTATATCTATCAATGGGAATAGAGTACGCATTCCATGGTTACCGCCGCAGGAGAGATTATATAATAAACCCGGTATATCACGTTAGTCGTGGTCTTTAGTCATTAAAAATCATCCATTCCATCACAAATCAGCCATGTAATTAATATAATTTCCAGAAATTATATTTTAAAATGACATTGAAAATGAGTGAAGATTCATTAGTTGGAAAAAAGTGAGTTAGAGATTAGTGGTGAAGTGGGTGGTTATTATTGGATGGGACCATGGCTGACGTGATAGGCCGGGCTTATGATATAATTTCTCCCGTTGCAGGGATTAGTCACTAATATCTTGGATAAAAAAAAACATTAAAATTTTATTTTTTTAATTCATCCATTCATAGTTGAACATGTATCATGTACTAACTAAAAAAAATAGTATGATCATAATTTATTCTTATTTACCCACTTTCAAAATATATATCGATTCAGTGGCAGATCCACTCGAAGCATAGGGTGAGCCTAGGTCTACTCTAAACTTTCTCAAATTTATATATTTATTTTCAATTTTTAAATTTTATGAATTAGTCCTTAACTTTTTAAAAAATTATGAGTTGTATCCACCCTGAAATTTTAAAATTTCATGTGTCCACCCTAAAATATTTTTCTGGATCTGTAACTACATCGATTAAAATATTTTTTTAGAAAAAAAAATTATGTTTCAATCAAAATATACAAGCCGATTCTAACTATAATATTGACATTCGGATCAAAATATTAACTTTTTTGAAAAAAAAATCATATATAAATGGGAAGACCTTGAGACCAAGATATTACCCTAGTTTTAAAGTTGGAGTTTAGACACGATCCCATGCTCTTCTTTTTGTTTTCCCAAATTGATTACCAACATCCTGAAGAAAGAGACCATATGAGTTTTTATGGCAATTTTCACATCTAAAAAAGTGATTTCACCACAACACTTTTAACTACAAGTAGAAAAAAAATGGGTCTGTCACATTTGTACTGGCAATGACTTCCCTTGCAGTTCACTTCTTGATTCCTTCAGAAACAATTCCATGAAGCAATCTAAATCATAAGCTAAGAATACAAATCCCTAGAGGATGTTTATGACTAATATACGAAAGAGTTTTGGAAAGGTTTGCATGGGTTAAAAGATGAGTGAAAATCGATTGGTATTTTATTGTGTCTCACTTTAAATTAAGAAATTTAAGATTTAATGTTAAGAATTATGGTTAAAATTTAGGGAATTATGATTATGATATATTTTTAAGATGTAAAATTTAGAGTTTAACGTGTAAAAAATTAGGGTTAAGATTTAAAATTTAATTTTTAAAAAAATTTAGTAGAGGTATAGAAGTAGACATTGACAGGGAAAGAGAATTTTACTCTTAAAACATATATCAAAAAAATATTTTAAATATGTAAATAAAAATCATTTATGATTAATTGTTTATATACTTAGTAATGAATTATTATTTTTAAGGTAAAAATTTGATTTTTACCGATAAAAATAAAATTATTTTATGATTAATCGTTTATTTTTTTTACTGAAAATACTTATAATAATAAAATTAATTATATCCGTTAACGGTAAATATTATACGGTTCAAACTAAAAAAATAATTATCATTTTCCATTTCTTTTACGAGCTTTAATATCTTAAACATAAGAATATTTTAAGAAAAATGAAATTTTCTTTTCTCTTTGAGGATTGAGTTCATTAAAAATCAAACTCGTAGAGCTATGGTTTTGTTTTGTTTTTCTTTTCTAGGGTTTAGCCTCTATGTCTAAGCCCTCCTTTCCTTTCCATAAAGAAGTGTCGAACCAGTAAAACTTAACCACAAGGAAACTGGAATCTACCTTTACAATTCATTATGACAAAAATACCCCAACCTCCTGTTCATAATAAAACTCTTTGGACTTGTACAAGAGGAACAAAATAAATACATGTAAAGAAAAAAATAAGTACGTTCTAAAAATCGTAGCGAAAATCGTCTCTCTTTCTCATGCCTACTTTCATGCTTTTGCTTTAAATTAAAAAGTTTAGAGTTTAGGTTAAGGGTTATTATTAGGGTTTAGGGAATTAAAGATTATCAGACAAAATAAAAAAATAATTATAATATATATAAAAAATAAACATTATAATAATTATATCTAAATTTTTAAAATAAAATTATATTTTTATTTTAATCGAGTGTAAATTGTTTTTTTCTTTTAGTGTGCATATATTGGTGCCGTACCTTAAATTATTGGGTTTAAGATTTAAAGTTCAAAGTTTAAAGTTGTGGTTAGGGTTTAGAAAATTAAGGATAGATTATATATTTTGGGTGTAAGGCGTATTTTTAGGCGTGAAACTAGGATTAACATTTAAAAATTATTTTTTAAAAAATTTTTGATAAAAAATAGAATGAGACATGATTAAAGATAAAAAAAATTACCCATTTTAACCTACTTAAATTAAATTTTATTTTTAACATAAATCAACATTATAAGATAATTTTGCAGTGCACTAAATTTAAATCAAATGATCATCTCTAATTTAGAGTTTAAAATAACTGAAATTTATAATTTGAAACAGTCTAATTAAACCCTAAGGCCATTTGGGGAATAAGATAAAGAAAACTTTTTGCTCAAGCTTCTTCTTCAAGAACTGATCTTTCCTCACTTTTCTTTCTTTTTATAAATCTGGCAAAGAAGAGCAAGAGAGCATGCATAATCATTTCCAAGGTGGTTATTAAAAAAGACAAGAAAAAACCATATTTTCGTTTCTCGGTCATGATTTCCCTGGCAGATGTTTATCATGTGGTAGCCGCCACTGTCCCTCTATACTTCGCCATGATTTTAGCCTACATATCTGTGAAATGGATGAAGCTGTTCACGCCAGAACAATGCGCAGGCATCAACAAGTTCGTGGCTAAATTCTCAATCCCACTCCTCTCTTTCCAAGTAATCTCAGAGAACAACCCTTACAAGATGAACCTCAAACTCATTCTTGCAGACTTCCTGCAAAAGCTACTGGCTTTCCTTGTTCTCTTTGCCATCACCAAACTCACCTCCCGTGGAGGATTGCCGACGATCATAACCGGCATATCTTTATCCACGATGCCTAACACTCTAATCCTCGGAATCCCACTGTTGAGAGCCATGTATGGAGATAAATCAGCCACCCTTTTGGCTCAGATTGTTGTTCTACAAAGCTTAATCTGGTATAATTTGCTCTTGCTTCTGTTTGAGCTAAATGCTACGAAAACTGCCTCCGAGACAGTGGTTGCAGTTTCCCAAGACTTAGGTACATTCTCATTCAAAGTTTTTTAGTATTAATTTACATAAAATCAAGGGTTGTTTGAATATCAAGCTACTTTCAGTCAACTTTAGTAGGAAAAGTAAATCAAGTGGGTCCAAATTTCATATGGGTTTGTCTGTATTATAATCAGGGGACGAAGAGGCCCCTGAAGAAGCACAAGGGAAAGAGGGGGGAGAGGAAGCACAAACCAGAGCAAAGAAATTCAAAGCCAAACAGATTTTCATGACTGTGGGGAAGAAGCTAATGACGAATCCAAATACACATGCAACCGTACTGGGTCTTATTTGGGCAAGCATTCAGTTCAGGTTAGCCTGAAGATTTGATTAGGAAGATGATTGAAACTGATGCATAAATTTTGATGAACTGAAAACTGTTGTAGGTGGGACATTAAATTCCCTGCCATTGTTGAAAAATCAATAGCAATATTATCAAGTGGAGGACTGGGGATGGCAATGTTCAGCCTAGGTATGAATTATGTTGTTTCGTGTTCGAGTTCGAGTCTCTCTCCACGATAACATATATGAACTCCGGGGTTGCTCGAAAACACGATCGTAATTGATATTTCTTGGTTAATGTCAATAGGTCTGTTCATGGCATCACGGCCGAGCATAATAGCTTGTGGTATTCGAATGGCAGCAGTAGCCATGGCCATGAAGTTCATGGCCGGTCCTGCTCTAATGGCAGCAGCGTCTGCCACCCTCGGACTTAAAGGCAAATTATTGAGAGTGGCAATCGTGCAGGTCCGTATTTACTATGTCCATAACCGCAACCGCAATCGTTCTAAATTCATTTTCCAGTTTCCACCATAATCAAACAATCTACAATATTGCAGGCTGCTCTCCCTCAAGGAGTGGTTCCATTTGTTTTCGCCAAAGAGTACAATATCCATCCTGATATATTAAGCACAGGGTAACCATATTTCACAGCTCTTCAAACTTATTTTAAAAAAAAATCGAATTGAATAATGAGGTTTGATTTGGTGTTTGTTTCAGGGTAATATTCGGTATGCTCATTGCCTTACCTGTAGCATTGGTCTACTATCTTCTTTTAGGATTTTGAATCCTTTTCCTGGAAAATGCTGCAAAATTTTTCCAGAATCAGTAACCTGCTGACATTAATTTCTGGGAAAGTTTCCAAAGTTTAATAGATGGACATGATATATTTATCGATGTCCAATTCAGTTTTCTGAAAATTCTTTGACAGTGTTGATTGTTTCCTGGGAAAAATTATACAAAGTTACTACATTCAATAGAATAGAAATCAGAACTGGTGAATTTGTTGTATCCCTAACGAACCTTAATTCTTTTATTATATTTACTTTTCATGAGTACGTTAGTTTTATTAAAAAATTAAAAATATAATGAAAGTTTATAAAATAATTAAAAATATAATGAGAGTTTATAAAATAAATAAATTTAATTTAGACATTTTTAAAAATACGAAAATTAAGTAAAAAAATATAAAAATTCTAATTCAAAAGATTCTGAATAAAATATATACAAACATCATCAAAGCTTGACGATAAAAGATAAAAACTAACAATAAATAATATTAAAATTTGCATAATACGATAATAAGACATGTTGATAAAACAATCATTATCACAACTCAATCGCGAACAAGAACGGTGACGGTGAGCTTGTATCCAAATACAATTTGATAATCTATAAAACAAGAAGATCAATAAAATTAAAAAAATGTTATTTTAATCAGTCATGACAATGTTGAATTTAATTACTATAAAAAATCAAAAAATACAATCAAATGATCGAATAAAAGCAAAAAATATATCAGTTAACAAAGGTTATGTGTCAAAGAATAACAAAATTAAATTTAAAAATTAAAAAATATGGATGATCGATGATGTACATTAAATTGATGTTCTCGTCGATTACATAAAATTAAAAATGAAAGAAAAAATGGACAACGATCGGGTAAAACAAAATTCATTATAAAACTTTAAAATCAAATTTTGTTTAAATTTATTTTTGATAATTTATTATCATTTTATTTACTGATATCCCAGAAAACTGAGAAAAGGGGGAGAAACCCTATTTTTAAACTTTCTTGTCTGTAAAAGACTGTTATACATGAAGCAATTTGAAGATTTGTCTCTTAAACCTAAATTAAAATCAATTCACTTAGACAACTTTTAAACACAAAAACAACATTTTTAAAGGTACAAGCTAGAATTACAACACCCCTTGGACTTGTTAACTGAAGCTCCATTGTTACAAATGGAAGGAAATTGAAAATTTTGCAGGTAGAATCTGGGTTTGGGGGTGAACTTGAACTCTAACAATAATTTGATCAAGAAAATGTTCAAGTTTCAAGCCAAGTCAAGGTTCCCATGATAAGATATTTGCTCGGCAAATCCCCAGCTGATGGTGCAAGGTATGTGATTTTCTTCCTGCAATTCACAGATTAAGAGTCAGCAATGTAAAAGAAGCTACAACTAAAGTGATTGTCAAAGCTCTGTATACCAACCTCTGAATATCAATGTCTGTGATGTAAATAAAGCCAGCAACATTACTGCAACAAAAAAGAAATCGGATCGTTAGTAGGGTGCTCGATCAATCATAACCCTGTATTCGTTGGTGTCAAACAAGGGTGCCGGACATGGGTACTTCAAGGGAAATGAAGAGTTGGATTAACATAGTATGGTACTGAGGTTAGATTTATATAACAGGTTGAAAGTAGTGGTTGTGGCAGCAGTTCAATTTTAACACTCAGAAACAGTATAAACCTTAAGTATTTATCTCGATGACTGATTGAAGACTAGAAATTTATAAAATTGCTAAGTTGATACTTTCTGTACTTGCCTTGAGAAAATTTGTTCATTCTAGGACGTTAAGATTAAAAGTAAAGTTGATCTGAGCCGTATCACTTACAGGGATAGATCATATATCTAAAATATCACTTGTCCTGCCTAGTCAGACATTAAAGAAATAACAACAAACCTTGACAAAATTTGATCAGGCTCCTTGGCATATGAAACAGCAAGAACCATATGAAGCAAATCCTGGTCAACATTCACTGGTGTTACTCTTAAAGGGTTGGCAACAGGGTCTGCACCAATGGGTAAAGCCGATCTCGGTGCTTGTGGACCACCTCCAATTCGATAGACAAGCAGATCACTGAAGTTTGCAATATTAGAATGTGGGGAAAGATCATTTGCGAGGCCGTAGAAGTACTCCTGGATGAATTGACAGTGTGTACTTGCTTTGTCAGGAGGATAAAAATAAAATGTAAAGTATATGAAATCAAGAGAAATGCCTCTTCTAAATGACGAAATTATAGAAAATAGAAGGAAACTAGCTTTCAAGGCATCAATGAACTGGACTATCATGATGCAATTAAAATGAAGTATAAAATTTGGTTGTCTAAACACAGAGATACTTGAAACAAAAACTATAATTCACTGTATTTGTGATGTCACCAAAAGTCGAAGTTGTCCATTTTATCATTCTTCATGCTTAATATTTGTTTTCACTTGACAAGGTACGTCACAACTCTCAACCATGAATGAAACATTGAATTTCAGGTGAAATAAACACAGAAGGAAACTATGATAAAAATATGAAAGAATCTATTCACGGATGAGTGTAGCACTTACCCTTATCTTGTAACCCCTAGCCTTCTGACGAAATTTTGCATTCCTTGATACAACACCCCCTGACTTCTGAAGCTTCACAACATCCACATTAGGCTTACTTTTTGCAACAGACTTGAGCATGCTGAAAAGTTTTTCCTGCGAAAAGATTAGAAAGATTACTTCATAAACAAACACAACTAGGCAACAAGAAAGATCCATATATTTTTAATTTAGGAATTATCCCGGGATAGCGTTTGTATAGAAATCTATGAGTTGGAAGCCTAAAGCAACACAACCATAATAGAAAAGATGATGTGATTAAGAAAAATAACAATAAAACAGTATAATTATGACTGAAATACGAATAGGAAAGAAGTTGGAACTCAAGGGAATTTAGGGTTATGGGAAACCTCTAGTTTTTTCTATTAATTCAAATAAAATAACAATAATAATGTGTTCGTAATTTTTGTACAGCTTATTTATACTAGGATTAAGATGAAGGTTTTAACCCTATCCCTAGATTTAAAACATAAAGGAAACATATAATCCTAGCCATCCAAAATATCTCTAATATTTAAAAAATAAAATAAATAAATAAAAACATAATAATAAACTCCTGAAACATCAAACCAATGCTTCAAGAACTTCTCAGTTCGGATGAGTGGAAAGGATAATATTGTTCATTACCTGACCCAAAACCAAGACGACATTGGCCTTGAATGTATCAATCGCATGAAGAAGCAACTGCAGTAATATACATTACATCAATTCCATTTCGAAACATCAAAAGGGAAGGAGAGAGACACTAATACTTTTTATATCAATCACTTTATCAACATTAACATCTTTAGAGGGTTCAGATTTCATTACCTCATAACCTGTACCTTCTATCCAACCCATAGTATTGATAACCATGCCGGCAGCTCGAGATTCAGCATTACGGGCAAATTGAGTCTCCAGCATTTGTGCAAGCTCATTCACAAGTGTTTTATACAAATCTACATTATTACTGCAGAACAGCAAGATACACGAATAGCATAATTAGTAACAACATTTGAATCTAACAAAGAGCATTTGGCCAGAGAAAAAATCTCATTTGTATCAATCAGTCTGTCTTTAATCCAAAGAAAGTATATGACTAATAGAAACAATAAAAATTACTTACCTAGGAGTTGTATGGCCATAAAAATAAACAAGAGGCATCTCAAGAGGAATTCCTTCCACTGGATCAATGGGCAGTTCAATTGGCGTAGCGGCAATACATCCAGGAGCTGTTATAGATCCTTGCCCTATATCTAAATCCACAAAGGTAGGTTTCCAACCTTGTTTAGCTGCCCAACTAAGAAGCATCCTCGATAAGGTGCTCTTCCCAGAATCTGTAGGCCCCACAACAATCACTCTGGGTCCCTGAACCACCAAAAAGATCACATTGAGATAAAATAAACAAAGTTGTGCTTTAGTGTTTACATGGAGCTGTAATAAAATGCTGTTATCTTACATAGAATGAAACACAGATATACCAAAGCAAAAGGAGAAATAAAGGAACAAAAAATAAATCCTTTAAGGGTATTATTACTACCAAAAATTGGTCAGTATAAGGCAAATATGATAATAGTAGCCTATAAAATTGATGGTTTAGTCAAGAAAGATAAACCCCTTTCAAAGCAGCAATGTCTTATCTTAAAACCAAATCTCATAATTGTTGTTAAACCTACATGTGAAAAAGCATGCTACCCAGACTTTTCATTTTCTCTAAGACACGCATCTATTATAGCTATTTCGACAAATCATTGAACCTGTGTGCTATGCATGGATCTTACACACACACATACAACTAGGGGGGATTAAGCATACCCATGTCGAGCATATAGCCAAAGCCATATCTTACACTCACTCTCACCCCTAGAATTAGACTATTCTTTCAAGTATTCTTTTATAAGAAAGAAATGATAAAATACCTGAGATGCTTCAGAATCATTTGGCGATGAAGCTTTAGCACGATTTCTCCGTCCTTCTAGCACAGCATGCACATTCACGTAACTGACCATAGGTGTCTGCAAATCAGCCATTGCAACAGCATCTGAAGTTACTATGTACAAGTAGAAAACTAATGTTCGTTTTGCATTACAACATAGCATCCATCTATCTATTTATATAAATAGATGTGTGTGTATTACAAACCCAGGATTCTAACATTGAAGAAATAGATACCTCATCTGCTGTATAATCAGTTTCAGTAGTGCCATCCATCTCAATTGTAGCACCATACCAAGTGAAAACCTATAAATGAACAAATCCTCTTTAATACCACAATGTATAAACAAATCAACAATGCATGAAAAGAAGCAACAAGTTGTAATATAACTCCTTCAATTTGGATGAAGCAATTGAGAAAACCAAAAATACATCAAAATAAAGATTAAATAACAATGAAAGTTTTTGAAGTTTTACTTTAATTCCTTCTTAATTAAATTATTTGCAGAACAATAATCCTACCAATAAACGCATTATCATTAACTTACAAATTTTGAAAATTTCGAACTTTGATACTAAACAAAAATAAGATTGCATACTAAAAGTCTGAAACATATAGATTGCCGCTAAAAGATTCGTTCGTTCTATGGGAGAAGAAAGTTTGAAACTTACGGCGAATTTGACACGAGGAGGGAAAGTGAGCCACGTCTCAGGGGCCAATTCGGAGCCGAAAATCTCCGCCGAGCCGTTAAGTAATCGAAGTTTAAGCGGCGTTTCATTACCCACCTCGATTCTGAGCTCGCTTTCTCTCTCCAACTTCACTTGCTTTATCGACGACGCCGAGGCGGAGCCACCAATCCCCGCCGGTGCCGTCATGGTCGCAGCCCCTCCGTAAGACATGGTTTGTAGGCAGATTAAAATATCGGATTAACGGACCTCGTTTTATCTGGGGGTTTATTATTATAGGGTTTCAATGACCCGAACCGTTTCAAGTAGCTTGGAGAGTTAAAGGGTAAATTTTTATTTTGGGACATGAACTTAGCTTCAATGTCTAAAATTTTATTTATCTCAAATTAGGTAATTAAACTTCAGTTACTGGTTCAATTTGGTACATAAACTTTGATTTTTTATTTAAGTGGGTGCTTACATTTCTAACCAATTTGTACAAAGAAACTAAATTCATGTATTTATTGGACCAATAAATAAAAAATAAATCTTGAACCTAAGTTCAAGTTAATTCGAAAAAAAATAAAATGCTAAATTAAATTTTAAAATCGAATTCATATACCAAAATATATATTTCAATCAGTTACAGTATTACAGTAATATCTGTTTTAATTTTTTAGTGTCTGAGCCCAAAAATTCCAATAACTATAACTGTAAAAAAAATATGAGAGAAAAAATAGAGAAACCGAAAGAGAAGTCCTGAAAGATAAATACTCTGAAAATAATATAATAAAATCCAGCGAAAATATTAGGTATATTGAAGAGTAAAGTCAAGTAAAATTTATAACTCAAATATTAGGGTCAAGATTAAATAGAGATAAGTTAAGTAAAAAAAAAGTTACGAGTTAATTAAATTAATGAGTAATATTTTATAACTTAAATTCTATTTGAAAAATTTATAAGTTAAGTTTATAAAATTCTAACAATTGTTTAAGTTCATATTAATATTTATAATATTATGATACTAATTAGTTCAATTTAAATATCTTTCTATAACTATATATAGTACATATATATTTTTTTATATTTCTTTATATGTATCATACGTATAATTAAAGAAATCGAAGAGTTAATAGAACTAGGGATGACAAATGGAGGGATGACAAATGGGGTGATGGTCTCTCCCCATATACATAACCCACTTAAGTATTTCATATCCATCACCTATTCACTACCACGATAGGTATATTTTTCAGATCCACACTTGTCCATATAGATATATTCTCAAATCCACATACATCTACATGTAGGGACGAAACTACATGAGGTAGGGCGGGGTAATAACCCCAACCTCGAAGAAGTTTTTTCACTTTTGTCCTTCTATTTAAATTTTTTTTTTAAATTATTTTTTATGAATTTACCTCCTACTTTTAAAACATTTATGTTTTGTCCCCTTCAACCTCAAATTCTAACTCCGTTCCCTATAAAGGGTATGTTATCATATAAAGTTCTTATTTCATAACATATAACTTGAATCTACATTTTGTTTGCTTTAAAACAAACTTTCTTAATATCTTTATAATTTTTAGAGGTAGTACTTTTAATTCAACTTGTATAATTTGTAGAAGAAGATTATCGCTTTGTATTTAATATTCGATCACTTAAAATTTATATCTTTTAAAATATAGATCAAAATTAATCTCCTTTTATTTTAAATAAAAATTGATTTAATTATGCTCATAATATTATATGAATCAATTTTTAATTATTTATATAATTTTTTTATACTTTTTAATATCACTGTCTATACATAAAATATTGGATAAATTTCATAAAATTGGTGTTTAACTCTATTAAGGATCGTTCTAGGAAACGATCATTAAAAGAAAATTGAAAAAAGCCAATCGATTTACTCGGTCATTTAGTATATAAATAGTTACAAAGTATATACACAATTTCTTACAAATTCTGTAAGCAAAAAAATATATACATAAATTATTACAAACTAAGGATTTGTGTATTTAAAATAATTATTGTAAATTAAATGATTAAATTATTATTTTTATAAAATGAATGATATATTTATTATTAAACCCCTAATTGAGTGACATGTACTATATTTTACGTTTAAAATTTTTGATATTTAGATGATACGGCGACTTCTCCCATCTCAGCTTCCGTCGCTTTTAAAAAGGAAGAAAATAAGCAAAACAGTGTTTTTCTCGGCGTTCGACAGTTTTGAGCGACAAAAATGCTGAGGAAACTGCTGTTTCAACAGACTCCCAAAGCTTATCGATTCCTGTCTACCCAGACAACACTTCCTTCGCTCAACAAATGCTCTGTTTTCTCTTATTGTTCATCGTCGCAACCTGAAACCCCTCCTAGTAATTCCGTCGAACAGCTTCAAGACCAACCCAAGAACACCATTTCCATTGACCGTTCTGGACTCTACAATCCTTCTGGTAACATTTCCACCTTCTCTCTATCTCTATATTCCCATCATTTCACTCTTTTTTTGTTAATTCTTTTTTTGGTGGGGTGTTTTAGAGCATTCTCATGAACCTTCCTCAGACCCTGAACTCGTTAAGCATCTCAAGGGAATTATTAAGGTTAGTAAAATTGGTCTCTTTTGATATTATAAATTATGGGTTTTTGTTACTTTGTAGTTAAGCAACATCTTCAGTTGAATACATTGAAATCTTTCAGATTACCTGCTAAATGTTGCATTTTAACTGCAGTATCATTAGGACACTCATTAGCAAAAACCCATGAACCTTTTAGTACTTGAAACTGTGTCTTTGTTTGTGCTTTGGGACATTGGGTTTTACTGCTTGTGAAATCTTGTCAGTTTCGTGGTGGGCCGATATCTGTGGCGGAATATATGGAAGAAGTCTTAACAAATCCCAAGGCTGGGTTCTATATCAACCGGGATGTCTTTGGAGCTGAAGGTGATTTCATAACATCACCTGAAGTAAGCCAGATGTTTGGAGAGGTAACTCAGTTCCTACTGAATTTGTGGATTTGAAGGAATATTCAAGGGCACAATTAATTTAATTCTTTTTCCTTATTGGCATAATTTCAGATGGTTGGTGTTTGGGCTATGTGTTTATGGGAACAAATGGGACAACCAAAGAGAGTGAACTTGGTTGAGCTTGGCCCTGGCCGAGGAACTCTAATGGCTGATCTTCTTCGTGTATGATAGTCACTTGTATTTCTCAGTGTCAAGTTTGCTTCTTGATGTAAAAGATATGCAAATTAGTGCTTTGGAGTTTTTGTTTTGTTAGTTTTGCAAGGACTTCATTTGGCTTATATTTAAATGAGTTTTGGTTTATTTCTCCTATAGGGTGCATCAAAATTTAAAAATTTTACGGAGTCATTGCATATACACATGGTAGAATGTAGCCCAGCACTGCAAAAACTCCAGCACCGAAGCTTGAAATGTGTGGAAGAAGATAGTTCCTCTGAAGATGTTGATAAAAGGTCTCGAAGTACACTGTCTGGGACACCTGTATCATGGCATGCGACACTGGAACAAGTTCCAACAGGATGTATGGCATTAACTTCTAGTTTATGGATGCTTAGCACAACAGAAAAATAGAGTTTACAGATTGAGTTAAACAATAACTTGCTATGTGCCCCCCTTGATGTTTTCTCATTTCCTTGCATATGTTGCAGTGCCCACCATAATTATTGCCCATGAATTCTATGATGCACTGCCGGTTCATCAATTTCAGGTTTGTCTTGTTCATTCTAAGACCAGGGGCTATGTGAGTATCTATTTTTTTCTGTTGCCCTTTGCTAGTTGTTCCTTGCACCATGGAATTTGACAAAGTTGACATATTTTAACTTTAGATAACCTTTATTGGGTTAGTGTCATTATACTAAGTTTCCGTTATAATTTGCAGCTTACTTGATTACACATCTGCTTTCATATTTATGAAAACTGTAAGAGACATTGCATTAAATTACTTATCCTTTGTCTTATGACTGATAATATGAGATTATGAATAGATCCATGGCACTTTGAAGATTGTACAACATAATATAGATCTGTTCATGTAAGACATGGGAGAGTTAATGATTTATGCTTTAATTAGACAAGTTTGAATGCTGTTATTTTTGAAGTTTCCCTACTGTCATCTGATTTGCATTGCTTTAATTAAGAAGTTCTTTGCAGAGGGGTTCTCGTGGCTGGTGTGAGAAAATGATAGATGTCACGGATGATTCATTGTAAGAATTTGGCATCTGTTCTTACCACATTCAATCACCTTCCTAATTTAAAGATTTTTGTTGTTTGATACATTCTTGTATATGGGTTTAGGTTCCGTTTTGTTCTATCCCCGCAGCCTACACCTGCAACTCTTTACCTAATGAAGCGCTGCAACTGGGCTGTGCCTGAAGAAGTAGAGAAGCTTAATCAAATTGAGGTTTGCCCCAAAGCAATGGACTTAACTTATACACTCGCAAAGAGAATAGGTGTTGATGGAGGTGGAGCACTTATTATTGATTATGGCCTGAATGGGGTAGTGTCAGATAGTCTGCAGGTATGGGCGCCTTATTATTCATCAATGATACAATGAAATCTTGAGTGATTTTTGTCTCTTTAGGAGTTCTAATATCACCTTTTTTTTTCCTATTCCGCATCATTTTCTTAACCACTAAACATGTGCAGGCAATTTGGAAGCACAAGTTCGTTAACATACTAGACAACCCTGGGAGTGCTGATCTTAGTGCATATGTTGATTTTGCATCCATCAAGCACTCTGCCGAGGAAGCTTCAGGTTTTCATCTCTGTTTTATTTGTTGAATTGTTATCCAGTTGTACTAAGCATATTTCTTTCCAAAATGAGTCCGAATGAAATCTGTGAAAGAAGAAAATGACTAACTTCATGATTCCCACATTTCTTTTAGATGATGTATCAGTTTATGGCCCTATTACTCAGTCCCAGTTCCTTGGTTCCCTTGGAATAAATTTCCGAGTTGAAGCTCTGCTACAAAACTGCACAGATGAACAAGCTGAATCTCTAAGGACCGGATACTGGCGTTTGGTTGGCGATGGTGAAGCCCCCTTTTGGGAGGGGCCAGAGGAACAGGCACCAATCGGCATGGGAACCCGTTACATGGCAATGTCCATTGTTAACAAGAAGCAAGGCATCCCAATTCCATTTCAATGAAGTTTTAAACAGCAATGTTACATTATGTTTTCCTGTTACAATTTAATAAAAGCAAGATTTTCAGTTGTCTGAGTTTTCATTCAAGTTCCATCTATGATGATATAATACATTTTACACTATAATTTTTGGTTCTTTGGAGTTCTTACATCCCTTTTGCTTAGGGGATGTTGTCAAAAGAATTGCCCTGAGAGATGCACCTATGGATGATTTCTTGTGATCGAAGTAGTCGGTAGAAGTGTTGTTCTTATTCCTATATTTATATGTACCGGAACTGACATGCTTCTTTACACTGAAAGATTGTTTATGTATTTGTAGTTTAATTTCAAGTTTTTAATAAAATACATCAATACATTTATAGGCATCGTTTCATCACCTGATTCTGAGGCACGGAGAGACGAGCATGAATATGATGATGGCTCCAATCAGTCGTGTACAATCTCTGTTGTATGATGAATTTCACCTCACTTCCTTCCATGTCTCTGATCACATCTTTGAACGTTTCAGGCAAATCAGGTTATGGTTGATGGCCAATGGTATCCTTCCGTCTCCGCTTCTTTGCTCTGCCTCGACTGCATCCGCATGACTCAAAACCATCAAACCTTTCTTCTGCTTAGGATTCCTAGATGCAAATAAGATGAGTTCCGAATAGTTTGACAACTCAAACTTTTTTCCATGTCAGCAGCAGTTAGGGGTTGGAGACTGGGATTGTTCTTCATCAATCATCATGGCTGGCAGAGAATGCTAAAGGCTTGTTGTTGTTCTCATGGTTTTCAACAACTTGTAGGCATCCCCTTCCACTGCCGCATCTGCTAATAACAGGAAAGGAGGCCAATCCCTTAGAAAATTCATCTTTTCTTTTTGGACTAAAACCTTTGAAGCATTGTTCCAAACCATGTAGGTGTATCAGAATGGAAGATAAGCTACTTACATCACATATCGTATTATAGGAATTTCAAACTTAAATCATTTCCTAGACTTGTACAGATTTGGAGATTGATTAAACTATTGGTTTAATAATATATTATACAATATATAACAAAATTTTATTAAATATATTACTTCTTATCAAAGGAATTCTTATTTTGTATGAAGTTCAAGATTGAGTAATTCTCTAATGTACTCAAATGAACAAAACCTACAAAACAGAATCCATTTTATTTCATCAATTTACAAAATTGAATTGATGAGAGAAAACATATACGGTTTTAAACATTTATAAATAAATAAATAAATAATTCACACAAAATAAAAGCTCAAGACCTCTCTTGGCTGTCATTTTAACCAGAGGTAAAAAAAGAAAAAAAAATGATGCATCAATTGCAAGACAAAAGAATGGGAAAAACAGGTTGAAATGATGGACATGGAGAACTAACGTGCTACTTCCCATTGGTAGGAGCGTTCTTATGGAAAGGCCAAAGATTAACCAGACGCTCAAGCACCAATGCACTTCTCAAGAAGTAGCCAGAAAATCCGGCAGGGGTAGAGGGAGGAGGGAAGTCTTCGGCCGGCATCGCAAATGGACGAATCATCTTTTCCATTTTCTCTAATGTGAGATAGGATGCCACGTCTTGAAGCCTTTCAGGACCCATTATAGGCAGTGTATGCTCCTGCTTCAGGGAAGCATCATTGTCGTCGTTCCTCTGTCAAAGAAAAAGATCAATGTCAACATGCCAATTGAATCAAGATAAATTATGAATTTGATATTAACTTCCATAGTTGGTCATTCTTCCATAATAGCTATTCTTTGTACATATGATAATAGTATTACTATTACCTCCAATAGAGATGAATCTGCACCATGGCTAAATGTCAACTCAATGCGGAACCGTCGTGGGTCTTCTAAAGCTACCTGAAATTTCAATTCCATATTCAATGGTCAAGTAACAATGGTGAAAGCCAACAAGGACCAGATTAACATTGTTGGATCTACCAGCGTTAACTCAAAAGACTTGACCTTGGGCTATCTGAGAAAAGACAGCTGGATAATAGCGTGGAAGTTCCTATCTTGGACACTTCAATAAAACTAAAAAAAAGGGAGGGCTTTACCTCTGTGTTTTCGAACATTTGTATCACAATGTGACTCATGTAGTCAAGCTCCTTCGTTTTATACAAATGCTGCAAAGCGTTACGGGAAACGAGACCAGCTTCTCCCTGAAGAGATTCGTCTAGGTTACAGTACCGAATTACGTTCATGAGGGAATGGATATGTGATTCCTGTCAGAGAGTTGATGCCAAGAAATGTAACATAGTAAGTAAATATGTAGAAAATTTGGAAAGTCAGGCATGTCAAGGCTATATGAGAAAGCATAAACGGTAAAGAATACACAGAAAGTATCATAGAAAGAGAAAGGTTTGCTAGTTCTTTTACAGTTCAGACTTACCGATGTAAAGTAAAGTCGTGTTCGTAGGTGGCGCTCAGGTGTCATGACATTTGCATACCTGATGGAAAATCAGTAAAATGTAAGATAAATTAAAACATAGAGAATGAGGCACAAAAAAAGGTTTATACACACGAACTTTGGGTCCAAACGGTATTTGGTCTCTTTATTATCATTATCGTCTTGATCTATTGACATTTCACTCGTGGAATGAGATCTTTTCATGTCATCAATCTTGATGGATAAATGTTGTCGAGCCTTTGCAGCCTTGGCTGAGTTTGGGCAGTTGTCTTGATTACTCTTTAAGTCAGCAACATGAAGGGCTTCTTCACGAGTATTCCTCAGATCAATCAAAATTTTGCCCAGCAAACGGCGTGCAATCTAAAGGGACAGAATAAAAAATTAGGACGCCTTCTCTCACTCAACAGTACTGAAAGTACATCATTTTCATTTATGAAGGCTGAAAATGCACATTGTTGAAGGGGGAATCAATAGTTATGCGAAGACATTTTATCCCTTGTATCCCCATTCAAATTTAGGCTTTGGTTTAGTTCAGTCAATTGATAAACATATTAAATACAATCTTTGGTTCAAAACCTTTCTAATTTAATGAGACATGCCGAAAGGAATCACCTTTGAACCAATTTTTAGCTTTTGCTTTGGATTAATCCCATATTCATTAGGGATGACACCATCTGCCAGAAGCTGCAAGAAAAATAGCACAGCAGAGATTAGGCAAAAAAGTGATCTAGTTATCAACAAGAAGGAAGCATGTTTCATAAGAAGCCTATTCCATTTCCCCACAATCTCCACACTCTAAACTCTGCAACTTTTACTTTAAGGCTTTTCTTGCTATGAAGGATGGAAAATTAGTTAATCAAATGGTTAAGATTCAAAGTAAGAAGTGGTTATAAATATTAACCATTTGATTAATCAATTTTCAAACTTTCATACCATGCAAGGCCTAAAGGCAGGAAAGCCAATTTAAAAAGCAGTATGATTTCATCAAAATAAGCAAATGAGATATTGTAGACAAAGAGGTAGAAGATCAAAGACAAAGTACAGCTAGATGAGATTAAATACAATCAAAATGCTATTATGAGCCATGACTATTATGAAAGATCAACGTAAATGTCTCTAAGGTCGTAAATGTTTTGTACCTGGGCAACTTTGAAGAGCTCATCCAAATCTTCAAGATTAAGATGAGCATTATGCAGAAGATCATATCTGTCAAAAATTAGATTAACCAGAAAAAAAAAAAAACAATCAGAAAGAAAAGAAGCATTTTAAAACTTTTAAAAAGCCAAGGCCTTTCGATATTATGAATGTTTTAAAATTTTATAATCCAGGACATAGGAAAATGTCAGTTTTTGGAGATTTTCATAACAAGAGACAAGAATTCAGTTGCATATATCTAATGCAGCAATAATGCAAGCCCCACACCCTCAATAAGAGGCTACAACATCGTCATTGAGGGGTCAGTCAATCCGTGGAGTGCATTTCAACTTTGATGAGTGGTGTTGGAATGGCAATTAAATCCATGCAACAAACTCCTTAAAATAAAATTGATGGAGGACTTTCTGTTTAACAATTCAAAAGAATAGATCAAAGAAAATATAAAGAGGTAGCTAAGTTTTGAGTACGGAAAACAGGAGGCAGCATGCAAAGATAAATTCTTAAACCAGGAATAAAGGATATTTCCACATATGCTTTGTGAATCATAAAATTTGTTGGGCACATGGTAGTTATTCTAACAAAATTGTATTAATAGAATAAACAATAATTCAATTGCAAGAGTAAGGCTTTGCTTGGTTGAGTGGGAAAATGGAATGATGGAAGTGGAAAAGAGGGAAAAACTAAATTTTTAGTGTGCTTAGGTGGAAAGAGAAGTGAGAGGAAAGAAAATGAGAGGGATGATCATTTTCCATCCTTGTGTAAAAATAAATCTCTCCAATTTGGAAGGAAAAGAAGGGAGAAAATGTGAGAGAGACGTGAGTTAATTCAAAATTAAGTAGTTTTCAAAACTGTATTTTCTTTCCTCTCATATTTAAACTCTACCAAGGAATGAATGGAAAGAAAATTGCATTTTCTTTCAATTTTACCATCCTTCCTACCATGCACACCAATGGAAAGGAAAAAAAAAACATTTTTCTATCGTTCAACTTTTCTATTCTTTTAATTTTTCTTCCAATTTTCTTTCCACTCCAGCAAGCAAATGCTAAGAATCACATGGTAACTATTCTAACAAAATTGTATTAATAGAATGAAACAATTACTCACTTGCAAGAGTCGTAAACATCAGGAATTTGAGTTATATCAAAACGTCTGCACAAAAGTCCTATGTTAGTTCAGCCAAACTTAATAGGGACACCATCAAAACATGAAGACTTTCAAGATACTACACAGGTAATTTGAAGAGCTTAAAAATGATAAAAGCCCTCCATAGAATCTAAACAATAGGAAATATGATAGAACTAACAATATTTAGAGACTTCCACCTCATCTAGGATCAAGAAGAAAGGAAGAGACTAACTCTTTACGTTCATTATACAAATCTCTTGCAAGTTTTTTCCACCGAGCAAACATCAAAAGGAATCCCTCGCTACCACAAGGCAATCCAGCAGCAATACGATCAATGTCTATATTTGTCTTACCAAGTGCCGCTGCTTGGTCATATGGGAGAATCACATCATATGGGCTTGTCTCAGCAAGATTCTCATCTTCATCCTTGGCAAGTATTCTCACCTGTTCAGTAACCTTCTTAGTCAATGTTACCTGCATATAGGAGGTACAAAATGAAAAAGGCAAACAAAAAAATAAAATAGCTTGGCAAATCAATCTTGACTGAAGCAATAAAATTTTGTATTGCCCCACCTAACACCTTGATGTGCGCTAGAACTGTTATGTCACAAGAACTACGGAAGTCAATACAGTGTCAAATATTTACTCGATATGGTGAATTACCAGTTTGGGAAGTAGCTCAGAAGCATTAGATGGCAATCCAGCTCCATCAGCCATCCAAGGACACTCGGACGTTACATTACTATGAGTTGTCCTCACACCAGAAGTTATAATTTCATTCAGCCTAGCCTGCAAAACAGAAAAGATAGTTTGAAGTAGTTCTCAAAAGGATTTGCATATTGTTAAACATCAAAGATGAAACAGTAGTTTTACAACCTTGCATGACCATTCATGTCTATCTTTATACCGCTGTTCTAGGGGGAAGTGCAATAACTTATGGGACCCACACACGGAGAAGATATTACACAGTACGACATAGAATACTACGTTGTCAAAGATGATAATTAATAACCACACAACTAATACCATTCCCGATATAAACTGTTATTAAGCACACACCTAGAACTTATAACTCTTGGGTTGTTCTTGAACATTGTATAAAAGTGTCTTTAATCAATTGATTCAGAGTTTCTACAACAGACACATTTAATTGAATCAAACTTGACCACAAGGTAGATGATAGGTCTGTGCTTGCATACGAAGGAGCATGTTAAAGGGAAACAGAACCCAAAATTGGACCCTCAGCACCTCACTCACGGCTTAAAGATTTTAGATTTATATAGAATCTTAAATTCAATTCAAGAAGAAATGCATTAACATAGACAGTAGCATTAACAATCTTAGGGATGAACTCCTAATTGGGCTGAATTCACGAATTGGCCCCCGAATTATACATGTTTTCCCACTTTAGTACCAAATTTTTTATGGCTCACTTTTGTACCTGAACTATGATTTCATCCAATCTAACCCTGAAAGATAATTGTTAAAAATGACTGAATTTTATTGATAATTCATAGAAAAATAGACTGGTATATATACAAGTGTTGACTTAACTTAGGAAACTTATAAACTAGGAAACTAACTCATTCTAGGATGGTTGACACAAAACTAAAGCTTTAAAGATAAGAATTACAAAAAATTAAGAAATTTACAGTATCTTCCTAATTTAGGAACTTAATTTCTGCTAGGTTTCTAAGCTGATTTTCTGCCAGATTTCTGACATTAATGCCAGCCAATAAGAACAGGCCATGTGCCATACACTTATGGGCTGTCATTTTGGGGAGTAATATGGAGAAAATAGTAGATTATATCAAAAGCGGGACAAAATAAGTTTAGGTGTCAAAGTGAGAAAAAAGGTATAGCTCAAGGGCCAAATCTTGAATTAAGCCTTTAAGTTGCCCAAACCTATAAAAGCATGATCGTGTTCTTTATCCTTTTTTTAATAGTCATACACCTTTTAATGACTGCAAGTAAAGAGTATAGAATGGATCAAATTCAGGTTTCCAACTTTGAACTCTAAGGCTTTGTTTTTGGTTGAGTTTGGCTTTTCAAACCAACTTTTATTAAAAGCAACCAAAAACACCAAATAAGGGGATAGCTTTTGAGTGTAATTTTTTTTGTCTTTTCCCAAAATCACTTCTCAAACCTAGCTTTTGGAAAAGCTATTTTTTTTGGCTTTTACAAATCACTTCTCAAACCTTGGTTTGGGATCAAACCAAGGTTTTGTACCACAACCAAAAACACACCCTAACATTCACATGGATTTTCCCATGCTTCCTCTTACTCTTGTAACTTTTCACCCCTGGTGTCCGAGAAAACCTATTTTGGTCATTACTATTAAAATAAAACTTTATGTTAGTTCTCAATCGACATTAAACTAATAGAAAAATAAATTATTGATAGTAAAAGACAAGGTCAAAATTTCGAAAGGTCCATGAGGAAACTTAATCAAATCCTATTCAAGAACATAAATAAACCTCTTCAAAGCTCTTCTGTAAACCAACCACACTTAAAAAACCATGTTAGACAGGTGAGTAGTCTTTGTACTGAATATATAGAATAAATCAATTCATTTACCACGCCAAGAATTCTAATTTATTGAATTCTATGAAAAAAAACAGCTAGTCAAATCAAGGGCAAGAGGAGATACAAACCTTTGCTTCTACCATCTCAATGCTTGCATTCTCGAGTCCGTCCAACATAGAGGAGTCCTTGCTAACTAGGGAGACCTTTATAAGATAACAAATTCAGCCATGCAAATTCAATATTAAAAGGCAGAATAATTTGTTAGGGGAACCTTACAAACCAGGATTGGTGTTAGCTGCCCTTCAAGGTCAAGTAGGCCTTTAGCAAAAGCAGCTGCAGACATCTGTTCATTGATTTAATTTAAAAAGCTTACTAATGATTCCAAATAGCAATAAGTATTTAGAAACTGAATTCTTAATGAAGTAGCAATTGATCAACAAATCAAGAATACTAAGATCTAATTATAACTCATTTTCTGCTCAAAGCATACACACCTGCACACGACCCTCATCAGAACTGTATATTTTCAGATCATGACGATATGTACTATGAAGACGAAGCAGGCCAGTGCCTTCACCTGTAATTTTATAACTATTCATCACTAAAAGTTGAATATATCTGAATTTATCACTATTTTAACTACTTGGAATGTAGAACATAATCTATTGAACTAAGATTAATTTAAGCAATTTCTAAAACGATCAAAATATCTTGATGAGAACATTCTTGTCATATAGGTCACACAAAAATCATTAACATTCAAAGGTTAGGATTGATTGAAGTGACCTGGATACATATTATTTCTGAAGTATCTACCCAGTTCTTCAGCCTGCATGGAAATGAGAGACAGTTACTAAATAGAAAAGAAAAAAGGAAATCCAACAAATGAAGTGAGAGAGATTTAATTAAAGTTTTTATTATCCCTCTTCCTAATGAATTTCCTTCCTTCCAAACCTTAGATGTCTTAAAACTGATGCACACGTTAAATTCATTATGCTCTTCTCATTTTTAGCTTTTCAATACTATCCTCACTTTAAATTGAAATAATTTTCTTAACCTTACAGGATAGTTTAGCACCTCAAGTGAAAGGAGACTTTATAATTATAAAATAATTTGAATAAGTTGAGAGCTGAATTATTGCCTGTTTCCTCCCAGCATGTGTAAGAACACCCCCATATTTAAGAACCATCAGAGCTTCAACAGGCCGTTCTTCTTCACCTTCACCATTACTTTTTTGAACTTTAACCCACTTAAGGGGCTTTAATTGAACCTTCCTATAGATACCAGAAAAATGACCCCCCTGGAAACCAAATAATTTATCACGTGACAAGCAACCCAGATTAACAACTAAAAGAAAAGGGAGAAGATAGTTATATGTGTCTGTTGTGTGCATAAATAAATATTGTGTGAACAATCAGGAAAGATTGAAGAATCATGAGTTATCCACAACACCGAGATCTTAAGAAGAGCGAAGTAACGAGAAAAATAAAATGAATATCCTAGAGCTAATAGATTGAAAAAGCAAGTGATTTCAATATAAGATAGATAACCTCCTCAAGTACTGCCTTAACTTGACGAAGCTTTTCAGCGTGTTCAAGATCTTCAGCTTCATTATCACTTCCAACGCCTGGTCTATTTCACATAAATAATCCACACTGAATCATTATCAATCCTCAAAATAAATTCAAAAGCAACAATTGGTAGGTACTTTTTTCTTATTAAAAATAAATAACATATGCAGATATTTCTTCAGGTAGTATACATTCTCCATCCACTTCCCCAAGAATACAAGAAAGAAGGCCTTCAAAGGTATTAATATTATAACAGAACAGAACAACAGCTAAACTTGTTTCTCCCTTCTTTTTTCAGTTCTCAACATCATGTCATTCCCCTTCTAAACTAACCAAGAAGCATTTATTGGCTTCTCGGTTTCTCTTATCCAGTTAAACCATAAAATCACTAGTTTGCACCGACGATATAGCCAAAATTTTCATCATTTAAAGTAGACCTCAAAACCTATCCTACTAAATTTGTTGCAAATCCTCTTCCTGTCTGGTAACGTAGACCGGCTACAAACTTTTGTTTTCATTCCTTTTGATATTGAGTTCCAGGGAGGAGAATATTTGAAAGTGATTCTGATAGATCTAAAAGAAAGCATGAAATATGACCTGGGTACAAGCATCCTTGTAGCATCTAACAGATCTTGCAACTCAACAGCACTTTTAAGTTTTGTCTGAAAAATGAAAAAATAAATAGATGCTTAGGGAATAGAATTACCTATGGAATAAAAACATGAAACAAAAGAAAGTGAAATATTCACCTCAGATCTGGGTCGTCCCCCATTGTACTTTAGCATCAAGTTTAGTAGTTTTTCCTCAGTAACCTTCAATTTTACTTTCTGCTTGGGAGTTCTATCACCACTGCTCATTGAGGAAAGTTAATTTAAGAATAAAAAGCTGAGAATACTAACAAACCTAAGTAAAACAGAAAGGAAAATGCAGTAACATACTGGCGAATAACAACGATGACACAACGTAGCTCCTCAGACTGTCCAAATGAGCCAATAACTCCACTTCCTTGGCGAGTAAGTCTTTCAGAAGGCAAGGTTGGTTCATTTACTTTCCATGGTAATGTTGGCGGTATTACTGAAGAAAGATGAGGAGCTTTTGCTTCTAAAAACATCTTCCTCAACACACATGCAGCATCATCGTAATACCTATATTATAAAAGAGAAAGTATGCCTGGTTAATAACAAATAAAAAAGAGAGGACGTGACATTAGTAAGTTCAGAACAAAAAGAAAATCCTGTCAAAAGAAATTAAATAAACTTATAAAAGACAAAATGAATATAAGCTTTAAATGAACTTGTTTTTCCCACCATATATAAGGAGAGACAAAATTTTGGGAAAATATTTTCATAAGAATTGTTTTCACCAAATTCCATGGTTGGCTTGTTGCAATTATCATTTACACCTTGAATACATTACTTTATATCAAAAGTGGAATCTAGCTTAAATAACATATGTAGGAATATCTTTACAAAAGTTCAAATAATTGATGAGCATGTTATATAGCAGTTAGTTCTGTTGACTGAAAATATTAGCTAAGTTCCATTGGAGACGTAGCAAAGACACAGTGAATAGACAAGAAAAGAAAATAGAAAACCAAGATCAAGCATTTAGACTTTGCTAGGTAGGAAGGATGCAGAGGGTTAAGTAGGGAAAATTTATTAATCCAATGATTAAGTTTCATAATTATACTTTGTAGCTTAACCATTGGATTGACAACTTTTCCATCTTTATCATTGTTCATCATACGGTGCAATGCCTGTAGACACCATTATATTCAGGGCCAGCATGCACATCGATTTTTTTGTTCATCCTCTTCCCGTCTATGATACATGATATAACGATAATTAAAGTTAATTAACAAAGACGCCAAATCACTTTATGCAAACGCACACAAATACAGAGAATAATTGTGATATCGAATTCAATACAATATGTAGCATGATCAAACGGAAAATATTGATATGAGCAACACCATGTATAATCACAAGACTAAAGAGAAACTAGTACTTATAAGAATTTTTCACAAAACTCCATCCATTCACATCACAAACATATGAACTCCCCTCGGAACGCAAAAGATCAAATCCACACACCTGCAAGAAATCATAAATTGAAATAGTAAGCATCCAACCTAAAATCAATTGGTAATAGGTGAAGGGGCCAAACTCTAATATAAGACCACAGGAAACCTAAACTTAAAAAAATGTTGGATAACATCAGTTAAACACTTCCCCTCACATGTATAGCTCACAAGGACTACACATGGACAGCCTCACCAAGGATCATCAACCTCATGAGGAGTTATCTAGGAAGAACAACATGACAAAATATGGTCTATGATACCACATTAAGCATCCAACCTAAAACCAATTAGTAACAGGTGAAGGGGCCAAACTCTAATATAAGACCACAGGAAACCTAAACTTAAAAAAATGTTGGATAACATCAGTTAAACACTTCCCCTCACATGTATAGCTCACAAGGACTACACATGGACAGCCTCGCCAAGGATCATCAACCTCATGAGGAGTTATCTAGGAAGAACAACATGACAGGCAGTGCGGCGCAACTTTAATATAAGACCACAGAAAATCTAACACTTGAGAGAAAAAAAATTCTTGAGTTAGGTTAGGCATTTCTGTCAAAGACAGAAAATCAGATAGCTCTTAATAAACCCATTTTCTATATTTATTTAAAAAGAAAAGGTGGTGCTATGTGCAGTTATTTCTGAAAGCCTGCAAAATCATTCTGAACCCCTCCCCCCAATATATATGTGTCTTCCTACAATTTCATGAAATCATTCATAAACCAAAGATTAATTGGAAACAAACTACTAAAATTTTAATATAAAAAAAATCTAAGAGCTACAAATGATGGTAAAATATATAACAAAGCAATATGTACAAAAAAAAATATCCCAAGAATCTAATATGAAAGAGACACTCTATGCAAAAAAATAAAGATTTATAAGAACACATTATTCTTTTAAAATACTCATGCTTCAAGCCATGAGAGAACATAAAGACAAAAAGCCAAAGTTGCAAGAATAGAAAAACAAATATAAGTAATAGCGGGAGATATCATTTAGCTCAAAATACATGGCCATCAATCCATAAAGATTAACAAAAAGGGCAATGGAAAATTTTATAAATGCGATTAAACAGACATACCGCTTGCCTAAATGCAATGCAAACTTCCCTTGCCATTTGCTTCTCATTAGGAGTCAGCAACACAGGATATCTGATCTGTCAAATTAGGTAGCAAAGATATACTTAAACATCATATATTCCACCAACCATGTGAAAATCTAATAGCAGTGAATCGGTTATGTTAGCCAATAAGGTAGCTCATTATGTAACGTGCTAAATGCTCTACACTAACAACTATATAAACTTCTGCATTAGTTATATGGCCAGTAAGGTAGCTGATTATGCAATGTGCTAAATGTTCTATGCATCAATAGTAATTAACCTCCATCACTTTTCACTGTGCAATTAATGGAAGTGATTAGCCTCACGAAAACAAATAAATAAGCCACAATAGGGGCAAGGTACACTCAAATTACAACCTTTTGCACATGATTTTGTACCGTTACATTTTCATATGCATTTCTGCTAAATTATTTACTTGATCATGTATCTTATTTGCCCTTCCACACAGCAGCACTCTGAAGGTATGATTTAAGTTAATGCACTAGATTAAAATACCTCAAACAAAGTGCATCATAAAGAATGTCCTAGTTATGATTATCTTCTTTTATGGTTGTTGCGGATACTTTGACTTTCAATGTATTTTCACCCACTGACCTGACTTTAATCTCTAGCATAACAGAATCCAAATGAAACAATCTCCTAATAATTTGAGTCCAACTAAACAAATATTGTTCATCATCCACTTCAATTCCCATAAAAAAACACAGTTTTAACTTGAAACAACATGCTAACTTCCCGTAGGCATAACATCCTTCTACAGACAAAACATTAATAAAGGACACAAGGTTGCTTGGCAATCAAGAATTTACAAAGAAACAAGTGATTGACAAGGAACCATAAGGATCAAAGAGTGGGATTTCAGAACATGTACACAGGTACATGTATCAAATAAAAGTAAAGAATATGCTTTGGATTAATATATTACCAAAGACTTACTTCTTTTCCATCCGGATTTCGCATAACAACACCATCAACAACAGGAGACTTCCTAGCCTCAGCATGAGCATATTCAGGGCCAACTGTATAGACCTAATTCATGTGACAGGATAATCAGACAAATTTTCCAAGGAGAGAGATGGACAGTTGGAGAGAAAGCAGCAACATGGCTAATGTTAAAAGTTAAAAGAAACTCAAAGAAAGATCCAGCAGAATCACAAGAACCTACTGTACGGTCTGGGTCAGCATATGGAATGGTTCTTTCTTCCTAATGCAAATATCAATGACTAAAAATCAACATTCAATATCTGAACTAATAGTATTAAATTTACAGAAGCAGAAAATGTGAGGCTAACCCTTATATGCTGTTTCCCT
Organism: Abelmoschus esculentus; assembly: GCA_035048815.1. NCBI lineage: Eukaryota > Viridiplantae > Streptophyta > Magnoliopsida > Malvales > Malvaceae > Abelmoschus > Abelmoschus esculentus. The sequence goes on from JAUCBN010000005.1 coordinate 19,254,818, forward strand.
CCACTCTCATAGCCAAACAGAGTTAAATGAAAAGAGATAACTGTGCGCAATTGAACGCAGAAAATTTTACAACAATTATACAATTAGGTTTCATATTATTACCGCTCAAAGTATACTAAATTAACTTCAAATTTCCAAATTAACCTTAACATCAGTTCCTCCAGTTGGCATAAACTCCTCATATATGTAAGAACCTTCACGTCTTACTCTTCTAACTTCAGGATGGAACTCACTTGATCTGTTTCCAACCTAAACAGAGAAGATACCACATTACAATTTACATTTTCCAGCACAATTAAGCATAATGGCAGCTGCATTTAAAAATAGATTGAGAAATGACAGTTTGTTCCTTAAATCAGGCAAAACAGTATTCTCCAAATAACAGATGATCTTAATCAAATTTATATCAGAGCCTCAAAAGTTACAAAAAGATTGTAGCCAAAAATTTAAGATAGATATTCAGACCTTCCTAAACAATTCTTTCATGCCTCCACCTGCTGAGCTGGGGTAATATATCATTATACTATGATCATCCCCTTCAAAACAATAACAAACAATGCTGTTAGCATACATGCAAACAGGGAAAAGGCTCCGGCAAGAGCTACAACACAGTGATGAAGTCCAGACTCCAGAGAACAGGAATCCTCCCAAGCTTCATGAATTAGGTTTCAAGACTCAACTCCATGCTGCTTAAATGTGCATAGTTCTCAAGAATGAAACCTATTAAACTGAGAATATAATTTCGAACTTAAAATATGGAAGTGTAGGGATTTGTAGATGCATAATGTGATCATTTCCATAAGCTGGATGGCTGTTATTCTACAGATTATGTTATTTTCTTAGAAAAATGGTTTTACAGGAATCAAAAACAAAATACCTGTCCCTTATACTTTATAAATCAAGCCAGTCAAAAAATCAATATTATGTAAGAAAATGGTGACCTAGATATATTGCACATGCAATAACCTTATTGATCCTCCTCCATACTATATAGTATATACAAACAGAAGACATAATTAAATTTTTGGTGACGAGAATGAAATTAATGAGCAATGAATGAAATGTCCAGTATTTAATCTTGTTTCATGACCCAAAAAGAAAATATGCTTAACATACTCTTCGCGTTGCAAGTCAAGTTTTATGCAAACAAGAATGTCACATAGAACCATATCAAGTTCATATTCAGAATACCGGTGAGAATGCAAGGAGATAAAAATATAAAGACCAAACACACCATCAACAGGCTTCTCCACAAATGGCTTCCAGAAACGATTTCCATGCACTTCAACATAATCTTCATCTTCACTAAAATAATCAAGTTCCTGGTACGGTGCTTCTCTATTTACAAGGGCATATCTTGGAACAGATATGCCGAACATTTTAAGCCGCTTGAATCCCAAAATAACTAAGTTAGTCTTGTTAATCAACTGATATAACATTAAACATTTCAACAATTTATACAATCAGTTCTCCGCCAAGCTCAAATGATAGTTTTTTTCCACAAAGAAAAAAACATCGACCAACTATGGTACAGAACTACAGATCTAGCTTTATCTCATCTTCAATCAATTTTCAAAACAACCATATTATGTTGGGCACAGGAGAACCAAACTAGTACTAAGGCATCTCACCTACATCTCAAACGAAGCAAGTCAAGATGGATGCTTAGGATGTATACCTCATATACCTTCCGGCGATCATGAAGAAGGTGTTGTGGTTCCAACTCATTCACAAGGAACGGTCTGAATCACAGAACAGACACAATTGCAAACATATTAATTACTGCTTGTTATGTATAGAAAAGAACTGTTATTATTCAAATAACTAGATCATAAAAAATGCAATAAACTAATATATATTCTATAGATTAAGAAAACTGGGTGGATTGAAATAAGTTAAAATGACTGTATATAAGGCTAAATAACTACAGGTCCAGACTATAATAAAAGACCCAAATACTAGGACACTAATGAAGACAGTGGCACTTAATAAAACTGTAATGCGGCACTTCCTGTTGCAATCATGTGCAAGAACTGAATTTTAGACTTTCCCAACGTAAATTAGAGAGGAATTAATGGAACAATGACCTCGAACATGATTATCTTCATATTTTCAAAATGTAACCGACTGATCTTGAACATTAACGGATATGCCATGTGGATTGAGACCTATTAATATTATTTCAATCTGTAGAGACCTCATACTTTTCCATATTGACAGATTGAAGTTGATGCTTGGTAAGTTAGTCCCAGGATCCAATCAGAATTACTATAAACAATTAATTTTCTTACTTTTAATGGACTCTCATTTAAAACCTGTTTTGAAAGAAAATATCAAAGGCTTAATCTCCTATCTTTGATTTTTTTTTCTAATTATTTGAAAAGTTATTTGGCAAACATTTAGCAGTTAGCACATTACTTATAACAATATAGGCTTAATTGACAACTCAATAGTCATAAAAAATCCTGGGAAGATTTATTCCCAGATGTAAAGTATGAGAGTCAAAAGTTATTGAATCCTCGTGTTAAGTTTCCCCGCTACAGTTACAATTAAGCAATCTTATTAGAAACAAAAATCAATTAAAATTTCCTGAAGTTTGGAAAGGATTTGATTCCCTATTGTGAACATGCAAAAAGGACTTACTTCCTTAAATCAGCATATGCTTCAGCCTTGTCAAGGGGAAATCCAGAGGAGTAGAATGCAATCAAACAATCACAGACTGGCCAGCTGAAACAAGCAAAATTATGAGAAATTATGACCTCTCAAATGAATTAGGTAAGAGAAACAACGCAAATCTTGAACATTAAGAGTTTGATGTCAAGAAGTATGTCCACTAGTAACACTTACATTGATCTCTCTCTCACATCCTTGGACTTAATTCCCTCTAAAATTCATATAACCACTCAACAAAAGAAGAAAGAGTAGAATATCGAACAATAAGGAACTGATCTCAAATCAGATAGTCAATCAGACTCAAACTATCTTTCAGAGAAAAATACAAATGTCAAAGCACTAAGTGAGTAAGAAGGGAACAGCTAAAAAACAAGACTTCAAACTTTTCAACATAAGTGAAACCGTTCTATTTACTGTTTTCAACTGGAAATTAGATTTGCAAATCTGTAAGGGAGATTTAAAATAAAAAATGATCAAGACAACAATAATAGCCATTGTAAATAATATAATCAGCAATATCATAAATGTAAATATCAGACAATGTGTTTCAACAAAATAGAAAAAAAGTACCTTTCTATCGGATCTTCAAGAATAACCTTATCTCCAAAATAGAGAATCTACAAAAAAGAGAGAGAAGAAAAAAAAAAAAAGAAGCCATTTCTCCGCAATCAATCCAGAAGAACCAAATAATGCAACATTTTTCTTTAAATATACGTGTTCAAGGCTCATATTTGATACATATCCTGGCATGGAAGTGGGGACATAACCAGTGATGTATCCTCCAACTAGATGAACATGAAAAAAAAATCAGATTTTTTTTTTGAATATGTTTACTCAAACCCCAAGTTGCACTATCACGCGCATGCAACAGCAAACTTCAGCATAGCATGACAAACACACCAATAGAATTTACAAAAAAAGAGAGTATATTTTTCATCACTGTAAATCATGATTATCCATTTATATTTTCCCCAAACTACTCCATATGAGTACATCAAATTAAACTCAAACACATAATAAAACAATACTAATTCAGATGAATTTAAAATTAAGGTTCGAACGTTATATATGATCTACCTCAAATTCGCCAAAAGACTTAATCCTGTCCAGAATCTGTCTCATTGGAGCCGAAAATGCCTGAAAAAGGAAGAGAAAAAAATATTAAAACTTAAAATTTAAGCATTAAAACATAGCAATAAACACTACTTTATATTACTATATAAACCATGCATTCCTCCCAATAATGCTTTTTTTAAAAAATGATTTTCATATGTTTATTAGAAAACTTGTCCAAACAAAAGAGACAAGGACCTCGCTTCCGCATTTCACCTTCTTTTCCATGACGCAAACTCCAACAATTATCTTCCCATATCCTTCTCCTCCTCCTTCTCCCATTTCTTCTATCTTTCAGATAAAAAGAAAGATCTCAACGAACAAAAAGAACACCGCGACGAGAAACTCTTCCTCTGCCAAACACCGCCAGGACGCCAATCCGGAGACTTTCAGGTAGGTAAAGAAGATCAAGAAAAAGAAGCCAACGGGGGAAACAGAGAATGCGATTGTGCGAATAAGAAAGGAAACAAGGCGTTGAGTCGGTTGCGAGAAATATCGGAGGTAGCGATTTAAATGCCGAACAAAAATGGAAGAGGAACAGAGGGATTATATTTATAGATTTCTTTATAGTCTTGGCGGATTGTATAGAGACAAAAATATAAAGGATTCTGGTATATTCAAGTGGGTCAGGGTTTGGCTGGGAAAAGGGACGCGCGAAGTTTATGGTTTCCCATCAAGTTTGTTTGGTTTTTAAGTTATACTTATTTATATTGTATTATAAATTAGATTGAAAAATTAAAAAATATATAAAATTAAATAAATAAGATACCCAATTAATTGAGAAAAACATTTTATTAAAAAAGTTTGTTCACCACTTTACAAGCCCATGCATTCGTATATACTTGGGGCCCAATAACATCCCGAAACCTAATCTGAATTAGAAACCTTAGTTTTTCTCGGTCGAACGTCTGTCATTGGATTGAAAATGATCCAACGGTCCAGATCTATAATGGAATAGACCCTTAGGCTTTTCACTCGAGCGTGTAATAACGCGCTTGACTTTTCAGACCCTCACGCGCTCCACACTCGATCTCTTGTTTCTTCCGACAGCTATTCACGTGCTCCAACATTGTCCCACGCGAGCATGCAAGACACCGAACCGTTAGGGCCATTGGTCCCAAATTGCATCAATGGTTGTGGGGCTTGAGGCTCGGTCTCATATCAGGAGCCGCCATGTCGATGTACGACGATTATTTATCTCCCCTCTTCTACGATCCAGCCGCATCCTGCACCTAGAGTATTTTTTTAATTTTAATTTATTTTTTGGTGTTTGATTTTATTTTATCTAAGTGATCGATAATAATTTCTAAATTTTGTTCTTAAAGAATACGTGTTTTTTCAAATTCTCCCTTAAAATAAATTTTTAAATGAGAACTTTTTTTTTCATTTAGTTGCTACAGCATAGCGATTCTATTGGGATCAAAATTTTTATTTTCTAAAACAAAAGGAGAGTCAAGATTTAGTTCGAGTTTGTATTGTATTTATTAAAAAAAATAAATTTAATTTTTAATCTCTAACCTTGTTTGTTTACCACTTTTATTTGCACAATGTTTGATATAAATTAACATTATATATTTATTTCATCCAAATTTAAAATAATTTAATAAATTTAATCAACTATATTAAAAATTTTAATCAATTTAGTCTCTTTTCAGATACTTTCAAAGCAAGTGAGTCCATCAAATTAAATTAGTGATTGGATAATTATATTTTACCATAAAGTTGCAACAAGCTCCTATTAAACAATTACTGTATAAGGAAAATAACAAGAAAATTTTAAAAAATAAAGAGTAAGACAAATTTTTAAAAAAATATATAAAAAATTAAATTTATTGAATTATTTTAAGTTACGATCAAATTAATAAATTTTATGAATTTTAAAACTAAAAGTATTATTTTAATTAAATAACATATTTATTACAAAACCCATACTAAGTGACTTACAATATAATTTACCCTAGCTATTTAAATGATTGCCATATGGCTAGTAATGAATAAAATGATAAGATATTTATATTTCTGTATTAGACTAATTATTAAAATAATATTATAATATTAAAAAGAAAAAATACACCAAATATGATTGGACTTTAAGCCTTATACTTAAATATTTGTTCAATTTTAATTATAGCATCAAACTTTCATTTTGCTTTTATTATATAAATGAGTTGTTAAAATTTATAAACAACTTAATTTTATTATATTTTATGCATTAAACATTAGAGGTATGTTAATTTTATTTTTAATTTTTTAAATAATTATATTTTAATTATTAAATATTTTGATTATTGGTGTTGATCAATCATTGCTTGTTATTAATTATCTTTTACAATAATATCAATATTAAAATGTTCATATTTAACGGTATTCAACGTTAGTGGTGTTCAATGATATAGATTGAGTTATTAAAATTAATTTATAAAGATAAAAAAAAATTCTTAAACACTCATCATGTAATTAATAAAAGAGAAAAGAGTGATATGCATTGAGTCATTAAAATTTTTAATTTTTATTAGTTAATTTAATAATGTTTAACGGTATTCAGCGTTAATGATGTTCGACGCACATGGTAGACTCATCCTTAACAAATACCCAAAAATTATTTCATCCTAAAGAATGAAATAATTCTACTGTTATCGGACACAATGACGAATCTAAAAAATAAAAAATAAAATTTTAAAATATTTTTCTATATGAATATAAAAATTTTATTTTTTTTTGCACGTTAAACTGAATTTTTTAAAAGAAAATTAACTCTAGATTTAATCATCGAAAAGTTTATTTTACCTAAAATTAGTCCCCTTTTATTTCTAAATTTTATAATATAGTCCAATATTTATTATTAGTAATAATAATATTTTATTTAATGCTAATATTAAATTCAATTGAATTAAATATTTTAATAAATTAAATTATGTAAAATTGATCTTAATAATTATTTATTCGAAACATATTGTTTTTTATAAAAAATAAAGTTTATATCTTGATCATATTTTTGTCTTATAGATTTTTTTTCAACTTTTTAATGTTGATTTTCTCTTAATTTTTTATAAAATCAAAACCTGTATCCGTCCAAACTAAATTATCATAAACAATTTTCGAAGAAAATTCAAAATTTAAGCAGTAATTTAATTTTGATCTCATCAAAATTATGAAAATTTGGTTAAAAAAAGGTGTAGTCACTAATTTTATCCGGTCTAAACTCGTGTTTTAATTTTAATTTTAATTCGAATAAGGGACTTGTATTCGATAATCAAAAATACAAAAAAAAAACATAGCACTTGTTTACCTTTTAAATCTTGTATTACTTTAATTCTATTAAAACCAAAACAAGAGTAGATATATTACTATCAACTTGTTATTTTGTAAATAGCACATACATATAGTTTATTTTTAGTATATTTTTATTCTTTTTTTATTCATCATCATTTTTATTATTATTATTATTATTATTATTTTTATTTTATTTATTATTATTATTTTTATTATTTTTATTATTATTATTTTTATTATTATTATTATTATATTATAATTATTAAACCCAAACCCATTTCAAATAAAAAAACCCAATGTTTATTAACAGTCCATATACATTGAGCCCATACACTAATAAACGTTAAGCCCATACATTAATAAATATTAAACCCGGATTAAAATATATAAGCCCACTTTACAAGCCCAAACCGGGTTAAAGAAACCCTAGCTGATCAATTTATGTCCTCATGCGCAGCCAACAGAGAACCGTTGGATCAGATTAAGATCCAACGGCCACGATCGAGCAGGAGAACCTTCTGGAGTCATCACGCGCACACGCGGCAAGGAGGAGAGCTCCCACGCGCGACTCCTGGATATCCGGACGACCCTTCGATCTTCGCGTGCACCGTACGCACGCCCTTTCGATGCCCAAATAATCTCTTCATCTTCCGGCGCCTCTTCGCCGCCCGATCGTCGTCGGGCGTTCACCGATTCCGGCCAATCGTACATGCGAAAAAAAAAGCCAAAAGCAAGAGTCAGAATTCGTACACAAAAAACGGATATCATAGCAATACACAAAGGAAAATAACTCAACAAATGCGTCAGAAAAATCAGAGCAGTCCGGCCAAGGATTTCCAGTACACAGCGAACGATTTCAGCAAAAAGATAGAGATCCAAAATAAAAAATAACTTTTTATTATTTTTCCTCTTTGAGGTTTCATGTAATAGGTTGGCTATAAAGAGAAAAAAAGAAAGATGTAAGGTCCTAGAGACCACCATTCGAACAAAAGCATTCAAGGTATATGTTTTTAGCAGAAAATCGAAAGAAAGAAAAGTCTTTACCTTTGTTTTTTGGCTTCTTCAGTCTTTAACATCATCCTCTCTTCTCTTCGCCTTTTATCGAACCAAAGGAGGCCTTCGTTTTTCCTTTCGGTTCCGAAGCAAAAAAAGGGTTTTCAAATCTTGTTTTTTTTTTGGTGGAAATAAATGGCTTTTTTTTCTTTTTTTCTGAGAAAGAAAGGGTAAAGGTTTGGTTTTGGTCTCGAAAAGGGGTTTTATTGTTATCTTTGGGACCGCCGGCCACCATAAACGGCGACCGGATTTCAGAAACAAAAAGGGGGTTCCTGAGTTTTGTCTATGAACACCAAGAACATTCATGTTCTTTTCTGGGTTCTGAAGATCAAAACAGAGGAAAATGATGTTTTTCTTTTGGGTACTCGGTAAAAAATGAAGCAAAGGAGGGAGCCTTTTTTTTGTGTTTTATAGTTCTTAAATATTTTAAAATGGGCTTATTGCTTCATTAAAGGCCTCCGCGTCTTTCAAATCACTTCCCCGGTCCTTAGTTCTTCTTAAATCTTTTCATTTTCGTCCTTATTTGGTTCTAATCGTTGATTTTAAAAAGGTTATTTGCTTATAAGCCCTTCCGCATTCTCATAAATTCTTCCTACGGTCCTCCCTCACTGAAAAATAGCGTTTCGAGGGCTCGAATGTTTTCAAATATTTTCAATTTGGTCACCAATCTGGTGATTTTCTTTTCTTTCAAATGGTTTTATTATTATTAGGCCCCTCCGTGTTTTTATTCTTGTTTTTGAACACTTCCCCTTGGTTTATTTACTTTCCGAGCCCTCATTTCTTTATTTTGATTTATAATTTGGTCGTTTTCAGTGTATTTTTGTTTCTTTTTACTTTATTTTAATTATATTTATTTGCTTTAAGTTCTTTTATTTTCTTTTTTATTTTATTACATCATACATTGTTTTTATTTGTTTATTGTTATGGTCACTCATGTGCTTATTTATTTATTTACGCATGTTTTTTTATTATTATTATTATTACTTTATGCATATTTATTTATTTACTTTAGTCATGCCTTTGTCACATATTATGTTGCATTACATCTTTTATTTATTTATGCTTTTAATTTACTTTGCATAATTCTTGCATATATTTTTTTTATGTTATGTTTTTGTTTGTTATGTTTTTAGTTAAATTATACTTTTATCTATTTGTTAAGCATCTTGTTTTAGCATTTATATCATGTTTTATGTCATCCATACTTTGGTTGCACATATATTTAATTTTGTTCATTCTTACTTTGCATGTCCTTTATGTTACTTTGCATATTTTCTTTTATTATATATTACCACATATGTCATGCATCTAATTTATGTCTCTTGTTTATATGTTGCCACATCATACGTACATCTACGCCATGTTTCCCATATTTTACATGCTTTGTTGTATATACTTTATCATGTTTTTGTACACTCCTTCTTATTGATCACATGTGTATTTAATTATATATTTTCGCTTTACATTTATATCAATTGTTATATTTGTCATGCCTTGTATTTATATTTGTCACACCTATTTTGTGTACATTTGTTCACCTCTTATTTTTGCTCAAGAATCACACTTCATACCTACTAATTAATGAATTTAATTTCAAATATCTTTATTCGGTCGTAACGGGCCCGTGTTCCAATACAATGGTCGCGGTGTATGCGTTGCCTTCGAATAAAGACACGGTAAAAATAAAATTGATTCGAATCTTTAAACAAAAATAATTTAAATGCCACTTTAATTCAAAAAGATCCAAAATTAATTAAGCGGTAATTTATTTTAAAGGTGCCAATTTTTGGGCAGTTTTTTAAACACTAAACCTGTTTTTAAACCGTAACTGACTCTCGAACCCAAACACTTCGAATCTCTGGTTTTCCGGTGTCCGGTCTACCCAAAAGTGGCCGGTGGCGACTCCACCCCTTTTTTAAAATCATTTTAACCTTTCTTTTAAAATCTCAAAATCGTTTCAAATCCCTAACTTTCTTAACCTCGATTTCAAAATTTTCTTCAACCCTAATTTTCAATTTTCCCCTTTTCAATTTAAACCTAATTCTTTTCAATTACGTATTTTCAAACCCTAATTAGATTTTTTTATATCCTTAACTTTTCAATTTAAACCTAATTTTATAATCTTTGGGGGGCAATTTTAAAATTCCTAATTTTTAGTGACCTTTTTCCATACTTAGTTATTTTTTGAATTTTAAAAAGGTCGCTACAGGTGGCGACTCCGCTGGGGATCAATTTTTTCAAACGAGTCAAGCCTTGTTTTCAAATTACCGCTTAATTAATTTCGAAAGTTTTGAATTAAAGTGGCAATTAAATTATCGTTTGTTTATTAATTCGAATTTATATCATTTCAACCCGTCTCTTTAAGTGGGGGGAAAATACTAAGGCTTTCGTAAGGATATTGTTCCTTCGTATGGGCCTAGTAAAGTACCTTCGGGGCTCGACTACCCTATGTTTTCGTGGGAATATTGTTTCCCCGTATGGGCATAGCAAAAGGGTCCTCCCAAATTGAACTCGATTGAGATGAGCCTATAATGGGTGATGATCGGGGGCCTTGCTACTCTTAGAAGAGGACCGCAAGGACAATTCAGGTACCTCCTAGAACCAAAATTGCATTTAGAGAACTAGTAAACCCACCCCATTAGAGCCATGCGGATAACCTAGGTGAATTAGGTATGATATCTAGATTTTGTTTATCTTGCTCTTCTTCTATGTCATTTGTTTATGTCATTTATTTATGCTTATGTTATTTATGGCATTCTTACTAACATATTTCCCTTTTCCTTTTGTTTGTTTTGATTTCTTCCTTTTCTCGCATTCTTTTTGCATTCCTTTTTAAAGGTGTTGATTCAAGTGGTTTGCCCGCATTGAGAGCTTTCATTATGGATAAAGGTCTTCTAGGTTCCCAAGATAAGAACTCAGCAATCCGACACTGGTCCGAAGTCAATCAAAAGGCCTTTGGGGATAGTCAACCAAGTGAGCGCATTGTGCCCGGTTACACGTATATCAGTCTACAACAGAACGATTTGTATGAGCTAAAGGAAATATGGGAAAGTTGGGAAGCGAGAGTACAAAACTTGTTCCGTGAAAATTATGGGGATATAGCTCAGTTAATATATGTTAGAATTAATCAACCTTTGCTAAGAGCCGCTTTTCAGTTCTAGAATCCCGCTTTTTGTTGTTTCACCTTCAACGGAAACGATTTGATGCTAACAATAGAAGAATACACAGCTTTGATAAATAGAAGGAATGTCAACAAGGATTGGATCTATTCGAAGCCTCCTAAGTCTCAGAACTATCATTCGATGTTGAGTTCTCTAGTCGGAATGAGTGATGCGTGGGCTAAAGGAATAATTCAGGTTCGGGGAGAAAGTATTGCATTTTCATGGGAGAGCATCCGGGACATAATACCCGTGCATCCAGATGAGGAAATGAAGATGGATTTGTTTGCCATAGGCATATACGGATTGATTATTTTTCCCCGAGTGTTGGGTAACATAGATGTGACCATTCTCGATTTGTTCGATCGTTTAAAGAAGAAGGCTAATCCGGTAATGGCCATATTGACAGAAACCTTCATTTCTTTGAATGCTTGTCAGAAACATGAAGAAGGACGTTTTAGAGGGTGTGCACAACTTCTTCAGATATGGATACAGAGTCACTTTTGGAAGGAGCCAACCCAGGTCTTGTCTGGTATCTTTCAAGGAAGTTTCTCCCCGGTATGAGAATATTTAGCTAGAGAATGGCGAGAGGATCTCGATAAAATAAAATGGTCAGTGTCGCGACCATTTTAAAACCGAAAAAAGTGTGAAAAATAGCCTAGCGAATTAATTTGGAAAAAATTGAATTTAATTGCTTTTAATTGTGAAAAACCAAATTTTATTGAAAACATTTTAATTTTAAAATTAATTTGGAGTCGCCACCGGCCACTTTGGTAGGCCAGACACCATAAAATAAACTAGAGATTCATTTTAAAAATATTTGGTTCGGGAGTCGGTTACGCGTAAGGACGACCCTTACGAGCGCCCGAAAATCGGTACCTTTTAATTACACGTGGCATGTTAGTATTGTGAACAATAATATTAATTTAATCCGTTATTGGTAAATAAATATCGTTCGAATAAAAATATCCTTTTGGATAAGAAAATATATTTCTTTTAAATACGAGCTTAATAAGATGTCCTCTAGATAGGAAACCTTAACTCGTATTTAAAGAAATATAAGTTCTGCCCCAAAAGGTTTTAAAATGCATGATCAATTATTATCTTGTCGATTTTAAGTTCTAACCTAAAAAGGCTCCATCAATTTAAATATTTAAATCCTATTAAATTATTAATTTCACCGGGTGTATTATGATAACATCCGAATGCACGGACACTACCATTTTGACACCAAACAAAATTAATAATTCTATTGGTGCTACTAATCTTTACCTAATTAATTTTATTAAATTCTAACCTTAAATTATTTATCATTTTCTACGTTTCGATGACACGCCGAATACGATACCGAAGTACACTCTTGGCCAACATAATGCCATTTCATAATACTGACCACTTAGTGTATCCAAGGTATAAGATTAGAACGTCATCGTTACTAAATTATCTCCCTATTTAAATTAATTATAATTAGAGTGACTAACCCTAAAAAGGCTCTAATTTAATTAATCTAAGTGTAAATTAGGTGTCACCCTAAATAAATATACTATATGAATTTGAAATATACAAACAAATATATAAATAAAACATAGATTAAAAGAAAAGACTTAAGATAATTTTCAATTCAAAGCATAAAGCTTGATGTAATTTAACTGAAAGAATTTGAATATATATTATGATAGGCTAATCTGATCAAGCATTTCGCCAAATTTCAAGCATGTATTTCTGTGAATTAAAGGAAATCAATATAAATAAAGGTGAAACTTACCGAATCGAATGGTATGGGAGGTTCTTCGGAATTCTTCTTGAGAACAAACACACACGCTGTCATCGAAAAAGTTTATGAGAACGTGAACAAATTCCGAAACAAGCTTGAAAGTCTCATGGTTCCGGTCTCGACACTCGAATATTCATAGCCTCAAATGCCTAACCTGTGTCACCATCTAAAGCGTGCATGTGGAGTTGAAAATTTTACTCCAATAATTGAAGACAAATGGCATGTCTCATTACTGCCAATATTTTCCTCATATATCAAAGTTGCAGGAGATTAATTGTCTTGCAAATTGAGCACATCCAAGTTCCCTTTGCTTCTGTCTTTCGGTGGAGAAGACCCAGAACCCTTCACCATTTTGAGCATCCAATTTTTTTGGTAACCCCCCCCACCGAATGGAACCAACCACTCCCTAATAACCGAATCAAAACCCCCAGGTAACCGATTCTCATCTTTATCTCCTTTTCTTTTTTTATTTTTTTATTCATTTTATATAACATTATTTATTTATTATATTTATATTTAATATTTATTTTGGCCTTATTTTATATTCGAACCTGGACGAAATTCGGGTATTACAGCTGCCCCTCTTTGCTCAATACTGTGGAACAGGAGAAGAGCAAAGACTGAAAATACACGAATTTCGTCTAGACTTCTTGGCCACTGTTACGCTAACAAAGCTTGAAGTTGTTCTTCTCATTATGTAATTCTTCAAGCAAAAAGTGATGGAACCCGAGGCTGTTCTTCTTATTATGAAATTCCTCGCATCCCACGAAAACCTGGAATTGTTGTTGCTTTGATTGGTTGTTTGAATTCTTTCTGAACCTTGAATCCTTCTCTGCAAAAGGAGAAACCATCAATTAGTACAAATTCAACATGAATTAAGTTGAAAAATTATCTTTTCATTTGTCATCGTCATCGCTTCTCTGCTCAAGCTTGAATATTTTCTTCTGAACCCATTATTGATTTAACCTGATTGATGTTGATCAAGTTTTTATTTCCCTGCATAAAAACACAAATCTTTAATTTTTCGTTAATCTTTTCTTCTTTTTTCTTCTTTTTCTCTCTTTTTCACTTTTTCATTTTTCCTTTTTTCTTTATATATTTTGTTGTTTTTTATATTTTTTTTGTTTTTTTGTTATTTTACTTGTTATATTTACGTAGGCCCTTAGACCAAAATTCAAGTATTTCAGCTGCCCTTCTTCGCTCAATGTTGTGGAGCAGAAGACGAGCAAAGACTGAAAAGACACAAATTTTGTCTAAGCTTCTTGGCCTCTGTTACGCTAACAAAACTTGAAGCTGTTCTTCTCATTATGAAATTCTTCAAGCAAAAAATGATGAAACACGAGGTTGTTCTTCTCATTATGAAATTCCTCGTATCTCGTGAAACCTGGAGCTGTTCTTCTCATTATGAAATTCTCCAGGGTCTGAAGTTGTTCTTCTCATTATGAATTTCTTCAGACAAAAGGTGATGGAATCCGAAGTTGTTCTTCTCATTATGAAATTCTTTGTATCCCATGGGCTTTGGAGCTGTTCTTCTCATTATGAAATTCTCCAAAGTTTGGAAAAGTTTGAAGCTGTTCTTCTCATTATGAATTTCTTCAAACTGATCAAGTGGTGGAAAACGAGGCTGTTCTTCTCATTATGAAATTCCTCGTCTCCGGGAGATCTGGAGCTGTTCTTCTCATTATGAAATTCTCCAGGGTCTGAAGCTGTTCTTCTCATTATGAATTTCTTCAGACAAAAAGTGATGAAATCCGAAGCTGTTCTTCTCATTATGAAATTCTTCGTATCCCATGGACTTTGGAGCTGTTCTTCTCATTATGAAATTCTCCAAAGTTTGGATGAGTTTGAAGCTGTTCTTCTCATTATGAATTTCTTCAAACTAATCAAGTGGTGGAAACCGAGGCTGTTCTTCTCATTATGAAATTCCTCGTCTCCGGGAAATCTGGAGCTGTTCTTCTCATTATGAAATTCTCCAAATCAAAAGTGATGAAACCTGAGGTTGTTCTTCTTATTATGAAATTCCTCAAATTCCACCAAATATTTCGGGACTCACGCCGGAATGGCTGTCAAGGTAAGGACTCACGCTGAGAAGGCTGCCAAGGTAAGGACTCACACCGAGAAGGCTGCCAATTTTTGTTTGATTCCTGTTGACAAAAATATCATGTATTGTTAATATAATCTTAATACGAATATTTCTATTGAAGCATGAATGTTAATTGAAGACCACTTGGCTTTCTGCTCCAGGGAAAGTGCTAATAATTTCTTTCTTCATCTCCCGGCATGTCTTCTTTGACTGATATGAAAATTCATCTCAAACTCAGGTTCAATTCTCAAGATCTTTGCTTTTTTGCTCTAAAGCGCCCTTTCAGGTTTTCACTTTAGATTTATTCTTTCTTTTCTTTTTCTTTTTTGTTTTCCTTTCTTTTCTTTTTTCCAACAACTGAAGTATATCATGAACTCAATGACACTTGTTCTTGTCTTCAACATATGATCTTTTGTATTTTCAACCTTTGAGAACCAGGAAAAATCTATTTTAGAGGAAATTTGTTCTCTGCTCTGAAGGAATTCTTTCTTTCCATTGCTTCGGTTTTTGAATTTCTCATGATAGTATGTTCTTCTGACACACCTTTGCAGCATTGCCCCACTCGAATTTGAGCATAATTGTCTTGTTTTCTCATTCTGATATTCACCCTGTAAAGCTTACTTTGTCTTGTGGTGTCTCAACAGTAACAATTTCCTCGATGAATTGATCCTGAAATATTTGCCCCAAATAATGGTCAATGTTTTTTTTATTGCCCCAGATTTACCTGTGTGTCATCTTTGTGGCTCGAATATTGTTGCATTTTGAGTTTTATGTGTTTCTCATCATCAATCATGTACTGAGGTCACCTCCTTTTCTGCTTGCGCTTAGGGATTAGTACATCATAGTAATTCCCATGAAATCCTTTGCTTTTCTTGTATCTAATCAATTTATCTACAAGATGCTTGTTTAAACGATAAGCAAAAATGCTCAAAAAATAATATTACTAATTTTGAAAACATTGAAAAAATTTGACTGTCGTGGCAAACAATAAAATTGGGCCTTTGAATACCAAATGCGACCAAGCCTTTGAACCAATTTGCAAAGATCAGCTCCAATGTGACCATTTTCAAATTTTTTAGACTTTCAGGAGAAGCATTTCCATTTTCCTAATTCTACCCCGTTTGAGTGACACTCTTTGCCTCACTAATTCACTATGCCCAATCTTTCCCTCTTTTCTGATCTCGATCAAGCATTAGAAGACTGGAGATCCTTGAAGAAAGGTTAACCCTGATAAGTGAGATGTATTCTGAAGGCTAACTCTCCTTGTTCCAATATCCATATATGGTCAAAATGGTCTTTTGTGGCTTGTAATGTGGCTATGGTTTATGGTTACCAAAGAAAGGATATATAGGCTCAAATAATTATTTTAAGGGTAATAAAACCAAGGATCATTGTTGCATTGATCTTGATATACTCTGATGAAATACTTTTTCCCTTTTCTCCTTTGTTTTTCATGTAGATCAATCTAGACTGCCTTCTTTGGGGTTTTCACCCTAGATAACATTTCTTTTTCACTACTTCTTTTGTCAGTGGTTCATCTCTTCAAAATATCTCACAAAGCTTTCTGTTTATTTTTCTTTTGTCGAGTGTTTCAACTTTCATGTCAATAATTTGAACTTCATGTGTTTTTTTTTTGGTTTTATATTTCACTCATATTTTTACCCCTAATTCACAAGGCATCTCAAATGCATTTCACTTTCGAACACGTTTTCATCCACTTTGCCCCCAGTGTAGGGGTGATCCTTGGTTTGGGTTGAGTTGAAAAAAAAACAATGTTAGGCTCAAAGGGGATAACAAATGATATTTTTCTTATTTTCTTTCTTTGAGAAGGAAGATCAAGGAATGTCAAATATCATCCCATACTTGGATATCTTTGAAGAAAAGCAGCCTTCAGTTGGATGAAGTTTTGGGTTATCACTTCATTCAAAAATCTTAGTCAACAATGCTTAAGAGGAAACTTACTCAAAATTTGTCTGGGATTTTCCCGTGATTCATGAACACTCATTAATGTTCTCCTTTTGACCTAAATAAAATAGAAATGAGTCACATTATTGAAGTTGATCTCTGAATTTGATTTAAGGTCAATCCTGCAGTTAGTATTTAAGACCTGAAAGAATAATGTTAGTGATGATATATACATATATGCATGGGCGATCAAAAATTAACCCATATCAAAGAATGTTTTTCTATGATAGTGAATAAAAGAATTAAATAATATGAATTAAAGAATTAAGAAATCAAAGAATATGAAATGTTTGCCACTTGAGAGAAAATATATATGAAACAAGCATCATGAGGAAATAAATTGAAATAGCCTCCCTTACAAAGGACCCCCAATGCTCGCGGGCAAAAGCAACTGGGATGATTCAGGGTATTACTCCGTAACAATCCAAAAATGCAGACAGATCCCCTATAATTTGACTATATCATTTAGGGTGAACACATGCCTGAAGTCTTCTCCAATTGTCGGCATCATGATCGAATACTTTATTGTTGCCTTCATAGCTCAAACTCTAATTTTCTAGATTTTCAACAGATACCCCAGCTATTAAACTTAACCGTCAATTCTCTTTTCGACTTCTTTTCTGCATTATTCTTTTTTCTTTTTTCTTTTTTTTTCTTCTTTTTCTTGCAAAAACCTTTCAAATTGAACCCTTGTGTGAGATAAATTTCCATACCAATCTTTCCTACATGCATGTCATCTGGATGACTTTTTCCCTCGATCTCTTTGACTCCAAGCAATGTGAAAACTGGTGTCTGATTCTAAAGCCAACTGATCTTTTTCATATAAACCCAAGTGATCCTCAAAGACTTAACATATTTGTGCCTCTTAAAATGCAATGCTGATAAATAATAATATTATGATATAAAATATGAAATAAACATATACATAAATGCAGTAGTATGAAGATGTTAACCTGTCAGAATAATGAAATGATTTTATGAACAAAAATATGTTTAAATATAAATCTACTCTACAATGCATGAATGCAAGAGATATCGATTTCAAGAGCTAGTCATTAGACAACACTCATATAACCAAAAGATCGAATACAAGGAGAAGTCAATTTGTTGATAGGAAACAGCTGGCCCAAGCTTCTTGGTTGATCACCTCGTTTAGTCTGGTCCGGCATCTCTCCTGGTATGTCAATGAAAATCTGACAAGTCTTCAACTTTATCAAGCAAAAACCCATGTATATCTGACATTTCCTGTACTTGGTTCTGAAGTTGATCACTAATTCCATTCGGCATAACCTTGGTGATTGGCTCGATTCAGCTTTCAACATGTTGTTCTTCACTTGAAACGTCGGCTCAAAACTTGCAAACTGATTTTTCACATGTTGTGTCGTACTTTCTGATGTCCTCTCCTATTAGTCATTATTCATGAAATTTGAACGTAACTCTTAAGTTCATAATTCTCTTTTCCTCTTTGAGTCTTTATCTATCAACAATAACCTTGAGATGCCCCTAATTTATTCGTCAAATATCCATTTTCTGCCTATCTTTGCCTTTTAGATATCGCATCTCGTTTATCTCTATGCTCGCTCCTGAACCTGACTTGATGCTTGAACGAATGTTAAACCCAATGAATCTAACTCTTTTCACCTACTGGAACGGTACAGTTAAACCTTGTAGTTGTTGGTGTTGTAACTATCATCCTGACAGCAACTAAGAAACCTTGTCGAAAACGGCTCTTCATGTTATCGTCCAAGAATTCCCAAATTACCCTTGATTTTAGCAGACATGCACTGTTCTTGAGATATTCTAAAACACCCTTGCATTACTGATACTTGTTTTTCTCGAATACTAGCTCTGATCTTGCACTGAGTCTTCTCGAATATGATCCATCTTAACATATTGTCTTTCACTTATATATCAAACCCTTTAGTTGATGACTATTGTCTATATAACTAGCTAATGAATCGATACCTCTAATGCATGCTATATGAACTCACTCACACACCACCAAAAAAGTGTTAGTATGGTGAATAAATAATTTGAATAAAAATAAATTAACTTACAAAAAATAACCAGAGAACAATTTATGTTGCATAAAAATTAACCAGAAAGCATATTATGTTGCATAAAAATAACCAGAGAGCAGTTTATGTTGTATAAAAATAATCAGAGAGCAGTTTAACACAAAAATCCTAATTTCGGCGGCATTTTGGCAGCATACCGCCTTGTCTTATGGTCCCTGTCTGGCTTTAATAGGGGTAGGTTTCTACTCTACACATGTAGGTTTGGGTCTAGACTCTGGGTTCCCGAACTGTCGTTATCGCCTACTGCGACGATAAGACATCGATTCGGTAGTATAGGTCCCTTACAACGGAGGTGAAGACCTCACGACGCGTAAGGTTAGTATACCGAAAGTAGATAAAAATCCGAAACTCGGAGCTGGATAGCATCACGTCGGACAATATCTAACTCCCACTCAAGGGTAAAAGCTCGGGTCGAGAGCTGATGCATGAATGACAGATATATCACACAAAATGAAAATACTATCCTTATCCGAACGATATTCATCTAACAATAATGAATTAAATTAATATCTATATTCAAAATAATGAAATGCCACATGTAATTAATTATTAAGGCCTGACTCATAAAAATTTAGTCCCCAGCGGAGTCGTCAAGCTGTCGCGACCATTTTAAAACCGAAAAAAGTGTGAAAAATAGCCTAGCGAATTAATTTGGAAAAAATTGAATTTAATTGCTTTTAATTGTGAAAAAACAAATTTTATTGAAAACATTTTAATTTTAAAATTAATTTGGAGTTGCCACCGGCCACTTTGGTAGGCCAGACACCATAAAATAAACCAGAGATTCATTTTAAAAATATTTGGTTCGGGACTCGGTTACGCGTAAGGAGGACCCTTACGAGCGCCCGAAAATCGGTACCTTTTAATTACACGTGGCATGTTAGTATTGCGAACAATAATATTAATTTAATCCGTTATTGGTAAATAAATATCGTTCGGATAAAAATATCCTTTTGGATAAGAAAATATATTTCTTTTAAATACAAGCTTAATAAGATGTCCTCTAGATAAGAAACCTTAACTCGTATTTAAAGAAATATAAGTTCTGCCCCAAAAGGTTTTAAAATGCATGATCAATTATTATCTTGTCGATTTTAAGTTCTAACCTAAAAAGGCTCCATTAATTTAAATATTTAAATCCTATTAAATTATTAATTTCACCGGGTGTATTATGATAACATCCGAATGCACGGACACTACCATTTTGACACCAAACAAAATTAATAATTCTATTGGTGCTACTAATCTTTACCTAATTAATTTTATTAAATTCTAACCTTAAATTATTTATCATTTTCTACGTTTCGATGACACGCCGAATACGATACCGAAGTACACTCTTGGCCAACATAATGTCATTTCATAATACTGACCACTTAGTGTATCCAAGGTATAAGATTAGAACGTCATCGTTACTAAATTATCTCCCTATTTAAATTAATTATAATTAGAGTGACTAACCCTAAAAAGGCTCTAATTTAATTAATCTAAGTGTAAATTAGGTGTCACCCTAAATAAATATACTATATGAATTTGAAATATACAAACAAATATATAAATAAAACATAGATTAAAAGAAAAGACTTAAGATAATTTTCAATTCAAAGCATAAAGCTTGATGTAATTTAACTGAAAGAATTTGAATATATATTATGATAGGCTAATCTGATCAAGCATTTCGCCAAATTTCAAGCATGTATTTCTGTGAATTAAAGGAAATCAATATAAATAAAGGTGAAACTTACCGAATCGAATGGTATGGGAGGTTCTTCGGAATTCTTCTTGAGAACAAACACACACGCTGTCATCGAAAAAGTTTATGAGAACGTGAACAAATTCCGAAACAAGCTTGAAAGTCTCATGGTTCCGGTCTCGACACTCGAATATTCATAGCCTCAAATGCCTAACCTGTGTCACCATCTAAAGCGTGCATGTGGAGTTGAAAATTTTACTCCAATAATTGAAGACAAATGACATGTCTCATTACTGCCAATATTTTCCTCGTATATCAAAGTTGCAGGAGATTAATTGTCTTGCAAATTGAGCACATCCAAGTTCCCTTTGCTTCTGTCTTTCGATGGAGAAGACCCAGAACCCTTCACCATTTTGAGCATCCAATTTTTTTGGTAACCCCCCCTCCACCGAATGGAACCAACCACTCCCTAATAACCGAATCAAAACCCCCAGGTAACCGATTCTCATCTTTATCTCCTTTTCTTTTTTTCTTTTTTTATTCATTTTATATAACATTATTTATTTATTATATTTATATTTAATATTTACTTTGGCCTTATTTTATATTCGAACCTGAACGAAATTCGGGTATTACAGTCAGAAATCTTCAGGAATCTACGGGATGACGATATTGTGTGGAGAGTTCCGTGGATGGGTCATGAGTTTCATTTCCTTTACAGAATCGGTGATTACGATTGGGTCATGATGATCGGCTTACACGGAGGAATTGCTTGTGCACCCCTTCTGGTATCGAGACAGTTTGGATCTCGTCAATTTATTCCTTTTACGGCAGGTTTGAGTGAAGCCGAGTTCCCTTTTAAGAATGAGTATCGACCTAAGGTCCAGAAGATAACAAGGGCGTGGGGTTACTGTTACCGTATTCGAGTAGAAGGAAGTAATCAAGGAATGACCACACCGGACTATGACCTTTGGAGACGTGTCAGGGTTAATAACAAAATCCCGATTTCCGACCACGAACCTACAATGACGTTGGAGGAGCACATGCGTATTGTCCCTTCTGAAGCCGATATACTACGAAGAGAGATGGATGAGGTCAGAAAACAGATGAAGGAAATGAAAACCCAGTACGCGGAAGAACTATACAAAGTAAGTTTGGATCTTGATGTCAAGGATGAGATAATTAAACAGCTAAAGAAGGCTAATGGAGATTTGAGTGTGAAAAATGCCCTCTATCAGAAAGATACCATCAAGCTGTATACTCAAGTACAAACTGCTAACCGAAAGAAATTTCTCGCCGTGGAAAGGGAAAGGATGAACGGGATTCGAATTCTCGAAGAAGAAAAGGAAAGGGGTAAGCATGCCATGAATAAGGAAATAGAGATCCGAGAGGCCGAAATTGAGAAAGAAAAGAGGGATGCTAGGAGAGTAATCAGCCAAGAGAGGGAAAGGTACCGGGAAGAAAAAGAGAAAGGAAAACAAACTGTAGTGTGGGAAAGGGAAAATACTAATGCGTGGAAGAGAAGCGCTCAGGAAAATAAGAACCGTTTCTGTGAGATGCAAGATTTGTATGTCTCTACTTCTGAAATTCTGAAACAGTGTCAAGCTCGGAATGCTCTGTTGGAACACAAGGTTGAGTATTTGGACCACTCTTTAGAGAAATATGTGGCCAGAAATGGGTTTTTGGAATTAAAGCTCAGTCAACAAGAGAACGCATCGCTTCAAGCACGGATAGGAGAGTTAGAAGCTAAGGTTCAAGACTATTTGGAACGATTAGTGGTCCTCGAGGGGGCTGCACAAGGGGGAGATAACTATTGGTTGCGTCGTCTTCGTGATGCCACCCGCAGATACAAGACCGAGATGATTATAACACCACTCTAATGGTGCAAGTACAAGAAGTGGCCCAGTATGTGAAAAATCTAGCCGCGGAAGCTGAAGCCTTAACACCCTTTGTAGCACAAGACATGAAAGAAGCGGCCCGATTCGTTCAACTACTCAAAGCAATTCAAGATTTAGGAACTAGGGCTGATGCCTATCTGTAGTTTCTATTTCCTCTTTGTAATGAAGACCTTTTAAAGTTTAATGAAAGTTGGTTCAAGGACGATCACTAAATGAGTCAACACCTTTATTTGCATTGCTTATCTTTTTGAAGCATTTCATCATTGGCATGCATCCATTCATGCATTTTATATGCATTAATCATGTATACAATTAAATTAACCTAGAAAATATTGTAAAACAGAATCTGCAATCATTCCGCATCAATATTGCACTCGATCTCAAGTGAGGAAGATGGAAGAACAATTCAGTAAGTTAGAAGAAGATCTGAGAGCCCAGATAGAAAGATCGTAGTTGGAATTGAAAGAATCCATGTTGAAAGCTCAGCAAGATATGCTGGAACAGCTCACCCGAATGTTAGGGCTTAAGCCATCAGATGATACGAAAGGAAAAAGAACGGTAGAGAATCCGCTTCAAACCGGGATAGAACCGGCATATTCCCCTATTGTTATTGGCTCAGCCCCTGTCCTACAAAAGGGAGCGACGTTTAGTTTCCGAGACGGAACATCGATTCAAAATCCGTTATTTGGAACGACTGAAAGTGATAAGAATGCTAGTGAAAATGTGCCTGATTTGGATGAACTCGAGAAATTCAGTAAAGGCAGAATTCTCTAAACAGCTCGAGGAGACTAGGAAAGACCTTGAAGAAAAGCTCCGGGTTAGAGAAGTAGAAGAGGATTCTCTTGGTTTGAACGCGGGCAACCTTAGCCTAGTCCCCGATGTAGAAATTCCCCCGAAATTCAGAACACCCGAGTTCGAAAAGTATGACGGCACAACATGACCCACTGCACATGTGACCATGTTCTGTCGGAAGATGGCAGGATTTACCAGCAATGAAAAGCTTTTCATTCATTGCTTCCAGGACAGCTTGATAGGATCTGCGGTGAGGTGGTATAAGCAGTTGACCCGTGCACAGATTAAGTCATGGAAAGACTTAGCAAAAGCTTTCATTGATCAGTACAAGCATGTCACTGATATGATTCCCAACAGACTTATGCTACAAAATTTGGAACAAAAGAAAAGTGAAAGCCTTCGCGAATATGCTCAGCGATGGCGAGATCTCGCGGCACAAGTACAACCGCCACTTCGTGAAAACGAAATCGCTCCCATGTTTGTGGATACTTTGAGAGGAGTGTTGTACGACCGACTCATCAGTAATCCGATAAGTAACTTTGTTGAATTAGTCATGACCGGCGAGCGCATTGAGGCGGCCATCAAAAGTGGTAGGATTGAGGGAGGTGAACCGCTCAAGAAGCAATTTAAGAGAAAGGAGCATGAAGTAAATACCTTCGAAACATGTCAGAATTTAACAATATCGCAACCACAACCGGCCAGCAATACTCAGGGAGGCGGTAGAAGAGATGACAGGAAGCCGAAGAAAGAATTTGAGAAGACGACCTTCACCCCTATCCCAATCCCGTATAAGGAGTTGTATGCTCAGTTACACAAAGCTGATTTGGTACGACCCTTCCATGTGACTCCTTTCAGTCCACCATATCCAGCATGGTATGATGCAAAAGCATTGAGGCGGCCATCAAAAGTGGTAGGATTGAGGGAGGTGAACCGCTCAAGAAGCAATTTAAGAGAAAGGAGCATGAAGTAAATACCTTCGAAACATGTCAGAATTTAACAATATCGCAACCACAACCGGCCAGCAATACTCAGGGAGGCGGTAGAAGAGATGACAGGAAGCCGAAGAAAGAATTTGAGAAGACGACCTTCACCCCTATCCCAATCCCGTACAAGGAGTTGTATGCTCAGTTACACAAAGCTGATTTGGTACGACCCTTCCATGTGACTCCTTTCAGTCCACCATATCCAGCATGGTATGATGCAAAAGCACATTGCGAATATCATGCCGGCGTTCCGGGTCATAACATTGAGAACTGTATAGCCTTCAAGAAGCTTGTTCAGAATTTGTTGAATACGGGAGTCTTACAATTGGGAGAACCAAGTACCACTAGTAACCCGCTTCCTAACCACGGGAATCAGGGGATTAATAGTATCGAAAAAGAATCCCCTAAAAAGGTCATATCTATGGTATCAGATATACAATCCCCTTTGAGATGGGTGTTTCGACATTTGTGCATGGCACGTCTAATAGACCGAGGGATGATAATTGTAAAGGAGGGATGTGTTCGATACTGTGAATACCATCAATCTAGTGATCATGACATTCAAGTTTGCACGGAATTTCGGAATAAGGTACAAGCACTCATGGATACCAAAGAAATTGAGTTTTTTGTAAAATGCGAGGAGGAAAGGCCAGAAATCTGTATGACAGATATTCTAAACAACAAATACACAGCTCAGAGACCCTTTATCATCAGTCGTAGGGTGGACGAAGAGGGGTCTTCTAGCCAAAATGCTCCGAGACTCATAATTTCTCCTCCCTCGACCTTCCCTTTTAAAAGCACACAGAGGGTGCCTTGGAATTACACCGCCAATATTTCTACACCTAGAAATCCAGGAACGCAAGAAGCCATTACACCAGAGGAGGGGAGGCCAGTTCAGGAAGGTGATGCATTGGGGCAGAATTCTGAAATAGTGAATGAAGTAGGGCACTTTACAAGGAGCGGGAGATGTTACTCTCCTCAGGAGGAGAAGAAACCCGACGAACAAAAGGGTAAGGGCAAACTCGTTGAGCCAGAAGCAGTAAAAGTATTCGGGGATGATCCCCCCTCAAAGATCCTCGAGCCTGTGATTGAGGCTCAGGCCCAAGAGTTTTTAAGGTTCCTGAAGCACAGTGAGTACAATGTGGTTGATCAACTTCGAAAACAACCGGCCAGAATCACGGTGCTCGACTTGTTACTGAATTCAGAAAAGCACCGAGAAGCGTTGTTAAAGGTGTTGAATCAAACTTTTGTAAAACAAGATATCACTGTCAAGAAACTTGATCAGATTGTGAACCACATAGCTGCCAATAATTATATCACTTTCAGTGATGATGAAATCCCAGAGGAAGGAAGAGGTTCAACTAAAGCTCTCAATATCACAACTCACTGCAAGGGGCATGTTTTGCCAGGAGTGTTTATCGATAACGGGTATGCCCTTAATGTTATGCCCATGACTACTTTACAACGACTGCCTATTGATAACTCCCATATGAAGTTTTGTCAGAACACTGTCCGGGCATTTGATGGCACTCAGAGGGAAGTGGCCGGGAAGATTGAGATACCTCTGCTTATAGGCCCAGTTGAATACGTTATAGAGTTCGTGGTTATGGACAACCGACCGTCGTACAATTGCTTATTAGGGAGGCCATGGATTCATGCAGCCGGGGTTGTCCCTTCTTCCCTTCATCAGAAGCTGAAATATGTGATGGAGGGAAAACTTGTGACAGTCAACGCGGAAGAAGACGTTATTGTTGCTGTAACTTCGGATGTTCCCTATGTGCCCCCTGCTGAAGATGCTCTAGAATGTTCTTTTCGAGCCTTGGAATTCATCAATGCCACTTTTTTGGCGGAGGGAAGTCAGATTCCAACCCCAAGATATTCGAACTGCACTAAGATGGTAGTGATTGAGACTGTTGGAAAAGGGGCTAGGAAAGGGAGAGGACTCGGAAAGAACTTGCAAGGATGTCTAAAAGTCAGAAGTATTATTGACAAGAGGGACAGGTTTGGGTTAGGCTTTCACCCTACCTATCTGTAAAAGAAACAAGAAAGAAAGAGGAAGGAAGAGCAAAGAAGAGCCCGACTCAGGGGAGAAGACATCCCATGGAAACCAATAGTCAAAACTGATCTCAAGAATAATTTCACCTTCGGAGGGATTGAGAATTCTGGGGAGAAAGTGCACCAAGCCAATTTAGAAGGATAGAAGTTTTATGAGGCTGAGCTTATGAGTGAAATTTTCGAAATGATGGATGTAAATATGATCTCCCAGAATGCCAAGGGAAAGTCTGCTCTATTTGCCATTCGTCCATGTCTCCCAGATGAAAAGCTCAACAATTGGACAAGCGTCGATTTGCCTGTAGTTGCTAAGAATGAATCAAAGTAATGTCTAAAAAACACCTCCCATTCGCTTTCGCCCCAAAGCAATGGGATTTCTTTGTAAAGGGCATCTATGTTAATCTACATTTCAATGAAAACAAAGGGCTTCATGCTCTTTTTCTCAAATGGCAAACAATCTTCTTTTTATACATTTTGTTCCTTGCATTCTTTGTCTCTTTATTATTTATTTGTAAAATATGTATATTATTTCCCAACATAGGAAATTTAAATTCTTGCAGGTTCGATAATATTGATTGTATGAATGATACTGAACTTAATCCTGTACCGAATTTCGAACAACCCGTACTTGTCGCAAAAGCCGAAGAAGAGGAAGAGGAGTTAGAGATCCCCGATGAGTTAATAAGGTTGATGGCCAGTGAGGAGAAGCAAATACTGCCCCATCAGGAGGATCTGGAGATAATAAATTTGGGATCCGAAGAAGAAAGAAGAGAAGTAAAAATAGGTACCACTTTGGCATTAGATTCAAAGAAAAAATTAATTGGGTTGCTTTCAGAATTTAAAGATGTTTTTGCTTGGACGTATCAAGACATGCCAGGTCTAAATACAGATATTGTTGTACACAAGCTACCCACACGACCGAAGAATAAGCCCGTCCAACAAAAGCTCCGTAGGTTGAGAACGGATATGTTGTTGAAAATTAGAGAAGAAGTGAGAAAGCAGTTCGAAGCCGGGTTCTTGAAAGTAGCGAAGTACCCAGAGTGGGTTGCGAATATCGTGCCGGTACCCAAAAAGGATAGGAAAGTACGCATGTGCGTAGATTATCGTGATCTCAATAAGGCCAATCCCAAAGACAATTTTCCTCTCCCGCATATTGACACCCTTGTTGATAATACTGCGGGGCACTCATGGTTTTCTTTCATGGACGATTTTTTGGGTTATAATCAGATCAAGATGTGCCCTGATGACATGGAAAAAACCACCTTCGTGACACTGTGGGGCACGTTCTGCTATAAAGTAATGCCTTTCGGGTTGAAGAATGTCGGGGCCACGTATCAAAGAGCAATGGTGACTCTTTTTTACGACATGATGCACAAGGAAATTGAAGTGTATGTGGATGACATGATCGCCAAATCCAAGACGGAGAATGAACATATTCAGAATCTGCAAAAGTTGTTTCTGAGGTTAAGAAAGTATCAGTTGAAGCTCAATCCCGCCAAATGTACCTTCGCAGTAACATCCGGAAAACTCCTCGGGTTCGTAGTCAGCCGAAGAGGAATAAAAATTGATCCGGATAAGGTCAAGGCCATAAGGGACCTCCCGCCACCGCAAACCCAAAAGGAAGTTCGTGGTTTCTTAGGAAGGCTGAACTACATCTCCCGTTTCATATCTCAGTTAACGGATAAATGCGACCCCATTTTCAAACTCCTCCATAAAAATGACCCAGGAACATGGGATGAAGATTGCCAGGCAGCGTTTGAGAAAGTTAAGGATTATCTGACTAAAGCCCCGGTTTTGGTGGCTCCCGTACCCGACCGACCATTGATTTTATACTTAACAGTTTTCGAGAACTCAATGGGTTGTGTGTTAGGCCAACAAGACGAGTCAGGTAGGAAAGAAAGAGCAATCTACTATTTAAGTAAGAAGTTCACAGAAGGCGAATCTCGATATCCATAAACTCAAAAGTTGTGTTGTGCCCTGGTTTGGGCAACTAAAAGGTTGAGGCAGTATATGTTGTATCACACCACTTATCTGATATCACGGTCTGATCCCTTAAAAGCCCTAATGGAAGCACCGACATTGACAGGAAAAATGGCTCGATGGCAGATGCTTTTGTCTGAATTTGATATTGTGTACGTGAATCAAAAATCCGTGAAGGGCAGTGCAGTGGCCGATTTCTTGGCAAGTCGGGTTGCGAAGAATTATGAACCCCTGAATTTTGATTTCCCGGATGAAGATTTAATATCCGCCACAACCGAGGGTGGAATAACCGAGACTGCATTACCATGAAAATTATATTTTGATGGGGCTTCTAATGCCCTCGGGCACGGCATAGGGGCAATGTTGGTCTCCCCGGAGGAAGTTCATTATCCGCTCACGAGCAGGTTGAATTTCTTTTGCACTAATAATATGGCAGAATATGAAGCTTGTATAATGGGTCTGTACGCAGCTATCGAACGGAAGGTTCGTGTCCTTCAGGTGTTCGGAGACTCTTCGCTAGTCATTTATCAGTTACAACAAGAGTGGGAAACCAAGGACCCCAAGTTGATCAAGTATTATAATCTGATTCAGGATTTGATTCAAAATTTTGAAAGAATCAGTTTTGAATATTTACCGAGGGAGGATAACCAAATGGCCGATGCTTTGGCCACTCTGGCCGCGACTTTCAAGATAAATACAAAGGCTCAAATGAGGTCACTAAAGATGAAAAGCATTGAATTACCCGCCCATTGTTATGGGGTGGAAGAGGAGAAAGATGGGAATCCTTGGTATCACGATATTCTGCAGTACATCAAATCCCAAGTTTATCCTGAAGGAGCCACAGATATTGATAAAAGGACTATTAGGAGAATGGCATCAGGGTACGTCCTCGATGGGGATATCTTGTACAAAAGAGGGAGTGATCAGGTGCTAATAAGATGTGTCGGCGCCCAAGAAGCTAAAACCATAGTGACAGAAATACACGAAGGCATATGCGGGACTCATGCTAATGGTTTCGCAATGGCTAGAAAAATCATGAGATGTGGCTATTATTGGTCAACGATGGAAGGAGACTGTATTAATTATGCCAAAAGAAGTCACAAATGTCAGATTTATGCGGATAAAATTCATTCCCCACCGTTGCCGTTACATACTTTGAACGCACCTTGGCCTTTTGCCGCCTGGGGGATAGATGTCATCGGACAGATTCATCCTAAGGTATCTAACGGACACCGTTTCATTTTAGTAGCAATTGATTATTTCACTAAATGGGTAGAGGCCGCCTCCTACGCCAACATCACGCGAGCCACGGTTTGTAGGTTTTTGAAAAGAGAGATCATCTGTCGCTATGGTTTGCCAGAAAGAATCATTACCGATAACGCCACAAATCTGAACAACAAGATGATTTCGGAGGTGTGTGAACAGTTTAAGATTATGCATCACAACTCTACTTCATATCGACCAAAGATGAATGGAGCAGTTGAGGCTGCTAATAAAAACATTAAGAGGATCATAGCGAAAACTACAGATACTTTCAAGGATTGTCATGAGAAGTTGCCTTTTGCGTTGTTTGCTTATCGAACCTCAATACGAACCTCGACCGGGGCAACCCCATACTCACTGGTTTACGGTATGGAAGCAGTCCTACCACTCAAAGTTGAGATACCTTCTCTCTGAATTCTGAGTGAATCTAAATTGGAAGATGCTGAATGGATACAAGTCAGGATAGACAATTTGAATCTGATAGAGGAAAAGAGATTGAACGCCATTTGTCATGGCCAGATGTATCAGAAAAGAATGATGCGAGCCTATAATAAGAAGGTTAGGCCTCGTGAATTTCAGGAAGGGGATATGGTGTTAAAAAGGGTTTTACCTATTCAAAAGTATTTTCGAGAAAAATGGATGTCTAACTGGGAAGGGCCATACATTGTGAAGATCTTTTCAGGGGGAGCTGTCATTCTGACAAAGATGGATGGGAATGAGTTGGGTAATCCTGTGAATTCCGATTGGATCAAGAGGTATTATGCTTGAGCTTAAAAAAAAGAAAAAAAGAAAAAAAAAGAAAAAAAAAAGAAGAAGAAAAACGGAGGGTTCAGGGTGAAAACCCGAAAAGGGCACCTTAGGACCATAGGAGGGTTTAAGGTGAAAATCCGAAAAGGACGCCTTAGAACCGAAGGAGATTTTGAGTTGAAAACCCGAAAGGGCGGCTCAAATATTTACAAGGCCCAACACTTCTTCAACCCTCTCGGAGGCTACTGTGATCAAGTCGGGAGGTGAGATGTTCGATGCGGTTGATGAGTTCTCGTATCATTCATACCTTCAATATTGTGAAGTCTGTTTTGGGTTTAATTCTCCTCCTTCTCTTGCATATTTCGTGTTTGCCATGACTTTTGAAATATAATAGCTATATTAAATATTTCTTGTTGCATCATATTCATTCCTTTCTGGTATATTCATAAATAAATCAACCCGGAACATCAATGAACAAAGTTTTTTTCGAAGTTTCTATGATTTATCCCATCAGCTACAGGTCGGAGAAAAGCGAAGTCCAAGTCAACCTGCAGTAACCAACAGAGATCATCGAAGACTCAACTCTACAAGGTAAAAACCCGAAAGGGCGCCTAAAAGAAAAAAAGAAAAGAAGAAGGAAGAAAAAGAAAAAAGAAAAGAAAAAGAAAGAAAGAAAGAAAAAAGAAAAAAAAAGAAAAAAAGAAAAAAAGAAAAAGAAAAGAAAAGAAAAAGAAAAAAGAAAAAAGGAAGAGGAAAAGGAAAAGTCGTCATAGTGAAAACCTGCGAACGAGTGTTCTAAAAGAAGTAAATTTAGGAATCCCGTTGTTGGAGGCGTAAAACAATGTCAGAAGATGGCTTGGGTCCTAACATAAGGAGCGATTACAGAGAAGACATGAAACCAGAGAGGCCAGATCCGAACGACTCTCGTCTGTGACTCGAACATGCATCATGTAGAATAGGAACATGCTAACCCATACCATGTCATATTATGTGCATTTACACGAAAGAAGAACACTAGCACTTCAATGCTCGCCCATCACGGTATACGCTCGAAGAGAGGGACCGTCAGATGCTACAATGATCAGAAATCAAAGTATCTCGAAGATGTGGATCCTACGGAGAAGGGATCAACATTGTTTTTGTGACATACGCTCGAAGAGAGGGGTCGCCCACCACGGTATACGCTCAAAGAGAGGGACCGTCAGATGCTGCAATGATCAGAAATCAGAGCATCTCGAAGATGTGGATCCTACGGAGAAGGGATCAACATTGTTTTTGCGACATACGCTCGAAGAGAGGGGTCGCCCACCATGGTATACGCTCGAAGAGAGGGACCATCCGATGCTGCGATGATCAGAAATCAGAGCATCTCGAAGATGTGGATTCTATGGAGAAGAGATCAACATTGTTAGAATTATAGATTCAGGGTTTCATATATGAGAGATTCGGATCGAAGACTATTGCGAAGAGTTTTAAATAGGAAAGACTCGAAGTTTTTAGAAGTTGATTCTATATAGGAAGTATCAACTTCTTCAACAGTTCAGAGCTTAAAGTCTCATAGAGGGGGGACCCACAGCTCAGAATCTTTTAATTTATCCAAAATATCAAACTAAAGGAATCAAAGTTCGCTTCCGATAAATATCTTCTGATATGTGCAGGTGGCCTCAAGTTGAAATATCAGTCACGGCAAAGCGGATTAGAGGATCAGGGGATAAAAGGGCTATCAGAATCAAGGAAAAGGGGCTCTCAAATCAGTCTTCAAACAGGAAAGTCGGATAAAATTAGTGTTTTTCTATCTTTGCTTTATCATTGTTTTACAACGATAAGCAAAGAGGGGCAACTGTAATCACTAATTTTATCCAGTCTAAACTCGTGTTTTAATTTTAATTTTAATTCGAATAAGGGGCTTGTATTCGGTAATCAAAAATACAAAAAAAAGCATAGCACTTGTTTACCTTTTAAATCTTGTATTACTTTAATTCTATTAAAACAAAAACAAGAGTAGATATATTACTATCAACTTGTTATTTTGTCAATAGCACATACATATAGTTTATTTTTAGTATATTTTTATTCTTTTTTTATTCATCATCATTTTTATTATTATTATTATTATTATTTTTATTATTTTATTTATTATTATTATTATTTTTATTATTTTTATTATTTTTATTATTATATTATAATTATTAAACCCAAACTCATTTCAAATAAAAAAACCCAATGTTTATTAACAGTCCATATACATTGAGCCCATACACTAATAAACGTTAAGCCCATACATTAATAAATATTAAACCCGGATTAAAATATATAAGCCCACTTTACAAGCCCAAACCGGGTTAAAGAAACCCTAGCTGATCAATTTCTGTCCTCATGCGCAGCCAACAGAGAACCGTTGGATCAGATTAAGATCCAACGGCCACGATCGAGCAGGAGAACCTTCTGGAGTCATCACGCGCACACGCGGCAAGGAGGAGAGCTCCCACGCGCGACTCCTGGATATCCGGACGACCCTTCGATCTTCGCGTGTACCGTACGCGCGCCCTTTCGATGCCCAAATAATCTCTTCATCTTACGGCGCCTCTTCGCCGCCCGATCGTCGTCGGGCGTTCACCGATTCCGACCAATCGTACATGCGAAAAAAAAAAGCCAAAAGCAAGAGTCAGAATTCGTACACAAAAAACGGATATCATAGCAATACACAAAGGAAAATAACTCAACAAATGCGTCAGAAAAATCAGAGCAGTCCGGCCAAGGATTTCCAGTACACAGCGAGCGATTTCAGCAAAAAGACAGAGATCCAAAATAAAAAATAACTTTTTATTATTTTTCCTCTCTGAGGTTTCATGTAATAGGTTGGCTATAAAGAGAAAAAAAGAAAGATGTAAGGTCCTAGAGACCACCATTCGAACAAAAGCATTCAAGGTATATGTTTTTAGCAGAAAATCGAAAGAAAGAAAAGTCTTTACCTTTGTTTTTTGGCTTCTTCAGTCTTTAACATCATCCTCTCTTCTCTTCGCCTTTTATCGAACCAAAGGAGGCCTTCGTTTTTCCTTTCGGTTCCGAAGCAAAAAAAGGGTTTTCAAATCTTGTTTTTTTTTTGGTGGAAATAAATGGCTTTTTTTTCTTTTGTTCTGAGAAAGAAAGGGTAAAGGTTTGGTTTTGGTCTCGAAAAGGGGTTTTATTGTTATCTTTGGGACCGCCGGCCACCATAAACGGCGACCGGATTTCAGAAACAAAAAGGGGGTTCCTGAGTTTTGTCTATGAACACCAAGAACATTCATGTTCTTTTTTGGGTTCTGAAGATCAAAACAGAGGAAAATGATGTTTTTCTTTTGGGTACTCGGTAAAAAATGAAGCAAAGGAAGGAGCCTTTTTTTTGTGTTTTATAGTTCTTAAATATTTTAAAATGGGCTTATTGCTTCATTAAAGGCCTCCGCGTCTTTCAAATCACTTCCCCGGTCCTTAGTTCTTCTTAAATCTTTTCATTTTCGTCCTTATTTGGTTCTAATCGTTGATTTTAAAAGGGTTATTTGCTTATAAGCCCTTCCGCATTCTCATAAATTCTTCCTACGGTCCTCCCTCACTGAAAAATAGCGTTTCGAGGGCTTGAATGTTTTCAAATATTTTCAATTTGGTCACCAATCTGGTGATTTTCTTTTCTTTCAAATGGTTTTATTATTATTAGGCCCCTCCGTGTTTTTATTCTTGTTTTTGAACACTTCCCCTTGGTTTATTTACTTTCCGAGCCCTCATTTCTTTATTTTGATTTATAATTTGGTCGTTTTCAGTGTATTTTTGTTTCTTTTTACTTTATTTTAATTATATTTATTTGCTTTAAGTTCTTTTATTTTCTTTTTTATTTTATTACATCATACATTGTTTTTATTTGTTTATTGTTATGGTCACTCATGTGCTTATTTATTTATTTACGCATGTTTTTTTTTATTATTATTACTTTATGCATATTTATTTATTTACTTTAGTCATGCCTTTGTCACATATTATGTTGCATTACATCTTTTATTTATTTATGCTTTTAATTTACTTTGCATAATTCTTGCATATATTTTTTTTATGTTATGTTTTTGTTTGTTATGTTTTTAGTTAAATTATACTTTTATCTATTTGTTAAGCATCTTGTTTTAGCATTTATATCATGTTTTATGTCATCCATACTTTGGTTGCACATATATTTAATTTTGTTCATTCTTACTTTGCATGTCCTTTATGTTACTTTGCATATTTTCTTTTATTATATATTACCACATATGTCATGCATCTAATTTATGTCTCTTGTTTATATGTTGCCACATCATACGTACATCTACGCCATGTTTCCCATATTTTACATGCTTTGTTGTATATACTTTATCATGTTTTTGTACACTCCTTCTTATTGATCACATGTGTATTTAATTATATATTTTCGCTTTACATTTATATCAATTGTTATATTTGTCATGCCTTGTATTTATATTTGTCACACCTATTTTGTGTACATTTGTTCACCTCTTATTTTTGCTCAAGAATCACACTTCATACCTACTAATTAATGAATTTAATTTCAAATATCTTTATTCGGTCGTAACGGGCCCGTGTTCCAATACAATGGTCGCGGTGTATGCGTTGCCTTCGAATAAAGACACGGTAAAAATAAAATTGATTCGAATCTTTAAACAAAAATAATTTAAATGCCACTTTAATTCAAAAAGATCCAAAATTAATTAAGCGGTAATTTATTTTAAAGGTGCCAATTTTTGGGCAGTTTTTTAAACACTAAACCTGTTTTTAAACCGTAACTGACTCTCGAACCCAAACACTTCGAATCTCTGGTTTTCCGGTGTCCGGTCTACCCAAAAGTGGCCGGTGGCGACTCCACCCCTTTTTTAAAATCATTTTAACCTTTCTTTTAAAATCTCAAAATCGTTTCAAATCCCTAACTTTCTTAACCTCGATTTCAAAATTTTCTTCAACCCTAATTTTCAATTTTCCCCTTTTCAATTTAAACCTAATTCTTTTCAATTACGTATTTTCAAACCCTAATTAGATTTTTTTATATCCTTAACTTTTCAATTTAAACCTAATTTTATAATCTTTGGGGGGCAATTTTAAAATTCCTAATTTTTAGTGACCTTTTTCCATACTTAGTTATTTTTTGAATTTTAAAAAGGTCGCTACAGGTGGCGACTCCGCTGGGGATCAATTTTTTCAAACGAGTCAAGCCTTGTTTTCAAATTACCGCTTAATTAATTTCGAAAGTTTTGAATTAAAGTGGCAATTAAATTATCGTTTGTTTATTAATTCGAATTTATATCATTTCAACCCGTCTCTTTAAGTGGGGGGAAAATACTAAGGCTTTCGTAAGGATATTGTTCCTTCGTATGGGCCTAGTAAAGTACCTTCGGGGCTCGACTACCCTATGTTTTCGTGGGAATATTGTTTCCCCGTATGGGCATAGCAAAAGGGTCCTCCCAAATTGAACTCGATTGAGATGAGCCTATAATGGGTGATGATCGGGGGCCTTGCTACTCTTAGAAGAGGACCGCAAGGACAATTCAGGTACCTCCTAGAACCAAAATTGCATTTAGAGAACTAGTAAACCCACCCCATTAGAGCCATGCGGATAACCTAGGTGAATTAGGTATGATATCTAGATTTTGTTTATCTTGCTCTTCTTCTATGTCATTTGTTTATGTCATTTATTTATGCTTATGTTATTTATGGCATTCTTACTAACATATTTCCCTTTTCCTTTTGTTTGTTTTGATTTCTTCCTTTTCTCGCATTCTTTTTGCATTCCTTTTTAAAGGTGTTGATTCAAGTGGTTTGCCCGCATTGAGAGCTTTCATTATGGATAAAGGTCTTCTAGGTTCCCAAGATAAGAACTCAGCAATCCGACACTGGTCCGAAGTCAATCAAAAGGCCTTTGGGGATAGTCAACCAAGTGAGCGCATTGTGCCCGGTTACACGTATATCAGTCTACAACAGAACGATTTGTATGAGCTAAAGGAAATATGGGAAAGTTGGGAAGCGAGAGTACAAAACTTGTTCCGTGAAAATTATGGGGATATAGCTCAGTTAATATATGTTAGAATTAATCAACCTTTGCTAAGAGCCGCTTTTCAGTTCTAGAATCCCGCTTTTTGTTGTTTCACCTTCAACGGAAACGATTTGATGCTAACAATAGAAGAATACACAGCTTTGATAAATAGAAGGAATGTCAACAAGGATTGGATCTATTCGAAGCCTCCTAAGTCTCAGAACTATCATTCGATGTTGAGTTCTCTAGTCGGAATGAGTGATGCGTGGGCTAAAGGAATAATTCAGGTTCGGGGAGAAAGTATTGCATTTTCATGGGAGAGCATCCGGGACATAATACCCGTGCATCCAGATGAGGAAATGAAGATGGATTTGTTTGCCATAGGCATATACGGATTGATTATTTTTCCCCGAGTGTTGGGTAACATAGATGTGACCATTCTCGATTTGTTCGATCGTTTAAAGAAGAAGGCTAATCCGGTAATGGCCATATTGACAGAAACCTTCATTTCTTTGAATGCTTGTCAGAAACATGAAGAAGGACGTTTTAGAGGGTGTGCACAACTTCTTCAGATATGGATACAGAGTCACTTTTGGAAGGAGCCAACCCAGGTCTTGTCTGGTATCTTTCAAGGAAGTTTCTCCCCGGTATGAGAATATTTAGCTAGAGAATGGCGAGAGGATCTCGATAAAATA
This sequence comes from Abelmoschus esculentus, assembly GCA_035048815.1. Lineage (NCBI taxonomy): Eukaryota > Viridiplantae > Streptophyta > Magnoliopsida > Malvales > Malvaceae > Abelmoschus > Abelmoschus esculentus. The sequence continues at coordinate 19,292,137 of JAUCBN010000005.1, forward strand.
AAATGGTCAGTGTCGCGACCATTTTAAAACCGAAAAAAGTGTGAAAAATAGCCTAGCGAATTAATTTGGAAAAAATTGAATTTAATTGCTTTTAATTGTGAAAAACCAAATTTTATTGAAAACATTTTAATTTTAAAATTAATTTGGAGTCGCCACCGGCCACTTTGGTAGGCCAGACACCATAAAATAAACTAGAGATTCATTTTAAAAATATTTGGTTCGGGAGTCGGTTACGCGTAAGGACGACCCTTACGAGCGCCCGAAAATCGGTACCTTTTAATTACACGTGGCATGTTAGTATTGTGAACAATAATATTAATTTAATCCGTTATTGGTAAATAAATATCGTTCGAATAAAAATATCCTTTTGGATAAGAAAATATATTTCTTTTAAATACGAGCTTAATAAGATGTCCTCTAGATAGGAAACCTTAACTCGTATTTAAAGAAATATAAGTTCTGCCCCAAAAGGTTTTAAAATGCATGATCAATTATTATCTTGTCGATTTTAAGTTCTAACCTAAAAAGGCTCCATCAATTTAAATATTTAAATCCTATTAAATTATTAATTTCACCGGGTGTATTATGATAACATCCGAATGCACGGACACTACCATTTTGACACCAAACAAAATTAATAATTCTATTGGTGCTACTAATCTTTACCTAATTAATTTTATTAAATTCTAACCTTAAATTATTTATCATTTTCTACGTTTCGATGACACGCCGAATACGATACCGAAGTACACTCTTGGCCAACATAATGCCATTTCATAATACTGACCACTTAGTGTATCCAAGGTATAAGATTAGAACGTCATCGTTACTAAATTATCTCCCTATTTAAATTAATTATAATTAGAGTGACTAACCCTAAAAAGGCTCTAATTTAATTAATCTAAGTGTAAATTAGGTGTCACCCTAAATAAATATACTATATGAATTTGAAATATACAAACAAATATATAAATAAAACATAGATTAAAAGAAAAGACTTAAGATAATTTTCAATTCAAAGCATAAAGCTTGATGTAATTTAACTGAAAGAATTTGAATATATATTATGATAGGCTAATCTGATCAAGCATTTCGCCAAATTTCAAGCATGTATTTCTGTGAATTAAAGGAAATCAATATAAATAAAGGTGAAACTTACCGAATCGAATGGTATGGGAGGTTCTTCGGAATTCTTCTTGAGAACAAACACACACGCTGTCATCGAAAAAGTTTATGAGAACGTGAACAAATTCCGAAACAAGCTTGAAAGTCTCATGGTTCCGGTCTCGACACTCGAATATTCATAGCCTCAAATGCCTAACCTGTGTCACCATCTAAAGCGTGCATGTGGAGTTGAAAATTTTACTCCAATAATTGAAGACAAATGGCATGTCTCATTACTGCCAATATTTTCCTCATATATCAAAGTTGCAGGAGATTAATTGTCTTGCAAATTGAGCACATCCAAGTTCCCTTTGCTTCTGTCTTTCGGTGGAGAAGACCCAGAACCCTTCACCATTTTGAGCATCCAATTTTTTTGGTAACCCCCCCCACCGAATGGAACCAACCACTCCCTAATAACCGAATCAAAACCCCCAGGTAACCGATTCTCATCTTTATCTCCTTTTCTTTTTTTATTTTTTTATTCATTTTATATAACATTATTTATTTATTATATTTATATTTAATATTTATTTTGGCCTTATTTTATATTCGAACCTGGACGAAATTCGGGTATTACAGCTGCCCCTCTTTGCTCAATACTGTGGAACAGGAGAAGAGCAAAGACTGAAAATACACGAATTTCGTCTAGACTTCTTGGCCACTGTTACGCTAACAAAGCTTGAAGTTGTTCTTCTCATTATGTAATTCTTCAAGCAAAAAGTGATGGAACCCGAGGCTGTTCTTCTTATTATGAAATTCCTCGCATCCCACGAAAACCTGGAATTGTTGTTGCTTTGATTGGTTGTTTGAATTCTTTCTGAACCTTGAATCCTTCTCTGCAAAAGGAGAAACCATCAATTAGTACAAATTCAACATGAATTAAGTTGAAAAATTATCTTTTCATTTGTCATCGTCATCGCTTCTCTGCTCAAGCTTGAATATTTTCTTCTGAACCCATTATTGATTTAACCTGATTGATGTTGATCAAGTTTTTATTTCCCTGCATAAAAACACAAATCTTTAATTTTTCGTTAATCTTTTCTTCTTTTTTCTTCTTTTTCTCTCTTTTTCACTTTTTCATTTTTCCTTTTTTCTTTATATATTTTGTTGTTTTTTATATTTTTTTTGTTTTTTTGTTATTTTACTTGTTATATTTACGTAGGCCCTTAGACCAAAATTCAAGTATTTCAGCTGCCCTTCTTCGCTCAATGTTGTGGAGCAGAAGACGAGCAAAGACTGAAAAGACACAAATTTTGTCTAAGCTTCTTGGCCTCTGTTACGCTAACAAAACTTGAAGCTGTTCTTCTCATTATGAAATTCTTCAAGCAAAAAATGATGAAACACGAGGTTGTTCTTCTCATTATGAAATTCCTCGTATCTCGTGAAACCTGGAGCTGTTCTTCTCATTATGAAATTCTCCAGGGTCTGAAGTTGTTCTTCTCATTATGAATTTCTTCAGACAAAAGGTGATGGAATCCGAAGTTGTTCTTCTCATTATGAAATTCTTTGTATCCCATGGGCTTTGGAGCTGTTCTTCTCATTATGAAATTCTCCAAAGTTTGGAAAAGTTTGAAGCTGTTCTTCTCATTATGAATTTCTTCAAACTGATCAAGTGGTGGAAAACGAGGCTGTTCTTCTCATTATGAAATTCCTCGTCTCCGGGAGATCTGGAGCTGTTCTTCTCATTATGAAATTCTCCAGGGTCTGAAGCTGTTCTTCTCATTATGAATTTCTTCAGACAAAAAGTGATGAAATCCGAAGCTGTTCTTCTCATTATGAAATTCTTCGTATCCCATGGACTTTGGAGCTGTTCTTCTCATTATGAAATTCTCCAAAGTTTGGATGAGTTTGAAGCTGTTCTTCTCATTATGAATTTCTTCAAACTAATCAAGTGGTGGAAACCGAGGCTGTTCTTCTCATTATGAAATTCCTCGTCTCCGGGAAATCTGGAGCTGTTCTTCTCATTATGAAATTCTCCAAATCAAAAGTGATGAAACCTGAGGTTGTTCTTCTTATTATGAAATTCCTCAAATTCCACCAAATATTTCGGGACTCACGCCGGAATGGCTGTCAAGGTAAGGACTCACGCTGAGAAGGCTGCCAAGGTAAGGACTCACACCGAGAAGGCTGCCAATTTTTGTTTGATTCCTGTTGACAAAAATATCATGTATTGTTAATATAATCTTAATACGAATATTTCTATTGAAGCATGAATGTTAATTGAAGACCACTTGGCTTTCTGCTCCAGGGAAAGTGCTAATAATTTCTTTCTTCATCTCCCGGCATGTCTTCTTTGACTGATATGAAAATTCATCTCAAACTCAGGTTCAATTCTCAAGATCTTTGCTTTTTTGCTCTAAAGCGCCCTTTCAGGTTTTCACTTTAGATTTATTCTTTCTTTTCTTTTTCTTTTTTGTTTTCCTTTCTTTTCTTTTTTCCAACAACTGAAGTATATCATGAACTCAATGACACTTGTTCTTGTCTTCAACATATGATCTTTTGTATTTTCAACCTTTGAGAACCAGGAAAAATCTATTTTAGAGGAAATTTGTTCTCTGCTCTGAAGGAATTCTTTCTTTCCATTGCTTCGGTTTTTGAATTTCTCATGATAGTATGTTCTTCTGACACACCTTTGCAGCATTGCCCCACTCGAATTTGAGCATAATTGTCTTGTTTTCTCATTCTGATATTCACCCTGTAAAGCTTACTTTGTCTTGTGGTGTCTCAACAGTAACAATTTCCTCGATGAATTGATCCTGAAATATTTGCCCCAAATAATGGTCAATGTTTTTTTTATTGCCCCAGATTTACCTGTGTGTCATCTTTGTGGCTCGAATATTGTTGCATTTTGAGTTTTATGTGTTTCTCATCATCAATCATGTACTGAGGTCACCTCCTTTTCTGCTTGCGCTTAGGGATTAGTACATCATAGTAATTCCCATGAAATCCTTTGCTTTTCTTGTATCTAATCAATTTATCTACAAGATGCTTGTTTAAACGATAAGCAAAAATGCTCAAAAAATAATATTACTAATTTTGAAAACATTGAAAAAATTTGACTGTCGTGGCAAACAATAAAATTGGGCCTTTGAATACCAAATGCGACCAAGCCTTTGAACCAATTTGCAAAGATCAGCTCCAATGTGACCATTTTCAAATTTTTTAGACTTTCAGGAGAAGCATTTCCATTTTCCTAATTCTACCCCGTTTGAGTGACACTCTTTGCCTCACTAATTCACTATGCCCAATCTTTCCCTCTTTTCTGATCTCGATCAAGCATTAGAAGACTGGAGATCCTTGAAGAAAGGTTAACCCTGATAAGTGAGATGTATTCTGAAGGCTAACTCTCCTTGTTCCAATATCCATATATGGTCAAAATGGTCTTTTGTGGCTTGTAATGTGGCTATGGTTTATGGTTACCAAAGAAAGGATATATAGGCTCAAATAATTATTTTAAGGGTAATAAAACCAAGGATCATTGTTGCATTGATCTTGATATACTCTGATGAAATACTTTTTCCCTTTTCTCCTTTGTTTTTCATGTAGATCAATCTAGACTGCCTTCTTTGGGGTTTTCACCCTAGATAACATTTCTTTTTCACTACTTCTTTTGTCAGTGGTTCATCTCTTCAAAATATCTCACAAAGCTTTCTGTTTATTTTTCTTTTGTCGAGTGTTTCAACTTTCATGTCAATAATTTGAACTTCATGTGTTTTTTTTTTGGTTTTATATTTCACTCATATTTTTACCCCTAATTCACAAGGCATCTCAAATGCATTTCACTTTCGAACACGTTTTCATCCACTTTGCCCCCAGTGTAGGGGTGATCCTTGGTTTGGGTTGAGTTGAAAAAAAAACAATGTTAGGCTCAAAGGGGATAACAAATGATATTTTTCTTATTTTCTTTCTTTGAGAAGGAAGATCAAGGAATGTCAAATATCATCCCATACTTGGATATCTTTGAAGAAAAGCAGCCTTCAGTTGGATGAAGTTTTGGGTTATCACTTCATTCAAAAATCTTAGTCAACAATGCTTAAGAGGAAACTTACTCAAAATTTGTCTGGGATTTTCCCGTGATTCATGAACACTCATTAATGTTCTCCTTTTGACCTAAATAAAATAGAAATGAGTCACATTATTGAAGTTGATCTCTGAATTTGATTTAAGGTCAATCCTGCAGTTAGTATTCAAGACCTGAAAGAATAATGTTAGTGATGATATATACATATATGCATGGGCGATCAAAAATTAACCCATATCAAAGAATGTTTTTCTATGATAGTGAATAAAAGAATTAAATAATATGAATTAAAGAATTAAGAAATCAAAGAATATGAAATGTTTGCCACTTGAGAGAAAATATATATGAAACAAGCATCATGAGGAAATAAATTGAAATAGCCTCCCTTACAAAGGACCCCCAATGCTCGCGGGCAAAAGCAACTGGGATGATTCAGGGTATTACTCCGTAACAATCCAAAAATGCAGACAGATCCCCTATAATTTGACTATATCATTTAGGGTGAACACATGCCTGAAGTCTTCTCCAATTGTCGGCATCATGATCGAATACTTTATTGTTGCCTTCATAGCTCAAACTCTAATTTTCTAGATTTTCAACAGATACCCCAGCTATTAAACTTAACCGTCAATTCTCTTTTCGACTTCTTTTCTGCATTATTCTTTTTTCTTTTTTCTTTTTTTTTTCTTCTTTTTCTTGCAAAAACCTTTCAAATTGAACCCTTGTGTGAGATAAATTTCCATACCAATCTTTCCTACATGCATGTCATCTGGATGACTTTTTCCCTCGATCTCTTTGACTCCAAGCAATGTGAAAACTGGTGTCTGATTCTAAAGCCAACTGATCTTTTTCATATAAACCCAAGTGATCCTCAAAGACTTAACATATTTGTGCCTCTTAAAATGCAATGCTGATAAATAATAATATTATGATATAAAATATGAAATAAACATATACATAAATGCAGTAGTATGAAGATGTTAACCTGTCAGAATAATGAAATGATTTTATGAACAAAAATATGTTTAAATATAAATCTACTCTACAATGCATGAATGCAAGAGATATCGATTTCAAGAGCTAGTCATTAGACAACACTCATATAACCAAAAGATCGAATACAAGGAGAAGTCAATTTGTTGATAGGAAACAGCTGGCCCAAGCTTCTTGGTTGATCACCTCGTTTAGTCTGGTCCGGCATCTCTCCTGGTATGTCAATGAAAATCTGACAAGTCTTCAACTTTATCAAGCAAAAACCCATGTATATCTGACATTTCCTGTACTTGGTTCTGAAGTTGATCACTAATTCCATTCGGCATAACCTTGGTGATTGGCTCGATTCAGCTTTCAACATGTTGTTCTTCACTTGAAACGTCGGCTCAAAACTTGCAAACTGATTTTTCACATGTTGTGTCGTACTTTCTGATGTCCTCTCCTATTAGTCATTATTCATGAAATTTGAACGTAACTCTTAAGTTCATAATTCTCTTTTCCTCTTTGAGTCTTTATCTATCAACAATAACCTTGAGATGCCCCTAATTTATTCGTCAAATATCCATTTTCTGCCTATCTTTGCCTTTTAGATATCGCATCTCGTTTATCTCTATGCTCGCTCCTGAACCTGACTTGATGCTTGAACGAATGTTAAACCCAATGAATCTAACTCTTTTCACCTACTGGAACGGTACAGTTAAACCTTGTAGTTGTTGGTGTTATAACTATCATCCTGACAGCAACTAAGAAACCTTGTCGAAAACGGCTCTTCATGTTATCGTCCAAGAATTCCCAAATTACCCTTGATTTTAGCAGACATGCACTGTTCTTGAGATATTCTAAAACACCCTTGCATTACTGATACTTGTTTTTCTCGAATACTAGCTCTGATCTTGCACTGAGTCTTCTCGAATATGATCCATCTTAACATATTGTCTTTCACTTATATATCAAACCCTTTAGTTGATGACTATTGTCTATATAACTAGCTAATGAATCGATACCTCTAATGCATGCTATATGAACTCACTCACACACCACCAAAAAAGTGTTAGTATGGTGAATAAATAATTTGAATAAAAATAAATTAACTTACAAAAAATAACCAGAGAACAATTTATGTTGCATAAAAATTAACCAGAAAGCATATTATGTTGCATAAAAATAACCAGAGAGCAGTTTATGTTGTATAAAAATAATCAGAGAGCAGTTTAACACAAAAATCCTAATTTCGGCGGCATTTTGGCAGCATACCGCCTTGTCTTATGGTCCCTGTCTGGCTTTAATAGGGGTAGGTTTCTACTCTACACATGTAGGTTTGGGTCTAGACTCTGGGTTCCCGAACTGTCGTTATCGCCTACTGCGACGATAAGACATCGATTCGGTAGTATAGGTCCCTTACAACGGAGGTGAAGACCTCACGACGCGTAAGGTTAGTATACCGAAAGTAGATAAAAATCCGAAACTCGGAGCTGGATAGCATCACGTCGGACAATATCTAACTCCCACTCAAGGGTAAAAGCTTGGGTCGAGAGCTGATGCATGAATGACAGATATATCACACAAAATGAAAATACTATCCTTATCCGAACGATATTCATCTAACAATAATGAATTAAATTAATATCTATATTCAAAATAATGAAATGCCACATGTAATTAATTATTAAGGCCTGACTCATAAAAATTTAGTCCCCAGCGGAGTCGTCAAGCTGTCGCGACCATTTTAAAACCGAAAAAAGTGTGAAAAATAGCCTAGCGAATTAATTTGGAAAAAATTGAATTTAATTGCTTTTAATTGTGAAAAAACAAATTTTATTGAAAACATTTTAATTTTAAAATTAATTTGGAGTTGCCACCGGCCACTTTGGTAGGCCAGACACCATAAAATAAACCAGAGATTCATTTTAAAAATATTTGGTTCGGGACTCGGTTACGCGTAAGGAGGACCCTTACGAGCGCCCGAAAATCGGTACCTTTTAATTACACGTGGCATGTTAGTATTGCGAACAATAATATTAATTTAATCCGTTATTGGTAAATAAATATCGTTCGGATAAAAATATCCTTTTGGATAAGAAAATATATTTCTTTTAAATACAAGCTTAATAAGATGTCCTCTAGATAAGAAACCTTAACTCGTATTTAAAGAAATATAAGTTCTGCCCCAAAAGGTTTTAAAATGCATGATCAATTATTATCTTGTCGATTTTAAGTTCTAACCTAAAAAGGCTCCATTAATTTAAATATTTAAATCCTATTAAATTATTAATTTCACCGGGTGTATTATGATAACATCCGAATGCACGGACACTACCATTTTGACACCAAACAAAATTAATAATTCTATTGGTGCTACTAATCTTTACCTAATTAATTTTATTAAATTCTAACCTTAAATTATTTATCATTTTCTACGTTTCGATGACACGCCGAATACGATACCGAAGTACACTCTTGGCCAACATAATGTCATTTCATAATACTGACCACTTAGTGTATCCAAGGTATAAGATTAGAACGTCATCGTTACTAAATTATCTCCCTATTTAAATTAATTATAATTAGAGTGACTAACCCTAAAAAGGCTCTAATTTAATTAATCTAAGTGTAAATTAGGTGTCACCCTAAATAAATATACTATATGAATTTGAAATATACAAACAAATATATAAATAAAACATAGATTAAAAGAAAAGACTTAAGATAATTTTCAATTCAAAGCATAAAGCTTGATGTAATTTAACTGAAAGAATTTGAATATATATTATGATAGGCTAATCTGATCAAGCATTTCGCCAAATTTCAAGCATGTATTTCTGTGAATTAAAGGAAATCAATATAAATAAAGGTGAAACTTACCGAATCGAATGGTATGGGAGGTTCTTCGGAATTCTTCTTGAGAACAAACACACACGCTGTCATCGAAAAAGTTTATGAGAACGTGAACAAATTCCGAAACAAGCTTGAAAGTCTCATGGTTCCGGTCTCGACACTCGAATATTCATAGCCTCAAATGCCTAACCTGTGTCACCATCTAAAGCGTGCATGTGGAGTTGAAAATTTTACTCCAATAATTGAAGACAAATGACATGTCTCATTACTGCCAATATTTTCCTCGTATATCAAAGTTGCAGGAGATTAATTGTCTTGCAAATTGAGCACATCCAAGTTCCCTTTGCTTCTGTCTTTCGATGGAGAAGACCCAGAACCCTTCACCATTTTGAGCATCCAATTTTTTTGGTAACCCCCCCTCCACCGAATGGAACCAACCACTCCCTAATAACCGAATCAAAACCCCCAGGTAACCGATTCTCATCTTTATCTCCTTTTCTTTTTTTCTTTTTTTATTCATTTTATATAACATTATTTATTTATTATATTTATATTTAATATTTACTTTGGCCTTATTTTATATTCGAACCTGAACGAAATTCGGGTATTACAGTCAGAAATCTTCAGGAATCTACGGGATGACGATATTGTGTGGAGAGTTCCGTGGATGGGTCATGAGTTTCATTTCCTTTACAGAATCGGTGATTACGATTGGGTCATGATGATCGGCTTACACGGAGGAATTGCTTGTGCACCCCTTCTGGTATCGAGACAGTTTGGATCTCGTCAATTTATTCCTTTTACGGCAGGTTTGAGTGAAGCCGAGTTCCCTTTTAAGAATGAGTATCGACCTAAGGTCCAGAAGATAACAAGGGCGTGGGGTTACTGTTACCGTATTCGAGTAGAAGGAAGTAATCAAGGAATGACCACACCGGACTATGACCTTTGGAGACGTGTCAGGGTTAATAACAAAATCCCGATTTCCGACCACGAACCTACAATGACGTTGGAGGAGCACATGCGTATTGTCCCTTCTGAAGCCGATATACTACGAAGAGAGATGGATGAGGTCAGAAAACAGATGAAGGAAATGAAAACCCAGTACGCGGAAGAACTATACAAAGTAAGTTTGGATCTTGATGTCAAGGATGAGATAATTAAACAGCTAAAGAAGGCTAATGGAGATTTGAGTGTGAAAAATGCCCTCTATCAGAAAGATACCATCAAGCTGTATACTCAAGTACAAACTGCTAACCGAAAGAAATTTCTCGCCGTGGAAAGGGAAAGGATGAACGGGATTCGAATTCTCGAAGAAGAAAAGGAAAGGGGTAAGCATGCCATGAATAAGGAAATAGAGATCCGAGAGGCCGAAATTGAGAAAGAAAAGAGGGATGCTAGGAGAGTAATCAGCCAAGAGAGGGAAAGGTACCGGGAAGAAAAAGAGAAAGGAAAACAAACTGTAGTGTGGGAAAGGGAAAATACTAATGCGTGGAAGAGAAGCGCTCAGGAAAATAAGAACCGTTTCTGTGAGATGCAAGATTTGTATGTCTCTACTTCTGAAATTCTGAAACAGTGTCAAGCTCGGAATGCTCTGTTGGAACACAAGGTTGAGTATTTGGACCACTCTTTAGAGAAATATGTGGCCAGAAATGGGTTTTTGGAATTAAAGCTCAGTCAACAAGAGAACGCATCGCTTCAAGCACGGATAGGAGAGTTAGAAGCTAAGGTTCAAGACTATTTGGAACGATTAGTGGTCCTCGAGGGGGCTGCACAAGGGGGAGATAACTATTGGTTGCGTCGTCTTCGTGATGCCACCCGCATGATACAAGACCGAGATGATTATAACACCACTCTAATGGTGCAAGTACAAGAAGTGGCCCAGTATGTGAAAAATCTAGCCGCGGAAGCTGAAGCCTTAACACCCTTTGTAGCACAAGACATGAAAGAAGCGGCCCGATTCGTTCAACTACTCAAAGCAATTCAAGATTTAGGAACTAGGGCTGATGCCTATCTGTAGTTTCTATTTCCTCTTTGTAATGAAGACCTTTTAAAGTTTAATGAAAGTTGGTTCAAGGACGATCACTAAATGAGTCAACACCTTTATTTGCATTGCTTATCTTTTTGAAGCATTTCATCATTGGCATGCATCCATTCATGCATTTTATATGCATTAATCATGTATACAATTAAATTAACCTAGAAAATATTGTAAAACAGAATCTGCAATCATTCCGCATCAATATTGCACTCGATCTCAAGTGAGGAAGATGGAAGAACAATTCAGTAAGTTAGAAGAAGATCTGAGAGCCCAGATAGAAAGATCGTAGTTGGAATTGAAAGAATCCATGTTGAAAGCTCAGCAAGATATGCTGGAACAGCTCACCCGAATGTTAGGGCTTAAGCCATCAGATGATACGAAAGGAAAAAGAACGGTAGAGAATCCGCTTCAAACCGGGATAGAACCGGCATATTCCCCTATTGTTATTGGCTCAGCCCCTGTCCTACAAAAGGGAGCGACGTTTAGTTTCCGAGACGGAACATCGATTCAAAATCCGTTATTTGGAACGACTGAAAGTGATAAGAATGCTAGTGAAAATGTGCCTGATTTGGATGAACTCGAGAAATTCAGTAAAGGCAGAATTCTCTAAACAGCTCGAGGAGACTAGGAAAGACCTTGAAGAAAAGCTCCGGGTTAGAGAAGTAGAAGAGGATTCTCTTGGTTTGAACGCGGGCAACCTTAGCCTAGTCCCCGATGTAGAAATTCCCCCGAAATTCAGAACACCCGAGTTCGAAAAGTATGACGGCACAACATGACCCACTGCACATGTGACCATGTTCTGTCGGAAGATGGCAGGATTTACCAGCAATGAAAAGCTTTTCATTCATTGCTTCCAGGACAGCTTGATAGGATCTGCGGTGAGGTGGTATAAGCAGTTGACCCGTGCACAGATTAAGTCATGGAAAGACTTAGCAAAAGCTTTCATTGATCAGTACAAGCATGTCACTGATATGATTCCCAACAGACTTATGCTACAAAATTTGGAACAAAAGAAAAGTGAAAGCCTTCGCGAATATGCTCAGCGATGGCGAGATCTCGCGGCACAAGTACAACCGCCACTTCGTGAAAACGAAATCGCTCCCATGTTTGTGGATACTTTGAGAGGAGTGTTGTACGACCGACTCATCAGTAATCCGATAAGTAACTTTGTTGAATTAGTCATGACCGGCGAGCGCATTGAGGCGGCCATCAAAAGTGGTAGGATTGAGGGAGGTGAACCGCTCAAGAAGCAATTTAAGAGAAAGGAGCATGAAGTAAATACCTTCGAAACATGTCAGAATTTAACAATATCGCAACCACAACCGGCCAGCAATACTCAGGGAGGCGGTAGAAGAGATGACAGGAAGCCGAAGAAAGAATTTGAGAAGACGACCTTCACCCCTATCCCAATCCCGTATAAGGAGTTGTATGCTCAGTTACACAAAGCTGATTTGGTACGACCCTTCCATGTGACTCCTTTCAGTCCACCATATCCAGCATGGTATGATGCAAAAGCATTGAGGCGGCCATCAAAAGTGGTAGGATTGAGGGAGGTGAACCGCTCAAGAAGCAATTTAAGAGAAAGGAGCATGAAGTAAATACCTTCGAAACATGTCAGAATTTAACAATATCGCAACCACAACCGGCCAGCAATACTCAGGGAGGCGGTAGAAGAGATGACAGGAAGCCGAAGAAAGAATTTGAGAAGACGACCTTCACCCCTATCCCAATCCCGTACAAGGAGTTGTATGCTCAGTTACACAAAGCTGATTTGGTACGACCCTTCCATGTGACTCCTTTCAGTCCACCATATCCAGCATGGTATGATGCAAAAGCACATTGCGAATATCATGCCGGCGTTCCGGGTCATAACATTGAGAACTGTATAGCCTTCAAGAAGCTTGTTCAGAATTTGTTGAATACGGGAGTCTTACAATTGGGAGAACCAAGTACCACTAGTAACCCGCTTCCTAACCACGGGAATCAGGGGATTAATAGTATCGAAAAAGAATCCCCTAAAAAGGTCATATCTATGGTATCAGATATACAATCCCCTTTGAGATGGGTGTTTCGACATTTGTGCATGGCACGTCTGATAGACCGAGGGATGATAATTGTAAAGGAGGGATGTGTTCGATACTGTGAATACCATCAATCTAGTGATCATGACATTCAAGTTTGCACGGAATTTCGGAATAAGGTACAAGCACTCATGGATACCAAAGAAATTGAGTTTTTTGTAAAATGCGAGGAGGAAAGGCCAGAAATCTGTATGACAGATATTCTAAACAACAAATACACAGCTCAGAGACCCTTTATCATCAGTCGTAGGGTGGACGAAGAGGGGTCTTCTAGCCAAAATGCTCCGAGACTCATAATTTCTCCTCCCTCGACCTTCCCTTTTAAAAGCACACAGAGGGTGCCTTGGAATTACACCGCCAATATTTCTACACCTAGAAATCCAGGAACGCAAGAAGCCATTACACCAGAGGAGGGGAGGCCAGTTCAGGAAGGTGATGCATTGGGGCAGAATTCTGAAATAGTGAATGAAGTAGGGCACTTTACAAGGAGCGGGAGATGTTACTCTCCTCAGGAGGAGAAGAAACCCGACGAACAAAAGGGTAAGGGCAAACTCGTTGAGCCAGAAGCAGTAAAAGTATTCGGGGATGATCCCCCCTCAAAGATCCTCGAGCCTGTGATTGAGGCTCAGGCCCAAGAGTTTTTAAGGTTCCTGAAGCACAGTGAGTACAATGTGGTTGATCAACTTCGAAAACAACCGGCCAGAATCACGGTGCTCGACTTGTTACTGAATTCAGAAAAGCACCGAGAAGCGTTGTTAAAGGTGTTGAATCAAACTTTTGTAAAACAAGATATCACTGTCAAGAAACTTGATCAGATTGTGAACCACATAGCTGCCAATAATTATATCACTTTCAGTGATGATGAAATCCCAGAGGAAGGAAGAGGTTCAACTAAAGCTCTCAATATCACAACTCACTGCAAGGGGCATGTTTTGCCAGGAGTGTTTATCGATAACGGGTATGCCCTTAATGTTATGCCCATGACTACTTTACAACGACTGCCTATTGATAACTCCCATATGAAGTTTTGTCAGAACACTGTCCGGGCATTTGATGGCACTCAGAGGGAAGTGGCCGGGAAGATTGAGATACCTCTGCTTATAGGCCCAGTTGAATACGTTATAGAGTTCGTGGTTATGGACAACCGACCGTCGTACAATTGCTTATTAGGGAGGCCATGGATTCATGCAGCCGGGGTTGTCCCTTCTTCCCTTCATCAGAAGCTGAAATATGTGATGGAGGGAAAACTTGTGACAGTCAACGCGGAAGAAGACGTTATTGTTGCTGTAACTTCGGATGTTCCCTATGTGCCCCCTGCTGAAGATGCTCTAGAATGTTCTTTTCGAGCCTTGGAATTCATCAATGCCACTTTTTTGGCGGAGGAAAGTCAGATTCCAACCCCAAGATATTCGAACTGCACTAAGATGGTAGTGATTGAGACTGTTGGAAAAGGGGCTAGGAAAGGGAGAGGACTCGGAAAGAACTTGCAAGGATGTCTAAAAGTCAGAAGTATTATTGACAAGAGGGACAGGTTTGGGTTAGGCTTTCACCCTACCTATCTGTAAAAGAAACAAGAAAGAAAGAGGAAGGAAGAGCAAAGAAGAGCCCGACTCAGGGGAGAAGACATCCCATGGAAACCAATAGTCAAAACTGATCTCAAGAATAATTTCACCTTCGGAGGGATTGAGAATTCTGGGGAGAAAGTGCACCAAGCCAATTTAGAAGGATAGAAGTTTTATGAGGCTGAGCTTATGAGTGAAATTTTCGAAATGATGGATGTAAATATGATCTCCCAGAATGCCAAGGGAAAGTCTGCTCTATTTGCCATTCGTCCATGTCTCCCAGATGAAAAGCTCAACAATTGGACAAGCGTCGATTTGCCTGTAGTTGCTAAGAATGAATCAAAGTAATGTCTAAAAAACACCTCCCATTCGCTTTCGCCCCAAAGCAATGGGATTTCTTTGTAAAGGGCATCTATGTTAATCTACATTTCAATGAAAACAAAGGGCTTCATGCTCTTTTTCTCAAATGGCAAACAATCTTCTTTTTATACATTTTGTTCCTTGCATTCTTTGTCTCTTTATTATTTATTTGTAAAATATGTATATTATTTCCCAACATAGGAAATTTAAATTCTTGCAGGTTCGATAATATTGATTGTATGAATGATACTGAACTTAATCCTGTACCGAATTTCGAACAACCCGTACTTGTCGCAAAAGCCGAAGAAGAGGAAGAGGAGTTAGAGATCCCCGATGAGTTAATAAGGTTGATGGCCAGTGAGGAGAAGCAAATACTGCCCCATCAGGAGGATCTGGAGATAATAAATTTGGGATCCGAAGAAGAAAGAAGAGAAGTAAAAATAGGTACCACTTTGGCATTAGATTCAAAGAAAAAATTAATTGGGTTGCTTTCAGAATTTAAAGATGTTTTTGCTTGGACGTATCAAGACATGCCAGGTCTAAATACAGATATTGTTGTACACAAGCTACCCACACGACCGAAGAATAAGCCCGTCCAACAAAAGCTCCGTAGGTTGAGAACGAATATGTTGTTGAAAATTAGAGAAGAAGTGAGAAAGCAGTTCGAAGCCGGGTTCTTGAAAGTAGCGAAGTACCCAGAGTGGGTTGCGAATATCGTGCCGGTACCCAAAAAGGATAGGAAAGTACGCATGTGCGTAGATTATCGTGATCTCAATAAGGCCAATCCCAAAGACAATTTTCCTCTCCCGCATATTGACACCCTTGTTGATAATACTGCGGGGCACTCATGGTTTTCTTTCATGGACGATTTTTTGGGTTATAATCAGATCAAGATGTGCCCTGATGACATGGAAAAAACCACCTTCGTGACACTGTGGGGCACGTTCTGCTATAAAGTAATGCCTTTCGGGTTGAAGAATGTCGGGGCCACGTATCAAAGAGCAATGGTGACTCTTTTTTACGACATGATGCACAAGGAAATTGAAGTGTATGTGGATGACATGATCGCCAAATCCAAGACGGAGAATGAACATATTCAGAATCTGCAAAAGTTGTTTCTGAGGTTAAGAAAGTATCAGTTGAAGCTCAATCCCGCCAAATGTACCTTCGCAGTAACATCCGGAAAACTCCTCGGGTTCGTAGTCAGCCGAAGAGGAATAAAAATTGATCCGGATAAGGTCAAGGCCATAAGGGACCTCCCGCCACCGCAAACCCAAAAGGAAGTTCGTGGTTTCTTAGGAAGGCTGAACTACATCTCCCGTTTCATATCTCAGTTAACGGATAAATGCGACCCCATTTTCAAACTCCTCCATAAAAATGACCCAGGAACATGGGATGAAGATTGCCAGGCAGCGTTTGAGAAAGTTAAGGATTATCTGACTAAAGCCCCGGTTTTGGTGGCTCCCGTACCCGACCGACCATTGATTTTATACTTAACAGTTTTCGAGAACTCAATGGGTTGTGTGTTAGGCCAACAAGACGAGTCAGGTAGGAAAGAAAGAGCAATCTACTATTTAAGTAAGAAGTTCACAGAAGGCGAATCTCGATATCCATAGACTCAAAAGTTGTGTTGTGCCCTGGTTTGGGCAACTAAAAGGTTGAGGCAGTATATGTTGTATCACACCACTTATCTGATATCACGGTCTGATCCCTTAAAAGCCCTAATGGAAGCACCGACATTGACAGGAAAAATGGCTCGATGGCAGATGCTTTTGTCTGAATTTGATATTGTGTACGTGAATCAAAAATCCGTGAAGGGCAGTGCAGTGGCCGATTTCTTGGCAAGTCGGGTTGCGAAGAATTATGAACCCCTAAATTTTGATTTCCCGGATGAAGATTTAATATCCGCCACAACCGAGGGTGGAATAACCGAGACTGCATTACCATGAAAATTATATTTTGATGGGGCTTCTAATGCCCTCGGGCACGGCATAGGGGCAATGTTGGTCTCCCCGGAGGAAGTTCATTATCCGCTCACGAGCAGGTTGAATTTCTTTTGCACTAATAATATGGCAGAATATGAAGCTTGTATAATGGGTCTGTACGCAGCTATCGAACGGAAGGTTCGTGTCCTTCAGGTGTTCGGAGACTCTTCGCTAGTCATTTATCAGTTACAACAAGAGTGGGAAACCAAGGACCCCAAGTTGATCAAGTATTATAATCTGATTCAGGATTTGATTCAAAATTTTGAAAGAATCAGTTTTGAATATTTACCGAGGGAGGATAACCAAATGGCCGATGCTTTGGCCACTCTGGCCGCGACTTTCAAGATAAATACAAAGGCTCAAATGAGGTCACTAAAGATGAAAAGCATTGAATTACCCGCCCATTGTTATGGGGTGGAAGAGGAGAAAGATGGGAATCCTTGGTATCACGATATTCTGCAGTACATCAAATCCCAAGTTTATCCTGAAGGAGCCACAGATATTGATAAAAGGACTATTAGGAGAATGGCATCAGGGTACGTCCTCGATGGGGATATCTTGTACAAAAGAGGGAGTGATCAGGTGCTAATAAGATGTGTCGGCGCCCAAGAAGCTAAAACCATAGTGACAGAAATACACGAAGGCATATGCGGGACTCATGCTAATGGTTTCGCAATGGCTAGAAAAATCATGAGATGTGGCTATTATTGGTCAACGATGGAAGGAGACTGTATTAATTATGCCAAAAGAAGTCACAAATGTCAGATTTATGCGGATAAAATTCATTCCCCACCGTTGCCGTTACATACTTTGAACGCACCTTGGCCTTTTGCCGCCTGGGGGATAGATGTCATCGGACAGATTCATCCTAAGGTATCTAACGGACACCGTTTCATTTTAGTAGCAATTGATTATTTCACTAAATGGGTAGAGGCCGCCTCCTACGCCAACATCACGCGAGCCACGGTTTGTAGGTTTTTGAAAAGAGAGATCATCTGTCGCTATGGTTTGCCAGAAAGAATCATTACCGATAACGCCACAAATCTGAACAACAAGATGATTTCGGAGGTGTGTGAACAGTTTAAGATTATGCATCACAACTCTACTTCATATCGACCAAAGATGAATGGAGCAGTTGAGGCTGCTAATAAAAACATTAAGAGGATCATAGCGAAAACTACAGATACTTTCAAGGATTGTCATGAGAAGTTGCCTTTTGCGTTGTTTGCTTATCGAACCTCAATACGAACCTCGACCGGGGCAACCCCATACTCACTGGTTTACGGTATGGAAGCAGTCCTACCACTCAAAGTTGAGATACCTTCTCTCTGAATTCTGAGTGAATCTAAATTGGAAGATGCTGAATGGATACAAGTCAGGATAGACAATTTGAATCTGATAGAGGAAAAGAGATTGAACGCCATTTGTCATGGCCAGATGTATCAGAAAAGAATGATGCGAGCCTATAATAAGAAGGTTAGGCCTCGTGAATTTCAGGAAGGGGATATGGTGTTAAAAAGGGTTTTACCTATTCAAAAGTATTTTCGAGAAAAATGGATGTCTAACTGGGAAGGGCCATACATTGTGAAGATCTTTTCAGGGGGAGCTGTCATTCTGACAAAGATGGATGGGAATGAGTTGGGTAATCCTGTGAATTCCGATTGGATCAAGAGGTATTATGCTTGAGCTTAAAAAAAAGAAAAAAAGAAAAAAAAAGAAAAAAAAAAGAAGAAGAAAAACGGAGGGTTCAGGGTGAAAACCCGAAAAGGGCACCTTAGGACCATAGGAGGGTTTAAGGTGAAAATCCGAAAAGGACGCCTTAGAACCGAAGGAGATTTTGAGTTGAAAACCCGAAAGGGCGGCTCAAATATTTACAAGGCCCAACACTTCTTCAACCCTCTCGGAGGCTACTGTGATCAAGTCGGGAGGTGAGATGTTCGATGCGGTTGATGAGTTCTCGTATCATTCATACCTTCAATATTGTGAAGTCTGTTTTGGGTTTAATTCTCCTCCTTCTCTTGCATATTTCGTGTTTGCCATGACTTTTGAAATATAATAGCTATATTAAATATTTCTTGTTGCATCATATTCATTCCTTTCTGGTATATTCATAAATAAATCAACCCGGAACATCAATGAACAAAGTTTTTTTCGAAGTTTCTATGATTTATCCCATCAGCTACAGGTCGGAGAAAAGCGAAGTCCAAGTCAACCTGCAGTAACCAACAGAGATCATCGAAGACTCAACTCTACAAGGTAAAAACCCGAAAGGGCGCCTAAAAGAAAAAAAGAAAAGAAGAAGGAAGAAAAAGAAAAAAGAAAAGAAAAAGAAAGAAAGAAAGAAAAAAGAAAAAAAAAGAAAAAAAGAAAAAAAGAAGAAGAAAAGAAAAGAAAAAGAAAAAAGAAAAAAGGAAGAGGAAAAGGAAAAGTCGTCATAGTGAAAACCTGCGAACGAGTGTTCTAAAAGAAGTAAATTTAGGAATCCCGTTGTTGGAGGCGTAAAACAATGTCAGAAGATGGCTTGGGTCCTAACATAAGGAGCGATTACAGAGAAGACATGAAACCAGAGAGGCCAGATCCGAACGACTCTCGTCTGTGACTCGAACATGCATCATGTAGAATAGGAACATGCTAACCCATACCATGTCATATTATGTGCATTTACACGAAAGAAGAACACTAGCACTTCAATGCTCGCCCATCACGGTATACGCTCGAAGAGAGGGACCGTCAGATGCTACAATGATCAGAAATCAAAGTATCTCGAAGATGTGGATCCTACGGAGAAGGGATCAACATTGTTTTTGTGACATACGCTCGAAGAGAGGGGTCGCCCACCACGGTATACGCTCAAAGAGAGGGACCGTCAGATGCTGCAATGATCAGAAATCAGAGCATCTCGAAGATGTGGATCCTACGGAGAAGGGATCAACATTGTTTTTGCGACATACGCTCGAAGAGAGGGGTCGCCCACCATGGTATACGCTCGAAGAGAGGGACCATCCGATGCTGCGATGATCAGAAATCAGAGCATCTCGAAGATGTGGATTCTATGGAGAAGAGATCAACATTGTTAGAATTATAGATTCAGGGTTTCATATATGAGAGATTCGGATCGAAGACTATTGCGAAGAGTTTTAAATAGGAAAGACTCGAAGTTTTTAGAAGTTGATTCTATATAGGAAGTATCAACTTCTTCAACAGTTCAGAGCTTAAAGTCTCATAGAGGGGGGACCCACAGCTCAGAATCTTTTAATTTATCCAAAATATCAAACTAAAGGAATCAAAGTTCGCTTCCGATAAATATCTTCTGATATGTGCAGGTGGCCTCAAGTTGAAATATCAGTCACGGCAAAGCGGATTAGAGGATCAGGGGATAAAAGGGCTATCAGAATCAAGGAAAAGGGGCTCTCAAATCAGTCTTCAAACAGGAAAGTCGGATAAAATTAGTGTTTTTCTATCTTTGCTTTATCATTGTTTTACAACGATAAGCAAAGAGGGGCAACTGTAATCACTAATTTTATCCAGTCTAAACTCGTGTTTTAATTTTAATTTTAATTCGAATAAGGGGCTTGTATTCGGTAATCAAAAATACAAAAAAAAGCATAGCACTTGTTTACCTTTTAAATCTTGTATTACTTTAATTCTATTAAAACAAAAACAAGAGTAGATATATTACTATCAACTTGTTATTTTGTCAATAGCACATACATATAGTTTATTTTTAGTATATTTTTATTCTTTTTTTATTCATCATCATTTTTATTATTATTATTATTATTATTTTTATTATTTTATTTATTATTATTATTATTTTTATTATTTTTATTATTATATTATAATTATTAAACCCAAACTCATTTCAAATAAAAAAACCCAATGTTTATTAACAGTCCATATACATTGAGCCCATACACTAATAAACGTTAAGCCCATACATTAATAAATATTAAACCCGGATTAAAATATATAAGCCCACTTTACAAGCCCAAACCGGGTTAAAGAAACCCTAGCTGATCAATTTCTGTCCTCATGCGCAGCCAACAGAGAACCGTTGGATCAGATTAAGATCCAACGGCCACGATCGAGCAGGAGAACCTTCTGGAGTCATCACGCGCACACGCGGCAAGGAGGAGAGCTCCCACGCGCGACTCCTGGATATCCGGACGACCCTTCGATCTTCGCGTGTACCGTACGCGCGCCCTTTCGATGCCCAAATAATCTCTTCATCTTCCGACGCCTCTTCGCCGCCCGATCGTCGTCGGGCGTTCACCGATTCCGACCAATCGTACATGCGAAAAAAAAAAGCCAAAAGCAAGAGTCAGAATTCGTACACAAAAAACGGATATCATAGCAATACACAAAGGAAAATAACTCAACAAATGCGTCAGAAAAATCAGAGCAGTCCGGCCAAGGATTTCCAGTACACAGCGAGCGATTTCAGCAAAAAGACAGAGATCCAAAATAAAAAATAACTTTTTATTATTTTTCCTCTCTGAGGTTTCATGTAATAGGTTGGCTATAAAGAGAAAAAAAGAAAGATGTAAGGTCCTAGAGACCACCATTCGAACAAAAGCATTCAAGGTATATGTTTTTAGCAGAAAATCGAAAGAAAGAAAAGTCTTTACCTTTGTTTTTTGGCTTCTTCAGTCTTTAACATCATCCTCTCTTCTCTTCGCCTTTTATCGAACCAAAGGAGGCCTTCGTTTTTCCTTTCGGTTCCGAAGCAAAAAAAGGGTTTTCAAATCTTGTTTTTTTTTTGGTGGAAATAAATGGCTTTTTTTTCTTTTGTTCTGAGAAAGAAAGGGTAAAGGTTTGGTTTTGGTCTCGAAAAGGGGTTTTATTGTTATCTTTGGGACCGCCGGCCACCATAAACGGCGACCGGATTTCAGAAACAAAAAGGGGGTTCCTGAGTTTTGTCTATGAACACCAAGAACATTCATGTTCTTTTTTGGGTTCTGAAGATCAAAACAGAGGAAAATGATGTTTTTCTTTTGGGTACTCGGTAAAAAATGAAGCAAAGGAAGGAGCCTTTTTTTTGTGTTTTATAGTTCTTAAATATTTTAAAATGGGCTTATTGCTTCATTAAAGGCCTCCGCGTCTTTCAAATCACTTCCCCGGTCCTTAGTTCTTCTTAAATCTTTTCATTTTCGTCCTTATTTGGTTCTAATCGTTGATTTTAAAAGGGTTATTTGCTTATAAGCCCTTCCGCATTCTCATAAATTCTTCCTACGGTCCTCCCTCACTGAAAAATAGCGTTTCGAGGGCTTGAATGTTTTCAAATATTTTCAATTTGGTCACCAATCTGGTGATTTTCTTTTCTTTCAAATGGTTTTATTATTATTAGGCCCCTCCGTGTTTTTATTCTTGTTTTTGAACACTTCCCCTTGGTTTATTTACTTTCCGAGCCCTCATTTCTTTATTTTGATTTATAATTTGGTCGTTTTCAGTGTATTTTTGTTTCTTTTTACTTTATTTTAATTATATTTATTTGCTTTAAGTTCTTTTATTTTCTTTTTTATTTTATTACATCATACATTGTTTTTATTTGTTTATTGTTATGGTCACTCATGTGCTTATTTATTTATTTACGCATGTTTTTTTTTATTATTATTACTTTATGCATATTTATTTATTTACTTTAGTCATGCCTTTGTCACATATTATGTTGCATTACATCTTTTATTTATTTATGCTTTTAATTTACTTTGCATAGTTCTTGCATATATTTTTTTTATGCTATGTTTTTGTTTGTTATGTTTTTAGTTAAATTATACTTTTATCTATTTGTTAAGCATCTTGTTTTAACATTTATATCATGTTTTATGTCATCCATACTTTGGTTGCACATATATTTAATTTTGTTCATTCTTACTTTGCATGTCCTTTATGTTACTTTGCATATTTTCTTTTATTATATATTACCACATATGTCATGCATCTAATTTATGTCTCTTGTTTATATGTTGCCACATCATACGTACATCTACGCCATGTTTCCCATATTTTACATGCTTTGTTGTATATACTTTATCATGTTTTTGTACACTCCTTCTTATTGATCACATGTGTATTTAATTATATATTTTCGCTTTACATTTATATCAATTGTTATATTTGTCATGCCTTGTATTTATATTTGTCACACCTATTTTGTGTACATTTGTTCACCTCTTATTTTTGCTCAAGAATCACACTTCATACCTACTAATTAATGAATTTAATTTCAAATATCTTTATTCGGTCATAACGGGCCCGTGTTCCAATACAATGGTCGCGGTGTATGCGTTGCCTTCGAATAAAGACACGGTAAAAATAAAATTGATTCGAATCTTTAAACAAAAATAATTTAAATGCCACTTTAATTCAAAAGGATCCAAAATTAATTAAGCGGTAATTTATTTTAAAGGTGCCAATTTTTGGGCAGTTTTTTAAACACTAGACCTGTTTTTAAACCGTAACCGACTCTCGAACCCAAACACTTCGAATCTCTGGTTTTTCGGTGTCCGGTCTACCCAAAAGTGGCCGGTGGCGACTCCACCCCTTTTTTAAAATCATTTTAACCTTTCTTTTAAAATCTCAAAATCGTTTCAAATCCCTAACTTTCTTAACCTCGATTTCAAAATTTTCTTCAACCCTAATTTTCAATTTTCCCCTTTTCAATTTAAACCTAATTCTTTTCAATTACGTATTTTCAAACCCTAATTAGATTTTTTTATATCCTTAACTTTTCAATTTAAACCTAATTTTATAATCTTTGGGGAGCAATTTTAAAATTCCTAATTTTTAGTGACTTTTTTCCATACTTAGTTATTTTTCGAATTTTAAAAAGGTCCGGCTATATTTTAAGTTAATTTTCATCATATCTATATCTATTAAATTTAAATAAAAATATTTTTATTATGAATTAAATTTATATCATTTTGAACCTTTAAAATCTTTAAATAATAATCAATATCTTATTTTTTAACGAAGAAGATTTTAGGAGGAAATGAAGGAGATTTTAAGAGAAGATTTCATTTTTTTAAAAAATAATTTAAATAAGTAATTATTGGTATAATTTTAGGTAATTTGATTTATTTAAAAAATTAATAATTCAATATTAAAATATTTAATTTAATTTAATATTAACATTTAAATAAAAATAATATTATCAATAGTAATTTCATTAGAATTACATGAACCCAAAAAATACATTAAATATTAAAATAAAAAATACTAATAAACGTTAACAACAAATTGTGCATTTAGCCTTATATTGTGTATATAATAGAGATGATAGCAGCCGTTCAATTATTATCTTGGATTTGTCATTGAAGATTGAAAAAAATGATTTCTAAATACTACTGTCC
This sequence comes from Abelmoschus esculentus, assembly GCA_035048815.1. Taxonomy (NCBI): domain Eukaryota; kingdom Viridiplantae; phylum Streptophyta; class Magnoliopsida; order Malvales; family Malvaceae; genus Abelmoschus; species Abelmoschus esculentus. The sequence continues at coordinate 19,316,528 of JAUCBN010000005.1, forward strand.
ACGTGTTCATTTAATGCATTATCCAAGGGTTATAATCGCAGAAATTATATTATGTATCATTCTCATAATATTAATATATTTATTTAATTATTTTTTTTATTTTTTATCATATAAATTTTTATTTAATAAAAATTATATTTGAATTTAATTTATAATAAAAATTATTAAAAATCATTGAATAAAAACAATAATATAAAGATAAATTAATTAAATATATTTAATTAATTAATTTTATTAATATAATAATAATAATAATAATAATAATAAAGTGCATTTGTAGCATCCACTAATTGTCATGACTATCATGTTACATGTAACACTTGGAATACATAGTAGAAAACTAAACTTCTAGAGAGAGAGTCTATGCTCTATAGTTGGTTCAAATTTATCTAATTTAAGAATCCAAGTAATTTCAATAAAAAGTATTATCATAAAATTTTTATTTTTGATCATTTTGTTTATAGAATATATTTGATATAGGAGTATTTAATGAATTTAACCGTTCGTAAGTTGTTCGAATTTAATTCAATCAAGACTTAGTAAATGTTCGATTTAAATTTAAACTCGAATCGAGACCTTAATAAGTTGAGTTGAATAAAATCTTTTAATAAATAGTTTAATTTTAAAGATATATGTTCATTCGTCTTTAATTTAATCTATAATTATTATATTTAATAAATTTTATATTTTTAAATTTAAATATTTATTTTTACCTGATCAAATTATTACTAATCTAAAATTATTATTTATATAAAAACTAAATTATTTTTCAAATTATGTTCTTCATTTCCATGTATAAGTAACGTGGGGACACAGTGAATGAAAACCGGAGCCTTTCCCCAAGTCAAAAGAGGTATGCCAGAACTGAAGCACATGTAGACTCTGTTCTGTCTGTATTTGGATAATATTTCATCATCTCGGTCTGAAAACAAAGACTGAACCTCTCTCTTATCTTCATTTCCTATAAATTAGCATAGGAATTAATAGGAACTCATCAGCCTGGTTTCGTTCAGTTCCAAAACATGGCAAACACATCTGTCTTCTGGTTTTCCTTGTTCATAGCAGTAGCAGCTTATGGTTCTGCAACTGCAACAATGGAGAAAGTGGGGATCTATGAGCTGAAGAAAGGAGACATGTCTGTGAAATTCACCAACTGGGGAGCAACCATTGTTTCAGTCAACCTACCTGACAAACATGGTTAGTTAGTTAGTTAGTTTTCCTTTGATTTTCCTCTCCAAAACTTTACAACTTCAAGTTGTAATCTTTGGGAATCTTCTCGGCCTTTGGTTGATCACTTATCTCTGGGTATTTGTCTTTGTTGTGGGAATAATTTTCAGGTAAAGTGGGTGACATTGTTCTGGGATATGACTCAGTCAAAGAGTATATGGTAAATATTGTCTCTTTACTTTTACTTTTACCCATTTTCTATTTTCCTGCTTTCCCTGTGTTATGTGAAAGGAAAATCACAGTTTTTATTAGGACAAAGTCTCAGCCATGTTTATGCTTTGCAAAATCACACAAAATGTTACAAAAATTAGCAATTTTGTCTAATAAAATTTAGAGTTTTACAAATTTTAGTAAATGTGTTTGTAATTAGTTGTAAATTTTTTGTCTTTTTATTGTTTTTTTATAATGTCCTTTAAAATAATAATTCAGGGTGAAAGATTAAATGATTTAATTAGGGTTTAAAAAATTAAAAGTAGTTTATTTTTAAGTGTAAGGTTTAGAGTTTAAAATGTAAAAATTAAGGTTATGGTATAAATTCTATTTTTTTTAATAATTTTTAATGTTAAATATAAAAAGCAATTAAAAGCTACGAGATTTTTACTCAAATATTTGTATCTTTTAAAGTTTTTATTTTGCTCTTATAATATTTTGCATATTTTCTACGTTTTTGTTTTAGCCAACAGTATCTTAGCAAAATAATATTGGTTCAATTAAATTTTTAGAGGTTTAATTATTTTTAAAATTTTAAGAGGTTTAATGAGATTTTTTATTTTAAAAACTAATTATTTTTAGCCAAAATTAATATTATTCTGCCATTATAGTATATTCTTGTGATTCATTTCAACTATTTTTTATTATATGGTATAAGTAGTTTTATATGGACTTTGAAAAAGTCAAACTTTTCTTTTGGAGAATTATCTTCTTGACCCCACTACGCTCCTATTGAATTAAATAGGATAAAGCTTAGAAGAAAATTCAATCTAAAAAATCCCATTTATGTTTTTTTATTGTCTTCTCACATCTTCACGTGTATACAGACATTTGAACATAATTATATGTGAAATTTTAATTATTATTTTTTAAAAAACAATGATTTCTTGTGTACAAAGTTTAGGATGGGAACGAAACCCGAACTTGACAGGTTTCGACCCGATCCGATGTAATTGGGTTAGATTTTTTTAGTGAAAAATACGGATTCAGGTTGGGTTGGTTTTTTCAATGATAGTCTCAGGTCGGGTCGGGTTCGTGTTTAGGATAGAAAAATCCGACCTAACCCGACCCGAGATTAATAATATAATTTTTCCATATATATTTTAGGATATTTGTAATAATGATCTTCTTTATATGTATTTTATACAATTAGATCACTAAAATTAATTTTTTTACAATTTGATCACTAAAATTAAATATTTTTACAATTAGATCCCTAAAATTTATTTTTTTAAAGTTAGTCCCTAAAATTTTAAAATTTTTAATGATTCGGGTCGGGTCGGGTCGGGTTGGATTGGATTTTTTTCAACCTAAAACCGGGTCGAGTAGGGTGACGGGTGGAGGGTGATTTTCGGGTCGGATACAGGTGCGCCAAAAATCCGACCCGACTCGTGCCCATCCCTAACAAAGTTGGGTGAAAATTAGAAAATAGAAAAAAGAAAAAAATTAAAAAGAAAATAATTTAATAGTTGTTTGCCGGAAGAAATTATATTATGAGTCTCGTTTGCTACGTCATTCGTGGTCTTAACCAATGAAAATCACTTATTTCGTCATTAATCATTTATGTCATTAATCTAATTTTCAAAAAAAAAATATTTTTTAAATGACATAAAAAATGAGTGAAGATTTATTATTGAAAAAAATTAAAAGATAGTATTGAAGCGAGTGGTTATGATTATATATGACCACGAATGATATGGTAAGCTAGACTCATGATATAATTTCTCGTTTGATAAAATATAAATTAAATGGAAAGAAAATAAGATGGGGTGCATTTTTCTTTGATCATATATAAATTAGCTTTCTTTCTAAATTAGATGAAAAATACGAAAAAACGAAAATCTTCCTATGACAATAAATTATACAATTATAATTAAAAACTTATAGTATTATTTTTATCATTTATAATTAATTTCATAATTTTATTCAATATTTTTATTCACGTTAATTCTTATTTAAAATTAACTTATATTTGATTCTAACTTTTATAATTATATCTAATATTTTTATTATATTATATTTTATTCAATTTAATTTATCAAATTTTATTTAATTTAAAATATTTAACTTGTTTTAAGATTATAAACGATTACTTACATAATATTAATTTTTTAATGTTTACCAGAATGACACATCGTATATCGGTTCCATTGTTGGTCGGGTTGGAAACAGAATATCCGGGGCTCAGTTCACTTTGAACGGAGTCCATTACAAATTGAACCCCAACGAAGGCAACAACACACTTCATGGTACACTAATCCTACCAGTTTAACCTTAATCACACTCATCGAACAGTCTCTCTTCTAAAATTTTTGTCTTAAATTATTATGATTAGGTGGTATTGTTGGGTTTAGTGATGTTGTCTGGAAAGTTAACAAATACAAGAAACATGGTTCTGCTCCTTCCGTTGTGTTTGTCTATCACAGCTATGATGGGGAAGAAGGTTAGGACACTTTCATTTTTAACAAGTACAAGTAGATATATTTCATAGATTATAAATTAAATCATTTATATTTTATTTAAATAAATATATTTTTAAAACGCTATATAAAATATGAGTTTAAATATCTTATAATCGACAGGATTTCCTGGTGCACTCAAGGTAACCGTGGCCTACACCCTTCACCCAGGTAACGGGCTGACAGTGAAGATGAAAGCGAAAGCTCTGAACAAGGCCACACCGGTGAACCTAATCCAACACACGTATTGGAACCTAGGAAACCACAACAGCGGCGACATCTTGTCCGAACAAGTCCAGATATTCGGTTCCCACTACACTCCGGTCGACAGCGAAGCCATCCCCACCGGTGAAATCGTCACTGTAAAAGGAACCCCGTATGATTTCCTCGAACCCCATAGCGTGGGAAGTCGAATCAGCAAACTTATTACAACGGGGTACAACATCAACTATGTCATCGATGGTGTTCCTGGAAAGCTGAAGAAAACTGCGGTGGTGAAAGATACGAAATCTGGGAGAGTGATGGAGTTGTTTACCAATCAACCTGGCGTGCAGTTTTATTCAGCTAAGTTCCTGAAAGACGTGAAAGGGAAAGGCGGATATGTTTATCAACCTTATGGAGCTTTGTGCTTGGAGACTCAAGCTTTTCCAGATTCTGTTAATCATCCAAACTTTCCTTCATCTATTGTTTATCCTGGAAAAGATTATAAGCATGTTATGGTGTTCAAGTTTTCGATTTCAGAATAGAGGAAGAAAAATGCAGGATCTTGTTTGTTTGAAGGGTTTTTTTTTCTTGTTTTTGTTGAAACTTTTATTACATGTTTTAATTATAATAAAGTCGGGTTTATATTATCGACCCATAACCATTAATCTAGACTTGACATCGGTCACCAAAGAAGATTTTTCTTTATGATTGTAATATTTCTTGTGTGTTAATAAAAGTTTTTTGTTGTCTTAATTCATGTATAGTGGATGGTTTGAAAGTACGATTGATGCTACCGTTTGAATAGTGTACGGTTGATTTTACTGTCTAAATGATATATGATCAATATTATTATCTAAATTATCGTATACTAAAAAAATTAGAGAAGATAAAAGACTTGCTTTCGTGAACATAGTGGTTAAATAATCTCAACGCGTTACATAAGGTAAATATTGTATAATTGTTCGGTTTTCCGCAATTTTTCCATTCCTCTATGTAAATAACCTAATATTGGTCACAGTTAACAACATCTTCACCATCTAGAGTAACGATGAGACGAAGAACACCATGCATTGATGGGTTATGAGGTCTCATATTGACTATCATAAGGTCTTTTTTTGTAGTTGATAGATTTATAAGTTTTTCCTCGATTCATTCTTACATGAATTGTTGAAAACAAAAAGAAGTACATCAAAATAAAAATCTAATAAATCGACTAATTCAAAATTTGTAAATTAACAATTTTTTAATTCTCGAATATTCAACATAAAACCTATTAGCCCGAAAGTGCAGTGGAGAACAACAAATGTCCACAGACCACCTAATTGACACCGAGTAAAATCTCCTTGTACTTCAAGACCCTATAATAACAAAAAAGAATGTGCTAAACTATTAGCAGAAGTAAAAACTGCAGCAGTTAGAAAAAAAAATCGATTCATCATCTTTGTAGTTAGATCAAAAAAAAACCTTTAGATCTAATATAAAAATACAAAAAAAGCCGCCTCACAAATATTGATTAGTAGAATTTTTTATTTTATTCTAACCCAAAAAAAATTTGGTCTGTTGTGTTTCTAACAATACATCACTTACCCGATCATATTTTCTATCCAAACATTTTATTAAATTGGATTATATCTCATATGATATGATATGATACCTACTTGTATTTTTTATTTTTATGGAAAAAAACATAACTCATATAATATTTGGGCCACACAAGGATTGGGCCATTGCCGGAAATGGGTTGCAACTCGGTCAGACATCTAGCCGAACACGTGTCGGTACAGAATTAAAAGTTCCCCTTCTCATTCCTTCTCTTCTTTCTTCCTTTTTATCCACAAGGCCACTACACTATTAGGATAATTTTACTTTGACTACTAAACTATAAATTTTATCAATTAAATCACTTAACTATATAAATGATATTAACCGAACCATTAATTGTTAACATTTAACAAAAATGATGACGTAACGTCTAGACCAAATTTAAAATGTTACAATAGTGGATTGTATTTATATTGATCGTGCACAACATAATAATACATATTAATTCTTTGTGTATGAATAAAGATTCTTAAAATTTACGAAATACAAGATTGGAGTAAAAGAATGTTTCATTCTTTGAAAACATACTCTTATAAAAGTTTTTCGGGTTAGATTTTTTAACTTATACGTTAGAGGTTGAATCTCAAACTTATAGTGAAGTTATACGTTCTTTTAAAAGATTTTTTGAAAAGATATAATTAAAAGTGAAATTGATTCCACCGTTCAAATTCATATATGAAAATTATATCTTTCTTCGAAAATTAAACTATTAAATTTTAAATAAATTTTTAAACGAAAAATAAAAATAGATGAAACAATTGATAAGTGAAAGACCAAATTGATTTTAAAAAGTTACTGATAAATGAAATACTCTTTATTATTTCTTCGTTGTTTACAGGAATTAGACAATACGTAAATACAGAAAACTTTAAATAATTAATTAAAAAAACTAATTTATTTTAATTATTTATTTATGATATATTCCTAATAAAAATACTATACAATATATTTAGTGGAAGAAACCCACTCACTTAAATTAGAAGTAATTAGCTTCGAACAAAAAATATATAGGATCACTCAGCCGACAGACATTTCAACCCAGAAGCCAGTGGCCACCTCATTAAAATATCTTTAATATATTATTATTATTTTACTCCTTCAAAGTAGTCAACCCCACCGTTTTCTTTTATTTGTTCCACCTAAACCTTTGATTACTCAAACTTTGTACTAATTGGTGGTTAAAAGTTTAAAATAAAACTCATTTGAATTCACATCAAAGTACGAGCGCAATCAGCTATGCGACACTAGATAGGGCAAGAACCTGTTTAACTGGTCAGGATGATAACCGGTCAAGTCAGGATAGGTTTTTAGTTGATTCGATTTTGATTCAAGAATTAAAATATTAATTTTATATAATTTTAATATATTTTTTATCCAACCCAAACTGAAATAATAAAATTTCTAATCTGATCTTGATTCGATCTTGATATATTAATAAAAAATTTAATTTGATTAAAAAATAAAAATATTTTATATAAAAATATATAAATATATCATGTTAGAAATTTTACCCTAGTCTATAATTGTGTCTGCCATTGTTGTGTTAGAGTAACTAGAGATGATAGATTGAACTCGAGAATTGAATACGTTAATTCGAAATTGATCTAACATTTGAAATAAATTGAATCAAAATAAAGTTAATTCAAATTTTGATTAAAGTGAAAATAAATTTGAACCAATTTTCAAACGAACCAAATTGATTTACTCTAACTTTAAACCAAACCAAATAGAATAGAATCAAATAACCAAAAATAAAAAATATATTAAAACAAATAAATATGAGATATGAACTATCATGCAATTCATCAAAAAATGAAATATTCAATCTATATAAAATAATATATAGGATAAAAAAATATAACTCGATCTTAAAACCCGACTAAAACTGATTAATCTTCTCTTAACTTTATTGATCAACCCATAATTCAAGTGTAGTATGAAATTTTATTGAATACAAATTTTAACTTATTCCCTTTTTCGTTCTATATTAGATCTCTACCACCTAGGGAGAAAAGGAAACACTTTCTTTGCATGTGAAGTCGAAGGGTCACTGAAAGGAAAACTTCTTTGCATCCAAGACATAAAAGATGAAACAGCATGTGCATGAGATGTACAGTTAATTCCTTTTTTAGTAGAAATTATATATATAATTCCCAAACCTAAACCCTATTTAAATAATATTAAATTATTTATTATTTGAATAATTAATTTTTTATATAATTTAGATATTGATTTGACTCTTTGGACAGATTTGAACCAAGGCAGGCTAATCTAGAAAGATAAGATTCGATTGTGACCAGATCCAAGTTATGACCACATCTAGACCTAATCAAACTTCATGCGTATGGAACAATTTTTATTTTATATTTTAAAAAATGAAGCTTCATGTCTCAAGTAGAGTACAACATAAAGAAAGAGAGCATGTAACGACCAAACGCGTCGTTTAAGATTTAATATACTTTTTATATTTACAAAATTATGGGATAAATTTTAATTTTATCATTAATTTTTTTAATTTTATCGATCGAAATAGTTATTTAAATAGTATCAATCAAGTTATTAACCATTAAAAATTAACAAAATAACTGATGTAACAGTTTAAAATAGTATAACTACATGTTTAATCATATTACTTATATATTCTATATCTAATCTTAATTTTAATTTAATTATACAATAAATTACGACACATTCCAATAATTAACATTTATATTTAAATTAAATCAATAAAACTTACACAAAGATATATGAAATTCTTTGTACATGTATACGATAAAAACTATGAAAAATCTTGATTATGATTGATTAGATGGGCAAAATGTGACTTAATGTTGTGATTTTCAAACAAAGATGGGACCCTTAATGTGAAAATAATGACATGATTTTACAATAAAACATTAATAAGCGAAGGAATTAACAACATTTCTTTGGCATATCGTAGTTGTATTATGTTTAATGTCATTTAGCAACACTGTCTTATATTAATGGCATGGGGATTAATATCTTATTTCATTTTCAAGCATCTCACAGGACTCTTAGACCAGGGATAGGCACCAAATATCAAATATATAAGTTTGAATATGGCCCGTGATATTATAAATTTCCAGTCATATTTGATCAGTTTTTTTTCCTTTCTGCCTCATAGACCATCGGCTACAACTCTTGTCATCTTCTTGGTGAACATATATGGCATTCATTGGATACTAAGATATTAATTTGATTCCGGAATTCTCTAAGTGAGATACTGACAGAATGATGATGTTGCTAAAATATATTATTATGGGTTATTATTATTTTCCTAAAAAACATGTTTAATAGGATGTGCAGCGTCACCGTATATATATATATATCGAGATCTTTTTTTTCTTTTCGACGTGGGATTAATATTTCTTGGCTCTTTTTAGACGTAACATTGTCTTCACTCAAACTCGTAAGGTCCTCGTCACGAGTTTTCACTCTCGTGATTAGTCTATTGTCACGGTTATTCACCCTGCCTATCCCTCTCATGGGCGCTTGGTGTGAAATTGAGTAATTAAAGGATCACACTAGTATCACACTAGTATCACCTATCACAGGATCATTATTCTTTTCCTAAAAAACATGTCTAATAAGATGTGTAGTGTCACTGTATATATATATCCTCTCTCTTTTCCTTTTCGATGTGGGATTGATGTTTTTTACTTCTTTTTAGACGTGACAATATAATAAAGCTGAAAAGCTTATAAAAATTTATGAAATATCGAAGAATATCGAATTTTGGATAAAGGATGATATTATTCTTTTTCGGTGATCGGAGTTTGAGCAGTATCAATGGTACGTGTTTAAAGGTTAAGTGGTTGTTGACAGGAATCAATAGCTTTTGGGATTGATAAGTTGCTGTCTTTGAAGGAAACGGTCATGGGCGTTGAATGCTGGAAAACTTGGAAATAATCACACCAACAGCCAATCCTTTTGATTTGTTAAGAGTCCAAAGGAACAGAATTGACCTTCCTTGTCCTTCTTTCCGCCACTCGCCGGCCCACCTTCATGCATCCTTCAACCAACTTTGTTTCCCAATTTATATTATTAGGACAACTATCAAATGATTCGAGTTCGATTCATTGAGACAAGTCTGCCTAGATTTAGAGGTGGCAAACAAATTGTTCGATTCAAGTTTGTTTCGAGTCATTTCGATCCAAATCTAAACTTATATCTTTATATAGATTATATATAATAAGATAGTTTTTAAAGGACGATCATAAGATAGTATTTGTTCAGATATATTATTAACCTTTTGATAATACGTATACACCTTATAGATAAAATGATTGAACCCGATTCTTCTAAAGTGATTAAGAGATACTATCGATTCGAGTTCTAATAAGATATTATCGTATCAAACAATACATACGTGTTTGTAAAGATAAGCCCTCGATCACTCTATTAGAGTCACCGATACTCGAACCAGTAACCTGAACAAGATCATAAAAAAATGTCTAGACCATACCAATTAAATAGTGGCAACATAGGGATTAAAGTATATTAGGCATCATCATATTGTAGTGCTAAAAAGTAGAATAGTAGTCTTCATAAAAGCAAGAGCTATCCTTGCATTCTCTAAAAAGTATAATCTCCATTTATAGGAAATCATAAAAATTTCCTTTTAGAAAGGAAACATAATATGTATACAGACAGAAAGTTATAGCAGGGAAACTCCTCTATGTACAACAAGCAACTCACAAACAAATATTTCAAGAAGAAACTCACAAACAAAGATCAAAACCAACATAAAAGAAAAGAAAATGAGGGAAAATTTTATGTTTCTTACCAACTATTCAGTAGCAGCAAACTGGACATCGAATGAGTCCATTTTCGTTACAATCTGGACATCTTTGAAATCCACATTCAACCTTTTCATCTCCATTTTCTGCTTCTGCATTTTGTTCTTGTTCTTCCATCTCATCATCTTCATAATACACTTTACAACTCCCTGAACATGTCTCACATGGCACGAATCTTATGTCCCCACAAGCTTCACAAGCTCCACCGTTGCCGCCTCCTTCATTGTCCGCCATTTCACAGCCTTGAACCGCCTTCTCTAGCTCACCTTCTTCATGCATTCGCCTTATCTCTTCAGCTCCACCAATGTACTTTCCCCCCACAAAGACTCTCGGGAGTCCACCGGTAAACCCTTCTCCGATTAGATCTTTCAACTCCTCCTTGAACCCCGAATGCATTGAAACATCCCGTTCATCGATTCGAACCCCCAAGCTTTTGAGGATCACTCTAACATCACAGCAATCCTCGTATGTCTTTCGAACACCTCTTAAACTTGTAAAATAAAGAACAAGCTTGTCTCTTGTAAGCTTGCAATCTGAAGCAACAACCCCATTCACTTTCTTATCGAAATCTTGCTCTTTTTCACCCTCTTTAGGGAGCTGTTCAATCGATTTCCTAAAGCTGGAAATGATTTCAGGATCAAAATCTGTAATCCCCAAATCAGATTTCTTATCACCGGTGTCTTCGATTTGAAGCCACATCGGCTTTGGAACATCAAAAGAGAAACTCCTGAAATGACCTGGAGATCGAAGGGGACTGATATCTTCAAGCCCTGCCATCATTTCCCATGTATTGATTGTTTCAGGCTCTCCGGGAGGGGTCCGAATAGGCGTCTTGGGAACAAGTTTTGGGATCTTATCTTCAATCATTTTGGACCATATCTTTGCTTCAATCACTTCCATAGCCAACCCTTTACTCTCTTCTTCAACCTGCTTCAAATCCCCATTGATTTTGGATCCGTTTTCGAGGTGCTCACTGAATGCTGCGACGTTGATGGTGCCACCATTGTTGTGATGATTGTCTTCTAGCTTGAGAGTACCTAATGTCGTGGATGTTAACGCCACGACATGGTAGCTATCGCCTTTGTGCTGAGCAGGATGATGGACGTGCATCGAATAACTTCTTGAAACAGGAGAAAAAGGAGCCCGGCAATGGCGGCATCGTTTTTGCTTGGAACTAGCACAACCCATAACATAAAAAACAGGGGAAAACAAATGGGGAACAGTAAACAAAAAATATGGGGAATTTGGGATGTGATTCGATAAATAGGATCAACAGAACATCCCTGATAAGATGAGCTGGGTTTGTGAGACTTTGCTGGAGATTAAATCATAAAAAATTGGGGATGAAAATAAAGAAATATTCATGTAACAAAGGAAAAAAAACAAAACAAATAAAAAACAGAGATTTCCCAGGAAACTTCTCTCACAGGAAAGATCTACACCACATATATGATTTTATTCATCATTCATCAGAATTATAGAAACCAAATAAAGTTAAAAGAAAAGAGAAAAAAGAACTTCATAGTTTACAGGAAGAAGATAAAACTGCCGAAACCCAGCTGAGGAATTAGAGTAATCAAGTGAAGAGAAGAATTGGGTTGCAGGGATTTCGGGATTTGGAATGGAAAAAAGAGCCAAAAATGGTTTTTTTTCTTTATGCAGAAATGATTGAGAAGACAACAACGAAGAAGAAAACAACAAAAGGTAGAAGAAACTGAAGAGAAATGGGAATACAAAATGGAAGTCAAAAAGAAACAAAATTGAGAGGAAGATTGATTATTCAACATCTGCATCTGGTTTATGAATTTCCATGAATTTTAATATAAATGATCGAGGGAGATGGAAATCGGAAACGCGTGGAGAGTGAGAAACGGAATTTGTAGTTGAGATGAGATGGAGCTGTAATGGTAAAACACAAAATTATAAATGAAATAATAATATTTAATTTAATTTTAAGTTGGTTTAATAAAAAATATGAACACAAAATTATAAATGAAATAATAATATTAAAGTAGTTTAATTTTTTTAACAACACGAAAATTATTTAATTATTTTATTTATTTGTATTTTTACTTATTATTTTTTGTGTCAAGATTCTAATGTAATTAATTTGAACTCCAACTTAATTTAAAATTTATACATGATTAATATGATTAATTTTATTTTTTTGATTTTAACTTAAAACTTTTTGGTTCTAATTGTACTCAAATAAATGTATTTTTAACCACAATGATTTTAATAATGTGTACAATATTTTTTAGAATAGCCAACGTATTTTTATTAAAATTATATAAAATATCACGATTATAACGTATTTAGAAAAGAGAATAATGAAATGAGTCTATTAAAATCTCTTACAATCTAAAAAATAAAAAAATATAAATATTTTCATAGAGATAAATATATAATCAAAATCTAATTTTTTTCTGAATATTATTATATCTATCTAATTGAGACGCATAACGAGTAAAAAATTATGAATAACCCAAACTCTTAAATAAAGTATTTCGATACTAAAAATTAATTACATCAACAAAATTACAATTAAGTGATTAATTATAAATCCCTTAAAACACATTTAACAAATATAATAATTATGATATCATATAATTAAATGCAATAATTTGGTACATTTATTATACGTAAAATATTTATATTTAAAATTTCAATGCATTTAAGTACTTTTATTATACTTATATATATAAATATAGGCTAGTATTTTAGCTTAAAAAAGTTATACACGTTGAATTTTGAAAAAAAAAAGACAATAATTGAAATTATTATATAAAATTTCATCTTTTTAATTTGTTTTTGTTAGTGGAAAATGGAATGAATTATAATGGTCAACAAAACGCGGGAATTAATGCTTAAATGAATATCCATCTTTTAATAATAATACCACTCGCCTACGCCGCGTGAATTTGTACATCAATCAGACGGCTCTCCATGCATTGTTCTAACTATTTTAAAGGAATATGACCGTCCGATAGATTGTGTGGTACACTGCTCGTCCAGGCGCGTGGGAAAAGAACTTTAAAATGGAACTCTTTTTACTTTTTGATTTTTATTGTTTTTTTTCGTATATTTATTTCGGCTACAATAAATATAGCCTTCTTTACTTTTTACAAAACGTCAAAGGACTATTTAATGCAAGTGAACCTTAGAAAATATATAAATATACAAATGAGAAATAAAAAATTATTTTTTATAAAAAATAAAAAAATGATATTTGAATAATAGAAATTTATGAGCTGTATCCCATTAAAAATGAATTTGGATCGAAATATTACTAAAATAGGTCATTGAGTCTAGTCTTAACTTGAAATAATTTAATGAATTAAACTTTTTTATATTTAAAAATTTTATTATTTTAATCTTTGTTCTTTTCTCATAATTGTTATATTATTTTTATATAATTACAGTTTAACATTAATTTGATGTTATTTTATGGAATTTGTAAGAATAATATTATTGAATTAAGATAAAATTAATAAAATATATAAATTTGATATTATAAAATGTTATTATGTTAGGACATTAGATCTTTGTTTCAATTTTGAACAATAAAATAATATATTTATAATAACATTTTAATTAAATAATATATTTATAACTTTTTAAAACATATTTATAATAATATTTTAATTAAAATAACCTATTTATAACTTTAAAAATATTAATAAAATTTATTATCAAATTATAATTAAATATCTTTGATAGTTTATCAAAATATATTTGTAACTTTTCTCTCATCCGCCGTCTCCATCTTTCTTTCATTTTTACATGGTAGAAGACGGCAACAAGTTTAGTGTTAGTGTCTAGTGTCGATATTTATTTCTTTTATTTTTGTATTTTTTTTTTAGATTTTATATTAGAATTTCATTATTTTAGCATTTTATTTCATGCATCAGGGGTGTACAAAATCGGGTTCAATTAATTATTAATAAATTATTTCGGTTAACCGATAAATTTGGGTCACCTAATTTTCAATCTTGAATTGTAACCATTCAACTGGTTAACCGTTTATCCGGTTAATTGAAAACTTTGATTCGGATCAGTTTCGAGTAATAATTTTTTTATTTTATTTATTAACGATATAAATTTTAATAACATAATAAAAAAATATAATTTAGAAATAAGCCCATGATATTAGTATATTTTTTAATATTAGCAAGTTAAACCCTAAAATTTTATAAAATAAAATTATAATTTTATTTTACAAAATTATAAAATAAATTAAAACATAATTTTTAATATAAACTATTAAAATAATATATTATATAATCGTAAAATTATAAAATAATTATTTTTTTCTCTATTTAAATTTTTATTGTTCATTACGAATATTTTTATATTTAAATCTCTTTATTTAATTATCGTGTCTTATATTAAAAAAAATACTGAGTAGAATGGACGAATCCAACTTCAGTTGGTGGCAGAGTCTGAAAATTTCATATGCTTTGATGATGAAAAATTTACCCTTTTTTATTTAATCTTTACGTAACCCTTGTTATCAAATTTTAAACAAAACTCATGATTTTGATGCCAACAACTCTTTGGTAGCCCTATAAATTGTATAGCTTCTACCTACACAACGGGTGATTTCTATTTTAAGAACAAATTAATTGCGTTTAACAAAGTCATTAATTAATTGTTCATGAAATTAATGAAGAGTGTGTTGGTTGATATAATAGGTCACATGGCAAGACAGAATATACCTACCGATTTTCAGGTTTTATAGAGATTTATTTTAGTTTGTATTGAATTAAATATGAATGATTATAGATTTATAAATCGTGAAACAAGATTTGAAGATTAAATTTAGGACCAATCGATCAAAAATAATTTGTTTAATTATTTTTTTATTTTATCTTTTTTACAAAATGAATCTTTATTAATATTAACCGTAAATTAAAGTTTAAAAATAGTTTTTGCTAGTGAAGATTTATTTGATAAAAAAATAAAATAAAAAAATAATTGTATGAATGTTTTTAATTAGTCGGTTTCATGAATGATTTAATGAGAATGATTTATAACATAATTTCTCGTAAATATGACTGTATTCGTCTTGCATCATCCCCACCCACCTGTATCATCCCATCCGCCCAATAAACCTTATAACATGTTCTTATAAATATTTTATTTAAATATAATTGTGTTTGAGATTAATCAGATTAAATATATAATTATTCTTAAAAATATAGTTTAAATTATAGCAAAATTTAAAACAATTAATATCGACTTGTCTTGGATTATATATATTAAAAGTTTAATATTTATATAATTAAACTTGAGATTGATCAAATCAAATATATAAAATAAAATAAAAGTTAATTTAAATCAAAATTAAATATTTAAAATTAAAATAATTCATATCGACTTATATATTTATGAAACATTATATATAATATTTAAGTTTATTGATTTTTTTTCTTCTTTTGTCCTCACTTTAGGTACATTATTCTTTTACTTCTTTTAATATTATTTTAATAACATTATATGTTATTTAAATTCAATTCATATTTCTATTAGAGAATAAGTGGTTAATCTAAGAAAATAATAATAAAATAATATAATGTAAATTATTATTATTTAAACGAACAGTAAAAAGAAGCGAACGAAATAAATTTTGATCAAACCGAATTTAATTTTGATAAATCAAAATCGTGTTGAGGTCTGTCCAATTTCAATTTTCTTAAGATAAATTTTATGTCACTCCGATGGTGTTGAGTTGATTGATATTTTGTCTCCCAAGATACAACAACAAGAAGAACTCCAACAATAGCACTTTTACTGAGTTCTCGAACTGATCTTGCCTTTGCCGATCACTGATAAAAAAACAGAGAGAAAACGATTTATGGGATGAGAGAAACTGAAGTAATCAATCTCATATTTAGATTGTGGAATTAGGGCTACGGTAATATGAATTTTCGAATTAAAATCCGAGATAATGCTTAATTATCTAGTATTTTAAACTGAATTAAATTCAAAATAAATATTAATAATAGCTATTATCTTCCGTTATCTTCTTTAATATCTAGAGCAGTTGAAACTGCTTTTAATTCGAATTTTCTCTTAATTCGAACTCTTTTTTTGGATAAAAATAAAAAAAATAAGAAAAAAAATATTGACAACGGGTAAATTATGTGTATTCCAAAAAGAGCTTTGACCAATTCAAACATTCACATCGTCTACATCGTGCACCCCAAACCAAATGGAAATGGATTAACATACACCCTACTCATAAGGCACAAAGTCATCTAAAATCATTCAATAACCTTTATATGGGTAGGTGTATATAAACACCTCTCACTCCATTTATGCTACCAATATGGGATAAGGGGCTCTACGTTCCTTATTTATTCTTGACCTTCCTAATTTGAGCATCAATTTCTCATTCACCACTCAATAATTTTGAACATATGAGCTACCGTTGTAAAAATCTCACGAAATAAAATAGGAATCAACCATTTCCTTATTCGAAATCTCATCTTTACTCTTTCAAAGAATTCTCTAAAAATATCACATATCACTGTTTTTTCCAACAATTTCTTCTTATTTTATAAAGTTGTTATTGGTATTTTTAGTTTTTTATATTGTTTATTAGTTAAGATAATTAAAATATTATTTTATAAACTTTTTTTTTGTTATTTTTGTTTCTTTATAATAGTTTATAGTATATTTTTAGTTTAATTTGTGTCCTATAAAATTTAATTTTATATATTATAATTATTTAAAAATGGTGTTAACTAAAATAATATTATATATAGTGAGAGTTGATAAGTAAGTCTTTTATATTTTTATAATATATTTGATTTATATTTATTTAATTAATACTTATGTATTATATAAACGATGATAAAGAGGAGATCAGAAGAGTCTCAAGTCCCACGTGAGTGATAAAACAATATTTTTTTTTACGAGTTAAAAGGCAACGGTAATTTTAAATTTTACATTCGCATTCAATTGTTGAACAAAGATAATAATAAATAAAGGTTTAGGTGAATTTTTACGTGTCATCACTCAATTATACTAATAAATTAAAGAAAGGTTTAGGTGATAAATAAATTTTTAAACTATATTTTTTTATATAGATAATATATTTTTCGGTATTTTTTAAACATTTATTTATCACTTAAATTTTTTAATAGAAAAGATAATTTAGTTTTACAACGCATGTGGATTAGTTTCTGTAATTATTACTATTACATGAGCCTGAGCATGCGATAACTTTAGTTATTTCCACGTGTCAGTTGAGAGAATAAATAAATAAATCAATACAATTCTTGAACCTCTTCAGTACTGTTTGCCCCTACCTAGGACGGCAGGGCATTTCCAGAGGCTAAAGGTAACTTAAGGCACTCGAGTTTTTCCTGCTTGCGAAGTCAAGGAAATATAGTTGACATTAATTTCACTTATTTACGGTGTATAAATCCATATTTAAATCATAAATTAAGCCAAAAAATATGATATTCAACATTCGTTAACTTCAGAGTGTTGTACCTACGTTTAGGATTTCTAGAATACACTACGTCTCAAAAATAGTATTGATTTTGTACGACACTCAAATATACCTCCAAGAAGATAGCGATGAATTTTTAAAAAAAATCAGGATAGGTACGTTTAAAATAGATATAGTTTATAAATATTAAAAATTCTTAAATTAACTCATAAAATTTTACAGATTAAAAATAAATATATAAATTTTATTCAAAAACAATCATTTTTATCTTCTTGTTTGATATTATCTAAAATTAATAATTGATACAATAAACCTTTAATAAAAAAAATTATTCATGATAATTTTTTAATTTTTAATTATTTTAATTATATATCTTTGTTTTTTCATAATATTTAATATATTTGATTTTAATAGCGTTGATGATGAAATCAACAATAAAAATAAATGATGGAAAAAATAAATTTATTTTAGAAGACCCTTTTAGGAAAGAAATTTATCGAAAAGAAAACAGTGTTGGAACAATCCCCCTAGAATGATCGACCAATCTCTAAATTCGTCCGGTGCGAGTGGTTTTCATTGTTCCACTGAAAAAGTGTTGGAACTTGGAATCTAATACTTCAAAAATCAAAATGACATTCACCAATTACATTAATCAAGTAGGTAAAAGGTATAAAAGTAATTTTAATTTTTAATATTTATAATTTTTATCGTTTTGGTCCTTATTCTTTTTGTAAGATAAATTTAGTCCTTAGTTTATTTTTTAACTAGCATGATAATTGGACCATTAAAAATCTAACAATGATGATATGTCATATGCATATGATAATATATTTTAAATAACATGACATTTAACCTATCAAATATATATATATGAAATATAATTTTACTCTAATATAAAATATAAAATAATTAAAACTTAAAGAAAATATTAAAAAAATATTTAATTCTAAAATAAAATATTACTAAACATTTTCAATCCTAACTATGATAGAATCAAAGCCTTATCTAAAAAATTAATTAATAAACATTATATTGTAGTTAGGGTTGAGAATGCTTATTAGTATTTTATTTTAGAATAAATTATTTTTTAATATTTTATTTGAATTTTAATTGTTTTGTATTTTATATTAGAATAAAATTATATTTAATATATATGTATTTGATAGGTTAGATGATATGTTATTTAAAATATATTATCATATGCATATCACATGTCATCATTCTTAAATTTTTAACGGTCCAATTATCATAATAGTTAAAAAATAAACTATTTATAAAAAATATATAGGTTAAGGACTAAATTTATCCAAACAAAAGAATAAAGATCAAAACTATAAAAATTATAAACGTTAAATGTTAAAATTATCTTTAAACCTAAATAAAATTAATTAATTTAATTTCTATATCTCGGTCACTAATGTAACCATTTCCTCGTCAAGGAAAAAAACTCAGAAATCATGTAATTTTGTATCTTTTATTTTATATTTTTTAATATAAAATAAGAAGACTATTCAATTTGGGGTGAATTAATAGGTTGATACGAAATTCATTCTATTTTTTTGGGTTTCATGGGAAAAATTTTATACGTCATTTTATGATAAATTCATGAATTAAGAAAACAATTAATTAAATATAATTACTCTTACCATGTATAATATATAGTTCCTCATCTCTCCCATCTTGTTTGATTGATCAGATCTTGGTGTAGGCCATGGCTGTGACCATAAAGAAAGTGGCTATTATCGTTGTTTTCCTTGGCGTCTTTTTTCTTCGGAGTCATTGCGGAGAACAAGAGGCCTGCTGCCGGAGCCCCAATCCAGGGAAAAGGCGTGGTTATATGCAAATATCCACTGCCACTGGATCCCTCCGTCCCTGTAGGCTACTTGTCGGTTGCATTCCTCATACTATCCTCTTTCGCCGGCTATTGGTTTCTGTTTTACCCTGACAAAGGAAAATCCGTTCCCTAATCTGTGCTTTTCCAGAACACCAGTTTCTTCGTCGTCTTCGACGTTGCCTTGTCAGTACTTCTCCCCCTCTCTTTAAGTCCTATGTAAAACTTATGGACATCCTTGTTATTACAAATTTGATCCGCTTATGGTCAGGTTTACAGGTGGCTTAGCGGCCACCCTTCTGTTGTGTCCGACGATCACCGAGCATCTTCACTTGACTCACAAAGTTCATCACAATCTGTCCACCCAATGCCCGACTGGACTCCATAGTGGTGGTGCGTTTCTGTCCCTGGATTCAGACCTCTTCTGGTCAGTTCCCTTATGTTGGCTGATAATGCCCCAGAGGATCACTTTGATGAAGTGGAAAAGGACATTAAAGCTGAGGATCACGTAGCTGCCTGAATAAATCTCTGTCCCCAGAGGATCACTTGAATCGGGACAAGTTAAACGGTTTGGACTGGATCATACTAGTTTGGATCGGTTAAACAAAATCTGGTAGGATACGGGTTTAAGACACAAAGACAATGGCCTTAGAAAACAGGTCGGCCCAAACTCGAACATTAACAGACCTGCGCTTGTTTTTTGCGCCGAACATGCTTTAGCCAAATCAATTTAGGACTGGGTTAACTCGGGGAAAATTATATCATACGTATGATTTATTATATCAACTATGGTTTCATCCAATCATAATTATTCAGTTTATTATTATTTTTGAAGTTATATTTTTTCAATCAATAAATTTTCACTCATTTTTTACTTGTCATTTAAAAAATATATATTTTTGAAAATTAGATCAGTGACATGGATGATTAATGATAAAATGAATAATTTTTATTGATTAAGGACCACGATTAACATAACAAGCCATGCCCATGATATAATCTATCGTTCAAGGGGATCAATCACAATGGTCGAGATTGTTTCCTCCTAAATATATATTTTTGAATATTATTGGGTAAAATCATAAACAACATGATAAATTATACTTATTTAATAATTTTTACTAATTTATTTCATTGGACCTTCGAACATAATAAATTAACCATTAAATTTGTTTAAATAAATATTCTAAAAGATTTAAATTTATAGTGACAGTAAATAAACAATAATAATTATTTATATACTCATTAATGTACAGAAGGTCAAATTATTATTGCGGCAGCCGGCGACATTAATTTTGCAATTAATTCAATTACTAGAATTTTGTTTTCCAAATTTCTTTTCTTTTCTTTTCTTATATTATAAACGAAAATATTCATTTGTATAAATTAATATTGTACTTTTTATCCTAAATCCAAATATATCATTCATGTAATATTAAAAAGACAATTACAAAAATAAATATGTTTCTAATCGTAAACTTTGATATTTATTAAAAATTATATGGATTTTTAAAGAGGGAGGGTTAGATTATAAATTTAAAATATATAAAAAGTTAAAAATCTTAGAAAGTATGGTGAGGTACAGGTTGTCTGTTTCTAATCGTGCTTTCTTTCGTACTTTTATTTTAAATTAGTGGATTTAAATTTAACAATGTGATATATTTCTTAAAGTGTAAGATTTAGGGTTTAGAATATAGAAAAATAGAGTTAGGGTTTAGATTTTAAAATTTTAAGAATTTTTAGTAGGGACAAGGAATGAAACACGATTAGAGACAAAAAATTTCTACTCATACGATGGTACCCAACCGCCCCTCACCTATTCTTAAAACTAAATAATGAATTGCTTCTCGATCTTTTAAATTTTATTCTTGGTGTATACTCTCCTATATTATTCACGCGTTAATCGAGTAGAATGAGAACATATACTCAAAGTAATTACAGTTAAATATAGGCATAATTGTTTAACTTATATTTTTCAGTTTGATGCCTAAATTTATTTTAAGTTACTTTGATACTTAACGTTTTCTTTCGTAACATGTTTTTATTCGTTTTCACATGTTTTTTAAATAAAACCTTCCCATATATAATGAATGGGTTTAAAAGCTACATGTTCTTGTGGATTCATTTTCGAAATGCAAAAGAGTTTTTTTAATTAATTAATAGTGATTACAGTAGTATCTATTTTAGAGTATATTTTTAATTATTGGACATTGATCGTTCAATCATTCTGTTTGCATTACTGATGTTCGAACCCGTAATCTCTAAAAATAATAATCATTGTTTTAACCATTAAAACTAGATGATTCGTGCCAAAATGTAAAAAAATTTAATGTTGTGATGAGTGTTTGCTTGTATTAACCCTTGTCCGAACAGTTTCTGTTTTTCATGTCGACCTGTGTGTTATAATTATATTGTGACTTTGTAGTCTGACGCTGGACTTGTCGTTGATATATTTGTGTAGGACGGTGACAGGGTTTTATGTGCATGTAGCCTGTAGGACATGCATTGGTTTGACGGTGGCATTTAGGTAGACAACATCCCACAAAGTTGAGAAAATATTTTAGATGGTTAGTATATTAAAATTTAGGATAAAATATATAGATGATCATTAAATTATAATAAAATATTTATTTTGATCGTTTAAACTTTAAAAGTTATATAAATTTTAATAAATTTTAATTTTTATTACAGTTAAAAAATAACGTGATGGCTAAAAAAATTTGTATAATCAAATATGTAGTCTTTTATATTTATATATTTTATTAATTTAGTTTTAATTTAATATTTTTAATAAATCTAATCTTATTTGTTACACATTCTATCAATCTAGTCTTATTTTTAATTATAAATAATTTATTTATAAATAAGACCAAATTGATAGAATTTATATATAATTAAGGTTAATTTTGTTAAAAATTTTAAATTAATACTAAATTAATTAAATGTATAAATATAGATGACTAGTATATTATTATATAAATTTTATTAATTGTCACACCATCTCTAATTGGACGGAGCCGGGATTCAATTTAAATGGCTAAAGAATAATTTTCTTGAAAATAGGGGGCAATTTATAATTACCCCATAATTTTTTTATATAAATTAAAGGCAAAAACTTTTCTTTTGGCACAGTCCCTCCATAATGGTTATAGTTCCATCCCTACTATTAAGGTTAAAGATTTCAGATTTACAATTAAAGTTCGTGTGTAGGGGTAGGATTTTAAGGCTTTAAATCATGATTATAACGTAGGGTTTAATATTTAGGGTTGGGCATTCAGTCTTGTTAGTTTATTAATTATAATTAAAGAATAATTAATGAGAATTAATATGCTATTCATTAATTAACGTAATTAATTTTTTATTAATGAGAAACATAACAAATATACTGCACCATATTATTATCTTTATTTTGAACCAAGTGACATGGTATCATTGAACGCTCGAGACATGAACTTATAAAATCTTGGAAATCTAATGGAATTTTTTAAAAAAATTTAGAAGTCTGTATTAAGATTTTAGAAAAATAATTTTTTAATTTATTTTTTAAAATAAATTAATACTGTAACTATTTTTCTTTTAGAATCTTAATATTTAATAAGAAATTTAAAAAATTTAGAAATTGATTTAATTAATATATATTTGAAATATAATTAAATTTTTTCAAAGGATAAAGTTAAAAATTTTAAAAATTAAAAGACTAAATATCAATTTGTCAAATTTTAAAAGTCAAGGTCCCACTTCCATAGGCATAGGGGTCCACCTTCTGAGGCGAGAAATTATTTTTTAGTACTAGTTCTGGTGTAAACGAGTCGAGTCGAGCTCGAGTCATGTTAAGTTCGGCTCGACTCGTTAAGAAATCAAGTCGAGTTCGAACTTTTTTTAAGCCTAATCGAGTCAAGTGTTGAACTGTGTTAGACTCCAGTAATTCTTATCTCTCACGTCTCATTTAAAGCCTAATGGAGAAAAAACTTTGATACACAAATTGTCTAAACTCAAACTTGTTAATTTTAGGTTTTAATATCTTAATTTAAGGTTTAAGACTTATGTTTAAGATTTAGATTTTAGGGTTTTAAGTTTAGAAATTTAGATTTTAAATTAAAAACAATATATTTATATTTTGAGTAGTTTGTGAGCTTTTCGAAACAAGTATTATGTAGCTCGACTCAGCTCGTTAAGAACTCAAGCTGAATTCGACCTCGAATCGAGTCCAATCGAATCGAGTTTTGATCAAACTTTGACAGAATCGAGCTTGAATAGCTCATGATCTGTCTCGTCTCACTTACAGCCTGCTAATTCATTATGTCATCTACACTCCCATAGCCACTAAAAACCAATCGCGTAAATTTTTTCTATGTAACTAATTAATTTTATATAAACTTTTACTCTCTGTTCATATGACATAAAAAATAAAGATTCATCTTTAAAAATATATATATATAACTATTTTTTAGTAAAAAAACATAAATAACAGTTTAGGTTAATATCATGTAATAATCTTTCTTAAAGTCAAATATCTTAAATATATTTTTAATTTGATTATACTAATTTTTAAATATATTTTAAGATGTATATCTTATTTTGTTACTCTACTTTTCAAAGTTTAAGTAACGTGAATGAAATAATTTCTTTTAAATTTTATTTTAAATTTCCCACCTCCAGTATCCCTGATTCACATGCACACAATACTAAGTTCCAATATAATTGTCGAGTTCTGATTGGCTAAGCACCTGATAATTAATTCATCAGCCGAACATAATTAAAAGCGTGTTTATTACATTTGATTAAGTTAATCTACTTTATTAACTAAAATTGAAAGCACATGTGGCATATCCATGCATGCATTTTCCTCACCAGCCTATGCGAGATAAATTATTTTATTTAATTACTCTGGCTAGACTTTCAAGTTACAAACGATTAATAAGTAACAGGTGTTCTCATGTTTTTGCTTTAACTTAATTGTTCTGCATTCCTTACAATTTTTTAAAGAATCTAAATTAAAATAAATTTTAAATTTTTAAAGGAAGAATGAGTTTTCTTGGTCCATGTTGGATGTTTATGGTTTAGGTTTTAGAGTTTAAGATT
Source organism: Abelmoschus esculentus (assembly GCA_035048815.1). Classification (NCBI taxonomy): domain Eukaryota; kingdom Viridiplantae; phylum Streptophyta; class Magnoliopsida; order Malvales; family Malvaceae; genus Abelmoschus; species Abelmoschus esculentus. Next base: position 19,341,425 of record JAUCBN010000005.1, read on the forward strand.
TAGTTTTATAGTTAGGTTTAAGTTTTAGAATTTAAGATTAGAGCGTAGGATTTAGTTTTTTTAATGTTGAAATCGGTGGGTTCTAAACAAGCGCAATAAGAACCATTGCATAGGGTCCTGAAAATAAGAAGCTAAAATTTTGATAAACTATATTGATTAGATGATGTTAATCTCAAATTTTATTATAAAAGTTTTGAAAACACTCTTAAGAAATATGAGTGATAATTATTTACTGAATGTGATAATTGATTATAAAATCTTATTGATTATTCACATTCCTTTGATTTTTGTAGAATCAGTGAGGTTCTGGACAATCATAATAGAAATGACAGTACAAGGGGCCTTATAAAAAGGACAAATGCTTCTAAAGATCACATTTTTAGAACTAATGAGAGTTATGAACAACTGTTTCTAAGAGCCACATTTTAATAAATTACACAATGCACAAAATATCTTTAAACCGTCTCTAGTTGAAACATAAGAGTATAAAAAAATGATAAGTTTTTTGTTCGTTTATCATTGATTGTTATATTTTGGTGTATGGTTTATGATTAAAGTTTAGGGTTAGTATTTAGGACTTAAGATTTAAGAGATAAAATTTAGATTTTAAGGTTTAAGATTTATAATTAGAGCGTACGGTTTGATTTTTTTAGTGCTTGGGGTATATATGCTCCAAAATAGTGCATGTTCTCTCTTGGGGTTGCGCCCTTAACCTCTATATTTTGCTCCGTCCCTGATTGATAAAGCTTTGGTTAAGTTGAAGAAACTGTGTTAGTTGATTCTATTATTACAATTTACACCAATAAAAATGGCAGAGAGGGAGAGTATGTATAGGTTTCCTTTACAGCAGAAACCACATTGAATGCAACGCGGTTTTGTGAGGCAGAAGAGGCATTGGCATAGCTGCTGAGCTGACTTTGGCATGTCATCTAATTAATGCCCCTTGCTGTCATTGACTCTTTAGAACCAGGAGGTTGGAAAATGCTCTCTCCTACCCTCCCTTTTTCCCCTTATATATTCTCAACACAAACTTTGCCTTAAAGCTAACACAGAAAATAGCATACAATTTGTTGTAGTTGTTGAGGTTTTATAAGGTGAGTGATAATGGGGAGACCACCTTGCTGTGACAAATCCGGTGTGAAGAAAGGGCCATGGACTCCTGAAGAAGACATCATCTTGGTGTCTTATATTCAAGAACATGGTCCTGGGAATTGGAGGGATGTTCCAACCAATACAGGTTTTGTTTTTATCTTTGGGTTTAGGATGTTCCAACCAAGACCAAGTGTACATAGTGAAGTTATTAATGAATCTTGGTTTTCTTTTTCTGGGTTCTTGTTTACCAGGGTTGCTCAGATGTAGCAAGAGTTGCAGGCTCAGGTGGACTAATTATTTGAGGCCAGGGATTAAAAGGGGTAACTTTACAGAACAAGAAGAGAAAATGATAATCCACCTTCAAGCTCTTCTAGGCAACAGGTAATTACCTGCCTTTTAAGTGGTGTATAATGTGTTTTTATTGCGGGTTCATATGTGATGTTGTTGCAGGTGGGCGGCTATAGCATCTTACCTGCCTCAAAGGACAGACAATGACATTAAAAACTATTGGAACACTCATTTGAAGAAGAAGCTTAAGAAACTCCATGGCAGTGGAGGTTATTCCAGACATGGGTTTTCATCAGCAGACCAGATTTCTCGTGGTCAATGGGAGAGAAAACTGCAGACTGATATAAATATGGCTAAGCAGGCTCTGTCAGATGCTTTGTCCCCTGAGAAATCAAGTGGTTTAAGCTTAACTGAGTTGAAACCCTTTGGTGGGACTGGGAGCATTTATGCAAAACCAGGAGGGTATGCATCAAGCACTGAGAACATAGCTAAGATGTTAAAAGGGTGGATGAGAAAGAGTCCATTAAAGCCTGGCTCAACTGGGACTGATCATCATCATACAATGAAGGAAGAAGAAGAAGGGTGCAGCCAGGGAATGTCTGAGGCTTTAGAACCATTGTTTGCATTTGAATCTTTTGATTCTTCAAACTCCAACGATTTATCCCAATCAATCTCAACTGAGGCAAGCCTTAGTTTGCAAGATGAAAATAAGTCTGATCCTGATCCCCATGCAGGCCAACTTTCACTGCTTGAGAAATGGCTTTTTGATGATGCTGCAAATCATGGGAAAGATTGCCAACTTACTGATATCACATTAGCAGAAAATCATATGCTTTTCTAAATATGGGGGATTTGAATTTGAGTTATTATTATAGGAGTTTTCTGTGATTCTTTGATCTTGGCTTATTTTTACATAGTCAACCCCCTTTAGTGGTAGAACAAAGTGTAAATTTTCACTTCTGTTGTTACTAATAAGTAATTCCAGACTTGAATTATGTTCATCTCCTCAGGCTATGGTATATCAGCTTTGTAAAGTCTTGATTTTTTTTATTTTAATGGGAAAAAATTAAAAAGAGAGGAGAAAATACAACAAATAAATGAATCAACAGGTTCTTAATGGCACACATTGCCTCCAAATTTTTTTTTTATTTCTGGTTTTAGAGTCAGCCTTGATTAATTCAGATTGATCCTCGTCGTACATTTAATTTTAGCAGGAGAGTCTTTCAGAAAAGATTTTCTGGGTACACGTCTTAAACTTGAGACTTACTTAAGCAGAACCAAGATACTTACCATTTGGACCAACCCGTTGGTATTGCCTCCAATTTATTGGATATGCGGGGGAATTTAAAGTTTATATTTTTTATGAAAATGAGAAATTAAATTTTGACTTGCTTTCTTGTGATACTGTTCATTTTCATGACCCATGATTAAGACAGTCAACTACTTAATGCTAATGTGTGGCAGTTGCTTTCTTTTATTGAGAGTTAATACAAGTAAATGTTAGCCATTAATTAGGTTGGCCTACAAACTTGTTTATCAAGTTATTGTGAAGCAAATTGTTAGGATTTTTTTAATAAGTTAATCACCCATTGTGGTAGCATCTGTTTTAGATTATACTATCAACCATTAGACATTGATTGATCAATCACTATGCTTGTATTACTGGTGTTCTAACCCGTGACCTCTAAGTAGGGGTGAACAAAACTCGACTCGACTAAAAAAAACCCGAATAACTCGACTCGAGGCGAAAATACCTGACTCGTTTTGACTCGACTCGAAAAAATTTCAAATAAAGTTCGAATTGTAAAATAGAAATTCGAATAACTCGAAATTTTTAGTAATTAAAGGATTTGTTTTTAAGTTTGAGATAAATCTTTCAATTTTTTATGATATATATACATTGATATATAAAAATATAAAGAAATATTACCATATATGAAAAAATATATACATATCTTATATGATCAAAGAAAGTCATTTAAATTGGAATCAAGTCGTACTATAACATGATAAATAATTACAATCAAATATTTATAGGAACTCAAAAACTCGACTCGAACCGAAAAAATTTCAAATAAAGTTTAAATTGTAAAATAAAACTCGTCAACTTGAAATTTTTTAACTCAACTCGATCAAATACTCACCCCTACCTTTAAGAGCAATAATTCTTCATTTAATCACTGAAATTAGATGGCTCGTTCATTTGTTAGGAAAATTAAAACCATGAGAAGATACATACAATTAGTTTCGTGGTTATTATTGTCTTATTGTAACACCTTCAACAACTCGATTAAAAACTAATTTAAATAGGAAATTCTCAATTCAAAACCCTACAAACTGGGGTTTAAATCCTAAAACCCTATTTAGTAGATTTGGGGGTTTAATTTATTGCTTTCAATTGGGGACCAGTTTATGAAAATTTGGGAGTTTAAGGGTTCTTGTGTAATGATGGCTAAATTTGGATGGCCTCATGTGTGTTTTAATCTTTTTTCTTAGGGTAATATAATCCGTCTGCCGTGAGTAATCTAAACCGACCTGCGTCGCACATCTAGCTTTGATTGGTGAGTCTCACAACAAGAATTTTTTATGCACACGTCTCGAACCTGAGACTTATTTAAGCGGAACCAAACTGCTTACCGGTTAGACCAATCCCTATTAGTTAGGTTATTCTTAATGTTATTTCTTAGTAAAAATCACTAACACGATAAAAATTATATTTATCCACAAATATTTTTTATAACGTCAATGATTTTAGATTAAGACATGGCATGCATAATAAAATAATTATTTTAAACTTGTACAAAACTTAAACAATTCGACTCAAAAAAATATCAAATAAAATCTAAATATTAAAATATAACTTGTCAAGCCGACTAATTTAAATTTTTCGACTAAACTTGATTCCACACCTATACAACATGCAAGTGATTTGTAAGAAATGCTTGGAGTGATGAAAAATTTTGAACTATACAAAACATTGTAATATTTTTTTCGATAATTTTTTTTTTAAATTGTAACACCTTTTACGTAAAATACAATATTTCAAAGTTCGATATTTATAACATTTTAACTTTAAATTTCAATATTTATAATGTTTTGGTCATGTCCAGATCATAAACAACCCAAAATGTCACAAGATCCTTATTATTTCTGAACTTTTTTTTCTGGGATTATGTCTGAGAATATTGTTTTCCCCAACCAGTATCTGTCTATAAGTACCACCAGGGTTTGGTCCTAAATGCAAACATGTGAAAAGGTTTGATTTTTCCCACTTGAATTGAACAGGTTGGAAAAGTGTTTTCCAGTAATAATCCTGAGTTCCAGGCCATGCAATATTGCAGGGAAAATGCATACTGTGAAGCCATAAAGAAAGTCATGAAAACCATAAACACAAATGTCAAACGACACAAATACAAAAGTTCCAAAGTGATTTAAGTTTTTATAGGTGAAAATCATTTACTCCTTTTTTATGTTTTCATCCATGCTTTCGCTTTAAATCAGAGGTTTAGGATTTAGGATTTAGGGTTTAGGATTGTAGTTAGAGTTTAGATAATTAAAGTAAAGGTTTCTTTTAGGGTGTAGGGTTTAAGATCTATAGAATAAGAGTTAGGATTAAAAATTAAAATTTTTTAAAAATTTTCAGAAGCGTGAAAGGATACAAGGAAGACGATATTTGCCTAGTTTTTATACCCACAAGTCCAATGACATGTGAAGGTTTTTTAAACTTCAAAAATAGCTTAAGAATAATAAGCTCTTATTTTTTAAAAAAATTACACATAATTAAGCAGTTGTATTCTAAAATATCATCAATTTATCCTTTTATCAATGTTAACGTTTAAATCTAATAAAATCTTTTAGACCAATTGATGTATGGTATCACGTTACAATGTTGTCACTTGAAATTTTTATATATTTTTAATTTTACTGTTTTAAAATTTTTAAAAACCTTAACAAGTCATAAAAAATAATTTTCAAATATCACTCGACAAAACTGTAGTATATGTCACGTGATATCAATATCTTAATAAAAATATCATCAAAAATTTATAATCAAAATTAATTAAAAAATTTAATTGATTTAATTTATTGATTTAATAGTTTAATTAATCAAAAAATTAAAACTTAATTAATCTAATTTTAAAAATTTAATAACTTTAAACGCTCTTAAACTTAAAAAATCACATAACCATAATTTAAAACTTACGTCTTTTATCTGGGTGCAAATTATATCTTCCTAATTGTTTCTTTATTGGTATCTCATTTTAAATTAGTAGGTTGAAAGTTTAGAATTTATAATTTAAGGTTTAATTTAGGGATTGGAGTTAGGTTTTAAAGCATTATGGGTGAAATATAATTTTTTAAAATATAAAGATTAAAATACAAAAAATTAAAATTTTAAAATTTTTTAGAGACACGATTTAGAAAAAAAGAATTTTCTGTTCTATACGATGTATGTAGGCGAAGAACAAGTCAACTATAACGTTGGAAGACAGATTTTGTCATGTCACACGTCATTTAGTGCAGTTACATGCCCGAGGTATGGGCACAATTGTATTTTCACATATTATATTATAACAAAGTTTTATTTATAGTATATTTATTTAATAATTATGTTATATTAGTTATTTTCTCACGAGAGACAGAATTATTGTATATAGAAATTAAAATATAGTAAATTGTTTTAATAAATTTGCAATGAATATTATAAAAATATTTTTAAAATGATATTAAATTTTTTTTTCTCTTGCTCTCTTTTATCCGAGGATCGAGCTCTGGTTAAAGTTATTATAGATGCAGAGTCGTTCTTTGAGGCGGGTCTCAAGGGAGACGGTCCAGGGGCCGCCTCTATCCAGGTTATCCAATTTTAATATTTTATTAAATATATTTAATTTTATTTTTAAATATTTATTATTAAAATATAATTTTTAATATTTATTATTATAAATTAATTATTATTTTTAACACATTATTACATGAGTACTTTATATTTTAGTATTTGTTGTTATGGTATAATTTTTTAATATTTGTATAAGGTCTATTTTTAAAATTTATTTTTCAATAATTTTTATCATGATTTTTAAATCTCAATTTTTTTACAATGCTTGTTGTTAAGGGTCTATCTTCTAATAAACTTATTATTAAGGGTTTACTCTAAAAAATATTTTTTAATATTTATTAATATATGCTATCAAAATTTATTTATTTTTGTTATTTGCTATTAAAGTCACGATTCTTTCTAATACTTGTTATTAGAGGTCTAATTTTAAAATTTATATTTTGTTATTTATTATAAGAGACCTATTTTTTAATATATTTGTTATTATGGTCCAATTTTTCCTAATACTTACATAAGAGATCTATTTTTTCAATAATAATTAGGGTAAACTACACCAGTGACCACCCAACTATTTGGGGATACCTATTTTGACCACCCAACTAAAGAACTCGTCAATCAGGTACCCCAACTTTGAAACCCTACCTATTTTGGCCACTGCCGTTAAAATTCTGACGAAAAAGTTAACAACAGTGACGTGGCTGTTAATTAAAATCGGTAAAATTACACATCCAATCCCTCTAATTTATTTTTTTTAATTTAATCCTAATTTTAAATTAATAAATAAAATTAATCATCCTACAACCTACAACATAGCAAACACCCAACAAACGTGTGAACCACTAGGCCCAGTTACTTCTTATATCATAATATATTCACATGTATTATTAAGTGATCAAGTTTTAGTAAAAGCCTAGAATAACAAAATTTTAAGTCGATTAATATTTAAATTAAAATAATAAAACATTTAATAAATAAATCAAAATAATTAAATATTTAAAATACATATATTAAATATTTGAATATTTTTATTTAATATTATTCGAATTAAAATATTTGAGTAATATTAAATATATAAATAAAAATATTAGTTGAAAATTAATAAATATTCGAATAAAAATATTTATATTTTAAATATTCGAATAAAAATATTTAGATATTCGAATAAAAATCATGAATATTTGAATATTTAAATTTAAAAATATTCAAATAAAAATATTTAGATTTTAATTATTCGAACAAAAAATATAAAAATATTTAAACAACAAAATTCAAATATTCGAATAATTAAAATCTAAATATTTAATATTTTTATTTAAATATTAATCGATTTAAACGGTTGGTCTTTGTTAGGGTAATTCAAATACTAAGATATAACCATTTAATACTGCATTTTTAGGTTTTATGTTGTAAATATTACATTGTCTTAGTGGTTCAACCTTTTGCTTTATAAGGAAGAGGGCAAGGGTTCAAATCTCTTCTTTGACATCAACACAACATTTGCATTCTTTCTTTCTTTTTCACCAACCCGGTTGGGTAATTAATTTTATTTATTAATTTATTTTCATGATTAATTTAAAATAATAAATAAATTAAAAGTATTAAATGTGTAATTTTACAACTTTTAATTAACGTCCACGTCATCACCATTAACTGCCACATCATCACTGTTAAGTTTTCCGTCAGAATTTTAACGGCAGTGGCCAAAATAGGTAGGGTTTCAAAGTTGGGGTACCTGATTGACGAGTTCTTTAATTGGGTGGTCAAAATAGGTATCCCCAAATAGTTGGGTGGTCACTGATATAATTTACCCTAATAATTATTAGGACCATAGTTTTTCAATATTTGTTATTAAAAGATAGATTTTCATAATATTTATTATCAATAATTATTTTTTATTAATATTTTTATTAAGAGCCTAATTTTTTCTAATATTTGTTAGTCGGTATATACTTAATTTAATTTTATTAATCTTTCTTATTAGAAAACTATTTTTTTTAATACTTATTATTAGAGACCTATATTTTTATATTTTTCTTAGGGCTACTAAAATCTCAGTAACGACTATGTATAGATGCAACTCTTCCCACGTAAATTAGTGTTTAAAACAAGATACTTTATATTTAAATTAAATTATACAAATATATAATTATATAAAAAAACACTTTTTAAAACCCTAACGATTAGATGGAATTAATATTCAATTTAAAAAACATCATCATCATCATAATAATAAGAAATTATAATTTTTAAGGCTAAAGATTTGAAAAAGATTTGGTGGTTAAGGAACTATGTTTGGTTTGGTCCTGTACGTCCCATCAAATCAATCACCCAACATATAGACCTGAGTCATCACAATATTAATATCACGGTCCACGGATATATTTTTAAGGCCAATTTAATAGTATTTTAAAAAATACGGTAAAAATATATTTTTGAAAAATTATTTATAGAAGTATTTTTAAATTTAAAGTGTTTAATATTATTCTTAAAAAGTGGTTTTTAATAAGATAAATAAACATATTAAACATAGTATTATAAATTATACGTAAATGATATTTAATTTTTTTAATGTTATAATATAAAAAATATATCAACTTAAATTATTATAAAAATATAAAAATATTTTTTTAATAAATATATATATTTTAGTAATTGTATATATTTTACAAAAATACAATAAATTTAAATATTTTAAATAATATATATTTTTTAAATTAAAAATATTTTATTAATTATATCTTTATAAAAATTATAAAATTATAAATTATAAATAAAATAATAATAAATGAAGGTTAAATTTATAATTTGACTCTCAAAGATATTTTTTTAACCGTAAAAGTTAAAAATTTTAATTTTTTCGTTTTAATTTAAAAATATTTTTTAAATATATTTTTTTTAAAAATTTATTCATTTAAGATTGTTTTTGATCTCAAACCAATTTTTGATTTAAACGCACACTTAACAATAAGATGGGAGGCTTCTTGTTTGAAGTCTACTTTAGATCGAGACATGTTAAATATTAAAAATTATTTAAATTAAAATAAGTTTAATTATTAAAATATTATTTATGATTTTTTAGTCATATGTTTCGTAAAATGACTAATAAAATTATTATATTTTTGAAATGTAATTTATTAAGTTTTTAATTATTTATTGTAATTAAACATTAATGAAAGATCAATTTGATATAATAAAAACAATAAATGATTTAAATGATTTTTAAATTATTAATTTAATCTAATTTTTACCACCAAATTAAAAATAAATTATATAATTACACATTTAATCTTTAGTCTTTAAATCAATCTCTTGTTAATGTTTAACGACAAAAAACAATTGAGTGACCAAAAATGTATATCGTAAAACATAAGTGATTTCACTGGTCGTTTTTCAAAATCAATGACCAACTTTGTATTGAGGAAAACATAAGTAATCATTGTAATAGTTAACCTTTAAAATATAATATTTTTAAAGGATGAGTCTACTACGTGCGTCGAACATTGTTGAACACCACTAACGATGAACACCGCTGAACACTATTAAATTAATTAATAAAAATTAAAATTCTAAGGACTAATTTCAAATTATTTAAAATAAAAAATTTTAAATATTATTTTCATTTTTAAATTATTTTTTATATTTATTTTTAATTTTAAAAATAAAAATATTAAATCAAAAAATATTAAACCTTAAACCTTAAAATCCAAAACACTAAATCATAAACTCTAAACCTTAAAACAATAAAACCCTAAATCATAAACTCTAAAAATATAACCTAAACCCTAAAATAAAAAATATGAACTCTAAAAGCATAAACCCAAAATTAGTTTAAGATTTTAGGTTTAGGGTTTTGGTTATTTTAGGGTTTAGGATTTTATGGTTTGGATTTAGTGTTTATGATTTAGTATTTTTTAGATTTTAATTTTGGATCTAGGATTTTAATATTATATTTTAGTGTTTGTAATTTAATGTTTAGTGATTTAGATTTTTTATTTTGATTTTAGGGTTTAGAGTTTAGCTTTTTTATTTTTTAAATTAATTTTTAGGGTTTAGTATTTTTATTTAATTAATAAAATAAAATATACATAAAAAATACTTTAATAAAATTTAATTTAAATAATTTATAATTATATTTTGAGTCCTTAAAATTTTTAAATACTTATAAATCAGTTTAATAGTGTTCAACATTGTTCATCATTAACGGTGTTCAGCGATATTCGACGCCTATTGTAGAATTTTTCATTTTTAAATTGATTTTTATATATATTTTGATAAATAATTTAAAATATTATTAAAGAGTATAATTTTATAAAATTATTAGTTAAATTTAAAAAATAATAATCAGCTTTTGTATATGTGTAAATACTGTGTTTAAAAAATGTTTATATTTATATCAATTTTATACATAATATTTATATTTATATTTATATCATGCGTAAATATTATATGTGGATTTTAGCATAGATTTTGTTTTGGTTTTTTTATCATGCGTAAATATTATATGCGTAAAAAATGTGCATCAACTCAATAATACTGGGCCATTCTATTTCAAAATTTGGGCCGGAGAATTGGGCCATTTTACAGGGTTTGATTCTGTTAACATGCTATTTTGTTAGGTCAATAAAAGATGTTTATCGTTAATTGATTATTAATTTATATATAATATTTTAATTTAAAATAAAATATTAAAATTTTAAATACTTGGAAAATAAAAAAAATAGAGGTAAAAAATAGCTAAATTTTAAAAAAATGATCTAAAAGATAACAAGTTTGATTCTAAAAAAAAATCCAAATAGGTTTGAACCCAAAAAGCTCAAACTTTAACCTCGAAAAGGTTGAAGTTGAAACTATTTTAATGATAAAATAAAATAAAATAATTATAATTACATATTGGGCAGACTATCTTCAAGAACACTAAAGTACTGGTGTGGTTCTTTTTTGACAAATAAACTATAAATTTTATTAAGTAGACCATTAAATTATTAAAAAATTTTCAATAAAATCACTAATCATTAAATTTTATAGTCGATGACATGGTAGCTAACCATATTTATATAATTAATATTTAACATCATAACTTATATATTTTATATTTTGATTTTGATTTTATTAATTAATAAATCCAACCTCAAAAATATTTAAAACACACACAACTTGAACATGCACAACTGCCACCTCTACTAAATTGAAGAAATTATATTATGGATTATTCTTATTACGTTATTTATAAGACCAATTAGTCAAAAATATCTATTTAATTAGTTTTTCATCTCATCATTTTTATCAAGTGAATCTTCGCTAATATTTATATTAAATTAATTTTAAAAATAATTTTACTAAATAAATATTTACTTTATAAATTAACAAAATAAAATATAATTAAATAAATATTTTTAATTGATTAGTTGTATAAATTACGTATCGAAAACAACTTATAATATATTTATTTTTATTTGAATTCCATCCATCTTAAAATAGTGTTGATCTATTCTTAGATTCTTCCTTATCTATTTCTATTCTCAAACAAAATCATTATTGTCAACTGAAAAAATCCATTGTGATAGTATAAATTAACATTAAGAAGTGTGTTTCTTCTTCTAGTAACGACACAAACAAAGAAATGTAATCATCATGAAAGTTATACATAGGAAATAATTAAAAATATATTTACAATTAAATACTAAAAATATATGAGTTCTCTAGTCTAAGTGGTTAAAAGAACGGTTATTCTTTTTAGAGGTCACAGGTTCAAACATCAGTGATATCAGTAAAGTGATTGAACGATCAATATCAAACAAAGAAAATTATATTCTACAACAGATATTACTATAGTCATCGATTGGTTCCACCATTTAAAAATAATACTATTTTTTAAATGATTCGAATTTAAATAATAAATTTTTTTATCTTAAACCTATTATACGCTACACACTAACATTTAACGTCACTCTTCAGTATTCACAACTGTGACTCCTACCCTTGGGCCATACCTCGTCTGATCTCTGAACAAATTTATTTTTTTAAAAAAGGAAAAAAAAATCCCATCTAAATTTGCACAGCTTTTTGCATGTGCCACGAGCATATGCGTAAATACGACGCAAAGGTTTATACTTTTATCTCAACTAACAAAGAGAGAGATCATTTTAAAGTCAAATTAAAATTAAAATATTGAATATAATTTTATTGTGTCAGAAAATAAACCTGTTTCAATCAAGGGTTTGTACGAAGGGAAGGAGAAAATAAAAAACATGGTCCAAAAATTTCATGCACAAGGGAAAGGGGGTCAAGATCACTAGTATGTTAAATAATTTATTGGATAAATTATTCTACTAGTCACTAGATTATTGGTTGTATTTTGTTCTGGCTATTAACTTAAATTGACAACCACCACTAAACCGTTTTAAGTATAAATTTTTCATTTATCATTCAATTATTTTAAGCATATAAGATATCACTGCAAATATCTTATAGAGTAAAATAGGTCCGGTAAAATTATTATTAAAATCTTCACCTTTATTCATCGACTCAAAGTTACCACTTTTTTCGCATTTTTTCAATATAAGCAACCGTACTTAAAAACAAATTTTAAAAGATAAAATATTTCTAAGAAAGTTACCCATTCGAGGTTTGAAACCTCAAAACAGATACATATAAATGAAACATAATTAAATAAAATAAAACAAATAAGCAAAATAAACGAAACAAATATATATATCCCTTAAATAACGTTAAAAGTTTAAATCTTGATATTATAAATAAAAAATTAAATTAAAAAGTTACTTATTTAATCTATAATATATATATATTATTTTTCAACTTGATTAAAACATATTTAATCTATAATATAATATAAATAATAAAAACCTCAAAGTGATGGGCAATGAGCCATATCTAGTTATGGGCACATGTGATATGAAACAATAAACCCACCACATTTTAAACTTTTAATTTTTTTTTTTCACTTTCTATTTTTAAAACTCATCTTATTAATTTGAATCGATCCGTATTATAATTTAATTTTAATGAGCGAAACTTTAATAAAAATTTTATACATACATAATACTTCGAATTAGAAATTTATTTAAATAAAATCAAGCTATTTACCGCTTAAACCAACCCGATAATTCAAACTTCAAATTTCTAATTACAATATCTTATAAATTGCAATGTCACATTCAATCAATAGTTCTATAGTTTGCAGCTATGTGGGGACACATACAATTGCCCCATCACCCACAAATACATATATATATTAAGTAAAAACAAACCAGTTAAATTATTTAAAAAGAAACCCTCATTTACTTGAACTTAACTCCACTAATCACTTTGCTAATTATTACTAGTTTTGTTGAATTTCAGACAGCCTTTCCCAACATAAAGTAGGCTTTAAATTGAGGAAGGAAATGGCAAAAAGCTAGGTTTGATGTAATGTCATTAATCTGGAATATATTATAGTATTGATGTAATGTCAGATTATTACACCTAACATTTTCTTAGAACCAACTTAACCTTGTAATGAGTTTATTAATGTATTATTCTCTCTTTGAAGATTATAATTAAAGCTAACACAAAACCTCTAAACACACTACAAGTAAGAATTATTATAAAAAAATATTAATCCATTACATCTCACCATTTTTTTTCTTTTCCCAACTAGAATAATAATGATGGAACATCATCAAATTATGGTACTTACATTTATTGTGTCCTTACTTAGACATGAAACCTCAATTCTTAGGAATGACATTAGGTTAGAACTAAATTAGATCGAACTGAACCTCGAACAATCTTGATATATCATGATAATCGGATTGAATATCATATTCGGATATATTTAACTATTATAATACTAGATGAGGATATAGACAGACCTAGAAATTTATGTATGGGGTGCAAGCTATTAAGAAATTATATTAGAAATGTAAGAGTGCATAATTATAAGAGTTTATGGGGTGCAGAATTAGATTATCAACAAAAATTTAAAAATTTAAAAATATAAAAAAAAAACTAAAAAATTTTAGTAGGTGCAACAACACCCGAATACCCCTAACTCCATCCCTGGATGAGGGGAGAAATTGAGATTGAAGCTAAAACCCTAACCTTGGAGAAGGACAAAGACCTAATAAAAACAGTGACTTTGAGGCATCTCTGTTAGAAAAAGAACACAGGAAACAGTTGTGGCATTAAATTAGATTAAATGACAAGTTAGTGCTGGGAACAGAAACTCAATTAAAACAAGAGAATCTCCCTGGTCTCAAGGGAAAAAACAAATCATGTTTATTGAGACATCACTTCATCAATTCTCCTAATCAAACCAACAAAAAAAAATTAAACACTTGCTTTAGATAAGTCACTCCTAAACATTTATGCCAACATCTCCCATTCCAAACCCAAATTTAATTTAATTAATTTATTTTTTATATGATTCGAGTTCAAATAATAATGTATACATGTATCTTCTCATACCTTAACTATTAATTCTTAAAATATTATATATAGAGAGAGAATATAGCCCATCAAAGCTAATGGAGCATTCCTTTTTTGTACTTGAAGAATAATAAATTAAAACTTTTAGATAATATTTTATACAAATATTAGTCTTATCAGTTTATCTTAATCATTATACTACTCTAAATATGCATGCACAGACAAACATAAAGAGTTGATTATTCTGCAAAACTGGTAATAAACAAACATTGAAGATCTGATTTTGTACATAAATCAGAACCTAAGATGCTATTATAAAATTAATGGGAATGGGGGGTTACAACACTTTCTGCTTCTTTTTTTCAGACAGAAAAAAATGGTTATGGAAGCTATTCTCTTGGTTTCTCCCACTCTTTAAGTTTGATTAAGGAAATATCATAGATTCAATGGATTTTGTAAGATGTTTTTCATTGTTCGGAAACACAGAAACATGGGAGTTGTGATCCCAGAAAGGAAAGAAGTGGATTTGGAAGAAGAAAGGAAATAGATTCCGTTTTGGATTCATACCAGCTCTGCAGGTTATATCAGTAGGAAAGCGATGATGGTTTAATTAAACTAATTAAGAAACAAAATTTAAACTAATTAACAAGTTCCATACTCTAATCTAACAGCTTATTATCTCCACCAAGAGGAAAAAGAGAAAGGAAATGAAAAGAAAGATGAAGCTGATCATCATCACCATCAACCACACCAAGAGGAAGAAGAAAAGCAGCCATTAGTTCTGACAACATGTGCAACACTATCAGTTTCCAAGTGATGGTTCAGATTCTAACCATTTATGTTGTCACTGTTGTTGTTGTTGTTGTTGTTATGCTGTTGTTCTTCATGGTTGAGTTCAACACCTCCAATTTCATCTCTTGATTCTCCATTGGCTTGGTCTTTCTTCCCAAAAGTGTTCTTATTGTTATGCATCCAGACTTTTAAAACCCCTCTATCAACCCCAACTTCATGGCAGAATTCTTGAATGTCTTCTTCATCGCTCTTCTGGATTCTCCACCCAATTTTCTCAGCAAACTCCAGCATCTTATCTTTCTGGTACTGACTGAACTTGGTTCTGAACCTTTTCTTAGAGTTCGACCCAAGATTTGCAGTGGTCGGTGTAAGGCCACCGGGTAAGTGAGGGCTTGTTAGACCTCCTGAAAGAGCTAAAAGCATGTGGGGAGCTGAAGGGTAGTAAGATGATGAGATCGGTGGTGGGGAAGCTGAGTTAGGACTACGATTCGGTTGGGTCGATCTTGCTGGCGGTGGCGGATGATGGCGGTGGTGGGGCTGGTATTCTATCGTAGCGGTGGCTGTTGTGGGTGGTGGGTCATCAGGTTCACGGCGGTGGAAGTTGCGGTGACAGCCACAAGCAGCGCATTTGAGGGAAGTAGGGTCAGTTGGGGTTGCTGTTGGGGACGGCATGAATTCGCCGCAACCATCTAAAGCATGGCCTCCCAAGGAGGCTGCATGGTTCTTCAGACACTCTTTGTATGTTACGACGATGGGTGGCGCTTGCTGGTGGTGAAGGTGAGACTTTTGCCGCTTGAGAACACCGTTGGTGAAAGATATGGGTTTTCCGGGTTGGATCCGAGTTGGTGTTTCACTCACAGGCTCAGCCTCTAGCTCAACCTCCGGCGACTTTGGTGTTGTGCTTGCCAGGGCTATATCCATGTCTCTAACATCTATAGTTAACACCCAAAACCAGGGGGAAAGGCTAAAAATTAAAGAAAAACATACAATAAAGAGCTCAAAAACTGGGTTTTGATCAGATTTGATGACATGTAAGAAATTAAGAAGCTTGGAAATAAAAAGTAAAAAATGTTTCTTTTTTTATTATGAATTGACTGAGGTTTTTGTTGGTTTGGAGCTGAAACAAAAGAAAAAGGTTGAAGATGAAGCGAGTGTTGCTGATTGTTGATTATTGACAAATCTGTGTTTTTGTGGTTGTCCTTCTTAACCATCCTTTTTAACCATGGTTAAGTATTTGAAACCCCACTTGGGGTATATATCATATGTATACGTAGTTGTAGTAAGTATTTATGTACGAATTATCTTACTTTAATAATTAAAAAAATAAATATTATTTTTAAAGTTCATAAATTTGAGTTTTAATAATATTTGTTTATACGTGAATCCTTTTAACAATGAAGATATATCATATTTTAAGATAAACTTTAAAATTAAAATTTAATTTATATAATGTAAAATAATATAATTATTTATTATTAGATCCATAATAAACAGTAACTTTGGGTATAAGGAACCCCACCCAAAAAATTAGCATATAAGAGGTTTTGGATAATTTTCGAGAGGATACGATAAAATTTACGACACAACAGAAAAAATGTTATTTTTTTCGGGGTTCTCAATTTTTTCAAGTATATAATTATTTTTCAGTCAATAAATTAATTTTTTAGATAAAAATATTAAAAGACAAAAAATATTAAGAGAATATAACATTTTTCCTATTATACGATAGATTTTTATCGTATTCTCCCAAACTTTTATATATCAAATTTTTGGCATAATAAATAATGAGAGTAAAATATAAAACATAGCACAAGTCAAGTAATGACCCTAATAAAATTTGTAAAAACTTTTATACATATAATCATAAAGTTTTTAAATACGAATCTTGTTGACTGCTCCCACCAAACCGTGTTGCGAGTGAGTTGACACAGAGCGGAGTTGTTGAGCCTGAGTCAAGGGCATTGGGAGGGGAGAGGCCTGCAACTTCCGAGGTATCAGACATTGACCCCAGACTCACAGGTGGACCAATGGACCACCGCTACCAGTTTTTCTTAATATTCCTTACCTTAGGATTTGTATGGAACAAGACTTCATTTCAATGGGTAAGTGACTCAGTAAATAGTGGGCGAGTTAAGATCCATGCAAAGGCAACGCTTGCTGGTGCATTCCATGGAACAAAGTTTTAGGGTACAAAGAACGAGAACAAGGCAAGTTAAGGTGCGTTTGGGCATGTAAAATCAATAACCGGAGTCGGGTAACGTGGGAATAAGGGTGGGAATTGATGGTGGCCGGGAGGGAGGGAGGGTAATTTCATCTAAATTTATCGGTTTTGATCCGATCTAATTTGACAGAGATGAAGTTTTATTAAAAAAAAAATCAAGTTCGAGTAGGAACGGTCGATTGTTAAAAAAAATCGGATTAGATTGAATTAAGTTTAGAATATTTTTTTTTTGACATGGTCCGATTTATTTATATATTTTTATTAATTTTTTTGAATTGAATCAGATTTAGATAATTTTTTATTAATATATCGGGATCAAATCGAGTTATAGATTTTAATATTTTGATTTGAAGTGAGGCGGATCGGATATTTTAGTTTTGACCATCCTTATGAGGAGGGATTATAAAAATCGGTGACGATCAAGGATAGACTTAAAAATTTCACATAAGAGATGTAAACTATCAAAAAAATATATTAAAAATATAACGGATATATAATTATATTATCAATAAAAAATATTAAAAATATATAAAATACAAAAAAATTAAAATTTTTAAAAAATATAATTGTACGCCCAACACTCTTAGATTCGTCCCATAATAATGGAACAAATGAAAGGTTGATGATAAATTATTAAAGAAAAAAAATTCATTTGTATAATGAATCTTAAAAATCCTTTTTTTAAGTGTGTTAAATGATTATTTTGATATAATTAATAAAATTTGGCACTTTGGGTTAAATGTGTCTAGAAGACTCTCTTTAGTGCCCTAAACCGGAAGGCATCTGTGTCGTGTGGGCGGAAATTTGAGGAGATTTGGAACGGTGTTTGTCTGAAATCAACGCCCCCGTCTTGTGTTGAAAAACAGAAGACGACACCCTGAGATCACTCACCACGACCTCACCCAACACGTTTAGAAACCGTCCCTTAAGGGAAGGGTCAAAAGGCATTAGTTCATGACTAAAATACCCTTACCTGCAGGGATATGCATGAAAAATCCCTCACGAAAATAATTAATAAAAAGGGACATCCTTCACTGGATGACACGTGGTAATCTATCTGACACGTGGTGACACCTGTCCTTCAACAATTATGTATTTTCAGGTGCCACGTGGAACAGTTAAATAAACAAGTCCCCTTTCTGTCTGATTAAAATTCAAGTCAAAATTGATTAAAAAGATTTGAAGTCAAATGTTATTATTGGTACTGTCGGACTTAAATTAACGAACGAATTGAGAAATTATATCTCAATTTATATTATGTTATTCATGATTTAAATAGTTAAATATATTATTAAATTATATTTTCTTAAATAAATAAAAATTAATATTTATTATGAGTTAAATTTAAAAATAATTTTTCTAAAGTAAAAATTTATTTATTTAATTAAATATTTTTAATTAATTGATCTTATAAATATTATGATAAAATAATTTATGGTATAATTTCTTCAACGGAATAAAGAATTGAGAAAATTATTTCATGAATCTATTAAAAGTCTCGATGTATTTAATTAGCATGGTTACATTATCCCTTTAAAATGATCCTAACTTAGATTTACTTATTTATTATTTTTTACATTATAATAATTTAAATTATAATTTTTAAATTGTTAAAGTTTGGTGTAAAATCTTTTTTAAATTTTTTAAAAAATATTAATTGAATTTCATCATTTTTTATTATTTTTTCCGGTAAAGGCATATGTTCCAACAGTGAAGATCACCTTCCCTTCCAAACCTACAGACAAGACCTAGATTAAGGTACATTGTTATGGACACAAGTCACATGATCAATTATTTGATTATTCTGACGAATCAAATACCTTTTTTTTTCATGCCCGGTCTAATGCTAAGATTACTTTGCCTTGAAGATGAAGGATCACGGAGTGGTTTCAAAATTAAAAAAAAATCGATTAAATTCAATGAATTTATAATAAAATGGAATGAACTTTTAAACTTCATCAGATTAACGTTGATATTGCTTATAAAAAGTGTAATTAAAAAAGTGATTTTAAAAATATGGTAAAAAAAATAATATTAGAAATACGACAGAGAAAGTAATTTTAAAAAGTTAAGTAGTGTTTGTAATGATGTTAAAAGTAATTTTGATAAGATAAAATATCTATTTTAGACATGATTTTGTAAGATATAAGTGAATTTAAATTATAGTAAAAATTTTAAATTTTTATAAAATTTAATTTAAAAATATAAATTATATTTTAGATTATATAAGAACATAATAATTACGAATCAATAATAAATTAAAAATGAAATATTTTCATTCTCAATATAAATATTAAAATAAATTATAAATAAAAAATTATTTTTAAATTATGTTAGAATAATTCTTACCTAACGGAAGAGAACAAATTCTTAACGGGCAACTTTTAATCACATACTTTAAAAAGTTAATAATAATAATAATAATAATTTTTTATTTAAATCCGACATAAAATATAAACTTCAAAATTTACTAAGCTTATATGTTGTCTTTTATGTTTCTAAAAAGAATTACGCTATTTTTAATATTATATCGAAAAATTTTATATTTTCTTTTTAAATTTTAATAATAGACAACATACTGTTAATTACGCTACTTTTAAATGTTTTTTTATTTTATTAAATTTAAATAATTTATACATTTTTAAAAATATTTTTTATTATATTTAAAAAAATAATGCCAAATTGACTATTAATTGCGAGCCGTAATGCGTAGACTCCCACGGTAAAAATCAAAATCATGTTGTGGGAGGAGTGATAGTACATGTTGAAGAGTCGGTGGTAATTTAAAGGGTAAACAACGTAAATAGTCCCTCATTTATAGTACATTTTTTATAAAGTCTCATGACTTTTTAAATTTATAAAATGGTTCATCAACTTAAAAATTTAACAAAATAGTTCCTTATTCTTTAAAACTTTACTAAATTACGAATAACTTAAAAATTTTAAAAAATCAACATAATAATATATTTAATAAATTATATTTATACATTCAATTAATTTGTACATCGAATTATTCAACCGAAAAAGTGACAAAAGGATCGATTTTTAAATGAATTGACTAAAACTACGACTTGTTTGGACCAGTGACAAGCTACTGTCAACTCAAAGCTAATGTCGGAATGAAAGCTATGTCATTTCTTTTCGAATTTAAAACATTCTTAATCATTGCATTAAGCTTTTTTAAAAGCTGATTAAATTACTGATGGGAAGTAATTGGCATGTTCTACAGGTTCATCATGACCTTTTATTAAAAAAAACAAATTAATATTTTCATTTTTTATTTTAATTTCATGGAAATTGGAGTTTTTACCAACATATTTGAAAATTTTAAATTTATAATCACATTTTTTTTAATAAAAATAACATTTATTATGGGATGATTTTTTTAATTTAATTTATTTTATTTATAATATTATAAAAATAAATAAGGTGGAAATTAAAAAAAACTATCTACTTGATTATTAAAATTAAATACTAAGATAAATAATTTATTGTACATACTACTCATATTAAGATTTGGATACTACTTTTGAAGTTTAAATTGGATTCATCTATCTGTGACTGTGAGGATTATTAATTAACTATTAAAATATGATATTATTATCGTCAACGACGGTTGACGCGATAACCAATCACCGGTGAGTGATAGTTAGAATCTAATTTGTTTTAAATACACTATACCAAAATGATATATAACTGTATATTTAGAGGCATTTTTAGATCAAATGTCATTATATATATCACATACAGCAGTGTTTTGTCGCGACCTCTTAAAAAACGCGATTTTAGGTGAAAATGATTTGGCTATTAATTTTGAAAAGTGTGAGCTTTATCAATTTTAATCTTGAAAAATCCAAATTTTAAAAAAAATATATATAATTTTGAAAAAGTTGACTTGGAGTCTCCACCGGTCACTTAGGTAGGCCAGACACCATAAAAATAAACCAGAGATTCATTAAAAAAATATTGGTTCGGGAGTCGGTTACGTGTAAGGACAACCCTTACAAACGCCCAAAAAATTGGTACCTTGAAAAAATTACGTGGCATTGATACTTTTAAGATAGATATTAATTTAATTTTTCATTGTTAATTGAACATTATTTGAATTTGGATATCCTTTTGATTTAGAAGTTACACCACCTTTAAACTTGAGTTGAACGAGACGTCCTCTAGATAAGAAATCTCACCCAAATTTAAAGGAATGTAACTTCCGCCTCAAAAGTCTAAAGTAAAATGCATAATTATTTTATCTTGTTCATTTTAAGTTCTAATCCTAAAAAGGCTCTATTGCTTAAGTGTTTAAAACCTAAGTTACTAGTGTTACTAGTTATTTACCTATCCATTTTATTTAATTCTAAACCTAATTTTTTTTGTCAAAATTCTAGGATTTAATAACACATGAATTCTATGCCAAGGTACACTCTCTAGGTCAGCATCATGGTACGTCAAAACACCAACATCTTTAGTATATCCGAGACATAAGATTCACATGCTATGTTACTAAATTTTCTCCCTAATTAAATTAATTAATTTAAGTGACTAGTCCTAAAAGGCTCTAAATTAATTAACTTAAATTTATTAAATGACCTTCCTAAAATATGCTATGTAAGACAACATAAAATAAAGCATAAACAAAATAAAGGAACTCATCAATTTTATTAGAATCATGGGTGTACAACATTACATCAAAAATTTCACCATGAAGAGTACAAAAGGGACTTGTATTGAAAGAGATCAAAAAGGGACTCGGAAGCAAACCTCGAACAAAGGATAAGATTTAATTAAGTGTGAAATTAATTTTTAAAGTTTTAGAAATTTTTAATTAAATTAATTAATTAAATTTTCTTAACTTCAAATTTTAATTAAAACCTAATTTAAATCTAACTTGTTGAATTTTAAGTTTAAAGGTTTAATTAGAGTTGGTTTAAACTTAATTAAGTTAATCTTTAAACCTTATCTTAGAAATTTTAAATTAATTAAGAGTCTTAATTAAAGTAACTTCTAATTTTTAAGAATTTAATTTAACTTAATTAAAGTTTAGTTTGGTGAAATTAGGGTTAATTAGACCTAATTAGTTTTAAATCTTATCTTTTAGAAATTAATTAAATTAATTAATTAAAATTATTTCCCAAAATTTTAAGAACTAAAGTAAGCCTAATTTAAGTCTAATTTGGTGAATGTTTTAAGGTTTAAGGCTAAATTAGACCTAATTAAAGAGTTAATTTTAAAACTTTACTTTTTTAGAAATTGATTAAAATTAATTAAAATAATTAATTAAAATAATTTCCAAAATTGTAAGAGTTAAATTACACCTAATTTAAGTCTAATTTTAGTTTTAGGGTAAAATTAATTTTGTATTAGATTTAATTAGATTAAATTAATTTTAAAGCTTATTAAAAATTAAATTAAATTCTAAATAAGAACCTAATAAAATTTTTTAAGTCTTTAAAATTGATTTTAAGTCTAAAATAAATTAATTTGAATCCTAGGGGGTTAATTAAGGGTCTAAGGGGCCTAATTGAATTAATCTAAGGGTTTAGGAGCTAAATAAGGGTTTCAGGGACTAAATTGGGTGAAATTCAATAGTTTAGGGGTCCAATTAAAAACCTAGGGGCTAAAATATAAAACAGTTCAAATTAAGGGGACTAAAGGGGAGATTAGCCCTTTATTATTAAAAAGACGCGGATCCGGCTGCCAAAAACGGCACCGTTTCACCCAGGGTCAAAACCCCCAAGTGTCGAGTTGGCTCGGCCATTTGGACCGAGGCCAACTCGGCCCGACTCACCGCTCTCAAGTTTTCCCTGAAGCAAACACAAAAAAACCCAGACTTAAGCCTAAAAAAGGATCAAAACGAAGAACTCGGATGGTGTTCTTCATTGTTCATGATGAACAATGAAGAACATCAAGAACAAGGTTCCAGAACGCCGCGAGTCCCGTCCTCAGATCTATTCCGCCACCGTCCGATGCCGCTCCGGTGTATTCGCCGACCACCGCAAAATACGTCGGCCGTCACCCAGAAGTCGGCGGCGGCCGTCCCTGACACCATTGAGGTTACCGGAAACCCTCAAAAGCCTCAAAAACCCGAAAAATAACCTAAAAACTAAGGTTTTCTCCAATCTAACACCCGAAAAACCCTCTAAATGCTTAGAACCCTAACCGAAAATCAACCCAAACCCAATCGGCAGAAGCAAAATCTGAAAAAAAAAAAAAACAAAGGCAAATATGAGAAATACCTCTAATGCTTCCAATCTCCCTCAGATCCAAACTTTGATTCCAATTCCGAAATTGCTTCCAACTTCAAAATCCTATCGCCGATTGAACTCCAAATTTTACTCCAGTCGACTGAAAATCCCCTCACAGCTGCCGATCGAATCCCTATATAAAGCGATCCGATTCAGCAATCCAACTTAGAATCAAACACTAACTTAATCCCTTAAAACCCTCAACCAACACTGTAATCACTAATTTTATTCGGGTTTATGCTCGAATTAAATCAATCCACATCCCTTTTTAATACCCAAATCACCTTAACTTACCCTAATTTTATCACTTATTTTATAATTATTATTATCCTTACTATCTCTTAATTAAAACCAAAAATTCAAAAATATATAAATATATGATATAAATAAAAACCTTTTATTAGAGCCCACTTTTATAAGCCCAAACCATAAATAAATTTGACCTATTAAATATCATTTTATAATATAAAAAAAATATAATAAAAATCCCTACTTGGTGCCCAAGGTCTTGTTTTTAATTGGTTATTATTTTTAAAGGGATAGACCTAAAATACCATTCATCATATCATAGATACCCTTATATATTAAAACCTAAATCCTATTTTATTCCCATATAATACCCTTTACCCTAACTATATATATAACATTTACCCTAAAATTAAAGGACCCCTAACCATATTTTTATACACAGCCGCAAAACCATTTTTTTTCCACTCTCTGCTTCTTGCTTGCAAAGAACCTGATCCTGATTCTGGTATTCCTTTTAACGCAGATGCAATCATTGCAAATCCTCCAGCATACGGTTAGATTTCTTTTCTTTTCAAGCTTTAACGTGTCTCAAGTCTACAGCTGTATGGATGTATATGTGTGTTTAAGCATGTGTTCGTCAGTATGTATAATGGAAATATACATGTATTAAGATTTGATGTTTTGTGCTCAAGTTCAATTTATTATGAATATTTGGTTTTGCTCATTCACTTCTCATGTATAGATTCATAGTTTGAAGTGGTGAAAGTTGTCAAAAGTTATTCGCTTGTTTTGTTGGTCTATTTATTTTAATCTTTATTATCATGTGTTATATGCTATTTTGTCTTTATATTTGTTGTCTTTATAATTATGTCTTTTATTTTGCTTACATCACACCTTGCTAATTAATGAGCCTAATTAAATACGTCTTTACTCGGTCGTAACGGGCCCGTGTTCCAACGTAGTGGTCGCGGTGTATGCGTTGCCTTCGAATAAAGACACGATAAAAATAAAATTGATTCGAATCTTTAAACAAAAATTAATTTAAATGCCACTTTAATCTAAAAAACCTAAAATTAATTAAGCGGTAATTTAATAAAGGTGCCAATTTTGGGCGGTTTTAAACCCTAAACCCGTTTTTAACCGTAACCGACTCTCGAACCCAAATCATTTCAAATCTCTGGTTTTTACGGTGTCCGGTCTACCAAAAGTGACCGGTGGCGACTCCACCCTTTTTAAAAATCCCTAATTTTAAAATTTCCCTTTTCAATCTAAAATTCCCTTTTTTTAATCTCAAATCCCTAATTTCAACTTTTCAATTCCTATTTTTTTAAAGAATCTTAGATTTCAAATTTCTTTCAACATTTCAAAATTTTCATTTTTTTTACACAATTTAAAAACCTAATTTTTAAATCTTAAATTTCCCCAAAATTTTATTTTAAACCCAAATCCTTAAATTTCACTTTTCAAACCCTAATTTCAATTCTACTAGTGACCCTTTCTCCCCTTTTTTATACTACACGCCTATTATTATTTTTAAGAATTTTATAAGGGTCGCTACAAACACTCAATCCTACCCAAAAACAAATCCCATGAAAGCCGGACACTACCCACGTTTTTTTGCTTTCGAATTTTCAGTTTTTTTTTTTTATTTTCTTTTTTTTAATATTTTAATATTATATTATTTATATTTATTATTATTATTATTTATTATTATTATAAAAAATATTCGTGTTGACATGTTTTAAAGTAATCGCCGCAAAGAGTATCTATTTGTGGTGTTTTACCAACAAAACGACGTAATAAATATAAGTATTAATGGTGTTTTTATAAAAAAAATGTCGCAATAAGATAAAAACAAATTAAGGTAAAAAAATAAAAATAAAATAATATTTTTTATTTGTATAAGAATTTAAAATGACGTGGCTTTAATGATATTATAGAGATCTAAAATGACGTTATTTTGGTGTATCATCAAACATTTAACATATTATCAAATTATTTGTGATTTAACATCAAATGATTTAAATAAAAATAATTTAAAATAGAATGATTAAATTAAAATTTTTAAAAATTAAATGATCAAAATTAAAATAATCAATTGAATTAACTTCTTTTTTAGTTTCACTGGATCCGATAAAACATAAATAAATAAGTGAGTAGGTCACTCGATCGGGATAAATGCAATTATAAACCTTAAAAGAAATCAGTTTCTTTGGTGATAAAAAATAATGGGTAAATTACTCTGTTTTACCAGATAATACTTTTTATTTTTATTTTGATCATCGAAATTCTAACAGTTTTAATTTAATTATTTTAATTTTAAATTACTCTTATTTAAGTTACTTGACCGTTAAATTACAAACGGTGTAATAACATGACAGATGTTTGATGATACACCAAAATAACATCATTTTAGATCTTCATAAAATCATTAAAACCGCATCTTTTTAATCCTTATACAAATAATTTTTTTATTATATCGTCTTTTTATGTCTTAATTTATTTTTCGTTTATGTTTAAAGTAATTTAGATTTCAATTATCACTCGTCGACGATCAACTACCGCTTCGACCGTCGTTGACCGTAATTAATGAGTATCAAAATCTTTCATTAAACTTATTTCATCCTACTAAACGTGAATACATAATTTATTTAACTAGAAAACACTTAATCTCTTAAAATATTAAAAAGTGAGTTATGTCATCACACCGTTTATGATTTCATGATTAAATGACTTAAATAAGAGTAATTTAAAAGTTTAATGATTAAATTGAAAATTTTAAAAGTTGAATGAGTAAAATAAAATTTATAATAAAGTTGAGTGATGAATGATTCAATTTACCCTATAGAATTAAAACTACCCTCTGTTCTCACCTAGCTTTAGCCTACCTCAGACCCTACTTCTAGGTTATTAATTATTATGTTGACCAAAAAGCTTACATTCTCATCTGCCAAAACTCTAATAAATAAAATAAAATTATAATTTTTACAAAATTAAGTACATGATTTTATCAACAAAAATATATTAAACATTTTAGCTGATATTTTTTTTATAATTATATCAATAATTTGGTGTTAATAACCTCTAAAATAAATAATTGAAATCTTTCATGTTCTAATTTCTATTATTTACCATTCAAAAAATATATTGTTTAAGTTAATTTTCTTTAAATAAGTATTTTATTTTCGAAAATATAAGTATATTGAATTAATTTTTTTAAATAAAATTTAAAAAGTTTGTCGAGTAAGTGAGACCCTTAATCTATAAATACGAGACTTGAGAGATAAAATATATTTATTTCTCATAAATTTATGTCCCCTAAATTGAAATGATAAGGGAGATGGTGAGGGCAAAGACCAACATAGCTTTTGTGCCATAATTGGATGTTTTGTCCTTAAAGGTTCGTATGACCCTACAAAGGGGTAACGGGAGATCCAATTGTGTCCATTTGGCCTTTGTGGAGAGCTTTTTTGTGGTAATGAGTGCTGTAATATCATTCAACTCCGAGATTGAGTTGCCCTTCGAGAGAGAAAGAGATCCCCCCAGAAGGGTACATCAAGGGGTTGTTTGCTGGGGTTGTAGTTATGCGATGACGCGGTGAAATGGTGTGGAGCTTGAAGGCTGCTCGGTGGTGGGTTGCATTTCAGAAATTTATTGATTGATGTAGTGGTTAAGGATGTTTATCTTGTCTCATATTATATGAGTTCGAATCTTGGTATAAAAAAAATATAAATCTATTTAATCAAAAAAAAATTAGACGTTTAGTATTGTCTTTTTAATTTAGGGCATAAATCGTTTGCACTTTTCCTATGTCTATATTGTTGTTTAATGTTAGAATTATGGTTAGGATTTAAGAAATTAGAACTAAAGTTTAGAACTTATGGTATAGGATATAAAAATTAATGTTAGGATTTAGAATTTAATTTTTAAATTTTTTTTAAGATAAGACACGACTAAGGGTAGAAAATTTTTATTGATATATATGATACGAACATAATTATATTTTTTACATGTATGATCACGCCTTGTGACTAATGTAGGTCTGATATTATTTTCAATAAGGTATGATCACACCTTGCGATTGATACAAGTCTGATATTATTTTTAAAAATTAAGATTTTATTTCTTATTTTATGTAATGTTTGTTCGTGTTTGATGTTTATAAATTAATATAAATATTTTTCCCATTTTAGGTTTAGAATTAATTTAACGGAAACTTGTACTAATTCTTATCGGTTTAAAAACTTAATCTCTAGTTTAAAAAATTTTACGTTGCAATTTTATCTATAAAATATATATTATCAACTATTTAATGAATATAAGAACATAGAGTAATCGTTGAGTATTTGATGCGTTTTTTTCCAACCATCTGATGATCATATTGGCCACCACTGCGCGATGAGAGGAGTAATCGTTCTTATCTTCGAATTTTTTTTTCTTTTATTTAAATTTTTTTAAATTTTGTTTTTATGAATTTGTCCTATAGTTTAAATATTTATGTTTTACCCCCTCAACCTCAAATTCTGTCTCTGTCCCTAGTCATCGGCATAAATTAATTAACCATGAAAGAGTAAACTGAAAACATAACCTACATTTGGTGAGTTATTTGCAAAGTTTTTATTTCCCGTGACCAAAGTAAAAGAAATTATATTTGAGTGACCCATCATCTCCTTTATCCTACTTGTAAAGCTTTATTCCCCTTCGTACATTTGAAGCATCAATACCATTACCAGTCCCTAGGACTAGGGATAGGGATAGGGATAGGGATACTCCTGTGTTGCTTGTAAGATTGAAAGATGTTGGGACCGCCGACACACCCCATGGCGTAACGGAACAAAATTACGACGGTCTTTTCAGTGATCTATGCATGTTTCCTTCCGAAATCGGGAGGAAGAGAAGAGATGACTTACATTAGGTTCCTTGATAAGCAACAAAAACAACAACTGGATTTACTACATTCACGATCGTTCGACAATTCGAATCTTTAGCCTCCACGAATATCGTCTCGGCCTCTACTCAGTTCACCCTGTTGAGAGAGCAAAATCTCGAAAAACAGTTTTTCGTGATTCTAGGGTTTGAGAATTCGAAATTCTGTGTTATGGCTCTAGACCAATTGATCCTTTATATAGGTGTAACCTTAGGTATAAGAGTTTGATTCTGAATTGGTTTATAGGAAATAATTACTTTAATTATTTCCTTAAGTTTTAGAATCTATATTTAATTCGAATTTAAAAGGGATATAATTACTTTAATTATATCCTTTATTTAAAATTCGAGATTAAATATAATCTACTTATACTTATATATATTTTTGCTCCGTTTCAACCATTAAGTGTGACCCTGTAGGCTCATTGTAACACTAATAATAATATTAGAGCAATTCTAATATTAAAAACAATGAGTGACATCTAGCAATATTATCATTGTCATCTAAGTTACAAGAGATCATGATTCGATGTATCATGTTCATGACCAACTCTTTTAATGTATTATATCCTTTTGTCCTTTTATATCTTTAATAGACACAAGTCTTGAAATAGTCACACTTGTATAGCCTATTTTAATGTTTCTTGATATCTAGAGTGGACTACTTTTAATGAATAATTTGTGATATCTCATATCAACGTATTCAAGCATGACCATGCATTTCTAGTCCCACTCAATCAAGCGGCCTTTGATATATTTTCCTATTATGTAGGAAGGACAAATCTTACCTTGATCATTCACATCTCACTACATACATTATAATATGTCCAATGTCAGTTTTTATAGTGTAACTAATTACGAGACACGTTTAACTGCATCAAGACATAAAATAACATATGTTGAGATAGTAATAATCTCAAGTCTAAGGATCATACATATAGTTGTCACTATGAGCAATATCGTGATCGTCACATAATAATCCAAGATATATGCTCATAGTGGGTCAATCCAATATATTATTCTCTACTAATATATTCATGTATTAATTCTGACATCTCTATGTCAATGGCAACTCATTGTCATCAATTAATCACATGTTAGTCTTAAGCGTATTATTATTGTCCATACCCATAATAATACTTGATTAAGGGATCTTTTAATAATAATACATATATTATTATATGAACCTTATTGTTTCTCAGTTTATATTATACATTGAGACATATATCTGAAAACAATAAGGACAGTGCCTTTATTCAATAAAATTGGTAAATAAAAGTATTCATACAATCATCATATGATCAGTCTTTGGGCATACTCTAACAATCTCATACATATCGCATCACCCAAGTATTTAACTCGATTACGGATCGTACAAATGGCTCTAATAGCACTGTTGGGACCGCCGACATACCCTATGGCGCAGTGGGACAAAATTACGATGGTCTTTCCAATTATCCATGTACGTTTAATCCGAAATCGGGAGGAAGAGAAGCGATGACTTACATTGGGTTCGTTAATAAACAGCAAAAACAATAACTGGATTTGCTACAATCACGATCGTTCAATAATTCGAATCTTTAGCCTCCACGAATATCGTCTCGGCCTCTACTCAATCACCCGGTTGAGAGAGCAAAATCTCAAAAAAAAGTTTTTCGTGATTTTAGGGTTTGGGAATTCGAAATTTTATGTTTGACTGCTAGACCAATTGATCCTTTAATAGGTGTAACCTTAGGTATAAAAATTTTATTCTGAATTGGTTTATTATATTTCAAAATCTATATTTAATTCGAATTTAAAAAGATATAATTATTTTAATTATATCTTTTATTTAAAATTCGGGATTAAATATAAATTATACTTATATATATTTTTACTTCATTTCAACCATTGAGTGTGAACCTATAGGTTTATTGTAATGTTAGTAATAATATTAGAACAATTCTAATATTTGAGTCACCCATCATGTCCTTTATCCTACTTCTAAAGCTCTATTCCCCTTCGTACATTTGAAGCATCAATACCATTACCAGTCCCTATGGATAGGGATAGGGATACTCTTGTGTTGCTTGTAAGATACGAAAGAAACTAACAGCAGTCTTATCCGTAAAATCACAAACATTAACACACAAAATTATTGGGAATTAATGGTTTGGGAATAGGATTTGTTTGCCTAATAAGACGACAACAAAAAAAAAAAAAAAACTTTTTAATTAATGACAGGGGTTCTGAGTACTACGATGTCCTTTCAAACTATTTTTCTTGAAAAATAGGATATTTTTAATACTATAAAAGTATTTATACGATTATATTTATTTATAAATATTTATTTTTGATAACATTAGTCAAGCAAACTTGTTATCTTAATTTTTTTATATAATTTTTATGAATCAGTTATAATGTTACAGTAATATCTGTTTTAAATTATATTCTTAATCATTAGACATTAATCGTTTAAATACTGTGTTGACATTACTGGTACTCAAACCTATGATCTCATGAATAATAATTGTTCACTTAACCACTGAGGCTAAATAACTCGTGCAAATAAAAACTTGATGAATTCTATTAAAAGTTCATTAAAAAAATTTATTATACAAGGTCTAATAAATTCCCGACGAATTCATTTCAAAAATAATATACAGAAACAGATTGAAAAATAAAGTAAGAATATTGTTTTGATAAAAATTCCTAAATTTCCATCCTTGAATTAATCTTTAAAATTGTTTTTAATTAGCATTCATCTAAACTCTCAGTTGATTGATTGTATGTTTTGATGTTCCATTCTGTGCTTCAGACAAGACTGAACTCCCCTGTTTCAACCCCTAATTTTGGAGAGGGTCTTTTCAAGTAGACTTCAGTACATGTCTAGGAATTCTAGTCTACTCAACTTATATCCAATTTAAGATGGGATATTTGATTCAAGTAGGCCAAACAAATTTAAATCAATATAATAATTAAATAAATTTACATAAATATATAGAAAATTGGATTTGAGTATTTTATTTATAATATAGATTATTAATTTAAGAAAAATTAAAATAATATATACTATAATAAAATTATATATATATAAAAAAATTTCGTTGAGTTCTTCTTTTATAATAAATTGAATTGGGATGAGTTAAGATTTAGAGTTAAGTGTAAAACATAAATATTTAAAAATAAAAAATAAATTTATAAAATAAATTAATATTTATAAATTTTAAATAAAAAGATAAAATAAAATTTTATTTGCGTAAAATTAATTATCTTTTTCTAGTCTCATATGATTTCGTCATTGTTCTCATGAGTATTTTAGTTATAGAAATAAAAAAACATAAAATTATATTATAATATTATGAATAAAATAAATCGAATTGAATGGATAAATCTTATAATAAATATTTGATTTTTTATTTAATTTATTAATTAATAAATCAAATATTAATAATCATAAAAAATTTAGATAATAAAGACTTAACATGCCAATTTCTCTTAAACCCCCTCCAATTCTAATTATAGAAATTATAAAACCAATACTACGGGTGTAAACGAGCCTGAAATATCTGAGCTCGGCTCGACTCGTTAAGAACTTGAGTCGAGTTCGAGCTTTTTTCGAGCCTAATCGAGCCAAGTATTGAACGATCTATGACCGTGTTAGACTCGAGAAACTCTTATCTCTCACGTCTCATTTAAAGTCTAATGGAGAAAAAACTTGATACACAGTATGTATAAACTCAAACTTGTTAATTTTAGGTTTTAATATCTTAATTTAGGGTTTAACACTTATGTTTAAGGTTTAAATTTTAGGGTTTTAAGTTTAGAAATTTAGATTTTAAATTATAAAAAAATAAAAAAATAGTATGTTTATGTTTTCGAGTAACTCGTGAGCTTTTTGAGTCGAGTATCATGTAGCTCGGCTCGGCTCGCTAAGAACTCGAGCCGAGTTCGAGTTCGAGTTCAATCGAGTTGAGTTTTGTCCGAGCTTTGACCGAGTTCAGCTCGAGTAACTCACGATCTGTCTCGTCTCATTTACAACCCTAACAGATACACAACCCAAGACCAATGGCAATAAGATCAAATTCGAGCCCTAAGTCTCAAGTAAAGATCAAATTTTGCCGGTTGCACAATGAATATTTTCTACATTCTTGAATGAACAAAGCTAACATGTCAAGTAATTCAACTACGAAAGGCTAATCATTTTCATGTGTAAGATCAGTGTATCTAGCAATGGATATATATCATTGTAATGAAATTCAGAATCATACCCTGAAAAAAACTGATAACAGGAACCATTGAACTCGATACAGCTCTCACCAGCCATCTTCTTCAACCCTCCATCTCTCATAAACCTACGGACATTGGCAGCCCGATCCCACATTCCGGATTCTGCATACATGTTAGCAACCATTACCAGATTCCCAGTTCTCCTTGGCTCCAACTCGAGCAACTTTTTCTTCACCTTTTCACCAACATCATCACTGCCATTAACACTATGAACACTGCATGCACTTAACAATGTCCTCCATAAGACTGGGTCTGGTTCGATAGGCATGTTGTTTATGAAAGTAAATGCGTCTTTCAAACGGCCAGCACGACCTAAGATATCAACCATGGCACCGTAATGATTCATCATAGGCTTGATCCCGTGAAAATCCTCCATTTCGTGAAAATATTGGAACCCATCTTCAACCAATCCAGCATGGCTACAAGCACAAAGAACTCCAAGGAATGTAACATAATTTGGTCTTATACAAGAACTTCTCTTCATCTCTTTGAAAAGTTCAAGAGCTTCCTTAGCAAAACCATGTTGTGCAAATCCCAGAATCATTGCACTCCAAGTCCACACATTTTTCTCCTTCATTCTCTTGAAAACTTGGCTAGCATATCGAACATCTCCGCTCTTCGCATACATATCAACAAGTGCAGTACCTAATTGAATATTCAAAACTAAATCTCTCTGAATAATTTCCAAATGAAACAACCTCCCTAAGCTTAGGAACCCTAACTCTGCACATGCTGAAAGCATGATCACCATTGTTGTTTCATCCATATCAAAACCACAATCTCTCATCTTAACAAAATACCCAAGCGCATCCTCAACGCAGAAATTCTCAACACAAGCAGTAATCACAGTGTTCCACGAAACCACAGTTCTTTCCCACATTTCATCGAACACTTTCTTTGCATCCATTATCTTCTTACAACACCCATAAAAATGCACCAAATTGTTATTAACATAAACATCACCATCCAAACCATGCTTTACAATCTCCCCATGAGCCTGTCTCCTTTCCTCTAGTCCTTCAGCCCCCGAGCACGCCTTCAAAACAAATGGGTACGTAAGCTTATTGCGTTTAAGTCCTCGTTTTCGCATTTCTTTAAGTACCCAGATTGCATTTTGGGGGGAATCGCTGGAAGCATATCCTCGAATGAGCATATTCCATGTAGACGGAGTTGAATTGAGTGAGTTAATGAGAAGGGAATGCGCGTAACTGAGGCTTTTGAAAGTAGATAGAGAGGAGAACCTAACGAGCTCAGTGAGAAGAAAAGAATCATGGTGGAGATTAGAGATGAGTATTTGGGCGTGGATTTGAGAAAGATGTTTGATCGACGAGCAAAGCGTTAAGAAAACCAGATACTTATGCTTTTTGGAAACGAAGTTCGGGTTACAGATTTTGGACGGCACTGCCATGATTGATCTGGAAATGAAATAGTATATCAAGTTTATATATAGAACCATGCGTAAACTGGGCCAACTTCATGGTACATCACAAGAATCTTGTCCCTGCTTCTACGGGCAAGATTGTCGGCTTCTTCCATGAGGTTCTGCAAATCATCACCACTGAATCCTGGTGTTCTCATGGGGATCACATCGAGTATCGAGTCTCTTGTTGTTGCTTTAGTATTTCTTCCCGATAACTCAGTATTAGCATTTAGCAGTAAAATAAACGGAAATTATCATATAATTAATTATATATTTTTATTACAAAAAATTTAAAATGATTATTAAAATTATTATATGTTGTAAAATAGTCATGAAATTTTATTAAATTATTATAAAATGATCACTTAGCTTTAAGCTCGTAAATTTAATAATTATTCTTTAAATTTTGAAAGTTTTAATACTAAAAAGTCTATTTAGTATAGCTTAATGACTATGTTTCTCCTTACAGGAAGCAAATGGATCAAACTATATCCGTGGGGCTTTCATACTTCATTTCAGTGATAAAGTAGCAAAAATCTATACTATGATTCTTTATGGATTGAAACCCAACGATTCCACGTACACCCCCTCAAACATCCAAACACAAAAGAAGGAACAAAATCAATGGCACACTCGTATATGACCCTCCCCCATCAGATACTTGTAAAGGATTCATATGTTCGTATATTTATGGTTTTACCTCGAGCGGAAGCATCTATGTATACGAAACTCTTCGTTCCCGATCAAAATGCATAGACCAGCAACTTGATAACAGCCCTGCAAAACCCTTAGAAAGGCAACCCTCGACTGCACAAGGAGACTTGCAACAACCCATTGGATTACTGTGTTTAACGAGTTCCATGCAGTCATCAGATGAATTCGGGGGAAGATTATCTAACCTGTCAACAAATCGGAACGAATTCAGCCTATTTCTCTTGGAATTTGATGTGCAATTTGGGTTTGCAGAGTTTGACAACAGTTCTGAGGACTCCAATTTATCATCATTATATTCACACAGCTTCCTCTTCAACCCGGGAACTGGTCTTAATCCTGTCATTTTATATCAACACATTAATTATCTTGTAGTCCACAAAATTAGCCAACTTATCCAAAGATGAATATTCCGGAATACCAGGCAAAGTGTCATCAATTGCGCATGACTGGCACTCCAAATCCCCACAGCAACAGAAATCATTTCTATCTTTATTCGTCCCCGAAATTCTGCAAGGGGAAGAGAGCAGGGAAGAGATGGGAGTCTAAGACATCTAGGCATACTGTGCAAAAAAGGAACAATATTTGGCTTAAAGCATTCAGGAAGATAGTGAGCATGAATGAAATAACACAAGGTATGGTTACCAGTCGATACAAAAACAAATATGATGAAGTGATCATACACGTGTTATTATGTAGAACAATTAACAATATACGAAAAGAAAGATTATAGAAAGAGTTTTAAATTGCCACCTAAAATAAACCGAGTAATAGTGAAACAGCAATTAAAACTTAATAATATCATACAAAGTGCCAAGTATACAAAAGCAAACCTGTACATATGCTCAACAAAGTCGTCAATTAGAACAGGCCAAGCACCTACAAAATAGCCAAACAACTAAAGATTCACGGAGCAGAAATACATGCATGAGACAGAGCCCATACGACAGATTTGGAGAAACTTAATACCTTCAGGATCATACCCTTCTAGGTTTTCATGTACACACCGACTGAAAGCTAAAACTTGCTGCCAGGTATCCTCAGAAATATTGTGCCGCTGATTTTTCTGAAAGAAAATGAAAAACAGTAGTTTGCCTTAATTGAGAGATTACAGTAGTTCGTTAGCTGGCATACTTTCAACTTGAACTAACAGTGCAGAAATTTGCCAGCCCAAGTAATGACTATAATCATATACACATACTACATGCAAAGGATTTTCAAAGGCTAGATTAAGGCAATTAAACTAAAAAATTATAGAACACTCTGACAAGCAAACAATTGAATCTGAGTCAGTAGATGGGTGACTCCCTACAAGATATAATTGAAAAGCTAGATAAAACATAAGGAAATACATAATTAACAAATAATATAACAACTTAAATGAAACTTTGATTCCAAAGTAAAGTGGGCCTAGACATCAAAACAATAACCAAAAGTTTCAAGAGATGCCTCTAAGACAAACAAAAAGGGATAGTAGCTTAGTATCAGTCCTACTCATACCTCAACAAAGTCGCACCATTGGTTAAGCAAACGGAACCTGCCACCCAAGACTAATCTCCATGCAGCGACTGCCGTGCTTACAGCTATCAATCATGCCAAAAGAGAAGAAACAAGATATTCAAATCCAAGACCCAAGAATCATTTTTACAAAGATAAATCAATAAAAGCATTTGCATTTAACCAAGTAATATACGATTAACTTACTAATATTCTTTTGACCATTTTCTCGGCATAGGAAGAAAACAAAATCATAGAAGCGTGAGAATTCAGCAAAGTCTACCTACAAAATAAAAACCAGCAACTTAAATTTCAGTATCAATAACACACCGCCAGAGCATATAATTAATAACTGAAAATATACTTCATACTAGAGTCTCAAAGACTTAAATAGTCCTTTTTAGAACTTCAACGAAGAGGAATCTCACCATTAAGTCCAGATGTAACATGAGCTTTAGAAGTTCATCAAAGATTGCATTCCTGTCAAAGGAAACATAATAGCATATTAAAATGAATGCAAGAATCCCTGGTGTGTGAAGGGGTTACGACCGAATACAGAAAACATGATTATGTCCAAGTCCATATGATCTTTTCACTTATACATATGCAAATATGAAGTTGTAGTTGTCTACACATTTACGATGTGTAAAATGATATAGGAGACTGTAACAACTCATGATTGAGCTGGAGTTTTCAAAATTCAACCTTAAGATGGGGTTGAAAGATTTTGATTGTTGAAGCTAAATTAACAATATATTCGATATGACCTCCGATGTATGACACTAAGTTCACATGGCATCCATAAAATATCAAACTGACTCTTTCATGCCAACAATTTCAAATGACTTAAGAGTCACTAACAGATTCTCTAGTCATCCTAATGTCAAATCAGAATTGGTAAACTTCTACATACAGATTGTAGACACCTATATTTACCTTGTCTGCATTCTTGACTCTACCATCTTTAAGAGTTGGTTCAATGCATCCCTCGAGATCTTAGCTCTTTGCGACTCTTCATCTTGTCGGTAGCCTTCTTCACCACAAACACGTTCATATCCTGTTCTAAGTTCTGCAAGATAGTTCAGAAGTTCACTAAATTACAGCAAATTAGAAATGAATAAATAAAATCTTTTACCATCTTAAACAATTGTTTAAACAAGTCAAATTGCTACCAAACTTTTCGCCTATTTTTCCATTAAGCGTGTTTAGGGTACTAAATGATTATAAAGATTTCCATAATTAAACCAAATTCTGAAAAAGGAAGAAAAACAGGGAGAGGATATTTGCAAGTCTCTTACCCCACAACTACTAAACAACAAAACCAAACTCAAAAACCCTTAATCCAATTTCCAATATTTTCACCCAAGAATTAACTTAAGATTAGAAAGGGAAAGAATAAAGAAACGAAATCTCAAGAACAAAAAAAGAACGAAAAACTACCACAGAATCTCCGATAAATCTCGAAGATGTCAAATCGATTTGGAGCCAAGGAGTCCATCGCATCGGATTGTCAGCTGTTTCCGGAGCTCCGGCGAGTTAGCCTTTCTTTCGTATATCCTTGTTTGGGTTTGAAAGAAAACAAAAAACTAGCCCACAAATAAACTAAAACTGAACTTTCTCCTTTCCGGTGTCGTTTTGAAGGTACAGTACCCCTCTCTTCTCTGGTTTTTACTGCAGAAATCAAAACTTGATTATTCGCGATTTGAACTATGAAAGTTAAGCTGGGGGAAAATATTTTTAAAATGACTTAATTATTTTTTTAAATTTTTTTATTAAAGATTAATTTGATCTTTAAGCTTTTTATATTTATATATTAGTTAAATGAGATATTTATATCCTTAATCTTTATATTTAAATACTTAAGAAAATTTATCTTTGTAATGTTTGATTTTAGTTTAATTTCAACGAATTCACGATGATAATAAATAATTAAGATTATTTAATTATTTTTTTAGTTATAATCTTTAATTTTGTTAAAAATATTTTATTTATGGTGCATATCCATGTATTAGAGGAAGGTTTGATGGGTTAGAGTTTAATACCCATTAAATTAGGGTTTCTATTTTATATATTTTAATTTATAAAATAATATATATGATGGTGATTATAATTTAAAACAAAAATAAGTATGTTTAATTTTTTTTTGTGTGTATATTCTTGTTTTGTCTAATATTATTATATGTTTATTTCATGTCATGAATATTTATTATATATATATTTGTTAATTAACATGTTATTTGTTTTGTTTATATAATCCGAGTATATTGGTTAGACATTCGTTCTGCGAGGCTACTAGTCTCAAAGGAGGTACTTTTATTAAAAGGACCTTGTGGACTGGTTTAACAACGTCGCGTATGATGATTAAATCTTTATTTGTTTATATATATATATATATTTACGATATAATTGATCTAATTTTTTTATTTGTCTTTTATAGTATATCAATGATAAATCTTGCAAAAATTGAGTTTGCGGCTCTTGATATTTCCAGAAAGAATTATTTGTCTTGGATCCTAGATGCCGAAATTCATCTAGATGCAAATGGCCTAGGAAATACTATTGTAATCACCCATTTTTAACCGAAAAATTAAAACCTTTTAATTTTCATAATTTAAATAAGGACCTTTAATTTTACATTATTTGTTTTCATGTTTTTATATTATATCATATTCTATGTATATGTGGTTGTTAATATCGTTGTTTATTAACGTTGTTGTCATATATTATTTCTAATATAGTCATCATGCACTATTGTTAATATTATTATGTGTGTCATATTATGTAATATAGTAGTGTTGTGTATTTTATATGTTTGTTGTATTATTGTTTTCTTTGTATTATCTACTTTTAATATTAATTATCTATACTATTATTATTATAATTATATATTATATATTATTATGCTCTGGCCCAAAGAATTAATATAACCCCAAAAATAATTAGATCCATATCAGTCTCAATCTTAATATTACAAGCCCAATTCGGTCAGCCCATAATCTAAGGAAAACCCTAATCCTTATCATGTTGTTGCAGCCGCCAGTCCCTTATCACCCTTGGATCAAATGGTGGTCGAACGACCAAAGTTTGAAGCTGGAGGGATCCTTTGAATTCCAACACGCGCTCACACACAGAAGTCTCTAGACGTCACGCGCATGTGTAACATACCCGCGGTCTTTTCTGCTGCCAGATTCGTCTTTTGTGCTGTCGACTGGTTCTGACCATTGTACGACCGCCGTTCGCCGTCCAGATACCTGCAAAAATTAATGTCAAAGAAACATCATCTGGAAAAGCCATGGAAGCAGGTCGAAAATCCAAAAAAAGAAATGAAATCACCAAAAATATAAGCTAGAATATTGTAATGGAGGGGGATATTCTCCATCTTTGTAAACAAACCCCCCATCAACTATCAATCGAAAATCCAGATTTTTTCTTGATAATTTCCTTTTGATCTTCCCTTTTACATGCATTCAATACCAAAAACATAATAACAAAATATAAGAAGAGAAAGAACGGGAACTCCCTTTTGTCGATCGTCGTTCTTCACCGACGATAATCCCTCATCGTGGGTGAGCCTTACATGCAAGAACGAGACTACAAGGATC
Organism: Abelmoschus esculentus; assembly: GCA_035048815.1. NCBI lineage: Eukaryota > Viridiplantae > Streptophyta > Magnoliopsida > Malvales > Malvaceae > Abelmoschus > Abelmoschus esculentus. The sequence continues at coordinate 19,381,998 of JAUCBN010000005.1, forward strand.
TCTTTTATGTTCATTTCAAATGATACTTTTCCTGATTTTTTATTTCTTCTCGATGCATCTTTATGAAGACCAGAGGCTATCAATGATGGCAAAGGCGGCCAACGGTCGATGCCTCGCCTAGATAAGAGTCGATCATGGTCATGAGTGAAGAGGCAATCAAAGATCAAGTTTATTTCTGTGCTTATTTTTCTGGGTTTTGTGTTCTTCTGAAAATCAAAGAAATGTCAAAAGATGTTGGTTGTAATCTTAATTTTCAAAATGACAAAGTGAAACCCGTGCCTGGTTGACCCATTCTGTAAGTAAAATCAGATTTCATTTTGGGTTAATCATTTTAAGCCTCTCCACGTCTATGAGTTAACAGTTAAGGGTCTCCTCTTCTTTTTATCATGTTCCTCGTCCCTCATATTTCATAATCATTTTAACTTCATCCAAAAATTATGTTGTAAATGTCTTTACAGAATAATTATTCCCCCAATGTCTTTCATTTTCGATTAAGTCACCAAGTCAATCCATTGTTAAGTTTAATTTATTTTATATTATGTCAAATTAACCTCTTCCTTTTATGCTTTTACGTGTTATCATATGTATTTAAGTTATGTATTGCATTTTCATGAGTAGTTGTTTATGCATGTCACAAATTACTAGGAATATTAATGTCATGTTAGAAATACATGTCCGACATACGTTTGATAGTTGGTAGTGTTTTAGACCACGTGTTGAATGCCAATATTAGATTAAAATTCAAAATTACCTTGTTATATTTTTCCTCTGTTTTTTTTTTCATTTGTTTATGTCATTACCTTCACATGATGTGTAATTTAGATTTTGTAATGGTATGATCATTCCAGTTAGTGGGTGTAAATTGTAGTTGCATACTTTCTTCACGTTAAGATATGCATGATAGAGTAATTATCACTTTTTATTATCTTGTTTCTTGTATACGTTGTAAATAAGTTTATTTCTTTTTCTTGCTTTATTATAAATGTGTAATGTCTCTTGCTTAGTGTTGCATAACGGCTTTAATTTGTTTAATGTGGGTCTCTAAATTCGGTCGTAAGCGAGGCCAACTACAGTGTAGTGGTGGTGGTTCGGACGCTTACCTTCGGGTTTAGATGCTTTAAAATAAATACGTACATTTAATTAAAAATTAATTCAATCGTTAAATTAGCCCGAAAAATTTAATATTAATGAAGCGGTAATTATTAAAATACCAATTTTTGGGCGGTGTGGGGGTGCTAATCCTTCCCCATTCGTAACCGACTCCCGAACCTCAATTTTTAAAATCTCTAGTTTTATGGTGTTCGGTCTACCAAAATGGCCGGTTGCAACTCCAATTTTTCTAAAATCATTTTTTAGCCGAAAACCCCATGTGCAAGACATTAATTTAAAAAAGACACATCGAGAAATATTTTCCAACCCAAAAAGAATAATTTAGCGATACACCTAATCTAACATTTTTAGATCGCTACAGATGGCGACTCCGTTGGGGAGAATTTTTTTTGTTTTTATAAGCAAAAAGAAGTGAGTCAAGCTTTTTAAATTAATTACCGCTTTATTAATATTAAAGATTCCGGACTAAAGTGCCGATTAAATTAATTTTCAATTAAATTTGCGTTTTTATTTTTCTGCATTTAAAAATAACATATAAACCCGTCCCTTTAAGTGGGGGAAAAGGCTAATGTTTTCGTGGAGATATCGTTCTCCCGTATGGTCCCTAGCCGAAGTACCTTCAGGGCTCCACTACCTTATGCTTTCGTGAGGATATTGTTCCTTCGTGCGGGCATAAGAGAACGGGTCCCCCTGAATTAAACTCGGTCAAAATGAGCCTATACTGGGTGATGATCGGGGGCCTTGCTACTCTTAGTAGAGGACAACTCGGACAATTCGGGTTCCTTTTTTTTAAACCAACACTGTATATAGAGAACTAGATTATCCACCCCATTAGAGCCATGCGGATACCCTAGGTGAATTAGACGAGATATCTAGGGTTGTTCTTCTCTGTTTATCTTTTCGCATTGTTTTCCTCAATTTATTTTTGTACAATCTATTCTTTTATCATTACTAATTTGTTTTCTTTTTGCTTTTCTTTTTGCATCCATCAACATTCTTGCATTTTTTACATTAAAGGTGTTGGTTCGAGTGGTTCATTCAGCAAAGGATACTCTCGCTATGGACAAAAGGTATCTACATAAAGAAAACCTTAATTCCGCCGCCAGACATTGGTCCAAGGTCAATCAACGAGTTCAAGGTAATAGTCTGCCAAGCGAAAGAATAGTAGACGGGTACACTTATGTAAGTCTACAATAGAATGACCTATGGGAACTCCAACAAATTTGGGAACAATGGGATGCACGGTTACAGAATCTATTTGCCAGTCGATATGGTGACATTGCCCAACTCCTATATGTCAGGATTAACCAACCATTGTTCAGAGCTATCTTTAGATTTTGGAACCCGACTTTTTGTTGTTTCACCTTTAATGGACAAGACTTGATGCCCACAATAGAGGAGTACACTACCCTACTTAACAAGAAGACTGTACACAAGGATTGGATCTATTCAAAACCCCCTAAGAATCATAACTATGAGCTAAGATTAAAAACCTTTGCCGGGATACGTAAGGAATGGGTGACAGGTTTAATACAGCTTAGGGGAGACAATTTGGCTTTTGCATGGGAGAACATCCGAGACATTATCCCCACACACCCAGATGAAGTGTTAAAAATGGATTTGTTCGCGTTGGCAATATATGGGTTGGTTATCTTTCCAAGGGTTCTCGACAATATTGATATCGCCTTGTTGAACCTATTTGATCGGTTAAAACAAAGAGCTAATCTAGTACCAACAATTCTGGCAGAAACTTTTATGTCCTTGAATACAAGCAGACGACATGAGGAAAACCGATTTCGGGGATGCGCTCAGTTACTACAAGTATAGATTCAAAGTCATATATGGAAGACCCCGAAAGGATTACTGCAAGGCTTCTCTTTCAAACATTTTTCACCACTGCGGGAATATCTGACACAAGAATGGCGTGAAGACATCAGTCGCAAAAAGTGGGCGCATATCCTTAGAAACATTCAAGCCGAAGACATAGTTTGGAGAGTTCATTGGATGGGGAGATCAAGCAATTTCTTGTTCAGTTGCGGAGATTATGACTGGTTGTGGTTATTAGGGTTGTATGGGTGATCGGTTGTGCCTCGCTTCTGGTTTTGAGACAGTTCAACTCACGTCAGTTTATCCCTGTAACCGTCGGTCTTAGCCAAACATAATTCTTTTTCAAAGGAGAATATCGAGCAAAGGTTCAAACTATCATGAAAGCATGGGACCATTATTTTCGAATCCAAACAGAAAGATCTTCCACACGTATGACCACCTCGAATTATGATCTTTGTGTTCGTCTAAGAATCAATAATGAGCTACCACAATCGGACGAAGGACCAATTTTATCCTTGGAAGAACACATGAAGATAGTACTATCTGAAGCTGAGATTTTACGAAGTGAGCTTGAGGAAATTAAAAAGAGAATGGAAGTCTTAAACACCCAACATGCAGAAGAGCTTTTTAAGGTCAGTTTAAATGTCGATGAACGTGATGGAATGATTAAACACCTACAGAAAGTGAACACTGAGTTAAGTGAGAAAAATGCTCTTTATCAACAAGATGTGATCAAGCTACAGAACCAGGTGAATAATGCAAGTCGACGTAAGTTTTTTGCCGTTGAAAAGGAGAAAATAAAATACGAACAAATGATAGAAGAAGAAAGGAAAAACATCAGACAAGCGTTTGAACATGAAAGGGAGAATTATCATCTTGCCTTGGAAAATGAAAGGCGTATGTCTAGGGACACCCTCCGTCGCGAGAAAGAAAGGGCCAAGCATGAGATTGAAAGGGGTAAGCAAGCAATTGTATGCGAGCGAGAAAACATTGATGCATGGAAGAGAAGATCGATGGAGAATAAGAACCGACTCTTAGAAATGCAAAGCTTTTACAACGACACTATTCAGAATTTGAATCAAAGTCAGGCACAAAATATGGAATTAGGAGGGAAACTAATGGAATTAGAATGAATGCTTCAGGACTACCAACAGAGGAATGGTTTCATTGAGTTGCGAGAAAGAGAATCGGAGGTCCATGATTTGCAGGCTCGTATCTTGACCTTGGAAGCCACTGTACAAGACTATCAAGAACGACTTTTGGTCTTTGAAGAATTTGCTATCGGAGGTGATCGTTATTGACAAATTCGACTCCAAAATGCCGCTCAAATAATTACCAGTCGAGATCTCTGTCATACAACCATGATGATTGAAGTCCGGAAAGTAGCTCGGGACGTGCTCGAAATAGCCACCAAAACTAAAGCATTGCGTCAGTTCGTAGCTCCAAACATGCCTGAAGCTCATAGATTCCACAAGTTGCTTAGGGCTATAAACAAATTAGGATCTAAGGCTAGTCTTTATGTATAGGGCTAGTGCTTTTAAATTGATGTAATGAACCTTTTTGTATCCCGTGAAAAACAATTCGGTTGAATGATTACCAGTAGGAATCAACGTCTTTATTTACATTCATCTTGCATCATCCATATTTGCACCATACATGCATTCGTTTTTTGCCAAACATCATTTTAATAATATGTGCATTGTGACAAAACTTTTTAAACCGCCATCATACCGCACTCACATTTTACACGCCACTGGAGGAAACAAATGGATGACCACATGGCTAGTTTGGAAAAAGGCCAAAAGGACTTGGAAAATCGACTAGAGGATGTTGCACAGAATATCAGCTCCCAAATCGCTCAATCTCAAGCGTCTATCTTGTCTGAGCTAGTAGCTTTATTGGGGAAGGATCAAAACAAGGAAAAGAGTGATAATGATAAAACGTCTGAACCCGATAATACTACGTCCAATTGCAGAATACAGTCCAACGGAATGAACGTAACAAGAAGGGTATGTATTGACCCTGCAAGGGCATCAACCAGCCAACCGATCCAGACCCCGGAGAATCAGCCAATTGATGTTGAACGACTTTACGAAGAAGAAGTTCCCGATCTGAATTTGATGGAGAAAATCCGAAATGAAGTTGAGAAGAAATGGGAGGAAAGGTTCCGAGCGATGGATGAGAAATTCAAAGCCATACATAGTCAAGAGGAATCAAAGAATGCCAGTGAATTGAGTTTGGTGTCCGATCTAATATTGCCCCATAAATTTAAAACCCCAGATTTTGATAAGTATGATGGAACAACTTGTCCGTACGCGCATGTCACAATGTACTATCACAAAATGGCAGCTTTTATCAAGGATGAAAAGTTGTTAATCCACTGTTTCCAGGATAGCTTAACCGGATTTGCTATCAGATGGTATACTCAGCTAAGTCGTACCAATATCAAATCATGGAGAGATCTATCTAGAGCATTTGTTGAGTAGTATAAGCATGTCACGGATATGGTACCTAGTCGTATCATGCTTAAGGGTATATAGCAAAAATCGAACAAAAGTCTTTGTTAATATGCACAGAGATGGCGAGATGTGGCCTCCCATATTCAACCACCCATCCCGGAACATGAGATTACACCAATGTTTATCAACACTCTAAAAGGTGCTCTATATGATAGACTGATTAATCATACCACCCAAAGTTTCGCCGATCTTATTCGAACCGGTGAATCTTTAGAAATGGATATTAAAAGCGGAAGGATTGACAATGATGATAATTCTCATAAATACAATAAGAAAAAAGATGGGGAAATGAATTCTGTCAACACCTACAATACCCTGAAGAATTATACTATTACTCAACCATAGTCGTCAACCGGGAAACCTCAGAACAACAATCAGAAAGGGGAGAAAGCCCCTAGAAGGGAACAGGAGAAACAAACATTTACCTCCTTACCAGTCTCATATGGGGAATTGTATATGCAACTATATAATGCAGACCTAGTACCCCCGTATATTGTGGCACCTTTTAAGTCTCTCTTCCCAGCTTGGTATGATTCCAACGCTCATTGCGAGTACCACAGCGGTGCTCCCAGTCACTCTATTGAGAATTGCCTATCGTTTAAGAAATTGGTGTAAAACTTGATTAATACGGGAGTAATCAAGTTCGAGGAGCCCAATGTAGCTGCTAACCCTTTGCCAAACCACGGAAATCGAGGTGTAAATGCAGTTGAAGAAAAATCCACCAGAAAAGCTAAGGAGAGCATATTAGAGGTCAAATCACCACTCAGATGGGTCTTTCAGTAGTTGTGTATGAGTCGTTTAATTGATAATGCAATGGTGTATATGGAAAAGGGAGCGGGAAAGTATTGCGAGTTTCACCAAGATGATAGTCATGATATCCAAAAATGTGTCCAGTTTCAACGGCTAGTCCAACACTTGATGGATCAAAAACAAATCGAGTTCTTTGAAGAGGGAGCCGAACGTGAGGTGTATGCATCGGATGATTCTAATACCAAATATGGCATAGGACGACCCCTCATAATCTCATCTAAACCTCGAAATACAAGTACATCTCAGTACGAGGTCCTAAAGGCAGCCCCTAATATTGTTATTAGTACACTCAAGCCCTTCTCATTCAAGGACACGAAGCGAATCCCTTGGAGCTATGCTACAACTGTTAGCATTCCCGATGAAACCCTATCAGGAAAGAAAGAAAAGTAAATAACCGATGATAAAGAAGAATAAGAAGGAGAGGCGAAAGATGGGCGAAGAGACGACAAAGGGGAGTTAGAAAGTAAAGAAGGAGAACCTGTAAATGAGGTGAGTCATTTCACCCGAAGTGGTCGATGTTATTCCGCTGCGCCACCTATAGTTCCAGAAGTTATACCAAGCAAGGATGAAGTTATACCTGTTATTCCGGCTAGAGTATTCGATGAAGAACCACCGCCAAAAATCAAAGAACCAGTAACAGAAGCGCAAGCCCAAGAGTTTTTAAGATTTTTGGAGCATAGCGAATACAACATGGTGGAACAACTACGGAAACAACCTGTCAGAATTACGGTGTTAGAACTATTGCTAAGTTCAGAAAAACATCGTGACGCATTACTGAAGGTGTTGAACCAAACATTCGTGTCAGGAGGTATTTCCGTATTTAAACTAGATCGGATTGTGGGCCATATTACAGCCGATAACTATATTACATTCAGTGATGATGAGATCCCCGAGAGAGGGATGAGATCTACTAAAGCTTTAAACATTATTGTCCATTGCAAGGGATACGTACTACCAGGTGTACTCCTCGACAATGGATCTGCGCTTAATATGATGCCAATGACAGTGCTACAAAAACTGCCCAAAGACAATTCCCATCTCAAACCCTGTCATAATTCAGTAAGGGCCTTCGATGGGACCCAGAGAGGAACATTGGGAAGGATAGAGGTACCCTTAATTATCGGGCCAACAGAGTATACCGTGGAGTTTGTTATGATGGACATTAGGCCTTCGTACAGTTGTCTACTAGGGAGACCCTGGATTCACTCTGTCGGGGTAGTACCGTCATCGCTGCACCAAAAACTAAAATTCGTCATCGAAGGAAAGTTAGTCACGGTGGGGGCAAAACAAGAGATTATAGCTTCTGTGACGTCAGATGCCCTATATGTTCAGAATGATGAAGACACTGTTGAATGTTCTTTCCGGGCATTAGAGTTTGTGAATGCTACGTTTGTAGCTGAAGGTAGCCGTATCCCTCGTCCCAAACTGTCTAATACCACCAAAATGTCAGTTCGCCAAACCTTAGGTCGTGGTGCCAAGACTAGAAGAGGACTAGGAAAGAGATTACAGGGCAGTCTAATCCCTAAGAGTGTTATCTTCAAGAAGGATCGTTTCAGACTCAGGTACAAGTCCCCTATAACGTTCCCAGATATTAGAGACTCTTTCATATCTGGTGGTTTTGTACATCCTGAGAAAAAAATACAGGAAGATATCGACGCTAGGGACCAACTAAATCAAGAAGAAGTGTTCGTTGATTCGCTTGAGGGGATGTACGTCAACACGATTGCTGAAGGTTACGCTACCAGTCATGTGTTAACCAACATCCGCCCTTGTGCACCCGGGGAAACCCTCACCAATTGGGAGTGTGTTGATCTACCTGTAGTTTTTAGGGCCAGATCTGAGTAATGCTCTAGAACTTATCTTTTGTCAAACGCCTAAGAGCGAGGAAGACTCTTTTTGTACATGGCTGACATGTTACAAACTATTTTAACTTTTAATGAAAATGTCTTCCCTTTTGTTTAAATGGAAATCTCCTTGTCTTTTCCTTCTCACTCTATTTTATTTATTCATTCATTTATTCATTCATCACTCATACCCTTTCATACAATCCATTCTTTTCCCAATACTTTTGTCGTTATTCTTTGTAGGTCTCCAATGATTAACTGTATGAATGATACTTCATCCAATTCCGAAGTGGATTTTGAACGTCTAGAGATTCAGGCAAATGTTGAGGAGGATGAAGAGGAAATGGAGTGAGAAATACCAGAGGAGTTATTGATAATGGTGGCTAGCGAAGAAAAGCAAATTCTGCCGCATCAGGAGGAAATTAAAATCGTGAATCTAGGGACTGATGATGATATGAAAGAAATCAAAATTGGAACTACGTGCTCTTCAAAAACCCGAATTAAGCTGATAACTTTACTTCAGGAATTCAAAGACGTTTTTGCCTGGTCATATCAGGATATGCCAGGGTTAGACACCGACATAGTGATGCATAAGTTATCGACGAGGCCAGAATGTAAACCAGTCCAACAGAAACTTAGGAGAATGAGAACGTATATGTTGTTAAAAATTCGCGAAGAAGTAAGGAAGCAATTCGATGTTGGTTTCCTAGAAGTCTCTAAATATCCTGAATGGGTTACGGACATTGTACCGGTACCTAAGAAAGATGGAAAAGTTCGTATGTGTGTAGACTACTGCGATCAGAATCGGGCGAGTCCCAAGGATAATTTTCCGTTACCACACATTGATACACTGGTTGACAATACCGCTGGTCATTCTTGGTTCTCCTTTATGGATGGTTTCTCAGGATACAATCAGATCAAGATGGATCCGACAGACATGGAGAAAACCACATTCGTAACCCTTTGGGGAACATTTTGTTACAAAGTGATATCATTCGGACTTAAGAATGCTGGTGCAACTTATCAAAGAGCAATGATAACTCTCTTTCATGACATGATGCATAAAGATATAGAGGTGTATGTAGATGGCATGATTGGAAAATCACAAACGGAAAAGGAGCATCTCCAGAACTTAAGGAAGTTGTTCCAAAGGTTGAGAAAGTTCCAGTTAAAGCTTAATCCTGCCAAATGTACCTTTGCAGTCACTTCTGGAAAACTCCTAGGATTTGTGGTGAGCAGAAGGGGTATTGAAATTGATCTAGATAAAGTGAAGGCCATCCGAGACCTTCCTCCTCCTCAAGCATAAAAAGAGGTCCGAGGATTCCTAGGAAGGCTAAACTATATTGCACGATTCATCGCCCAGTTGACCGATAAATGCGACCTTGTGTTTCGGTTATTAATGAAGAATAATCCTGGGGTCTGGAATGAAGAATATCAAAATGCCTTAGAAAAGATAAAAATATATCTTACCAATACCCCGATCTTGACAGCGCCAGTGCCAAATAGGCCTTTAATTTTGTACTTGACCGTCCATGAGAGATCTATGGGTTGTGTATTGGGACAACATGATGATTCCGGAAGAAAAGAAAGACCTTATACTATTTGAGTAAGAAATTCACTGACTACGAGACAAGGTACCCATCAGTTCAAAAATCGTGTTGTGCCCTTGTCTGGACTACTAAAAGGTTAAGACAGTACATGTTATATTATACTACATGGTTGATATCTAGATTAGACCCTCTAAAGTTCCTAATGGAGACACCCGCATTGACCGAGAGAATGGCTCGATGGCAAATGCTATTATCCGAATTTGATATTTTGTACGTGAATCAAAAGGCCATAAAAGGGGGTATCATAGCTGACTTTTTAGCTAGTCGTACTTCAAACGAGTATGAATCCTTGGACTCTAGTTTTCCCGATGAAGATTTGATGTGTGTAACGACTGAAGAAGATGTCTCCGATGATAGCTCATGGAAACTTTACTTTGATGGTGCCTCAAATGCCTTGGGACACGGGATAGGCGCAGTGTTGATCTCCCCAGATGGGGCATACTACCCCTTCACTAGCAGATTAGAATTCTTCTGCATAAATAATATCACTGAATATAAGGCATGTGTCATGGGGTTGGGTGCTGCCATTGAAAGAAATGTTAGACAACTTTGGATCTTCGGAGATTCCTCCTTAGTGATTTATCAACTAAAGGGAGAGTGGGAAGTACGAGATTTGAAATTGATTTGGTACTACAAGTTGATCCAAGAACTGGTCAAGGAGTTTGAAAAGATCAGCTTTACATATCTCTCACGAGAGAATAACCAAATGGCTGATGCTCTAGCAACTCTAGCTTCCATGTTTAAAGCTAACATCAGAGCGGAAATGAAGCCTATTGAGATGAAAACTTTTGAGAAACCAGCTCATTGTTGTGCTTTAGAAGAGGAAACGGATGACAATCCTTGGTATTACGATATCTTACGGTACATTAAGTCTCAACAATATCCTGAAGGGGCTAATGAGAATGATAAAAAGATGATCTGAAAGATGACTACTGGATATGTCCTCGATGGCCAGATCTTATATAAAAAGGGACATGACCAGGTTCTATTGAGATGTGTGAACGCTAGAGAAGAAAATGAGAGCCTAACGGAGGTACACGATGGGATATGTGGAATACATGCCAATGGTTTATCAATCGCCCGAAAGATCTTGAGATACGGTTATTTTTGATTAACCATGGAAGGAGATTGTATAGATTACGCCAAAAGGTGTCATAAATGTCAGATCTATGCTGATAAGATACACGCTCCTCCTACGACCCTACATACCATGAACGCTCCTTGGTCATTCGCAGCATGGGGTATAGACGTTATCGGACAAATATATCCCAAAGCTTCCAATAGGCATCGTTTTATCATGGTCGCCATCGATTACTTTATAAAGTGGGTGGAAGCAACTTCTTATGCCAATATCACAAGGTCCACTGTTTGTAAGTTCTTGAAAAAGGAGATCATCTGTCGATACGGGATGCCAGAAAGGATCATCACTGACAATGCCACTAATTTAAATAATAAACTGATGACGGAAGTGTGCGACCAATTTAACATAGTGCATCACAATTCTACCGCTTACCGACCTAAGATGAATGGAGCGGTAGAGGTGGCCAACAAAAACATAAAGAAAATCATTTCCAAAACAACATAGACATACCGGGACTGGCATGAGAAATTACCATTCTCTTTGTTTGCCTACCGAACGTCTATTCACACCTCAACGGGGGCAACACCTTACTCTTTAGTATATGGTATGGAAGCAGTGTTGCCTATTGAAGTGAAGATTCCCTCTCTCTGGGTCCTCAACAAGGTTAAGTTAGATGAAGCAGAATGGGTGCAATCCAGGTTTGATCAGTTGAACCTTATTGAAGAAAAAAGGCTAAAAGCCATATGTCATGGGAAGATGTATCAAAGAAAGATGATACGAGCCCATGATAAAAAGGTACGCCCGAGAGAATTTCGAGGAGATTTGGTGCTTAAGAAAATTTTGCCAACACAAAAAGACGTTCGAGGAAAATGGACACCCAACTAGGAAGGACCTTTTGTGGTGAAGAAAACCTTCTCTGACGGAGCATTGATCCTGACTGAGATGGATGGAGAAGTATTGAAAAATCCCATCAACTCCGATGTTGTCAAGAAGTACTATACATAAGGTGAAAACCCGAAAGGGGGCCTAAAAAAGAGGAGAGCTCCAGATGAAAATCCGAAAAGGGCGTCTGAAAGCAAAAGGGGGAGTCCGAGTTGAAAACCCGAAAAGGGCGACGCAGATAGAACGGGTTTGACAAGGGATCCACCTTCATAAGAACGAACCTCAAAGATAAAATGAACTCCAAGCAGAGATATCTCTTCGGTTGATTGGAAGATGTATCATTCATACGGTGGATTGAGGATTGATAGAGATCTCAATCCTCAAACCTTGTTTTGTTATGTTTTCCATGACTTTTAAATTTTTCCAAATTGTCCGATGATTAATGCAAACTTTGACTCCTTACCCATATTTCCTTGTCTCTTCCCATTCTAAAAAAGTCTTACAAGTTTCAAGATGAAAAGATTATTTTAAAGCATTACTGGGATCTAATCTTAAAGATACAGGTAGACAAGAACACAACCGGTCCAGACACAAGGTTTCATGTCAATGAAAAGAGGTCCACAAAGAGTGAAAAATTGAACATGTTGATACCTCTCATATTTTAAAAAAGGTAAATTATTACGAAAGGTGAAAACCCGAAAGGGCGCCTAAAAAAAAGGTTAAGGGGTGAAAGTTTCATAGATGACACCTTGAAGGCGTACTCGAGATGAGGTCGTCAAATAAAAAGAGAAAAAGAAGATTAAAAGATCACATGAATTGAAACAAGGCGTAGTCTAAAAGCCCAAACATTCATGCATCATATGTAGTTAGACATCCCTAAGATTAGAAACATTATAACAATTTTCATGGCATCATACCATTTTGTTAACAGGTAAACACGAGACTACACTAGAATTTTGGCAGTTATTCTCGGTATAAATCCTGAATGTTTGAAGAAAGTCGATAACTATGGGCACAAGTTTCAAAAGACTCGAAGACAAAGGTCTCATACAGAAGGTGTAGACATGTCTCGAGATTCCACAACAATGGAGTTCACTATAGTTCTACACAAAAAGAATTCGTACTGCACCGAATACAAATCTCATAGTTATATACAGAAAGAGCTACCAACGGAAAAGTTCATCCACAACATGACAGTTTCATATAGGAGAAACCAGTAACATTAAAGAAGAAGAGTTCTATATAGGAGGGATCCTATCCTCATTTTAGTCTCTGAGATTGAAGCTTCATAGAAAAGAGGCAATCAACTCGAAAGGTTTCATATAGGAGAAACCCTAACTCCGGATCCAAAAATAAGGGTTCTATATAGGAGGGACCTTATTTTGTAAAGATCCATCATGACGCAAAAGGTTTTATATAGGAGAGACCGATAACATGAAAGACCTTGAGTTTGATATAGGAGGAACCCCTATCTTCATCATAGTCTGAATGAAAAGCTCCATACAGGAGGGGCACGTAACTCGAGACTTTAGGGTGATGGTTTTATACAGAAAAAATGGAACTCATGATCTAAAAATGAAAGTTATATATAGGAGGAGCTTTTGTTTAGCAAGATCTATTTAGAAAGGGAATGGTCATATATAAGAGTGACTTGCAGCTTCAGGATCAAAAGGCAAGTAAGTCCGATACAGAAGAGACTTATGAGCCAAGAGACTCAGTCAAGGAGGGTAGAGAGTTTCAGAAAAATATATCATTCCGAGACCATTGACAGGGAAGTCGGTTAAAAATGGATGTTTATGGTCTTTGCCCTGTCCTTGTTTCACAATAACAGAAAAAGAGGGGTAACTGTAATCACCCATTTTTAACCGAAAAATTAAAACCTTTTAATTTTCGTAATTTAAATAAGGGCCTTTAATTTTACATTATTTGTTTTCATGTTTTTATATTATGTCATATTCTATGTACATGTGGCTGTTAATATCATTGTTTATTAACGTTGTTGTCATATATTATTTCTAATATATTTATCATGCACTATTGTTAATATTATTATATGTGTGTCATATTATGTAATATAGTAGTGTTGTGTATTTTATATATTTGTTGTATTATTGTTTTCTTTGTATTATCTACTTTTAATATTAATTATCTATATTATTATTATTATTATATATTACATATTATTATGCTCTGGCCCAAAGAATTAAAATAACCCCAAAAATAATTAGATCCATATTAGTCCGAATCTTATATTATAAGACCCAATCTTAATATTACAAGCCCAATTCGGTCAGTCCATAATCTAAGGAAAACCCTAATCCTTATCATGTTGTTGCAGCCGCCAGTCCCTTATTACCCTTGGATCAAATGATGATCGAATGACCAAGGTTTGAAGCTGGAGGGATCCTTTGAATTCCAACACGTGCTCACACGCAGAAGTCTCTAGACGTCACGCGCACATGTAACATACCTGCGGTCTTTTCTACTGCCAGATCCGTCTTTTGCGCTGCTGACTGGTTCTGACCATTGTATGACCGCCGTTCGCCGCCCAGATACCTACAGAAATTAATGTCAAAGAAACATCATCTGGAAAAGCCATGGAAGCAGGTCGAAAATCCAAATAAAGAAATGAAATCACCAAAAATATAAGCTAGAATATTGTAATGGAGGGGGATATTCTCCATCTTTGTAAACAAAAAAACCCCATCAACTATCAATCGAAAATCCAGATTTTTTCCTGATAATTTCCTTTTGATCTTTCCTTTTACATGCATTCAATACCAAAAACATAATAACGAAATATAAGAAGAGAAAGAACGGTAACTTTCTTTTGTCGGTCGTCGTTCTTCACCGGCGATAATCCCTCATCGTGGGTGAGCCTTACATGCAAGAACGAGACTACAAGGATCTCTTTTCTGTTCATTTCAAATGATACTTTTCCTGGTTTTTCATTTGTTCTCGATGCATCTTTATGAAAATCAGAGGCTATCAATGATGGCAAAGGCGGCCAACGGTCGGTGCCTCGCCTAGATAAGAGTCGGTCATGGTCATGAGTGAAGAGGCAATCAGAGATCAAGTTTTTTTCTGTGCTTATTTTTCTGGGTTTTGTATTCTTCTGAAAATCAGAGAAATGTCAAAAGATGTTGGTTGTAACCTTAATTTTCAAAATGGCAAAGTGAAACCCGTTCCTGGTTGACCCATTCTGTAAGTAAAATCAGATTTCATTTTGGGTTAATCATTCTAAGCCCCTCCACGTCTATGAGTTAACAGTTAAGGGTCTTCTCTTCTTTTTATCAAGTTCCTCGTCCCTTATATTTCAAAATCATTTTAACTTCATCCAAAAATTGTGTTGTAAATGTCTTTACAGAATAATTATTCCCCCAATGTCTTTCATTTTCGATTAAGTCACCAAGTCAGTCCTTTGTTAAGTTTAATTTATTTTATATTATGTCAAATTAACCTCTTCCTTTTATGCTTTTACGTGTTATCATATGTATTTAAGTTATGTATTGCATTTTCATGAGTAGTTGTTTATGCATGTCACAAATTACTAGGAATATTAATGTCATGTTAGAAATGCATGTCCGACATATGTTTGATAGTTGGTAGTGTTTTAAACCACGTGTTGAATGCCAATATTAGATTAAAATTCAAAATTACCTTGTTATATTTTTCCTCTGTTTTTTTTTTCATTTGTTTATGTCATTACCTTCACATGATGTGCAATTTAGATTTTGTAATGCTATGATCATTCCAGTTAGTGGGTGTAAATTGTAGTTGCATACTTTCTTCACGTTAAGATATGCATGATAGAGTAATTATCACTTTTTATTATCTTGTTTCTTGTATACGTTGTAAATAAGTTTATTTCTTTTTCTTGCTTTATTATAAATGTGTAATGTCTCTTGCTTAGTGTTGCATAACGGCTTTAATTTGTTTAATGCGGGCCTCTAAATTCGTTCGTAAGCGAGGCCAACTCCAGTGTAGTGGTGGTAGTTCGGACGCTTACCTTCGGGTTTAGATGCTTTAAAATAAATGCGTAAATTTAATTAAAAATTAATTCAATCGTTAAATTAGCCTGGAAAATTTAATATTAATGAAGCGGTAATTATTAAAGTATCAATTTTTGGGCGGTGTGGGAGTTCTAATCCTTCCTCATCCGTAACCGAATCCCGAACCCCAATTTTTAAAATCTTTGGTTTTATGGTGTTCGGTCTACCAAAACGGACGGTGGCGACTCTAATTTTTCTAAAATCATTTTTTAGCCGAAAACCCCATGTGGAAGATATTAATTTAAAAACGACACATCGAGAAATGTTTTCCAACCCAAAAAGAATATTTTTAACGATACACCTAATCTAACATTTTTAGATCGCTACAACTATTAAAGAGGGGAATGCAGAATCTGCACAAAATAAGTCCAGAGCCATGATACTTCTTCGCTGTCACCTCCATGAAGGGTTGAAATCTGAATATTTAACGATGAAAGATCCTCTTATTCTTTGGAATAATCTAAAGGAACGATATGACCACCAGAAAATAGTTATTTTGCCTAAAGTTGGATATGATTGGTTGCATCTGAGATTGTAAGATTTTAAATTAGTAAGCGAGTATAACTCTGCTATGTTTCGAGTTACTTCATAATTGAAGTTATATGGTCAAAATATTATTGATGAGGATATATTAGAAAAAACATACTCCACTTTTTATGCCAACAATGTTGTCCTTCAGACACAATATCGTGAAAAAGGCTTTAAAAAATATTCTGAGTTAATTTCTTGCCTTCTTGTGGCTGAGCAAAATAATGAGTTGCTCATGAAAAATCATGAATATCGCCCAACAGGCTCCGCTCCATTCTCTGGAGCGAATGTGATATTATATAGCGGAAAAAAATAAAGGCTACACCCATAATCGTGATCATAACTATGGGCGTAGGTGTGGGCATAGCCAAAGTCGAGGATATAGGCGAGGTGGTCGTTTTAAAAGTAACTATACCCACCGCAAGTGGAACAATAAGGATGACAATAGTGCAAAAGATCAATCCAAGAAAGAGGAATCTACGTGTCATCGATGTGGCAGCACAAATCATTGGGCCCGTGCTTACCGTACGCCAAAACATCTTGTAGGCCTTTACCAAACAATCAATAAGTGGTAAAGGAAAAAGAATTGAAACAAATTTTGTTTATATCGATGACAAAGATGATTGTGGCATTTCTGGCAGTGGCCAGGACAATTATGGCATTACAAACATAGAAGTTGATGATTTTCTCATATCCCCTGAGAGAAATATTTTTTTTCTTTTAATTAATTTCGTATTTATTTTATGTTATTAAAAAACAATTGTCTTTTTATCATGGATTTTTTCAAGAATAAATATCATGTTTACTTTATTAAAATAATTGATGTTATTTAATTATTTATTTTAAATATTGTTGTAACATTTATTTATTTATTCTTTGAAGAATATGATTACGGTACAAATACAATCTGTAAAATATGATGACGACTTATGCTTAGCGGACAGTGCAAGTACTCATACAATACTTAAGCATAAGAAATTTTTTTCTCATTTAACAATGCAAGGGAATAATGTGAGTACTATATCCGGAAGTGTTAATATCATAGAAGGCTCTAGAAGAGCGCATATATTATTGCCAAATGAAACTTTATTCCATAATCAAGATGCGTTATACTCTCCAAAGTTGGAAAGAAACTTATTAAGTTTCAAAGATATTCGCAAAAATGGATATCATATTGAGAGTATTAGTCAAGGGGATGTTGAATATCTCTATATTACGAGTGTAACTCAAGGCAATAAGAAAGTGCTAGAAAAATCACATGTACTGTCTTCCAGATTGTACTACACAAGAATCAGTACAATTGAAGCACATGCTATTGTAAACTATAAGTTTGCTGATAACTTTATTATTTGGCACGACCAGTTAGGCCATCCCGGATTGACTATGATGCGAAGAATTATTGAGAATTCATGTGGTCACTCATTGAAGAACCAAGAGATTCTTTAAAGTAATGCCCTTTTATGTGATGCTTGCTCTCAAGGTAAATTAATTACTCGACCATCACCAACTAAAATAGATTATGAATCTATTAACTTTCTGGAACGGATACAGGGTGATATATATGGGCCCATACACCCTTCTTGTGGACCATTTAGATATTTTATGGTTTTAATTGATGCATCGACTAGATGGTCAAATGTATCCTTGTTATCAACCAACAACTTAGCATTAGCGAGGTTACTTGCTAAATTAATAAAACTACAAGCACATTTTCTAGATTCTCCCATAAAGACAATTCGTCTTGATAATGCTGATGAATTTACTTCTAAGGCTTTTGATGATTTTTGCATGTCGATTGGAATTAGTGTTGACCATCTTGTAGCTCATGTTCATACACAAAATGGTCTTGCAGAATCATTTATCAAACGACTTCAATTAATTGCAAGAGCGTTATTGATGAAGTCCAAACTACAAATTTTTGCTTGGGGACATACAATTTTACATGCAGCATCACTGATTCGCATCAGTCCAATAAGTTATAATAATTTTTCCCCATTACAAATGGTTTTTGGTCAAGAACGAAATATTTCCCATCTTAGAATTTTTGGGTGTGCGGTTTATGTTTGGATTGCTCCACCACAACGCACAAAGATGGGTCCTCAAAGGAGGTTGGGAATATATATCAGATTTGAATCTCCCTTGATAATTAAATATCTTGAGCCTTTAATGAGGAATTTATTTATAGCTAGATTTGCCGATTATCATTTTAATGAATCGGTTTTCCCAACATTAGGGAGAGAAAATAAACAGCTGAGAAACCAAAAAAGTTGGAATGAATTATCGTTATCACACTTTGATCCACGTACCCAACAATGTGATCTAAAATTTCAAAGGATAATTCATTTGCAAAAATTAGCAAATCAATTGCTAGATGCTTTTGTTGACCCTAAAAGAGTGACTAAGTCACATATTCCAGCTGTGAATGCTCCGATTAATATTGAAGTCCTAGAAGGACAAACTCTAGTTGCTAATGAGTCAAACGTACGCTTAAAGCGTGGTAGACCAGGAGGTTCCAAAGATAAGATTTCATGGAAAAAAATGAGCTATATCTTGTGATGCTCCGATTGTGGAGTCAATGAATCATGAAATATCTCGAGAAGAGATTGAAAAGTCTCTAGCAGAGACATTAGACATGACTCAGGTACCTGATAATGATGAAATCTCTATAAATTATGTTATGTCTGGTAAATAAAATTGATGTTGATAATACTTTTGCATGCAATATAGCACTAGGGATTTTGGATGATAATGTGGATCATGAACCATTGTCAATTGGACAATGTAAGAAAAGAGATGATTGACCAAAATGGAAAGAGGTAATTGAAGCGGAACTCAAATCTCTTTCAAAGAGAGAAGTCTTTGGGCCTTTAGTCTGTACACCAGAAGGTGTAAAACCCGTGGGGTATAAATGGGTTTTTGTGAGAAAGAGAAATGAAAAAGGGGAAATTACGAGATATAAAGCTCGTTTGGTTGCACAAGGATTTTAACAAAGACCTGGAATTGGTTATGAAGAAACATATTCTCCAGTGGTGGATGCAACCACTTTTCGATTTTTGATTAGTTTGGCAGTAAAAGAAAGACTTCATTTTCGCTTAATGGATGTGGTTACAGCCTATCTATATAGGCCTCTTGATAATGATATTTATATGAAACTTCCGGAAGGATTTAAACTGCCTGAAGTAGTCAATTCAAGTTCTCGAGAATATTATTCAATTAAATTAAATAGATCCCTATATGGATTAAAACAATCTGAGCGTATGTGGTATAATCGCCTCAGTGAGTACTTATTAGCGGAAGGCTATTAGAATGATCCAATTTCCCCGTGCATTTTTATTAAGAGGTTTAGCTCTGGATTCGTCATTATTGTCGTGTATGTTGATGATTTGAATATCATTAGAACTCCTGAGGAGATCTCATTGACAGTTGAATATTTAAAGAAAGAATTTGAAATGAAAGATCTCGGGAAAACAAATTTTTGTCTTGGATTACATATTGAGAACTTGAAGGATGGAATCCTTGTGCATCAATCAACATACATAGAAAAAAATGCTAAAGAGGTTTTACATGCATAACACACATCCGTTGAGCAACCCCATGGTTGTTAGGCCACTTGATATTAACAAAGATCCATTTCGTCCTCGAGAGAAGAATAAGGACATTCTTGGTCTAGAAGTACCATACTTAAGTGTTATTAGTGCATTGATGTATCTTTCTAGTCATACACGACCTGATATATCATTCGCTGTCAATTTGTTGGCAAGATTTAGCTCATGCCCAACCCGAAGATACTAGAATGGGATTAAACACATATTCCGTTATCTTCAAGGTATGAAAGACATGAGATTATTTTTTTCCCTAATATATCCAAAACCGAATTGGTCGGTTTTGCTAATGCAAGATACTTGTCTGATCTTCATAATGTTCGATCACAAACTGGTTATGTATTTACATACGGTGGTACAACAATTTCTTGGCGTTCAATGAAACAAACTATTATCGCCACTTCTTCTAATCATGCTGAGATTTTGGCTATCCATGAGGCTAGTCGTGAATGTGTGTGGTTAAGGTCTGTAACCCAACATATTCGAGAAAATTGTGGTTTACTCTCTCGAAAAATCTCTCCAATAGTCTTATATGAGGATAATACAGCATGTATTGCCCAACTTAAGGAAGGATATATAAAGGGTGATAGAACAAAACACGTCTCACTAAAATTCTTCTTCACTCATGATCTACAAAAGAATGAAGACATTGATGTGCAACAGATTCATTCATGTGATAATTTGACAGATCTATTTACTAAGGCGTTCCCTAATGCTCCATTTGAGAAGCTAACTTACAATATTAGATTGCGTCGTGTCAAAGATCTTGTCTGATGTATTTATGAGGGGGAGTCAAATACACATTGTACTCTTTTCCTTATCCAAGGTTTTGTCCCATTGGGTTTTCCTGGAAAAGGTTTTTAATGAGGCAACATATTTTGTGTATTAAAGATATGTGTACTCTTTTTCCTTCACTAAGTATTTTTTCGCACAGGGTTTTTATCTTAGTAAGGTTTTAACGAGGCACAATATCTTCATGGATATTCAAGGGGGAGTATTAAGAATATTTTATTTATGGTGAATATTCATGTATTAGAGGAAGGTTTAATAGGCTTTATAATTAGGGTTTAATACCCATGAAATTAGGGTTTCCATCTTATGTCTATAAATATAGACTTTTAGAGAAAGTTTTGTACACAACTCACCTTTGAAAATACAATAAAATCTCTCTCTTTTCTCTCATCTTTATTCATCTATTCTTGTTCATTATTTTATTCACAACAAATTTTTTATTGTTAATCTTATTCATCTATTTTATTCATCTAATGACCTAATAATCATAGATTAGTGTAAATCATTAAATTTTATATTGTATAACTTAATCTTGTCCCTATAAAACACCGAGTTAATACCTATTGTCCATGTGTTTTTTAATAAACAAAGTTCCGTGTTGTGTTTTGATGAACTCTTACCCCATTTAAGCATGGAAACGGGTCGAATCTGGATCGGATCCAGCTGGATTCAAATCCATCTTTACACCATGGATCCAGATTCGGCCCAGATCCGCGGTTCTAGAAAATTGAGACCCAAATCCAGATTCAATGGATCTTACGGATCCGGATCTAAACGGGTCCAAAACGGATCTTTTAAAAAATGACTATTTGACCTATTTTTTAACATAATAAAACTATCATTAATTAATTTCATATCACAATTTCAATGAAGAAAAGATTAATTTTAATTAACTAGTATCAGGATAAAAAATGATAAATTAAAATTGATGAATGCCTAAAAGACAGTAATTTACTACCCTTCTTATGGTACTTTATGCACCTATTATACACCCACTTGAACCGAATCATATACTCTTTTTTCAAATATTGGATATTCCGTTATCACCACATACAAAGTTAATATTTATAGAGAATACAAATATTATTACAATTTCTGTACATGCAGAAATATCAGAGCTGAAGCGGCAAAAAAGTTGTGTTGAGGCCGAGGCAGAGGACTGGCCGCGGCAGAATCCAGTGTGGCAGCACCAACAATAGAGGTACATTGAAAGATAAAAATATAGAGACTATTCTGGAAGACACAACGCATCAATTGGACTAGGCTAGTGTGCTCAAAGTCCAATTCAAAGACCAAGCGGGAAACCCTTTCTAGAAGGCGACAAACTTGGAAATATCAGAATCCTTGAAGAAGATTTGTTCCCTACTCCAAGTTAAAGTCTATTTAGGAAAGGTTTGCCCTAGGTTAAGATTATAAATATGCTAGCCGACCACATTGTCTAAGAGAGCCGATTTGTAGAGAAAACCCTTCCTCCCTAAGAATTGTACTTCCACGATAACATGTTCTAAATTTCTTAGGGATAGGTGAAGGTTGTTGATATTAGTGAGAGGAGATTGATTCTTGTATACTTGTTCTTAAGCAATAAAATCAGAGTTTACTTATCCTATTGTCATTCCTTGTTCTTGTATCCAAGCCCGAGAGGAAAGTTTGCAAGTAATCTATTTATCTAGCATCGAGAGGTGTAGATTCACGAAAGGGATAAGTACGGTGTCGGCGACACTAACTCGGCCTATACCTTTGTGGAGGCACTAAGGGGTAGTTTAAGAGTTTCAGCAGCTAAGAGAAGTGTTAGATTGGTTGATGGTTATCTTTGGTTTACGCCGAGAGGTATCGTCAAGGACTGAGCATCAACAACACTTTGACTCAGAGATGAGCGGAGTCACTTACGGACACTTTGCTGAACTTTGATACTTCTGCCCACGAGCAAGAGATTGCCGCGGCAGAGGAACATCAGCATTGTCGAGGCAGTATCTGCAGTACTATCGAAGCAGTGTTGTGCGATTACATCGGAAAAGAAGAAGATCAATTGAATCCACTAATTGACGCAACTGGATCCTACCTACTTTCTCTATAATCGTTCTCAACTCTTTATTTTATGTTTTGTTATTTAATTATTTAGTTAGATAAAATAAACCATCTTTTTTGTATTTTTATTTTATTCTCAGGAGCAAGGGAACGAAGTAAGACATATTAAGTATATCAATCCCTGTGGAGACGATACGCGATATACTTATCATTTTATTACTTGACGACGTGTACACTTGCACTCAAAATAGCGCTTATACCATGCCTATCAATTTTTTGGCGCCGTTGTCAGGGATTGGCAACTGAATTTTGTTTTCTTTAATTTTCTTGCTCTTTAATTATTAGTTATCTAACTTTAACTTTAGTTTTATTTTATTTTTGATTTACTATTTTTTTATTTACTTGGTTTATGACCAGGGCAAATTCGAGTGGACCATTGTACGAGTTGGATCCTGAGATTGAACGTACAAGACATAATCTAAGACGAAATCTGTTCCAAACTATGAACAATCCAGCTAGAGGACTTGTTGATCATAATGTACTGCCGCCAGCAATACAACAGCAGCCAATGCTGTATCCATTGCCGATGCAGTCTACTGTCAAAGATTATCTGATGGAGGATCTGAACGGACTTAACCCTGGCGTAGTTACCCCGAAGATTGAAGTAACTCACTTTGAGCTTAAACCAGTAATGTTAAACATGTTGAACACAATTGGACAGTTTGGTGGGTCTGTTACTGAAGATGCAAGGCAACATCTTAAATCCTTCAAGGAAGTGTGCAACTCTTTTAAGATTCAAGGAGTCCATGAAGAAATTTTGCGCTTAAAATTGTTCCCCTATTCACTGAGGGATAGGGCTAAGACTTGGTTGAATGAAATCCCAGCAGGATCAATCGGATCTTGGGAAGAACTTTGCCGAGAATTCATTATGAGGTTTAATCCAACAAATCTTTATGATCGCATTCGTAATGAAATTACATCATTCCGGCAAGATGAAGATGAACCGATGTATGAGGCATGGGAACGTTATAGAGAACTATTAAACAAATGCCCCTTACATGGTTTTCCCTTGTGGACACAAGTCTCCATGTTCTACAATGCTACTAATGCTTCCACAAGGATGATGCTAGACGCTTCCGCAAATGGGACACTTTTAGATAGAGCACCCGCGGAAGCCATTGAAATTCTGAACAAACTCACAAGGAACGATTTCCAATTTCCCACATCGAGGCGAAGAGGAATGAGACGTCATGCCATAGCTCATGAGTTAGACATATCAAGTTCGGTGGCAGCACAATTGGCTTCTCTGACCAAGATAGTTTAGAACATGCAAAACCAAAGAAGCATACATGAGGTTAAGGCAGTCAACTCATCAGATTATATGCCAGAGGAGGAGACCGGCCTATATGTTGGAAACTATAACAGAAACAATCCAATGATGTCCAACAATTATAACCCATCTTGGAAAAGGCATCTGAACTTCTCTTGGAGTAACCCTAACAATGCCTTGAATCCAACTACACAAGCCCTTGGATTTCAGCATCAGAACCAGAACCTGCCGCATCAGAACACTCAACAGCCCATGCCACAGCAGCAGGTACATCAGCAACAGTCTCTGAATGCACTGGTCGATTCTCTCACAGCTTTCATGTCAAAGACTGATGCTTACATGATGGAGAATAGCCTTTTCATGAAGCGTACTGATGACTTCATGAATAGAACGAAGATAAGACTGCAGAACCAGGAGGCTGCAATAAAATCCCTAGAAACCCAGGTTGGTCAATTTGCCCAACGCCAAAATACTCGACCACCTGGAGGTTTACCTAGCAATACTGAAGTTGCTAAGATATTAGGCCACGAGCAATGTAAAGTAATCACCACCAGAAGTGGCCTACAGCTAAAAAATAAAGAGGAGACTTCAACTGAAAGAGTCTAACCAGAACAGCAACATCATGAGGACTCAGAGGCTGAGCAGGACCCTATCGAAAGCTCTGCCACGGCAACAGAACCAGCAGTATCAGAACCTTCTGCCGAGGCAGCTACAGAAAAATTCACCCCAGGTATAAAACTCAATATCTAAGGAAACCTGCCGAATATCAGACCACCACCTCTTTTTCCATAGAGGCTAAAGAAGAAAAAACAGGATCACCAATTTCAAAAGTTCCTAAACATCCTAAAGCAGGTTCATATTAACTTTCCCCTAGCTGAGGCGATTGAACAAATGTCCAACTATGACAAGTTTTTAAAGGACATAGTATCCAAACGACGAAGGCTAGAAGAATTTGAAACGGTGGCAGCCACTGAAGGTTGCATGACAATGCTACATAATCGCATGCCACCTAAACTAAAAGATCTTGGCTGCTTCACAATTCCCTGTGCAATTGGAGATGGTTATAAAGGAAAGGCCCTATGCGACTTGGGAGCAAGCATCAACTTAATGCCCAAATCAGTTTTTCAAAAACTCGGAATTGGATGGGCGAAACCAACAGTACTGCTCCAACTTGTAGATCGATCTTACGTGCATCCTGAAGGCAAAATTGAGGACATTCTGGTGAAACTTGACAAGTTCATCTTCCCTGCCGACTTTCTTGTCCTTGACTATGAAGCTGACGACAATGCACCGATCATTTTAGGTCGATCTTTCCTTGCTACTGGACGCACCATCATTGACGTGGAGAATGGCGAGCTCACAATGTGGATAAATGATCAACAAATCAAGTTGAACGCCTTCCACAATCTGCCAAATTCAGACGCTCCAACAGAATATAAGGTTATCCATACACCAAATAAGGGTACTAAAATATCCTGCATGGGCAGCACGCTCGGAAGACTATTCGGTAAAAGAATAAAACTTAAAGGAGAAGCCGAATGCACCAAAGAGACTGGCCAACTCATGCAGACAGACACGGGCCAGAAAGAGATAACGAAAATGGGAGATGCATTCACATGCACTTCACAAGTAACTTAATCTCTTCTCTTCACTTTTAATTATTATATTAGGATATATAATATTATTTTCAACATTCTTTATTTTTAAGTATTTTGTTATTTTTAGTATTTTGTTATTTTACTTTATGATCAGCGTTTTTATTTTAGATTTAGTGTTTTTAATTTTTAATAAAGTTATGAATGCAGGAAAAATTTTGCAACAACAGGAAGTCTGCTACTGCGGCAGCACTGTGTCAGAACCGCAAGATTATCAATGGGCAAAAAACAGTGTAACGACTATCTGTCGAGAAATCCTCCGCGGAAGTAACTGTGCTTTCAGGCAGTAAATGCTTAACGGCTAGTATTTTTAACAGTCATATTTTTACAGCCTATATAAGTAGACCATCGTTGTGCATTATTTACTTTGTATTCTTGTTATCCATACTTTCTTGAACAATTTTACTCTCACTACATCTTGAACTTTCAGAACTCTTTACATTCCTACCCACATTCTTTTTGTTTATCTTCAAAAATATCTCATCAATATCCATGGCAACATACAGACGATTTGCCAGCGACAACGTAGCATAATGCTTTCAAAGATCTTTTGTTACACGGCAATTATGGGAGAATAAGGATTCCAGCAAACCACTGACGAAAACTACGGCATCGACCAATTCTTGTTTAAAAGAATCGAAGACTAGGATTGGGAGAAATTCTGCCTCTAACCTCCCATAGCGAATGCAACAATTATGAGAGAATTCTATGCGCACTGCCCGAACAAGGATACGCTATTCGTCTACTGCCGGGGAAAGCCTATGAAACTTGATGCCGAGGCAATCAACGATTACTACGACATGATCCTCATACGCGATGAGCATGGAGAATTTGCAGCAAATATCGAGGAATACGAGGCTATCAAGGACGACCTCTGCTACGATAACACTCCATGGGAAACCGGTGCCCATAGGGGTTGTGTAACAAGGCTAAGCCTTAAACCCGAAGCAAAGCTGTGGTGTACGTTTGTCAAACGATGCCTCATGCCTACTTCTCATAATAGCACAGTTGACAGAAAAAGATTGTTGCTCATTCATTCCATCATCAACAAAAGGACGACCAATGTTTGCTCATTCATTCCATCATCAACAAAAGGACGACCAATGTTGGAGAGATAATTCTTCAAGAAATCTATGACTGCGGTAAGAAAGAACGAGGTCCATTATATTTCCCTAGTTTAATCTCTGCTTTATGCATTGCTGCAGGTGTCCCAATAGAAGCAACCGACGAATACACATCACAAAGGAAAGGCTGGACAAAAAAATTCTGCCACAGAGTGATGCAGATCACCCAAGCAGACCCAGTGCAGGAAACACCTCAACAATTCACTACTAACTGCCCTGTCGGAGGGCAGTATTCAGCAGAAGCACCTGACAATGCCCAATCCCCTGTCGCAACAGACACATACTAGGAGATTTTGCAGAGAATGTCAACCATGGACCTCAGACAATAACGCTATATGGAATATCAGAGAGAATTCAACAACACCCTTGCCAATATGCTAACTCAGAACTTTCTCATCCATGTGATGCAGTTTCCAGATTTCCCTCCCAATATTTTCGTCACTACCACACCATACAAAGAGACAACACCTGCTCTAGGGCCTAGACCATCCTTTGCTTCTAGGCCACAACAACAGTTTCACGCTACCGGACCATCCAGACCTGCAGGCACGACTGTCACATCATCCAGCAGCAGGCGACCATCAAAGAGGAGAGTTGTCTTCAACTCTCTACAATAAAATCCTATCCCCATCGACAGTTTTTCTGAAGATAGTCTCTCTAGACAGATCGATGAGTATATCCATGAGAGCTCATCACATACCCAAGAGAGGATACCAACTGCCGAGCTTGGGGGAGAAACAGAGGTAATGCATACAGATGATGATGAAGATGGAGATGAAGTAACAAGCCCACTGTAGAAACAAACGCCCAGCAGAGTGCAGCCGCCCCGGCAGGTAAAAATACAACAATCACCAGGACAAGGATCAAGAATGAAAGCATCGGCAGGAATACCTAGGAGAGCAACTATCTCTAGCAGCTCTTCTGAATCACAGTCGGAATCTATTTAAATCCTGTTGCTTTATTATTGTTTTCTTTTGCTCTTTGCTTTATGTTTTGAGCATTGAGGACAATGCTCGGTTTGAGTTTGGGGGAGATTGAAGGTGCAGAAGCACTG
Source organism: Abelmoschus esculentus (assembly GCA_035048815.1). Lineage (NCBI taxonomy): Eukaryota > Viridiplantae > Streptophyta > Magnoliopsida > Malvales > Malvaceae > Abelmoschus > Abelmoschus esculentus. Next base: position 19,409,843 of record JAUCBN010000005.1, read on the forward strand.
CCGAGGCTATCCAATGTCGCGACAATATCAAAAAAGGGAGTAAATTTTTACTGAATTTTTTTTTGAATATTCTCTTTTCTTGAATTTATGTTTGTAATCTTGTATTACCTTATGTCAGCTTTGCTTTAGTTTACTCCTTTAAGGCTATAGAATTTTTTCTCCTTACCATGGCCAAGTACTGTTTTGAAGGGATAACCATAGGATACTCATGGAATAAAACTTAGAAGCTTGCTTTAGGGTTAGATAAAAAAATAAACACTTTTTGGACTTGTTTGATTCATGAGTTCTTTTAATAAACTTAGGTGATAAAGACTTAGAACTTGTTGAAAAAATAACTAGAGGTGCATATCACCGGCTCTAGTTTTGCTCTCCTTCGTACTAGAGGTGCCCGAAATTGGCTCTAGTATGCTAAATAGTTGTTAAGAAAAAAATAAGAAAAAGAAGGAAAATAGAAAACACATATCTTGAGGTGCCCGAAATTGGCTCAAGACTTGTTGTTTTAAGGAGATAGCTAATCCAAGATTCTACTTACCTTGAACTTAGAGTTTATCTAAGAAAGCCTTGAATCAGCCTTGTCCATTAAACGCACACACTCACCTAGCCCTAGAGTTTGTTTCTTAGTAGAAATCCTTGGGTAAACTAGTGGCTAAAACGGAGAGATAGACATGACCATGATGGGGAGAATAGATGGAAGAGTAAGACTAAAGGGGAGTAAGGTTTAGCAATTTGATGTTTGGCATTGCTTGAGGACAAGCAATAGTTCGAGTTTGGGGGTATTTGATGAGTGCTTAAAAGGCAGTAATTTACTACCCTTCTTATGGTACTTTATGCACCTATTATACACTCACTTGAACCGAATCATATACTCTTTGCTCAAATATTGGATATTCCGTTATCACCACATATAAAGTTAATATTTATAGAGAATGCAGATATTATTATAATTTCTGTACATGCAGGAATATCCAGAGCTGAAGTGGCAGAAAAGTTGTGTTGAGGTCGAGGCAGAGGACTGGCCGCGGCAGAATCCAGTGTGGCAGCACCAACAATGGAGGCGCATTGAAAGATAAAAATATAGAGAATATTCTGGAAGACACAGCGCATCAATTGGACCAGGCTAGCGTGCTCAAAGCCCAATTCAAAGACCAAGCGGGAAACCCTTTCTAGAAGGCGGAAAACTTAGAAATATCATAATCCTTGAAGAAGACTTGTTCCCTACTCCAAGTTGAAGTCTATTTAGGAAAGGTTTGCCCTAGGTTAAGACTATAAATATACTAGCCGGACACATTGTCTAGGAGGGCCGATTTGTAGAGAAAACCCTTCCTCCCTAAGAATTGTACTTCCACGATAACATGTTCTAAATTTCTTAGGGATAGGTGAAGGTTGTTGATATTAGTGAGAGGAGATTGATTCTTGTATTCTTGTTCTTATGCAATAAAATCAAAGTTTGTTTATCCTATTATCATTCCTTGTTCTTGTATCCAAGCCCGAGAGGGAAGTTTGCAAGTAATCTATTTATCTAGCATCGAGAGGTGTAGATTCACGAAAGGGATAAGTACGGTATCGGCGATACTAACTCGGCCTATACCCTTGTGAAGACACTAAGGGGTAGGTTAAAAGTTTCAGTAGCTAAAAGAAATGTTGGATTGGTTGGTGGTTATCTTTGGTTTACACTGAGAGGTATCGTCAAGGACTGAGCATCAACAACACTTTGACTCAGAGATGAGCGGAGTCACTTACGGACACTTTACTGAACTTTGATACTTCTACCCACGAGCAAGAGATTGACGCGGCAGAGGAGCATCAGCATTGCCGAGGCAGTATCTGCAGTACTATCAAAGCAGTGTTGTGCGATTGCATCGGACAAGAAGAAGATCAATTGAATCTACTAATTGACGCAACTAGATCCTACCTACTTTCTCTATAATCGTTCTCAACTCTTTATTTTATGTTTTGTTATTTAATTATTTAGTTAGATAAAACAAACCATCTTATTTGTGTTTTTATTTTATTCTCAGGAGCAAGGGAACGAAGTAAGACATATTAAGTATATCAATCCCTGTGGAGACGATACACGATATACTTATCATTTTATTACTTGACGACGTGTACACTTGCACTCAAAATAGCGCTTATACCACGCCTATCAAAAATCTTAAAAAAACTCAACAATTACACAAATATCTTTTAAGTAATACAAATATTAAGAAATATATGTCCTAAAATATTTCACTGTCGTAAATCAAGTATCATACTTTTACTTTTTAGAGTATTAGTCTTCATCACTACTTAAATTATAAACATCTTAAAACAAACAAGAAACTACCAACTAAAGAGAATTTTTTTATGAAAATAATATTTATGAAATTTAAATATTAATATTAAGGTTCTGTAATATAATAACTTTTTATATAACTTGTCAATGATATTTATCATTTCCGCATCATTATCACAATCTACATTAATAGTAGAACAAATATATATTCCTTCAAAAAGTTTCTTTGTCATAAATAAATAAAAAATATATTATAGAATAATGTGAAATATAAAACCTACTATTATATATTTATATATTTTAAACTGATTTTTTTGATAAATAGGTAGACGGATCTAAATCTAGGTTCGGGTCTTAAATGTCAGATCCAGATTCAGATTCGTATTTTAATCAGGAGATCTAGATCCAACCCAGATCTATCGGGTCTAAAATTTTAAGATTCAGATCCTATAAAATGAATCTAAATCTACGAATCTGGATCGAATCCAAAATTCATTGCCATCCCTAACCCCGTTCAATAATTTTTTAGAACGATAATTTTTATCAAACGCCGGTTTAAAAAAAATTTAAAAATTTTATTTGTGGTTAAACGGTTGTTTAAATAAAAAAAAAAATCTCGTCGAAATTTAATAACAATGCACTTTTGACCATATTATTTAATATTGTTTTTTTTTTCCCGTTTCAAAAATGCTTGAAAAAGCATTATCGGACGGGACTTCTATCTCTGTATCCAACCTTCACTATTGCATGTAAGAGTGAGTATTTAATCGAGTTTGTTAAAAATATTTCGAGTTATTTAAGTTTAATTTTATTATTTGAACTTTTATTTAAAAAATTTTGAGTTTAGTTCTGAGTTCTTATAAAGATTTAATTATTTATTATATTATAGTACAATTTAATTGTAATTTAAACAACTTTCACTAATCATATAAATTATTAATACATATTTCTTTATGTGTAGCAATATTTTTTTCATATATATATATATATACTATAAAAATTTAAGGAATCGTCTCGAACTTAAAAATAAATCTTCTAATTACAAAAAATTAAGTTATTCAAATTTCCGTTTTACAACTCAAATTTCATTTGAATTTTTTAAAGTTATTCAAGATTTTAAATTTTTAAGTCGAATCAAAACAAATTAAATATTTTTACCTCGAGTTAGATTAAATTGTTTAATTTTTTTAAACCGGGTCGAGTTTTGCCGTGTATCTTTGTTTTGTTTCTTTCGATGCTTTTAATTACTTACTTTATGTTGTGTTCCAGGTACCAACAGAGGCAGAGGTGGTCGGTTTTCATTTATCCCAAGTTCCCAACCTTCTCTAAACTGACAATGCTCGTCTATATTCATTGAGGATAAGCTTGGAATAAATAATAATCAGTGCCTTGGTACCCAACTAGACCAATAAATTCGAGATATTATAAACAAAAAAATCTTAATATTTAATTGAATGTTAATTTTGATCAATATTTTTATTTTCAAAGTAACTTTATATTTTATTTTAGATTAAAATAATTTAAAATAACATTTAATAGCTAATGTGATAGATTTTTATAATAATGTACGTTAATGTAATATTATTGTAAATACAAATGTGTTAAATTAACAAAGTAATAAATCAGATAAAAAATAATTTTTATTATGTCATTGTGTCAGGATATTTTAAGTTCTGTATCACTAATTGACTAATAATTTTTATTCGTATAATGATTATTTTAATTTAAAATAAAATACTAAAATTTAAATTTTTTAAATGACATATATCAAAATAATTATTCAATCATATACGTTTATCGAATAGTAAGTGTATTTTTTTTACATTAAACCTGTATAAAATTATTCGTATTTCAATTAATAATAAATTCCTAACCTAAAGAAACGAATTATTTATTAGAGTTTTTAGAAAATCAGGTACTTTTCCAACAAAAAGACAATGTAAAGATAAGTGTCAGTCATTAAACATTGTTCTCTCTTTTGGTAAGAAAGATTAGTGTTTAATACGTAAAATTGATGACAAAAGATTGGGTTTTCAAGTAGTTAATTTATCTTAATTTACCAAAAATCAATGTTAGATCTTTTGTTCAGTTAAGACAAAAAAAAATGGTGGGTTAATTTGTGAGACATTTTTTATAATATAATACTTTGTAATTTCCTATTTAAAAGGCGTAAAGCATAGGGCTTAAGAAGTAAAAACAAAAATAAATAAATAAACAAAACAAGAATTTAATTTGAGATAATCGAAGAGAAACTATCGTATCTAGGGGTAAACAAAATTCGACTAAAAAATTAAATAACTCGACTCGAGTTAAAAATATTCAACTCATTTTGACTTGACTTAAAATTTCATAATCTCGAATAACTCGAAAATTTTCCAAATAAAGTTTACGTTGTAAAACGAAAATTCGAATAACTCAAATTTTTTTAGTAAATAAAATATTTATTTTTAAGTTTGAGATGAACCCTCAAATTTTTATAATATATATATGTATTGATATATAAAAATCTGAAGAAATATTGCTACACATGAAGAAATATATATATATATAGCATATATGTTTTAGTGAAAGTTGTTTAAATTACAATCAAATTGTACTATAACATGATAAATAATTACAATTAAATCTTATAAGAATTCGAAACTCGACTTGACTCGAAATTTTTTGAATAAAATTTCAAATGATAAAATTAGACTCGTCAACTCAAATAACTCAAAAAATTTTTACTCGACTCGATCGAACGCTCATCCCTAATCATACTACTTGAATTCAAGAATGAATGTCATATAAATACATTTCTAAAAAATTACTCATTTTTTAAGAAAAAAAATCATAGATTTGATGATACTCGGTATGTTCCATTTGATTATGTTTTAGACAAGAATATCATAAATAAATATTCTAAGATAAAAAAAAATAAAATAAAATAAAATAGTAAACAGAAATTGCAAATGGTCCCATGTCGGTCCATGCTCATAATTTTAGAGTTTCATATTAATGCAACTGAGAGTCATTAAATTGAGAAATTATTTTATGAACTTTTTATAGTATTATTTATGACTTCAACGGGTAAAAATAAATTATTTTATTAAAATAAGTTTTAATTATTACGATCATAAATAATATAGTGGGACATGTTCATATAAATATAATTTTTTGGGTAAAGTGCAATGGAAGTCAGTTATGGGTAGGATTACATTTGGATCACTCAATTATTAAAAGTAACATTTAAGTCACTTAATTATGAGTAAGGTTATATTTAGGTTACTCAATTAATAAATGTTATATTTACATCACTCAATTATAGATAATGTTACATTTGGTTCATTCTTTAGAATCGAAAAAAGTTTATCAATTCGCGTATTAGATTAATTAATGATTTCAAATGAAGTACTCTAATGTTAACAAGAGTATACAAGATATTTAGAAGAAAAAATGACCAAATTTATATACTTTTTCAAATATGAAGGGTGACCCAAATATAACCTTACTTATAATTGAGTGACCTAAATGTAACCTTTAATAATTGACTGATCCAAATATAACCTTACCCATAAATAAGTGACCCAAATATAACATTCAATAATTAAATGACCCAAATGTAACTATACTCATAATTAAGTGATTTTTGTTGCAGTTTATCCTATTTTTTGTGTGTGTGTACATGACATTTAATGATGATCAGGAAGTACATGATCGTGGCATTAATTTCAATACGGCCCATCATCAATTGAAAGTAGACCCTTTAAACGATTAGAAAAAACAAAGAAACGATTTGGTTGAAAAATCGAAAAGGCCATAACATATAAATAAATAAATATGCTAAAAATTAATGAGTTTGCAAGGAAATATCTTATCGGCAGAAAATAAAATATTTCTACCGAATTTGTAGATTATATATACCAAAATTCCAAACAGAATAAATAAATAAATAAATAAATAAGAAGAATTTTTATGCTTGATATTAGCAGAACGTGACCTGAAACCACCCGCAATAAAGTCTATCATAAATGCATATTCAAATAAAATTCCAAACAGAATAAATAAATAAAGGAATTTTTAATTAAAATTATATTTTAAATAATTATTAATTATATGTTAAGTTTTTGAGATTTTTAATTTTTTAATTTAATAATATTTAATGGTATTTAATATTAGTAGTGTTTAACGGTATTCAACGCACGTGCTAGACTCATCTCAAATGCATATTCACATAAACATATACTAGATATTTATTTATTGTCCCTCGTCGATAAAATATTACAGAAAAAATGAATTTTAAAGGTAAATACATGTTTAATATAAATTTAATTTTTTAATAAAAGTAAATATTTAATATATATTTTTTAGTTTTAGTTGATTAAAATAATTTTAGCGAAAACGGTGGGGAAAAGATAAATGTTGATATATATTATATGATGGTATGTCACAGCTTTAACAGCAATATAATTATAGTTCAGAACATTGGTGAATCAGATGGGGAAGAATTCACCAAGTTAAGAATATTGTTCCAATAATTCTTGTTATCTTCGTAGTAATCGCTGCCATCTCCGCTGCCTCCGCTGTTTCCGTCGGATTCTTTGCCGCTATCGGATAAACTCCGGTCGATCGAATCGTTAAGAAGAAGATTAGTGAAGCCTTCCTCCATTATGGTCCCAACGTTATCATTGAGGTTATTCGGCTTCAAGGACTCCGGGGTCCATCCTCCCATGGAAATTGTCATGGCATGAAGACTAGAAGTGAAGGATGACAAAGAATTCCCCATACCCTCTTTGTAATCAGACAAATTGCTTGAACTTCCTAGCTCCTTCCACTCTTGTTCACCTTCTTCTTTGACTATCCCGGCCGTCTCCGACGAACCCGGTGTCATGCCGCCGCACTCGATCATCAGCATCGGACTTGCTCCAAGCTCTGAAATGATTGGTTCTGGGACAGTAAGAGTAGATGTAGGAGACTTAAGGGTAAAACCAGGAGTGTTGAGCTGCTGATGTTGAAGTGAATGGGAACGAATCTTTGATTCTCGAACCAGTCTAGCTTCAGCCTCGAGCCTGGCACTTTCCCACTGAGCCATGTGACTAAGGTTGGCAGCGTTCTTGGACTGACCATCAGCTGCGGAGAGTAAAGCATCGTTTTTGGGCTTGTGAGTGATGGGATCGATCCCCATTTTCGCCAACCTTTTCTTAAGATGAGTGTTCCAGTAGTTTTTGATCTCGTTATCGGTTCTTTTCGGCAAGTGAGTGGCGATGGCAGACCACCTGCAGATGAACAAAAACGACAATACTAACATCACAGAGACACTAACCAGTAACCTCTACACAAAACCCTAGAATTGAAGACCCATTGTTGCATTTAAAGCTAGCATTCTATTAGAACCATGTCAGAAGCAACAGAAACTTATTGCAAAATGGAACAGACCACAAATTTAATTCATATCGAAGAAGAAGTTATTGAATTCAAAAAAAAGCTTGAGCTTGAATTTCAAAAAGAAAATCTAAGGGTTTTGAGAAAGAGAAAAGGCAAGACCAGAAAGCTCTATGAACTTTTATTACCTGTTCCCTAAAAGGGCATGAAGTTGAATGATCGTTTGTTCTTCTTGCAAACTAAACTTTCCTCTCTTAATATCAGGCCTTAGGTAATTAGTCCATCTAAGCCTGCAACTTTTCCCACACCTTTGAAGACCTAAAAACAAAAGAAGACCCAGACTGAGGTGAGAACTCAAGAAGAAGATAAGTGAAGCAAGAAGAATTTAGGGTTAGGGTTAGGGTTTAGTCACCTGCTTTTGCCGGCAAGGAACGCCAGCTTCCCCGACCATGTTCTTCAATGTAAGCTAAGAGTTTCTGATCTTCTTCCGGTGTCCAAGGTCCTTTCTTCAACCCTAGTTTGTCACAGCAAGGTGATCTCCCCATAGTAAGCGTGGAGTGTGAAGAAGTGAATCAACAACGAAAGAAGAAAGTTTGGTTATGTCTTTATATAAGACTTGACGGCAAGAGATACTGTGGAGGAAGAGTTAAGAGTAATGAAGGGAAAGGAGTGACAGTAGGAAAGGGAAGCAACTTTGTGTTTGTAAATGAAGAGATAGGCAGAGAAGAAAGGTCAGCGAAATAAATGGGATAGACAGATATTAAATTTCTTAGCAGAGTATATGATAAAGTCACATGAGATATGAAATTAAAACCGACCGTTTCTTTTTCGAATACAAATCGTTTGTCTTTTATCGTATTTTTATCAGTACTTTTATTTTAAAATAGTAAGTTTAAGTACGAGTCTTCTAACTCAAATGGTTAAAAGAACAATTGTTGTTCTTAAAGGTCACGAGTTTGAGCATCAGAGATGCTAGAAAAGTGACAGTAGTATTTGTTCTAAAAACAATAACCATTTTTTAATCACTTGAGCCGGAAAAAAAATTAAAAATACAGTGAAACATTATAACTCACGTAAATAAATTTAATTTAAATATATTTTTAAAAATAAAAAATAATATATCTAAAACATAAATAAAAATTTTCTCTTAATTCATAGGACATTAAAGAAGCTAGATCATAATTGTCCTTTCTCTCTAATTTTAAATTTAATTCTACGACCTAATTTAAAAAGTCGAGTTTCTTTACTTAAATTGCTACTACATCATTTATATAGCTTTACTTACTTTATAAGGCATCCAAAAAAACACACAACAAAAAGTTAGTCTTATTAATTCGTGTAATGTTAGTTATTATTTTATTGTTGATGAAAAATAATACTCATAAACATCTTTGAGATATTGACAATTTTTTATTCATTTATTTTAAAATTATTTTAAATATATTTCTATAACACTTTTGATACTATTTTGTAAAATTATTTTTAGAACATTAAATAATTATTTCTTACTTTTTTATATTGCATTGATGACCGAGTCTTAAATAAACAAAAGAAAATCTCCGAACCTTAAAAGAGTCAATCTGATTGAGTCGAGTAAAAAATTTAAGTTAATTGAGTTGATGAGTCTTGTTTTATGATTTAAAATTTATTTAAATTTCTTTTAAATTGAGCCGAGTTGATTGTTTGAGTTTCTTCTTATTTTACACATGTAAGTGTAATGTTACTTACAATCAAATGTCTTCTAAAACTATAAAATATATTTTTAATTTTATTTTTAAGAATATTCTTTTAGACAAATATTGATAAGAGTATTAAGGGATAAAAGAATTGATAAAAATGTAGTTGAAGGATCAAATGAAATAAAATATAAAATTAGGGAACAGATTAAAAGAAATAATAAATTTGTTGTTAAAAATGTGAACTAAAGTCACGTATTCTTAAAACAAAGGAAAATTTAAAGAAATGTAAAAAATATACAAAGTTGAGTGATTAAATTGTAAAAAAAAATAAAAAGGAATTAAAGCTACATAAATATTTTATAGTGATTATATAAGAAAATCAAAGAATAAATTATAAAATAATAAATTTTGATTTTTTAAAGTTGATAAGATTTGAATTAGACTTGAATTCAAAAGTTGACTAGTTTGTTTGAATTAACTCAAATAACTGAAAATTAAAAAATTTAAATTAAATCAAATTTTAATCATCCTAATCATAACATTTATTTTTATGATAAAAAACATTTATCGAATAAAAAAGAAATACAATAAAATTATAAGAAGAATTTACAAAATCAGAATAAATTCGTATTGTCTAATGAATAATAGATATATAAATAATATTATTTTCGACGAAGGATAGATATACAATTAACATGAACTTAAAAACGTCTATAGCATATGATAACACGCTGACAAAACTGACTTTATTATAATTCAATCACGAATTATTTTTGATGGTCGTAAGCGTCTATCAATATAAAAAAACTAGTCAAAGAGTCTAAACTATGAATAATCATAGATACTTATGATAATCAAATAATTATTAAATAAAAAATAACGTCAAATCTAATCTTAAAAATATATATTACATAAACAGATAAATACAAAAAAATATTACAATAAAAAATTATATGAATAACATACTCTTTCTATCAATATATATACTATTACACAGGGTGATGGAGACTTTTCATAGGATAAATTTTGAACTCTTTTCCACAGGTATCTCAAATTCGATACTTATTAAATTATATTAAATTACGTATCATTTGAATCAATCTCGTTAATTTTCTCTCTAAAAGTTAATATATCACGCACACAAGTTAATAAATGTTTTTTAAAATTAAAATTATTATTTTGATAAATTATACATGATCCCTAAATCTATGAATCCACCCTATTATATATTATTTACATCTTATAAATATCCTATCATTTTGAAGTATTTTGGTAGAAAAATATATCATTTTTAAGCTTTTGAGTAAGTTTGCAAATTTTGTCGAATATATAAGTCACTTAAAGTTTTTATTATCACTCTCTGGAAGTTAATATACCATGCACACAAGTTAATTAATGTTTTTATAAATTAAAAATCTTATTTTGATAAAGTATATGTGATCCCTAAATCTATGAACCGTCCCTATTATATATTATTATTTATATTTTATAAAGATCGTATCATTTTGAAGTATTTTGACAGAAAAATATATCATTTTGAAGTCTTTGAATAAGTTTGCAAGTTTTGTCGAATATATAAGTCATTTAGAATTTTTATTTGAGAAAATAATGTGTTTAAAGTTTATTTTAGAATCTAGGTCAAAAGCTATAATGCAAATACGAAAACACCACTTGCAAATAACGATTTGAGAGGAGGACGCCACTTACATGTGGCGTTCTCAATTTTTTAATTTTTTTTATAAAATCTAAAGAAAGAACGTTATGTATATACGACGTTCTCTTACTTATACTGTAAAAACTGACCCAAAATTTAAAATATATTTAAACGTCATCTATATTTTAAAATAAAATTTCTAAAATCGGCCATTATGGAACTTAAACTTGACCTCAAATTTTGAAACTTAAGAACCTACTTAGGAAATAAAGTTTAGGTTTTAACTGTTTCGGAAGACTATAAGGTCTTTAAATTGGACTAGCATCTTATCTAGCAAAAATTAGATGAAATATATGCCTATTTTTCATTTTGGTAATGAGAAAATCTCAGTTTATTGCCTATTAGTCAATGAAGAAACAGGTTGGCTACCTTTTCCTTGCTAAGAAAACTTGATTGTGAAAATATTGTCACCAAAAAAAAAAACAGAATTTTTATATGTAGGTATATTTGGATTTTAAAAGTTTATTTTATATGTTTATTAAATTTAGGTCGATTAATATTGTCGTTAGTACTATACATCGGAGAATAAAAAATTTAGGATTAATTTAACATTATTTTTAGAAAGTTCAATGAAAAAGTTATGTTACGAAGTTTTTATTAAAAATGATTTTGGATTATTGGATTTAAGATTTGAGTGTTTATTATTATTATTAGAAAGTGCTTTTAAGAAGATAAATGATTATTTTAGACATGATATTATAAGTTATATATATGATATCTAAATTCTTTAGTGTTATGATGTATAAATTTTATCAACTTAAATTATCATAAAAATATAAAAAAAAATATTTTTATTAATAAATACATATATTTTCTAAAAAAATTATAAGTGTTTTTATGAAAATATAATAAATTTAAAATATTTTATTTAATACATATATATAATTTTTAAATTAAAAAATATTTTATTAATTATATCTTTGTAAAAATTATAAATTATAAAAATACAATAACAAATAATGAACAAAATTGTAATTTAGCTCTCAAAAACACATGTCTAACCGTAAAAACTAAAAAATTAACTTTTGCATTTAGATTAAAAAACACGTTTTAAACACAGTTATCCCCTAAAAAAATTAATTGTTTAACGTTATTTTAGGTCTTAAACCGGTTTTTAGAGTTAAAAGCTTATTTAAAAAATAATGTTAAATAAAACCTTAGAGTGTTTAAACATTTAACATCTCACTATTTATGTTTGATTTTTTTGGTTAAATTATGCGAATTATCATTAAATTTTATTCTCAAATCTCGTTTGATCAGTGAAGTTTCAAAATGTTCAATTTACTCACAAAAGTTTTGACACTCAATACTTTTTGTCATTCTTCTGTTAATTTTTTAATGATGTCTAGTTACGATGAAAGAAAAAAATCAAGATCCGAACGGTGAAAAACTTTATCAGTAAGAGAGAAATAACATATTGAGAATCGAGCTCCATTCAACGATGTAAAAGAAAGATCGACAAGAAAGAAATTATAATTTTTTTTATCGATTCATGAACTTCGGAGCACTTTTCGATAAAATAAAAGTCAAAATTGATAAAATTTAAGACTAACAAACCATTATCTACAACCATTTATGATTTAAAAATAACAAAAACATTTAATATCTAAACTTTAGTTTAAAACTATAATAATCAAAATAAATTTAAAAATAAACGCAATTTATTTATTTTTTTTCTTCAAAAACTTACTTTATCGACCGGATACATATAATGCAAACTGCTCCAACCCCTTTTCTCCCTTTGACTGAAAACGAGTCCCTTTCAATGGCTATATACACCACTCTAACAAATAGGGTTTTAAATATAACAACTTTGTTTCATTAAATGTTCAAATAACTTTGACACTTTGGGGGTTAAAATTATTTACTTACAAAAAGATGTGCCTTAAAAGTTTGTCTAACTTAGGTGAAATAGTAAAAACAATTTTTGTAACTGTAGATTACAGCTCATCGAAATATATTGTTTCGGGGTTATAAGTCGAACATTTTCTTTTAAACGACTTTAATTCGAACAATAATATAAATCGAATATACGAACTTAATAGAAATATTATTTTGATCTCATCTTTATGTATAAAATTCGTAGTTTTACCGTAAAATTTTACGTCCTTTCCTTACGCCAGACATTTTCTCATTTAATGTATGTTCCTGTCTATGTATTGATTTGGTCCCAATCTAAATTTCCAGTAGAAATAATTACTAGTATAAGAGACATCTACTTATTTGAGCTTTAATTAATTGTCTTTTCTCTCTCCCTTAGCTTAATTATCATTTACTTATATGAGCTAATTATTCGATTAGTAAGAGATCATCAAAGAGATAATCCTGACATTGAAAAAATTATATCATGGGTTAGTCTCATCATCTGTCTATGGGACCAATCAATAAAAACTGTCTATTTCATCAATTTTTTCATATTATAATTTTTTCCCAAGTGAATCTTCACTTAAAAAATTACAAGATAATATGAGGTGGACAGTTTCTATTAGTTGGTCTTATAAATGACATAATGAGACTAACTCATGATATAATTTCTTCTGACATTGACTATTATAAAGTCTAGAAGTGTAGGAAATATTAGCCAAGATTATTGGGTTTTGTTTTGATGAGATGGTCTCATCGATTGATTGCTTTAAGACATAGGTCTGAAGTAGAGATTTGCATAATGGACACAACTGTGTACTTTGGATAGGATAAGGTAACTTTTATTATTATTATTATTATAAAGAAATAAACAAGAAGATTGTATGTCCAAATCGGAAAATTTTACAACGAGCGTCAAACACTGTTGAACACCACTAATGTTGAATATTATTGAACATTATTAAATTAATTAATAAAAATTTTAAATCTCAAGAACTCAGTATGTAATTAATAAAAGAGTGATAAACTCAACATATACTTAATAATTGTATGATTAGTCCTTTAGATTTTAATTTTTTACAAATTAATTTAATAATATTCAGGGGTGTGTAATATTAACAATGTTTAACGATGTTCGATGCTCGTTGTAGACTCATCCGTCTAAATCCCATTGAAAATAAAATATCAGATAAATCAAATTATACGTTTTTTATAGTGTGTGGATTAGTTAATAATGAATGCTAATTTTTAATGTCATTTATGTTTTATTTAAAATTTTATATAGTTATGAACAATTTTTAAAGTATGTGATTAATTTTTTTTTATTTTAGGTCTAATATTTACTGTAAGCATAATTTTTTAATTAAAATTTTTTAAATTCTTTTATATAATTATCAATAATTTTTAAAACGTCTGATTAAAACTTTTAATTGATATTTTTTAAGTTATAGGTTTAAGACCAATATAAACACGATTTTTTTATTATGGATTTATTAATTTTATTGAACAAGGATATGTCTAAAATTACAATGAAAGTTCACATCTTAGTAAACAAAACACCTAAATCCAGATATATATCTAGTAAACAAAACTAGTAAAACGAGATCATAAGAAGATCATATAAGGAAAAGGTAAAAAAACATAATCCAAAGACGCAAAATAAAAGAAGGATATAAAATCACCAAAATTCACGATGATGGTAAAGTTATCAACAAACAACATAAAAATACATATTACAATGAAAGTGTTTTGACAACAAAGATAGTATCACTATTCAATCGCGAAAAAATAACGATAAATGTAATCGCATATCCAAATCTTGTTCGAGGGTCTAAAATAAGGAGATCAACAATATAAAGAAAGGACCACCATCTTGATCGATCGTGACATCGTTGGATCAGCCCTAATAAAAACTAAAAAAAAAAAAAAGTTTAATAAAAAATTATTAATAAATTAAGTCTATTTGATCACTTAGTTTGCTCATTTTTTTTCTCTCATTTCTATTAGATCATAAATTTTAGACCTAATAAGGATAATTTTTTTTCCTCTATAGTTTTTCGTTTCCTTCTCCTTTAAGTAGAATTAGAATTAAAATTAGATTTAAAATAATTTATCAAAAAATAAATGCTTGGTAATGTTCACAAAATAAACAATTCTTAGTATTAATATGAATTTAAATAAGGTTTTAATATTTAATATTTAATGTTTTAAAGTTTAAGATACTATAACGTTTATGGTTTTAGGATTCATGATTTTTAATATAATTAATACAAACTTAAAAAGGTTTAGGGTTCGTGATTTTTAATATAATTAATATAAACTTAAAAAGGTTTAGGGTTCATGATTTTTAATATAATTAATATAAACTTAAAAGGTATAGGGTTTATAGTTTAATTTTTAGGGTTCAAGGTTTATTCTTCTAAAATGTTATGGTTTTAGTGTTTAGATTTGAAGTTTTAGGAGTAAAGATTTACGTTTTAATTACATAAAACACCCTAAATTAAGAAAAATTATATCATGGGTTAGTCCCACCACCTGTCCATGGGACCAACCAATAAAAACTGTCCACTTCATCAATTTTTCTATGTCATAATTTTTTCCTAAGTGAATCTTCACTTGAAAAATTAAAAAATAATGAGGTGGACAGTTTCTATTGGTTGGTCCCATAGATGACGTGATGGGACTGACCCATGATATAATTTCTCTTAAATTAATAAGATAATGTATTTCATATATTATACTATATTTTATTAAAAACTAAAATAAACATTAATGGTATGAGTCTTGATAGTTCTTATTGATTAGGCCAGTAAATAAACAAAACAAACACGAGCAATTGTGTATTTATGTTTGTTTGTTTAATTTTAACTGAAGAAATAAACAGACATAAACAACTTAACGTTATACTTGTTTGTTTGTTAAAAAATATAAATTATTCGTGTTTATTTATTTAAATAATAAATAAATATAAACAAATACAGATGAATGAACATAAAAATTTACAAGTTTTAAAACAATACTCGTGACATGGTGATAGCATTTCAGGCGAAGAGTGATGAAAATCATCGGGACTATGGCAGATAATTGATCCAAAGGGATTATTAGGGGTAAGTGTTCGATCGAATCGAGTCGAGTTAAAAGATTTTAAATTATTCGAGTTGACGAGTCTAATTTTATCATTCAAAATTTTTTTAAGTCGAGCCGAGTCAAGTCGAAAAAATTTGAATTGAGTCGAGTTTCGAGTTCTTATAAAAATTTAACTATAATTATTTATTATGTTATAGTACGATTTGATACTAATTTAAATAACTTTTACTAATCATATAAGATATGTATATATTTCTTCATATTTTTATATATCAGTATATATTATAAAAATTTTTGGGACTCATCCCGAACTTAAAAATAAATCTTCTAATTATTAAATTTTTTTTCAATTATTCGAATTTTCATTTTATAACTCATACTTTATTTGAATTTTTTGATTAGTTGATTCAAGATTATAAAATTTCGAGTCGAGTTGAGTCAAAATAAGTCGTGTATTCTCGTCTTAAATCGAGTCGAGTTATTTGATTTTTTTGAGTCCAGTCTTACTCACTCTTAGAGATGATTGATATCTTTATGTCGATAAAGAGAATAAAAGTGAGATCCGTATTTGCTTTCATTCGAAAGCAATCAGAGATGCACAGAAACGAAACCAAAATTTAAGAATAAAATATAAATATTTAAAAATAAAATTATAAATTTATGAATAAATTTAAGTTGGTCAGCGGAGGTGTATGCTTCCAGATCAATCGAACGATTACATCATTCTAGAGTCAAAATGGCATAAAAATCATAGACTTGTAACACATACTTTTTCATTCGAGTTTAAAATAAGTCAAAAAAATATTATTCTTTTTAGTAGGTTCGAATTTAAATAATATTATTTATAGAAAATATACGAATTTATTACAAATAAATTACATATATAATATCAAGAGACTATATCTCCAATAATAAAAATAAATTGTTTACAGCAAGGCAATTTCTTCATTCTATAGAGGAAGGCGATTTAGTGTCGAGGGGGGAGATCCATTGAAAATAAGGCGATTTAGTTTTGGGCTCCAAGATTTGTCTTGGTCGGAGAGGACAGACACCTTCAATTCTCCCTTTGGAACCTTGCCGGCTGGGAGAGTACAGGGTCCGACACACCAGTAAGGACACGAGTCAATGAAATATACGCTGCACAGAAAAAAAATTATATCACGGGTCAGTCCCACCACGTGTTCATGGGACCAACAATTATCCACTTCGTCAACTTTTCCATGTCATATGGTTCAAATTATATCACAGGCTTTGATGATCAGTTTGAATAACTCACATGGTTCAAATATTATATATAATTTATTGAGAAACGAAGTTAAAATTAAATATTAAAAATAAAAAAAAATTATAATTAATTTATGGATAAGTTATATAGATGGTTACCTAATTATTCAAAATACTTATTTTAGTCATTGAATTATAAAAATTATCAATCAAGTTAATTTATTAAATCAATCAATTTTGATCATCGTCGTTAAAATCTCTAACATAGATGTGACAGAGAGATGATGCGATAAAAAATAAAAATTTATAAAATTATTCATTTAATCCATATTATTTATCTTAATTTAAATTAAACTAAACTAATCATCTAATTGGGTGATGATGCGTGATCTAACCTGAGACCTATTAGGTGTTATATCCAAACCCTTAACAATGCACTAACATATTCTTAATGATATAAAATGCATTTTTTTATATACATATCTTATAAAATAAAAAATGTTAAGAAAATAAAAATAAAAATATTAAACGATAAATCAAATCTAAATCACTTTGAATATATAAAATCAAACAAATTAAATAATATGAATTAAAGTTAAAAAAATAATTTAAAATATTTAATTTAAAAGAAAAATTTTAATTTAAAATTATTTAATATCCAAATTAAAATACTCAAATATTTAATATTTTAAATCAAATTCTTTTCTTTTAAATCAATTTTTAAAAAATTGTATTACTTTTGATTCGGTGATTTACTTAATTTTACACGTCCAAGGTGATTTAAGTTCAATTCATTTTTTAACCATTTTTATTCTTTTTGTTTAGGATTTATTATTTATAATATATATAAGGGTTCATTTTATATCATTAAGAGTAAATTGATATTGTAATTAGTGTGCTAGTATAACACCTAATAAAAAGTAACTCTGGCTGGAGGAAAATAAATATATCAAATATTAAATAAATTAAAAATAATGACATATCATTCCTCTGTTACCCCTCTATTAAAATTTCAATTTTAACAATGATGGTTACAACAGGCTAATCTAATAAATTCATTATTAACTAAGAAGAATTTCATAGTTGGATGATTAAAATAAATAAACCCAAACAATTCAGTAAACATGTAAGTTTTAATAAATTTTGTATTTTTATTTTATAATATTTTAAGTTTTCAATAAGGTATCAAAATTTATTTTATAAGTTTAAACTTCTTAAGACAAATTTCTTTTCGTACCTTAGACTCACCTAAATGCTTTATTTAGAATAAAATAAACAATACCTTCGTGTACACAAGTTCATAGTATGGCATCATTCAAACAAAGGTAAAATATACCAGTGGTCACATGACTAAACAAAAAATTCATTTTGACCACCCAAGTTTTGTATGTTAAAAAATACTGATTAAACTAATCAAATGGTTATAAAATAATCACTAACAATATCCTATTATAAAACAATTCCCAGAATTTATCAAATTACAACAAAATTGTCATCAAGTTTGATGTCAACTATCTTTGATATGCTTTACCTTCATATTTAATCTCTTTAAAATCCTATCAAGATTTCTAGATTTATACATAAAAAGAAGTCTAAGAAACTCTTCATTTCGATACTGAGTAAGTGAGAAAATAATCACACAATGCACAGAGAACAATAAATTCTCAATGATGCAGGACATGCACTTACTCTTTACAAGTTCATCAACTCTCCAGCAGAGCAGGCGTGTGACCCAGACCTGTCAGCAGCTCATAAACACACTAAGAAATGGAATACGCAAGAATATTAGCAGAGCAGGCGAAAACACTTACACCCACACTCTTCATGTTCGATGATGTACCGATGATGCACATCTATTTGGACATGGTATAAAGCATGGGAATACCCAATGTCCTATGCTCCAAGGTAATGATACCATTGGCAGCGGTGCATTTCTCTAAGCATGATGCTGAGGGGAATATTGGTATTTCATTTTAAATGCATAAAAAGACTTAAGGGACATGTAGATGTTAATAACAGATCACAAAAATGCCTGCAAAACAGAGTATGCCTTCTGCAATACTTTTAAGGGTAAATTGGTTTAGTTCTGGATAAGATCCAAACATAAATTATGACAACTGAATAGTTAAGAAAAAGAAAAATAATAAACCCAGCACCTGGTACAACAGTCAGTGGATGGAAGAAGCAAGCAACAAGGTTTGAACCCGTGAACAACGCAAACTACAAAGAAAAGAGTTCAAATAAAAGAGGAACTGAGGCAGAAACAGGCATTTCCGGCTACCAAGGTTCTTGGGAGAACATATTATAGAGCTTGGTATTTTTGGTGGCATGGACATGGCAAAATTCAAAGATAATGTAAGATCTCCAAATATATTTGGTCCTTCTAAGTAGTAGCATCAGGGTGGGCTGTGGTTCATCTGGTCTTCTGGTTTAAGCAGGCTCTTCAGGCTTTGTAAATCTCAGCTGTTTTAATGGGAATGGATAGGCAACAAAGGGAAAACAAGAGCATCAGAATCCTAAATAGGGAGATTGGATAGGCTATGTTATCAAACTGTCAATAGACTAGTATGCACTGGTTGAATACGAGAGAATTGCAAATTAAGACATTAAACACGACACTACCAAAAATAAAAGTATAGTCAGTCTGAACGTACCAATCACTAAATTTTAGTAACCATAGCTTTTGCGCCGAGTAACAGAGGTTTGGCTGGATAACCTGCTAAGAGAAGCCGGGGATGGTTACTGGAAAATCAGAAGAGAGTATTCATATACTATTGATCAAACAAAGAGTCATAGACATGCTTGGGGAAGGATAAAGTCTAGCATTGTTACAGTGTTACCCATGAAAAAAACTGTCATGTACAAATATTAAACATGGTGTCTATAAAAAGTGCAATGTTCACTCATCTCAAAGCATTTCCCTGTAGTAGATGATAACCATGAACTGCAATGCAGATAAAAACAAAGGCATTCTTTTAAGGGAACAAGAAGTTCTCACCCATAGGGACCACCTCGTCCTGATGAATAACTTCCGTAAGCACTGCTACTACTTCCAAACTGCAAATATATGAAGAATAGATACTACTCATTAGCAGTGCAGTAACCAAAGATGAACTTAACAGTTGCAAGATAACTTATAAATGTCGAAGGGAACAAGGTTTAAAAACAGTTAAGGCGTCCAAAGAAATACCTGAGCACCATAAGTTCCATAGCTCTCATTGGGAGCTAGGTCAGTGGATCCATAACCACCAGAATAAGTATGCCCTCGTCCATGCCTCTTGCTCTCTTTACTTTCATAACTCAAACTGTCTATTCCCTCAGTTGGCATAGGGAGATATGGCAAAACTGGCACTAATGGAGAAATGGCACCTTCCCTATCAAAAAAGTTTGCTCTTAACCGTTTTGTTATTTGTATCAGGGCATCCTTTGCAATATCAAGGTCTCCGGCAATCTGATAAAAAAAGTCAAATCCGCTCAATTTGTAAGTATCAACTAAAACAACTATGAACCGACCGACAGATACAGAGTAAAGATTATGAGAATCCTATCAAAACACTAAACGTTCATCACCTGGACCATCTCATCATCTTCAGATGCAACCTTCGGAAGGTTTTCCTTTGACAAGATACGAATGTTAGCTTTTGTCATCCTCCTCATCTCAGTTACAATGCATCCTCCTTTACCAATAAGGCAGCCAATGCGCGAGGTAGGGACAAGTAAACGGGTTGTGAATGATAAAATCCCAGAGTCTCTTTCAACCTTCTCGCTGCATCTCGGTTGTAACCTTACAGCAGCTTCAATTGTAGGTGAAAAAGCATCCTCAAAGAACTAAAACAGCCAAGTTTTGTAACATTGTCACAAGCCTAGCACAAGGACTAGAATAGATTTATAGAGTTTTATAATCGAAGATTAAAAGCTGACCTCCTTGGCTGAGATTGTTATTAAGCAATCATCTCCATCTCTGCTTGAGCTATCAACATTGATGACTGCACCTGATTCCTGCCTGATCTGGTTGATTATTGCACCACCTTTGCCAATTACACCTCCAATATTAGCAGTTGGACAAACAATACGAAGAGAGAATTCCTTTGATGATCTCTCGTCCCTGGGAGCAGAGTACAATGAGCGTGGCCAGTCACCAGTGTCACTTTTGTATCCTCCATAAGGACCCGCCAATGAAGGTATTGGTACAATTGAGGCACCAGAAGCTGGACCAAGAAGTGAACCACTGGCAGGATAAGCATTTGACATGGCAGAAGCAAACAAGTGTTGAGATCGTGAAGGATTCTCATGAAGACGAGATGCAATTTGACGCAAAGCCTTCTTCACAACTGCAGCTTCCCCAGATATCTAAAGCCAATAATAATAATATAATAAAAATAATTAAAAACAATCTCGACACTGAAAATTTTAAGTGCTGGATTTAACATTGTCAGAAATGTTGACAGACCCTGACCATCAGAAAAAGATTTTGCAAACACCCACCAAATCAATGTATGGCAATGGCCTAAGCATCATATTAGAGGGGAGATGAGAACACGAAATGAATCAGCATTTTCTAAAATTACCACATCAACTATCAGATGGTAAAATTACCTGTACAAGTTCATCAGTGGGAAAGGCACATGATGGTAGATTATCCTTAAGAAAGCGAATCTGAGCACCAGTTTCAGTGCGTATGTTCTGAACAATCTGTCCACCCTTTCCTATGATACATCCAATCTGATCAGAAGGTACAAGAAGCCTAGCAGTAATTTTGTGGCTTTCCAATTCTTCATCACCATACAAATCTTCTGCAACAACTTTGTCATGCACCCGAAATAGAGCATCTTGAGCAGGAGAAACAAAATCATCATCATCTTCAAGGGCATTTGTTTCATTCCGAGAGCTGTAGATAGTAACCACACGCTCTTCAGAACCAGGAACTGTCTCACCAATTCTGATCTTGGATTTAGTATCAACTCTTAATTGCTTCACAATATCCCCTCCCTTTCCAATAATGCTTCCTATCTTTCTTACCGGGCACAAATACCGATAAACAGTATCTTCTGAATTAATAACAAATTGTTCCCTGTCATCGCCTACATTTTTCCTCTTATTTGCTCCGTTCTCAGAATAGTCAGACTGAGAATGAGGCCTCTTCCCATAACTATTTCTCCGACCCTCCATATTATTAGCAAAATAAGTACCTGTTTCAAAGTGTATCAAGAAAAGTTCAAACACCCAATCTCATGGATCAAACCACTCAACAATCTAAAGCACCAACTAAAGCTCACAAATGAAAAATAAGTCCCCTGCTGAATGTTTGATTTACCATTTACTTCTTAGTTCTTAAAAATAGGAAAAAAATATATGTCCAGACTCCAGACACGGGTAAAAGAAAGCAAATTTTAAAAGAATTCAAAATTTCACATTTGTGGACACCGAATATCTAATGCATGGAAATGAAATTTATTTACAAGAAAAAAAAATTATGTTTGAATAAATACTAGAATTCAACCATTTGCATTGTATCTTACTTTTTCATAAATTTCAAGAAGGTGAAAAGCAAATAGCAAAATTATATTGCAAAACAATGCAGATAAATAAATTGTTAACCTCCCACCTTCCATACAACTACATAATCAAAGGTAAACTACTGATTTCAACTTTAACACACAAATTTGTATTCTATAACGAACTAAAACCTATTTCTAGTTACCTATCCAAAAGCAACATACAACATAAATTAAGGACAATAACAGGAAAGAAACCAAATAAAAAACCCAAAAATTCAAACAGAATACACATAAATAATCTTCTAAAACTAACCCAAAAAAATGGAATCGAAAAATTCCAAAAAATACTCTCTCTCTCTCCCCAAATGCAATAACTTCATCCCAGAAAAGGATCCATATATTCACCCTAGAATGAAATCAGAGAGGATATAAACAACAGCAGAAAACGTAGATCTGATAAAAAGATTCCAGAGGTAAAAAATAAAAATTTGAAAAGAGAAATTAACATGCTAGAGTAAATAAAGAAAATAATAACAGGTAAAATATGGGGGTTTACCCGATAAACGAAACCGATTCTCAGAGAAGATGTGTGAGATCAGAAGGATTAGGGAAAAGGAAGGAAATACTCGGTTTGCCTTAGCGTCTCCTCTATTTCTTATTTTAGGGTTTGGTTACACTGCTTTTCGACCATCTTTAATTATCATTTCATTTATTACTTCATTATACATGGAGTAATTAAAAGAATATTGTTCTTTAAAACTAACTTTAATTTTATTTTAAAAATTAGGTAAAAATTTATAATATAAGTATTAGGGTTGGGTAAGATTGAGTATCCATTAATTTGAATAGAATTTATCTCGGTTCTGGTAACTATCGATTTTTAAAGTTTAAACCAATTCTGATCTCAGTCATACTGGATCTTAAATTTTAAGAATCAGTCTGTTACTCATGGAGATCGATTCAAATACCATGTATCCGGTTAATTAGTTTATTCTTTAAAAAAATTAAGTAATTGAAAAAAATCAGTCACCAATAATAATAGTAAATAATAAAATTAGAATATTGTAGACTTAAAAATTAAAGTTTTAAAACTAGCATACCTATAAATTCATAATAAAAAAAAAGTTTGATAAGAAAGATAAACAAAAGAAAATCAATATCAGATATTGGTCTCGGTCTCTGTTGTAACTGGGACCTAAATTTTAAATTCGGTCCCGATCTTACCGTAACTAATACTAAATAAAAATCCATCGAGTTCAAGATCAAATAATTGAATTTTTCCCCGCCCCTAATAAGTGCAAATGATATTTTAATTTATTTTATTTTTATTAATTATTTAATAAAATTTAAAAAATAATTAAACAAAAAAAATTATTTCTTAATTTTAATCCCTAAACATTTTTGTATATCTAATTTAAAATATTTTTTAAATAAGTAAAATAATAAATTACGCAAATACATTCTTTTAATTTCGATTTATTCTTTTTATATTGATTTAGAAAATAATATTTTTATCAATTACTTTTCAAATTATAATATTTTAATCATTTAAACGTTAATATCTATTATAAACTAATGATGACATAATAATTAAAATATTAATTTGGAAGAATAAGCGGAACTAAGAAATTCTCAAGTAAAAATAAATACAATCTCATCTCTTTTTTTACTCTGATATTAAAATAAAAGAACAGAGAAAAACAGGGGGAAATAGCAGAGAAAAGAACAAGATCAAAACTTTATGCTCCAACACGTCCATCAATAGCTCTACCGGAACCACCCATAGATGGCTTATTTTCAAGTGGTTCAAGTCGGAGTACAGGGCCTATGACACTGGTTTCAGCTTTTTTTCCCGACCTTGACTCAACCGAGCGGCCTTTTTCTCAGCTTTTAGTTTCAGCAATGGCTTCACCTGGAGCTAGACTGCATCAAAACAAAACTTTTGGATTGGTTGAGCAGTTCAAAAGTTGCTGGGGATGTTGGTTTTTAATCTTAGATTGATGTTGAAACTTGTTGCTGGTGAAACGAGTACCAAAATTTTTGGTCATTCCTATGTATTGATCAAACTTTTGTTCCATGATTTTTGCAGTCCTTTTGGAACATCTCACCAGTAAGCATTGCACCAGGACACAGCTCAGGCTGCCCTAGCACAACCCCAAGTTTCTCCATAAACCAGATATCAAACATTGTTGATATCAGCTCCTTCGGAGTCATTGATCCTTTATCCACCCTTCACTCCTGAAGAAACTTCACAGTTGATGTCTCATTCAGCCACAGAACCTCAAAGTTCTGCAATGTAATACTCGGAAGCCTCTAAATCTGATAGGAAAAAACAACTCTGCATTGTGGTGCATAAGCCTGCCTAAGATGGCTCATGGCTGGCAGAAGCCTATTAAAGGCTGTGAATATGCTTGAAGCTACTATAAGTGTATGCATTCAAAAAGGTCAACCGATATGCCGATGGCCATATAACCAGAATTATATACAAAGGTGCACACAATCATGATAAGCCTCAGCCAAATAAACAAGCACAGGGTGTAGTGATGGAAATGCAAATTCACAGGCAAACCTTGAATTTGGTTCTCCAGGTGCAGCTTTAAATTCAAACAAGTGAAACTATGATGTCTCATTCAATACCGGGGGAAACGGTGAATCTACTCAAGTTGTGGAATTACCTGAATTGAGTAACAATGAAGAAGGATATGATGAAGAGGGTCAAGAAGAAAAAGGTGGCGAAGAACCAAATCCAAAAAGAAGTAAGTTTCAACTAATTTGATCATAGTTCATATTTCTTCATAACATTTTAAAGCATCTAATCTATCCCATACTTACATATTAAATATAATTACATTCTAATATAAAATATAAAAACAATTATATTTGAAACCAAATATTTTAAAATAATTAAACTAAAAACTGAAAGCAAAAGGGTGATAAATTCTCAACCTAAATGCTGGTAGAATCAACATCCTATCTAAATAAACATGAACTCAGTCTAAAAGTTTATTCTAAATTCCAACAGTATATGTTATATAAGCAAATATCTGTACTTTAAGGTTTAATTTTCCCATTGCTGCTTTAGGTACCCAGGCTGGAAGATTAGAATTCAAAATTAAACCAAGAAAGAGGGAACGAAGAACAAATCAGCTGATTACTCAAGATCTAGGGTATCTGGAAGAAAAGACCATCAAAAACTACCAATTAATTCCTTTAAACTAAATATTCGATCAAAACAAAACAATTTTATTTTGGGAAAACAAAATCAATGAAGGAATGAATGAAAAGAGAAGACCTGTAGGGCAATACCCTCGCTCTGACTACTACAACTACAGTGGCAAAGCGGCCATGGAATCCCAAACCAAGAAAAGGAAATGGTGTTGATATGCGCCAATCGCACTAACGTGCGCCACAACCTCTCTCCGTGGAATACCACGCCACCCCTTGGTTCACGGGGGAAGCGCTCGGCCTTTGGCGTCCACTTTCATCGTTTCACCCAATTCATATTTTATATCCATTCCTCGTATCCTTTCAAACCCTAATCTTTTCTTTTCCTTTTATACCACCGATTTTTTTTCCCTAATTGACGTTTCTATCCCCTTCAGGCTTTTAACCTAGGGCTGGGAATATATTAAGGGTTAATTACTGTGGAAGTCACTCATGTTTGGACACAGTATAAAGTTAATCATCCATTTTGAAAATAAATCAGTAAAATTTTGTACGTTTTCGAGCGTAAATATTTGGTCACTCCGACGTTAGAGACTATTAATAGATAACGAAAAAATGATCTGATAAATTAAAAAATAATATTTGAAACTATTAATAGATAATAAAAAATGATCTGATGAATTAAAAAATAATATTTTTTTCACAAAAGATACTTACGTAGCTCCCTTCCTCATCATCTTCTTCACGTTGACATGAAGTGAAAATGTCTAACAGCAAGCTCATAAAGTAAAAAAATATGGAAATAGCTTGTATACACAAAAAGTGGCTACAGATTACATAGTTCAAAAGTTCGATATACTTAATCATCCTTGAAATGAATGCCAACAACAACAAGAATCAAATTGACAATTCATTAAAAGGGAGAAGGAAAAAGAAAAGATAGAGCCGAGAGTTAGAAAAATAGAAAATGGATCAAGCTTGGGTGCCAGACAAAGCCTTCACCTGAATATGATTATTATCAGCAGCAGTGGCAGGCAAGGCATCATACGATCCCAGTCTCTTCGTCCCAGCAGTCTTGGCTACAAGAGCGTAAGTGACCATCACAGTGATGACAACAAACATAACATAGACAACGAACACCAGATCCAGAATCGCCACATCCCTGAGCCGCGACTCGTCAAGTTCGCACTTGGTGGATCCCTCAACCCCACTCACAACATCCAGCAGCTTGTGACACCCTTTGGGTATAAACGCATTGACGTAAAGGGAAAGCCCGATTTGCAACACCCAAAGCCCCTGCAAGCAAATCGTCGCCCCTAGACCCACCTCGGCCACAAAGAGTTTGGGTTGACAAGCCAGAATCAAACACATCAAGGAAGCCAAAGCCGAGATACGGGTCGAAACAGAATCACATTTCGCCTGGAGATCAGACGTCTGAACAGACGCAGTAGAATCAGAAACAGAGTAATGGAGGAAGAAAAGAGTCGACCCAAAGGCAAAAAAGAGATCAGGAGGGAAAGGGAGAAGCGACGTGGTTTCGGAGATCACAAACGACAGAAAATCGAGAAAGAAGAGGAACAAAACAACGTCGAAATTGAGGGTAATGAAGTGGTAAACGGGAGTGCGGTCTTTCACGAGAGGATCAGGCTCAGATGAGGTGAAGGATTGGTGGAGGAAACCTATGAAAAGGCAGAGCATGAAGAGATACAGAGGGGTGTGTTTGAAACGTAGATTGGGTGAGAAAGAAAAAGGGTAAAATGGCTTGACGGAGTAGTTTTGAGGGGATTTAAGGAAGTTACGGGCAGTACATATATGAGATGGTAAAGACCCAGAGAAAGAAGCGTGGAAGAGGCTAAGAGCTCGTATATTATGCCCGCCATTGAAGAATAAAAACTGAAGGTGGTTTCCTTCCCCTTTGTGTTGATATGAAGAAGATGATGAGTGGGAAAAAATATTATTTTTTAATTTACCGGATTATCTTTCTGTTATCTATTAATGGTCTCTAATGTCGG
Source organism: Abelmoschus esculentus (assembly GCA_035048815.1). NCBI lineage: Eukaryota > Viridiplantae > Streptophyta > Magnoliopsida > Malvales > Malvaceae > Abelmoschus > Abelmoschus esculentus. Next base: position 19,437,721 of record JAUCBN010000005.1, read on the forward strand.
AGTGATCAAATATTTACACTCCGGAAACGTTCGTGATTTTACTGATTTTATTTTCAAAATGGGTAACTAACTTTGTACTGCGCTCAAACATAAGTGACTTCCGCAGTAATTAACCCATATATTAATCGTAAAACCGAAAACTAACTAAATCGAGGTATTGTGATTTATAAATTTATGAACCGCGGTTAACCAAATCAAATTGAATTTGATTTTTTAATTAATTTTTAATTATTTTTATAAGGTGAAAATATATATTTTATACTTAAAATATTATAAATATATTTTTATTTTTTACTTAAAAATATGTTTAAATAAATATTTATAAAAATATCTTAAATAATTATCTTTTAATGTTTAAAAATTATAAATAAAGTTATTTTGTCAAGATAAAATACAATTTTTATAAATTAACTTTAATATGAAGAAACCGAAAATCGCGATTAACCGAACCGAAAATCGATAGTTACTAAAATAGCTTATCGAATTAAACTGAAACCGAACTGAAAGCACCCTTATTTTAACCGTACACATTTTCCATTTTGCAGCCTACATGGTGTAATACATGTAAATATTCGAATTATGAGTGAGCAAAACTCAACTCTAAAATAAATAATTTAATTTAATTTGAATCATAATTTTATAAATTTAATTTGATTGGACTAAAAAAATAATTATATATTAAGTTATAAATGAAACTTTGAATAATTTAAAATTTTTAATAATTAGTGAGTTAATTTTTATGTTTGAATTGAGTCTCTCAACTCTGCACATATATATATATATATCATGAAAAAATACGAAAAAAATGTATGTATCTGAAGAAATATATATATTGTTTATTCTTATAAAAAGTTATTTATACCGGAATAAGTTAGTATCATATCATGATAAATATTTATAATTAAATTTGAATAGAAATTTAAACATCTTGACTCAACTCGAATTTCATAAACTCAACTCAAATCGATTTTTTTAAATAAAATTAAAATTATAATATGACTCTTCTGCTCAACTAACTCAAAATCTTTCAACTATACGGAATTGAATGCTTATATTAATTCAAATTATCATCCCTAATCTGATAATCCTAATCTATAGTGTTATATGTATGGGTGATCATTGTTAGACATCAGATCATATTCAATTTTTAAATATTTGATTTTTCAGATCAATAATATAGTGATTTGTATCTAATCTAAAAAAATAAATATTCAGACATTTTAATATCAAATAATTAGATCAAATATTTAAATATTCAACTATCTAAAAATATATTATAATTTAATTATTTTCCGGATTATTATAAACAATCTAAAATATCTGATAATATTATTTTTAAAAATTGTGTTGTACTCTTCAAAGTTTTGGTACGACAAATAATCTTAAAAAAACACCAGATTTTTTTGTTCTTTAGAACTTCACTGATTGAACTTGAGCAACTCAATTAAAGATTCCAGTTAAGAATTCTGTCTAAAATTCATTTTTCTTTATTCATAAAAATAATTTTAACCTTTAACGTTTATAATTTTTATCATTTTAGTCTTTATTTTTTTTTGGATAAATTTAGCCCTTAATCTATATCTTTTTGATAAATAGTTTATTTTTTAACCATCATGATAACTGGACCGTTAAAAATTTAATAATGATGACATGTCATATGCATATGATAATATATTTTAAATAACATGACATCTAACCTATCATATATATATATGAAATATAATTTTATTTTAATATAAAATATAAAATAATTAAAATTCAAATAAAATATTAAAAAAATAATTAATTCTAAAATAAAACGCTATTAAATATTCGCAATCTTAACTACGATAGAATCAAAATCCTATCTTAAAAAAATTAATTAATTAATTAGAGGTTATCCAAAAAGAATAAAGACCAAAACGATAAAAATTATAAACGTTAAGTGTTAAAATTATCTTTATGTCTTTTCTTTATTCTTATTATTTATTAAATTAAAAAAAGGTGTGATGGGTTTTCAATCCTACGGTTAAAATAGTCTAGGATGTTCCAAATAATTATCAAACAGCACAAAAAATATATATTATTTTTGTAAAATAAATTCTAAAAAAAGATAATATTTCACCCTCAATATCAATATAATCCAACATTTTACTGTTAATTAATAAAAGCACGCCACAGCAAAGGGAATTACAAAGAATAAAATCCTACTGCTTAAAGCATTCGATGTAGGGGAACCATTTTTGACCACAGCCGGTGCCAGAGGAGCAGCTCTAGGAACTTCGACATTGACAGCAACTTTCATCCCGTGGTAGCAGTAGCCGCCGCTGCTGAGGAAGTAATACGGCCTAGCCTCCGTCAGCTCAACCACATCACGACCACCACGAGTGATGTTTTTTAAGAAATCTCGATCATTGCAGTTATCGTAGCTGGTCTCGTTCACTTCAAGAACAGTGAAGTAACGCTTGTCGAAGTTGAAAACTTCAATAAAAAAGAACCAAAAGTTTGGAATTTATGTTATCAAGTACTATAGTCTTAGTCTCTATGAAAATATAAACAAAAAATAAAGAAGGAAGATAACATACGAAGCCAGTCACCGACATAGAATCTCTCATGTTCGGACCATTCGGAGTAATTGACGTTAGGGTTCCAACCTTGTTTGTATCCAACACGATGCAAAGTCGCCATGGATGATTCCATGAAAATAGCCATCAACATCAACACCAGTATAACAAAGAATCTGTTTTCAAGTCTCATGATTTCTTGAGATTTTCTTCTCAGATCAACAATCTGTCTGTCTGTCTGAATAGTCATATATATGATTTTGTTGTAGTGGTTGTTGGAGAAGTCAAATGATGAGATGGAATTCATAATAAGAGTAATTAGTAACGTATCTAGTTGACAGTGCTAAAGCTACATGGTTTCACTCTCCATTGGTAACCAACTGAGGAGGATGTTTCATGGTTTGCATGCATTGGCTGTTACGGTTATGTCTGTATAGGGAGTGATGGGATTTTTGAGGAGCAGTTACAAAAACTGATGAGTGATGAACTGTTTAATTTTTTCTGTTAGAAATGTAAGATGAATATATATTTTAATCATTGATATCTATTTTTATCTAGAGGAAAAGAGGAAAACTTTAACCAAATTTTTTTTTAGTGGGTCTTGAACTTCGAACTTCAAACTTAAAGAGAAGGATGAAAAATAAGTGAATAGTTCTGACGAACCGATCATCAATACGAGGTACAAATCGTCTATCTCTTAATTGTGTCTTTATTAATGCCTTCACTTTGAATTAGTGGATTTAGGCAGAGGCGTAGGCATGATATGTGGGAGCCTTGCCCCCTCCTATGTTTTAAAAAAATGTTAATTGGCTATTGAAGTTTTAATTATTTTTTATTTCCCCCTCAAGATTTAAAAGATCATATTAATCTCTAAAACTTTAAATATTTTTAATTAAATCTCCTTCGATAAATTTTTAAAATTCTTATTAAATCTCTCAAAATTATTAAAATTTTTAGTTAAACCATCAAAGTTTTTAAAACTTTTAATTTAAGCCTCTAATTTATTTAAATATTAAGTTGGCCTGTCAATCTCTTACTCCAAGTTCAGCCACTAGGTTTAGGGTTCAAGGGATTATGATTAGAATTTAAGAAATTAAGGGTAAAATATATTTTTTAAGGTGTAAAAAATTAAAATTAGATTTTATAATTTAAAAATTTTAATAAAAATTAAAAAAAAACGAATAAAAGGGAGAAAATTTGTACTCATCCATATATTCAAATTCTATATTCTTAGAATACCTAAAGCTCACCCTAAATGGACACGAGATGGTCATAAATCTATAAATCCAAGCCCAAAAAGATCATATCCAACCGAGATTTAGCAAAACCAAAGGAAAAACCTTAGCCAGAAGAAAATATGGATGATCCCTTTCAGCTGATCAAAATCCCTTTGGCAAAAAGGAGTTGAAAACTCCAAAGAATATTTTTTAATGTCTGCGAAACCCAATCTTCATGCAAAATTCCCACCATTTTCCCATTTCTAAACCCTTCCGAAACCCCATGTCTATACCTCTTAAATCCCCTTCATGGTCCTTCACAAGAAGACTCTTTGAACAAAAGCTCCAAGACCTCCATAAATGCAACAATTTAAGCCATGTTAAACAGCTCCAAGCCCAGATAATCAAACAGAATCTTCACCGAGACCTGTATATTGCACCCAAGTTGATTTCTGCTTTCTCTCTTTGCCGCCAACTGAACTTGTCTCTTCACGTTTTTAACCAAATTCAAGACCCCAATGTTCATTTGTATAACACTCTGATAAGAGCCTGCGTGCAAAACTCACACCCAACTCTGGCTTTTTCTTTCTACTTTGAAATGCTATGGAATGGGATTTGGGCTGATAATTTCACTTACCCTTTTCTGTTAAAGGGTTGTGATAGTTTGAAATTGGTGCAAATGATACATACCCAGATTGAAAAGAATGGCTTTTTGGGTGATATTTTTGTACCCAATGCTCTTATTGATAGTTATTCGAAGTTTGGGGATTTGGGTATTAAAGCAGCTTTGAAGTTGTTTACGGTAATGGAAGATAGGGATGTTGTTTCATGGAATTCTATGATTGCAGGGTTGTTGAAAGTTAGGCAATTGAGGGAAGCTAGGAAGTTGTTCGATGAAATGCCTGAGAGAGATATAGTTAGTTGGAATACAATCTTGGATGGCTTTGTTAAAGCAGGAAAAATGGAGGAAGCTTTTGAGTTGTTTCAAAAGATGCCTCAGAGGAATGTCGTGTCTTGGTCAACTATGGTTATGGGTTATAGCAAGGCTGGGGATATGGACATGGCTAGAGTTTTGTTTGATAAGATGCCGCTCAAGACATTGGTTCCTTGGACTATTATTATATCCGGCTATGCAGAAAAGGGGTTAGCAAAAGAGGCTATTGGCTTGTATGATCAAATGGAGCGACATGGATTGAGGTTGGATGATGGATCCGTTATTAGTATACTGGCTGCTTGTGCGGAGTCTGGATTATTAACAGTTGGTGTAAAAGTGCATGACTCAATAGAGAGGCTTAAGTTTAGATGCAGCATTGCTGTGTCTAATGCATTAGTTGATATGTACGCAAAGTGTGGCAGTCTCTGGACAAGGCGTGGAGTGTCTTTAATGGAATGGCTAAAAGAGATGTAGTTTCATGGAATGCAATGTTGCACGGATTGGCTATGCACGGACGTGGCAGAGAAGCACTTAAAGTTTTCTCTAGAATGAAGATGGAAGGATTTCAGCCAGATAGAGTTACTTTCGTAGGTGTCTTGTGTGCTTGTACCCATGCAGGCTTTATTGATGAAGGTGTAGAATACTTCTACGCAATGGAAAAAGATTATGGTATTGTTCCTCAAATCGAGCATTATGGTTGCATGATTGATCTTTTAGGCCGAGGAGGGCGTTTGAAGGAAGCATATAGGCTTGTACATGCCATGCCTTTTGAGCCAAATGCCATTATTTGGGGTACTCTTCTGGGAGCATGCCGATTGCATGGTGCTACGGAACTTACAGAAAAGGTGCTTGATCACCTTCTTGAGTTGGATCCCTCTGATCCGGGAAATTATTCCACAGTAGCAAATATTTTTTCTGCAGCAGGAGATTGGGACAGTGCTGCAAGTACAAGGCTTCGGATGAAGAGCATAGGGGTTCAAAAACCTTCAGGAGCAAGTTCTATTGAAATAGACAATGAAGTCCATGAGTTCACTATATTTGATACAGCACATCCTAAATTTGATAAAATATTTCAAATGCTGAACAGATTCAGTCAGGACCTTAAGCGAGTAATACATCCCGAAGATACCACCTTACCGATAGAAGTCAATAGGTGGTGATTTAGATAGATGCACTGGTAAAAGATTGCTCAGTTTCAATTTTCAAGCAGTGCAACAGTCAAATCGGTAGGAGCCCTTCTGTAAAAGCATGTATTTCGAAAAAGTGTAGATTTTCTTCTCTACTACCATAGTTGCAACTTTAACTAGGAAAGAAGAGATCGACTATGGCCAAATATGAAAGCAGGGGTAGATGGGTGAGTATGGGGCATAATTTATTATGTATTCAATTATATTTGTAAACTTGTTTCAATACAGTTTTCTGTTACTGATTGTAATTTATTCATCCAAAAGAAACTGATTCAAAATACAGTTATTGTTTCCAGCAAAAGCAAGACAGAGTCATTGTATTATTTTCCTGCAAAGCTTACCAGTTTTAAGCAGCGGTAGGGCCGCGGAGAGCAGTCTTTGAAATGACATCAAATGAAACTCCATTCTCTTGCAGCCTTTCTTGGAGATCCGGACCGAAGACAATGCCAGGGGTATAAACCCCGCCCTTTGGCAGGTTTTCGTGTTGGCTCAAAACCAGGAGAGCACATTGAATTAGAGTTATCGGAGTTGTCACGTAGCCAATCTCAGGTCCTGTTACTCTCGTTATGATCTGCATGTCAGGTTTCGAGTTTGTTTCTGAAGCCAGACTGCTGTCACTGAAACCATATCCAACGAACCACATTTTAAATGATGCGCTCCTCACCTCTTCCTCCGAGGGACCGGTCTTTCGGAAGCACCCGAGGCTGAAAAATGAGGGAAATTTTAAGAGAAGCCACCTCCCGAATGACATTCTACATAAGCATCCAATGACTATCCCAACTCCGATGATTCGATAGATGCCTAGAAGGGTTTTGGATGCTATTTTCATTTCAAAATGAGCTGGTTTCACCGAAGACCAGTAGGCCTCCCTCTTTTCAGTATGTAGAGGACTCTCATTCATCCCAGGTAGACCACAGGGGTTCTCCGTCAGAGTGACAAGAGTCCGTCGAACAACGACCGCATCTGCTGAGGGTAGCTTCACAGCCTTAAGACCAATTTCGTCCTGGTATTCTATCATTGGTCCTCTATGAGGAAGTGGACGTGGACCAGGAATCTAAAACCATACCAGTTAACAATTGTTAAAAGACATAATATTACAATAAAGAAACAAAAAACTGTCTTAAGTGAGATGCTGTCATAAACTAAATTGAGCAAGGGCACCATTGAATTCTTAAATAGCTAGAAAAATCACAATAGCCATCCCCATCCTGCAACAACTTAATGTCTTAGACAAACCATGAAAATGAGGATATCGAAAACAAACAAAAATGTAGAATAATCCTTATTCCTTACCACTGGCCTAGGTTTCCTGGGTCTGGAACGCCTAAACTTCTGCAACTTCTCCATGTTCGCCACACCCAAAACTGCTGATTCGTATGTTGCAAAGTTCCCAACAATATTTTTATCAGACTCCAAACTTACATATGCAGTAACAATGTTTGGAACTGCAGGAGCCTTCCACTGCCTTGTATTGAACATGACCCCCAGTTCAGCAGGAATCGAATCAAATCCGCAAGCTGAAACAATCAAGGAACCAGTCTCCACAGCCTTTTCATGGTATTTGGCCTCCATTTTTTTCCATAAACTCAGGTTCTCCACTTATATCCAAATAATCACACCTATAATGTAAATAACTTGAATTAAATTGGGATTCGCTACTACTACAAAGTAAAGAAATTAGCAAGTTTAATTGTCACACATCGGGAGAGACAATTGTCCATTAAGTATTTAAATCTAAAATTTGGGAGTGACAAAAACCTTATTTCACTATTATTTAAACTAAGAAGTGACCTTAAATGCAATTACACTTACGCCCCTCGTCGCACAAGTTAATGATAAAAGTGAAGAGAAATAAATAAAACTCATTATTTTAAAACAAAATTCATTACTTTATGCATGATTAGCATTCAAGATTCATTAATTTACACCACGCTCTTGAGATTATCAACAATAATTCTTCATAAACAAGCAGCAATTTCATACTTGTATTGCAAGTTATCACTCAAGTATCCTCAAAGAAACCCAGATTTCCATCATTTAACAACAAATCCAAAAACCCAAATACAGAAAGGAAAAAAAAAATTAAAATTAAAAAGGGAAGAAGGGTACCCAGAAGAGGCGCAAGCAGCCACAACAGGGTCTCCATGGATCCTATAAGGTCCAACACAGTTAAGCAAGAGCTTAGTTTGATAACAAAGGCTCAAAAGCGAAGAAGGGTCAGTAGTATCAGCAATGATAACATCAACATCAGGAGGAGGGTCACTACGATGAGTTGCCCACTGAAAAGTTTTAATAAGCTTTTCATGGCTACGACCAGCAAGTGCCAAACTTTTAAGAGGAGAAGATGGGGTGTTGAGGAACTTCAAAGCCTCTTTTACTACATATTTGCCTGTAAATCCCGAGGCCCCTAAGATGATTATGTCATAGAGAGAATTGGATTTCGGGGTTTGGATTGCTTGCATGATTTGGGAGATGGGTTCTTTCTTCTGGATTTCCCGGAAAATGGAGGTGGAAGAAGACAGACAAGAAAATAAGCTTCAGACGCTTTTAATGAGTCTGGGCATGGAGAGTTTTGGCGGCGTGTTTTATGGGTAATTAATAACGACTTATTTTAATTGAAATAATGGTAAGAACCGTTATGCCTTTCCTAACGTGAAACTAAAAGAAATTATATCAGACGCTTTTCATTATGACCTGTAGGCTAAAATATTAAATTTTATTATTTTTATTAATATTTTTTATTTTTTTAAATATCTCAATTTTAGTGTTTAAAGTTTAGGGATTTTAATATAATCATTTAAAATATAAAGTTTATGATTAAATTGATGGTTTAGGAATAAAATTTAAGATTTAGGGTTAGAATTTAAGTTTAAAGGTAATATAATTAGTGATTTAAGTTTTAACTTATAAAACTTAAATTTTAATCATAACCAAAAATTCTATCAACATACCATAAATTCAAATTTAATACACCGAACTTTTAAATTTTAAACCATAAGTAGAATCCCAACCTAAAACTAAGACATTTATAAAAAATGTTTGTGTAAAAAAATTTTCACAAACATTTGTACATAGAATAAATATCTTTTTATTTTTAGATAAATTAAATTTTATTCGTTTCAAAAATTAATAAAAATATCAACTTTATATTTATATAAACTTCGTCTCGTAACTAAAGACTTATTAAAAATTTTAAAACAACAATAAACTAGATTGAACCTAACATCATTTTTTATGGACCAAAAAATTTTCAAAGCTTGCCGATTCATTTTACCATGAATTTTACAATTACACTACAATCATAAATGATAATTTAGATTCCCTAAAGTAAATCGATAATGACAATCTTCATAATTTTTTTTTCCGGCCAACTGAACCCACTTTAAGAGTTCAACCTAGCAATTGTGTTGAACTTGCTGTTTTCAATCTTGTAACAATAAGGATTAAATTTGTAGCATGTTGTGGCACTCTCTAAACAAATGATCTATGATTTTAATAATTTGACTATATAGTGAGCAAAGAGGGTTCAACTGAAGCCCCTTTTTAAACATTTGTGCCTTGGTTGATAGTTTATCCAAAACAACCAACGACGAGATAAAAAATTGTTGAATAATAATTAAATTATCCAAAACAATACTAGTTTAAAATAATTTTTTCTTTTGCGTCGAAATAAATCTCAAGTTAACCGAGTTTTACCTAAGTATGTAAAACATAAATGTTGTTTCGATAGGTAATGCCACACCCAAGCTACCTAAAAAGAGTCTACATGTGATTTTTACCTAACCCTTTTTTATTTCATAAAAATATAAGTCCTCTAATATTTATTAACGGTCAGTTTAGCCTTAGTTTTAAAATAGTGTAGTGAGAATGTTTAAAAGTTTGATTTGAAATTTATTGTTTAAAATAGAGGAGGGGAAAGAGTTTCAGCGGATGATCTAAAAAGGCTTAAAAATATAAACTTGAAAAGGGCCCAAACCTGAGCTCCAGAATGACCAAGCTCAAACCTGAATTTAATACTTAAAGAAATCAAATTCTGAAACACTCTGATCGATGGTTGAAGCCGCCAATTTGAACGTTAAAATCAGCGTTGATGTCTCCTTCCCTCCTTTCAGTGTTGCAGCAGCTGTTGGAGTTTTGGCTCGTGATAGCAACGGACCAACGGCCTTGTGTTGGCAGGATGTGCCAAGTACATTTCCAGCGCATCTGATGCGAGTCTAGTGGATGCCCATGCTTTCTTTGAAGGCGTACTACTTGCGGTTATCGGGGCTGGTCTAGGGTCGTCATCGAGGGAGATGCCACAAATATGTAAACCAGCTCCAGGCCCCTTCAGTCGGTCTCTTGTTTCTGGCACATCATCTTCAGTCGGTTATTTTGACACGTGCCAAATTTGTTAGATCAACTGTGACCAGTTTCTTCTTAACATAAGTTAAGAGCTGAATGACCAAATTGAAACAAATTATAAAGTTTAATGACGATTGAAATAATTAAAAATTTGATTATCAAACTGAATAATTAACAAGAATTTAGTGGTCATTTATGAATTTTATCCATTCAAATTTAATAATTTTTTAATTTTTTTTAAAATATTCAAATTTAATTTGTAAAAATTGAAGGGTTAAGTATAACTTATTTGTTATAAAATTTTAACTGTAGAATGACTTATTTGTTATAAAATTTATTATTAAGTGACTTGTATTGTATTTTACCTAGCTAGGTTTTAAGCCATTTAAGTATCAAATATGAAATATCAGGTGCGCATATGGTCGTTTCTTTTGCCATTCTTTCTTCCTCGCCTAATGTCTAAAACCCTTCTGTCTCGCATCAAACCTCTCCACACCCCAAAGGTCAGTTCCTCGCCATTTCGCGTTCCTCCCCATCTCAAAAATCTCATCAATGAAACCATTCAAATCCTCAAAACTCAACCGCAATGGCCAGATTCCCTTGAAAACCGTTTCTTCGATGAAGAAACTCGCGTTTCGGAGATTGCCCACTACGTGTTTGATCAAGTACACGACGTAGAATTAGGTATAAAGTTCTTTCATTGGGTTTCTAAACAAGAACCCCGTCATTTTCTCATCAATGGGTTGGCCTATTCTTCATTTTTACAGCTCCTAGCTAGGTTTAAACTGTTTTCCGAGATCGACACTGCGTTGGCGAACATGAAATTGGAAGGAATAAAGCCTACACATGAAGCTTTAAGTTTTCTTATTCGCGTTTATGCGGATTATAGTTTTGTTGATAAAGCTCTTGAACTGTTTTATTCTGTAGTTAAAATTTATGACTCTGTTCCTAATTTGATTGCTTGTAATTCGTTACTTAATTCTCTTGTGAGGTTAAATAAAGTTGAGATCGCCCGTAAAGTGTTCGATGAAATGGTTGTAAGAGATGGCTGTGTCGACAATTATAGTGTATGTATAATGGTGAAGGGTTTATGTAACATAGGGCAGGTTGAGGGAGGTGAAAAGTTGATTGAAGATATGTGGGGGAAAAGGTGTGTTCCGGATGTTGTTTTTTATAATACGTTAATTGATGGGTATTCTACTAAAGGTGATGTTGAAAGAGCAAATGAACTTTTTAAGAGGATGAAAATGAAGGGATTTTTGCCTACATTGGAGACTTATGGAGCTATGATAAATGGCTTTTGTAAGAAAGGGGATTTTATTTCTATTGACAGGCTTTTGAAAGAAATGAAAGAAATGGGTATCTCTGCTAATACTCAAGTTCATAATACTATTCTTGATGCACAATTGAAGCATGGTTTCAAAGTTAATGTGACAGACGCCATAAAACAGATGACTGAGAGCGGATATCAACCTGATATTGTTACGTATAACATTTTTATTAGTGGTTTATGCAGGGATGGGAGGGTTCACACAGCTGGTCAGCTTCTGGAACAGGCAAAGAAGAGGGGATTAGTACCGAATAAAATTAGTTATACCCCTTTGATACAAGGCTATTGTAGAATTGGAGAATATCTGGTGGCACTGGATTTGCTGATTGAAATGTCAGAGAGGGGACATAAGCCTGACGTAGTAGCTTTTGGAGCTCTTGTCCATGGACTTGTTGCAATGGGAGAGGTGGATGCTGCATTAACAATTCGACACAGGATGTTTGAAAGAGGAGTTTTGCCTGATGCTAGGATATATAACGTTTTGATAAATGGGCTTTGCAAGAAAGGAAAACTTTCTGCTGCCAAAGTCCTCCTTGGAGAGATGCTTGACCAAAATGTAACTCCTGATGCATTTGTTTATGCAACTCTGGTTGATGGGTTCATCAGGGATGGCAATCTCCATGAGGCAAAGAAACTCTTTGATGTCATGATTGGAAAAGGCATGGACCCTGGTGTTGTTGGATACAATGCCATGATTAAGGGTTTCTGCAAATTTGGAAGGATGAATGAAGCACTATTATGCGTTACTAGAATGGTAGAAGCACATCTTGCTCCAGATGAGTTCACTTACTCTACAATTATAGATGGTTACATAAAGCAGCTTGACATTGGTGGTGCACTAAGGATGTTTGGACAGATGGTGAAAAGAAAATGCAAGCCTAACGTGGTGACATATACCTCTCTGATTAATGGTTTTTGTCGAATTGGAGATTTCAATACAGCTGAAAAAGCTTTTAAAGAGATGAAATCTTGTGGTTTAAAACCTAATGTAGTCACATACACTATACTTGTCGGGAGTTTTTGCAAGGAAGGTGAAGTTGCAAAAGCAGTCTTCTACTTTGAATTGATGCTGTCTAACAAGTGCATTCCTAATGATGTTACTTACAATTATGTTGTAAATGGTATCACAAACAGTTCAGGTGCAATTCTGGATAACCAGTCTTTGGGGAAGAAATCTCTTTTTCTTGAAACTTATAATATGATGATATCTGATGGTTTGGCTCCAAGAGCTGCTGTTTACAACTCCATCCTCCTCGGCCTTTGCCAAAATGGAATGACTAAAATTGCTTTGCAATTAAAAGATAGGATGATGAACAATGGCCTTCTTCCTGACCCTGTTTCATATGCTGCCTTTCTACATGGAATTTGTTTGGAGGGAAAATCAAAGGAGTGGAGGAACGTAATCTCCGATGATTTAAATGAACAGGAACTTCAAATTGCTTTGAAGTACTCGGAACTTTTGAGCCAATGGCTACCTTGTGGAATAACTTGCGAGGCATCAGTTATTTTGCAGGCCTTGATTAAACGGTGCAGACATGAAAATCTAAACGGAGATCTCAAAGTATGTGCAAAATAGAGGAAAAGTCCAAAGTAAAACATATTATCTCGTTTTACAAGAAAGACTCATGCGAACGAAAGTAATGGTTTCGTGATTTAACCGGTGAGTATTGAATGAATAAGGTAATATGGCGAACATTTTCTTCACAGACCTTAAAAAGTCATTTTAGCTCAAAAGCATCAAAAGGTGTAATCTTACTTTGGCAATTTCACGGAAGGCAGAATCTGTTTTTGTTTAGGGTGTTAGTGGAATAGTTGACAAATAAGTCACCTCTTACTGGCACTCTACAGAACCATACGTGAGATTTTCACCTCATGTGGCTCCTTGTTCAATTCTTTTGAATTCATTAATTAGGTAATTTGTAGGATTCTTCTGTTTCTTTTTTTGTTGTTAAGCCTGGGGTAGATACAGGCAATATTGGACTATTTTTCTCACTACTGGTTCTTGTGCTGCCAGATCAACTATAATTGCATTCTAACAAGGCCATATTTCAGTGACAGACTCTGAGGCAGAAATGACGTGCAGATATAGGTATATTGTTTAACTCTTAAATATGAGTGTAATCTTGAATGATAATAGTCTCTTACATTGCTGAGTGAGTTAAGCAGCTGGCTAGTCCATTCATCAGCCTTTAAGCATGTAATAGAATTCTGATTATACAAGTAGTTAAGCCAAGTAAAATGTGAAACTAATTTATTGGGTATACATTCTAAATTAATATGTTTACCCTTAGATACCGTGTGGGGCTTTTGATAATGAGAGAACCTGATTTAGTTTAAAGACCTTGGTTAAATTTGCTAAAGGATTTCATTATTTTATTGTAGGAGCAATATTTTTTATCTGATATAGGATAAGAAAACTCTTACCTTATTTATACTACTATAATATGCATTGACTTTGTTGGATGCATTACAAATTGTGTAGAGGATTGTGGATTCACAATATGTGGCTACATCTCTGTGCTTTTGGATAAATATATTTTGTCTGAATATTAACCAATGTGTGATTGCTAAAATAATTCATGAAAAGTGATTTATGTATACAGAACTCTGCATTTGGTAGTGACAATATTCAACAAATTGCTGGTCATTTTTGGTTTTGTAGTTGCAAGTCAAGAATATTTTTTTCAAGTGTAAATATGTTTTAAATAGTCATTAAACTATGAGATTGGGTGGTTTTATTGTGAGACACTTGAAGAGAAATTTCTTTTGTTCCTAACAAATGACAAATGGTTTTATATATGCATATGGAGTTTTGATCTGATTAGGTTGTTTGACCTGTGCCTCTTGGTTAACCAATTGCTTTTGTTTTCAGTTATCAGGTATCTGAAAATTTAAGGACATCAGTTTTTAGAGACCAAATATATTTTTTAAAAAATATCATTTCCCAGCGTAAAATGCATAAAATGATACTTGCATTACTTGTAGGATAAAAAATGTTTTGAATTGGTTCCTTCTCAGACCAGTGTCCGAGAGAATAGCCCACATTGCATCTTAGAGCATAATATAATCTTTGCATTACTTGAAAACAACATCAAATATCGTTTTGTGTAACAGAGATAACTACTACACGTCATCTGTATCTTTTTATGGAACAGCTTCGCGTAGATATTACTTAAGTTACTGATATATTTTTTTAATCAAAGAAAGAATTAGCCAACTTAAATGCTAGCATCTGCATCACACTTGTAATGTATTCCCTGCGTGTAATTTTCTTCTTGAACAGGCAGAAGCTGATACTTTGATCTGATTATACCGATGCTAGCTGCTTCTTCAAATCCTGCAAGTCATAAATCATCATGGTTTAAACTCAGAGACTACAGTTTAATATAGGAGGTTTGCGTGCTATGTTTTCAGTTAAGGAAATGAAGAGGGGATTTACTGTATATATTCTATATTGATTTTTCTTCCATGCCGGAGTGCAATAGCTGCAAAAGCATCCTTGGACAGCAGAATTGTAGAGGGGCATGGTGAGACGGGGCAGAAATCCACCACTTTAACGTCAATGGTTCTATGCTTACATGGTCTCTTGGGTCCGCTGAGGCATCTTAACCTGTAACGCCTCCCACAAGCAGCGCCGTTGTCCCATAATCCCTGGCTAACGGCAACAAACAGATTCCCAGGTGGAAACTGTTCTTCCCTATTACCATCACATTTCGTAGCTGCATGGTCAAAAGATGGACTAAAGATGAACTTCCCTTCCAATAGGAGAGTTGTTTGAACAAAGTTGGAGAAGAGAAGAAAGGAAAGAAAGAAACAATACTCACGAATATACGGAGGGTTATAAAACGAAGCAGTGCCAATATCACCATGGACGAAGCAAGCTTCTTTGCTTATGACTGCTGCAGCAATCACCATTGTCAAGACCAAAAGTGCCATTGTGTGAAGCAGAGGATGACATAAACCAGGTGCGCAATGTTGCTTCTCCTCTACTCATAGATATCCTTTATCTATTTATGTTTGTAGGTGGTCGAAGCTGATATTTTAATTTGATGTTATTGACTATAATCCATACATCTTTGGTTAAGCATTCACAATGTGCCAGTAAGGAAGGTCAAGTTTTTGTGCTGGTTTCCTTCAGCACCGATGTCCGTGATTATCGTCATGAAATCAATCACGGAGATTTGACTACCGGTTTGCACTTTTACTCTGCCATCTGCTTTTTTTTTTTTTGAATAAAGATCCACTAGTTTTATTAAATGTGAATATATCTGAAATTACAATGAAAGTTTATATCCAGTAAATAAAACACTTCAAAACAGACATATACCTAGTAAACAAAACTATCGGACATTAGATCATAAAAGGACCAAACAAGGAAAAGATAAGAACCTAATCCAAAGACTCAAAATAAAAGAAGGATACAAACATCACCAAAATTCACGATGATAGGTAAAATCATCAACAAACAACATAAAAATGCATATAACAATGAAGGTACGTTGATAACAAAGATATTACCATTATCAATCGCGAGAAGGAACTGTAGATGAAATTGCATATCCAAATCTTGTTTGAGGGTCTAAAATAAGGAGATTAACAATATAAAGAAAGGAGTTCCATCTTGATCAGTCGTGGTGTCGTCGGATCCAACCCTAATAGAAAATCAAAAAAAGAAAAAACGTGTCAAAAGACAGAGAAAACATACTAAAAGGTAGAATAAAATCGTGCTATAAAAACAGAATAATTTATTGAAAACAAAAAATAAAATAAACAAAATAATAGGTCCGGCGGTCGACAACCAGTATTAAAACCGATGCCGCCGTCGGTGAAAGAAGAAAACGAAGGGAGAAAGTTTTATCATGTAATTACTTTGTTAAATTTTAACGGTCGATTGTCAAAATAGGATTGCTTTAAAAATTTGATGATCTGATTAGTAAGTTTTTTAATTAGGTGATCAAAATAATAATAACTTCATAATTAGGTGGTTACTAAGATAATTTGCTCTTTATTTTTTTAATATTAAGATATAAAAAAAATTATTCATCGAGTAATTTAGGTCTAAAAGTCAATTTTATTATTTTAAATAATTAGAAAAATAAATTGTATAAACATTCAATTTTAATTTATTTACTAGAAAATTGAATCATTTTATTATTTATTAATATTTATTCTTATATATATACGCACTCTAATTTCCTAAAGCATAGTGAGGGGTGTGGTCCAGTAAATAGAAAATCAGAGTTTTATTTTAATGTATATACTTGAAAGTTTATGCATGTACGTTCTAGAAACTTTATTTATATAAGTTTAATTTTAGGGTTTAGGAATTTTGTTTAGGCTTTAAGATTTAGGGGTTTATGACTAGTATTTTTGTATTTAGGGGTGACTGATATTCGATTTAAGGTTAAAATTTAAAATTTATAAATTAAAACCTAAATTTTAAATTATATTATTTTAAACCTTAAACCTTAAAATTTAATTTTAAAATTCTACACTAAAATTTATAAACTCTAAACTTTAAATTAAGATTTATAGATTATAAATTTCCACGGTCTTAGTTTAATATAATAATATTTTATTAAAAAGTTCTTTCGCAAAAGTTAAAAAGGAAAAAAAATCTCAAATACGTTTAGTCAAAAAATAGTTTTGAAAAGTAATACCGAACAATAAATATTTTTTAATTTTAATGTTATTTCATTCAATGCATTTAGTCTCACTATAAAATAAAATTTAAAATATTATTTTTATTTAATTTTAACAAATCAATACCATTTGTTGCACAATATTTTGTAAACTAATTTTTAAATGAAAATAATTTGTTTAGCGGTACAATAAGTACGACCAAATCCAATACATTATAATTAAATTTATTTAAAACTTTTGAACATATCCATTTAATTTAAAATTAACAAAAAAACACATTTGAATCCGAAAAGTGGAGCCAACTATAAATGATAATATATTTTATTCAAGTGATTTGGGTTCAAGTACCATATATGCACAACGTATATATGTTATTAAAAGCACGAATCATCTTGCTTTAGTGGTTAAAGGAACGGTTATTTTTGAAAATCACGAGTTCAAGTATCAGTAATGTCAACACAGTTATTGAACGATCAATATTCAATAATTAAAAGAAAAATATTTTAAAACAAATACTATTGTAATCATGATCACAGGAGCATATTAAAAAAACAAAACTTAAAACACACTTCAAACGTTAACATTGTTTAGAGCACACTTTTAGATTTAAACGAACTTAAACGGTATTACCGATAAACAAAGCCTAAAAGCTTCAAGAAAGAACGACATACAAATGGAGGTTTCTCCCTCCGTCTCTCTTGAGGGATTCTGAAGTATTGTTTCTGAGTTTGATATTGTTCACTTAAACCCAAATGTGCCATCAATAGGCAAACATGCGTTAGCAACTCCCCACCTCTCCTCAACTGTTGACCATGCTCTGTCCAACCACACTGAGCTGCTGCATAGGTTACTAATTCAACCCAAACTTGGTTCATCAGCTCCCAGTTTTTCTCAAAGTCCAGGGTCTGCAATTGCTTTGCTAGTCGGGTGCCATAGAAGAGAACAGGTTTGGTCATGTCTCCTTTAACTTGTTCTAGTAAATCAGTGTCAACTTCAGACAACTTACAGCAAGCTCCATCTACCTCGGTTCTGATTTCGTTTCTCTTCTGTCGGAAAAACCTCTTGGCTTCTGCACATGTGTCTTTGAAGCTGATCTCACCAATCCCCTTGGGTAGCATATTTGGACACATGACAAGAAGATACATCATATATTCTGATAACCCTTTGCTGATTTTGGAGTGTTGTTTAAGATTTCCAAGAGAATTGGACCCTTGAGGCCTCTTGACATCATCATAGTAGCAAAGTTGAGTTGCAATGTGCCACAGAAGAAGGCTGTGGTCGAATTCCACATCGGTTGTGCTCCATTTAAGGAGGCATTCCATTTTACAAAGCACTGAATCTCCTCTGTAACTCAATAGTTTCTTGCATGACTTGACATCGGAAAAACTATTGATATTCTCACTTCTATGTTTAAGCTCTTGGAAGATGAGGCTTTTCAGCTCGGCATCCACTTCTTGGTACTCGACATTTCGACTTTTTGCCACATTTTCCTCGATGTTGAGTTTCCTTAGAAATCTGTTCCACATGGTGTCTTGATCAAGTGTTCTGAGGCGAAACTTGATCATGTTGACCTTCGATATCTTTCTCGACCATCTCTTCCCGATTCGAACATGATCTGCTTTTACATACTGCAGGAGCCATAGCTTTGTCCAATCGGAGAGGATAAGAAAGACGAAACCGTAAACCTCGAGAGTAACTGCTCCGAACAGCAGCAAGTATGTTATCAAAATGTCAGCTAGTTGGCCTTTATGGTCGATGGAATTCATGTATGAGAATGAAATCAATGAGAATAGGGATGCAAAGAGGGTGAAACACCGGCGCCGGTACCCGCGGTATCGAAAGTGGAGAGCTGTTAACTTGTTGTAGAGCGCGTCGTATAAAAGGCCAAGCTCACCTTCCACCAATTCAAAGGCTTCGTCTGGTGACATGTTGCAGATTATGGAGTGACAATCTTGTCGCTCATCGTAGCCAAGGATAAGGTCTGAAAATAAATATGTGAACCTATTGAACAAGTAGTAAGCTTGAGACAGATAATCATCCGGAGATCCCGAATATCTTTGAGGTGGCACACTCGTCGACGGCAATTCCAAGTCAGCATTGCCCTGTTTCTTTTCCATAAATCCAGGATAGTCAGGTCCAGGATCAGGATGAGAAATCAAGAAATTCCGAAGATTCCGAGTACTCGAAAGCTTCAACACCCAAGTCCTCTCATTATACTTCCTAGCTCCGGTAATGAATACAGGGAGGGCGACCACTACAATACGAATGTCACCCCAAGATTTCAATGACACATATATTGCAACTCCGATATGGAATAAAGCATCCAGCAATTGCCTTGGCCACAATTCATTATCTTCTAAAGAGTATGCGGTAATGGTGTCTGGGCCACCGAGGTGCAGGAGAAGGAACGCCGTCCACAACGACTGGATCCAGTTTTCATGCAGACTGTTCTCCCTGGCAAGACTGCCAAGTGCAACACTTGCCACCGTGGCTCCAGACATGTATGCCGACCAAACGAGAAACCTGATCCATGTGCTTTTTGAACGTTTTCGTACTGGACCTAGTGTCGTGAGTATTACCTGCAATGACAAGCTGAGTACGAGCAGTGCCCGGATCTTGAACCTGCAAATTCCCTACACTTCTCAAGAGTTGAATATATGTAACATAGAATAAAGGCTATTTGGTTGATGTTTTAGGTTTTTATTAAGTGTGGTTCGATGTAGTGGCGAATCTGAGCTAATATATATAATTAAGGGTAAAAAACGATTCGAAAACTCGACTTGACTTGAATTTTAATTTCATAAACTCGATTTGAAAATACTTCAAATAAAACATGAGACTCAAAGAACTCAAAAAATTAATGATTGGTAGATTGATTTTTATATTCGAGTCAAGCCCTTCAACTTTATCAAATATAGAGGGGTTAGGTTCCACTTACCGACAATGTAAAACTGAGTTTTATACGTTTTTGGATTGTTGAATTAGTGAAACACATGACTCACTTAGAAAAAAATAAAGAGTTAATCTGAATTACCCGTTTCAGTGATCCAACGATCCAAAAAACATGTAAACTTAAAGCGTTTTATATTATAACTTGATTTTTATCTCTATACATGTAGGAATCATACCTGTTTTAAACATCAGAACGTTGTATGTTGTAGTTGTTCATGTCATCTCCGGTGGTCGGTGACAAGCGTCGTTTTTCAAGTCAAAATAAAATATTCCTTTTTAAATTAAATAAATAAAAGATAGTATAGTAAAGAGGGTCGATCCACAAAGAATTTGGAACTTCTGATGTAATTCTGTATTGATTTCAGTACAGGATGCTGCAAATAATTAATTAAAAAGGGGGGTTTGATGAGATTTCGATGAAAAATAAATAAAATAAAATAACAAATAAAATATAAAAATAAAAATTGAGAGAAAGAAATAATAGTTGAAAATGAAAATGAAGAAATCGCCTCGAGCTAACTATGTTTCAATTCTGTCGATCATTGAAAACGATTTTTACTTCGGGATTCATGTCGGTTACAGTCTACAAGGACCAACCCATTGTAACTTGCCTTTCTCTCTTGTAACCAATCTTTCCAAGCCTATCTTTAAAAGATGATTTTTGAGTGGATTAACCACAGCTATTATCGTTAAAACAATCAGATTAAGTACTAGAAAAGCCCGACTCAGATTATGTTGTCTCGTCGAGAATCGAATCCGATCTCATTTTTCCTTAGCGGACCGTCGTTAAGTGTGTTCACAGGAAGTCAAAATTGCCACAGACAAATCCTTCCTTTCTCCCACTGTATATTAAAACACCCACTGTATATTAAAACAACATCTAGACCAACGAGCTCTTTTTAGTTTGAAAATGTTTTAATTTTGTAAGTAAGGCCGATTGCCAAACTAATAAAACAGAAAAATAAGAATGTTTTCCCGAAGGAAATTAAGTACTATTCAATTCTCACACTTTGAATTGATTCATTGTTAGCTCTCGGCTTAAAAGAAATTAGCTAAGCATGATACCAATTATCATACTTAGCATATTTTTGCAAAATATTAAAAAGACTAAAAAATAAAGAAATGAAAAGAAATTTTATAGAATAATAAAGAAGCAAGACAAGAATTCAAAGACAAAGTGATGGATGATCTAAAGCCTTACCCATAGAGGTATTTATAGGCTACTAATAACCTAAAAATAATAAACTAATTCAAAAATAAAATAAAAGATAAAAAGATAATTCTTGAGTTTAAAATTTAAAAATAAAATATCTTATTCTAAAAATCTTCTCAAATCTTGTTGCTGAACCGTCTCCAGAATTCTCTCAAATCTCGCTGACTGGACTGTCTCCAGAATCTTCTAAAATCTTCTAGAAACTGCCACATCAACATTTCTTCATACCCGGCGTCGTGCCCATGTTTCCAGTCGTGAAAAAATACAGAAATTGTCTTTTTTAATCACCAATTATAGAAACAGGTCACTGCACCTAAAACATACAAAATTTGCTCAAATTAGCAGTGATAAATTCACAAAAATAATAAAATAATTAACAATTAAAAAGTTACAATTTAAATCACCAATCAATTGGAACTTTGGACAGACAGATGGTAATAGAACTGGGGAATGCATCGATCTGCTACTTTGGTGTTTCCCTCCTTATTCTTAATGTTTATATATACAATTTGTAACTTTGTATCAAGAACCATTTTGCTTTTGCAGTTAAAGATATTGTCAGCCGTTTGGATTTTGATGCACATTCCTTACGTGAAACCGAAGCAGTAGCTGATGCACTCGCCACCCTAAACTTTTTAAAATTTATATATTTATTTTTAATTTTTAAAATTTTATAAATTAGTCTTTAAAATTTTTAAATATTTATAAGTTGTACTCATCTTTAAATTTTAAATTTTTTATATGTCTACCTTCAAATATTTTTCTGGATTCGTTACTGAACCAGATCTTGTTAAGTGGAAGGACTGGATTGGGTAAGCTTGGAATAGAGGTGACGTGGATAAAGAAAAAGAAAATAAAGAAGAAATTAGATCTTTATGGTAAATTATAAAGAGTAAACTATATGAATGACCACCTAGTTATGAAGATTGTTCCGGTTTGATCATCATATTTTTTAGTTTTTACAAATAAGATCATTTAATTATAGTGATACCAATCAAATCATTTTTTGTTAAAATTTAACGAACAGTGTGATGTAATAGTTAATAAATATTTATATAAGTATATATTTGATCTTGTTATTTATATATTACGATTAAATTAATGTAATATATAAATAAAAAGGATCAAATGTGTTTATGGTTAATCACCAAGATGAGCTATACAAAATCTTATTATTTGTCACGTTACTCCTGTTAGGTTTTAACCTCAAGAGACTTGGTTAATATCACTTAAATAATTAAGTGGTCTTATTGGCAAAATAGAAAGTATGGTTGTTAAAATAGAATCACCCAAAAGGTAGGTGGTCAATTATTTAATTTACCCTATTTTTCATCACTCAACTATATTTTACTTTTTTGACAATTGAAGTTTAAAAATTTTCAATTTAATCACCAACTTCTAAATGAGGATTGTTTTGGTTACTTTACCGTTAAATAATTAATAATGACCACTTGTGCTGTAATATATAGCGATAAAATTATATGGGGTAAACAAGAGAAACGGTTCCTCTCCGAAGAATTTTTTTTATGTTTAATTTTTAATTAATTTATTTATATATTTATCTTAACTTTCAAATATTTATATTTTATTCTCCAATCATAAACTTTAGCTTTATCCCGATAATATGAGAATTGAATCGAATGTTAGTCCGTATGTTTTGAGTATTTATGTTAATTTCCTAAAAAAGTATTTAGTTTAAACACTAAATGTAATGTATTTATCAAAAAAAATCCGTTACAAAACATAGTAATTAATAACTAAAACATAAAAAATCGAATAAAACTAGAAATAAACGATTTAAATAAGTAAAAAGTAGATAAATTTTATTATCGATAAAAAATAGCATTATTTGTTTGGCATAAATATAGTTTTAACCCTTAACGTTTATAATTTTATTATTTCGGCCTTTATTTTTTTTTAGGATAAATTTAACCCTTAACCTATATTTGTCTTTTTGACAAATAACTTATTTTTTAACTAACATAATGATTAGACCATTAAAATTTAACAATATTGACATGACATATATATGTGATAATATATTTTAAATAACATGACATATAGCCTCATTCTACATATATATATAACATGTCATTATCGTTAAATTTTTTACGATAATGACAAATATATACATGTAAACTATAATTTTATTCTAACATAAAATATAAAATAATTAAAATTCAAATAAAATATTAAAAATTAATTAAAAATTTAAAATAAAATGCTACTAAGCATTCTCAAATCTTAAATATCATTCTAAATATTTATGACATATCATTATCGTTAATTTTTTAACTATCTAATCATTATGCCAGTTAAAAAATGACATATTTGTCAAAAATATATAAGTTGAGAGCTAAATTTATCCTAAAAAGGATGAGGGTCAAAATGATAAAAATCATAAACATTAAGGGTTAAAATTATATTTATATATTTTTTTTAAATTTTGAAAAGAATGAAAAAATTCAAAAAAAATATATTCGACAAAATTTATAATATCATTGTATTTATATGTTAAAACTTTTTTTTAATTTTTAATGTATAATATTCTCTCACTTTATTTTGTGACGTTCTTGTTTAGTATGAGACGATATTGGACCAATTGGGGACAACGAAAAAGCAGTGCAGTGTGCTTCTGGTGGTTCGGCAGAAACAAAAACAAAGAAGAAATGTTTGTCGTCGTGAGACAATAATTAAACCAATGATGGATTTGGTAATGATTAGCATGACGATGGCAATGATGGGGCAATAATTAATGATGCAATGATGGGATTAGAATAAGAAACAATGATGATGGGGAGAATTAATTTGATTGTTTTTCCTGAGAAATCAAATTGAAGGGCATTACATTTCCATGGGATTCAAACGACTAAAAGGGAAACTTCTCCGGGCATGGTTCACGTATATTCAAAGTGAAAGGAGGATCACCGGAACATTTTGAAAGAAACAATGAAGAAGCGATTGCACCATTAAAAGTCATCTTCGATTGTAGTACGAACCGAAAACAAAATACCGAATCGACATCCAACTTTGAAATCGGGAAAACTTAGTAAGATATTCATGCTTATACGTTAATTGTTTTTTAGATCATTGTTTTTATTTCTTTAATTTATTTATATGCTTTTGTAATTAAATTTTGTATGCTTGCATGAATTTAAAATCATATAGTATATTTGCTTAGATAACATTTAATTTTTACTTAATTAATTAAATTAGAGTCTTTTAGGGTTAGTCATTTTAATTAAATAATTTAAATATGAAGATAATTGTAGTAAGGATGACGTTCTAGTCATATATCTCGGATACACTAAGTGGTCAGTGTTTTGACATAACATTATGTTGGCCAATAGTGTACTTTGGTATCGTATTCGACGCGTCATCGAAACATAGAAAATGGTGAATAATTTAGGGTTAAATTTTAATAAAATTAATTAGGCAAAGATCAGTAGCACCAATAGTATTATTAATTTTGTTTGGTGTCGAGACGGTAGTGTCCATACATTCGGATGTTATCATAGTACACCCAGCAAAATTAATAATTTAATAGTATTTAAATATTTAAATTGATGAAGCCTTTTTAGGTTAGAACTTAAAATGAACCAGATAATAATCGGTCATGCATTTAAAATCTTTTGGGTTAAAATTTATATTTCTTTAAATATGAGTCAAGGTTTCCTATTATAGGACGTCTTATTCCAAGCTCGTATTTAAAAGAAATGTATCTTTTTATCCAAAAGTATATTCTCATTCGAACGATATTTATTTGCCAATGATGAATTAAATTAATGTTATTATTCGAAATACCGAAATGTCACGTGTAATTAAAAAGTACCGATTTTTGGGCGCTCGTAAGGGTCGTCCTTACGCGTAACCGACTCCCGAACTCAAATATTTTTAAATGAATCTCTGGTTTATTTTATGGTGTTTGGCCTACCAAAGTGGTCAGTGAGGACTCTAAATTATTTTTAAAATTCAAAATGTTTTTAATAAAATTTGGTTTTACATATTTAAAAGCAATTAAATCGATTTTTCAAAATCAACTTGCCAGGCTATTTTTTATTTCGGTTTTAAAATAATCGCGACAACTATGTTACTTATTGTCCATGTAATCAGGTTTGTTCATCTTTTAATTAACTATTCACTCACTAGTTATATATAAAAAAAATGATGATTCACCTTAAAAAATAAAATGAATGAATTTAAATAATTAAAATCACGAAAGACTTGATTAAAGAGATTTATTATATAATTTATCGACTTACGGATCTTCTAATCCATCCATTTTGAACGTTAGTTGGTTCGCATCACATGTTTAAGTGGTTGTCTCTTCTTTTCATTTATAAATGCAACATCTTCTCTCCCTCTAACTCAAACCTTCAACCCCAAGCATTCAAATGTCGATGCCCCAAACATCTCAGCCGCACATTGCTCTCTTTCCCAGCGCCGGAATGGGACATTTGACACCTTTCCTCCGCCTAGTCGCCATGCTCCTAGCCCACGACTGTAAGATAACTTTGATCACCGCCTATCCCATTGTTTCAGTCGCCGAATCCACACACATTTCTTCATTCCTTTCCCAACATCCCCAAGTCAACCACCTTGAATTCAATGTCCCACCAACGGAGCATTCACGTACCATTTCCGATGACCCTTTTTTCATGCAATTCGAAGCCACCAGCCGTTCTTCACACCTTATAAACCCATTACTAGCTTCGTTAACGCCACCGCTATCCGCCATTTTTGCAGACCTTGTAGTCGCTAGTGGAGTTGGAAAGGTTGCGGTTAATCTCGGGGTTCATAATTACATCGTTTCCACCACTTCTCTCAAGTTTCTTTCTCTCATGGCGTATCTTCCCATCCTGACAACATCGGATGCTGATAAACTCGCCGATGGTACGGACCAGATCGAGATCCCGGGGCTGACTCCATTACCGGTATCAAGCATCCCGCCGCCATTCTTCAATGCCGATCACGGTTTTACAGCAACCCTTGTGTCAAACGTTAAAGCTCTCCCTTATTGCAATGGAATCATACTGAATACATTTGAATCATTCGAGCCTGAAACGCTTTCAGCGATCAGAAACAGGAGAGCTTTAAGCAATCTCCCACGCATTCTTCCTATAGGACCGCTGGAAACTTACGAGCTCAACATCAACCAGGTTCGATATCTCCCATGGCTACACGACCAACCGGTTGAATCCGTTGTTTTATTAAGCTTTGGAAGTAGAACCGCCATGTCTAAAGATCAAATAAGGGAATTAAGAGATGGATTAGAGAGAAGTGGGCATCGTTTCCTTTGGATTCTCAAGACGAAAAAGGTTGACAAAGACGAAAACGAACAAGATTTGGAAGAGATATTAGGCGGCTCATTTCTCGAAAGAACAAAGAACAGAGGCATGGTATTGAAAGAATGGGTGAAACAGCAAGATATTCTTGGGAATCCAGCCATTGGAGGATTTGTAAGCCACTGCGGGTGGAACTCAGTAATGGAAGCTGCTAGGAATGGGGTTCCGGTGCTGGCCTGGCCTCAACATGGGGACCAAAGAACAAATGCTGAGGTTGTAGAGAACGCTGGTGTTGGAATATGGGATCGAACATGGGGATGGGGGAATCAGAGTCTGGTTACAGCAGATGAGATTCAGAGACAGATCAGTGGGTTGATGGAAGATGTGAAGCTGAAGATTAGAGCTAAACTGGTAGGGGAAGAAGCTCGGGCAGCTACTGGAAATGGTGGTAGTTCCACAAGTAGCATCCTTGAAATCATTGCATCGTTGAAGCAGAACATGAGAAACTGAGTCTGTTGTTTTTGGTTCAATCTTTTACTTCGCAGTTTGTTTCTGAACATGAGAAAGTTCAATGGGACTGGTCTCATATCATCAAATGGGCCTTTGGATCCAATGTCTTTAACTCCCATGGGCTTATGAGATTAATAAAAAAGATGAACGCAAACAAGAATTTGGAAAAACTGTACTTTTAAAAGGAAAATTACAAAATTTTAATCAATTATTATAAGTGGAGTACTAAATATATAATTAGTCTAACAATTAAGTTATTAATGTGGGTTAGTCTAAGTAGTAAGTAACAGTTTGTTTGTCTAAACGTTTTTAGGTTTAAAATGTTGTGTACGTTAAAAAAAAATATTGTTAAGAGATCCACCCATTAGTATTAGATGTGTAATCTAGGTCGATTTAAGTTAATAAGACGAAACCTTAAAAAAAAATAGTACCAGAAACTAATGTTTGCATGGGCAAGACATTGGATCCATTTACAGAGATGGTCCGCATTTTCCTTATTTACTTAACAATGAAGCAAATAAATTAAATAAAAAGCTGATGCAATTAACCCTACATGCATGTAAGAGTTAGATTGCCTGATTCCTGAATTTTATATAGGACGGAAACTATTAAAAAATTATATTAAGAATATAAAAAATATAAAATTACAAGATTTTAAAAGTATAAAATTAGATTATTTATGAAAAATTCAAATAATATATAATTTAATTTTTTTAGGGATACGATTTTTTCAACACCCTTATTTCTGTCCTAGCCAACATGGACAGTGTTATGTATAGGATGAGAGGGACCGTTTTCCCTCCTAAATTTTTTAATATAATTATATTTTTATTTTTTTTAATTTAAATATTAATTAAATAAGAAATTTTATTTTTTAATTTTTAAATTTAAATATTTAATAGATTTTTGTCGCTACTACCATTGAATCTTAGTTCTCCTTTCTTGCCAAAAGCCTTATAATAACATCAATCATAAAAGCTGCTAAGATCATAAACATGGTGCATGGGTGGGGATTTCAAGGAGAATCCAAGGGGAAATTTTATCAACAATCATTTTCATATTATATATTGTATTATAAAAGTTCGATAGGATGAAATATTAAAGTTTAAAGTATATTAATAGTAGGTCTGTAAACGAACCGAACGTTCGGTGAACCGTTCGGTGGGAAGTTCGTTTATGTTCGTTTATTTATTAAACGAACGAACATGAACAAGATTTTTCGTTCGTTTAGTTAAACGAACGAACATGAACAAAGGGCTCGCTCGTTCATTTATGTTTGTGAACATTCGATAATCTGTTCGTTTATGTTTGTTCATTTATGTTCGTTCGTTTATGTTCGTTTAAATTTATTCACGTATATCTAAGGGTGAGCATTAGATCAAGTAAGTCGAGTCAAAAAATTTTGAGTTACTTTAGTTGATAAGTCTTATTTTATGACTCGTTAAAAAACTTTTTTGTTATAGGCTAGGGGTGTTTATTGTTCTGTTAAACCGAGTTAATGAATCGAACCAAAACAAAACTAGTTAATCAGTTAAATTTTAAGTTTTATCTAATAATTAAGAGTTGTTTTAAAATTTTAATTATCGACTAATTCGGTTTAAAATCAGTTGATTAGCTGAATTAATCAAATTAATTCAAAATATTAAGTATTTAGCATATTATATATGTTATTTATGTTCGTTCGTTTATGTTCATTCGTTTATGTTCATTTATGTTCGTTCGTTTACGTTCGTTCATTTACGTTCGTTTATCATTTAAACAAATGAACATAAACGAACATGAACAAGCTACAATCCTTAACGAACAAACACGAACAAGAAAAATTATGTTCGTTTATGTTCGTGTTCGTTCGTTTGTTCAATTAAAGTTAAACGAACGAACATGAACACACCCTCGTTTGTGTTCGTTCGGTTCGTTTATAGTCTTAATTAATAGACAAGATTAATCCAAACAACAAGTGTATATTAATATTTAAGTATATTTCGTATTTAAAATTTATATAAAAAATATTAAAAAATTATTTATTAAATTTAGATATATAATACAAATCGATATAAATTAATTGTAACAAAATCTTAATGAATTGAAAATAAAAAAGTAAAGCCTGTTCATATAATTATTATTTTAACGTCTAAAAAATATATGAGTTTAAACGCATTTAAATGTTGGATCCATATAATTATTAATGATTTTTTTCATAAAGCAAATTAAAATCGTAATGTATACTAATGTGGGTGTATGATTATCTAATTTAATTTAATTGGATTAGGGTTGTCTTATTTTTATTTTTTATTTTTGTCTAATAATACTAGGATCACTCCTTCAAATTTAAAGGATAGTGAGTCTAGTTTCAAAAAGATAAGTAGGTTCCAATATTTAAATTTTGACTTTAATCCATTTTTTAATTAATAAATATATTATTTTTTTGTTAATTAGATTTTTAAAAATACTTATATACTATTCCCTCCGTCCAGTTATAATGTTTATTGTTGATTTTTCATGTAATTTTAAATAAATTTGTATAAAAAATATGTTATAAAATAATTAAAAAAATAATCCTTAAAAAATTAAATTTTGTTTTGTTGGAGAACTAAAAAAATTAGAAATGAAAATATACCTTGTAAAAATTTATTAATTTTTTAATAAAATATTTTAAATATAACTATTTTAAAATATAAAAGAGAATATCAGACGGGACAGAAAAAGTATTATAAATATAAAAATTTAAAATATTTTAATTTTAAAAATAATATAAATAATTTTAAATATTAATTTTTAATAAATATAATTTTAATATCATTTTTTTAAATCAAACTCGAATTAAAAATAAACACTTCAAGGGTTGCCTCTAAGGCACTTAAATCTGGTCGGTTTCTAGACAAAACAAGGCAGTAATGTCCTCCAAACCGACCAAACAAAATAAAATGAAATAAAGATGGCTGACATGATCTTAACAATTGTCTTTATGATTAATAAATGGCTGTTGCCAAACCCCAATAAAAACAGGCCTAAAAGTATTAAAAAGTTTTTATATTTTTTAAAATAAATAATTAAATTTTTAATTTTTTATATTTAATTAAGCTCTTAATCAAGAGATTAATTTTAATATTTTAAATAAAAAATAAAGCAATTAATCTCTTTAATAATTATGATCACTAAATTTGACGGGGTATTTAAGATATTACTAACACACGCTACTTCTATTATATTGAATTTAAATTTTTTAAAACTTAATTTTTATAATTTTTTAAGTTTTTTAATAATTTTTATAAATATAAATTTTTTAAATAAAATAAAAATATTAAAATTTAATGATATTAAATAATTTACCTAATTAAATTTATCTATTTAAAGATTTAACTGATTAATTTTTTCATTCAAAAAATTAATAAAGTACCAAAAAAAAATTAACTAATTATTTTTTTTCAAAAGTTCAAATGCTTCTTATATGTTAAGCTTAAAATATACTATTCATAATATACTCTTAATTAAATATAATTTATTCTTACATCTCAAGTTCAAATTAAAAACCAACTCATAAAAAATATAAAAATTAAAGTTAAATATACAAATTTTTAAAAAATTAGGGTAAACACAAGCCCATCCAACTCTATAGGTAGACACGCCACTAAATAAACGTAAATCAATAAAAGAAATTAAACTCTTTTATTTTTATTTTAATTTTTTATATCTTTAATTTTAATCACAACCATTAATATAAAATTTTTTAATTATCGTAGATTAATATAAAACTAAAAAAATTATATTAAGAATATCCTATCTTATATATAGATTACATTTCAATATATTACAAGTAAAATAATAATAGAATAAGCACGAATCATCTTATCTTAATTGTTAAGGGAATGATTATTGTTTTTAAAAGTCATGGGTTCGAACACTAATATTTATAAAACAGTGATTAAAAAATCAATATTTAATGATTGAAGATATATTTTAAAACAGATACTATTTATAACTACAGTAATCGATTAAAAAATATATAAAATTATCCTCAGAATCTGATATTTTGGTAGAAGATTACCAATATCCCAACAATTTTGCCATGAACCCCACGTTCCTATTGAGAAAGGCAGCAAGGAACTGAAGTCCAGACTAAATAATTAAATACTATTTATTATATGCGAGATAAAAGTTAGGATCAAATATTAGGAAAACTTAAAAATTTATTAAGTTTTTAAATTTAAAAATTAAGAGTAAAAATTTTATTTACTATCATTTAAATTAAAAGGGACCTCAAAAACAATTATACCAAAAAATTTGGGAAGAATAAGAAGGACCCCTCCCACTGTTTTATAGTTCCGTCCCGAATTATATCGACAATAATTTTTTTAGTATTTTTTTGAGAAAAAATCTTTTAAATTAAACATGATTTTTTTAAAATTATTATATCAATAATAATTTTTTATGGATTAAATACACCTCAAAGAATTAATTTCTTTGATTAGAAAATTTCGACGTAAAAAAATATTATACAAAAATGTTACATCTCTCTATATTTATGTCATTTATTTCTAATATTTTTTATTTTAATCAGTAACGAAACTATTATTTTAAATTATATTCACAAATGTTTTTCGGATTTATCTACCATTAAAAATTAATGTGTTTTTTTTCTTCTTACTTTTGTGTAGCATTAACAATTTGTTCCACGCTTCCATTATTTTTATAGAAAAATATTGTTATTATATTCAAACAAATATTATTATTTTTGTAAGGGAAAAAAGAAATAAAAATATTATTATTAGTGCATTGGACAGTTGCCTAATGCAATTTAAAATGTAGGCAAAAGGGTTAACCTACGGAATTCAATGTCAAAATTAAAAAAACTTTAATCTAGAATAGTAATATTAAAACGTTACGTTTTTTAAATAATTTAATAATATAAAACGTTAAAATTTTTAATTAATATTAATTTTATAAATTTAAATATTATTACTAGAATAAATTAAATTGAGAATACTGTTTCTATAACAAAATTCTGCTATATTTTATTTAAATTAATTTATTAATAAATTAAATATTAGTGATTATAAAAGTAATCTCATTGAACTTAAAAGTAAAATTACTTTTTAAAGCAAACATCTAAAAATAAATCTAGATTTTTTTTAAAATTAATTGATTAATAATTAAAGTGTTTTTTTAGTTACAAACTTAGTTTTTTGTTTGTTTGGATTAAACTTTGTCGGTTTTATTATTAATTTCATAATTTTTTAAAAGATATACAATTATTTAAAGTTGTAATTAAGTTTGATATCAATGATTAATCATCACCAATTTAGTGGGAAAATTATAACTTTTTTTTATTATTATTTAAAAAGTGTAGTAAATTATTGTAAGGATGTTATTGTCTTTTTTACATTTTTACAAATTTTTAAATAAAATTAGGGTAAAGTGCAATGAAAGCCACTTAATTATGGGTAGTATTAAATTTGGGTCACTCAATTATTAAAAATAACATTTTGGTCACTTAATTATGGGTAAGGTTACATTTTAGGTCACTGAATTAATAGATGTTACATTTAAATCACTCAATTATAGGTAATGTTACATTTGAATCATTCTTTAGATTTAAAAAAGTTTACCAATTCGTGTATTAGATTAATTAATGATTTTAAATGAAGTACTCTAATGTTAACAAGGGTATACAAGTGATTTAGAAAAAAAAAATGACCAAATTGATATACATGTTCAAATATGAAGGGTGACCAAAATATAACCTTACTTATAATTGAGTGACCTAAATATAACCTTTAATAATTGGATAACCCAAATGTAACCTTATCCATAAATGAGTGACTCAAATGTAACATTCAATAATTAAATGACTCAAATATAACTATACTCATAATTAAGTAATCTTTGTTGCAGTTTACCCACAAAATTACTAACTCATTATTTAGGAATCAAAGGCATAACCAAATCTTTTCACGAAGAAATTGTGCCGATGAATCGCCAAAACATTACATACTCGCACCGCTCCGCCGCCACACCTCCCCATTTTATTACCATCTTATTTTATGGAGTATATTTGTTACAAAACATTATACTATTTTTAATATTTTTAAATATTTTTTTATTTTAAAGGTTTTAAAGAAAAATTAAGTCAATGTCAATAAACTTAACAACGATTGTAATTATAAGGGTATATTAATCATAATTTTTAAATAAAAATTTAGTTAATTTATCGTTAAAAATAATCTTTTGATCTGTAAATTGATAAAATATGTTATACTCTAAAAAATATAAATTTAAATATATTATTATTAAGAATGATGATATTATATGTTTATTAAAATAAATATATATTTTCATGGATACAATTAAGGAGAAAAAAAGATTTAAGCAAAATAAATTTAAATTTTTTCATTTGGCTCCCAAAGTGAATCCAATTAAACTTTACTTACATTTGAATATTTGGCTTGTCTGAATTCCCTAAAATCCATTCCAATCCCATCTGATTTGTCTTTATATAATTAGTAAATAAATTATACCTATTGAGATTTAGATACCATATCTGACTCCCTTTATAAGTGGGTCACACGCTTTCTTCCCATGGAAATCTGCAACAAACCAAACCAAAGAAAAGAAAATCAAACACTTGCTTGCACGATCTTCAATCCCAAAAACACAACCTTTTGGATGAGCTTCCTTAGCAAAAGCTAAAACCCTTCTTTCCTTTCAGTCATCTCCAGAAGTTGCCTTAGCTTTCAGGTTAAGCACAGACTTCATTCCTTATCCCTAATATATAAAGGTACAACTTCCCCTTCTTATTACCCTTTTTCTCACCTTTCTTCGTTTTCCATTCACTTTACAAGGGTTTTGGGATTGTTTGGAGCAATGGGTTTATTTCAAAATGTGATCTTTGAGATGAGTTTGAAGTGAAAATCAGATGTTTCTTCTGCTTTGTTCTGGTAGTTTCTCTTATTTGTTTTTGATTTTATCTTCAAAGATGAATTTTCTTTTCTTGTTCATTTTTTCTGGTTAAAGTTGTTGTTTCATCAAGCTCTTTGATATTTTTTAGTTATGATATTAGTGAAAATTTAGCTTTGATTTTGCTTCTTTTTGGTATGAATTTTAGGTGAGACATAGTCTTCATTGATGGATTATTTATCAATTTCTAAGATTGGTAGATTACAGAATTCTTCAACACCTTCTTTTATTGCTTTGCCTAACTTGCTTTGTTGTTCTCAACAATGTAACCCCTCAAAATTGTAACCCTATTTTGTAAATAAAAAAATAAAAATGGAATTTTCATTTGAATTAGTTCATGACTTCATGTAGCAATGAACTGTTGGATTGAACAGTAAACCTTGTGGTACTGTAGATTTTATGCTTTGTTTTTCTTTTTCAGAAGCTTCCTATTTTGACTGTATAATGAAGAAAATAAATTCATGAAAAAGCTACTTGTCTGGTTTGTTGTATTGATCCGAGAATGCATTAATTGCTACAGTTGAATCAAGCTGGACCTGGAGATGCCAAATGTTTTTTGTATGGTAAAATCAAAGATCATTTGTTTATATATGAAATGTTTATATTTATCTCTTTCTTGTATGTCCTTGTTGTTGTATGCTTTCTTGTTCATGCCGATTGTTGTTAAATTGTCTTTCGAATTTGATTCTGTTCGTTGTCTCTGAAGTTAATTTCAAGATTAAATGGATGAAAAGGACAAGTTCCTGGTGATCTTTATTCTTTCTGTCTTGTTCTCTAGGGGAGACAAATTTTGTTAATCACTTGCTAAATAATATTTGGTATGATAGCAGAACCGAGCTCGATTTTCTTTTATGTGATTCGTTCATCTGGCAGTCCTTTTTAGACATTAATCTAGTTTATGATGTACTAATGTAGTTTTGGTTGGTTTACAGGACCACCTATTTTCTTAACTTTGATTCACTTGTACATATTTGATGGAGAGGGAGAGTATCAGTTCACCTGTGACACCAGATATTTCCGGGCCAGATGGCGGTAGTTCGAGAAAAAAATCCTTGGCAGTAGCAGATTCAGTGAGCAGCAGAGAGAAAACACTTCCTCGTTATCTGAGAGCTTCTACCGGTTCGTGTCATGATTTCTGCAAATATGGAAAGAAAAATGAATCTGAAGAGGATGCTAAATATCCCTTCCGAAAGAGGAATATAAAAAAGCCATCTGATGAGCCAAATTTATTTCGGAGCTTAGACTTACGGCAGAGGAAGAAGGCAACTGCAACTGAATCCAAATCTTTCCCCAATTCCCGGTCTCATACCCCTGATATGTCTGGTTCCATTGAGCTTCAGCTGTCCACCCCCTCTCCTGATGGAATTAATTCTATTACTCATGGTGTTCTGTTAGAGAAAGAAAAGACATCAGCGGCAAAGCTTAAGCCCAAACCGTCATCCTATTCCAGTAGTCGCCGTGATACCTCCGATGTCCTCAAGCTAGAAGTGTCAACAAATTCTTCTGACAGACGAACTTCTAAGAAACATGGAGTACTGTCGGAGGAAAAAAAGACATCAACTGCAAAGCTCAAATATTCACCTAATTTGAAATCCCGCTTATCTGATGCCCCAAAAGTCATGCAGAAGGGTGGATCGCCATCTTCTAAGAAAGTAGAAGTCTCTTCAAAAGAAGTCTCATTGAAAGCTAAAGAGAAAAGCTTTTCTAAATTGCATAGTACTTCTTCGAAGCTGAAATCTCAGGCAGAAAAGCTTCCTCCACCTTCTGTTCCATCGGAAGGTTTAAGTGGAAAGAGGAGCAATGGAGTTAGTGATATGAAGACAGGAAAAAGGACCACTACCGCCAAAGTCTCTGTAAAAAAAGCATTGTCGTTGCCGAGAGCCTCATTGTCTCCGAGAGCTTCTGTTGCTAGAGATACGAGCCTAACTGCAAGAAAGAACCAGAACCTAAAAGTGGTGCCTCTACGGAAGAATCAGAACAAGGTTGAAAAGGCTGAAACTGAGCAACCTCTCGATGGACATGGTATACGCAATAACGACGGCCTTGAAGAGAAAACCCTGTATGTTATCAAGATGGAGACAGAAAATATATCATTGGAGTCTGATAAAAATGAAAATTGTGCTGTGGAATTGTCTCCATCCATTGCTTCTTCTCCCAAGTCATCGACTCTCCCAATGTCTCCACCTTTGTCGTCACATGGCACAAGAGATAAAGATGAGTCTGAGTATACGGAGGATGACTCTGAATATTATGAAGATGATGAAGATGAAACTGCTAATATGGAAGATGTGGAAATTTTGGAAGGTGAAAGTGGAGGAAGGCCCAGAAATTCTAGGAAGGCATTCTCCGACGAAAAGGATTGTCAACCTGTGAAATTATCTTTTAGGAGAGGAAAGGTTGTTGAAATTCAATCTGAAAATAATGGTGGTCCAAGGAGGCTCAAGTTCAGGCGAGGAAGACTACTTGTAGGAAACCAAAATGTTAAGGGAGAGCGGAGAACCTTTAGGACAAGAGAACTTGATGGTTCCATGAATGACAACCAACCCAATGAGGAAAAAGTTTTTTTGAGACACCAAGATTTGCAGGGGAAGAAAGACGAAAAGGGTTTGTTTAACAACGTCATCGAAGAAACTGCTAGTAAACTCGTCGAAACCCGAAAAAGTAAGGTTAAGGCCTTGGTTGGTGCGTTTGAAACTGTCATCTCCCTCCAAGATACCAAACCTTCGGCAAACACCGTCACTTGAGCTGCAACGAACCATCACAGTTGGTTTATAGGAAAGTGGTAGGAGAATAAACCTAAGCTTTCAAGAGGTAACTATGAGTTTTACACAGTTGTGGCACTTTAAAAGCTGATTTCACCGTTTTGACTTGAGCAATCCCGGATCCTGATTCGAATTCGTGATCTTGTGTGTACCAATATCGACATGCCTCACATACAGTCATGCAAGGTGGTACGCTTCTCCGTTTTTCATTTTACGAAGTTATACTATGATTTATTTTCAATCAGATGAATAAAGCAATATGCTCCCTACTTTCAGTTACTTTTAGGAGATACAGAGGATGCCTGGTAAGTGCAATTTACATAGTTGTGTTGTGTTGTGTTTTTTAGTGGATATTTGCTGTGTTTTTCTCTTATAAATGTGGAGACTCATTCTGTTTTGTCTGGTTTATCATACATGGTAGTCTGTTTGGTCTGCAATTTAGTTTTTTTAACAGAAAACATTCATAAAATAGTAGAAAATGGTAATATGAATATAATTGGAGATGAACATGAGTTGAATTTTCGATTTAGTCCGTACATTTACCAAAAAAATTATAATTTCGTAAAATGGTAGAATTATACAACTAGTTTTTAAGTTTATTAGATTTCATATTCTGAACATAAAAGTTCATCACATATTTAATTTAGTCCGTACATTCATCAATAATTAAATTATGGAAAAAGAAAAAAAATCAAGTGAATGAGCATATATATATGAGTAAAAAAATCAAGTGAATGAGCATATATATATGAGTCAATAAACAAGTTTGTTCAAACGAACAAAATTTACCTTTATTCGTGTTCGTTCATTTATTAAATGGATATGAAAATTTGTTCAGTTTTATTTATTTAACTTAATAAATAAATAAATGTTATATGAATTATTCGCTAACAATTTATCCAACTGTTCATTTACACTTTTATTAGGTGAACTAAAGAAGATTGAGCAATGAGCATATATCTTCAAAATTTTCTGGTTCAATAACAATTTAAGTCCTTCTAAATTTATATATTAGACAAATTAAAACCATGCTCCATGAATTTTGAATTTACATACGTAATAAATCTTATATTTTTTAAATTCAATATATCGACCCTTATTAGTATTCGATATTGGTTTCGTCCCGACTCCAAATTCATCTCCTAAACAATGTATTTTAAATCGATGCTCTTGTTTGAAGAATTTATGACGCAATTGTTGATAGAGTTCGTTAATTCGATTAATTAGCATATTTTAAATCAAATCGATCGATAATCAAAATAAAAAAATATTAATTATTAACGGATCAAACCTAAAACTACTCAACTAATTAATCAAAATAATTTGATTCTATTTAATTCGGTTAATTAAAATTTTTAACTCTTAACAATAAAAAATGGAAGGAGCCAATCGTATATGCCACCTAAGCAAAATATCCATCAATTAAATTCCATTAAATTCTATATTCCCACGTGTCAGAATTTGAGTGGTTAAGAGTCTTTCTGTGGACAGTATACTCCTTGATCATTTTACCTTTTTTATGTCCCGACACAAAATTTCAGACAAATTAACAGTAAAAAATAGGGCTAAAATTTTCAAAACCCTGGAGGTCGCCTTTGAAACTCACCTCCAATGTTTTAACGCCACGTAGTGAAAACGGTCCAGCTAAAACTATTTTGATTTCCTAAATCACACGTGTGTTATTACAATTCGTCGTTGATGTTTGAAAAAAATAAAAAGCATTGTTCTACGATTAGTTTCCCCAAAAATATTTAATATTTTTTCCTTCTACATGAAACTCCCAAAGCTTCTTTCTTTGGTTCTTCTTCCGTCTTATATCATCACCGCGTGATTCTAGGAGAAGACTCTTAAAAAACGGTGATAAAAGACAGATCGATTTATTCGATCATTTTATGTATATAATTGGTTACGAACTATGTATATAATTTTTTTATAAAAATTTTAAGAAAAATGATACATACATAGATTATTATAAACATAAGAATTTGTATACATACGCAAATTTTTACAAAAATTATAAAAAAACGGTATACACATAGATTGTTACAAATACAAGAATTTGTGTATATACATAAATCACTACGAGAATACATAAATTGACAAAAAAATTATAAGAATTTATGTACAAAGTATACACAAATGATTACGGAAATCGTAAGGAAAAATATATGTACAAAAATCCTTACAACTTCTCATCATGAGCTAAAGGAGACCATCCAAGGGTAAGAATTTGTATACATACGCAATTTACTACGAGAATACATAAATTGGTACAAAAATACTAAGGATTTGTGTATGTACATAAATCCCTACAACATATACACAAATGGTTACGAAAACCGTAAAAAAAATAACTTAAAATAATAAATATTAAAAAAACTATCACAAATAATAAGTATCAAATGATTTAAACTCCTAATAATAAATTTTGAAAGAAAAATAAAATTTAAGGACAGTCTTTTAATAATAAATACTAAAAAATTAATTTTAAGAATATATCCTAAAAACAAATATAAAAAATAAACTTTTAATAATGAATATTTTAAAAAAATAGACCTCAAATAATAAATATTGAAAAAATTGAAGCTTAGTATTTATTTTATTATTTCAAAATTTAAAAGATTTAAAAATATTTAAATTAAAAAAAAAGACTCATTTATAATACACAAATATAACGTATCGAAATAATCTCGCGCCACAACCATCGTATTCACAATAATAGATATGAAAAGAATTTGGATATCTTATTCTAAATTATAAAGTAGAGAATATTTTATTTGTAGAAGATTCCTATTTTAGTCATTCTATTTTTAAAATTCTTAAATATTTAACAAATTATTCAAAATTTTAAAATTTTTTATATTTTAATATATAATAATATTTAATTTAAATAACTTGAAAATGTAAATATCTGACGTGTTATCATTTCTTACTTGGAAATTTTTTTTAAGGTTAACGATATTCTGTAATAACTCAAAACAGTAATATTATTTAAGAAAATAGTATTAATTTAATCGTTATAGTCTTTTAAATTTAGAAAATTTTATCTTTCTTTTATAATATCATCAATTTAGTTTATAAATTCTTGAATTACATTAATTTATTTTTTTAATTGTCAATAACTAATAGTTTACTGTTACCAGTCATTTATAATATTAATTTTCTATTTTTTAATAAATAAATATCTTCTAATAAGTAGATGATGACTCAATTTTGATGATATAATAATATAAATATAATTGATATTTATTTTTTAAATATAATTTAAAATAAATAAATAAATTTAAAACTCTTTATTTGTTTTATTATGTGATTAAAATTAACATATAATAAGTATCAATAAAACAATTGTTGATAATGATTGATGTGAAAGTAGATAGCGAATCGAATGGATCTAAATTATTTTTTTAATTAAATCAATTTTATTCGAATTAAAAGTTACCTGAATCAAAGATAATCCAAAATAAAAACATTAAAATAAATAAGCTATATAAAGTCAATGGAAAAACCTTACTTGGGCTGAAAGTTCGACTAAAATTCTGTTAATCTCCTATAAATTTGATATTGGTCTAATCCAAAATCACTCGACCTGAAAATAATAGATCTATAAATAACTAAATCAAAATTCAATCGAATTAGAGATGTGTATTCAGTTAATTCAATCGGTGGACGAACTAAATTAGTTAGAACCAAAATTTTTAAAACTTTAACCGTTAATCGAATTAATTGAACCAATTCAGTTAATTCGATCGATTTTCGAATTAATCAAAAATTATTATTAAACTTTAGATAAATTGCACAATATATCATTAAATTATAGTAAAATAATTTTTTAACCACTAAACTTTCATTTTATTTTTGATAAAAGTTTAATGATTATTTTATAATACAAAAAATTTAATAACTATTTTATAATTTTTAAAAGTTTAATTACCAAAAATAAATATATAATATATAATAATTTTAGTTAATTCAGTTAATTCAACTAATTAATTAATTTTGATTAAAATTAATTAATAATCGATTTTTTAAAAAATTAAATGTTAATCAAATTTATCTAAGATTAATCGATCGAATTAACTAAAATAAATTTAATTTATTCAATTAATTCGATTAAAATATAATAATATACACCCTAAACCGAATAAAAAATCAACCTGATAATTGAACTGAAAATACTATATACCCAAATTAAAATCATATATAATCAGTCCCGAAAGAATCTAAATCGCATAGGCTAATACGAACCTAATGACACGTTTGCACCTGACCCTAGATTGCAATACTTATATACCCGCCATCCCAAAATATCATAAAATTCTCTGTTTCGCTTCGAGTGGGACGAAGACGACGCTCGCTTTTGCAGATTCTCATCCCATCATCGGTTCTTCTCTTATTGACGGTGCAATGGTTTACATAACATCGTGGGACGAATTCATCGAGCGAACCGTACAGCTGTACCGTGACAGTCCTGAATCTGTATGTCAACTTTACGCTTCTTATTTTCTCTATTTTTATTGTTGTCGTTTTCATTAAAAAATAGTGATTTTTCTGATCTATTTCTTCTGGATTTGTGTTCGACGGGACCTAGACGCGGTATTGCATGAAGTACCGGCATTGCGATGGCAAATTGGTCTTGAAGGTTACCGATAACAAAGAGGTATGAATTGATTTTCCCTAAATGCTTATGCCGTTGGCTTTGTTTGAGTCAATTGTCATGTTGAAGTGTTAACTGTTAATTGATGTTTGGTTTCTAGAGAATTAGATAGATTTGGGATTTATTAAGAAAATGTATGAGAATTTGAGATTTTTTTACCTTGGATGGGTTTGCTGATATGCGTCATGTGGATCATCAATCATGTGCTTGAGATTATGTCTGTTTTTAGCTTTCTTGACAGATTTGCATCAATAATTTTTTTTTTCTTTTAGTTTGTTGCTTCTTAGGTTAGTTTAACATTATTTTTAAAAGTCTTGTGGAGAAGTGATTTTAGAAAGTGTTATCGAAAATTTGATTTAAGATCAAGTTTTAGTATTGCAGTAAAAAATGCTTTTAAAAAGATATAATGTCTATTTTAGGCAGAATGTTGTAAACTAAAAAATTAGTTTGTGATGAAAAATGAGAACAATAGATAATTTAACTTGAAAAGTGCTTTTCGAATAGCCAAAAAGCTAGAAATTCTATTTCTTTGAGTTGCTTAAAAACCCATTTTTAACAGCACTTTTGCCTTGTACGCTCTATTTACCAGAAATCACTATCTCCCTGGCGATTATTAAATTGATACATATGATCCGAATCAAAGAACAGTTTGATTTAGTAAAACTATTGATCCCATGAACATATAGTTTATTTATATAGAAAATATGTGTTTATATAAAACATATAGTGATCCCAAAGACGTCACAAACTTTAGAATTTATTTATATAGAAATATGTGCTTATATAAAAACAAAAATTATATATCCAAGTTCCAAGACACATTTTACATCATAATAAATCATATTTCATCCCTACTAAATGAACTACCCCAATCAAATTATGTTTTATAGAACTAGAGAATTGTGTTCCAGTTTAAGTTCCTCGTACTGAATCGATCCTCATTCCAGGTAGCATTTCTTGAAAAGCCATTTTTTAATCATCGGTTATGGCTTGAAAACTGGTTTGTGTGCTTTTGAAAAGCAATGCTAAATACACCCTTAGTTTCCGGAGTTGTAGAAGGGAATAATCCATTTCTTTTACTAATTTGGATTATTACTGTGCCTTTCAAATATAGACTGAGGAATTGAATAGCTTTTGGTTGAGTTGAGAAAAGTAAAAACTGCAAAACTATCATCATGGTTAATAGAAGACATAGATTTCTTGAAGTAGCCCTTGAACCTGATCTGCATAACTCCTTGTTATGGACAAACTTGGTGTTTTGAGAAATTTTCTATTATATATTATGGACAAAATGTTTCCTGCAACTCTTGCCTTGTTTGGAGATCTTCAAAATCCCTAATGGTTTTGCTTCTGTTTCATATTAACTAAGTTGCTCACTAGTGTTTTAGGCCAGTTTATTGC
The DNA here is from genome assembly GCA_035048815.1 of Abelmoschus esculentus. Classification (NCBI taxonomy): domain Eukaryota; kingdom Viridiplantae; phylum Streptophyta; class Magnoliopsida; order Malvales; family Malvaceae; genus Abelmoschus; species Abelmoschus esculentus. Next base: position 19,480,650 of record JAUCBN010000005.1, read on the forward strand.
AAATATTAAACTGATTTCTTTAACTCACTAACTTACAAACCTACTCAGTACTTGAAATCATGAACTCAAAGGTGAGGATTTGCACGACAGTTTCAGATTCAATTTTCTGTTATATGGACAAAATGTTCCTTGTGACTCTTGCCTTGTTTTGATACCTTTGAATTCCTTAACAATTAATGCTTTCTTTCCATGTTAACTGCGTTGGTCGGTTTTGTCTAGATAAGTTCATAGCAAGTATTAAACTGATTTCAACTTGCGACTCATTCAGCTATTCTGTACACGTAATAATGAATTGAAAGGTGATGATTGCCATAAAACTTCAAAAAAAAATTCTTTTATATGGACTAGTGTTCCTTGTGATTCTGACCAAAGGTCAATTCTCTTTTAAACACTAGCATAATCAGTTTGGTTGTAAAAATATGATACTAATGTCTTTTCAATCTCTTTTAAACACTTGTAATGTATGGGATGTATTGAAATCTGCATTTGTTACTTGTTAGTACCCTACTTCTTTCGTGGCATATGCTATGGGTTTGCTCATTGTTGATTATTTTATTTGTTACTAGTCCCTTAAGTTCAAAACTGATCAAGCACAGGAGGCCAAGAAGATGGAGAAACTCAACAACATATTCTTCACCTTGATGGCTCGCGGACCCGATGGTATTGTTCTTCATTACTCCGATATAACAATGACTTATCTTTCTTGAATAAGTAGCACAACAAAAAGCACCATTCCATGAAGGTCGTGTCTGAAAGTTTAGCGTTACAAAACAAAATGGAGTTTCTTTGTTGACATCGAACGAAGAACTGTCTGAGAAAAGATCCCAAAGTTTGTCCATCGTCCAATGGAGTTTATTTATGAACAATATGTTCCAACATCGTCCGTGGATGTTCTAACTAGTGAGCATTCTTTCTTGCAATGCAGTGGACATGTCGGAAATTACAGGGAAAGAACAAACGGAGGCTCAGCCAACAAAGAAAGGAAGGGGAAGAAAGCAGTAGCTTGATTTTATGCTTTACACAGAGGGTTCTTGAACCCTTTGATTTCAACGTTACTTTTGGAATTGTTTTGTTGGAGCGGCGGAATTTAGGGATTGATTTTAAGGTGAGGTGTTAATCGGTCAGTTCGGTACCTAAAATTCATTAATCTATTTTTTTTATATTAATAGTTAACTACTTCAATTTTTTTTTTTGAAAAATTTTAGCTAAACCAAGAAAAGTTTGATTAATTCAGTTAGTTTTTGAATTAGTCAAAATTTATTATAAAATTTTGAGTTAAATATATTAGAATGATTCTTTAATTAAAAATTTATAAAATAATCAATGAATTTATCAAATTACTATAAAATGATCTTTAAACTCATTGATTGTTATAAATTATTGATAAATATTAGAAAGTTTAATGATTATTTTATATTAATTTAATAAATAATTTAATAATTTTATATTAATTTGATAAATTTTAATTAATTTTTTATAATGTTTCAAAAAATTTAATAATCATTTTATATTTTTTTTAAAAAGTCTAGTGAATATACAATATAAAATAAATTTAGTTATTTCGACCAATTAATTAATTTTGAATTAAATTAATCGATAATTTAATTTAAAAATTATTAATTATTAATTGATTTAACATAAAATTAATTAAAATAAATTTTAGTTTGATCAATTAATTTAATTAAAATTAAAAATTAAACATCATTTTAAAGGTTTTTAATTGAAATTGTAGTTTTTTTTCTTCTAAATTTAAATTTCAAAAAATAATAAATCGTACTACATATTTGTACCTTATTGATAACTAAACAAATAATATCTATTACGATAAAAACTAAACAAATAATATCTATTACGATAAAATCCTCAATTAGGGTAAAAAAACATTAATCTATTATACTCAAAATATAATTAATACATTATCAAAAAAAATATAGTTTAGGCCCTATTTATTGTTAAGCCTTATATCAACGGTAAAAAGAATTTGAAATTTTATTTTATTAACGGTAATAAATTACTATTATAAATTTACTTATATTAACCGATGTTAGGAATTTAGAATTTGAAATCTCTGTTCTCATCCTCTCGGTCCCCCTCTCGCTCTCCGTCTCCGTCTCTCTCTCCGGATTCTCGCAGCCAGGCTTTGTTGGTGTTCGACGATTCCACAATCTTGCATTTGGGACAACAAAGAGGCCAGAAGTGATGTTTGCTTTTCTGTCTTTTTTTATTTTATTTAAAATTGTTTTCTTTTGTTTAAGAGGTTTTTGAGTTTCTTGAGAAAGTACCGATAATTTTTCAGAAAAGAAACAATGTTAGTAATATATCTTGTATTTGAACGATGTTATTTCACGAAATTAAAAGAAAAGAAAAGAAACGGTAAAAAGAAAATGACGGTAGAAGAAAACTATTTAAGGATGCAAAGAAATTGTCATGGAAAGATCGTTCGTTGCACAAGAACCGAAAGATAGGTCAATTTCTTTTTTAATTTTTGTTTAGCTTTCTCTTTTCTTTTTGAAAAATTTGAACACTGGATTGGTGAATCTCTTTGTTTTTCAAATGTACAGGAGAAGGCGTTGATTGCGTTCTTAAGAGTGGCCGACTCAGATTTGAAAAAGTGATGCTATGTTAACTTTAAAACCACTTGTGAAAATTTATTATTTTGTGAATTTACTTTTTTTTTTGAGGCTTCTTCCAGTTTTTTTTACCATGTGTTTGTTTGGTGTTAGGTATGCCAAGGAGTATATGATGCTATTGTTATCGTGAAATGTCTCACAAGCAGGCCTACGACTGTTGAGAAGACTCGATCATTCTTTTTTTTGTCCCTCTTTTAGCATGCAAATCAGGGTGTTTATCATGCATCTTTTACTTCTTTGAGGATGACATGTGTCATCATGATTGACTCTTTTAGTCTTTTTATTTTATTTTTTTAAATTTAAATTCTATTATTTTCTTTGTTTGCATCTAAAAGGTTCTTTGATGTTTCTCTCTTATTTGGAATCTAAAACCAAAATTCAATTGCGCTTTTTCTAATTTACTTGATGATTAGTATAACTGCTCCTTGTGTCTGTTCATGCATTTTTGAGTATAAGCTAATAAATTCATAGTATGTATTATGTTTGTGTGTTTTGGGGTGTTAATGCTTTGTTATCTTCGCATGTCATATTCTCTTTTAAGTTTTAAACTTTATGTTTCTTAGGTCTTTAGTATCACAATTTGCCTAAGTTGTGTTTCTGCTTGCAGCTTGTTACAGATGTTAACAATCGATATTATAGTTGAATCCATTCAAGGAATTGGGAGTCTTTCTCAAAGTTTACTTGTAAATGTCCTATAACTTATGTAATTAGGAAAGCATTTAATTGCATTTTTTTCCTGTTTTGAAATCTATGCCTGAAAGTAAAGCTGTTTTTTGATGTAAAGCTGAAAGTAAAGCTGTTCATATTCCTTCAAAAGAATGAATATAAGATTGATATAGTTAATTGATAAAAATGCTAATTAGTAATTGCTGAAATTATAACGAGTGTTAAAGGAAATACAACGATGCTTTTCAATTGTTTATCACTTTGCTATTTAGTCCTTTGTCGTTTCTGCCACATTGGTTTGGTAGGAGCCTTGTAAACCTTACCTAGCTGTGCTTGTATAACTTATTGAGTTTATTATTTTTGCTATGTAAGAAGAAAGTGATTCAACTTGCAAGTAATGTTACTTTGATATAATAATTAATTCCTTCCACCTCTTGTTAATTGGCTCTCTAGGTTTGATGCTTTGTATCATTGTCAAGGTTTTCTGTCTTTGTATCACTTTGCTATTTAGTCCTTTTTCATTTCTGTCACACTGGTTTGGTAGGAACCTTGTAAACTTTACCTAGCTATGCTTGTATAACTTATTGGAATTATTATTTTTGCTATGTAAGAAGAAAGTGGTTCAACTTACAAGTATTGTTGCTTTGATATAATAGTTAATCCCTTCCACCTCTTGTTAATTGGCTCTAGGTTTGAAGCTTTGTATCAATGTCAAGGTTTCCTGTCTTTGTACCTAATCTCATGTATGGTTGTCTACTAGTAGGATTTTGTTAATTTACTTGTTAGGGGTAGTATTAACTAGTGTTGTTTTACTAGTTATTTTGGTAGTTGAAGTTAATGTGTAGGTTTAAATGTGGCATTTCCCCTTTTACTAGATTTAGCTATAATTATTTAGGCCTTTTCTAAATTATCTATATAACTACTAGGATCTTTTTATCCTTGAATTTATTCTACTTTTGAATATATTATCAATCAATAAGAACTGTTAAAGATCCATAAGGTTCTGCTCAAACAAACGTATTCTATTGTGGTCTTTTAATATGCTTTATTGTAGAAGTGAAATATATTTTTATACTTTTGAATTTTGGTAGGTTAAGTCACCCAGGACACTCATCACAATATTGCTCATTCAAGGTATTGTATATCTGTTAAATCTTAAAGTTTATTGAATGTCAGGAATTTAATTAAGGTATGATAGGTTGATTTAACAATTTAAATTTTGTATGACGCGTATGAATTCAACTCTACACACTTATTTAGTGCATGAATATTCATTTGGCCTTTGCCACAAGAGGAAAAGGAGAGAATGGTTCGAAGGACGAGGTTTGAAGAGCAATGGGTTGAACAGACCCAAGAACTTGAGATTTACATAATTACATAATGATATGCTAAATTATTTTAGACAGGATCTACTTAAGTGCTTATTGAACACTGATTTTAAGATGCAAGTTGAAATGAAGAAAGAGAACAAGGAATTCTGGAAATTCAGAATAAAATTGGCGAGGTGAACAAGATCTTCAAAGATCTTGCTGTGCTAGTTCACGAGCAAGGAACTATGATAGGTAGAATATTTTATCTTTTACATTGAATTCACCACAGTTCTTGATTGACTGGATCATGTAGAAAAGTACCAGCAGTCGATGTGTGCTGCAGATGACATTAGGACCCATATAAAAAATTCTCAGGCTGCCACTTCACAAGCAAAATCTCATCTCGTGAAAGCTGCAAAGAGCCAGAGATCGAATTCTTCTCTGGTAACATACAAATTCAATGCTCCCTGCTTTTATTTTATGAAATTAAAACTATGCATTGAGTGTAGAACTCCATTAAGACAGACATCGGCTATATCCCCCCTAAGTTGTCTTCTGCTTATACACAACCTTATTACATAGATGATTTCGTGATTGAGGGATCCAGGATACCATTTACCTTTACCCTAACCAAAGGAATTACTTTATTTACCTTTGATGTGCAGGCCTGCTAGCTCCTGGTGATATTTGGAATTGTACTTCTGATTTTGATCATAGTACTGACAGCCTTGAAAGTCGTCTATGTTGGTCCCTGCATTTGTGGTGTTTTCAATAAAGTAATTGATATGCTGCTTTTCTTGACAAGACATGATGGCTGACTCGAGGTTAGTTATATTTTCAAGTATATTGTAAAATCTATTATGATATTTTTGTTTGATGTTTGCAGACTGTGTATTTTTTTTTCAAGTTTATGTTTGGTTTTCTTGATAATAAGAATTCTCTGTTTTTCTCTATCAATTACATTCATGCAGAATTCTTTGTTTTCTTCGAAGTTTTACTTTTGTTCATCTGAAATGCTGGGTTTTTTCTTCATTTTTTAGTATTTATGATAATGTTGTAATAATATATTTTATCCTTTTGCCTTGAGATTTAATCCAGTATGTATATGATTATTATAGCATTTGTCAATGAAGATTTGCAAATTGTAAGTGTTTTGTATAAAGCTCTTGAGCAATTTCTTCATAATAATATGGATCTATATTACATACATACATATTATTGTGGTGATTTATTTTGCAGTTACGATGTCTTTGTCCAAGATTCTCTTGTAGAGTAGATAAATGATATTTTGTTTTGCATTTGTTGGTGTCTTTCTTTCCTTAAATGTTGTTTGGTGATTTTATTTAAATTATTTGGAGAAGCATTTTTGTTCTATCTTGCAGAAATAATAGTACTAAAAACATTGTATCCGGTAGAATGTCTTCAATCTAGTTTATTTTCTTTTTTATCACCGTGGAGCTAAGGTAAGAGATTGAACAACCTTTCTTAGTTATTCATTTCTTCTAGAATAATAGTTCATTTCTTCTTCTTCTAAAAAGATAATTGGATAGTTGAGATCATTGCAAGCTTGTATAGAATTAGATGGGAAAATAAGAAAGGTTGCCCTAAATAAATTAGCTACTTTATTTACTTATTTATTTATTTATTCATACATTCGTACATACATACAAACGTACATTCAGTTGTACATTTATACATTCATGCATTCATACATACATTTATGCATACGTACATACGTTCATACATACGTACATACATACATTTATGCATACGTACATACGTTCATACATACGTACATACATACATTCATTACATACGTACATACTATTGTGGTGATCTATTTTGCAGTTATGTTAATCTAATATGATATGTTTTTTGTTCATGATTCTCTTGTAGAATAGATAAATGATATTTTGTTTTGTATTTATTGATGTCTTTCTTTCCTTAAATGATATTTTCTTTCCCGGTGATATTTGGAATTGTACTTCTGATTTTGATCACAGTACTGGCAGCCTAGAAAGTCGTATATGTTGGTCCCTGCATTTGTGGTGTTTTCAGTAAAGTAATTGACATGTTGCTTTTCTTGACAAGACATGATGGCTGACTCGAGGTTAGTTATATTTTCAAGTATATTGCAAAATCTATTATGATATTTTTGTTTGATGTTTGCAGACTGTGTATTTTTTTTTCAAGTTTATGTTTGGTTTTCTTGATAATAAGAATTCTCTGTTTTTCTCTATCAATTACATTCATGCAGAATTCTTTGTTTTCTTCGAAGTTTTACTTTTGTTCATCTGAAATGCTGGGTTTTTTTCTTATTTTTTAGTATTTATGATAATGTTGTAATAATATATTTTATCCTTTTGCCTTGAGATTTAATCCAGTATGTATATGATTATTATAGCATTTGTCAATGAAGATTTGCAAATTGTAAGTGTTTCGTATAAAAATCTTGAGCAATTTCTTCATAATAATATGGATCTATATTACATACATACATATTATTGTGGTGATTTATTTTGCAGTTACGATGTTTTTGTCCAAGATTCTCTTATAGAGTAGATAAATGATATTTTGTTTTGCATTTGTTGGTGTCTTTCTTTCCTTAAATGTTGTTTGGTGATTTTATTTAAATTATTAGGAGAAGCATTTTGTGTTCTATCTTGCAGAAATAATAGTACTAAAAACATTGTATCCGGTAGAATGTCTTCAATCTAGTTTATTTTCTTTTTTATCACCGTGGAGCTGAGGTAAGAGATTGAACAACCTTTCTTAGTTATTCATTTCTTCTAGAATAATAGTTCATTTCTTCTTCTTCTAAAAAGATAATTGGATAGTTGAGATCATTGCAAGCTTGTATAGAATTAGATGGGAAAATAAGAAAGGTTGCCCTAAATAAATTAGCTACTTTATTTACTTATTTATTTATTTATTCATACATTCGTACATACATACAAACGTACATTCATTTGTACATTTATACATTCATGCATACATACATGTATTCATGCATACATGCATTCATACATGCATTCATACATATATTTATGCATACGTACATACGTTCATACATACGTACATACATACATTTATGCATACGTACATATGTTCATACATACATACATACATACATTCATTACATACGTACATACTATTGTGGTGATCTATTTTGCAGTTATGTTAATCTAATATGATATGTTTTTTGTTCATGATTCTCTTGTAGAATAGATAAATGATATTTTGTTTTGTATTTATTGGTGTCTTTCTTTCCTTAAATGTTGCTTGGTGGTTATTTAGAGTATTTACGGAAGCATTTTTGTCATTCGTACATACATACATACATATATTCATTCGTACATACGTATATACGTACATACATACTATTGTGGTGATCTAATACGATATGTTTTTGTTCATGATTCTCTTATAGAGTAGATAAATGATATTTTGTTTTGCATTTTTTGGTGTTTTTCTTTCCTTAAATATTGTTTGGTGGTTATTTAGATTATATGGAGAAGCATTTTGTGTTTTATCTTGCAGAAAGAATAGTACTAAAAACATTGTACCTAGTCGAGTGTCTTCAATCTAGTTTATTTTCTTTTTTATTAGCGTGGAGTTGAGGTAAGAGATTGGACAATCTTTCTTGTTTATTCATTCGTTCATACGTACATATGTACGTACGTACATATATACTATTGTGGTGAATTATTTTGCAGTTATGTTTAATCTAATATGATATGTTTTTGTTCATGATTTTCTTGTAGAGTAGATAAATGATATTTTGTTTTGCATTTATTGTCGTTTTTTTCCTTAAATGTTGCTTGGTGGTTATTTAGATTACTTGGAGAATCATTTTGTGTTTGATCTTGCAAAAAGAATAGTGCTAAAAACATTGTACGCTGTAGAATGTCTTTAATCTAGTTTATTTTCTTTTTAATCATCGTGGAGTTGAGGTAAGAGATTGTGGACAACCTTTCTTGGTTATTCATTTTTTCTAGAATAATAGTTCATTTGTTGTTGTTGTTCTTCTTCTAAACAAATAATTGGACAATTGAGATCATTGCAAGCTTGTATAGAATTAAATGGGTAAATAAGGAAGGTTGCCTTAAATAAACTAGCTACCAGATATAGTATTATTGGTCCACCATGATATTACGTAACTTCTACTCATTTTACTTTTGGATTGTTGTGATATTTTTTACTGATTAGGTGAAGAAGACCTATGGAGGTAAGTGGGAAAATGATAGATGCTCAGAAAAATATGTTGGATGATAAATTTAGTTGAAAGGTTTGTGTATATGCTTTTATATCTAATTTATATGTTTATATTTTTTTTTCTCTTTTGAACTTGATATATTGTCAATCTGAGAGATGAAAAGAAGGTTAGTTGTCATGGTGAAGCAAAAGCTATCTTCTTTTGTTGTAAGGAGTTTTCTCACAGCTTCTTGATGCAATTCTTCTTTTAGGCGTACACACAGGTATCTACTGAAGTTGACAAATTTATTTAAATTTGCACGAATCTTTATGTTATAGGATTAAAGTATTACATCAACACATTTTAGCCCGTGAAACATACATTCAATTCGTACATACATTCATTCGTATATACATACGTTCAATCGTACTTGCATATATTCAATTGTACATTCATTTATGTATTCATACATACATACATTCATGCATTCATACATACATGTACATTCATGCATGCATGCATGCATGTATGCATACATACATACGTTCATGCGTGCGTACATACATACTATTGTAGTGATTTATTTTGCAGTTATGTTTATCTAATACAATATGTTTTTGTTCATGATTCTCTTATAGAGTAGATAAATGATATTTTGTTTTGTATTTATTAGTGTTTTTCTTTCTTTAAATGTTGCTTGGTGATTATTATAATATTTGCAGAAGTATTTTGTCATTCGTACTTACATATATTCATTTATACATACATACGTACATACATTTTATTGTGGTGATTTATTTTGCAGTTATGTTTAATATAATACGATATGTTTTTGTTTTACATTTATTGGTATTTTTCTTTCCTTAAATGTTGTTTGGTGGTTTTATTTAAATTATTTGGAGAAGCATTTTGTGTTCTATCTTGCAGAAAGAATAGTACTAAAAATATTGTACTTGGTCGAATGTCTTCAATCTTGTTTATTTTTTTTTATCATCGCGGAGCTGAGGTAAGAGATTAGACAACCTTTCTTGGTTATTTATTTCTTCTAGAATAGTAGTTCATTTCTTCTTCTAAACAAATAATTGGACAGTTGAGATCATTGCAAGCTTGTATATAGAATTAGATGAAAAAATAAGAAAGATTGTCCTAAATAAACTAGATACTAGATTGTTGTGATATTCTTTAATTGATTAGGTGTAGAAGACCTATATAGATACATGAAAAGATTACAGATGCTTAGAAAAATATGCTGGATGATAAATTTAATTGAAAGGTTTGTGTATGCTTTTACTTCTAATTTATATGTTTGTGTTTTTTTCCCTTTTGAACATGATATATTGTCAAGTTCTGAGAGATAAAAAAAGAAGGTCGATTGTCCTGGTGATTGCTCGAAGGATGTATGAAAAAATAGGTATCTTTCTGTCTTTTCTTTTATTGTGAGGAGTTTCTCACAACTTCTTGATGCAATTATTCTATTAGGCGTTGAGAAATTTATTTATTTAAATTAGTACGAATCTCTGTGTTTGGATTAAAATATTAAAACATCAACAATTTTTAACTTGTGAGACATACAATCATCCATACAAACATATGCATATTCATATAGTACTTACATATATTCAATTGTACATGCAGTATATTCATATATTCATTAGTACGTTCATATGTATATTCGCACATATATACATGCTTTCATATGCATATATACATTCAAGCATTCATATTGTACATACATGCATTTATGCATTCATGCATACATACATTCATGCATGAATACATACATAACATGCATTAATGCATTCATATACATACATTCATATATTTATGCTTTTATATATATTCGTACATTCATATACATACATTCGTGCATTCATTTGTATATACATACATTTATGCATTCATATATATACACACATTCATGCATATATACATTATGAATACATACGAATATGCATTTATATATATATATACATACATTCATGCATTTGACGTACATACATTCATTTGTACATACATTCATTCGTACATATACATACATTCATTCGTACGTACATATGCATGCATAAACATGCATGCATATATGTACATGCATATACATGTATACATATGTACATGCATGCATACATACATACATACATTCATTTGTACACACATACATATATTCATTAGTACATACATACACATATGCATGCATGCATACATACATACATACATACATACATACATACATACATACATTCATTTGTACACACATACATTCATACGTACACACACACATTCGTATGTACATACATACATTCATACGTACACACATACATACATATGTACATACATACATACATACATTCGTACACACGTAAACACGTACATACGTACATACACATACACATACACACGTACATACACATACACATACACACATATGTACGTACATACATACATAAACATGCCTACCTACCTACCTACATAAATGTACGTGCGTGCGCGTGCACACACACACTCGTAATGTATGGGATGTATGAAATCTGATGCTAATGTCTTCCTTAGTTTTAAAAAGCACGTCTAGCCACGTTTAAGGCACCAGGTGAGGGGAGAGGTTGATGGAAAAATGCTTTGACCGGCAATAAAAAGCGTACGCTTCAATCAAGGTGTTAGGCGCCGCATCTTTGGCGCTTCACGTATGAACCTAAGAAATTTGATGCTCGAAAGAAGAAATGAAGGAAAAAATATTTTTTTGAGAAGCGAAAAAGATAAAGGGAAGAAGATGAAGTGTAAAACAACATCAGATGGTAGGAAGAAGAGACTCCTTGTTTTATGGAATTTTATAGGGCTAATATCTTTTTTTATTTAGTTGTAACAACCCGAATTTATCGTATCCGAGTGTCTATTTTACCCGTTGGGTTGGGCTTCGGTTTTGGGCCACAAGTTGTGAGGTTTTGGGCTGTGTTGGGCCTTTGTTTGGGTTGCCTTGAGCCCAAGGGATGATAGAAGGGCTTTTTGATCCTTTCCTTTGTTTAGGACAAGGGGGAAGGGAGAGGTTTTGATTTTCTCTGCAGAAAATCAATTTAGTGAAGTCACCATTCCTTCCTTGTTTCATCTTTTCTCTCATCCACCCCAAGAACAAAGGTAGATCTTGAGAGTTTAAGGTTGAATCCCGTTTTTATGCAAGAGAGAAAGTTGGAGGGTTGCTAAAGATCTTTTAAACAAGGTAAGAATGTATAGGTTTGATGGAGATGGAGGTTTAAGAGGGGTTTTGAGTTGAGTTCGGGTTTGACTTTTGGAGGGCTTAAATCCAGTTTTTCTTAGTGTTTTTAAGCTTTGAGGATCATCCTAGGACGGTTCTAAATTGTTATTAACCTTCCTTTTGTAAAGAAATAAGTGAAAGACCCATCCTCAAGCTTAGAAGGGGGAAGAGCTTGAAGAGGTGTGGAGCTTGCTTGGGTTGTTGTAGCTTGCTAAGGTTGGTACTCCCAACTCCTTCTTCATCATCCATTCATGGTAGGATGCATAGCATATAGAAAAATCATGTATGTGTGTTGTCTTGCTTGGTTTGCTTGAAAATGGGTAGGAAAACTTTGGAATCGTTTAGGTAAGGTTTGAGGGTGAAACTTTAGAATTTCTAAGTGCAGACCCGTCCTTAGTGCAGGGGGTATCGATACTCGGGCTACCGGTATCGATACCCATGAGAGCATTTTGGCCTGTTGTTTAGGGGTATCGAACCTTGTTTCGATTTCTAGGGAGTCCAGAAACTTTTTGTATCGATACTTGTATCGAAACGAGTCCTCCCCTTTTTGTTGACTTTTGAAGTTGGTCAACAGTCTCGATACTGGTATCGATACCTATGTGTTCGATACCCTCTTTGGGTGGGTATCGATACAGGGTGTTCCGATATCCTACTTAAGGGTATCGATACCCCTGTGTATTTTGGCCAAGATGGGTAGAGTTTGGGCTCGGTGTTTCTTAGTAAATAATTACTTTAATCTAAAAGCTACAAAATAAATTATCGAACTAATGTTGATAATCATAAACCCGAAAGACTTAAGTATGATGAAGTTTAATGTCTTATTGTGATAGATCTTAGGTGGATCATTTGTGGGGTTTGTGTCCTTGAGTGTTGGAAATACGGATATCCATAAGTATTACAACACGACGAAGACCATCCGATGTAACATTCTGGATGATGATTTGACGACTATCTCGAGTGTAGGATCCCGATGCTGTGTGGACGTGGGCCTCATTCGAAGATACTCGATATGACATTCCGAGTATGGGATTTGGAGGATCCCGATGATGTATGGACGCGGGCCTCATTCCCGGATGTAGAATCCCGATGCTGTATGGACGCGACTCATCCTTTAGTATGGGATCCTGATGCTGTATGGACGCGGGCCCTACTCGTAGTGTAAGATCCTGATGCTGTGTGGATGCGGGCCTCACTACCTTGTATGCTTTAATTGATTTGTATATGCTATGTGAGATAATATACATCTCATTTATGCCGTGTGATAGGCAAACATGCTAGACCATCATACCATGCATGTGATTTATATGCCTTGCTTTACTGCTTTGATATGCATGATGTTGGTCGAGTTTGACATATCCACTGAACTTGTGTGGCTCATCGTTCGAAATCTGTTTTCGTGCGTACGGGTCCCGTGGAGCACCATCAAGGTTTGAACTTTCAACAACGACCGTGTTGTCAGAGTACATTTATTTGATGTAGTGGGCATAGTATTATGTCAAACCCTATTGTAATTTGTAACTCTGTTATTTTTGATTGGGTCGAATGTTTTTAAATAGTCTGTAATAATTTTGGAGCTCCGATTTACTTTAAATCATTTTGGGTTTGTTTTAATTTAAGTGGACTTATGGAATTGGTTTTAGACTCTATGTGATTTTATTATTGGACTTTTAAAGAAAATTTTGAAATATGGGTTTTGGGCCGGAGGCCCAATGTGACATCAGGGTTGGGTGTTACATTAGTCTGTAATAATTTTGGAGCTCCAATTTACTTTAAATCATTTTGGGTTTGTTTTAATTTAAGTGGACTTATGGAATTGGTTTTGGACTCTATGTGATTTTATTATTAGACTTTTAAAGGAAATTTTGAAATATGGGTTTTGGGCCTCCGGCCCAATGTGACATCAGGGTTGGGTGTTACATTAGTATTGTACATCACGTTTACCGTGAGGTTATTAGCTTCTTAATATTTTATATAACTATATATTTTTTGTAATGATTAATTATTTTTTCAATTTCCTGAACAAACATTACAAACCCTATTTTTTAAATATATTTTATTATTAAATTTATAAGTAATTTATTTAGTTTTAAATAAATTATTTCATAAACCTTAAGAATAAAAAATATTTATCGAATTTTTATAAATTATTTTTTAAAAGATTATAAAATATTATTTTATAATTTTATTTTATATTTATCGTACCTTATCTTATATTTTTAATAATTAAAAACTATAGAAGATTAAAAAGTAAAAATATATTATAGTGAAATTATTTATAAAATTGAAAATTAATTAAAATTTTATTTATATTTTATAACAATATTTTTATTTTATTTCTTATTTTATTTATTTATATAATTAAATTATTTGTATGTTTATATTTAATTTATATAACTTTTTTTCATTTTTAGTTTATTTTCATACTTATATTTAATTGATATAAATGATATTTATATTATTTAATATAAAGTGCGCTTTGCCTACGAAAGACGAGCGCTTTCACCTAGCGTCTCGACTTTTAGGACCTTTTGCGTTTCGGAGCGCCTAACGCCCTTTAAAACTAAAATGTCTTCTCATTCTCTTTTAAACACTTGTAATGTTATAGGATGTATGAAATTTGTATTTGTTAGTACCTTGTTTCTTTCATGGTATATGTTACGGGTTTGCTCATTGTTAATTATTTATTTGTTATTAATGCTTTAAGTGTATTTGCCCCAAAACTGTGCATGTATTGGGATGTAGTTGAGTGGTTTTTTATGCCTTACACTAAAAATTAGGTTTAGGGTTTATTACTATGATTTTATGGTTAAGGTTTAGAGAATTTGGGGTATTGTTAGGTTTGATATAGTTCGATGGACAACCGATTAGCTTGCTAATTTGATGAAGAATTGGTAATTTGGGTGTTTGTTGTGGAGGCAATGAAAAATAGATAATTAACAAAAGGATTTATAGTGGTTCGGTCTTTGAACAAACACCTACATCCACTACCTTAGCTTCCCACTAAGAATTTCCCAAATTCACTAAGAATCTTTCCTTTTGAGGATAAAGGGCTAACCTTATAAACCTTGATTAAAACTCGAATCAAGCATCCAAAGTTTATAACCCGAACTTTAGGAATCCTTTCAACAAAGAGATAAACTAAACAAACTTTGATAATCCTTCTAATAAGACTAATTATTTCTAACTAAGCTCTTACCCAATTTTAAGACACTTGAGCATACGTAAACATTACGCTCACAAGTGTATGTCTACTCAAAGGTTGAAAATTAAGCTTTAAGACAATTGTTTTTTTTTTTACGGAATAAGAAAATTGTTTGATTATAATGTTGTTACAATTGAAGCATTAGTCTTTTTTTGATACTTGAGGCTTTCTTTTATCATCCCAAATGAGCTTTTATTCGTTGGTGATCGTTGGGATTGATTTGGAGCTTGTTTCAAGGCATATTTTTGCTTCTAGTAAAATCGATATTGAAACGCGTGAAAACTGTTTCGATACAGCTGCTTTGGAAAATAGCCGTTTTGATACTTATTGAAACGCGTGAAAACTGTTTCAAGGCCTAAGCCGTTTTGATACTTGCTCCTAGCCGTTGGGATTTTTATAAAATCGTTAATGATCGTTGGGGGTGTATCGAAACAGGTATTAAAACCAAAACTCACAATGAAAAAACAATATCAAAATGGTTCAAGACCATATCAAAACGATTGTGTTATTTTGCCTTTAAAAAGTATGACTATATCGAAACACCTGAGAGGTTTATCGAACCGCCTATGTTAATTATTTGGTTTCTTTAAATCATTTAATGCACCTTTAATCTCTTAAAACCCTCTTAAATATATTTTTAAGTTGTTTGGATATAATAACCATTTTTGAAATCTTTTCAAGTTAGTCTAAAATTATTTTTTAATTATTATATCAGAACATTAGTTTTACAATCTTTCTCTTTTTGATATAATAAAACCATCTTGAAAATTTATTTTTGAGATTGCTTTCCCTTTGTGAAATAAACTTTGAATAAAAGAATTATGGATGACAAAACGAATAAAGCTCCCCCTTACTCATTAAACCATTTGAAAAATCATTTTCTTACAATATTCTTTCTCTTTTTGTTATATTAAAAATAGTTCAAAACAAGTTTGAAAGTCTTTAATGCTCATAACATAAGAGAATTTTAAAATGCCAAATATTTTAAAATAAAATATCAAAAGTTTGTTTATAAAAACAAAAGGCCCTCTTACTCAAGGCATCACTAAGATGTTAGTCAAACATATATGATAATCTAGTTTAAACAAAAGATAAACAAAATTAAAACTAAAACTAGATTTTACAACACTTGGGCTCAAAGGCTCCCCCTTCTTCAATTGTCCTTCTTGTGTGTATGGAGCTCCCCTTAAATTTGTATTTTGTTTCTCATATCTCCATCACACCTAAACAAGACAATCAAGTGTTTTTTGGTATCCAAATTACTTTCGATCCTTTAGCATTAGAAGCATAAATTTTAGTCCCCTTAGGAATCCATTTTTCAATTTCATCCTTTTGGTTGAAGTGATTAGTTCTTTTGGGACCTAAACACTTCTAAAACATTTTTCATCAATAAATCTAGGAACACTAGATTGTCTTGTATAAAAATTTAATTTTCCTAAATTATTTTCTTTTCAAGCTCTTTGGAAATCAAATCTTTTTCTTTCTCAAGATCATCTAAAGCAATTTGATTTTTTTCATCTTTTGAAGCAAATTTTGTAAATCAAAAACTTTAAGCTTAAAATCTTTTAATTTTGCTTCAAATTCAAAATTGGTTTTTGAAATCAAATCATTTTCTAATTTAAGCTTTGAAATCATCTTTTTATTTTTAGAAAATGAAATAAAAACCAATTTATTATAGGTTTCTTGTAACTCATCAAATGAATATGTATTTAAACTAGAAGAGTTAGAAGTGCCTCCTTATTGAGGACCATCAAGCATAGGTTGACTTCTTCATTTTCGGTGGAGTCCTCATCACTCCAAGTAGTCACATATGCTTGCTTTTTTGAAGATGATCCATCTTTCTTAGTCTTTTGAGAATCCTTCATTCTTCTTCTTTGCTTCGTGCTTTCAATATTTTTTACTTTTGTTCCTCACGAATCAATCAGAGTCCATGAAGAGTTGAGTAAGCTCTTCATCTTCTTCAATATCCTCCTCACTTGATTCTTCAAAATGAATGCACTTGGAGGTCTTGAGAGCAATGGTGTTGACAACACCAAGCTCTTGAATTTTCTTCTTCCCCATCAATCTAATCTTTTCCTTCTTCTTTTCCCTCTTGCCTTCCTTTCATCTTGATTTGATGTGTGAGGAGTGAGCCCATGAGTTTATCAAGCTTGAGATTCTTTAGATTCTTTGCTTCGATAATGACAGTCCTTTTTGAGTCTCATGACTCAAGAAGGGAATAGATTAACTTACAAACAAGCTTCTCCTCCGGAATGATCTCTCCATATCCTCTTTCTGAGTCTATTGATGATGGTGGAGAATCGATCAAACATCTTTGCAACGTCCTCTTTCAAATTCATCTTGAAGTTGGTTAAGGAGTTCAATCTCGGTCTTCTTTACTTCGTTTGTACCCTCGTATGTGACTTCTAGCTTGTCCCAAACTTCCTTGGCACTTTCACAAGAAGATATCTTCTCATAGATATTTGGATGGAATGCACAAACGAGAATATGTATAGCCTTGCAATTAAGCACCATCTTCTTGCGATCTTCCACACTCTATTCCTTCTTTGATCCCTTTGGTACAAATGGTCTATCTTCAACTGCATATTTCTGCTTGTTTCAAGGCATATTTCTGTTTCTGGTAAGATCAGTATCGAAACACGTGGAAGCTATATTTTGATACAGCTGCTTCGGAAAATAGCCGTTGAACCTGCATTTAAGAATTAGTATCGAAATACCTATACGGTGTATTGAAATCCTTAACTCATGGTATCGAAATAGGCCTAAGTTATTTCGTTACTTGCTCTTAGCCGTTGGTTTTTTATAAAATCGTTAATGACTGTTGAGCGTGTATCGAAATAGGTATCGAAACCAAAACTCACAGTGACAAAAAGGTATCGAAATGGTTTAAGACCGTATCAAAACGATTGTGTTATTTTGCCTTTGAAAAACATGATTGTATCGAAACGCTTGAGTTAAAAGCACTTATTTGGTTTCTTTAAATCATTTAAAACACCTTTAAGATCTCTCAAAAAACTCTTAAATATATTTTTAAGTTGTTTGCACGTAAGAATCATTTTTGAAATCTTTTCAAGTTAGTTCAAAATTATTTTTCATTTATTATATCAAAACATTAATTCTACAAATATAATGTATCTTATAGCTTATAGGTTTATGATTTGAAATTTAGGGTTTATGATTATGGAGTATAAATTATTTGTCCTTTTTATGCCCTTATTAAAAAATCTTAAAATTTAAATTTTAAGCTTTAACCTTAATTTTATAAACCTTAAATTTTATATACCCACTATTTTGAAGTGAGGTCACCAATAAAATCACAATAAAGTAACATATGAATTATGCCCAAACCTATGGGGGTTGTTTTTTTTTTTAGTTTTTTGCATGCTTGTTTTTATATCCAAGTAATTGGGGGATAAAAGCATAAAACCACTACTAATTGTTGTACCTACTAAAATAAATAATAAGAAAAATGGTGTTTAGCTTATTGTACCTACTAATTTGTATGTTTTTTTTCTAGCTAAACTATACAAGATGACTTAATTATAGGTCTCTTACATTTGAGTCTCTCGGTTATTAAAAAATATATTTAAGTCATTTAATTATAAGTAAGGTTATATTAAAATCACTTAATCAATAAAAATTATATTTAGATCACTCAATTATAGGTAGTGTTATTTGGATCACTCTTTATATTAAAAAAAAGTTTATCAATTTGTTTGTGTATTAGATTAATTAATAATTTCAATTGAAGTTCTCTAATGTTAATGAGAGTATACAAGTGATTTTAAATAGGCTTAACTCATAAAAATATGTGCCTAAACTATAATTTTTTTCCTGAAATAGATATCTAATGTTTATTTTGGTTGAAATAAGTGCCTAAACTATATATTTTTTAAATATGTGCCTAATATTTTTCTTTTTTGCTGAAAATGTGTTAAAGTTTCATTTCGTTAATGTTTTAAGTTAACACCGTTAAAAAATTGTTTAACTTATAAAAAAATTTAAACTATATTTTTTTAACTGAAATAAGTGTTTGAACTATTCATTTCAAGTCTAAAATTAGCACATTCGACTCTAAAACATTAGGCACCATTTTATAAGTTGGAATCGGATTGGGAAGTGGACTTTGTATTTGGTTGAAAATTACACAGGGCAAAGATGGCAACAGAAGAAGGGAAGATTAGTCTCCGTTCATGCCTGATTATTAAAAGCTTTAATGTTTGATTTAACACGTGTGCCTGTTTTTAGAGTAAAGGGGAAATGAATAGTTTTAGTATTTATTTTAGTTAAAAAAACATCATATATTTATCTTAGAAAAAATTATAGTTTAGTTAAATAATTTTTAACGGTGTTACCTTAAAATTATTAAAAAAAAACATGCAACTATTTCATAAAAATGTATAGTTTAGACACTTATTTCAGTCAAAATAAGCATTAGGTACCCATTTCAGAAAAAAAAATATAGTTTAGGTATTTATTTATGAGTTAAACAAATATTAAAGGGTGACTCGGTCGTAAACTTATGCATAATTAAGTGTTTAAAATATAATCTTGCTCATAAATAATTAAATAATTGATCTAAATATTATTTTTAATAATTATATATCTAAATATAGTATCTCTTATAGTAATTTACCCTTTTTCTAAATTTTTTAATAGTTTAAAAGAGTTAGTGGTGTAAATAAATAGGGTGTTCAACGAGCTGCTCATGAACCGTTCGTATAATGTTCTTTTATGTTCGTTTATTAAGTTAAATAAACGAGTATGAATAGATATTTTATGTTCGATTAATAAATAAACGAACACGAACATAAGTGTGTTCGGCTTGTTTATATTCACGAACAAACTCGTTTATGTTCGTTTATAAGCTTGTTTATATACTCATTTATAAGCTCGTTTATAGGTTTGTTTATGTTCTTTTATGTACAAACGCTAAACAAACATGTTCCTGAATACTAAACGAACATGTTCGTGAACGCTAAATAGACAAGTTGATGAATATATACAAACAAACTCGTTCGCGAACGCTTAACGGACATGTTCACGAACGTTAAACGAACAAATTATCGAATATATAAAATGAATATGTTCGTGAACGTTAAACGAACACGTTGGTGAACGTTAAACGAACCGAGCCCGAACACGACAAAAAATAAACGAACTAAACTTGAACATACCATTAAAAATTTAAACAAACACGAACAAAGTTTGAACACCTTCAAAAATAAATAAACGAACACGAACGTACCTTTATTCATTCAAGCTCGGTTCGTTTACACCCCTAAAAAAGTTACGTTTACTAAAACGATTACTAGTACTTTATTGTAACTTTTGTTCTACTCTTTCACTTCCTTTTAATTTTTATTTTTGTATATTTAAATTTATGTGTAAATTGGTTTTAATAAGTCTATTTATATTTTAACGAAAATGATGATTTTTTTTCTATTATTATAGCATTTTTTTATGTTCTTGTAGTATTTTTTATTTTTTTAATATCGATTTTAATGCTATTTTTCTAGTTCATTATTATTTGATGATTGTATCGACTGTCTTAATTTGGACCCTTGGATTAGTTTTTTTTTTTTTTTTTTTTTTTATCCATAGACATATATAATCATTAAATATAGTGGTTGAATGGTAAACCAATTTTGTTATTGTATGTATTTTTTGTTGGAATGGATGGTATTTATCATTCACCGACAATAATCATGTTTATTTAAAGACATAAATATAATTTTAACCCTTAACGTTTATAATTTTATTGTTCTGATCTTTATTTTTTGGGGGGATAAATTTAGCCTTTAACCTATATCTTTTTGATAAATAGCTTATTTTTTAACTACCATGATAACTGAACCGTTAAAAATTTAACAATGGTGATATGTCATATGCATATATGATAATATATTTTAAATAACATGACATCTAACCTATCAAATACATATATATATATAATATAATATTATTTTAATATAAAATATAAAACAATTAAAAGTAAAATAAAGTATTAAAAAAATAATTAATTATAAAATAAAATATTACTAAACATTCTCAACCCTACCTACGATGAAATCAAAATCATATCTTAAAAAGCTTAACTAATTTTAAACTGTGTTCATATTTTTTTAAGATAGAACTTTGTATCTATCGTAGTTAGGGGTGAGAATGTTTAGTAGCTTTTTATTTTAGAATTAATTAATTTTTAATATTTTATTTAAATTTTAATTATTTTATATTTTATATTAGAATAAAATTATATATATATATTTGATAGGTTAGATACCATGCCGTTTAAAATATATTATCAAATGCATATGACATGTCATTATCGTTAAATTTTTAACAGCCCAATTATCATGATAGTTAAAAAATAAGTTATTTGTTAAAAGAATATATGTTAAGGGCTAAATTTATCCCAAAAAAAGAATAAGGTCAAAATAATAAAAATTATAAACGTTAAGGGTTAAAATTATCTTTTTGCCTTTATTTAACTATTAAATTTTTTAAAAATTATTTAGTTAAATTTTAATCATCTCTTTGTATGATCTTATTTTAATTTTATTATATTTTTTAGCTATTCAATAGAAACAACTATTATTATTATTATTTTGTAAAAAATATATGTATTTTTAAAAATTATGCATTTTAAACATGAAGGTGCAAAGCCTCCTTATAATGATGTTTATGTTGAGTCGACAGACCTATTTACATAAATGTATAAGAATAACGTTAGATTTTAGTGTGTGCAAGAATGATAGAATTAGTAACAATATTGGGGTTAATCGTGATATTAATGAGTGTCATTAGATTTGAAAGATATCAAGCACAGGTTAGATTAAAGCTAATATTGATGTTGTTGGTATTATTAACGATGAACAATGTAACTGGATCTTTTACAATGCGAGAAGTTTAGGGGTTTGGTCATCTCCTCCTATGGTTGATATATGGTCGATTCATAAAATATCCTTCTTCGAGTTTTTTTGATGAGTTGAGTTAGAAACGAATAATGCAGAAGTTGAGAAGATTATTGATTGCTCTTTGAGAGTCTTGCCCAACAATATAATTATGGATAAAATTCGTGATATGTTAAAGAGAATGAAGTGTTGTACGATGAATTTCAAAAGAAGCGAGTAAGGTAGAGGATGCATTGACTACTCTGTTTAGAGGCAAAGTCGTTCCTGAGATTTAGTGGCTATAGGGCAAACTTAAAAAAAATAGTCATTTAATAATAAATATTAAATTAAGTATATGCCTATTAACAAATATTAGAAAAAATTAGGCCCCTAATAACAAATATTGATAAAAAATTAATCATTAATAATAAATACGAGAAAAATAAATTTTATGAGTAAACCTCTAATAACAAATAGTTTATAAAACCTAACCTCTAATAACAAATATTGAAAAACTATGGTCTTATTAATAATTATTGAAAAAAATAGACATCTTATATAAGTATTAAAAAAAATTAGATCCTAATAATAAATATTTTGAAAAAAATAGGTCTCTTACAATAAATATCAAAAAATAGATTTTAAAATTAGACTCTTAATAACAAGTGTTATAAAAAATCATCTCTAATAACAAATAAAGAAAATAAATAAATTTAAATAGTATATATTAATAAATATTAGAAAAATAATTTTTTAGAGTAAACGCCTAATAATAAGTTTAGTAAAAGATAAGAGTCATAATAAAAAATAGTGAATAATAAATTTTAAGAGTAGACCTAATACAAATTAATATTAAAAAAATGAAACTATAATAATAAATATTAGAAAATAAATTCGTACAATAATAAGTATTGAAAAATAATTAATCCATAATAATAAATATTAAAAATTAAATTTTAATAATAAATATTAAAAAAATAAAATTAAATATATTTAATAAAAAAATAAAATATAGGGTCCTAGATAGGGTGGGCCCTGGACCGTCACCCTTATTGCCTACCATAATCCGACAGTATTTAGATGCCACCCCTAAGATTATTTTATTTAATAGCCTTTCAGCTTATAAGGTAGATTTTGTTATTATCTATCAATATAGAAATGATCTTTAGTTCGTGTTTGTATATTTTATCAAATAAACTATTTTTCTTATTTAGGTTTAAAGGATTTTAACGATATACTTACAAATATTGTAAGGAAAACGGTATATACATAAAATGTTACAACGTAAGGATTTATGTACATACACAATTGACTACGATTATACATAAATTGGTATAAATATTGTAAGAATTTATGTATGTACACAAATCTCTACAAAGTATACACAAATGCTTACGAAAACCGTAAAAAAAAGGTATGTACACAAATCCTTAAAACTTCTCACCATGAGCTAAAGGAGGTCATCGAAGGGTAAGGATTTGTGTACATACATAATTGGCTACGAGTATACATAATATGTCACAAAAATAGTAAGGATTTGTGTATGTACACAATTCCTTACAAATTATACACAAATGCTTAGGAAAATTGTAAGGAAAAAAGTATGTACACAAATCCTTACAACTTCTCACCATGAGCTAAAGGAGGCCTTCCAAGGGTAAGGATTTTTGTACATACACAATTGGCTACGAGTATACATAATATGGTACAAAAATAGAAAGAATTTATGTATGTACACAAATTCTTACAAAGTATATACAAATGCTTGCGAAAACTGTAAGGAAAAAGGTATGTACATAAATCCTTACAACTTCTCACCATGAGCTAAAGGGGGTACTTCTCACCATGGCTACGAGTGTCACGATCCGAATTTGGGATCCGAGTGTTGGGTTAACCCAAGGGGTTGAGCTTTGGTTTTAGGCCCCGAGTTTAGTGGTTTTGGGCTTGGCCTTGTTGGGCTTGAGTGTTGTGTTTGGGTTTAAGTTATGGGTTGAGGGTATGTTAGTAAATTCATAGATATGATGAATCGAGGAAAGGGGAGGGTGTTTATGTTTCTGCAGAGAGTGAGGTCAGGGGTTAAGCTTTTCCTATCATATTCTCCCCATTTCAACACAAGGAAAAGTTTAGCCAAAGGTGAGATCTTTGCTTGTTTGCTGTGGTTTTTCGTTTTGAAGCTGAATGAGAAGTTGTAGAGCTAGTTTGGTGGAGAGAAATGTTTTATGAGGGTTTAAGCTTGAGCTCGGGGATGGACTTTTAGGGGCTTAAATCTATGTTCTTTTAGTGTTTTAAGCTTCTAAAATCTTCCTCAAAGTGTGTCTAATCCGTTCTTCATCTTTCTCTTGTAGAGAAAGAGGCTTGTGAACCATCATCAAGTTTAGGAGGGAGAAAAGCTTGAAGAGGTGTGAAGCTTATTTGGTTGTTGTTGCTTGCTAAGGTTGGTACTCCCAACTCTACCTTCATCATTCACATCATAATAGTATGCATGACATGTAGATTTTGTGCTCGTATGTTTGAGTTGAAGCTTGAGAACCATTAATGGTGGAATTCATGTTGAGGTGATTAATAGCTGGAAATTATTGTTAAAACACTCCAAATAATCTTAATATCAAATAAGGACACTTTAGAATAGTTTTGGATGAGTTTAGGAATGATTCTTAGAATTTTCTAAGTGAAACCTACAGTTTCGTGCAGGGGGTATCGATATCGATGGCCCGTGTATCGATATCCCTAAGAGAAATTTAGGCTTGAGGAGCAAGGGTATCGAACTATGGTTCGATACCGATACCTCTAGTGGCATTTTCGGTTCGATGCTGGTATCAAATCGGATAGTCCCTTCGTGGTTGACCTTTGAGCTGGTCAAAGGGTATCGATGCTAGTATCGGTACCCATGTTTCGATACCCTCTTTGGGTAGGCATCGACGCAGGGTGTTTCGATACCCCATCTAAGGGTATCGATACCGCTGTGTATTTTGGCCAAGTTTGAGTAGATATTTGGGGCTCGGTGATTTTAATAAATAATTCCATTAATCTAAAAACGGTGAAACGAATTATTGAACTAAGATTGATGTTATAACTCCAAAAGACTAAATTGAGATAATCTTAACATATCTTGTTGTGCTAAGATCATAGGTGGATCGTTTGTGTGGTTTGAGTCCTTGTGTGTTAGAAATCCAGATATCTATAAGTGTTGCAACTCGTTGAAGGCCATCCAATGTAATATGTCGGGTGATGTTTTGAAGACTTTTATTCCGAGTTTTGAGTGGTCTCACTCGAAGATGTTCGATGTAACATTCTAATCATGAGGTTGGTTAGGCGGCCTCCAACCCTTTCCGAACGTTGGGCGGCCTCGTTCGAAGATGTCCGATGTAACATTCCGGGCATAAGATTTGAGGGCAGCCTCAATCCTGAGTGTAGGATCCCGATGCTGTATGGACGCGGGCCTCACTCTTGTGTGTTGACTTGATATGATTTCTATATGTTGTGTGCGATAATATACATTCCTTTATGCCATGTGATAGGCAAGCATACTACACCATCATATCATGCATGAGATTTATATGCCTTGCTTTACTGTTTATGATATACATGATGTTGGCCGAGTTCGGCGTACCCACTGAGCTTTTGTAACTCAGCGTTCGAAATATGTTTTCGTGCGTAGGTTAGGTGAAGCCAATTTCTTGTGGAGCACCATCGAGGTTTAGATTTCAGCATTGACCATGTTGTCAGAGTACACTTATTAGATGCAGTGGGCATAGTACTGTGTCGAACCCTATATGTAATTTTGTAACTCTATTTATTTACTTTGGTTCGAATGTTTTTAAATAGTTTTGTAATATTTTGGAGCTCCGTTACTTTAAATTATTTTAGGCTTACGTTTAACTCAAATGGATTTTATTCATCATATTTGGACTTGAGTTGGTTTTAATATTAGGCTTGAAGCCAAAATTTTGAAATACAAGTTTTGGGCCGGAGACATAATGTGACATCCGGATTGGGGTGTTACAATGAGTATACATAATATGGCACAAAATGGTAAGGATTTGTGTATGTACACAATTCCTTACAAAGTATACACAATTGCTTACAAAAACCGTAAGAGAAAAGGTATGTACACAAATCCTTATAACTTCTCACCATGAGCTAAAGGAGGCCTTCCAAGGGTAAGGATTTGTGTACATACATAATTGGCTATGGTTATACATAATATGACACAAAAATGATAAGGATTTGTGTATATATACAATTCCTTACAAAGTATACACAAATCCATACGAAAATCGTAAGGAAAAAGGTATGTACACAAATCCTTACAACTTCTCACCATGAGCTAAAGGAGGCCTTCCAAGGGTAAGGATTTATGTACATACACAATTGATTACGAGTATACATAATATGACATAAAAATTGTAAAGATTTATGTATGTACACAAATCCCTATAAAATATACACAAAAGCTTACGAAAATCGTAACAAAAAAGGTATGTACAAAAATGGTATCAAATTTGTGAAGGACTGTTTCGAAACCTCTCTGAAAACTTCGAAACACTCATCGATTATAAGAACGTGGTATGTATACCTTTTAGACTGATATCTAAACATATTGAAAAAAATAATTGTTTTGTCTTTAAAAATGCTTAAGGAAACTTGTGTTGGGTTATTGTTTTAACTTAAAAAAAATAGTTAAGTTATCAATAATTAAATTTTATTTATTTAAAAATTATATGAAAATCCGAGTTTAACACTGTGCCAATGATTTATAACCATATATACATAACAATCCGCTAGTCTAGTAAGATAAAACATTCGTTCTCTTAAGCAATATCATAGACTTAATTCATAACATTATAAATTAAGTTCCCTTGAATTAAGAAATTTAACCTACAATAAACATTCGATCTCGTAAGCAATAAACATACATATCAAATACACGTTTGAACATGAGTACATTCAGCCCTGGACTGAATAACATTGTTTGTAAGTCATACCCCGTCGAAGGTAGAATTAGGGTTTATTTGAACAAAATAAAAGAAGTGAAATATATTGTAGCACATAGCATTAGTATTATAAACCATATAGTCGTCTCTATGTTGTCAAGCATATGGAGTCTTCTTAACTAATCAGAGCAAGCTAAAGTTCCCTTATCTTCAGCAGAATATGATAGCAATACCATTATGTATAACTTTTTTATCAAACACATAATCCATATCATTAAACATGAAATTAGTATCCAACTAGAAAGTAAAGAAAAGTACTTAAACATGAAATGAGTATCCAATTAGAAAGTAAAAAAAAATACTTAAACATAAAAAGTTGAATAAGTTTTACAACCCATAACATGATATGTTAGCAAGTCCAAAAGATGAGATAGCTACTACTCCCCCCATCGTGTTCATCATCATCATCATCATCAACATCAACATGTGGAGTTCTAGATCGGCGTCATTCGTTATGAAATGCTCTAATGGACATAGACATGGAAAGATGTTTTGCTTCAAGGTTTGTCACACGAGTATTTAAAGCACCAAGTTGACCTTCAAGTGTGTTGAAGCGATTGTTTAGCCCGGCGAATTAGTCGTTGAGAAATGTCATGAAAGCATCATTATTAGCAACTAGAGGAACCGGTTCAGGTTGAACAGGTTGAGGAGGAGGTTTCTCTCTACAAATCCATCCTTCTCCTGAAACATATTGAAAGTGTGCCCGATTAAGGGAGGTCTCACCTATCGGTTCCTTTACTAATTTTGGCAAGATTTAAAAAGAAAACAAAAAATGAAAAAACCAAGTACAAACGTCACAAACCTATCAGTGCTCGTTTTGCAATGTTGAGGGACGCAATAAAAATACATGCCCATGTTTGCAGTTGCAACTTCCAACCTCTACATTTGAGACAACTTTAAATGTATTCGAAGAAGAAATGGAAAACGAAAGTGAAGACTTGTACAACAGGTTCTGGCAGGAACCACCTGTGAGTCAGTTATATTTGTATCACATTCGTCTCAATCTAATTTAATGTGTCTTACTTGAATCTCACTTTTACCAATGAACATTATGTGTTACAGATTCCAGGATTTTCGAGTTAAACCATTTTGCAGTAGTGACAACCCTAAAAGTGAATGTTCACAATCGGTAAGTACCACAATATGTCTTTTCTTATCATCAATAGCCGAAATGTTGCATAATGATTAGGATATAAATTTTTGATCTAGGTGGATAATATTTGTATTACAGTGAATGTTGAATCTAAAAAATTCTGAAATTGCATATTGTTAGTACATCATGGTGAAGAACATCTAAGCACCATTATAAAAACATATAGATGATCAACTTTACATCTTATTTGTGTATCTAAAAAAAGAGAATTAACATTACATACTATAAACCAAATCAAGTACTCTGTACAAAAAGAGCACTCACATTATACCAAAATGACTTGTTATTTTTCGTTCTAAAAATAAAGCAGAGGCCTTTACATCGATTAATATCTGACCCTAAACCAATCAATAACTTGCACAATGCTTTATGTAGAATCCTAAAAAGTATATTGTCAAGATCCAATGGATCGGTTCACATCTTTTTGGAACAAAAAAAGCAAGCGTCATTAAATACACCACATTAACAGAAAACAAGCTACACGTGTGACAACTTAAACAACAAAATTTAAAAAAATTTAAAACTATATCAGTACATACTTATCACTCAGGACGACAGATGCTTACACGAGGTATGAACGGACGTGACTTCAACTGTGTAACATGTGCCTTCACAGCAGTATTAATTCCTTGCCTCTTTGTATTCTTATCGTTATTAACTAGATCATACAAAACAAACATTTGGTCACATTGTCCAACACTCTAGTTCAACAAATGATAAGAATAGATTACAATAATTAAGCATTTTTTAAATGAGATGTTAGAAATAAATTGATGGTATACACAAAATGATGCGCATACCACTTCCTCTGCACGTTTCCTACTCCAACATTGCATCCACTTAATTTAGAATATACCACAATCATCCCTGTTGATCAACAAGATTGGGACAAATCGGATTATCTCTCGGAAGTATACAAATTTTACAAACTAAAAACATCAATATGAAAGGTTACACGACTATATACTCATTATCTTGATATTTCACTTTAACCACTGTCACACGGAGTTTGGTTAATGGCCGAGATGGTGAGCCAAACGTTTGTACAAAATTGACATCCAAAAATACATTCACCTAACACATTAAGCTACATATATCTTTTTGTAAGAATTTTAAATTATGTTATATATAAACATACAATGTTGAATAGTTTTAAGTATAATATTTTACCATCTTCTTCACCATCAATACTCTTGCATTATTCCCTCTAATTAATGGCAAGCTATCAAGTATCTTAGCTTCCTCATAATCAAAATCCAACACACATGTGAACCAATGATTTCCTTTGTCATTGATGGGATAAAGATCAACAACAATCATTTAGATCAATAACAATAACTCACTTAATGCCTTCTAATATACTAATAGCTCTAAGTACATATTCTTTTTATCAAACTACAAGAATTTGGGTATACCGTTTAGCAGTCTTTAAATTTACCATAAAATTTAAAAATACCACACTAGTAATCAGCAATCTGTGCACCATTTAACACTCCGTATACAAGTTGATACTACAAGAATACACAATTAGAATTGGATCAATCATTATTTCTAAACAAAATAAGATTAATATATAGCGACTTAGACGTAAGTGAACATACACTTAATGCACATGGTAGGTACCCTCTACTTGTTTTACATGCAACCCTATCATCTTCAATAGTAATCGACCATCCCACAGCATCGATAACCATCGAACCTACCCAACTTCTGGGTCTTAAGGTATCAGTATCAGTAACGGTCATATACATATGTCTGAAATCTATGAGAATTTGGTTGCATACATACCAACCTTTTAAAGCTTATATTCCACGTATTACATTGAGGTTAAATCATTGCACATATTGCTTAACTTTCCGAAAAAGTTGTATTCCATATGTAATCACATGTTGATTTTGTTGTCGAACCTACTTCGTTAGCTATTTCAACATACGGTAATATCTGTAATGCTTAATCACTTATTATGTATTAAAACTTATAACCAATTATTTAGAATATCAAACATATGAGCATAAATAACTAATAATAAAAATAATTAAAAACTAAACCATCCATATATAGATGAAGTAATAATCAAATGGATACAGATATTCAAAGTAAGTCAACAAGTTCATAATACAATCACAGAAGTTTTGGTCCTGAATACTTAAATCAATAACAATTAAAGGTCCACATGAAACTTCAAGTAAATGGTTACTTATTTTATGTTTCTAGTTCTCATTCGAAGCACTCGAGTCTCTTTGCCGCTAACCTTCAACATCGCTTCCACTTTTAGCTGACCCTACAAGTTACGCTACATCAGTAACGCAGAACTTGATGCATGTTAACATATATTCACACATTGATCCAAATGTAACATTTTTCATTCTTTTACCTTTTTCTATTTCAACCCACCAACAATGTGGTCTTGTTTAGATGGGATAACCTCCTCTACCAATTGTATACAATCACCACCAATCATATCTTCTGAATTGGACTCCTCAAATTTTGGTTTATCCTCCATCGTCTCTTCTTTACCAAGGTCGATGTCAAACTTTGCATCTATTATACGCAGAACCCTTTTTATGTACATCATATTTGCATTCAACCTTGCAACTTGGTCAATAAGGCTTTTACATTCCGCAGTCAGATTCTTTAAACTCTCTTCAATTTTATTTTCCTTCTCCAAATGACAATTGAGAGTCTCTTTGATTTCACTCATTTCAGAAATTATCTTCTCTAACAGCTCCGTAACCATAATAGTACTACCCTCCTTCCTTTCACCTTTATTTTTCTCCTCAAAACAATCATCATCTAAAGTAAGTACCTACAAACATTCAAAATATTTCAATTTATGACATTACAAACCCTATATAATACGTAATTTAGGTGGAGACTTACTTTCATTTTTTTATGGTCTTTCTCCCTTTAGATGGTTGAGAATATTTCCAACCTTTTTCTTCACCATGCATAAATTCGGGCACGACCATCGACAATAGCATATCATCTATTGGGAATGTCACTCCAATAATCAAATAACTGAACCTGTAACAGAAATAAATAATAAGATTATAACCTAAATTAAGCTTGTAGGAATAAAGTAAATTAATTAATATATTATAAATGAATCATAAGTAAATAATACATTACCTTGAGGATGACAATGCAACCAGTCATATATGTCAAGCCAGCACGGAATTGACATTTCGCTACTTCATCCAGTAATCTTTCATAGACATATTTACACCAATTCAATTTGTAACTCAACCCAAAGTCACACAATAATTTAAATTGTTCCATAAAGGGAACAAGGTTGGTATTCGGAAATAAGAAGACACCTACAATGCATAAAAAAACACGAGCTTTTAGGTCATCTCCCTCGAAAGCTCCGTTAATTATCTCACCAAAAATTTCTTGATAGGTGGCCTTTAAATTGATTTTGAACTTTTTAGCTTGTTCTCTGCCACTGAATTTTTCAGTGCTCTTCTCCACATCCAACCCTTCATTCTTTAACCCCAACACAGCTTCAACATCTTCTAGCATAATAGGAATCTTGTGTCTGTTAAAATCCATTGTAGAGATATCAAGATCAAACTTTTCGGCTAAATTGAGACACAGATCACGATGAATTGCTTGCAATTTCAATTCGAGTAAAGGCCCGAAGCCTAAATCTTTAACAACATCGTTGATCATTAGCTTATGCATCTCTTTGAACAGAATACACAACTTTTTAAAATACATCTTGATGACATATCCTACAACATTTAATAGAACATAAATTAATAGTTCCTTACACTAAAATATATCATGTTAAGACATGTATCAACCCCAAACACTCTTTAAAAAGAAGTATATACATTCACATACCTTTTTTGCTTCTTTCTTCTTACCGAAATCCTTTGACTTGCCTTTTGATATCCATTTAGATTGAGGAAGCTTTTGCTCCTCATATTTATCGATATAAGACTTCTTCTCGGTAACACTCATTTCAGTCCACTGTAAACCAAGGGCTTTCCTCACCTTTATCAATCAAACAATTATTAATTTCGAAGAACATGTAAATATTACAAAATAAAAAGAACATAAAAGCGTATTCATTTTCTCTCACTTACATCATTGTTGATTTTTTTTATCATTTTTAAGTCGTGAACATTCACTAATATTATACAAGAATAATTTTAGAGCTAGAGTACACAAAAAATACACTAAGCAAATAATAATCTCAAATATGTCATTTGCATTCAAAGTTAACTTACTAGAACTGCAGATATGGTGTTAAGATTTTTGGTGCCTCCTCTACCCTATATAGATCTCCCTCGCCACGATGCTCCATCTACTTTCTCTTCAGTCAAACTTATGAATTTAATTTCAAATAAATTAATCACGAGTCAAGGAAGACTACAACTCTATTATACTATAACGAGAGAACTCAAGCAATAATAGAATTAAAATTCACATATAGAAGATTATAATAATGTAATGATGTTAATATAAGTGTTTTATTAATAATAGAATTAAATGATATAATTT
Source organism: Abelmoschus esculentus (assembly GCA_035048815.1). Taxonomy (NCBI): domain Eukaryota; kingdom Viridiplantae; phylum Streptophyta; class Magnoliopsida; order Malvales; family Malvaceae; genus Abelmoschus; species Abelmoschus esculentus. The sequence continues at coordinate 19,513,446 of JAUCBN010000005.1, forward strand.
GAATAAATTAAAACTTTATAACTTAAATGAAAATTGAAAGATCAAAAAGTTAAATTACTCATACAAGTCTCGACTTACATAGGCAGTAGGCTTATACTTTACCTGGATATCCATTTTTCTAAAGAAAAATCATATTCTAGAACAGACGAAACAAGTGTAACTGCTAGAATTCATATTTTTGGACCTATTAAATGCAGTAGACTATTCTACCTTGGCTTTACAGTAGAACTCAACATATACACAAGGGTTTAACCAAGGAGAAACCTTTAGTAAGAACCATGATTCCATTTGCCTACGCTTTATCGTATAAGTTAAATGACAGTTGATGAGTGTCTAAAACTATTATTTTTATTACCCTTTTTACTCTTATTATTGTTAGAATTAAGCATAAAATTAATAGAATTATTAGTCATTCATGCATATTTACATAATTTTCTAAGTTGTCATATTTATTTCCAATGTTGGTTGAATTATGTGGAAAATATATTGCTTTGGTGTATTTTCTTATTTGTAGGATTTGATTCATTGGATGTCAATTTGAAAGGAATCACAAATAGATAAAGTTGATTCCAGAAGATATAGAAAGATTCTAGAAGATTGGATTTGATATGAGAAATAAAAATTTGAATTAATTTGAAATCTCTAAAAAGATAATATTTTTTATCAAATTAATTCTCTTCAAATAATTTGACCAAGCAAGATCCTATAAAAAGGGAAGATATCATCCAAAGTAAAGGGAGTCGATCGTGAGAGAATATGACACAAAGAGGCTGTCTATTTCCTTCTTCTTTTCCTTGTTTTATTCGAGTGATGAGAGAATATTTTTGTGAATGTTTTAGCCAGCCATGAACTAACTTAAAGATGGCTTGGGTTATTTTATTTTAAGGTTTGATTACAATTGAATTTTATCTAAGCTTTTGAGTGTTCTTAATTAAGGTTTGTCTATTCTTGGTACTTTTTTGGTTTGCGAGAGAATTGAGAAAGGACCTCGATAAACAATTCATTTATCGAAATTCAGGAGAATTAGATTCACGAAATGAATAGGCATGATTCAATCCAAGTGCGTGAGAACTAATCTGGCTTAGGGATAAGTGCAAGATTTTAACGGCTAATAGAAGCGCAAGATAGTTATTGTACACCTTTGATTAACGCAGGGATGTATCATCAAGCGTTGTGTAATTAATAGAGTCTCAGGTTAGGGATAACGAGGACCACTGAAGAATGTTTTACCGAACCTTGAGGATAATCGCTCAAATTGCCCGAACAATTCTCTTAGTTGCAATTGTCCAAGCATTCAGATGAAATGACTAGGCAATTTGACTAACTCCAATTGCCAGAATAATTGAGTGGTGCGAGCACCCACTTGCAAGGAAGAATTCATTCGTCATCATTCCATAATTCAGGATAACCTAGCTTAATCTCTCTCATTGATTATTCCAATTTATTTACTTGCTTATTTTATTATTTTCATTTAAATGTCAATTCTATAAATCACTTGTGTCTTTATTTTCAGTGCAAGAAATTAGATTTTGGAAGAAGTACCAATCCCTGTGGAGACGATAACTTTATATATTATAACTTGAAACGTGTACACTTGCACGTATTTGCGAAACACTTAAAACACGCAACAGTAGTGGACGAAATGCAGTAGACTATTAGTGGACTAAAATATCGCTGCAACACATTTAAGTTGGCCAACTAGTTCCCTTATGAAGGATCAAAATTTCCAATTACAGAAAAAAAGTAGCAACTCTTCCAAATATGGTTTCAAAATAGAAACCCTAGGCCATTAACTCAAAATCAAAACCAAAATTATAACAACATCAGAAATGCTTACCTGAAATTCAGGCTTTCTTTTAATGTCGAAACAAATGCTTACGAGGAACTAACAATGACAACTTTTACTAAGATTAGGGAAGAAGATTACCGAAGAAAGAAAAAAATATAACATCAGAAAACAAAAATTATACCCAAAACGTGGAACCTTAAATTAACTCTAAACCAGAAAAATTAAACTCTACTTAGAAAATTTTCAAAAAAAATAAGGAGATGAAAGTTACCTAAAAATTTCGGGCTTTCTTTCAATGTCGGGAGTGTGCTTACACGAGGAACTAATAATAGCAGCTTCTACCAAGATTAGGGAAGAAGATTAACAAAGAAGAAAAAAAATGGGATTATCGTAAGGTAATAAGGGATTTTCGCTCAGCTGAGTTTTGCTTTTAATTTAGGAATGAATTGGGTAACCGATTAAAATTCATTAAAAACGATTTTCAACTTAAATGGAATTTTAATCAGACGGTTGGGGATTAAAGGATTCGATCAGACGATTGTTTATTAGGGGGCGATTTTTAGGCGTTTATTAGGAGGCGGTTTGTAGAGACAAACATCGTCACCCCTACTCTGCAATTTGTATTCTTTTGAGATTTTCTTCTGTTAACTTTTTTATTTTACTGAAATACCCTTATACTTACCTTAAAACCCATTTTTTGTAGGTAAACATTAAAAAAATTGACAGTTTTTTCTCCCTTTTGTAAGGTTGGGTTTTGTTATCAGTTGCTGGAAAAACCCTAATCTTTTTGCAGAGTATTTTTTCTTTTATTTTTAAAGGTCTAAAGACCTTGTAAAGAAAGATTCTATAAATGAAGGTGAGAGCTTTGGCTTTGATCTCACAATTCTTTGTTTTGTTTTTGCTCGACTCTTGGTTAATTTCTAATGGGTTTAGTTCTTTCGGGGGGGGGGGGGGGGGGGGGGGGGGTATTTTTCAATTTATGATGTGGATTTTGGTAAATTTAGTGAAAAAGTGATGTGGGTTTTCTTTGGATTTGAAGTTTTTTTTTTTGAAGTGTGTTCTTTGGATCTGAGCTATGATAAATCTTATAGCATGCATTGGTCTAATAAATCAAGTTCTGTATATTACTTTTTTGATCTAAGAATCTAAGTTTTTTTAGAATAAAATTAACTATGTTATGGAGTAAACAGCTGCTTTGGCTAATATGGAAAGATGAATTAATGTTTTGTTTGTTTGTTTGTTTGTTCATTATGGGGAATTCTGAAGTTGGAATGGAAATTCTAATTTAATAAAAGTATGATTCTTCATTGCTGTTTATTGTCCGAAAATTCATTCCAGTTCTTAGATGGTACATTGCATATCTGTGTTTCAGGTTTCCCCACCCTTTGATAGGACCTCAGGCTAGCATATTAACTTTCTTCTGATGGAGAATCCCTCACCGGTTTAGAGGTACATTTGACGAGTAAATAAGATAAGATATTTAGTCATTCATGGTTGAAATCTAGCTCTGAGAGCTCTATTTGATGTTGTTATGGTATCTTTGTCTCTTAGTCGACAAAACGAAAGAACTTTGAGTTTAAATGTAATTTACTCCACCATATTGCAGATTATGGATCATACTTAGACATCTTGCTTTATATTTTTGCTGAAGCATGGTTTTCATTTAAAATCAAAATTGGGGGCTGGTAGTTGATCGGCTCCCCTGAGTTTCCTGTGAACTGCTGCCTGAGCAGCTGGCTAGAATTTGTATTAAGGCATGAGTTTGCTGTGAAACCTTAGCTCTTCTTTGCTTGATTTTGTCCCAGAAAACTGATTTAGGCTTTGAGCTGTTGGTTTTCAAGTCATTAATTTTTTGCTCTTTCTTTATGATGTTAATCTCCACCCCTGAATGTTTATGCCAATTTTTCTGGCTCATAAACTTGATATTCAAGTTCAAGTTACTTAAATGTGGTGTTGAATTGTGATGTTTTGTTGTTTTGTATAACCAGGATATCGAATCATTGTTTCGTTTGCTTGGGGATAATGATCCTAACAAAGCAGTATCGTTGCATACACTCATCTAGTTGTCAATGCACAAAGGGTCATCTAAGTGAAGATGTGATTTTCCTATTGTTTCAACAACTCAACTGGAACCCGAAGTTGATTGCCACTCTTTCGTGTGTATGTAAATGGTTCGATGACCTTGCCAAGAGAGTACTGTGGAAAGAATTCTGCAAAACGAGGGCCCCTAAGATGATGGTTGATCTTCAGTCTAGCGGAAGGCACAGTGTTGATGGGAGCTGGAGAGCACTTGGAAAACTGCTTATCTATTGTTCGGGTTGTAGTGGTGGTCTCTTGTTCAACAGTGTTCAAATACCAGGCCATTTTGTTTACAGGACCAGGTTCTCAAGGACTTCAGGCAAGAGCTTCCTTTTACCACAATGCAGGACTGATATTTTATACGTGTCTGACCCCTGTGAACATCTGGATCAAGGGGAAGAAGGTGATGTTGGATTTTTTCGAGGAGTTTTCAAGTCATTCTTGGTTTCAAAGGTTCGGAAAATGTTGATTGACAGGGCAGCCAAGCTTCATCCAACAGCTGTGTGCCCTTATTGTAAGGCAAAATTGTGGGACATGTTGCAAGCTAAAATGATCCCCCAAAGTGCAAGCTGTAGGTTGGGTGCCTATGAGGATTGCATCGAGTATTATGTGTGCCTTAATGGGCATATGCTTGGCCTCTGCACCCTATTACCCTTATCTGATTCTGAAAAGGCATCTGAATCAGAGTGATTGCTGGAATTCAAACCTGGTAATTTCATGCAACAAGAATTCATATTTTATGAAAAAGGATTTGGGTTAAAACTTTCGAGAAAAATGGCAATGATTGAGTGATTCGTTTGAACATAAATTTCTGAGTGGAAGGCCTGCTCTTGGTTTCAAGCCTATACCTCCTAGGCAGACAGTTGTAGTTAAATATTTTGTTTGTCATCCATAGTGCTACTGCTACCTGCATGTTTCGAGTCTTTGGAGCAGATAATATCTTGACAGTCTATTTATCCTGTAAGGCAAGAACCATAAGACCCTCCTTTCTCTCCATGTACATTCATAGCAGTTAAAAAAATGTTTAACATTTTTATTTTTATTTAAAAGAATTTCTTCATCACATACTATTATTTATTAAATTTTATTTAAATTTTGTTTTAAAAATTAAAAAAAAAAACTAAACTTTAATAAACTATTTTAAAAATCTCAAATCACTAAAGCTTAATTATCACGCCTACCACCGTTGTCGTTGACCACCACTCATAACTTATCATCTACTTCCATAGGAATGTTACTTTTAAGCTCAGAACCATAAATGTGAATGTATTGCAAAAGTTGGTTGATAATCGCTTTCATTATAAGTAGGAAGAACACCATTAAAGGTGGACGGCCAATGAAGGTGTCGGCGATAAAGAGTGAGTTGTTTGTGATCGACGACGACGGAGAAGAGGTCAAAGGTGATAGCGGCAATTAAGGGTGAGTATTCGCTCGAGTCGAATTAAAAATTTTTGAATTATTCGAGTTAACGAGTTATATTTTACAACTCAAATTTTATTTAAAATTTTTCAATTCGAATGGAGTTTTCAAGTTCCTATAAATATTTAATTATAATTATTTATTATGTTATAGTACGACTCAATTCCAATTTAAATGACTTTCTCTAATCATATAAGATACGTATATAATAACATATTATCCACATGTTATAACATTTTAAATGCATGAAAAACACACACAATATCAACATATTTTTTTTCTCTTTAAACTGATTCTGTAAATCATGCAAAACATGAGATGAATAGACACAACATACTATGAATACACAAGTCATTCTTCTAAATTGAGTCACTATGCAGAGCATGATACAACACAAAAATAACATAACATATGCATTTAAAAATGCATCAAAATCTATATAAAACAAATTCTCAACATGTAAAAATTTATAACATTTTGCAATTAAGTTTAGCTAGGTTGGCATCATTGCCAGTGCAACATACAAAAATCATGAAGGCCAGTATGAAGAAAGGAACAACCCTACACTATGTAGCTCGAACTCTTCGTTTGTCTTTAAATATTAGTGTTCAACACTTATTCAAATCGGAATATGCGAGTATGATCCTCCAAATACACATATTCGACACTCAAACTTAAGTCCGAGTAGCAAAAGACTCTATGTTACTAATTCTATTTCTAGCTCTCAACATACTTGGTAAAAGTATGACCTGCAACACAAACTCTGTGTACCGGAACAAATTAATAGAAAAAAAAAATGATATTACACAAGGGAAGACGAATTCAAAACATCAAAACTGCGGAAAATGAGTTCAGTGAGACATATTTGGACGTAAAATCTGAGGTTTAACTGCTTGATAGCAGAGTCTAATTAATGTGAAATGAACAAAATAGATGGACAATCTACATGAATTTGGTGTAGAAAAGCAAAAAAACAAGACATTCTAAATATTTAAATGTGCATAATACCAACTGGATTCGTCGATCAAAAAGTCCACTTATTTTTCTATACCAGTTCCGTCACTCTATCATCTGCAGAAATTTTTGTGAAAGGATAACTTAGTTTAAAGCCAAGGACTTTGGTAGAACGAAAAGAAATCGTAACAGAAAACCACCTGAAAATAATGTCATCCCTGCTTCAAGCTGCTGATTATAATATGACACAAACACATTTGTTCTGTTTCGGTTTGTTTATTATTTTCTTTTCTGCACATTACAGAAAGATAAAAGTGTTAATTCACAGAACCATATGGATTGTAGTTTTCAGACCAAGGAGTATTATTATTTATTACGAAAAGCATCTGATTAATGATTATAGTACTTGGAATTGCATGAATAATGATTGTACCTTTATCGAAAGGAGGAGGTTGAACAACAACGTGCATAGTCGTTACTCCACCAGGAACATCACAAAGAGGGCTCTGACACTCCCCTAGTGTTTTGTTGTTCTCCAATATTCTCCCGGCACTAATTAACTTGACATCCTTCACTGTCCTTGGAGCATTATCCTCTGCCAGAAGTTAAAACAAGTATAATTGACCAGAAAAATGTCAATACGGATGGAATGAAATAAAATACCAGAAAGGACTTGTCATACACAGGAATAACAAAAGAACATAAAGAGAAATCCAATGCCATTCAATCAGAGAGAAAAATCGAGACTTCCCCACAACAGCAGTCCAAAACTAATACAAGCAATTTGTTCCTTATTATCTTGTATGTACACAACCATTCCTTTTTCCCTTTTTTTTCTTCTGTTAACTAAAAAGTAGGTAACTGCATTTACCGGTTTCCTCTTGTGTGAATTGCAGAACTTAGCTCAAACCACGGTTTTAGTCAAACCACGACCACGTAACTATAATTTATAATTAAAACTAACCACAAACTTACATATGGGTCCAATTACATGAGAAATGTAAAGCACCTAAGGGAAAGAATCAAGAGAGTGAGACGGGGGATGAGACGAAAGCAGACCAAACTGATAAGAACAATATACGAGCATAAATCTTAAAAATTCCATCTAGATCATCAGTTTGGAACTCAATTATTAATTGTTTCACAAAACCGCTTCAAACGTACCTCACTCAACATAGTTTGAAGGCCTGCATCCAACACAGACACAACCTGTGATGCTATGAAACAAACCAAAGCCTTTAATAGTATGTTGGTTTAAATGTACTATGCTAACCTACTTCGGAGGAATACAAATATCATTTATCCGTAAAAAATATATGAAAGAGCAGTAGTCTACAACAATCTTTGACCAATACGAATTTGACAACTAATCATCTTATAACACGAAAAGGCCAGAAGCGATTTCTATTCATATTTGCAACTATAATCAAGCATTCGTAATCCATTTACTGATTAAAGCATTTCAGCTACTGCCATGGAAGATTGAATTCTGGGTGAAAATTTTGGATCCTAATAATGATCCTATTTTCTTGCATAGTTTCACTCATCTAAAAATTAACCATCAAAATGAATAAACCACAAAAACATCAAAAAGACAACGTCAAGAACATGATCCCAATCCTCCAAGTTCAAACCAAATGGTATAATAGAACAGTACCCAAAAACAAATTATCAAATGAAATAAAGCTGAAAGATTGACAACAAAAATACAATTGCAATTCATCAGACACCTAACTAACTAACTAACCTTTAGGCCATTGAGCAATAACACTTTCCTTCAAAGTTGCAACACTTGTAGCAGCCGGAAAGGTTTTCGGACCAATATCGGATCCATCTGTCAATCTAAACTTGATCTCCAACTGATCTTGAACACTAGCCATCTCCTGACACTTTCCAAATTCCAAAATCTAAACCCTCCCCAAGATCTTTACTAGGGACTTATCCTCAAATCTATACAAAAATCTCAATCTAGAAAGGCGGAAACGATTCCAAGATTCCTCTGAAGTACTTGGTTTCCTATATTAACAAAAATCGCATACCCTCCAAGAACTCTCAACTGGAAATTCTGCAGAACTGAAATTAGTAAAAAGAAAAATAAATAAATATGCCGGAAACCTATTTAAGGAAAAAGTGCATAAAGTGTTCCCAAGTAACCCAAATTGGGCAAATCCAGAAAAATAAAATTATCAAATAAGCAAAGATCCACTAATATAAAAACATAACAGAAAAACTCCAAATTACGGTCTTTATGATGAGAAAAATCTGCTAAAAATACAAAATTTGCTCACACCAAAAACAAATAAATAGAGAAAAATAAGAGCAAAAGCTTAATGGGGGTATCTTACTTGAGTTGATAACTGATGTGGGTTGTTTTCTTTTGATGAAAAAAGCCAAGCTTTGAGGAAGGAGAAAGAGAAACTGGTGGGGTGGCTTTGACGAAATCAACACAATAAGAGAGGAGGAAGAAGAAGAAATCAAAATGTATACAAAAGAGAATCTCCTGCGAGAAATTATATCATGGATTAATTTCACCACCTATTCATAGGACAACTAATAAAAATTATCTATTTCATTAATTTTTTTATGTTATAATTTTTTTCGAAGTGAATCTTCACTTGGAAAATTAAAAAAATGAGATGGACAGTTTCTATTGGTTAATCCCACGGATGATGTGGTGGGACTGACCCATGATATAATTTCTCCCTATGTAAGGATGGCACGGGTCGGATCGGATTTTCGGCCACTTGTATCTGATCCGAAAAAATATACCTTCTACTAATTATTCGATTCGATCCAAATTTATAGTGAAAAAATCGATTCAATTAAACCTAATTTTTAAGCTTTGAAATCTAATTCGATCCGACTCGACCTGAATCATTAAAAAAATAAAATTTTAGGGACTAAAATATAAAAAAATAGAGATATAATTATAAAAATATTTAATTTTAATGACCTAATTGTAAAAAAAATCATTTTAATGATCTAATCATATAAAATATATATAAAGAGTGGTTATTATTACAAATATCCCTAAAATATATGAGAAAATTAGGGTCAGATTTTTTTCTACCCTAAATTCGAACCCGACACGACCCGAAATCACCCTCGAAAAAACCCAATCCGAACCCAAATTTTCACCAAAAAATCTAACCCGATCAGACCGAATCAGATCGAAACTCGTTTGATTTGGGTTCCGTGCTCATCTCTACTCCTATGCTTTTTGAAAATTTACACTTTCCCATCTCCTTCTATTTTTCTTGTAAGAAAAGTAAATTACATTAGAGGTCATTTAATTATTTTTAAGATTATATTTAAATTATTTAATTATTAAAATTTATAATTAAATTATTCGATTAAATTTTTAGTTACAACAAGATCATTTTTTACTAAAATACAAATAGACATCCAAAAATATTTAGTATAATGATGTTTTAATAATCAAAACTTACTATTTTAGTCCTAACTCAATAGTATTCACGCCGACATAAATTATATCAAACTTATATTTTTAGATCTATTTGATAAAAAAAATAGTAATTTATAAATTTAATTATTAATTTATTTTAAACTAAAAAAAAAATTATGAAATTAATAAAAATATATAATAATATCAAAAAATGATTTTTTTTAGAAAATCACGTGACAACCATAACTAAAAGCTAAAGATTTTTTAAATAATTTCAAATAGATTTTAATGAATTTAATTTTAATGTAGACACTAATTATATATTTAATATTATAAATATATTTATATGTATAAATTTGTGTATTAGATTAATTAGATATATTCTTAAAAATATGAAGAATATTTTTTTGAATTATAATTAAATTAGTAGAATATATAAGTTTTGAGTAAAAATATCATTATATCAAATATTTTTAATTTTTGTTAATATTTTAATGTCAGAGTGATCCAATTATAGCTAAAACTTTAATTGAATAACAATTATAAATTTTAATAATTAAGTGATAAATATATTTTTATCAATAATTTAGAAACCTCTGATATAATTTATCCTAAAAATATATTAAAAATAATATTTTTTTATAAAGTCCAGCTTTTACTTCTACATAAAGTGAGAGAACGAGGTTTTAGAGGAAGAAATGCTCCTTGTGAGTCTTAAACTTGGGATTAAAAAATAAAAATAAATAAACTATTATCAATACTTGTCGTAAAAACAACAAAATTTAATTTAAATCATTCAATTATTACTATATTTTGATTTTAGTTATTGACTACGAAAAATTTAATTTCGTTATTAACCACGTGATTTTTTTGTCACACCTTTGTTAAGTGGGTTACAAAATACTCAAATGGACTATAAATTAATCTTATTAAGGTAGTTCAAAAATTTAAAGGTTTTGTTAAATTTATAAAAATAATACTTTTATAGTTCGAAGAAATAACTTTTTTAAAAATAAAAAAAAAATTTATTTAATCATCTTATTAAACGATTAAAATTCATTTATAAACACTTAAAAATTTAATATTACCATTTAAAAGCGACGCTCTTTTAATATATTTTTAAAATAAAACTATTTATAATAATTTTAATATCACTTCTAAAAGATCATCCTCGAATATCATAAAAACAAATTACCAAATTTAAAATGAATAGTCAATAAAACTCTATATAAACAATTATCATATTTAAAATAAAAATATTTTTAAAATCTTAATAAATCTATTATTCCCATTTTCACTATAAATAAAAGTTTTATAAATAATTTCAGGTCAATAAATAATATATTTTCATCAACATCCACTAAACTTTTGTAGGAAAACTACGTTATTAGTCATTCAACTATTTGCACAATTTTATTTAGATCACTAAATTCATCTCTAATATTTTCAGTTACTTCTATTTAAATGACATTTGTAATTGTCATACTGTTAACTTAAATCATAATGCAGAGGAAATAGGAAAATTGGAAAAGAATTTTAACAGAATCTTTTTAAATGTTTCTCAGGAAGTGTACATAACCTAAGAGAACAGGTCCCCAATTCCTGGGAGCTGTAACAGAGCAATCTCCATAATCTAAGTTCTAAAATTCAACAAAATATTGCAAATGAAAGGTTAAAAAATGGGGAACTAGCAAAAATGAAACCAACAGATATTTTAGAAAGAAAAAGAATATGAAAAGCAGAAGGTTCAGAAAAGAACAGTCTGGGTTTGATGTGTGAGCTTTACCAAAATGAAAGGCCCCAGCCATTGCCTTCCTACACCAGTGACACCAATGGGGAAACACTTCAGGGTCTTGTATTTTTGCACCTTATTCCGAACACAAGCAATAAACCAAGAACCCTTGCAGGAAGAGCAATACGAGTATCTTTTCCCCCCACCGAAAAAATAAATATTGATCGATTGCTATGTTACAAACCGAAAAAACAAAGAATTTCATGTACCGTGCTACAAATGCAGGTCCTTTCCTGGCTAAAACCATCGTTGAGTAAATCCGATACTCAAAACTGTTGCACTCTTTAGCCCAATTGTTCACCCCCTTACCTTTCTGAAATAGATCTCGATATAATTTTCAGGCTGCAATAAAAGCACTCGACTTGCTAGTGTCTCTTACGAGTCTATATCATCCCTTCCAACACCTCTATCCTGGTGAACTACAATTCCAAAATGTGGCAGTTCCTAACAAAATCATTTGAGTAGTTTACATACTTGGTCCAGAATGGCCGAAGATGCTCAAAGCCAATCTGCAGCCATGGTTTCGATTGCCCATTGTAATGAATAACTGCAGCCCGTTTTGCATTCTCGACATTGGTCTTACTCTGATATCCCAAACCAAGCATATGCCATGACGGGTCAATTGGATGAACGTGGCCTTTAAATGCAATCAAAGCAGGTGGCAGAGTTCCAAGTTTCCACATTGTTAGGTTCGAATTCAGGTTCTGCCACAAAGAAATCAATAATCAAAGTAAATGAGTACTAGTATTTGCCCACAACTCATACAAAATACCAAACATAAAATGTATGAAAATAAAATGCTGTTCAATCTTCCAACTTGAAAACAAAGTAAAACAAAATATAAAAAGTTCCCCAATATAAACCGGTAAATGTAAAGGACGACAGTGATGAGATTCAAATTCAAACAAGGGTAAGGTAAAATTAGTAGCCAATAAGTTACCTCTTTCAACCAGTAATGATATGTTTCTCGTACATTTGTCTTTCTCCATGCATGGAGATCAAATACATTCATCCCATAAGCCCATGCACATTCATCGGGATTCAAATGCTTAGCAATAAGGGGATGGGAAAAATCGAAGTAGTTTCTGAAATGTTTCGACATCACCCACTCATCCTCGCCTTTACAAGTTTCAACAGCTCCATTAACCTTTCCCCGTAAATCAATATCCCAAAGAGGTGACAAATCACGTTGAATTACAACATCATCATCTAGAAACACTACTTTGTCAAGGTTTGGAAAAAGCTGTTCAAAACACACGATCAGAACATATTTTGGGAGGAAAGATTATGCATGTAAGATAAGAAATTGTTATGGCCAGCTGGAATTACCTCTGGTAAATATATCCGAAGATGATTGAGTAAAGATATGTACTTTGGACTTCTAGCTTGCAATTTCGAAGCAAATGTTCGAGGAGTAGTATCGGAGAGATTTGCTCCAGCAATATGATTGCCATGATAGTAATTTCTGATGCCATGATGGTTCTCCACAGCATCAAGCACGGGAACATTCTCTCTAGTTAACCAATCAAACTGGTGAACACCTTTCACTTCGACTATTGCGGGGGACACAGGGTTTAGCGCAAACCAGGCATGCATACCTGCATAAGTCTTCTTGTCTGTGATGATATGGAAGACAATCTTTTCGGGTTTTAGAGATGACTGGACGGCAGAAGTGACGACAACTGATGCAGCCAATATGTTGTCCGTTGACAGGACAAAATGGTGGTAAGAGTTGTTGGAAAGCACAGGGAGGAGCTCAGGAGAAGGCAGTTGTCTGCGTGCATTAGCGTTGGAAGAATATTCATCAGTTAAACGCAGAGAAAGACAGTATAAGCCTTTCGGAATGGAACTAGCAGCAAAGTGTTTGTTCATCAACTCAGAAAATTTTGATTCCCTAATTTCTCTTTCAAGTTTCTCCATCTGTGCAGAAAAGACAAACGGTAAGGAAGTTTTCAAAACTCACAGAATTTGAGAAAAATTAGAACCCATACTGAGCGTATATGAACATTTGTGCATGCATAATGTTAATCCAAACTGCACTTTATACATCCATTGAAGGACAAGAATGAGTTATCACCTAATATCGGCGGAAAAAAAAAGCATCCTACAAATGGGAAACAGTGGATGGCCCTAGCTTTCACCATTTTTGTTTAAAGCGGCTGGACTCTTTACGCTTCTTCTCTATAATTTATTAACATCACCACAAACAGTCATATAAAGATGCTATGCAACTATGCAATGCTCATGAACTACACCATCATTCTTTTGACTTTAGTAAAGGACTTGATTATTTTCAAAAAAAAAAAGGGTTAAGACTTAGTTCAGGTCTAACTGAGTTGAACAAAAGATATAATAGTTAAATTATAAAGCTGAAGATTTGTAGATTTATATTTGAAAAGAAAAAATGGATACAAGGGGAAGAGAATGAAAGAGGGTGATTAAATAGATCTAAACAAAACATCTTATAGACATATTAACTTGAAACTTTCACAAATATAAGCATGCTTTCATAGGGAAACTTAAGAGCTTGTTCATAACTCTATCCAAAAACCTAATAATCATGAATCATGATTAAGTGTCATATAAAAGAGGAAGTTCTTAATCTTCTTTAGTTCATTTTCTGACAGTGTCATCCGGGATCCCGCTTGTTCTCAACAACCAAATTACCAAAAATAAACATTACGATAATCAACCAAAGGTTCATAAACCACACAAGTAAAACAAGCATTTAAGCAAGGAGATTCCAAGTCTAATACCGTTGCAAGAAAATGTTTCCAAGTCTATTCAACAATCAACACCCAATGAGCTTAATATATTAATTGAAAACATAAACCTTATTTCTAACAATCCTTAATCATATTACCAAAAGTAATATAACATGACTGTACCATTGCTCTTAATGTGAGTGCGAAGGTCTTTGCATCATATTGGTTGTTCTTCATTTCAGAAATAAGTTGATTAAATGAATCTGGAAGTTTCATACCATCAGGGATTTCCTCGGTGTTTACTTGATTGAGGATCTTATAAAAGTCCTTAATTAGTCTCTGCTGCACCATCACCACAAAGGACCAACTAAATTTAAAATCATAAATAAATCATTGATGACAAAAGAAGAATCAAAAAACTGGTTCTAACATGGAGAGAATGATTACTTACCTCTGAATCATCTCTACCAAGAAGCCTCGGTCCTAACCGCCTACCTAGACAATCTGAATGGGGGAACAAGTAGAAGAGTCATGGACCCAATAACAGCATTTTATAAAGAACTCCAGTTCTATTAAGTTTCCAAGGTATTTACATCGGGAGAACAAGATCAAGAATTAAAAGAAAAAAGAACAAGAATCAATAAGTGCATAATTATACAAGTTGAATTAACCAATTCTAATCGGTTTTCACGGTATTTCCATTAGGAAAGTCCAGTGCTCAAAATTATTACAAACCACACATAAATAAGCTTTTGAAAACACAAAGATTTGGTTCCAAGTTGAACAATTCCACAAAAATATAATGCTTTTTAAACCTTGAATTCCATATAAAAAAAGAAGTCAAATGGTGATAAATAAAAAGAACAAATAAGAATATAACAAGAGCAGTAGAGCACTAATATAAATCCATAAACCTGGATTACAACTTCAACTGATATAGAAGTCAGAAAGCAGATTTTTTGTACAAACAGAGCTTAGGAGCAGCAAAAAGGTTTTGAACTCTCAATTCAGATCAACATGAACATAAAAATGGTGCATCATCACATCAACCAAATGAAGTAAAATCAAAGGCAACTGCTTGGCGAAATCAAATGCAAGACCAAATTAGCTCCATGAGGCATGAACACCCCAAATCAGATTGAGATGAACCCAAACATTATCAAATGCATCATAATATCAATCAAAATCAAATGCATAACCAAACAGCCCTGAACAAAGTATAATTAAGATATCATAATTAGAAGTTAGAACTAACATCAAATGGCAATAACTACAGTAAACCAACGTCAAATGGCAATAACAAACTATAATTAAGATATCAAGAAAAGACTAACACATAATTAGAAGTTAGAACTAACATCAAATGGCAATAACTACAGTAAACCAACATCAAATCAGCTACCACCAGACAGTAGAAAAGAACCCCCGTCAAATCCAACGAAGATCTACGAGAAAATAATAAAAAAGATGCCATGGAAATTAAAAGGGCATACCAAATGAGGAACACTTGTTGACACCTTCGAGGGTAACAATAGCAGTAAGAATGAAGACGAAAGGCAACAAGAAAGCGAGAATAAGAATGGTATGGAAAAGGGTCCTGTATGAAATATGTCTGGATGCCACCTTGATCTTCATCAAGTCAATAAACCCATTGTTGCTTGATATCGTTAAACTTCTCATACTAGGCGAGACGTGAAGCTGCATCCTTGTCTATACAGCCCCACCACACCTAAACAAATCCACTGCCTCCAAAAACACGCCACCCTTGTTCTTGTTATCAAATCCCGCTCCTCCACAATATCCCTTTCTGCTCGGATCTGCACCCAATCCCATAAACATCAGATCCAATCCTTTCCCCTTCTTTTCCTGATTCAATCTTTAATTTCTTGATCTGGATTCCCTTCAAAACTCTCCCCTTTTATGTTGGTCACTGCATTGAATTCTTTAACACCCACCAGAAACAAGAATTGTGTATTTCCCCCTCTTTTATCTCCCCTTTTTCTTGATTTGTTTTTTGAATCAAATAATTAAACAATGGACTCTTTTGAGATTTGGGTAATGGTTATTGAAGCTCCTCCCATAGATCAAGAAAAGAATCGGAAGGAAAACAAAGAGAACGGTCCCCTTTATTAAAAAAATGGGTTTATTTTCTCTTTCCTTTTCGGGTTCTAATCAAGCTCTCCCATGGGTGCCGGTGGAACACCTCATCTAATTTACTTAATCTAATTATATACTTTCTTAAGAAATTTAAAAAGAGAGAGAGAGAGAAAGAAAACAATTAAAGCCAAAATAAAAATAAAAACGATAACTTTGATTTCGAGGAGTCAATAACGTGTGGGCTTCGAGAGGGAGAGAAAGTTTGGAGATTTTGACCTTTGATAGAGAGATGAAACTAAACAAAGGAATCATCTTTAACCTTAAATTTAGATGTTTTCCCTGGGCTTATGGCCAAGCATGGACTCTCTGTGGATGCTATTCTTTTGATTTTACTCCAATAAAAACATCCTTTTTTTTTAGTTTTCTCATGTAATAATTATAAAAAATGCAATTTCCTTTAATTTATTTTATTATATCTATAATTTTTAAATTTCAAAGTTTATATTTTCCTAAAGAATCTTTATTTAAAAATAGTTTATTTTTTAAAAATAATTAAAAAATTTTAAGAAAATATTTTAAAAATAATTAAAATTAAAATAATAAATGATAGTTATTAGTTTACTAAATTACTAGCTCAGAAATTACTGAAGCTGTAAAAATAAAAGGCAAAACCATGAGTGAAAGCTTATACTGTTCCCTTCTAAGATGAAAAACATATATTTTAAAATATATTTAAAAAATATTTTAATAATTAATTATTAAAATTTATCAATATAATTATAATTATTATGTAGGTAAGGTTCGAAATCAATATATTATCTTTGACATGTCAATTTAAAGAAATGTCTTTGTTAATATCTCTTAATTATCGTCATTATTTTATAAAATAAATAAATTTTTAATATACTCAATTTTCGACATATGTGATTTGATATATATGAATGGAACATGAATTTTGATAGGAAATTTATTAAAATACTATCCACGTGAAAAATTATGGATTTTTATAGAACTAAAAAATGTTTATTTGATGTATATAAATAAATATTAAAATTTATCAATAAATACAATGTAATCTTTATGCCACTTAAAGGCATAAGTATGTCTTAATCATTATTTGGATGTGAGTGAACAATCAAACTATAAGAGAAGAAAAAGATTTAGGGTTTTTAGTTCAGGGATTAATTATGATTAATATTTATTTAATTATTATAAAAAAAATTAAAAATAATATAAAATAATTTAATTAAAATTATTAATTATATATAAATTTTTAAAATTTTTAATTTTTATTAATTAATTTAATAATAATTAATATTAATAATCTTTAACAATGTTGGTCCTCCGTTATAAAATTTTTTAATCATATCGCAAGTTTAGTTTGGTATAAAATTTATAATAATCTTAATCATAATCTTTACTTATATTGCTCTACCATTTATTATGAATTAAATTATGATTTTATGGTAAATAATGACACATGTCTTGGCTATTAATTTCTTTTAAAAAAGGATAAACTTCATGGAAAGTCCCTTATGTTTAGGACATGTTCCGTTTTAGTCACCCAATTTAAAAAAAAAGATTATTCTCCAAATAATTCCAATAAATTTTCAAATAAATCTTATTTGACAATAAATTCCATAATAATTATTTCAATGATCTTCAAATATACTGAAATTTAAAACACGATCAAATAGAAAAATGTACAACGAACAATAACACCAGTTAGAATGTGAGTAATTCGAACGACGGTTTCCTTCGGTGATAACAACAAATTAGTAGGAAAGAAAGGAGATGATGGTCACCTGAGTTACATCGTCGATTTCTCAATGCCTTGCGGCAATTAGGAGGCTAAAAAATAAAAGTTTAAAGGTCAATTTTAAAATTAATAATTTAATAACGTATCATGTCATCATATTAACGGGAGTTAATAGAGTTTAGCGTTCGAGTGACCAAAACTATAACAATTAAAAATATAAAATGGAAAGAATAATCTAATTTCAAATTGATGACCAAAAGAGAATAAACACTAAATATAAGGACCTCTAGTGAAGTTTATCCTATAAACGAAATTTTAATTTATTCAAATGACGTTAAAAGGTGATACGTGTCATTTAGAATATGATAAAATAATTAATTAAATAACATATAAAGTGATATTCGGGATGTAAATAAATTAAGTTTGATTATATTTGTTTGTTTAATTTTAAGCTCATCTATATTTGCAGAGGAGGATCTTCATTTGTGATTAGCAGAATCTTGGCATCCTCAAGGTTTGAGAAAATTTAAATTATACCCCTTAATTTTTTAAAAATTTAATTAGTCCCCTCAAATTTGTTAAACATTTTTATTAATTCTTAATTTATTTTAAATATCTTTAATTAAGCTTCCTCGAATTGTTAAAACTTTCATTAGTTTTCTTAATTTTGTTATAAAAAGTTAATTAAGACCTCAACATTTAAAAAAGTCATAAAATCCTCAAAATCTTTTAAAAGTTAATTTTGATTGAGCACCATAAAGTATCATACCAAAATTCACTTGTATTATTGTTCCTAAAGGTCACGGGTTCGAGCACCAGTGATGCCAGCAGAGTGATTAAGTGATCAATATCAAATGATAGAGATTATATTCTAGAATAAATACTACTATAATCACTATTAACATGTTAAAAAATAATTTATACATATTTATAATACAATAATTAATGGTTAATGTTTGTAAATAATATATTCCTAAACAGGTGAATTTTAAAACATGTGCGAGACATGTTAAAGCGGAATTTTGAGAAAATCAATAATGAGATTTTTTCTAACGTGAAATAAGTTAAAATGAGACAAAATTAAAAAGGGGTCAAGCTTGAACTTGAAAGTTGATTCAGTAAAGAAAATATCAAGGTGATCCCACTTGATGACTTTAATTTTGTTATCGACTTAGACTTCATTTATCGGATTAATGCACTGCTTGCACTTGAATATTGGATACGTGCAAAAAATGCCTTATTTTCACAAATCAAGAGACCAGAGTAGAGGTTATGATGATTTTTGCCATCCAATTTTTCAAGGGGGTTGTGCGCAAAGAGACTACAACCTACTTGGTTACCTTGAAATTGACGAGTCTTAGATACCGATAGAAGTTCCAATAGAGGTAGAAAGACTTCGCAGACGTCTTCCAAATTACCGAAACAATTACCACCCAAGAGAGGAAGGTGGATTACAAGATTGAATTGATCCCTAATGTGGAGCTACCAACAAGGGCTCCATACCGAATGGCCCCATCAAAGTTGAAAGAGTTGAGAAGACAACTCAAGGAGCTGTTGGATGCCGGGTAAATTAGACCATCCAAAACCCCTTATGGTGCTCTTGTTTTGTTCTAGAAGAAGCATGATGACTCTCTTTGGATGTGTATTGATTACTAAGCATTAAACAAGCTCACCGTGAAGAACAAGTATTTGATTCCCCTCATTGAAGATCTGTTTGATCAATTTGAGAATGCAAGTTGGTTCACCAAGTTGGATCTTAGATCGGATACTACCAAGTGAGGATAGTCGAAGGTGATGCATTGATTACCAATTGAGGGAGTTCTTATGCAAGGACACCCGATTTTCTTTCGAGAGTCAAAAGCTTAATGAGGCAGAGAGATGCTACACCGTCAAAGAAAAAGGAGTTGATCGCGGTTGTTCACTATTTGCGGACTTAGAGACATTATTTGTTAGGTTTGAGATTTCAAGTATTTATCGATAACGTTGCCAACAATTATTTTTAACCTAAAAGAAATTATCTTCCAAACAGGTACAATGACAAATGTTTTTAGCGGAATTCGACTTTGTCATGGAGTACAAGTTGAGGAAGACCAACTGTGTAGTCGATGCTTTAAGACAAAGGTGCAACATAGAACTCATCAACAAATCAGAAGGTGCACTATTTTCACGCATTAATGACAACCGATCTCATAATCCAACAACCAGTCCTTAATCAATCATGCAAAAGAAAGACAAGTCTAGACGGTTCTAGCTCGATAATTACCTTTTGTACACCAAAGGACGCCACCTCTATGTCCTGCAATACATGAAGTTATCGAAAGAGCTCATAAATGAATGCAATGTGTGAAGTGTTGCAATCGATCGGATAACACCAAGAGGGATGAATTGGATTTTTAAAGTATAGTGGACATAAATTGCAAAGATAAAAAATTGCAAAATGATTTAGAGTGATTCAACTTCCTCAATAAAGTCTACATCCACTATCTTAGTGGCTATATTAAGGATTTCCCACAAATAAATTTGTCTTTTCTTTAAGGATAAGGAGTAACCTTATATAACGCAATAGACTTATAGCCCAAAGTCTATTGAATCAATCCCCAAATTTGAATAAAAATGAACAAACTAGAAAATCCTCACAAGGTAACTATTTGCACAATTTAAGCTCTCTCACACACCCAAATAACACTAGTCAAAATATTACAATTGAAGAACACACTAGTGTTTACAAGAAAGATTGGAAATAAAGCTCAACTTGGATTTTTGATTGTTTGAATGTTTGGATAGACTTTCTTGTTGTTCCAATACTGTTTTGAGACCTCTTTAATATGCTCTTAATCTTTTCTAACCGTTTGTAGCCGTTGGGGAATTTTGAAGCCGTTAGTTGCCATAAAAATTGAGCATTTAATGCTCACCTGCACAGAAGTTTTGAAACCTTTACCAGAGGTTTCGAAACTTTTAGGAATTTTAAATAAAACTAGCTATTATAGGTCAAAAGTATTGAAACCTTTATAGAGGTTTCGAAACCTTTGTTAATGTTTCAAATAAATGGTCATTCTTTCCCAAAGGTTTTAAAACCTTAAATCAAGGTTTTGAAACTTTGACTTTGAAAAACATATTTGACCAATTTGTTGACTTTTAATTGTATATTTGATATGGATGAAAAATCAAACATTTTATAAATTATTTTGACAACTAATTGAGTTTTTGAAAATTTTATTTCGAGAAAATAATTTTACAAATTTTTATGAAGTAGTCCTTGAAACTTTATAAAGTTATATCAAAATCAAAATAAGTCTAACAATCTCTCCCTTTTTGATATAACAAAACCTTTTGTAAAAATTTATTTTCGAGAAAATTTTTAAACTTTTAAATATACTATTTAAGCTCCCCTTAATAAATGTCTTTATAAATTCTTTAAAAGATTAAGTTTTAAAGATATTTATTTAAAAACAAATTTTTTAATTTTAAATTCTCTCCCTTTTTATTATAACAAAAAGAATAAAATGCTACGAAAAAACAAACATCATTAGAGCAATAGGTCATAATCCAACAAGTAATAAATGAATAAATCATAACATTCATTTCAACATAGCATTTATCATAAATTCACCATGTAAAGTAACAAAAGGATCCGAAATAAATTCAACATAAAGTATTCAACAAAGTTTATAAAAGGTTAAGCACATAGTTCAATGCAAATTAAAATAAATCTCAAAATGTCATAATATAATCATAATAGTATGCATAAGAACCTAAGCATCCGGTGCATCATGAGGCGAAGAAGGTGGAAAAAAATGACCACGAATATCACGCATGTCATCTCTAGAGATGTTATGCGTCCGTCTAAGCTACGGAGCATGTCGGTGGTTCCTCATGAGAGATACGAAGAAAGGCATCCATGTTATAAAAACGTGTGACCATGTATACAAGGATCCCAGTGAAGATCCTCGTCGTCCTCTTCTACAATTCCTCTATGAACCCAGTGAACTCCATAATATCATTGGTTTTTATGATAAGATTTGATGTCAATCAAGCTTTTGTTCTTTACTTGATGATCAAGGAAGGTATTGATATTGAATTTCTTAAAGATGTGATTAAGTACACATGCAAAGGGAAGAGAGAAAGAGGTAAGATTAGAGATGACTTTAACAAGATTTATAAAGATGATATTGATAATATCGAGACGAGATCTCTCATAGTATTGTTTAAGCCACCAATAATCTATAACTCGCATACTAGCGGTTTTTTCGTCGGATGAGCGAAAGAACCAAGTAGTAAGGAGATGAAAAAGTCGCTCCTCTAAAGGAAGATGGGTAGGACGATGATCAAGAAAAAGTTCAATGTTATGTTCTTTATATTCATTAGATTTCCCGCCAAGAGGGACACATAAAAAATTCGGCTATAGACTTGGGTGTCAAAACAAATTTAGTACCCATCAAGAAGGATTGAATACCAATGATAAGATTAGTTTCTCTAGGAGACCGAATACACTCGACATTAACATAAAATGTATGAACTAACCTATGATGTATATAAAGAAGAATACTCAAGTAGTCAATCCATCCTCAATCATTGAACAATTCAAAGAGATCAAAATCGTGATCGGGTGACACAAGAAAATTGATGTCTATGTTACGTTCTAATCTAATATCCTCCTAGAGCTAAACGTACTCGTTTTGAAAGAGGTCAATATTTCGGTTCAAATGAACCAAATCTTTATTCCGTTCCTAATCCTAATCCCACCTTTGAGGATGTTTGTTTTAGAGACAATACTCAGAGGAATGGGTTTTTCAATGTCTATCATTTAAAGGATATTAGATTAGAATGTAACATAGACCTCAATTTCCTTATGTCACCCGGTCATGATTTTGATCTTTTTGAATTGTTCAATGATCGGGGATGGATTGATTACTTGAGTATTCCTCCTTATACACATCGTAGGTTAGTTCGTGCTTTTTATACCAATGTCAAATTTATTCGGTCTCCTAAAGGAACTAATCTTATCATTGGTATTCAATCCTTATTGATGGGTACCAAATTTGTTTTGACCCCCGAGTCTATAGTCAAATTTTTAGGTGTCCCTCTTGGCGGAAAATTTAATGAATATGAAGAACATAACATTGAACTTTTTCTCAATCATTATCCTACCCATCTTCCTTTAGAGGAATGTCTTTTTCATCTTCTTACTACTTGGTTCTTTCGCTCATCCGGAGGAAAAGCCACTAGTATGCGAGTTATAGATTATTGGCAGCTTAAACAATACCATGAGAGATCTCGTCCTGATATTATCACTATCATTTATATAAATCTTGTTAAAGTCATCTCTAATCCTACCTCTTTCTCCCTTCCCTTTGGATGTACTTAGTCACATCTTTAGGAAACTTAATATCAATACCTCGATCATCAAGTGAAAAACAAAAGCTTGATTGACATCAAATCTTGTCATAAAGCCCAATGGTATCATGTAGTTCACGGTTGGGTTCATAGAGGAATTGTAGAAGATGACGACGAGGATCTTCCCGAAGTTCCGGTAGATGAGGATACGTCGGCTCCCATGGTTTCTATAACCATGGAATGCATCTATGGTCACACGTTTTGACAACATGGATGCCTTTCTTCGTAGCTTTCATGATGAGACCACCGACATGCTTCGTAGCTTTCATGATGAGACCACCGACATGCTTCGTAGCTTAGACGGGCGTGTAACATCTTTAGAGCATGATATGCGTGATATTCGTGGTCATCTTTTTCCACCTTTGCCTCATGATGCACCGGATACTTAGGTTCTTATGCATATTATTATGATTATATTATGACATTTTGAGACTTATTTTGATTTGCATTGAACTCTATGTTTAACCTTTTATATACTTTGTTGAATACTTTATGTTGAATTTGTTTTGGATCTTTTTGTTAATTTACATGGTGAATTTATTATGATAAATGCTATGTTGAAATGAATGTTATGATTTATCTATTTATTACTTGTTGGATTATGACCTATTTACTCTAATGATGTTTGTTCCTTTTTATAGCATTTTATTCTTTTTTCTATAACAAAAAGGGGGGAAAATTTAAAATCAAACCATTTGTTTTTAAATAAATGTCTTTAAAACTCAACTTTTTAAAGAATTTATAAAAACATTTATTAAGGATGAGCTTAAATGGTATATTTAAAAGTTTGAAAATTTTCTCAAAAATAAATTTTTACAAAAGGTTTTGTTATCTCAAAAAGGAGAGATTGTTAAAATGATTTTCTCGAAATAAAATTTTCAAAAACTCAATTTAAAGTTGTTAAAATGATTTATAAAATGTTTGATTTTTCATCCATATCGAATATACAATGAAGTCAACAAATTGGTCAAAAATGTTTTTCAAAGTCAAAGTTTCGAAACCTTTAGGACAGAATGACCATTTACCTTAGCAAAGGTTTCTATAAAGGTTTCAAAACTTTTGACATGTAACAACTAATTTTATTTAAATTGCTTAAATGTTTTGAAACTTCTGGTAAATGTTTCGAAACTTCTATGCAGGTGAGCATTAAATGCTCAATTTTAATGGTAACCAACGTCTCAAAGTCCCCCCACCGACTACAAACGATTAGAAATGATCAAGAGCATTTAAAAGAAGTCCCAAAACAGTATTGGAACAATAAGAATAGTATATCCAAACATTTAAGCAATCAAAAATCCAAGTTGAGGTTTATTTTTAATCTTTCTTGTAAACACTAGTGTGTTCTTCAATTGTAATCTTTTTACTAGTGTTATTTGGGTGTATGAGAGAGTTTAAATTATGCAAACACTTACCTTGTGAGGATTTTCTAGTTTACTCATTCGTACACAAATTTGGGGATTGATTTAATAGACTAAGGTAGTGGATATAAACTTCATTGAGAAAGTTGAATCACTCTAAATCACCTTGCAATTTCCTATCTTTGCAATTTGTTTCCACCACACTTTAATAATCCAATTCACCCCCTCTTGGTGTTATTCAATCGATTGCAACACTCAACAGTACGGTAGATGGTTGATTATCGAGAAGGACATTGATACTATTTTGCAATCTAACATTGCCAAACATCTTTCTCGAATTCATTGCTTGTAAAAAATACCCAGATTCAATAAATTGTAATGAACATATAGTAGATTACTAACAGATAGGAGATTGCAAGCAAAATTAGGCACAAACAAAACATCTTCAAGCAACGAATTATCATTAATGAGGATTAAACCATTTTCTTCGATAAGAGACAAAGAATAATCTCATCGGTTGTTATAATAGAACTCGCATAAATTGAATTTAAAAATTAATGAATATTCCCTGTTACCAATTATATGATCAGATGTTCTAATGTCGATGGTCCATGTTAATGTACTTTTAGTAGAAAAACCTGTAGTAAGAGAACAAATATTTTGAATGCCTTTATCTTTTATGAGGGTTAAGTTTGCTTCACATGTTACTGTCAAACTTGAAATTGCTTGAAAAAACTTCAATTCAACCATTTGCTTTGCTATGGATATTATCTTAGAGGTTGTATTCCCTTAAGAATTTGAACTAGGATCGATGCTACACTGATGTATGTAGAAAAATAACTTTTTAGTTTTATGAAAAAATATAATAAAATAATAATTTTTTGCAAAAAAGAAAAAAATATAATTGATTTTTCTATTGTTGAATGAATTGAAAAACTATATCCTAATTGTACTTAGGATTCCTAATTGTAACTAAAATCTTATATACTTGAGTCTATCAATTCGTTGCAAAGGAGGACAAATATTTTGAATGTCTTTATCCTCCATGAGGGTTAAATTTGCTTCACATGTTATTGTTAAAATTGAAATTGTTTGAAAAAAAACTTCAATCCAATCGTCTGCTTTACTAAGGGTATTATCTTAGAGGTTTTCGAAGGAAATCCCATTAAAAGTTCAGACTTGGATCGATGCTACACTGATACCATGCAAAAAATTAACTTCCCAGCTTTATAAAAAATAAAATAATGAGGAAAAAAACAAAAAAAAAGCTTTAGCAAAAAAAGAAGAAAAAATATAATTAATTTTTTTATTGTTGAATGAATTGAAAAACTGTATCCTTTGCAATGAATTGATAGACTAACTCTGTTTTATTTTTTAAATAAACTTTAATTTAAACTATTATAAAAACTCATAACTTTATTTTTTAGGGAGTAGACTCAATTTAAACATAAAATTCTAACTCTATAAAATCAATTATGCCTTTACCATTAATATAAACTCTAACTCTATCTTTACTTCCCATCTAGAATATAAACTCTAACTCTATTTGATAACATAAATTTTGTGTGCCTTTATTCTTCATGAGGGCTAAATTTTCTTCACATGTTACTGTTAAACTTGGAATTGCTTGAAAAAACTCCAATCCAGTCGTCTGCTTTGCTATGGGTAATATCTTAAAGGTTGTCGAAAGGAATCCCTTAGGATCGATGTTAGATTGGTACCATATAAAAATCAATTTTTCTAACTTTATGAGAAAATAAAATAATGAAAAATGAAAAAAAAAGATTATGTAAAAAGAAAAAAAACATAATTAATTTTTTTGTTGTTGAATGAATTGAAAAACTACATCATTTGCAACGAATTGATAGACTCAAATATAAGATTTTAGTTATAATTAAAATTTTATGAGAAAAAAACATAATTAATTTTTTTGTTGTTGAATGAATTGAAAAACTACATCATTTGCAACGAATTGATAGACTCAAATATAAGATTTTAGTTATAATTAAGAGTCCTAAGTACAAAAAACATCTAATTCTTTCTTCTAGAAAATAGATTTTAATTTAAACTACTATAAAAACTCTAACTCTGTCTTTTAAGAAGTAAACTTTAAGTTAAACATAAAAACCCTATCTTACAGTAAGTATGAGTGAAGAGTGAATCAAGAGAGATTTGTAGCTTATTATGCAAGGTATAAACTAACAGTAGCTAGCAAGTGTAAATAATAATTGTACTTGTTTATTGTTTGTATTAATAAATTGTATGGGTTATAATTTACATCGAGTGTCCATCAATAGCTTTCAACAAGTGGTATTCAGGTCAGAATTCAAGTCTACATCACAAGAAAACAGGACACATGATCCAATTATAAATCCTGAAATTGACAAAGACGAATTATAGCAACTGGTGTATTCAGATGAAAGCATTATTCAATTCGTAAAATTTTTGGGACTGTAAAATATACATCGAACCAGAAAATACAGAAACAAAAGCGGCTCTAACTAATAAGGAGAAAAGAGCAATAAGAGATGCTCGTAAAAAAGATTAAAGGGTGTTTTACTATATTTTTTCAAGCGATGGATGAATCTTTTGAAAAAATTCCAGAAGCAAACAACTGCGAAACAAGCATGAGAAACTCTCAAAAGTCACTTTCAAGGAGTTAAAAAAGAAAAAAAAACTACGTCTTCAATCGTTCTACTATATTTTTCAAATTAAAAAAAAAAGAGAATAAGAGATGCTCAGAAAAAAGACCAAAAGGTGTTATGTTATATTTTTCAAGCGAAAAAAAAGAGCTTGCAAAATTCACAATAACAGATGAGGAGAAAATAGTAATAAGGTATGCTTATAAAAATATTCAGAGGGAGCTGTATTATGTTTTCCAAGCGATGGATGAAACTAATTTTAAAAAAATTATAGAAACAACAACCACGAAGCAAACATGAAAAACTCTACAAAAATCAGTGCAAGGAGTTGAAAAGACAAAAATGTCTTTAATCATTCAGAGTCGAGTTTAAAATGTTGAAAATAAAAAACACAGAAAGCATAAATGGTTATGTTAACCGTGCAAAAGTTATAGCAAATTAAATAAATAGAAAATTTAAAACACAATCGTGATAGTGGAAAAGATTTTACGACTATTGATATAAAATTTTGATTATGTGGTCGTTACAATTGAAGAATTAAAGGATTTAACTCAAATGACGATCTATGAGCTTGTAAGATCACTATAAGCCTATGAGTAGAAAATGAAGATGAATTAAGAAAATAAAAATCTGGAACAAATCTTAGAAAACAAGTTGCACATCAACAAATGCGAAACAAGCAACAACTATACTCGAGGCAAAGGAAACTATGGTGGATATCATGAAAGAGGAATACAAGGTAAAGGCGGATATCAACAACGAAGCAAATCTTAGGTACAATATTATAATTGAAATAAGTATGATCACTATAATTACGAGTGTAAATCAACTCCAAATCCAAAAAAAAAAAGTTATATGGCAATAACCGAAAAAGAGAATAAAGATGAATCAAATGAAAATATTTGATATCTCGATAATTATAAATGTGTGGACGAGAATAATTATTCGTGGAGCTAGATGAAATGATTCGTGAACAGGTAACTTTTGGTAATGACTCACACATATAAGTCAAAAACAAAGACAAAGTCACGATTACTCTAAAAATTGAAAAAAAATACATATCGGATATCTACCATGTATCATTTACTGAAAGCAACATCATAACTCTTAGCCAACTTTTAGAAAAAGGATATAAAGTGCAAATGAAGAATTGTTTACTTTCATCAAGAACAATAATGAAGAATTGGTTACCTAAATTAATATGACGAAGAATCGTCTCTTCACCATTGACATCGAGATATAAAACGTGAAGTGCATGAAGTCCTCAACTAAAGACGATTCATGGTTGTGATATTTAAGGTATGACCATTTTGAATTTTTTTAATTTAAAGTCAAAAGCAAAGATGGTGAATGGATCACCAAAAACCAACCTTCCAAATCAATTGTGTGAGGCATACATCAAATGAAAACAACATAAACAAACTTTTGAAGTTGGTAAATCTTAAAGAACAAGAAGACCATCGCAGATAATCCATATTGATATAGTTGGATATTTCGTTATGCCATCGGTTGGAGAAAATAGGTATTACTTCACTCTTATTGATAATTATAGGAGAAAGCGTTGAATATAAGTTCTTAAACAAAAGTCAGAAATATTGGATAAGTTCAAAGAGTTCAAAGCAATGGTGAAAAACAAAGTAGTCAAAACTTAAAAGATATTCAAATTTGTTAGAAGAGGCGCATATACAGTAAAATTATTTAAAAAATTTTATCAAGAGAATAACATCGTTTATCAATTGATAGTTAAATACATGCCTAAACAAAATAAAGTTGCATGAAAAAAAATCACACCATTCTCAACATTATAAGAATATTATAATAGGTAACCATGAGCATCTATTAAAAAATTTTTGGGCCGAAGCAACTCGATATAGTTTACCTGCTGAATCGTTGTCCAACAAAGAGTGAGAGAAATATGATACCGAATAAAGTATGAAGTAGTAAAAAATCAAGAATTAATCATCTAAATATTTTTGGATGCATCGTGTACTTTCACGTACCTAAACAATTAAGAAAAAAGCTCGATAATAGAGGAGCAAAGTGCATCTTCATCTATTATAATGAATGAAGGCTTAAATACTCTATAATTCTTTAATCAAGAAACTGACAATCTCAAGAGATTTTAAGTTCGATAACACATAACATTGGATATGAAGCTCGGAGAAAAGAAAGTTGATCCTTTCAGATGAACAAGATAATGATCAAACTTTCAACAAAATTCGATTGAACCATCTCCATCAAGCAACAACAGAGCAAAAAATATTAGAGTATAACCAACTGAAGTTCGAAGATTTACAAGGGAGAGAAGAGTTTCAAAAAAGTATTAGAATTACAAACTCAAAATATTTTATTTTTTATTTACTTATGGATACTCGTTTAATATCAGTTTTGTATATGTTAATGGTTATCAAAGAAGTAACAAACGATAGTTTTCTCTGTATGTGAAGTAGAATACATAACCACTGTCATGTATACCTGTTAAGCAATTTGATTAAAGAACATTTTGGATGAGGTAAATTTTGCACAAGAAAGACCAATTATAATTTATGTGGATAATAAGTCCGCTATATCTCTTATAAAGAATCATGTCTTTTATAGTTGAAACAAGCATATCGATACAAAGTATCACTTAATAAGAGAGTATGTGAAAAAGAAAGATGCGGAGTTAATCTATTGCAAGACAAAAAAACAATTAGCAAATATTTTTGTGAAGCCGTTGAAAGCATATATATTTCATAAACTAAAAAGAAAAAATTGGGATGAAGAATCAAATTTGAGAGACAGTGTTAGAAATCAGATTTGATTAAAAACAATTAATAACATTAAAAAAAATCTAAAAATAACGTGAAAAAGGTATGCGATTATAAGTTTAACAAGATTATAAAGGGAGCTGAAAAATTCAAGAAACAGATGGCATGAAAACATTTAAGATTTCTCTAGTATTTAATTAATCCTAAAAGTTTCACTAATGACAATTTACAACACTATAAATAGGGATGTGTTCTAATTGTGTGTATGAGTGAGTGAAGAGTGAATCAAGAGAAAGATTTGTAACTTAACAAAGTCTAGTGCAAGATGTAAACTAGCAACAACTAGTGTGTAAATAAAATTGTATTCGTGTATTGATTTATATTAATAAATTATTTAAGTTATAAATTATACGAGTGCCCACTAATTTATAACAATATGAATTATTGTTTTACAGTTTTGTCCACTAAAATATAATGTGGTTTTAATTATAGTAAATTGAAATTGCATTTTTGTATGAAACAATTTTTTTTCTTAGAAAAATACTAATTTTAAGTTGATGTTCTGTAGTTGGAGAAGAAGAGGGAATTTTTGAATTTAAATAGTCAAAGTAGTTAGTAAGAATTCACCTTAGTTACAGGAATTTTAAGCGGAGTCCTCTCTTTCCAAATTCTTGAAATACCGACCGGAAATCTCAAACAATTCCTAAGAAAATCCATCAAAAATGCCGACCAAACAGCTTCTCTCTCTGGCTCGCAAGTCCCACAAGCCTTCCTCTTCTTTCACCGTCCTCCGATGGTCTTCCTCCGCCTCCGCCTACGATGCCGAGGAGTTCATTAAACCTCCTCCACCAACCGCCATGATCTACGACCGGATAGCCCATTCCCTCAAATCAAAGCTCCAAAAACTCGAGACCCCGGATATCCGTTTCCTCAAATACGGTTCCCCGCACCCGACCCAAAGCTCCCACACCCACATCCTATCCCGCCCCGAAACCAAAATCACAACGTTGGCCAATGGCCTTCGCATCGCCACGGAATCCGTCTCGAATTCTCGAACGGCCACCGTTGGGGTGTGGATTGATGCAGGGTCGAGATTTGAGTCCGACGAGACGAACGGGACGGCGCATTTCTTGGAGCGCATGATTTTTAAAGGTACGGAGAAGAGGCGTTCGAAGGGACCGGAAGAAGAGATTGAGGATATGGGAGGCCATTTGAATGCTTACACTTGCAGGGAAGAAACAGCTTATTACGCCAAAGTTATGGGTAATGGCGTCCTTAAAGCGGTGGACATTTTGGCTGATATCTTGCAGAACCCCAAGTTCGAAGAATGTTGCATCGGTAGAGAGAGGGACGCGATCCTAAGGGAACTGCAGGTAAAGTTTTACACTTATTATTGTTTTTTGGGGGCTTAAGAACTGTTGTGTTGAACATGTTTTGGCGAATATTATAGGCCGGGGAACATACAGAAGAAGCTGTTTTCGATCATTTGCATTCAACTGCTTTCCAGTACTCTCCTCTTGGTAGAAGCATTCATGGACCTGTTGCTAATATTAAGACCATCTCCAACGAGCATCTGCACCACTACATTCAGACACACTACACTACTCCTCGAATGGTATGAACTATGCTAGTTTTCCTTAAAGCCGATGAATATGTCGTGATTCCCTCGGTTTCCTTGCAGGTTCTTGCTGCATCCGGAGTTGTTAAGCATGAGGAAATTGTCGAGCAAGCAAAGAAGTTGTTTACTAAGTTATCATCGGATTCAACCACTGCTGCACAGCTAGTTGCTAAGGAACCAGCCAGTTTTACTGGTTCTGAGGTAGGGGTGCTATTATTTTTATTGAGTTTAGAGTTTTTTTTCATTCTTTTTTATTTCAGTGATATTCACTTTCAATGGTCTGTTTTTTATGTATATATTTAATTTTGAAACAAACCAGGTTAGAATTATCAATGACTATGTTCCTCTAGCAAATTTCGCCATTGCTTTTGAGGCAACATCTTCAACAGATCCGGATTCTATTGCGCTAATGGTTATGCGGGAGATGCTGGGGTCATGGAACAAAAATGCTGGGGGTGGAAAGCACATGGGGTGAGCTTTTTCCTCAACTCGAATTGAATTTAAACTCAACTCAACATTGCTTTGGCTGTTTCGGAATGAGTCTCTTCTGTTGCAATAATTTCTTGATTAGTTTTGGAAATCTTTTAAACAGCTCCGAGCTGGTACAAAGAGTTAGCATTAACGGAATTGCAGAAAGCATGAGGGCTTTCAGTACCAACTATAAAGATACTGGTCTTTTCGGTGTCTATGCTGTTGCAAAGGTGAGGTCCACTACCCCTTGATGTAATTTTTGGTTATGATCCGAACAAAAGCTGATGCAAGACCAAAAATAAAACCCAATTTTTTCACATTCTTGATGTCACCATAGGTATCATATCTGGCTATATTACATGTGTGCCAATAAGGGTTCCCTTCTTTATGATGAAATACTAAGTTTTATGTTCTTTACTCAGCCCGATTGTTTGGGGGATTTATCATTTGCTATTATGTCTGCGATTACCAAGATGGCTTATCGAGTTTCAGAAGATGATGTGATTCGTGCTCGTAATCAGGTAGCTACAATTACTGCCATCTTTTCTTCATGTTTGATAAATAACTCAGTCTATTCTGCCATTTGCTTAAATACTTATCTTTTTTACAGTTAAAGTCATCCTTGATGCTTCATACAGATGGAACTAGTCCCATGGCTGAAGATATCGGACGCCAGGTACATTTCCGAACTCGAAGTAATTTTAATCCTGGTGCTGCACAAGAACAATCTTATCTTTTGAATTGATGCACAAGTCTTTTGCCGACCATGTGCGATATGTACCAGCCATGCTTGAGCTGTAGTGGCAAGATATAAACATATACCGTCATCTATTACTCATTTCAGTTACTTTTTCTTCCACGATCTTCAATATACAGCTACTTACATACGGTCGGAGAATCCCTTTTGCCGAATTATTTGCTAGGATCGATGCTGTTGATCCAAGCACCATTAAACGAGTCGCAAACCGATTTTTCTACGACAGGGTAGGAACAACATTTGAAACTAGGTTCTAGCGGATGAGCCATTGGAATTGCAGGATATAAACAATCTAATGTCGTTTATGTTCGATTTTGCAGGATATTGCGATCTCTGCGATTGGCCCCATCAAGGATTTGCCCGACTACAACTGGTTCAGACGCCGGACCTACTGGAACCGATATTAAGATTATTTTGCTCTACTCTGTCAATGGTACAGCATCTTTTTCCGGGCAATCAAAGACATTGTTTTGACAACCAAAGGTTGGCAATTTTCTATTTATTTTTTGGTGTTCTTGATTCGTTAAATTTATTGTTTTTTCAATAAACAATGTTGTCTTCAGTGTGTCTGCCGATGAGTTTTTATGTTGATAATGTTCGAGTTGCATATGTATATTTGGATAGTAGCTATAAAATGGCAGATTTTTGGCTGAAAACATTGGTTTTCGATCAATATATTCGGATACGAATATGTCGGATACGAATATACTTTCAAGGGACATTGCTCTTCCGATGAGAAAATTCAGGTTTAAACCTTAAAAATAATAATGTAAGGGAGAAGAATCATGAATAAATACAAAAAAATACAAAAAATTAAATCAAATAATAAATGATTTTACTAGTAATATTTGTGAAACATATAGTTTCTTTAAAAGACGATAAAAAATAAAATTTTAAAGGTTAAATAAAATATAAATTAAAATAAAATAATAATTTAATATTTTTTATGTTAGATCATCTTCTCAAATTTTAACTGTATCAAAAACATAAATAACTTTTATTAGTTATTTTTTAAAATTAATAACAAAATCTATTCTTAAAAAAAATAAAAATAATTATTCTAATAGTTAACCCTTAAATTCGACACACTTTCATTTATATCACAAGTTTTTAATTTAATTAAATTATACCATTAAACTTTAATTATTAATGATAAACTTTAAATAATATTTAATTGTTGACTTTAATAATTTTTGTGTGTATTTTATGAAAATTTTCATTTAAATAATTCAACGGAAATTAACTATCTTCATAAATCTTAAAAAATATATTTAAATTATGGATTAAATATTATTTATTAATGATATGTAAAATATATATTAAATAAAGATACCAATTTTAGTGTTTTCCAATAAAATTATTGAATGGTAAGAGACTTAGATCATAAAGTTTTTTTTTTAATTTGATCAAATTAGAGATTTATAATATAAATAAAGATGTTAAGTTTAATGATTTAAAATGTAAATTATTTTATTTAAATGTTTAAAATAAAATTTTTGAAATTAAGATTATATTAAAATAATTTATAATTATTGGAAACTAAATTTATTATTATTTTAATTTCATTAACTATCACGTTTGCTTTGAGATTTATTAAATGATCGATTGATTACAAATAGGAAAAATAATATAATGTACGTCAAACATTGCTAAATATTATTAACATTAAACATTGTTGAGTATCATTAAATTAATTAATAAAGACTAACAATTTTAAGGACATAACATATAATTATAAATTATTTAAAATAAAATTTTAATTAAATTAATTATACATTAAGTTCTTAAAATTTTTTATCTTTATTAATCCATTTAATCGGTTCAACAATATTCGACACACATGATAGACTTGTCTTTAAAAGTATTCATATTATCATATTTACATAAATTTTAATTTTAATCATTTACTCTAAAAATATAAATATCTTTTTACTTAATTAAAAAATTATTAGGTCAGCTTCATATCTAAATGAATGGTGGTAACTGTATTATAATTTTTTATTGAACTCAGATGACCTAATTAAAAAATTTCTCTCTAGTCATATTCAAGACATGTTATAGAGTTGCAACAGAACCAATAGGATTGTGAGATCATAATAAGAAAGAAGGAAACGTTGCAGCCACCGGAATCAGCATCTCCGATCATTGTGCCACAGTACATGCCTCAACCGATGCTTCAAACTCCACCTCTGGCATCCCCAGTGGCAGCTCCTGCTAGTCCAGCCTCCCCAGCACCGGCACCTTCGTCACCTCCCCCTGCTAAAACGGGCAATTTTTCTCATCCTCCTCTCAAATGCCCCATGGCTGGAACCTTGTATAAGAGTCCTGCACCAGGTGAACCACCATTTGTCAAGGTAAGTGGCTGCCGCTGCAGGCTACCATTAATGTCCATCTGCAATTTTTCTGGTAATGTACAAAGATTGTAACTTGTAATACTCCATCGATGGTCTTTCAGGTGGGAGATAAAGTGCAGAAAGGTCAGGCTGTTTGCATCACCGAGGCAAAAGAACAAGTGGGTGATGGGATATTGCCGGACCAACCAGGGTGAAATACCCATGCTGCTGCTGCTGCTGCTGCTGCTGCTTGCCGACCAAAGAACAAAAGGAATAAAGCATAACAACCAGAACATGATTTTAATACCTAAAGTCTATTTAACACTTCCTTTGCAATTAATTAACCCACAATTTTTATTTATAAATAGTATAAATTTTAATGTATTTATATTTCAATAATTAATAAAAAATACAAATTAATTTATTTTGGCCCTGCTTAGCCGGAAGGTTCGAATTAATTTATTCGAATATTTGTTGTTTTAAATTTAATTAAGTTTTATTTGAATATTTTATAATTAAAATTTTAATATTCCGGATTATTAAAGAGTAATTCCAATCAAGTCAGCTGATTTGAATTGCAAAATAGCATACCCAAAGCCTAAGTCCAACTATTTATTAAATTGAGTAAATTCTGAGTTAACGGGTTTTATTTTATAATTTTTTTTAAATATAAAAGTTAAGTTGAATTATATTGAATTAAATTATTCGAATTTTTGTTTAAATTTGATTGTAAGTATTTATAAAGTTGAAAAATTCAATTTAAACTTGAAAATCAAGTAAGTATTTATTGTTTAAGTAAGTTTTGTGTTCGGAATATTATATATATAAAAATTTTCGTTAAAAACTCACCTACCAAAATCAGGTGCATGACGTAGATCGATACAGATTAATTAAAACA
The DNA here is from genome assembly GCA_035048815.1 of Abelmoschus esculentus. Lineage (NCBI taxonomy): Eukaryota > Viridiplantae > Streptophyta > Magnoliopsida > Malvales > Malvaceae > Abelmoschus > Abelmoschus esculentus. The sequence continues at coordinate 19,549,667 of JAUCBN010000005.1, forward strand.
AAACTTTAAAAATCGAATTAAAAAATGGAGTTACAATATCCAAATGTCATTGATTTACTTGCAAATCTATATGCCACGGAAGGATTTTATATTCTTCCCTAAAAATAAAAGGTTTTGCACTTTCATTCTTGTGTTAAGTCGACGCTAAAACAATCATTTTCGATATCTTATCAGATTATTATTTACTCAAGATATCGATAAACTCATCTTAAAATCTTCTACCATTCTATCAGTAACTAGTATTAGATCAAAATGTTTTTAAATGCACCTACTATCCATGGCATATTAGTCAAAAAATGAAAAAGAAAAATTATAGGAATCATCCCATAAAAATATCATAAATATAATTTCTTTTTAAAATATAGTTTAATGACAAAAAAACACCCTAATAGTTGAATGACCAATAGGAGAATTTACCCTAAAACTATTTATAGGAATCATCACACAAAAATATCATAAGTTCACCATAAATATTTTATATGTAGCACACAATAAATATTTTATTATATTTCTTATTTATTTATTTAAAAAATTCTTTTAATTTTTTTAAGTCCAATTTTTGGATCAACTGATTCACAAAGATAGATATAAATTAAGGCAAACTGTGTCTACTTTAAGGAATGAAAGATTTTTTTTTTTATAATAGCATCACATTATTCACACATGGAGAATCACAAATAAATCTTAAAACCTTAGAGCAAACATGGTTCATTTAAATCAAATTATAATAATAAACAAACCAAAGTTGATAATAAACATGGTCTCGGTGGTTAAAAGGAATTAACAATTGTTGTTCCTAAAGATCACATGTTCGAACATCAGTAATATCAGCATAGTGATTGAACGATTAATGTCCAATGATTGAGAGTATACTCTAAAACAGATACTATTGTAATCACTGCTAGCTGAATTTTACACACAAAAAAACTTATTCTATCGGATTGTATCAGATCAGATCAAAATTCATCGAATACGTATTTTTTTATGATCCCTATTAAATTTATATTGTTGATGTTTCATGCAGGGAATGTGGTGAACATGGTGTAGACTTGATTCTGCTTCCCTGTCTGAGCTTTGTTTCACATGCCATGACCCCTTTCAAGGCAACACACCAAATCCTCTTCACTGGCATGTGCATGCCCCAACCCCATCCATGTGATGGACCATTTCACATTCACATGCAACTCTAGGGAAACCAACATTGCCCTATTCATCAAAATAACCTCATAATCATATTATTTTTACTCATTTGCCATCTACTTCATCATTCTTTTTTATTAATAATGGCAGAAGTTTATAATTTTCCTCTTTCTCAAATCTCCACACTGACTGATTTTTCTCTTTTTTTGAAGTATTGTAATCTAAGGTATGGTCAAAATTGAAAAAAAAAATAATTTCATGTTGTTTAACATTTTTGATAATAAAAATGTAATTTCGGTTGGCTTACAAGGGTAAATTGGGGAAATGGAAAAGAAATAGAGAAGTCTGATACAAGTTTGCATGTGGCGTTACAGACTACAGATAGGCAGGCTTTTGTTGTTGTTGGTGGTGGCAGAGCCAGAGCGGCAGTGGCGACTGGCGAAGCCACCCTCCGTTCCTGACTTCTTGGGCCTGCAAATTGTGCCTCGACCGCCTCACCAATCACCGGTCACCACCACATTAATATGACGGAAGATTATCTATTTAGTATCCCAATTATATTTAAGTTATTGTTTTGATATTTTAATTATTTTTTTATAAAATAATATTTAATTATATGTTTTGTTTTTAAATCGATATTATTTAAGAATATGTGGCAGACTATCATGTTATTTTTTTTTCTTGATTAATATATCATATTAAATAAAATCATATGTGAGAAATTAACTAGGATAAAATAATAACATACTAATTTATCAATATGATTTCTTCCGTTTAACGAAAAATACTAAAATAAAATATTAAATATTATTTTATTAAATAAATAAATAAAATACTAAAAAGCACATATAAATGTGGGTACAAAATATTGTTGTTGTTGTTCAAATGTATGTCTACCTAAATTGCTTCCGTGTCGGTTGTTTATTTTTTTTTAAAAAAATAAGATATTATCTGTTTGCTATTATAAAATTGGAAAACAAATGATTTTTTAAAAAAATAAAAATAGTAAAAAATACGTTTGATGTAATTTTTCAGAATAAAAATAAATATGTAATTATTAAATAATTAAATTAAAATTTATTTATTAAAAATATTATAATAATATGATTAAATAAACTAATATTTTCAAATTAATGAAACTATTGACATTAAAATATTCAAACGCGGGTTAAATAAAGCTAAATTTTAAAAGATTCTTTATTATCATATTCTATACTTCTCTAAAACATTACCAATAAAATAGTGAAAACATTTGTTTAATTATTAAACAATAAAATAAAATTAATTTTATAACATGAAATTGGATTATTTAAAATAAAAGTAAAGTAAGAACTCTTTAATTATACATTTACAATAAAAAAATCTTTTACAATATTTCATTAAAAAAATAAAAAGTAAATCTGAAGTATTCATTTTATTCATCTAATAATTTAAAAAATATATAAATTTTTTAAAAAAATTATATTACGTAATTTGATTCTAACTTTTAAATTATATTTAATTCGATTTAAATATTCCATAAAAATAAGACTATACGATCAAGTCTAAGCACGTTCTATTTCATAAATCATAAGAAAAAAGTGCAAACTAATTAAAAAACAAATAAAATAACTACAAAGAAAAATCCATTTAATGAAAAGCTTATAATGGAATTTGCATAAAAATCATAATTTAACTTAGGGTAAACTACACAAAACGTTACTAATTTATGCATATATGATTATTTGAGAACTAAACTTTCAAAAGTTAAAATATGGTCACTACTCCGTTATAATAATTAAGGGTGAATAAAACTCTACTCAAATTTTTTTACTCGACTAGAGGAGAAAAATGAATCATCTTGATTCGATTAAAAATTTTGTAAACTTAACTCAGTTTGGTTCAAAAAAATTTAAATAAAGTTTAAGTTAAAAATTAGAAATTTGAATAACTCAAAAAATTTAAATAATTAATGAATTATTTTTTAAGTTCGAATTGATTTTTTCAATTTTTCTTGATATATATCGATATAAAAATAAATAATTTAAATTTATTTGATTCAACTCTATCAAATGCTAACTCCTAAAAATATTAAAGTCCGGTAAATATAATGACTAGTTTATAGGTTCGATAAAATCTAACCACTATTTTGTAACGACTCAATAAATTTAATGACTTTCTTGTAAACTCATGCTGACCATTTTATAACCATTCCAAAACCTCAATGACCATTTTTGTACTTTTAGAGGTTTAATACCAAAATTATCATTTAACCAAGTTTAATGATTAAATGGCATTTCCGTAAGAAATCATAAAACGGGGGGCAAGTTTTAAACCAGCCCTTACAAAAACCCGTTTCCTCTTACTGCCCCTCAATACTCGCAAGAAAAAATATTCTCGCCACTTTCTTCTTCCTTTCTCTCGAAACAAACAGTTTTTCTCTCTCCCCCCATCCCTATAGAACAAAGAAAAGAAGAATGAGAATGAAAAAATGCTCCCGAATCCCATTAAAAAACCCAGAAAGAAAATCATCAACACCCAGATGTAGGTCAAGAAAAATGGCGAGAAAACGAGTTTCCTGCAGCAACAAGAGCAGAAGGATTTCGAACAAGTTTTGTAAACCTGGTGAGGTAATTTCAGATAAGCTTGAAGTATTGAAGAGTTTAATTCCTTTTAATGTCGGAAATAGAAGCACTGAGTTAGTTAAAGTAGAACAGTTGTTCCAAGAAACTGCAGATTACATCATTACCTTACAGACCCAAGCTTTTGTTCTGCAAAAGTTCATTGAATTTTATGATGGCGATGGGTTTAAAAATGAGAAGCAGATGCAAATTGTTGAAGAAGATCAGTAGTAGTTGTTAAATAAACATTGAACTTTTTTTTTTTTTTTTTCAGGTTTGAAACATTCCATTTTCATGTTAGAAGAAAGACAAAGATCCTATGTTACTTGTTTGGTAAAAGAGAAAACGAAAAGAGAAAGGAAAAGGTTGTGGCAATATCTTTGGTACGATAAATTATTACATGGACCCGTTCTATCACTTAAGATGTAGTCTCAACCAATTAAATTAAGATATATAATATTTTTTTATATTATATTAACACATAAACAACATCTAAATCATCTATTTTAAATGCCTTTGATTCAAAAAATATATTATTAAAGATTTTTTATGTTGTCTTTCTCTTAATTATTTAATTTTTAATTATTTTTTTAACTTATAACTCTTAACCCTAAACTCTAACCCTGAACATTAATCATACCCTAAAGTCTAACCTTATCTTTAAACTCTAAACCTAAATAATAACCTCTAAATCTAAACACTAAATCCTAAACCACATAAACTCTAAACCTTAAACTCATAATTCTTAACCTTAAACCTTAAATTTATAAAAAAAATAATTAGAAAAATTTTAAAGAACAAAATAACACAAATTTTTTTTGATAATATATTTTTTAAATTGAAGACATTAGATTGGATGATTTAAATAATATTTATATACAAATATAATATAAAAAATATATTATATGTCTTAATTTAATAGGTTAACGTAATAATTTCTCCTTCCATACATATCCGATGGATATAGAAAATTTGCTCTTATTTTCTCATTGTTTCCTGGGCATGGCTTAAAACAATTTTCCAGTAGAAGTTTTGAAGGTTTTTTAGTCATTAAAATTATATCGATTCACATATTTGTTTCCTTTTATGTTGACATGCGATTGATATTGATAATCAATAAATTATTAAAATAATATTAAATATAATTACTTTTATATGCTTTTTTATTGTTAAAATAAACAAATAAGTATATATAGGAATGGTAATGTACGAGTCTCGACTCGATCTGACTCGTTAGATATGAAATCTTTAATATTAAATTGAGTTTCGAGGTGTGATAGGATAGGTGAATATTTAGAATTTTTGAGGTTAGATTTGGGGTTTAAAATATCTAACCCGATGACGTATATATATTTAATATTTTTTATATATTATATTTAATATTTTTATTAATTTTTAAAACGAGTCGATTTTTTTAATTAAAATAGTGGAGACAGGTTATGTTTTTTGTTAAGTCAAGTCGGATTGGGATATGATATATAAAAAATCAGATTGAGACGAATTCGGGTGTGTTAGTTTATTTTTGGGTCGGGGATGAGGGTCAAAAATCTCCCCCGCTCCGTTGTCATCCTTACAAATATTATTTATAAATTAGTTTTATTAAATATTTTTATCTAATTAAGTTAAATTTTAGATTTTAGAATTTATAATTTAAGTTTAGCTCAATAGAATTTAAAATATAAAATTTAGTTTCGAAGGTATGTTAAAATTTTATTATTTATGTTTTATAACATAAATTACAAGTTCATGTAAAACAGATCGAGTATAAAAATTCGTCCATTAATTTATCTCTATTATGTATATATTCATATGCATACATAAAATTTAACATTATCTACAATTCAAAGAAGAAATTTAACATTATCAATATTTAGTATCTAATATTTTTAAATATCAAATAAATAAATAAATATAAAAAATATATTTAAGAAATTAAATAAAGATAAAAAAACTGATTTAAAAGATATTTTTTATTTCAACGTTTTAGTTGCCGAGTTTGGTGTAACATTATTTGTTTTATATTATATAATTTAGTTTATATGTATATAATATATTGTGAAAATATTTATGTTTTGAAATTAATAAAAAATGAATATTTTCAATTCTATATAGGTTCAATTGAAGTAATTTAGGGAAATATATATAATAATATTAGTATTTTTGTTCTTTTAATCTCAGAAGCTGTATATTGAGATAAAAGTGACTTGTTAAGAAACCACGTGCAAAAGCCGATTCTTTTGGGGAGAAGAAAGCTTAAGTTTCCCTCACTCTCTGATAGGAGAAATTATATCATGCTAAGTACATCACGTTATTTATAGATTAATTATTAAAAATTATTTATCTTATTATTTTTTATGTTATATTTTTAAATGATTTTTATTCATATTTATCGTTAATCTATTTTAGAAATAATTTTTTGAAGTGAAGATTCACTTGAAAAAAAATATGACATGAAAAATTGATAAGATTGAATGATTTTTAGTGGTTGATCTCATAGATACGTGGTGCGACGTACCCATAATATAATTTTTCCTCTAACAGTAGATGTGATCGTGGAGAAATTATATAATGGGTAAATCCCACCACGTCATCCATGGGACTAACCACTAAAAATCATCTATCTCATCATTTTTTTCTATTTATTTTCCTAAGTGGATCCCCACTCATATTTATTGTTAGTTCATTTTAAAAACAGTTTTTTAAATGAATCTTTAAAGTGAAGATTCATTTAAAAAAATATAACATGACAAAATTGATGAGATGAGTAATTTTTAGTGGTTGATCACATAGATACGTAATAAGATTTACCCATAATATAATTTCTGACGGTGATTTTTGCCACTATAAAAACAAATTATAGAATTGGAATTTAAAATTAAATTCAGTAAGGTTAAAACTTAAAAAAATTTTAAAATTTGAAATTATATCCCTCAAATTTTCAAAATTTTAATTTTACCCTCTCAAAACTTTTCAACATATCAATAACATAATCTCAAAATCAACGTACACAACTTTTGCACCAACAATCTCCCTCTTTGGTATGCTCAAAACGACAAAGAGACAACCGAGTCTACAACTATTTAACTTAGTACAACCCCCAAGCATAATTTTGTGGATAAATCAGAATACATTTAAATCTGTCTTTGAAATGTGGGTAGATTTAAAAGAATCTAACAAAGTACATTGGTATTGAAATGTCTGAATACTACAACATAAACAGTAAGTCTTTGTCCAAATGCTTTAAATCAAGGGTAGGGAATTTTGTGGACGTCTTCTTCTCCAGCGTACCAGTCTGGTATCACCTTGGCTGCATAAACTGAAATGTCTTTGAAGGATTTCTTGATTGTAACCTCAGTCACCTCCATAACCATGGCAATATCTACAGTAAGTGATCCAATGTTTATCCTTTAATAAGGGCATATACATGTACAGGACAGACCCAGAATTTCATGCAACGGTAAAGAGTACGAAATTTTATTATTAATAAAAAATATTAAAATAATTAAAATTTTTAGGAGGTGCGACTTCTCCGGCACCTCTGAGTCCGTTCCTGCATGTACAATATTTATCAATATTACAAGAAAACGATAAGAGAGTGTGTTGGCAAACCTTTAACTGGAACTGGTTCCCTCTGGCAAAGCTGAATGACCATGTAAATAATGGCTGCCAAAACTGATTTGGGACTTCTCCTTATGTCAAGGTGCTGAGCTCTTTCCACAGCTTCTTGGACTGCTTTAATGGCACGATTTTCCAAACCGAGTTTCAAACAAAGCCGACGGATGAACTCACCGGGTTGCAAAATCCAAGACTCGACTTCGATCTGTTTCTTGATCGCTTCAGCAGTTCGATTGATGTTCTTCTTCGAGACACCGTCAGGCGCCACCGCCGAGATTTCGTTCAACGTCCGAGACGATCCGATCTCTTTACAGGCAATGAAAAGGCAAGCCGCAGCAATGGAACTTATGCTTCTTCCCCTACATGTTTTCATAATATCAACGCCCCCGTATATCTCACAGGCTCTATCTTTGATCCTTGTCGTCAACCCTAAACCGTCCGCCATCACATTAATATACTCGGACCCTTTCTTCGACTTGGCGATTTTCTGATCGAAGCTCGAACAGTTTTCGATATCAGAAACTGGGTTTTTGGTTTCATCTCCATTGTCAACAGAATCTGGGGAGTTCTGCTTCTCAGGGATTTCATCAAACAGATAGATCACAAGAACCAAGCCACATCTAGAACATAATTCCTGGCCAGCTTTGTGATCAACAACGGTTTCAGTGTCTGTTTGGCAGCTTGAACAGATTTGGGTAGGCATTGTCGGAACGTTGTTTTTTGCGTCCAAGGATTGATTATGGAAAAAAATCTTGACAGGGTTGTATTTATAGGGAACAAGTATAAAATTGGTGTACAATTAAGGTACTATTATCCGATTCCTGTAAGGAAACTAGGGTTTTAAGACAAATGGCTCCGCTCATAATCTAACTCAAGAGAGTAATAATTAAATAATATCCAACCCAATTTGGAAAATTATTTCGTCTGTCCCTATTTGTCAAGTACATGATGTTATTACCAAATATTCATTAATAATTCCAACTTAGCATTCATAATCAGAGTCTGGGTTTTAAAATCCAGCTATTCGTACACTGTTTTTCTTTTTTCTTGTACTATTCCCAAGCTTCACTACTCTGAGTATTTCGGATTTACTCAAGTCGCATATCTAGATTTGATGTGTGAGTTTTTCGGTACAGATTTTCTATATACATAATGTTTCGATTTCGAGACTTAAGCGAAATCAAGTTGTTTATCACAGATCAACATCTGTTTTTCTTTTATTTTACTAGAACTAGTTTTTTACTTCAACCTGAATTAAAAACCGAATCGGATCGAATAAGGAATTGGTGGTTTGTTTAGTCGGGAGTAGGGGTGACCAAAGTTCAGTTCTAATAGAAAAAATCAATTAATTATTATATTTTAAATTAAATAATTTGAACTATCGAGTTAACTTGAATAAATAGGCTAGATTGAGTTAAATAATATTTAGTTTTGATGTGAGATCTTCGATTGTTCTTAAATAAATAAATGTAATTCTATAGTATTTTTTATGTACGATATTAGTTAAGTCAACGATTGAAAAACTATATGAGGTTTAATTGAACGAATAATTAAATAATGGTTAGAAGACTCACAAATAATAGTTTCGTAGCGATCTATTTAATAATTTATGTTACCTTTTTATTAAATGTCTTTTTTTTTCATTTAAATGTGTGTCCATGCGTTATATTTTTATGAATAAAATTTTTGAATTAAATTAAAATAACACATTTAGTCCTTAACGTTACAACTATCCCGTAAAATGTCTAACACCTCGCAGGGCGGAGAGATTATTTTATGAATCAGTTTCATCACGTCATCTATGGTTTCTAATCGCTAAAAATTTGTTATTCAATTTTTATTTTTCACGTCATATTTTCTTTCTTAATTAATCTCTATCTAATCATCCACTATCTATTTATATAGAAAAAATATTAGGTGGACCTTGTTTATCACGTGATCTATGGTCTCAATTAATCAGGACCGTTGATCTTAAATTTTTTCCAAGTGAATCATCACCTCTTTCCTACATGGACCAAGTGAATCATCACCTATTTCCTACATGGACTTAGTGGGTGGGTAGTTATTAGGTGGTTATTTAAAGATCAACGATCCTGATTGCTTGGACCATGGATGACGTGATGAACCGGGTTCATCTAATAATCTCTCATTTATATGGTAATAAAAAAATAAAGATTCACTCTTGAAAAAATTACATGGAAAATATATAAATTAGTTGACAAATTTTTAGTGGTTAGAGATCATGAATGACGTGGTGGAACCGATCCATAAAATAATTTTTCAATAGGGTAGAGCAAGAAATACCTGTGTCCCCAAGACGATAAATTATTACATGGACCCGTTCACACATAAGCATCATCCAAATCATCCATTTTAATTTAAAAAAAGAAAAAAAATATTACTAATTATTTTTTTATGTTGTTTTCCTCTTTATTGTTCAATTTTTTAATTAATTTTTTTAACCCCTAACCCTTAATACTAAACCTAAACCTTAAACCTTAAACCCTAACCCTTAACCATAACCATAACCTAAACCCTAAACCCTAAACCTAAACAATAACCCTTAACCATAACCATAACCTAAACCCTAAACAATAACCCTAGCCATAACCCTAAATCTAACCCTAAACTCTAAACCTAAATAAATAAACCCTAAATCATAAACCCATGACCCTAACCCTAAACCTTAAACTCTAAACCCTAAACCTCAAACCCCAAATCTATAAAAAAATTAATTAAGAAAATTTTAAAGAACAAAGAGAAAGATGACACAAAAAATCTTTGGTAATATTTTTTTTCTTTTTTTAAATCAAAGACATTAAATTAGATGATTTGGGCAATACTTATGTGTATATGATATGAAAAAAAATATATTATGTGTTTTAATTTAATTAGTTAAGGACCATATATTAAATGATAAAACGAGTTCATATAATAATTTTTTCCCAAAAACACTCATTTTAGTAACTTTCAACAACCTATTGACTAACTTATTTGTCTCTCCAAAACATGATCCAATCTGTCTCTAGAAGAGCAAAAATATGATCCTTAAGATTGGTCCTTATGTACTAGATTAAACACAACATTTATTAAGAAAACAACATTTTGCAATTCAAGTCTGTTAAAACCAGTTTATATATCTCTGACCATTTAATAAGATTAGTCTCAGATACGAACACAGGTCGAGTAAAAATTAATTTTTAATCCATTTATATTTGATCTGAATATTGATATCCTTCGTCCGCCATTCGATCCGACCCGAATTAAGGCAAATGTCACCCAAATGACCCCATAGGAAGCCACAGATCAGCTTCTCAATTTCTCACACAATGAGATGTATCCAAAGATGAACTTAGGGGTGTTGAAGGATACAATCGTATCTCCTAAAAATTTTATTTTTTTTATATTTATATATTTTTTTGAATTTTTTATTAATAATCTAATTTCGTACCTTCAACACTTTTATAAAATTACACTTCTACATTTTTAATATATATATTATAATTTGCACCCTTATATAAAGTTCTCACATCAAACATAACAATTTGGATAACTAAAGGATCACTAATGGGCCATCCGTCAACCCGAATCCATTTCATCTTTGACCCGGCCTCCTACTGAAACGACATCGTCCTTGTAAATCCCTTTTTCAGTTGCCAATTGCTTCAATTCCTCAATCGAACGCCCTAGTTTCTTCTGTTCCAGTTCCCCAATTTCTATTCTCCCTTCGTCTCCTCTGATAAACAAATTCTGAATCGATCTCTCTACCTGCATCATGACACTTAGGTTCGTATTGTTATCGATAACGATCACATATGTTGACACATAATTGCTAAATATCGTTCGTTTTTCGTTATGTTCGTAACGTATTTGTTTATCACGAGGGATAAGTTATCGTCATTAGTCCATGATTTGTGTTTGTAGAATGTGACTCCTTGACACATGATGATGACTATTTACAAATATTAACATAACTCAAATTTATTTAACACGATTTGATTCAAATTCCTTCTCAATCAACCTAATTCAATAAATTTTCAAATCAAAAATTAAATATTCTAGTAAGTTAATAAAATTTGAATAGTAAAAAGGCATGGGTTTGGCGAGAAAATCTGCAGGCAAGTTTCCTTCCCTCTTTATTAAATGAAAATCTATCAGCAAAAATATATATCTCTGGCCAATGCTAATTGATTGGAATGCGCGGAAGGGGAAGCAATTAACCAGCTTGAAAGCTTTAGCTTTGTCCACTTGGCCTTGGACTATTTCAAAACTGTACTTAGACCATGCAACCTTGAGGCCACCATTAGAGCCAAGAGATGAATGGACAGTTTTCTTCTTCACCTACCCTTTTTATTGTATTAAAATCGAATAATTGTGCTATGTACTGCTAACTAAAAAAAGAACTTTATGGTATAAATGCTGGGGCCTGGGGGAGACCATCTCATCAATGTTATTCATGGCTTGAACACCAAGTTGGCTTGGAATTTTCTAGCCAACAGACCCCTTGCAAGTTGAACTGAATTTCTAGTTTTTGTTGAACTACCGTGGATTGAATTTGACTCATCTTGCACCTGGAAAAATAATGAGCTTCTGCAGCTCCTTTAATGGAGTTTCTACTGCGAAATGATCCAACTAACACCTGCAAACACAATGTGAAAATCCAAGGTAAAACACATTGATCTAAATCAGTTGCAAGAATCAGATTACAAGTAGTGAAATCGGTTTCATTTTGACCGATGCATACGGAATTTCGTTAATCGACCTGTTTATTGATCAAACTGAAAAAGAAAAAAGATACAAACTTGCATTTGCCTACTTTGTTATCATAATTCATAGATTCATCATCTCCTATGGGGATTATGCAATGATTTTTGGGATCCCTCAAAGAAGTCTAACAAGTAATCCTCCCGCTCTTCAGCATTGTACCTGATGTGTTTCTCACCGATGTGCTGCATTTGTCTACCCACGAATGTTCGATATGCCTGGACCACTTTCAGGGAAGTGGAGATTCGTAAATCTTCACGAAGCTGTGTGTCTGGGATGAGCCATGCCGTCTGCGTTTTATAAACCTCATCGAAAGCAGCATAAAAGCTCCGCATACGCTCCCTGAGAAGAGTCTTTGAGATAGAACCCGAGCTGGAATTGCTCTCATCCTTCAGTAAAGAGAGAATTGAACTCCAAGTGGCTCTCTCATAGTTCATCGCATGTTGTTGGAATTTCCAGTTGTGTTTTCTGGTCTACTTATCTCCAAACAGAAGCCTGAGTTCCGAATTCTTAACCTTTTGAGCCATGTAATGTATGTTGTTCATCAAAAAGAAGTGTTGCAAGGAAGCATCCCTGTATAATTTTGATTTCTCGTCTAGATTGGCTTCTAGAACAGGAATGATTGGAGATGGAATGCCGTCGGAGAACGACTGCCAGAGAAATCTTTAGATATGCTTTCCTCCTCTGTAGCCGGACTCGTGTTGGGGAAGAGTGGGGTAGTAGCAGCTCCATCGTGGAGCTTGACAAGTAAATTTAAGGTTTCGTTATAGTCTGCAAGAAGCCGGAAGTAATTCATAACGTATCTGGTCAGATGGTGAATTCCCCCTCCAGCAAAAGGGCTAGTTGATGTGTTTGTTGCAATGGCATTCTCAAATTCGAGAAACGCCGCCCTTACAGTATCGGCCAACCTCTTCAAAACCTCATGATACTCAATTCTAATATAATAACCAATCTCATCCAAAAACAACAAATTAATGTCCTGAAGAAGATCTGCAAGCACCTCATACATGTCTAGAACTCGAACTAGCCTTTCCGGTTGATGAGGGCCAATGGAGATCGCTTCAACAAAGTTCAGGAGCTGCAGCATTGGAGTCTTTGCTGCCTCCACAAAACATACAGAATTAACAGATCCAAGCTCTGAAAAAATCTGATCACAGAGCCACTTCTCGCTCACAAGATATGGCCGAATGAAAACCATCATTGCTCTAACCCATCTATTGATTTTCGAATTCAATGTACCCCACTCCATCTTGAGCACGTCTTCGATGCTCAATTTCTCAATTTCGAGGTTCAAGAGGCACTCATCCAACGCATCCTTCCGAACAAGGACAAAGGCCTGGCAACATTCTTGATCGTAATTTGACCTGAACATCAAAGTGGCAATGCATTTGAGATCAGAAATCACATCCGGATGAACCAAATCAATGATAAACTCCTCCGAGTTTCTACTGATGCTATCTCTGAGTGTAGACTCCTCAACAGACTCATCACTGAAAGAAACTATGGAGCCCTCCTCTAGAGCATCATCCTCACTCGAACGAAACGACACAAGCTCAGGCTCAAAGGGTTGCCTATGCTGAACAAGCAAGTGCTTAAACTCATCCTCAAGCCTTTGCATTGCCATCTGAAGAACATCATGAGCCCTACATAACCAATCTTTCTCCTCTCGGCTATTTAAGCACTGATCTTCCAATCTCTGAGTCAACTTTAGAGCTTCATCAACAGCAGCCATATATTCGACAACTTCATCCGAACCGGAATCCCATATCATAGAATCATCTGATTCCAAACTCAGAATTTTCTCCTCAACAACTGTTCTTTAATCCCACTTTCCTTACCCTCAACCATGTTATCCTCAATTGCGGCCATCGAGGATAATTGGCTACCAAGATCCGCCAATATTTTCTTGACATCTTCTGTAAAATTCTTATTAGAACGCAATGCTTTCACTATATGCTCCGCCGCAACAATTAAATTTTCCTCTCTTAATGGCGGAGCCATAGGTTTAAAACCCAAACTTCCTTTACTCAAATACAATGAATTGAATCCTCATAAACTGGCCTGGATCACAAGTTCAAGCTATTGAATCAATAAATTGATAAAAATGGAAACTTTGAAAAATACCCAACAAATGAAAGAACATAAAACACACACAAAGAACAACAAAAATAGATCAAATCAAGCTAAAATCTAAAGAACCCATTTTTTCTAAAGACTTTTGGAAAGCAAACGTTCCAAATTGATTATATCAAACAATCAACTTGAAAACACAAAGCAACTGAATATATGAGACTGAAACACTCAAAAAAGGGAAAGCACCTTTTGTAGAACGACATGGCAAAAGATAAAATCAAGTGTTTTGTAGGTACGGACAGTAAAAAAGGAAGAACATTAAAAACTGAAACCAACCTTAAATTTTGGAGCTTTGAGTAGATTTTCTTCCCCATAAAGTTTCAGAAGGGGTATAAATAAACAGGGTGCCGAGAGTTGTTAGTGAACCGCTCGTATAATGTTTGTTTATGTTCGTTTATTAAGTTAAATAAATGAGTATGAATAAATATTTTATGTTCGATTAATAAACGAACGAACACGAATATAAGTGCACTCAGCTCGTTTATGTTCACGAACAAACTCGTTTATGTTCGTTTATAAACTCATTTATATACTCATTTGTAAGTTCGTTTATAGGTTTGTTTATGTTCTGTTATATACAAACGCTAAACAAACATGTTCATGAACACTAAACGAACACGCTAAATAGACAAGTTGATAAATATATACAAACGAACTCGTTTACGAACGCTTAACGAACATGTTCACGAACGTTAAACGAATAAATTATCGAACATATAAATAAACACGTTCGTGAACGTTAGACGAACACGTTCGTGAACATTAAACGAACTGAGCCCGCACACGACAAAAAATAAACGAACCAAGCTTGAACATACCATTAAAAATTTAAACGAACACGAACAGAGTTTGAACACCTTCAAAAATAAATAAACGAATACGGACATACCCTTATCCGTTCAAGCTCGATTCGTTTACACCCCTAAATTTCAGGTTTTTTTAATTCCGAGTTTCTATGGTAAATCTCTCTTTATTTTTTTTTCTCCATCACTGAGAATTTGCAACTTTTTTCAAGTCTTTGCCAAGTTCGTGGCTTTGACTACATTGTTTAGGCCGAAGGAAAAAAAAATAAAAAGCAATTATTCAACATCATTTTTAGGTTTGATAGGATTCAAACTACTATTATAAAAGATCGATTTGTAATTGAATTAGAGTTAAAGTGTTGGTTTGAGTCGAGTTAAATTAATTTTTTTTAAGTTATTTAAGTTAACGTGTTATATTTTATAACTTAAATTTTATTTAAATTTTTTATGATTCGAGTTAAATTTAAGAAATTTTAATCGATTTAAATTTTTTAATTCTTATAAAAATTAATTGTAAGTACGATTTGATTACAATTTAAATAATTTTTTAACCATATAAGATATGCATATATATATATATTCATAAGTGACGATATATTTTATCTATTTATATATCGATATATCATAAAATTTTAAGAGATTCATCTTGAATTTAAAAATAGTTCATCTAATTATTAAAAAAAATAAGTTATTAGAGTTATTCGATTTTCTATTTATAACTCAAATTTTATTTAAATTTTTTTTAAGTTAAGTTTATAAAATTTTAAATCAAATCAAAACGAATCAAATATTTATGCCTCAAGTTAAATTATTCAATTTTTAAATCAAATCAAGTTTTACTCACTAATTGTAAAATTTATCAATGCTATAATAACAATAAATATTTGATTATGTGCCCCTTTTATAAAAGAAGACAATGTATAACTCAATTAAGATATATGTCTTTCGAAAATTGTATAATAATTTTTTTATTAAATTTTTTTAATTTTAATTTATAATTATTTAAAATTTATTATTAATAAAAATATAAAAACTGTCATCACGAATTTTTGACTTAAAATAATAAAATAATAACAGAATAAATAAATAAAATATAAAAATTATAAAAAAATAACCGAAGAACAGAAACTGAAGATGTGAGAGGCCGGATTTGTGAGACGTTTGATTTGTTAGGATTAAAGAGAGTTTTTAGGGATTAGATGAGGGAGTGATTTTAGGAGATGGAAGTGTGTTAGAATTCTAGTTTGAATTCTTTAAATTGGTAAAGAACAGAGGCCATCAAGGGGGGTCGGTCGTCATCTATAGTTGGAGAGAGGAGACTAATGCACAGAGCCAGACAACTCAAAGCAGTGAAGAAGCGACTGAATCAAGTTGATGGAAAACTCTACAACTTCAATTATCTTCTTCTCTTTTCTCTAATTCTGTTTCCGGTCCTCATGGATTCAACAACAACGCCAACCCAAGACGACCAACAATCCGAAATCATCACAAGATCCTAAGAATATATCAGAATCAACACTGCCCAACCATCCCCACGCTATGAGAAATCGACCCAATTCATCCTAACCCAAGACAATTCCCTTTCTTTAGAATCCCAAGTGATAGAGTTTGTCAAAGCCAAACCAATTGTCATCCTCAAATGGCTAAGATCATACCCTTCACTTCCTTCTATCTTAATCAACTCCCCCACCGATGTCGTCCCTTCTGAACATTCCAAGTAGGTTCATCCTCCTCTTGGATCCCATATCGACGAACAAAGCAATATCTTTACTCGAGGCTCCTAGGATATGAAGTGTGTTAGAATGCGACATCTGGAGGCCATTCGATCTTTTGGCTCTTGAATTCACAGTTACCATCACGGGAGAGGAGTCAATGATTTCAGTCGGTGATGAAAAGGGGGGGCTACGAAACACGTGAGAACTGATTTCAAAGAGGATTTGGTGAGGGTAGAGTATCAAGGCCATCCTTCGATAAAATGAACCCGTGACTAAAAGAACACGGTTCCATGAAGCAAGGGATGAAGTGATGAGGGCGTTCGGTTGGTGGGATCCGCAAAGAAAATGAGAGAGAGGGGCTTCTGGGTACAGTCATCGAAGGAGATGAAAACAAATACATGAAGTTCGGTAGCAAACGAGGGGCATTCGGTAAAATTAAATTTTAAAAATTAAATTATATATTATTTCTAAAATTTGGGTTTTTCAAGACTAAAATTGATAATTTTGTATTTTTCAAAACCAATCGTCAAGTAAATTTTCACACATTTTCGTGTTTTTTAAAACGGTCAGCGACAGCTTGGCGACTCTGCTGGGGACTTAAAAAATTATTTTTTGTGAGTCAGGCCTAACTTTTTTTAAAATTTTACATGGCATTTTGGCATTTTGAAGATAGATATTAATTTAATTTTTTATTGTTAAATGGGCATTATTTGAATGAGGATAGTTTTTTACTTTTGTGATATATATCTGTCATTCATGTATAAGCTCTCGACCCGAGCTTTCACCCTTAAGTGGGAGTTAGATATTATCCGACGTGTTGCTCTCTAGCTCCGAGTTTCGGATTTTTATCTACTTTCGGTATACTAACCGTACACATCGTGGGGTCTTCACCTCCATTGTAAGGGACCTATACCACCGAATCGATGTCTTATCGTCGCGGTAGACGATAACGATAGTTCGGGAACCCAGTGTCTAGACTAAAAACCGCATAAAGAATAGAAACCTACCCCTTCTAGAGCCAGACAGGGACCATAAGATAAGGTGGTATGCTGTCGAAATGCCGCCAAACTTAGGATTTCTCTGTTAACATGCTCTCTGGTTATTTTATGTAATTTAGCATGTTCTCTGATTATTTTTATACGACATAAATTATTCTCTTGTTATTTTTCGCAAGTTAATTTATTATTGTTCAGATTATTATTTCACCATACTAACACTTTTTATGTGGCGTGTGAGTGGGTTCATATAGCATGCATTAGAGATATCGATTCGTTAGCTAGTTGTATAGACAATGATCATAAACTAAAAGGTTTGATATACAAGTGGAAGATATTATGCCGAGGCGGACCATATTCGAGAAGACTCAGTACGCGATCAGATTTGGTGTTCGAGAAGACTCAGTGCGAGATCAGAGTTAGTATTCGAGGACCAAGTACCAATCATACAAGGTATTTCAGAAGACTTCAAGTATGATGCACGTCTACCAAAATTAAGGTATCTTAGTTTTTGTTGGGAGAATGGTTACAACATCAATAAAAGAAGGATATGATGTTTAGCTACACCGTTCCAGTAAGTGAAAAGGGTTAGACTTATATCGGGTTCAACAATTATTCGAGCTTCAAGTCGGATTTAACAATTATTCAAGCTTCAAGTCGTTTTCAACAATTATTCAAGCTTCAAGTCGGGTTCAACAATTATTTAAGCTTCAGGTCGGGTTCAGGTGGTTAAGCGACGAAGATAGTCAGAAAGCGCATATTTGACAATTTAATTATGGGCATCCCAAGGAACTATCGAAGGATGAAGATGAGAAATAGAAGAGAAATTCAGAAAGTACAAAACGACATGCAGAAAATCAGTTTGCAAGTTTTGAATCGGCGTTTCAAGTAAAGAACACGTCAAGAGCCAAGCCAAGATGGTTACTCAGATGATGCGTAGATAGAGTTGGTGATCAATTTCAAAACCAAGTATAAGAAATGTCAGATATACATGGATTTTTTCCTGATAAAGCAGAAGACACATCAACGGATTCTACCGGGACAAATGTCGAACCAGATTGAATGAGGTGATCAACCAAGAAGCTCGGGCCAACTATCTATCAACAAATTGTCTTCTCCTTGTATTCGATCATGTAGTTAGATGAATGTTGTCTATTGACTAGTTCTTGAAATCGATATTTCTTGCATTCATGCATTGCATCATTTGAATATTGTATTTTTAGGAGAATATAAAAAACAAAAAATATTGTATCTTGTTTTAAATACTAATTTTAAAGTAGCATTGCATTTTGACAAGCATAAATTTGAACATCTTAAGATTAAGAAATTTCAGAAAGTTGTTGAGGATCACTTAGGTAATATGGAAAATATCAACTGGTCTCAGAATCAAAATACCGGTTTTCACATTGCTTGGTATCAAGGAAATCGAGAAAGAAAGACATCCGGATGAAATGCAAATGAAAGAGAACTGAATGGAAATTTATCTTACACAAGGGTTCAGTTTCAAAAGATTCTTTTTGCAGAAAAAAAAAGAAAAAAAGAAGAAAGAGAAAGAAAGAGAAAAATTCAAAAAGAAGTCAAAAGGAGAAAAATGGTCGAGTTTAATAATTGAGGTATCTGTTGAAAATCCAAAAGATCAGAGTTTGAGTCATGAAGGCAATGTTCGATCATGATGTTAACAAATTGACAAGACTTCGGGCATTTGTTCACCCGAAACGATGTAGGTGGGGCAAATTATGTTGAGTCATAAATTTACTTGACATGGGGCAACCAAGAGAGAAGATACATTGATAATTCAAAAATCAAGAATTAAACATTGAAAAGAAGCGAGGGTCTATCTGTATTTTTGGACCATTACGGAGTAATACCCTGAATCATCCCAGTTGCTTTTGCCCGCAAGCATTGTAGGTCCTTTGTAAGGGAGGCTATTTCAATCTCTTTGCTTATGATGCTTGTTTCATATATGTTTTTTTTCAAGTGGCAAACATTTCATATTTTTTGACTCTTTAATTCTTTAATTATTTGATTCTTTATTATGGATTAATTTTTTTATCTGGTCTCGAATATTAATTACAGGATTGACCTTAAATCAAATTCAGAGATCAACTTTGATAATTTGACTCGTTTCTACTTTATGTAGGCCAAAAAGAGAACATTAATGAGCATTTAGGAAACACGAGAAAATCTCGTACAAATTTTGAGTGGTTTCCTCTCAAGCATTGTTGACTAAGGTCTTTGAATGAAGTGATAACTCAAAACTTCGTCCAACTGAAGTCTGCTTTTCTTTAAAGATATCCGAGTATGGGATGATATTTGGCATTTCTTGATCTTCCTTCTCAAAGAAAGAAAATAAGAAAAATATCATTTGTTATCCCTTTTGAGCATAACGTTATTTTTCTTTCGATTCAACCCAAATCAAGGATCACCCCTACGCTTGGGGCAAAAGAGGATGAAAATATGTTTCAAAGTGAAATATGCTTGGTTGTGATGCCTTGTGAATCAGTGACAGAAAATAAAAGTGAAATACAAAACCACGTAAAGAAGTCAAATTCAAATTGTTGGCACAAAAGAAAAAACAAACATAAAGTTCAGTAAAATATTTTGATGAGATGAACCACTGGAAAAAGAAGTGGTGAAAAGGAAATGACCTCTAGGTTGAAAACCCAAAAAAGGTTAACCTAGAGTGATCCGCAAAGAAAAAGAGAAAATTATTTCATCAGAGCATGTTCAGATCAGTGCGACAATGATCCTTGATTTTATCACCCTTGAATTATTTGAGTCTATATATCCTTTCTTTGGTAGCCATAAACCATAGCCCACATTACAAGCCACAAAAGACCATTTTGACCATATACAAGTATTGGAACAAGGAGAGTTAGTCTTCAGAGTATATCCCGCTTACCAGGGTTAACCTTTCTTCAAAGATTTTTTAGTCTTCTAATGCTTGATCGAGATCAGAAAAGAGAGGAAAATTCGGTATGGTGAGCTAGTGAGAAAAAGAGTGCCACCTAAACAGGGTAGAATTAGAAAAATGGGAATGTTTCTCCTGAAAGTCTAATAAATTGGAAAATGGTCACATCAGAGTTAATCTTTACAAATTTGTTCGAAGGCTTTGTTGCCTTGATATTCAGAGGCCTAATTTTTTTTGTTTTTGTTTTCCATGACAATCAAATTTTTTTTCAATGTTTTTAAAATACTATTTTGAGCATTTTTGTTCATTGCTTTTACAAACATCTTGCAGATAAATTGATTAGATACAAGAAAGATTTCATGGATGTTACTATGATGTACTAACCCTTTAAGTGTAGATAGAGCAGAAGGTGACCTTAGTACTCGATTGTTGATGAAAATATGACGAGGAACAGTTAGAGCTCCAAATGCCAAAGTATTTGAGCAAGAGCATCAAAAATGACGCAAGTAAACTTGGGGCAAAGAGAGAGCAATGAACATTATTTGGGACAAAATATAGCCGGATCAATTCATCAACGTGTGAAAATTGTTAAAATTTCGACATCACAAGACAAAGAATCTCTACGGGGTGAATATCAGAATGAGAAAACAGGGCAATTATGCTCAAGTTCGAGTGGGGCAATGCTACAAAAGTGTGTCAGAAGAACATACTATCATGAGAAATTCGAAAACCGAAGCAATGGAAATGATGAATTCTTTTAGAATGGACTGAGAATACAAGAGAAAAGATCATATGTTGAAGACGAGAACAAGCGTCATTGAGATCGTGACAAGCTTCATTTGTTGAAAAAAAGAGACAAAGAAAGAAAGAAAATGACGGAAAAAGAAAAGAAAGAATAAATCTAAAGTGAAAACCTGAAAAGGCACTTTAGAGCAAAAAGAAAAAACTTTGAAAATTGAACCTGAGTTTGAGATGAATTCTCATATCAGTCAAAGAAGATATGTCAGAAGATAAAGCAAGAAATTATGAGCTTTCCTTGAAGCTGAAAGTTTGCCCAAGTGGCCTCAATTAACATTCATGCATCATAATAGAAATATCTACATTAGGAGCATATTAATAATGCATAATATTTCTGTTAAATAGGATTTAAAGAAATCAACAACAGCGAACATTATCGGCAACCTTTTGGCGTGAGTCCAGAAAGAAGTGTAACGTGAGGAATTTCGTAATAAGAAGAACAACCTCAAGTTTCACCGTTTACGTCTGAGGAATTTCGTAATAAGAAGAACAACTTCAGACTCTTCAGTGGAGATGGAGAATTTCGTAATAAGAAGAACAGCTTCATATTCCATTGTTAAATCCTCCGGGTCATCAGTAAGTCCTCCGGGCATGATGTTAAATCCTTCGAGTCATCAGTAAGTCCTCCGGGCATGATGTTAAATCCTTCGGGTCATTAGTAAGTCCTCCGGACATGATGTTAAATCCTCTGGGTCATCATTAAGTCCTCCAGGCATGATGTTAAGTTTGGAGAATTTCATAATAAGAAGAACAACTCCAAATTCTGTGAGATACGAGGAATTTCATAATAAGAAGAACAACCTCGGATTTTATCCCTCTTGTCTGGAGAATTTCATAATAAGAAGAACAGCTCCAGATCTCCCCGGAAATGAGGAATTTCATAATAAGAAGAACAACCTCGGATTTCGCCACCCCTATCTGGAGAATTTATAATAAGAAGAACAGCTCCAGATCTCCCCGGAAATGAGGAATTTCATAATAAGAACAACCTCGGATTTCGCCACCCCTATCTGGAGAATTCATAATAAGAAGAACAGCTCCAGATCTTTCGGAGATGAGGAATTTCGAAATGAGAAGAACAACCTTAAGCTCCATCATTTGATGAGTCTAAGGAATTTCGTCTGAAGAATTTCATAATAAGAAGAATAGCTTCAGACCCTGGAGAATTTCATAATAAGAAGAACAGCTCCAGTTATTCCAAAGATGAAGAATTTCAGAAAGAAGAAAAACCTCGAGATGCGTCACAAGGCTTCGCTTGAAGAATTTCGTAATGAGAAGAATAACTTCAAGCTTTAGGTCTTTAACAAAATTCGTGCTTTTCAGTCTTTGCCCATCTCATGCTCCGTAGTATTGAGCAAAGATGGGTAGTTGTCATCATGAATTTTTGGCTTAAAATAATAAAATAATAACAGAAAAAATAAATAAAATATAAAAATTATAAAAAAATAATCGAAGAACAAAAACTGGAGTTGTGAGAGGCCAGATTTGTGGGACGTTTGATTTGTTAGGATTGAGGAGAGTTTTTAGGGATTAGATGAGGGAGTGGTTTTAGGAGATGGAAGTGTGTTAGGATTCTAGTTTGAATCCTTTAAATTGGTGAAGAACAGAGGCCATCAGGGGGGTCGGTCGTCATCTATAGCTGGAGAGTGAAGACTGATGCGCAGAGCCAGACAACTCAAAGCAGTGAAGAAGCGACTGAATCAAGTTGATGGAAAACTCTGCAACTTCAATTATCTTCTTCTCTTTTCTCTAATTCTATTTCCGGTCCTCATGGATTCAACAACAACGCCAACCCAAGATGACCAACAATCCGAAATCATCACAAGATCCTAAGAATATATCAGAATCAACACTGCCCAACCATCCCCACGCTATGAGAAATCGACCCAATTCATCCTAACCCAAGACAATTCCCTTTCTTTAGAATCCCAAGTGATAGAGTTTGTCAAAGCCAAACCAATTGTCATCCTCAAATGGCTAAGATCATACCCTTCACATCCTTCTATCTTACTCAACTCCCCACCGATATCGTCCCTTCTGAACATTTCAAGTGGGTTCATCCTCCTCTTGGATCCCATATCGACGAACAAGGCAATATCTTTGCTCGAGGCTCCTAGGATATGAAGTGCGTTAGAATGCGGCATCTGGAGGCCATTCGATCTTTTGGCTCTTGAATTCACAATTACCATCACGGGAGAGGAGACAATGATTTCAGTCGATGATGAAAAGGGGGGGCTACAAAACACGTGAGAACTGATTTCAAAGAGGATTTGGTGAGGGTAAAGTATCAAGGCCATCCTTCGATAAAATGAACCCGTGACTAAAAGAACACGGTTCCATGGAGCAAGGGATGAAGTGATGAGGGCATTTGGTTGGTGGGATCCGCAAAGAAAATGGGAGAGAAGGGCTTTTGGGTGTAGTCATCGAAGGAGATGGAAACAAATGCATGAAGTTCGGTAGCAAACGAGGGGAATTCGGTTCCAGAGAGCAAGGAGGGGACCATTTCTTGGATTAGCTTTACTCTCTAGAACCACCCAAATGACATGAGGATTTGGTCCTTTGTGGTTGCACACGTGGCTATGATTTGAATTAAAAAGTGAAGGGTTCATGATCTGTCAACTATGGTCTACAATGCTTCCATAAGGTCAATGGTCCATGTTGTCTCTCATGATGGCCACACGATCGTTCTTTACTATTGAGAATATTAACGAATGGTTCAAAGGGGTTCCAAGGTGACTGCTTGGTGTTCACGGTGGGACACGATCGATTTCTAAGCTTCGACTTCATTTTCTCAATCAATTCTCTACAAATCAGGTTAGTGATGCTAGCGATTTTCATTTCCTGCTCTTATATTACACTTTTTTTGGTGTAAAGATGGTATACAATGAGAAATCGGTGATAGGAAAAATTATTTGAACTTAAATTGGTTCATTGTGTTTTAATTATTGTATTTATTCATTTTATTGTTTGCGAATTTTAAAAGCATGTAGCCTATTTGTTTAGGGTGACATTTAATTTTCATTTAGTTAATTAATTTAGAGCTTTCTAGGATTAGTTGTTTTAATTAATTAATTAATTAAATGGAGAGATAACTAGTAATGATAGCATTTGAATCTTATATCTCGGATATACTGAAGAGGCCGGTGTTTTGACGTACCATCATGTTGTACCTTGGTATCGAATTCATGTTCTATTAAAAAACCTAGAACTGTGAGATTTCCTATCTAGAGGACGTCTCGTTCAACTCAAGTTTAAAGGTGGTGTAACTTCTAAATCAAAACGATATCCAAAATTCAAATAATGTCCAATTAACAATGGAAAATTAAATTAATATCTATCTTCAAAGTGTCAATGCCACGTAAATTTTTCCAAGGTACCAATTTTTTGGACGTTTGTAAGGGTCGTCCTTACACGTAACCGACTCCCGAACCCAATATTTTTTAAATGAATCTTTGGTTTATGGTGTCTGGCCTACCTAAGTGGCCGTTGGCGACTCCGAATCAATTTTAAAAATTAAATTACATATTATTTCTGAAATTTGGGTTTTTCAAGACTAAAATTGATAAATTCGTATTTTTCAAAACCAATCGTCAAGTAAATTTTCACACGTTTTCGTGTTTTTTAAAACGGTCGCGACAAAAACATATTTTAGAAATATTTTATCAATTTTCTTTTTAAATATGTATCTTATAAAATTAATTATTTAAAATATTTAATATAAATAGAGTCGAATTTTATCAAAAATCAATAATCGACAAGATAAATGGGACATGGAAATATGATTTTGATTTTTATGCTTTGGTTGAACATTACCTAAAAAAATAATTGAAAGTCTTTTTCTTATTGTACGAATTTATTTTTTAATTTCCTTTACAATCTTAATATTTTTTTTACTTAAATTAGTCTTAGAAGCTAGATATTTTAATATGATTTTTTTATTTTCAACAAAAGAAACAGCCATTCTTCAAAATTATTGACCAAATATGTGCATGGTCAAACACTATAATTTAAAAGTTTAGGGTCTACCTAGTTTTAGAAATATTTTTATTTTAGTTTTATATTTTATTTTTAAAATAATTTCAATTTTATTTTGTTAAAAAATAGAAAACATGGATGGTTAATAGGAACATTAACTTGTTTTTAAAATAAAATAGTAATAATGTGTTTGGTATGTAACTTTTTAAAATAAAAATAAAAAATATTATTGAATAGTTGAAATAAAAATTATTTTTTGACAATACTTTTAAAAATAATGTTAAATTAACTTTTATTTAATTTAGTTTAAAAGAATATTTAATTAATAATTATATTATTATTTAAATTTAATTATAAAAATATACCAATATTTTATATAAAAAATAAAAAATCATTAAATTATTCTAATAATGCTTTAAAAGAAATAAAATAAAACAACAATAATAACAATAACTAGACTTTTTATATAAAAATCATTTAATTATGGTAAAAATAGAATAGATCGAAGTCGATATAATCATCTGTACTCTTTTTCTTTTAATAAATTTAAAGATTTTTGATAATATATACGATAATTTTTTATTTATCAAAATAAAATTAAATAGATATTCTTTAAATCAAATGCTTCAAACAACAAATGATTGCTTATACCCACAACACATTCTTTCATTCCCTTAACTTCTTTTCTTCTCCCCGATTACACAATCAAACATTTTTGTTTTCCTACTGGTTTTTCAATGGTTAAAAATGGCATATTTCTGTTCTGCCTTAAAAAATCATGATTTTGGAAGTGGTTCTCCTCTCAAAAATGATTTGAAAAGCTCAAGTGCTGCTCTTGGCTTGAACAATGGTACTTCATGACCTGCCCCTCTCACTGTGGCAAATGTTAGCCCTTCATACACCTCTGTCCAGCCACCCACCTGCAAAAAAAATACAACAAAAATCAATGCATCGATGTCAACGGTACGTAAAAATAGTTCCAGCACAATCGAACATGATCCTAACATGTTTTAATCCGAAACTAGAGGCAATTACAGATGTATATGATGCTTACCTGCTTCTTAACATACCAAGGATACCAGGGAATTTTGGTAGCTAGTTTCAGTTGTGCAAGGGAGTATCTTGTTGCTGTAACTGGAACCACTGAGTCTACATCACCACTATGTTCATCGAAAAATAAAACAAGAAACTATGATTTAATGGAAATTTTATAAGATATAGAGGGTAATTCAAACTTTATATGACTTTAGATATACTCTTTGCCAACCTGAATACCCAAACTCTCAGGCCACCAGCAATCATTTCTCGGTAAATCGGTAGAATGGATACATCTGTATCGTTCCAATTACGGTTTAGGACTTCACTGCATCAAGGAGAAAACAAAATTCTGTTAACACGAACACGATATTGGTTATGCATGCCGTAATCGAAGTACCTGCAAGCGGTCCATTTATATCGGATTCCAGTTATGTTGGCATGGAGTGCCTTCTGGACTTCCGGTCTGTTGTAGTATATCTCAGCGTACTTTTCAGTGCAAGGATCATAGCCTGCTATCTGCCTGAAAATCTGAAGAGCTTTCATTATCAGAATTACAATGCATTGATCCTTAAATGAGATGATTGCATGTTTAGGATATATAATCTAGAGGTCGGTACCCGATGGGGTCGATGAGGCAATCGCATACTCTGCCTCGTAAACAGGCTACCATCCGAGTTATTGCAAGGACGTGCATATATGTTGTACTGATCAATGTTTCCAAACTCTTGATCCATGGCATAAGAATACAACGACTCACATTCGTCCGACTCTTTCTGCCGACGGAAATCGCAAGTGTTGATGAGTTGCTGATAAGTTTTATCAGAGATCATGGCATGGCTCCACCAGTATGTCACTGTCCCAAGGTTATCATAATAGTTGTCTGTCACTGCATTTCCCACCTGCATTACATTTTTTTATCAACCACACAATCCCATTGACAAAACATTAAAAGAATCAAAAAGTTTGCAGACAGTTACCATTGTTCCTTTGAGATTTATTGGGTGCTTGGATTTCTTGTTGTAAACCATGATCTGTCTGGCCAATTGAGGCACATAATGGCCGGCATAGCTCTCGCCGGTGATATAGACTTCACGATTCTTATATCGCGGGAACCGACCGAGCCATCCGATCAAGAATTGCAACGAGTCCATAGCTGCAACCACAACCACCAAATTAGACCAGAATCAGTGAGTAATGCATTTACAAATAAAGTAAACTGTGACTCAAATTCAACATTTTTAACTACAACTCTAAACTCTGCTAATCAGATAAGCTAGCATAAGAAATGGGGTTTTAGATCCCCACCGGTTCTCCGATCACCCGTATCGAACAAATCGGAGCTGTGGTTGCTGTAAGAGAAGCCAACCCCAGCAGGAGTCTCCAAGAACAAGAGGTTAGCCACCGTGTTCCAGGAGAACTTGTTGAGATATAACCCTGAGGCTGATTTGTTGATTCTGAATGGACCAATCTCTTCTGATGCACCATATGCCACTGATGAGCAACCGGGACCTAAATTAAAATCACAAAAATAATCTTTAGAAAACCCTTCTCTAGGATTTTATTAACTCACCACAAAGATAAAATTTAGTACTTAAAACATGTACAACTTTTCTTGGACATTGAAAGTCCCAAAGGTAAGATAAGGTAAAGCTGAACAGGAAATGCAGGTCTGGTAATAAATGTAACCTGTTTTTTCTTCTGGCATTTATTTTTGACATTACTTCAATGCACACAGGAAAGAGAGAGAAAGGGAGGACTTACTTTTTTAAAAAGTTTTTTACTTATTTTCTGGTAGTTGTTGAGTTTTACTGCTCATGAATTCTAGTCTTTCATGGTAGTTTGGTCATCATTTCTATCTATTCAAAAGCTAGGTTTATTTTACCTTAAAAAAACACATTATGATGTATGAAAAGACATAGATTAATGGTGTTAAAGTCTATAATAATTTTTATTTATAGGCAAAAGAAATAAATTGTTTAAATATTTCACAAAAGAAATTCTATAAAACTGAAAAAACAAAACACAACAGGAAAACTTCAGTACACAACATCTTTCATGTACACAGAAAAATCTTATTCATCAATTATGGTCATGTCGGCAACAAAGAGTCTACTGATAATCTGTCGGTTCAAAGACAAAAATATATATAGTTTGAGCAAATTAAGAAACAGAAAAACAATATAACAGTACTGGAAAAATGACAGAAAAATCTCTGGTACTAACCTCCATTGAGCCATATGACTAAAGGCTTTGACAAAGGTGAAGTTGTAGACTCAGTGAGCCAGTAAAAGAGTGCTCTCCCAGCATCTTTGTTGACAGTGACATAGCCAGAGAATTGTTTGAAAGAGACTTTGGGTTGCCCTGGAAGTGCTGATATTCTGTCAGCTTCTTCTTGTTGTTTCACCGAGTGTACTTCACTTTGACTCACTCCTACAAGAACGAGTAACGCCATGGATATGAGGTTGAGGATCTGTGTTCTGGCCATGGTAAATGAAGAAGAAGAAGGAGAATAATAAAGTCTGCAGCAGTGGTGGTTGTCTGCTTTATGTGAAGTATGAAGAGTGGTAGCTTTGAGAGGTGAGTGTGGGATTAAATAGGAGAGAATGACTGAGGGAGTAGAGGATTTCATGGTGTCTATGGATAATATTAATGCCTAGGCATAATAACCCCATGGACAGTGGACACCACCACTCATCGCCTATAAATAAATTTTACTATTTGGGACACCCTAGATCTCTATTTGGGATTTTTCATATTGATCCGTATTTTTTAATTATTAATATTTAAATTATTAATTAATTAATTTGAATTAAATATTATATATATTATAAAAGTAATTTTTAATTTAATTTTTTATTTGTAATATCAAGGTTTAAACTTCTGATATTATTTAAAAAAATTTGTATTTTGTCTTACTAAATTAATTATTTGTTAATTATTGAATAGTACTTTTAATCTGGCGTATCAGGTAATTATTATGTCATGTTAAGGAAAAATTGTTATATGAATCTATTTTATCGCTTAAGATATGGTCCTTAACCAATTAAATTAATACACATCATATTTACACGTAAGTATTGTCCAAATCATCCACTTTAATGTCTTTAATTTGGACAAAAAAATATTACCAAGGATTTCTTGTGCTATCTTTCTCTTTGATCTTTAAAATTTTCCTTAATTAATTTCTTCTTTATAGATTTAAGGTTTAAGGTTAGGGTTAGGATTAGGATTAGGGCTTATGTTTAGTGTTTAGGTTTAGCGTTTAGGGTTAGGTTAGGGTTAGGGTTAGGGCTTATGTTTAGTGTTTAGGTTTAGCGTTTAGGGTTAGATTAGGATTTAGGACTTATGTTTAATGTTTAGGTTTAGCGTTTAGGGTTAGATTAGGATTTAGGGCTTATGTTTAGTGTTTAGGTTTAGGGTTAGGTTTAAAGTTTATGTCTAGATTTAGGATTTAAGGTTAGGGTTAGGGTTAGGATTAGGGCTTATGTTTAGTGTTTAGGTTTAGCGTTTAGGGTTAGGTTTAGGGCTTATGTTTAGCGTTTAGGTTTAGCGTTTAGGGTTAGGTTAGGATTTAGGGCTTATGTTTAGTGTTTAGGTCTAGCATTTAGGGTTAGGTTAGGATTTAGGGCTTATGGTTAGGGTTTAGGGTTAGGTTTAGAGTTTATGTCTAGATTTAGGATTTAAGGTTAGGGTTAGGGTTAGGATTAGGGCTTATGTTTAATGTTTAGGTTTAGCGTTTAGGGTTAGGTTTAGGGCTTATGTTTAGTGTTTAGGTTTAGCGTTTAGGGTTAGGTTAAGATTTAGGGCTTATGTTTAGTATTTAGGTTTAGGGTTTAGGGTTAGGTTTAGAGTTTATGTCTAGATTTAGGATTTAAGGTTAGGGTTAGGATTAGGATTAGGGCTTATGTTTAGTGTTTAGGTTTAGCGTTTAGGGTGAGGTTAGGGTTAGTTTTAGGGCTTATGTTTAGTGTTTAGGTTTAGCGTTTAGGGTTAGGTTAGGATTTAGGGCTTATGTTTAGTGTTTAGGTTTAACGTTTAGGGTTAGGTTAGGATTTAAGGCTTATGTTTAGTGTTTAGGTTTAGGGTTTTGCGTTAGGTTTAGAGTTTATGTCTAGATTTAGGATTTAAGGTTAGGGTTAGGATTAGGATTAGGGCTTATGTTTAGTGTTTAGGTTTAGCGTTTAGGGTTAGGTTAGGGTTAGGTTTAGGGCTTATGTTTAGTGTTTAGGTTTAGTGTTTAGGGTTAGGTTAGGATTTAGGGCTTATGTTTAGTGTTTAGGTTTAGCGTTTAGGGTTAGGTTAGGATTTAAGGCTTATGTTTAGTGTTTAGGTTTAGGGTTTAGGGTTAGGTTTAGAGTTTAGGGTTAGGTTTAGGATTTAAGGTTAGGGTTCAGATTTAGGTTTAGGGTTAGGTTTAAAGTTTATGTCTAGATTTAGGATTTAAGGTTAGGGTTAGGGTTTAGGTTTAGGGTTTAAGGACATAGTTAGGGTTAAATAAAAAATAATTAAGGAAAAATTTAGAATAAAGAGGAAGACAACATAAAAAAATCCTAATATTTTTTTCTTTTTTAAATCAAAGACATTAAAGTGGATGATTTGGACAATGTTTATGTGTGAATATAATATAAAAAAAATATGATATACATTAATTTAATTGGTTATGATCATATCTTAGATGATAAAATGAATTTATGTAATAATTTCTCCATATTAAGTGAGATAAAATACTGATAAGATACGATATTAGGGTTTAAATTTCTTATCATGTATATAATTTTATTAATATAAATATCAAAATTAATCTCATTTAATTTGTTAAAATATAAAGTCAACGATAGTTATTACAGTAACATGAGAATTCAATTTATCTTATATTCTGTAATACTTTTATTATCCAAAAAAGTTTTAATTCCACCACCGAAAACTAGGGTTAAGTATTATTAACTGTCAAATCAAAAGTTGAATCGAGTCAAACTAAAGGATCAAGATTCATAAGTTTATAAATTGCAGTTAATTGAATTTAATTTTTTAATTAATTTTTATAAAATAAAAAATATATATTTTATACTTAAAATATTATCGATGTATTTTTATTTTTTATTTTTTACTTAAAAATAAATATTTATGAAAAATATTTTAAAATTTTATTTTTTAATGTTTAAAAGTCATAAAATAAAATTATTTTGTCAAAATAAAATATAAAACTTTAAAACTAACGTTAATATGAAAAAAAAATAAAAAGCGAAATCAATCAAACCAAAAAAAGATAGTTATTAAAATAACTTACCGAATTAAACTAAAAACACTACATGTTTTTCTTAATCTTAATTTGTAGTTTTATAACCCTAAATAATCACCATTCATTTTCAATTTGTCCTCATATATCTGTAATTTAACTTTATTTTGTTATCTTTATTAATTAAAATAGATTAAAATACCTTTGAAACACAAACCCTAACCTTATTAATGTGATGAACTGAAACTTGTTTAGAGATGTCGTTTCCCTAATACTTGTGTATGGTCCTACAAAGACATACAGACAACATTCGGTAGCATAGCTATGGTTCTCTAGGACATCTTTTAATATTTCATTGCGAGACATCTAACCTTGTTACTTAAGGATATAATTATTGTTCTTAAAAGTTATGGGTTCGAGCATCAGTAATACTAGTATATTAATGAGCGGTCGATATCTAATAATTAAGAGTATACTCTAAAATAGATATTATTATAATATTATAGTTGATTCAAAAAATATTTTTAATTAAAGTATAAAAATTAATTTAAATTGAGTTTTGAGAAACGAACATTTCTTATTTAAATTATTTGAGTTGATTAGAATAATTATTTGATAATAAATAGAAGAATTTATGAAATGTGGATAGATTGGGTCCATGAACACAATTAATATCGAGAGGTGGCCATGAGATCACATGGTTTTTGGCACATCGGTCGAACATAAAAATTAATAAAGGAGTCTGAATTATTACATTATTTTAATAATAATTTTTATTTTATTTTTAATATATATTTTTAATTTTTTATATATTATAAATAAATAAATTTAATTAAATAAAATTATAAATAATATGATAAATTAAGACAACGTAAAAATGTCTCGTCAAAGAATTCCTTCAATGATCCATTAATTTTTCGTTTATTCAGATACCAAAACTTTGACTACATTTTTATTTACATATTTTCATTTTTGGTTACTATTATTATTATTATTATTATTATTATTATTATTTTCTCGTCTTTCCCTTTGTTTTATTAGGGATAAATTGTATTTTTTCGTTATAATTTTCATTTTTATATACTCAAGAATATACTTAGGTGATATCTATTTTAATTTAATACGTACTTGATTGTATATTTAATAAACTCTTATTTATTTTTTAACAAGAATATTTATTTTTTACAAAGGCTAAATTGATATTAGACTAATATTTACCAAATGTTTAAATTTTATAAATGGGTCAAAAGACCGATCCTTAAATCTAAAAGAGCTTCGAGCTTAAATATTACTGTCAAATGAAACACTATAATTTAGACGTGACACTTCAATATTTTTAAAAAAAATTTAAAATATATATATTTATAATTTTTAAGTAAAAAAATTGAGACACCAATTAATTTTAAAAACAGTTAGATTAAAAAAATCAATTTAAATATTTGTTAGTTAAAAAAATCAAAACCTAAATCAATTTTTTCTTCTAAATTTCAAAGGCTTAAGTCACCCTTGAGCTTTTTTTAGTTTATTAAAAATCATCTACAATGCTAACCTAACATGAAGGATAGAAAAAGGCTGTAATAAAAAGACACTTTCTTGCATGTTTTCAGCTCAGGATTTAAGCTATAGTTTGTTTGCTTAGTGATAGATTATTAGTTTAATTTAGTTTAACCTAACAAATTAATCATTAAATTGCAGGGAAGAATCAAAGAGTAAAAATCTTATGTCTCCTGATTGTGTTTCTTTTTATGTTTTCTGTTAAAAAATTTTAAAAATTATATTTTAAACTTTAACATTAATTTTCAATATCTTAAACTATATACATTAAAAATATATTATATCCCTAATTTCTTAAATCCTAGCTATAACTCTTAGTATTAAACCTTAAATTTTAAACCTTGAATTCTCTGATTTAAAATGCTAATTAAAATACGATTAAGAAATAAACGATCTATATAATTTTGTATTTCAAATTTTATATATTAATCGCAATTTTTTTACTTCACAATTTTTTGTTCTCATGCATAATAATTTATTGATATAAAAAAGGCACCACTTTACCATAAAACATGCATCTTTTGAGGAATTTAACTAATAATTTTAATGGAAAAGAACGTGATATTTATCTTAAAAAATTTATATTTAAATATTTATGTGTAAGGTATGTATATATTATTAAAAATAATTTTTTAATAAATAATGTCGTATAAAAACATATACATCTTACGAAGAATGCAAACCGAGCTGCACCAAAACAAGAAGCCAAAAATTTGGCACTTTTTACCTTATCGACTAATTATTTTAGTTCTTATATGTTTATTATGTTTTTTTATCTCGAAATTTTAATTTTATTAAATTGACTTAAACGTGACAGAATAATAATATTATTTTCATCTTTACCAAAATGTTGAGGTCACATTGTTTTTTTTTCTTTTTGACATGTTATTAAAAATAGTAAAAGAAAAATTGATTGTAACAAGTAGAATTTTTTTTTGCTTTCTAACCACGCTTCTTTCTGTGTCTTCTATTAAAAAATCTTAAAAATTAATTTCTTATTATTATTCTTCTGGTTTTAGAGTCTAGCTCTAACTAATCCAGACCGACCTGCGTCGCACACCTAGTTTTGGTGAGTGAGTCTCTCAGCAAGAATTTTCTGCGTACACAACGTCTTGAACCTGAGACTTACTTAAGCAGAACCAAGCTGCTTACTACTTGGACCAACCCCTATTGGTATTGAATTTTAATAGAGACACTAATGAGGATACGATTAGGAGGTAGACGATTTACACCTGATTGTAAGAACGAATTAACAAAATTTCAGGCAAAAGAAAAGGAAAGATAATTGACATCAACTTAAAGATTTGTTACTACTATTTTGTTACATTTGGGTCAATCTGATAAAATAAATAAATGTTGGAGGGTTAAAATGAATAAAATAATAGTTTAAGTATGAAAATGACTAAACCGATAAAATTTAGGAGCTGAAAAGGTCATTTTGCCACATAGCAAAGCACACCTCAAAACTCATTCTGTGCAATAAAATCACCAAACTCAAACGACATGTAACATCCTAAACATGTCTCAATCAATTATAAGATTTTAAGACATCACATTACATCAACCAAAATTTCCAATTTATTATATTTATCCCCAAAATAATCAAATTATTTATAATTCAACTAACTCGTAATGAAATCGTAATTTAAAATAAATAAAAACGAGTAAAACTTAAGAAGCTATGTAGTATACAACATCGTATATAAAATTTATAACAAGAAGATTAACATAACCAAAATAACAAAATATTTATACATACATGATCCGATAAATATAAGTATAATGTTATAATAACAAAAATACGAGAATCTTATATTAACGATGCTCTTATAAAGATATCATAAATTTATTGATCTACGAATAAAAACCCGAACTTTACATGCTAAATAACCTACACAATCATAATAATTTAGATAAAATCTAATATGAGCTAAATTATATAAAGAGACAAATCACCTTTTTAACAAAAATATTATTTAAAATATTATTTTTAATGATTTGTAATTTCAATCCACTCGGTTGTCTGCATGCAAATATATAATTAATTGTCTTATAAGTCACACTAGTAAATAATTTATAATTATAAAACACTTAAATAAAAATAAAAATATATATTTAAAAATAGTGTTAACAACCAAAAAAATAAATAATTAAATCCACCAAACCACACTGTATGATGAAGACATTGAAATTTCTTATTTTTTATAATTAATATGTCCATTTATGGAACAAGTCAAATGACACAGTTGAAAGAAAATGCTACGGATAGGGGTGTTTAACGAGTTGAGCAGTTCACGAGTTGTTCAAATTCGATTCAATGAATATTCGACACGATATTTTAACGAGTTAAATCGAGTAAAGTTTAACTCGAGTCGATAAGTTCGCTAGTAGCTCGTTAATTTTTAAAAATATTTTTTAATAATTATTTTAAAATAATTTCATTCAAAAAAATAAATTTAAATATAATTATTAATATGTGGATTGTTAATTTAATTTTAATCTGTTAGTTTGGTGTATTTATGGAATGTTAATTTTGAATTTAGACTTTAAAAATATTTTATACACTATTTTTTGATATTTTTGGTTAAATTTATTAATTTAAGTTAATATTAATTAAGCCCCATATGATATTATTAAATTTTACTTTTTGTTTAAAATACGGTAAGTTTTTTAATGAGCTTAACGAGCAACGAGTTGAGTTGAGCAATAAAATATTTTAACGAACACGAGTCGAGTATAATTTTAACGAGCTTAACGAACAACGAATCGAGTTGAACAACAAATTTTTTAACGAACACGAGTTAAAACATATTAGGAATATAAGACTAATGAATATATTGTTTAAAATTTTTGGTAAATTATTGGAATCTTTACAGGTAATTTTGGTTATTTATACAGTTGGAGTCCGATTATCTCTACAGTTTGATTTCGTAATCGGTTGTTTATTTTTCAGTGAGAATATTCGTAAAAAAATAATTTTTATTATTGACAATAGATATCTTAATTTAACTATAAATAAATAAATAAATAATGTGGGTACGTTAATTAAGCCACGGTCAGCACACCCCACCTTTCTTCTACACTATAATGGTAAATATGGACTTGAATTTTGAGAGAGAGAAGTGAGAGTGATTGAGGGATCACTTTCAAAGAGACAATGCTCTCTGAAAAAACTTGGAAAGGTTTTTTATTTAAAATTATTTTTTTATTATTCATTTTAAGTCCGTTTTATTATTTATATTCGAGGTACGTAATTTTTCTTTCATTAATATCATAAATAATGTATTGGAGAAAATCTTAAATAACATAACTAGGGGTGTAAATGAACAGGGTGTTCGACGAGCTGCTTGTGAACCGTTCGTATAATGTTCGTTTATTAAGTTAAATAAACGAGTATGAACATATATTTTATGTTCGATTAATAAACGAATAAACACGAACACAAGTGCATTTGGCTCGGTTATGTTCACGAACAAACTCGTTTATGTTCGTTTATAAGCTCGTTTACATACTCATTTATAAGCTCGTTTATAGACTTGTTTATGTTCTTTTATATACAAACGCTAAACAAGCATGTTCATGAACACTAAACGAACATGTTCGTGAACGTTAAATAGACAAATGGATAAATATATACAAACGAACTCGTTCACGAACGTTTAACGAACGTTAAACGAACAAATTAACGAACATATAAACGAACATGTTTGTGAACGTTAAACAAACACGTTCATGAACATTAAACGAACCGAGCCCGAACACGACAAAAAAATAAACGAACCAAGCTTGAACATACCATTAAAAATTTAAACAAACACGAACAGAGTTTGAACACCTTCAAAAATAAATAAACGAACAGGAACATACCCTTGTCCGTTCAAGCTTGGTTTGTTTACACCCGTAGACATAACAAAATTGGTGAGATTATTTAATAATATGAGAAATAAAATGTTTTTTTAAGAGAAAACATTAAAAAAACATTTTGTGAGAGTATAAATAAGATAGGAAGAAATTTTGTTTCACGTTAGGGGTATTTATCGAGCGAATCAATTATAAATTAAGTAGTGTTTGACTCATATTTATAAAAGAATTTGTTTGCATAAGTCGATTCACCTCTTGTTAAACTCGATAAAATTTTACTCGATTCGTGTTCGATAGAAAAATTATTGGTTGCTGCTTGCTAAGCCCATCAAATTTTTTTAATTATTTTTATGGGTGAATTAATTATCATGTCACTAAACATTTTTAGAGTTTTCGACCAACATTTAAACTTCTTTGAACATATTTTTTAAAGTAGACGCGAAAAAAGCATAACAAATTTATAAAAAAAAATGAGTTATCGTGAAATTATCAAGTCGAATCGAGTCTTACTTAACTCAACTCATTAAAATCAACTTCACTTAATAAGACCATTAATCGACTCAAATCGAGTCAGTTCAAATCAAACATTGACCGAATTAAACTCAAACTATCTACGAGCTGCTCAATTCAATTAACATCCGAATGT
This sequence comes from Abelmoschus esculentus, assembly GCA_035048815.1. NCBI lineage: Eukaryota > Viridiplantae > Streptophyta > Magnoliopsida > Malvales > Malvaceae > Abelmoschus > Abelmoschus esculentus. The sequence goes on from JAUCBN010000005.1 coordinate 19,587,451, forward strand.
CAACTCTTCTGAACTCAAATTGTTACAAAATAGTGCCCCAAAGGAGTTAGTCAATTAAGAAATTCATTATTTCAAAGAAATTTATTCATATTCGATTCGAAATTCGATTTTCCCCTTTTCTTTCTTGAAATGTTTGATCCAAATTTGTTACTTTTCATTTCAAAGTTGAGCACATGAGCACAATAATCATTACAAGCTTGAAGAGGATGTTTTTTTTAATTGTTGGAGAAAAAATAAATAAAAACACTGGTTGAGTTTCAAAATGAAATTGGACTGGATAGAAATAGTAGAAGGCACTACCAAATCTCTCAATAAGTGGGAAACAAACAAGGAAGGGAATCAACAACTTTATTGTTGAAAAAGAAGAAGAAAACGACAATTTTTTTGGCAAAAATAGGGAAAACGGTATATATGAAAATTATTTAAGAAAAGTGTAAATTTATGGTAATACTTGAAGTTATTTGTAACTGAAATTGGAGAAACTATATTTTAAATTTATATTTTTGTATTATTCATAATTTTAATCGATAAAAAATATGATTGAATATTTATAAAATAAAAAAATGATATAAATATATATATTATTTTTATTAATTGAACTGTAAATGATATAATGAATAAGATCTATAATATAAAAAATTATGAAAGATTCAAAATAGTCTCATAGGTTTTAAACTCTTGCGGGGCGGAGCATGGGAGTTTGGGGTCTGGTCCTCGTCAATTGTTGTTTTTGTATACTACGTAAAGTAAAAAAATTAAAAAATATAATTTATTCTAAAAAATCATATTTCGATCGTCGTTAATCTAGAAAAAAAAAATTTTAATTCTCAGAAAAAAATTAATTCCGTCTCTAATTTTTTTTGAAATATTCATGGTCGATACCCATGTTATTTGTCTTATAGATTAATCATGTGTTGGATCATCCCTTCTTTCCATTAATAGGGTATAGTTAATAAAATTATTTATTTCTCTCATTAATAGGATATTAGCTTGAAATTGGTTTCTACATTAACTTTTGTCCTTATTGACCTTGAGTCGTAAGGCTTAGGTTAGGTCCAATTCACAGGCGCGTGTAATTTACTCGATCACATAGTTTTTATTTAGATTATTAATTTTTATTTAAAAATATAGTTTTTATTTAAATTTCAAAATATTTATCACATCTGTGCGGATATAATTTATGGCCGAGAGTTTTTCAATTTTATAAACTGTTTTATAAAATATATCAGACTGTTTTAATAAATAAACTACGGAAAAAAAAAATAAATTATTAAAAAATTGTAAACAATTATAAATCATAATTGAACATCACGTGAAAATAATATGACCGTAAATCTATCACAAAAAAAAAACTAAAAATGTGTCATTAATATAAAATATCATAAAAATAAATAAAAAAATATTTAAAAATCAAAATATAAAAAGAAAAATAAATTGAATAAAAAATACCTACAATCGAGTATTAAAATTAATATTATCATAAATTATCAAAAATATATATTTTTTAATTATTAATATTTAATTCATTAAATAATATAAAATAAACTTTAAAAAGCCTATTATAAAAACTGACTATCCTAACTTAAATTTTTATATATAGAAATTCAAATGTTAGATATCATTTAAAAAATTTTATATTATGATATTTTATCGAGTCGAGTCAAGTTAAAAATTTTGAGTTATTCGAGTTGATAAGTCATATTTTATGACTCAAACTTTGTTAGAATTTTTTCGGTTTGAGTCGAGTTTTCGAGTTCCTATAAATATTTAATTGTAATTATTTATCATATTATAGTATGATATGATTCCAATTTAAACAACTTTCTCTAATCATATAAGATATGTATATATTTTTCATATGTAATAATATTTCTTTATATTTTTATATATCAATATATATATTATAAAAAATATAATCTCATCGCAAACTTAAAATTTAATTCTTTAATTACTAAAAATTTTGAGTTATTCGAGTTATTTGAATTTTTATTTTACGACTCGAATTTTCATTTTAAAACTCAAATTTTATTTGATATTCTTTCGAATCAAGTCAAATCTATAAAATTTTAAATTAAATTAAAACAAATTGAATATTTTTGTCGAGCACCCTGATACAAGTTATTGCCTTTCACCAGTTCTATTTTATACAAGGGAAGTGGTCTGGACCGTCTGGTGTTGCTTCTACAAGTTGTTCACTCAACAGGTTTGATTTGGTATTTGATGGTAGCCATAGGTAAGGTTATATGGTTCATCAGATTTACTACAGTTTGCGGTGATCTGATGGATGGGATGGCTAGCGAAGAGACTTGGCTAAGCACACGTGCCTCGGAGGTTAGAGGTGTTTAAAAATATCAGATCTAATTTAATTTTATTATCTATTAATTTGATTTTATTTTATTTTTGAATTAAAAATCGATCTGATTTTAAGTATTTTTAAATTAGACACAAATTATAATATTTTAAGTTTTGAATTATTTAAAAATTCAGATTTTTACTAATATTATTCTTATTATATTTAATAATTTAATGTTTGTTATAATAAAAAATTACTACATAAAAATTAAAATTTTTATAAATATGAATCTTGTTACATTTAGTAATTTGTTATTTATTATATTTAAAATTTTAAAATTTTCATAAATATAACCTTTAAATTCAAAAAATTAGTTTAATTAAATTATATTTTTTGATAATCAGATATCCGAATATCCGATATCCAAATATAAAAATATTTATTTTTCTCATATTGATGATCAAATACTCACTATATCACTGATCCAAAATCTAGATATTTAAAAAATTGAATCAAATCCTGTTACGAATTAATTAGTTCATTTATTTAGTTGGTTAATTGGTTGAGTCTGTTAGCTTGTAACTAATGATTGTTAGTCAGTTTTTTTTCCTCATGAATAGCTGTGTATAAATAGACAAACATATCAGTGTATGATACATAGTCTGTGAATAAGAAATACAGATGAAATTCTTCATTTTCCCCTTTCTTTTAATAAATCCGATCTAATATCTAACAATAAATACCCACGTACCAATTGCTTCACAACCACAAATCAAGGGAGTGATTGTTTGCAGTTCTTGTCAGCTTTCATTAGTATTCAGTCCAGTAGGGTTCACATAAATAAAACCTTAATACTTACTCAATGAGCCTAATCTAGTTCCCGGTTGGTATGTTTTCAGGGTTTGCTTCTTGGATTTTCAAGGTTAGGCTTTTTTTATATATCTAACGGGTCAATACTCAATATATGAATTCGAATACTAATAATTTTATTAGGTTTAAATTAGGGCAATTGATTTGGAGTGGTTTAAACTAAGCGGTTTAATCCTAACCAAGTCAAAGAAAGTGGTCGGGTCCTGGACCATATTCATTGTTCTCTGCTCCTTCCTTATCACACATATTGACTGCCATGATGTAACATCTGATCCATAGCTTGGATTGGATGGAGTGTTCCTCAGGATAAACAACTAATTTCATGGTGAAACGCACTCGACTAGAGTTTTTTGTTATCCTCTTTTCATGCGTCTGTTTTATATCACAAATTTAAGGTTTATAGACTAAAATTTAAAATTTATGGTTAAATTTAAAGAATCAAAGGTATAATGTATTTTTAAGGTGTAAAATATAAGGTTTAAGATATAAAAAATAAGACTTATGATTTAAAATTTATTTTTTAAAAAAAAATTCAATAAAAAACATAAAAACTGATAAAAAGCAAAAGATTTTTACTGTACAATGATATCTTTACATCATCAACTAAAACTACTACTTTAAAACATGTTATAATACTTGTAGTAGTCTTAAGTTTTTAAATGAAGCAAGATTATTGAGGAAATTTATTAAAATATATTTTATTTATTTCTTCTTCTTTTGGCAAGTGAGGTGACCGAGTCATATATGGTTTATGTTGCCAACATGTGTTAATAAATTGGTGATAATTTTAGAAATTTAGAGGTTTTTAAAACGTTGTAATTTTTTATTTGTGTGGTTTTGCATTTTGTATCGCGTTGGCCGTTAGTTTCTGTTTTCCGCCCTTTTATGCAACAATGTGTTATGGATACGGGTGTAAACGAGTTAAGTTGGGTTTAAATAATGTTGATTTTAACTTGATTTGTTAAGAATTTGAGTTAAATTTAAATTTAAAAAATTTTAACGAGTCTGTATAATCTGAACTTGAGTCAACCCAAAAATATCATCTTAGGTCAGGATTCAAGCCCACACTATTAGGACCGTTTCAGAGATTTTTGGGTCCCTGAGCGAAAACTAAAATCAGTTTCTTATATAACAAATTATATTATTGTTATGAATAAAAAATTTTGACCCTTTTTGGTATTCTTTTTATGCATCAACAATAAAAAAAAAATAGGTTTAGAGTTAATTATGATTTAAGATATCGATGAGTTTAGAATTTATAGTTAAGGCTTAAAATTTATTTTTTTAGTATTGAATATAAAAATAACACCGAATTTTTTTATTCATTTTATTTATTTAAATAATTAATTTAATATTTTAAACATTTTAATTTTATTGTTAAATTTATTTATTTATTTATATATCTAAAAAATTAATTTTAACTATTAAATTAATTTATTTATTTAATAAATTAAAAAATTGAAAAAATTAAAAAAAATAAATAATTAAATTTAGAGATCTTAAGTTGATCGAGCCCTGGGCGGCTGCTTGCTCAGTCCCCCTCACATGATGTGATTTCTATATATTTTGATTTGTAATTTAGCTTGCGAGATGTTTTTAAGGATTTTACTTTTCAATAATTATAATTAATATATAAGGTATGGAAAAGATGATGATTAATTTGTGATTTAAAATTATAAGATAACAAAAATGATGTGATTTCTTTAATTTAGTAGGACTATGAATGAAGAAATTCCATAAATATAGCTTTAGGGTTCTTCTTAAAATATGAACCTTCTCATTTTAATTCACGAAATATTATATTTATTATAATATCTTAAAAGTTAGATTCAATATAATCCGATCATAAATAATATGAAAATTTAAAAAAAAATCAAAGATTAATTTAGAAGGATCTGACTTCAAATAATGTTTTTGGAGAATATTATTTATAATTGGATTTTGTTGAATCCAACTTTTAAAGTATTGTACCCAATATAATATTTCAAAAATTAAAATGGAAAGGACCATATTTTGAAGTAAATCCTAAAACTATATTTGAGTAAAAATTTCAATCATAAAGGTAAGAATGATTCATACAATAATTTCTTTTAATTTATTTTAAAATATATAATTAATTATATTGTATATTTTTAAAACTTTTATTATTTAAAAATTAATAATATTTAATAATATATTATATTAATAATGTTTAACTATATGGATTACTTGTTCCAGAATCTAATACAATTCGGTAAGTACAATCGTCAATATAATTTTATTCATTAAGAAAACAACAAAATTCACTCCAAATACAATGATACGTTGGAAGTTGGAACAGCTTCATCTTAAAATGTAATAAACGGTTTCACCACCTCTGCTTTATTTTCCCAAGACAGGTACATGACCTAATCCATCAGAGAATAAACAAGAAAATTTCCTCATCTGATGCACTTCTAAAGCCAAACTAACCTCAATCCCCCCCTCCACATCTCCACATTCAGCCATGGAAATAGCTTCATCTTTATCAATGGACACCATCTTCATCTTCAGTATCTTCCCCAATCCAAAATCAGCTCCATAAGCATTGAACCTGGGCGAACCGGTGGCTACAATGAGTTGCAATCCAGGCAACTTGGGAAGAAAGAAATGGAACATCTTCTTCTCAGCTTCTTCAAGAACACCCTTTTTAATATCACTAACCAAATCGCTTACTGTTTTCACAGCAAATGCAAAGCCGTCTTCTTCCATGAAATCTCTTGCCTTGGCAGATTTGTTGAAACAGATAACGCAATCGCCACAGTACGTCGTTGGGAGTGGAGGGTTTAAACGAGACCGGCAATCCACTCCGAAATCTATGAACACATGTCTTTCGTTGTCTCCACCTTTGGATTTAACCACGCAGGTTGCTGTATAAGCGAATGTGAGCACGAAGCTTGAGAGATGAAGCTGTTTGCCATTGTTGGGATCTAGTTCAGACAAAGCTTTCTGTCTGAGTTTGTTTATGTCTTCTTTAGTGAAAACGAACGTGCCTCGAACTATATCGTCGGAGACCGGCTCCATTTCTTTGAAGATTCTCAAGCTTCTTTTCGTTGGGTCCTGGTATTCTCCATTGAAAGCTTGCCAGTGGTTCAAGAAAAGCATGTCGAGTCTCGCTTGATCTTCGATGCAACTCCGGTCAAACGACGGGGTTAACTCCGGTGGCAAAGATGGGTTTTCAACATCATCAACTTGTTTGCACAAATGAGCCCAAGATCTCATAAACATAACTGCAGTTCTCCCGTCGATTACTGCATGGTTCGTTGTTATCCCAATGGTGAACCCTTGGCCGGGGAACAATGTTATCTGCAACGATAATATCTCAGCTTCGTCATCCGAAGAAACCAACTGAGGCACGAAAGGATGCAACTCATTGGCTTTATGAATGTCATTGCCGGAAAGGATGTGGAAGTTGTCGACATGGGAGATGGCAGCAGTGAAAGAAACAGCATCGTTTGGAGCGTATAAAATGACTGGTTTTGATGAACCCGACGGCCATTTAAGGTTTCCAGCGAGAGGGAGGTAGTGGATGAGTGTGAGAGACAGGGATTGCTTGAGTTTAGGGATGATTTTGGAGGTGAAATAACATAGGGTGGAGGTTGAATCGTTGAGTTGGTAGAAGTATAGGGTTTCCACAGGAGGGAACTTGAACCAGTACGTGTCAAAGAAAGTGAGTGGGAGAGAGAACTCGTGGGATGCTTGGTGTGACTCAGTGGACGGGGCGACTCGAGTGTTCTCGAGAATTTTGACGATTTCAAGTGCTTCCATGCACGTGGACGACATCTTTAGAGGTTTAAGATCAAAGCCCTGTTGCTGTTGCCTGTTGGTGCTTGTTTTTGGATGCCAAACTATGCTTGAGCTGCTGTAATTTATAGTCAGAGTTGGCATAATCCAACCCACAGATCCTGAAAACGACTGAGTTCTGTTGGATGGATAGTCCTATTTGGTTAGCCAAGTATAACCGGCCGTGTTGAAGCAACTGCTGCTTGTGACCTGCCAACAATTGTGCTGTTGCTTCATGCTTACATATTACTCCTCTCTGGTGAGAGCTAATGCATGGGGAATGTGTTATGCTACATCACCCCATTAATGGCATAGAGAAACTAATTAAAACTAGAGGATCAAGGAGGAAGAAAACCATATAAAACATGGGATGTCAATATCACTCTAACTTTTCATTCGAAGTGAAAATCATCTACTTCTTTCTTGTGTCTTCATTTATGTCTCCGTTTTAAATTAAAGGGTTAAGGGGTTAGGGTTTAAGGTTAGAGTTGTGATTAGGGTTTAGGGAATTAGGGGTAGGTGTATTTTTAAGGATGTAGGGTTTAGGGTTTAAGATATAAAAAATAAGAGTTAAGGTTAAAAATTCAATTTTTTAAAAAATTCAAAGAGGCATAAAAGGATGCAGGATAAAGAGGTACATGATTTTTACTTTTCATTCGGATAGACTTGTTTAAACTTTTATTGAGTAAAATTTAGTTGATTTAATTATACTAACGTGTTTTGATTTGTTATGATATTCAATAGTTTATATCGAAATATTTATTTATTTTTACAAATTGATATTTATTTATCTGTCTTTATTTATATATAATGAAAATTCTTTAAAAATGTGATCTAAATTGTATACCGTACCATCTTTGTATTAATATTTACCAAATACAAAGTATATTGGCTTTAAGGAATACCAAAGTCTTGATAGAAACTATGCACCCTCTAATACGGTATTAGACAAAGTTGAATAAGGCTCCATTTCTTTTTAAGGTTTAGTAGGGTAGTATCGTTGGACTTTGATTAAGCGGTTATTATAGTAATGAGTAAAAATCTTTCTTTTTTTTATCATGCTTTCATCCATGGTTTTTATTAAAAAAATTTAAAAAATAAAATTTTAACTTTAACTCTTATTTTCTATATCCTAAACCCTAAACTCTTCGCCTTAAAAAATACACATTACTCCTAATTCCCTAAACCCTAACCACAACCCCTAACATTAAACCCTAAACTCTAAACCCTCTAATTTAAAGTGGAAACACAAATAAAGGTATAGAAAAGAGGTAGATGATTTGCACCCTATAGTAACAGGCATGAATTATATAGAGTCAGATTTTAACTTGAATCGGACTTGAAATTTATATATCTCAACACGGACTTGACCTAATTTATTAAAAATTAATTGTAAGGATCTAATTAAATTTTTTAATCTTTAAAGACTTAATTTAAAAATAATAATTTAGTGGATCCAATTATTTAAATTTTAAATATCTAATTGTAAAAAAAATATAAATATGAGGTATTATTGCAAATATTCTTGAAAATTATAGGGAAGAATTTACACAATTAATCTCGGGTAAAATATCAGATATTTTTCAACTTAAACCTAAATTTCACTTTAATTTAATTTTTTAAATGCTCTTCTCTATTTAGTAGTTATCATCCATGTTTTGTCATCTCTTGTTGTATTCTCCATCTCCTCTCTCATTTCTCATTTCTCCTTTTCCATCTTCTTAGTTTTTTATATTTGATTTTTTGTATGATTTAGTTTAATAAGGCTTATTTTAATAAAAATATTAGATGTTTTTTTAATTATTACAACACTTTTTTTAATTAAATTTGTCGTCGCCTCTCAAATTAAGGTGTGGTCAGATCTGTTTTATCAATGTATTATATTTTTATGTTTAAACTCTTGTATGATATTATATTTTATACTTTACTAATTAGTTTATACACTTCAATTATTTTTTAAAAATAACAATTAATATAATTAATCTACTTTAATTTCGTAAATTTTTCTTGCAGTTTGATTGTATTTCCTTTTTATTCAATAAAATTAACAATTATTTATAAAAAATATAAATAATAAACCCCACGGCCCACAACTCATTACCCTTAAAATATGAAACCCTGTTGGGCCTTTGGGTGCATCTACTTTGATCACATTTGCAAGATGCAGCTATACTCAAATCTGATGTAATAATAATATATTTTATGTTCTATAAATATATAGTATTAAATTACGATTGCGATTTTCATTGTGGTTCGGTTGTAGTGTCGTAATTGTGGGTGTTGCAAACATTATATAACGCGTAATGGTCGATGTGATCGTGATTTTTTTTAAAATTTTATAATTTTTTAAAATATTATTTATATGTATATTTTGCAACCTCGAAAGCCTTACATAGGATAATGTGTATTTGATTGGTAAAAATAAGAACTTTAAGACAATTGATTAATTTCATTATTATTTATAATTAAACGATGCAATGATAAACTTGCAAATGAATCATAAAAGTGTTTTATTTATTAAGATTCACATTTCATATTATTTTTTAGTGTTTTATTGTGGTGATACAATATTACGACGTAATATATAACATATTGTGGGTTATGTAACGATTTGAGATCATAAAAATTGTAATAGAATTTTTTTATTGCGTTGCACTTATAATACATTACAAAAATTTTAAAAACACATTACGATACATGCGTTATATTGTATTGTAGTCGTATTTTAATACTATGACCAGAAACTCGATTACCAAAATTGTAGGCATCGTCCCCCATGAAACTGGGTTCCCTAAGTAAGTGGCTTCCCCACCGGGACTCACTTCCCATTCTTGAGCCTTTATCTGGTTGCCATACCCCAATGCCTCAGGAAACAATATACGAGGCTACTAAGTTTACATGCATTTCTAAAGTAAAGTAGAGGGACTAAAACCAAAATTTGACCAAAAAAGTACTCGCAACTGCAATCCATCTATAGAAGAGATTATTAGGTGAAACTTATTCACCACGTCTTTCATGGTCTAAGCAATCAGGACCGTTGATCTTTAAATAACCACCTAATAACTACCCACCCACTAAATTCATGTAGGAAAGAGGTGATGATTCACTTAAAAAAAATAAAATCAACGATCCTAGTTAATTGGGACCATAAATGACATGGTAAACAGGGTTCACCTAATAATTTTTCCATCTGCAGTGATATATTTCAGATTCCTTGTACTACTCGAGGTTTTCCAGACGCCTCCGAAGTCTTAGTGGGTCAAGCCCAAAGTCACTGAAAACCAAACACACATTTTAAGGAATACTTTAAAATCAGGGACGGAACCAAAAATTTATTTAAAAGTTTTATATTTTTAAATAATATTTAAAAAATTAATTATTTATAAAATATATCAAATTATTTATAAAATAATATTAATTATATATTTTTTTTAACTTTTTATATACAAATTATATAAAAATATATAATTTTTCAAAAATTTTAGGCGTCCGCTCCGCCCATATTTAAAACTGACAACAAAATAAATGGAAAACAGAATCTCTTTAAAACTAGACAAATAAAGCACGTGTTACAAACTTGACTTTTGTAGAATTTCATGTTCCCCCGTAGGACAGTCATATTTCAGCATTTTATGCAAATTGTGTGGCTGTGAATGTAGTGGAATAGTCAAACTAAAAATATATATAAATAATGAAAATTAAATTAATTTGAATATATAAATATGAAACATTAAATATGTTATCACACAAAATTTATTACTTTCATATTAAATATTAGATAGTTTATAACAATACATAAAATTTAATTGTTATTTTATAACTTTTAAAAATTTAGTTACAATTTTAAATTTTCCAACAAAATTTAATTAACATTTTAATATTATATTCACTAAAATGATTCCATTTTAATTTAATAATAATAATAAGTGATATTTAAATTTGTAGACTTCGTTTTTATTGTTATAATAAACATTCGTTATATTAAATGTTCATTGCTAAAAAATTAAAAAAAAAAAAGTAATTTTAAACGAACGAAAATTCAAGAAGAAAATAATTAATAAACGTCCTAATCAATATTTATTTAACGAAGAAATTCGGGACAAACGTCCGCTTTGACGACGGAAAGTCGGAACTTAACTGCAGCAGCCGGGTCTACTTCCACGAACAAAAATTCTCTATTTCTTTCTTATGTTTAGAAATCGATACAGAATTCGAACTCAACGGGTTTTAATTCGACCCGGTCTTAATAGGTTAGAATTTTTTTAAAAAATTTGGGTTCGAGTCGGGTTGGATTTTTTTAAAGGTGATCTCGGGTCGAGTTCGGGTTTAGAGTGAAAAAAATCTGACCCGATCTAACTTGTAACCAATAATGTATTTTTTCATATATTTTAAAGATATTTGCAATAATGATCCCTCTTTATATATATTTTATACAATTAAGTCATTAAAATTATTTTTTTACAATTAGGTTAGTGAAATTTTATTTTATTTATAATTAGATTTTTAAATTTTATTTTTTTATAACTAAGTCCCTAAATTTTAAATTTTTTAATGATTCGGGTCGGGTCAGATCGGGTCGTATTTTAAAACTTAAAAATCGGATCGGGTCAAGTTGAATTTTTTTCACCCTAAGCTTGGGTCGGGTCAGGTGGAGGTTGGAGGGTATGTTTTTTCAGGTCGAGTGCGGGTGGGCCGAAATCCGACCCGACCCGACTTCTGTCATCTCTATCTATGCCTTTTTTCATGTATTCTTTAAAAATTTATTAAAAAATTAAAATTTAAATCTTAACCTTTATTTTTTATATCTTAAATCTTAAACTTTATGCCTTAAAAAATATATCTTACCTCTAATACTCTAAACTCTAACAAAAATTTCTAACTTAAAATTTTAAATCATAAACCTTTAATTTAAAATGTAAACATAAATAAAAACATGGTAAGAGGCGAACGATTTTCACCGCAGGCTGGAGCATCCGCCCAGTTGTCTATAAATTGAAGAGCCCTAAACACTGAAATTTGCAGCGAAGAGTTTTCGATTCTACAACAACAACAATGGTTGTGAAGGTCTACGGTCCAGCTTATGCTTCCCCGAAGCGTGTGCTTGCGTGCCTAATCGAGAAGGAGATTGAATTCGATGTCGTCCCTGTTGATTTGATTAAAGGAGAGCACAAAGACCCTGAATTCCTCAAGTTGCAGGTCACCTTTTATACTTGTTCTAAACCTCCTTCTTCTTAATCAAATTTCATGTTTTCATGTCTTCTTTGCAGCCTCTTGGAACACTTCCTGTCACTCAAGATGGAGATTATGTTTTATATGGTAATTTATATGTACCCTTTTCTGAGAATTTGCATAAGATTAAAAATGGGGTCAGAAAAGTGTTTTCTTGATAGAAAAAGTCTAAATCTTTGACAGTAATCTTGTTTCCATGATGTAATCTGACTCTAAGAATCTGCCTTTTGATCACAAATCTGGGTGTTGCAGAATCCCGTGCAATCTTGAGGTACTATGCAGAGAAATACAGGTCACAGGGGACTGATCTGCTGGGAAAGAACATAGAGGAAAGGGGTCAAGTGGAGAATTGGCTAGAGGTAGAGGCACACAATTTCAACCCACCCGTTCTGAACCTGACCCTCCATGTCATGTTTTCTTCCAAGCTGGGGTTCCCTCGGGATGAGAATCTGATAAAAGAGAGTGAGGAGAAGCTAGGGAAAGTGCTTGACATTTACGAGGAGCGGCTGTCGAAGAGCAAATACTTGGCTGGTGATTTCTTCAGCCTTGCAGACCTTAGCCACCTGCCGTTTACTCAGTACCTGGTTGGTCCAATAGGGAAGGAATCCATGATCAGCAGTAGGAAGCATGTGAGTGCTTGGTGGAACGATATCAGCAGCAGACCTTCATGGCAAAAGGTTCTCCAACACTATCCTCCTCCTTTCTAGGAAATCGGAATCGAACAATTCGAAATCTCGGATGGGGTATTTTCTATAAATCATGTCTACTTTGTTTAGCAGTCTCAGCCAAAATAACTTGCTATGGTGCCACTTGCCATGTGTGTTTTCATGGTTACAGTGACACAGTTATGTTTGATGTTATGAATAAATAAAGATGAATTTGTATTCACTGCTCTGGATGTCTTTGGTTCTCCATGTCCCAGTGTCGAAGAGCAAGTACTTTATATCCCAACTTCAGTGTTTGGTTTAATAATTAAGCACAGAGATTTGTGTTAAAAAAGATTAATGAAAAAAACATGTATTAAATAATACTTGTATTAAAAGATATAAAAAATTGTTAAAAAAAGGTTTATGACTTAGGTGTTAGAGTTCAAGTTTTAGAATTTAGATTTTATGGTTTGTGATTCATGATTTAAGGTTTTAGGGTTTGAAATTTATGATTAAGGGTTTAGAATTTGAGTTTAAGGTTTATAGTTTAGGATTTTGAATTCAAGTTTAAGTGTTTAGGTTTTGTAGTTTAGTATTTGTGATTCCATGTTCATTATTTATGGTTTTGAAGTTTATGGCTTATAGTCTGGAGTTTTAGTTTAGGATTTTTGATTTAGGGTTTAGAGTCTATAATTAGTGATTTAAGGTTTAAGATTATGATTTTGGAATTTGTTATTTAGGGTTTAGGGATTAAGATTTATGGTTCATGATTAAATTTATAGTTTATGGTTGGAGTTTAGGCCTTGTGATTTAGAGCTTGATGTTTCTGGGTTTAGGGTTTAATATTTGTAGTTTTAGTATGTGGTTTATGGTTTGGCATTCATGGTTTAAGGTTTAATGCTTGTGGTTTAGGGTTTATGGTTTAGGTTTAGGTTTAACGTTTATAGTATTGAGTTAAGGGTTTAATGTTTGTATTTTTGAGTTTAGTAAGGTTTATAGTTTGAGGTTTATACCTCAAAGTTTAGAGTTTGGGTTTAAGACTCTTAATTTAAGATTTAGGGTTTGAGATTATAGTTTAGGATTTAAGATTCGTAATTGGTTTAGTTTAGGGTTTCATGATTACAATTTAGGATTAAAGGTCTTGAGTTAAGAGTTTAGTATTTAGACTAAGTTTTAGGGTTTAATATTTGAGGTTTAGAGTTTAAGATTTATAAATTGGTGTTTTATGTTCATGATTACGAGTAAGAAAGAGTTTGCACTCTTACTATACCCAAAATTAGTACATAAAAATTTCCATCATATTTATATACATAAAAAAATTGATATAATTTAATAATTAATCTCTAATGCATTATGCATGACAAAAATGATTGAATAAGAAAACACTCTCGCATTTTCCAGTACTCAAAGAAGATGACATATAAAACATAAATAATATATAATATGCAGAAAAGTAAGAGCAAAAATTAAAGAATACATCTTAGAGGTTAGTTAAAATAATCGTATCAAAATAATATAGATTGTACTTGATATGGGTCACCGTAAGATCATAGAGAAATCATGATCGATTAAAATTAAAAATATCTTAATTGTCTCAATCGTTTTCAATCGTGCCTCGTTAATGTAAAGTGTCTCCGGTACATATTTCAGACGTACTCATCTTAAAAGCATTTCAGGTACTTAAAACGACATGAGACTGTCGTACCGATACTTGTGCTTCGGAGGTTCTCAAACATGTTGGCTAGCGTGTCAACTTCCACATCAAATATTCATATATTTCCATATGTTATGTTCATACATTTTGTAATGTCTCTCACTGTTAGTCTGTTACTGATAACATCCATGTATCATACACTTGTAAGAATGGAAGTAGGGGATTTCTACACAAAATTAACTTCAGAAAAACATTACTAGAATTCATACTTCAGAAACAGTTGCCTGCGATGGCTACGACGCAGGTGTTGTAGATTTGCTACTTCACTACTGATAACTTCACATATTATGTCTTTGAAGATCAACCTCTCCACATCTAATACCAACCATGGAATTTCACTCTGGAAATCTCTCCAATCCATTGATCCAATCAGAAAATCTCTCCTTGTGATGCTGCTGAGATTGTTATCCTCTATATTCGAGGTGTTTTGTAGTTTATCTATTTCTGAACATAGGTCCTTTACCAGCTGCTGTGTTTTTCGTCTTCTATCCTCCTGCGTACTTGGAAAGGTCCACTGCTTGTAAGAGCCTTTCTTCAAGGATTTTATGATTAGAATTTCATTAACTGCATCAAATATTAGTTGTCTATGGCTCTTCTGAATAGGGTCCATTTGGTTGACCTTTCTGCCACTCTGTTTTGTATTTAGAAACCAAATGCTTGCATTGATTTGTTCTAGGGCAGGGAACAAGTTGGGATTGAGTAGATGACCCGATGGATGAAGCTGGTAGGCCTCGAAGCTGAAGTCGAGTTCGTTGAGGAGACCTGATGCCAACATTACTTCTGAAATGTATTCATGGTCTGGATTTGGACTTTTGCAAATATGTTTGATTTCATGGATAGAATCTAAACTCATGAATCTCTGAACCAGCTGCTGGATGTTTTCTGCTTTCCTGCAATCTGTCTTGAACTTGGGACTAGTTTCTCTGCTGGTGGGCAAGTGATTTAGACCTATGGAACTCCAGTCTGCATCATTAGGGATAAGGTCCTTATCACCTGCCATAAAAAAATGTGAAGAGTTTAATAATGAACTGGCCAAGCCTTCTGTAACAAATAGTAACTTCCTCAGTTTTCTTGTTTTGTATAGATACTAACTTTAAGCAATGCTTATGATGCAAAGTGTGCCAAGATTTAAGGTTGTCTGAATTCAAAATGGTGCATTGGATGTGATATCGAAAGATGGTAGAAAGAATAATTATCCACCATTGGTACAGTATAGAAGAAAACAGCTCTCCCGGAAACGTACTGTTGGTACAGACCTGACATTCAATTTAGGTCATGCAAGCAAATGGAGCATATAAACAATGTGGTGCATAAACTCGGATTTCTGAGAACGGGCGGCAACTAGAGGGTCACATGCCATGCTAGCAGCGGGAAACCTTAAGTTCATGCAGCACATTGTTTATATGAGGAAACCTAAAGTGTCATAAGGTGTTTTAAAGAAATTAAATGGAAGACTTATAGAAGCTTGGTTGGTCTTCTGTTGTATTTTACAGGAACAAGGCATGACACTAGATGTGCTATTAGTTTGCTCTCTATATTCATGCATTGTATGAATATGATGCACTTTAAGTAAGTTCAGAGGGTACTAATGTATGCCAAGGGCCCAAATAGATGCTTTGAATGAAAGCTTATTGTCCATGAGCTTGTAAGCTTTCTTTGTCTCTCTCCTTATGCTAAATGTTATCTTTGCTTAATCTAAAGATCAACATATAATTTGTTTTTATGATGAATTGATTATAGAACCCATTTCATTGAAGTTTCGGTTCAGCACAATTAATGCATATAGGATGCATGATCATTACCTCCAAAATCTTTTGATTTTTTCTTCACCGGGGATGGTGATTCATCTCCATAAAATGTGGCATCTAGAACAGAGACAGGACTAGGCTGTTCCATGGCAGTTCTTCGAGGTTCTGCTTTTGGACCACCTTCAACTAACCTTGTTGTTGGATTCTGACAGAAATTTATTATTTAAGCTTGCTTAAAAGATGATCAAAAATACTAAATGAATGAAAGGAACGATCAAGGCTTACTTTCTGATATATTTCCTGTTTTGGGGAAAACATACCCTCTACCCTTTCATAACTTTGAGCACTTGTGACTTCATTGTCACCATAGGAGGCTGTGCTTACATTGCTCTCAGATTGCATCGAACTATCATCTCCTTGGAGACTCAAATCTCTCATGTCACTACTGATATCACTCAATTGGTCATCACTTTGCCGCATATTGTGAGATTTATTCCCAGGATTCCGGTGTGGCATGCCTTTTGCTGGTATACTGCTTGCTTGCCTTCTGCTCCCGCTCTGGTCCGATCCTGAACCGGTATGGCGAGATTGTTTTTCCTTTTCAAACTTCTTCTGGTGAGGTTTAAGGCATGTGGTCTCCAAGCTCACTGCCATCTTAGGAATTTCTCGAGCAGTGGGTGAATGCCCTTTTGAAATTTGGTTGACTCTTAGAGTTCTGACAGTATTATCTCTTAAATGGAGTTGACTGGAAGGACCTCTTGGAGTTAAATCTTTATATGATTGCTTGTCAGCCTTTTCATATCTGGTGTTTGCATGGCTGCTATTAGGGAGCCTGCTTAAACTTCCGGTTGCAGCTACTGATGAAGTGGAATTGCTGCCATTTCCCGTAACTGCATCACTACTGATTGGCAATTTAAGGCATGTCGGAGTTGTAGTTCCCTTGATTGTGGCTGAAACTGGATTGCTACTTTGTAGCTTTCTCAAATTTGGTACTTCTGAATTCTGTCCAAGAATGCTGCTTGTGCGAGATATAAAACTTGAAGTTTGCTCTTCTTTTCTGGTACCTGAAATCTGTTTAGACTTCTGCATTGCTTCAAGTATTTGCTCAAGGGCTCCGAGATCCTTTCCGGAGGCCATGAACTCAAGTTCTGCCAACCTTTTCTTGATTTCACCATAAACAAGTTTCTTTGCTTCTGCATTTATCACATGGGGCGAGGTCAGTTCCTTTCTAGAATTTCTTGAACAACCGAATCTCGATGAGGGTGAGAGGGGATCAACTTTCAACCCCATCAACTTGGTAACAACACTAGATGGTCCTACGTAGCTTCTAGCTTCTTGCTGTTGGTTTCTTATGTCATTGGTGTTCATGCTACTTCTATTTAGCTCTCCTAGACGAAAATTCGATTTCATGCTGCTATCTAGTGATAGCCTTGGGAAATCTTTAGGCTTACTTTTATGTGCATCTTGTGTCCCCCTCCCATCATACGAGAACCGACGAGCAACCATTGGTGCAAAAGATGGAGAACCATCCTCACATTTGTTGGACATTTTAGATTCCCCTTTAAGCTTAAGAACACCATGGCTCGGTTCATTGTGACCGATATTCCTTGCTGCAGAAGGTTTTAGTGACTGCGAAGGCCTCGGGGAACCTACATACTTGAAGTTTTGGTGCTGCCCTGCTTCCACTTTCGTTGCAGTTTCAATTGACAATCCACGGGCTTCTCTATATATGGAATCTTTAACCACATTTCGGAGGTGAAGGGAGTTTTGGCTTGATTGCAAAGAACCATTTGATTGATAACTGAACATTTCCTTCCTCAAGGTCTCACGGAAGGCAGTTTGGCTAGCAGACCGGTCTACATGAGACTCTTTGCTGCAGTGAGCAGGTGAGAAACTAGATGAGCTAGAGGAAGATGACAACGAGATCCGGGGTGATTCGGAAAAGAATCTCTGTTTCTCCTTCGAAGCCTTCTTCGGATTATTTCCCTGCAGGTGTGATGTAAGTAACATCAACATTAATTCTTTTGTTTTTCATTTTCCTCCATAGATTTAAGTGATTAGTATTATTTCTTACTTCTATCTTGTCTGAACCAATCTTGGCTTCTGTTCCATGCTTGCCATGTTGACCTATACATACGCTGAATGTCAGCCATAGAAGGTAGCAATATAGATGGTTTTAGAAATCAAAAAGGTTGTATACATGGAAAATTTATAATCTTTAAAATCTATGTTATGTGTCTAACTCTAACCTATTCGAACACAATTATAGTGTATGATCTTCTAAGTATGAGAAAACTTAGGAAATTCAGACACATTAAAATAAGGTAATACTTCCTCAGACCCCTAGAACAACTTAGAAAAACTGAGATAACTGAACTACCTGAGGGAAGCCTTTTGTGGTCGGCATGGGCAATGCGTCGGCTACCGTAGAAAGGATGGCAGCCAAAGAGCTGGAATAGTGCATTCATGCACCCAGTCTGCTTGTGCAGATCTATGTTTTCATCTAAAAGAGAATACACAGACTTTGAAGACATTTTCTCCTCAACTTTCTCAGCTTCCAAACAGAACTCTGGGGGTGGTTTCAACGTCTCCTTTTCACTAGCAACAAAGTGTAAGAGAAACCTAAATGACACAGAACAAGTTTGTGGGGTTTCACAAGGTTAACATGCCACATGCATTGCCAAAAAAATTCTTTGTAAAAGGGTTCTTTTCCTAGTGTTCATGCTACATACATACATACATACATATATATATATATATATATATATTCTTTGGTGAGGTTTCAGAGAACTGTGTTAGTGATGACAGGGAAGAATGGAAGGGACAAATTTAAAGATACAAATATAGGCTGACATAACCCCACATTTCCATTAAACCAATTTGCACAGAGATAAAACCTTCTAAGGACTAATCTCTGCAGGGAAGTTTCTTCTGCACAAGAGATGTTTAATTTATTTCAATATTCGAATAATCATATTTAGATTGATATCGAATCTCAAATCAAGTAAATCAATTTCATCTATAGCAATGGCATTTTTTTCCCCACTTTTGATGTGGACAAAATAAAGTGGGTGGATCTGCAGTTAGTACCCTCCCCCATAAGCCTGTGGAGTTTGTCAGAAACATCATCCTATACCAAGGTAGTGGATTTGTGTACTGGATACAATCATTCTCTTGGATTTAAGTCCAGATATTGATGATTGTTTACTGTAATCTAAGCTTTTGTATGGTTGAAATGATTAAGAGAGTTGAATTTGATTCAGTGCATCATGTGTGGAAGAATCAATGGCAGATGCACATGCACATGGTCTTCAACTCTTCTACAGGGCATGAGCTACATGCCCCTACTCCAATCATTTTTAAATATTTATGTTTTATTTTTTTAATTCTAAATCTTGATTTCGTCTCTGATCTTCTATAAAAACAATTGTATCCCCGTTTTTATTATGCATAATAAATAATACTAAATTTGGGTTGATGAAAATTAAGATTAATACACATCAAGAGAACTAAGAAGCAATTCATTAGAGAAAGAATGAGTCATTTTGAATCTAAATTTGGAGATTGCAGACAATGGATAATTATACTCACCATACCTTTGATGAAATCAGGTACGGGTAGGGAGCCCTAATCTTTCGAGTAAAAATCATTTACTTTTTTATCATGCATTATTTAATGTCTCCTTTGAAAAAGTTTAAAATTTGAATTTTAAACCCTAACCTTTATTTTCTGTATTTTGAACCCTAAACCCTAAAAAAATACACATCTCTAATTTCTTAAACCCTAACCACACTCCCTAACTTTAAACCCTAAGCCCCTAAAACCTCTAATTTAAAACAGAGACACAAATAAAAACACGAAAAAGAGGTAGATGATTTGCGCTCGTACTTTCACAATTCAAACAATGTATATGAAAGGCTCCACAGCAACTCTCTTTCTTAAAACTGGTTTGAGTCTTTAATGGGTGATGCCTGTTTTGGGTTGGTTCATATGGAGGGTGGGGTGGTTTAGATAAGTTGATGTGTCACCATTGTAGGTGACATCCATGTCACGTTTGAAATATGGTATGGTATGGGGATTGTATTAAAATAGGGACCCTAATGCAATGTTACTGTCAATCTTTTGAGTTTAGAATTTTTTAATCAGATTTTTTAATCGATTAATTTGAATTTAGATTTTATAAAAGATTATTATAAGACGATTTTTTTTAATATTCTCTATTTACAACGTTAAAATTTAAAATTTTGATTTTACTTAAAAATATAATATCTAGGTTAAACTATTAAAATTCTGATATTTAAGATTTTCTTTTATATGTGTGTTGATTGCACTTGGCAATGATGATACGTACTGTTGGGTAGAGTTGGTTTGCAGGGCGTGGGCAGTGGGCCTTATAAAAGTTTGTAAAGTCAATAGCAAAGGAAAAATTGGGAGTATGAGAAAATGATGCTGTATTGGTATAATTGTATTGTAGGACACAAAGTCATCGACATGAAAAATTATATCATTGGTAAGTAGGGCTGTAAATGAGACGAGACAGATCGCGAGCTATTCGAGTTTGACTCGGTCAAAGCTTGGTCAAAACTCGACTCAATTGAACTCGACTCGAGTTCTTGACAAACCGAGCCGAGCTACATAATACCCGACTCGAAAAGCTCACCAGCTACTCGAAAATATAAATATACTACTTTTTATAATTTAAAATCTAAATTTCTAAATTTAAAACCTTAAACATAAGTCTTAAACCCTAAATTAACATACTAAAACCAAAAATTAACAAGCTTGATGTGTATCAAAGTTTTTTCTCCATTAGACTTTAAGTGAGACTTGAGATATAAGAGTTACTCGAGTCGAACACGATCAAAGATCGGTCAATACTTGGCTCGATTAGGCTCGAAAAAACTCGAACTCGACTTGAGTTCTTAACAAGTCGAGTTGAACTCAAATTTTTCAGGCTCGTTTAAAATTACTCAAGCTCGAACTCGACTCGAAATCTTAATGAGCCAAGCTTAGCACTACTTAAGCTCGACTCGGCTCGTTTACACCCCTATTGATAAGTATCATCATGTTATCCATGAGACTAATCATTAAAAATTATATATCTCATCATTTTTTCTAAGTCATATTTTTTGAGTGAATCTTTACTCATATTTATTATTAATTTATTTTAAAATCAATTTTTAAGTGAAGATTCACTCAAAAAATAAAATATGATATAGAAAAATTGATGAGATAGATGATTCTTAGTAATTGATCCATATACTGGTGGGACTTACCCATAATGTCAACACGAAAATAATAAGATAATAATAATAATATAATAATAAATAATAAATAATAATATAAATAATATAATATTAATATTAAAATATTAAAAAATCAAAAAAAAACTGAAAATTCGTGAAATCAGAAACGTGAAGAACAGATGGTTGTTTGCTGCCGGATTTTGAGGGATTAGGGGGTTTTCAGTTGTTTTGATTGAAGATGGGTAGAGTTTGAATTCAAATAGGATTATCAGATTGAATCCCTTTAAATAGGGATTCAATCGAATGAGTTGAGGGGGGATTTAATATGATGGTGAAGTGGCCACGACAGTGGGGGACCTTTAAATATGATACACTTGGTGAGAGTGAGGGGGGAACTCCATCGTCGACCGTCCCTTGTCCCGAGGTTGTTCACTGGAAAAGACTGGACCTGGGATGGGTTTCTTTGAATGTCGATGTTGTTGTTTCATCAATCACTGGTCTTGGCTCGAAGGTGGCCTTTTCAGAGATCACATCGATTCTTGGATTTTTGGATTTTAGAAAGCTGTTGGTGTTTCGAAACCACTTCAAGCTGAATTGTTGGCAATCTTCCTTGGTCTTCAATTCGTCTTGGAGCAGGGTATTGAGATTCTTCAAGTCCAATATGACTGTGTTGAAGCTGTCGAGCTTTTCAATGATCCAAAGGCGGCCGATAGTTTTTTCCCTTGTCCGAGCTATTGTTAGTTTCCGAAGATGCGGTTGGGTCACTGTGATAACATGGATTCCGCGTGAAGGCAACAAGCTTGCGGATACACTTGCCCGAAGTGTTGAGACGATCCAATTCAATTTGGCCTCTCTTGCTTGCTTGCTCGCTCGCCATCTGTTTCAGCACTTTCAGTGAAGTGGAACTCGAACTTGAGCCATGAAGGACCTCAACTTCAACGCAGACAAAGCCCTCGTCAAAGAATTCCTATCTAACTTCGCAGATGCAAATGTTAACGCAAAGTACATGGACATCCTTCAAGAAGTCGCGAATCATAAAATTAAAGCAGTGCAGATCGATCTTCACCTGCCTCTTCGTACCATGGCTTCTCGCTCTCGTTTCTTTCTTCATGCTCGTTCTTCTCATTCCCTCGCTTTGCTTCCTCGTCATTCCATCTTCTTCCACCCATGGGAAAACTTTGCATTGAAGAGCATTTGCAGGCTTCCAATTCTTCTCCGATGTATTTTTGTTGTTTTTGAATTTAGATTTTCGAATTTTATAGTCGCTCTCACCTTTTGTTCTCTCCGTTAAGCTCACTGCATTCAAAGTATTTGATTAATGGACGGAGGGACGCCGCAAAACGCTAGAACAGTTGAGGAAGTCTTTAGAGATCTCAAAGGTCGCCGTGCCGGCATCATCAAAGCATTAACCACTGATGTTGCAGAATTTTTTTTTCAACAGTGCGATCCTGAGAAGGAGAATCTTTGCTTGTATAGACTTCTTAATGAACAGTGGGAAGTTACTTTACCTGCTGAGGAAGTGCCTCCAAAACTTTCAGCGCCTGCATTGGGTATTAACTTCGCTAAAGACGGGATGCAAGCAAAGGATTGGTTAACACTCGTTGCTGTTCATAGCGATGCATGGTTACTAGCAGTGGCCCACTATTTTGGTGCTAGGCTTGGTTTCGATAAAGCTGACAGCCATGGAATCGGTAGCAAAGGAGAATGGAAAAGAGGAGGTCTCTGCCCATTGATCTAACTTGGCCTGTCATTGCATGTGACATGTACAAAGCAATAACAAACAACCATGCAAATTCTATGGTGATATTGAAAGGCCACGTGCAGTGGAGGCCACCATTGTGGATTGCAAATGCATTCAACAACCAAAGGGCATTCAAGAACTGTAAAGTGCTCCAAAATGAACAATACGGAGTGTCTATTGTAGGAGCTGGAGCAAGTCCTCATATACATAGAAACCAGGTCCTTGATACATTGGTCAAGCTTCTTTGTCGGTCTAATATAGCGACAGATTTTGTGGGATGCTGGTTGGCTTTTGCGACAATTGCTTCCTTATAGTGAGTTAGAGTTCAAAACCCATCATCTTAAATTGTTGAAGGACTCGTATTGGAACTGCAGAAATGCTTTTCTACAAGAGACTAAAGGGATTTGGGTTGACCTACTTATAACGGTGCTGTGTGATCAATGGAAAAATGCAAAAGAGCTTCATCCCCTCGAAAGGAGCCTAAGTGCATACTTTTGCCATTTCAGAAATTGAATTCTGAAGATATTCTTGCTGAATCGTCCTTCGCTTCTGGTGAGAGAATGATTGAATTGATGAAGAACTTTGCCATCATGGGAACTTATCAGAGTGGCTATATGGAAAGGATAAAGTTCTTTCATGGATTCAAAGACTCAAGATCGCAATAGACAGCGCCAGGGGACTCTGGTTTCTCCATACATCCAGATGGTCGCATCGTTCATCGTGATATCAAGCCAACAAACATCCTAATTAATGATAAATTCCAAGCCATTAATATGGTTTTTCAATGTTTCCACGTGATTATGGTCAATGAAGCTTTGATGGCCACGTAAGGTTTCATGTTCAGTTATGTTTCAAGTGAACATTTAACTTTTGCCTTTATATTAAATTTATAATGATTCAATCAATTTTGTCTTTTATCTTATTTAGTGTTTTATTTATTTAGTTAGTTAAATTATTTGTTTGTATGTTTTTTAAAAAAACATATAAAATATTCATTTAGGAGATCACCTAATTCACGCTTAGTTAATTAATTTAGAGTCTTTTAAGATTAGTCACTTAAATTAATTAATTAATTTAATTAGGGAGAAAATTTAGTAACATAGCATGTGAATCTTATGTCTCGGATACACTAAAGAGTTTGGTGTTTTAACGTACCATGATACTGACCTAGAGAGTGTACCTTGAATCGAATTCATGTGTTATTAAAAACTTAGAATTTTGACAAAAAATTAGGTTTAGAATTAAATAAATGGATAGGTAAATAACTAGTAACGCTAGTAATTTAGGTCTTAAAAACTTAAGCAATGGAGCCTTTTCTAGGATTAGAACTTAAAATGAACAAGATAAAAAATGGTCATGCATTTTGCTTTAGCCTTTTGAGACAGAAATTACATTCTTTTAAATTTGGGTGAGGTTTCCTATCTAGAGGACTTCTCGTTCAACTCAAGTTTAAAGGTGGTGTAACTTTTAAATCAAAAGGATATCCAAATTCAAATTATGTTCATTTAACAATGGAAAATTAAATTAATATCTTTCTTCAAAATGTCAATGCCACATGATGTTTTTCAAGGTACCAATTTTGGGCGTTTGTAAGGGTCGTCCTTACACGTAACCGACTCCCGAACCCAAGGTTTTTTAACGAATCTCTGGTTTATTTTTATGGTGTCTGGCCTACCTAAGTGGCCGGTGGCGACTCCAAGTCAACCTTTTTCAAAATTAAATTATGTTTTCCTAAAATTTGGGTTTTTCGAGATTAAAATTGATAAAATTCATATTTTTGAAAACCAATCGTCGAACACTTTTCACCTAAAAAACCGCGTTTTTTTAAAAAGAGGTCGCGACAGCTTGGCGACTCCGTTGGGGACTTAAAAATTATTTTTTTTGTGAGTCAGACCTAATTGTTTTCAAACTTTACGTGGCGTTTTGGTATTTTGGAGTTAGATATTAATTTAATTTTCTATTGTTAAGTGAATATTATTTGAATGAGGATAATTTTTTACTTTTATATCTTGTCATTCATGCATAAGCTCTCGACCCGAGCTTTCACCCTTAAGTGGGAGTTAGATATTATCCGACGTGATGCTTTTTAACTCCGAGTTTCAGATTTTTATCTGCTTCCGGTATACTAACTTTACGCATCGTGTGGTTTTCACCTCCGTTGTAAGGGACCTATACCACCGAATCGATGTCTTATCGTCGTAGTAGACGGTAACGACAGTTCGAGAACCCAGTGTCTAGACCGAAAACCCGCATATAGAGTAGAAACCAACCTCTTTTAGAGCCAGACAGGGACCATAAGATAAGGCGGTATGCTGTCGAAATGCCGCCAAACTTAGGATTTCTCTGTTAACATGTTCTCTGGTTATTTTGCGTATTTTAGCATGCTCTTTGGTTATTTATATGCAATTTAACCTGCTCTCTGATTAATTTCCTTTGCATTTATAAACTGCTCTCTGGTTATTTTTAGGCACATTTCTTATTATCTTATTTTTGTATTCCCCATACTAACATTTTTTTTGGTGGCGTGTGAGTGGGTTCATATAGCATGCATTAGAGATATCGATTCATGAGCTAGTTGTATAGACAATGGTCATAAACTAGAAGGTTTGATATACAAGTAGAAGGCAATATACCAGGATGGATCATATTCGAGCAGACTCAGCACGCGATCAGATTAGGTGTTCGAGAAGACTCAGTGCAAGATCAGAGTTAATGCTCGGGGAGATCGAGTACCGGATATACAAGGGTATTTCAGAAAACTTCAAGTATGATGCACGTCTACCAAAATTAAGGCATCCTAGTTTTTGTTAGGAGAATGGTTACAACATCAACAATAGGAGGATATGATATTTTGCTACACCGTTCCGGTAAGTGAAAAGAGTTAGACTTATATTGGGTTCAACGATTATTCAAGCTTCAGGTGGGTAAGAGGCGAAGATAGTCAGAAGGCGCATATTTGGCGATTTAATTTGAGGCATCCCAAGGAACTATCGAAGGCTAAAGATGGGAAATAGAAGAGAAATTCAGAAAGTACAACACGACATGCGGAAAATCAGTTTGCAAGTTTTGAATCGGCGTTTCAAGTAAAGAACACGTCAAGAGCCAAGCCGAGATGGTTACTTAGATGATTCGAGTTGGCGATCAATTTCAGAACCAAATACAAGAAATGTCAAATATATATGGATTTTGCCTGATAAAGCATAAGACACATCAACAGATTCTACCAGGACCGATGCCGAACCAGATTGAATGAGGTGATTAACCAAAAAGCTCGAGCCAGCTATCTACCAACAAATTGTCTTCTTCTTGTATTCGATCTTTTAGTTAGATGAATGTTGTCTAAATGATTAGCTTTTGAAATCGGTATCTCTTGCATTCATACATTGCATCATTCAAATATTGCATTTTTAGGAGAATAAAAAAAAATATTGCATTTTGTTTTTAAATACTAATTTTAAAGTAGCATTGCATTTTGACAAGCACAAATTTGAAAATCTTAAGATTAAGAAATTTCAGAAAGTTGTTGAGGATCACTTGGGTAATATGAAAGATCAGACGGTCTCAGAAGCAGACACCCAATTTTCACATTGTTTGGAGTCTAGAAGATCAAGAAAGAAAGACATCCAGATGAAATGCAGATACAAGAGATCGGTATGAAAATTCATCTCACACAAGGGTTCAGTTTCAAAAGATTCTTTTTGCAAAAAGAGAGGAAAAAGAAAAAGAGAAATTCAAAAAGAAGTCAAAAGGAGAAAAACGGCCGAGTCCAATAATTGGGGCGTCTATTGAAAATCCAAAAAAAATCAGAGTTCGAGCTATGAAGGCAGTGTTCGATCAAATTGACAAGACTTCGGGCATTTGTTCACCCCAAACGATGTAGGTGGGGCAAATTATGTTGAGTCATGAATTTACTTGTGAAGATCAAACCAGACATGGGACAACCAAGAGAGAAGATACATTGGTACTTCATTGATCGAGAATTCAACATTGAAAAAAAGCAAGCTATCTGCATTTTTTGGGCCATTACGGAGTAACGTCCTAAATCATCCCAGTTGCTTTTGCCCGCAATCATTGGAGGTCCTTTGTAAGTGAGGCTATTTCAATCTCTTTGCTTATGATGCTTGTTTCATATATGTTTTTTTCAAGTGGCAAACATTTTATATTTTTTGACTCTTTAATTCTTTGATTCTTTATTATGGGTTAATTTTTTGATCAGGTCTTGAATATTAATTGCAGGATTAACCTTAAATCAAATTCGGAGATCAACTTTGATAATGTGACTCGTTTCTACTTTATATAGGCCAAAAAGAGAACATTAATGAATGTTTAGGAAACATGAGAAAATCTCGTACAAATTTTGAGTGGTTTCCTCTCAAGCATTGTTGACTAAGGTCTTTGAATGAAGTGATAACCCAAAACTTCGTCCAACTGGAGACTGCTTTTCTTCAAAGATATTCAAGTATGGGATGATATTTGGCATTCCTTGATTTCCCTTCTCAAAAAAGAAAATAAGAAAAATATCATTTGTTGTCCCCTTTGAGCCTAATGTTATTTTTCTTTCGATTCAACCCAAATTAAGGATCAACCCTACACTGGGGGCAAAAGAGGATGAAAATGTGTTTCAAATTGAAATACAAAACCAAGTCAAATTGTTGACACAAAAGTTGAAGCATTAAAAAAGAAAAACGAACATATTTTTGATGAGATGAACCACTGGAAAAAGAAGTGGTGAAAAGAAGATGACCTCTAGGGTGAAAACCCAAAAAAGGGTCAACCTAGAGTGATCCGCAAAGAAAAAGAGAAAAGTATTTCATCAGAGCATGTTTGGATCAGTGCGACAATAATCCTTGATTTTATCACCCTTGAATTATTTGAGCCTATATATCCTTTCTTTGGTAGCCATAAACCATAGCCCATATTACAAGTCACAAAAGACCATTTTGACCATATACGGGTATTGAAACAAGGAGAGTTAGTCTTTAGAATATATCTCACTTACCAGGGTTAACCTTTCTTCAAGGATTTTTAGTCTTCTGATCGAGATCAGAAAAGAGAGAAAATTGGGTATGGTAAGCTAGTGAAAAAGAGTGCCACCTAAACAGGGTAGAAAAATGAGAATGTTTCTCCTAAAAGTCTAATAAACTAGAAAATGGTCACATCAGAGTTGATCTTTGCAAGTTTGTTCGAAGGCTTTGTTGCACTTGGTATTCAGAGGCCTAAATTTTCGTTTTTTTTGTTTGCCATGATAGTCAAAATTTCTCAATGTTTTCAAAATATTATTTTGAGCATTTTTTGCTTATCGTTTAACAAGCATCTTGCAGATTAATTGATTAGTTACAAGAAAAGCAAATGAATTCATGTGTATTACTATGATGTACTAACCCTTTAAGTGCAGACAGAGCAGAAGGTGGCTTAGTATTCGACTGTTGATGAAAATATGATGAGGAACAGTTAGAGCTCCAAATATCAAAGTATTTGAGTAAGAGCAACAAAATGACCCAAGCAAACTTGGAGCAAAGAGAGAACATTGACCATTATTAGGGGCAAAATATAGCCGGGTCAATTCACCAACGCGTGGAAGTTGTCTCAATCAGAATGAGAAAATAGGACAATTATGTTCAAGTTTGAGTGGGGCAATGCTACCAAAGTGTGTCTCATACCATCATGAGAAATTCAAAACAGTGGAAATGATGAATTCTTTCAGAGCGGACTGAGAATACAAGAGAAAAGATCCCGCGTTGGAGACGAGAACAAACGTCATTAAGATCGTGACAGACTTCATTTGTTGAAAACGAGACAAAGAGAGAAAGAAAATGACGGAAAAAGAAAAGAAAGAATAAATCTAAAGTGAAAACCTGAAAAGGCACTTTAGAGCAAAAAACAAAGACTTTAACAATTGAACCCGAGTTTGAGATGAATTTTCATATCAGCCAGAGAAGATATGTCAAGAGATAAAGCAAGAAATTATGAGCTCTCCCTGGAGTTGGAAGTTACCCTAGTGGTTTTCAATTACATTCATGCATCATATGGTTAGGCATCCACATGGTAAAACATGCTAACTCATGCATTCAAGATATCTTTATTGTTAATTTTAACAGGAATTTACAAGATCAACAAAGCAATCCAGATCAGGACAAGAAAAGATTTCAGAGGAAGGAAATTCGAGAAAAAACATTTTAGAACCTGCTTATCTATTTGAGCACTCGGAGAATGAAGCCCTTTTAGAACCTGCATATCCATTCGTGCATACGAAGAATAGAACCTTTTTTTGAAGCTGCTTATCTATTCGAGCATTCGGAGAATAGAACCTGCATATCCATTCATGCATACGGAGAATGGAACCCTTTTTGAACTTGCTTATCTATTCGAGCATTCGGAGAATAGAGCCTGCATATCCATTCGTGCATACGGAGAATGGAACCCTTTTTGAACCTGCTTATGTATTCGAGCATTCGGAGAATAGAACCTGCATATCCATTCATGCATACGGAGAATGGAACCCTTTTTGAAGCTGTTTATCTATTCGAGCATTCGAAGAATAGAACCTGCATATCCATTCGTGCATACGGAGAATGGAACCCTTTTTGAACCTACTTATCTATTCGAGCATTCGGAGAATAGAACCTGAATATCCATTCATACATACGGAGAATGGAACCCTTTTTTGAACCTGCTTATCTATTCGAGCATTCGGAGAATAGAACCTGCATATCCATTCATGCATATGGAGAATGAAACCCTTTTTGAACCTGCTTATCTATTCGAGCATTCGGAGAATAGAACCTGCATATCTATTCGTACATACGGAGAATGGAACCCTTTTTGAAGCTGCTTATCTATTCGAGCATTCGGAGAATAGAATCTGCATATCCATTCGTGCATACGGAGAATGAAACCCTTTTTGAAGCTGCTTATCTATTCGAGCATTCGAAGAATAGAACCTGCATATCCATTCGTACATACGGAGAATGGAACCCTTTTTGAAGCTGCTTATCTATTCGAGCATTCGGAGAATAGAACCTGCATATCCATTCGTGCATACGGAGAATGGAACCCTTTTTGAAGCTGCTTATCTATTCGAGCATTCGAAGAATAGAACCTGCATATCCATTCGTGCATACGGAGAATAGAACCCTTTTTGAAGCTGCTTATCTATTCGAGCATTCGGAGAATAGAACCTGCATATCCATTCGTGCATACGGATAATGGAACCCTTTTTGAACCTGCTTATCTATTTGAGCATTCGGAGAATAGAACCTGCATATCCATTCGTGCATACGGAGAATGGAACCCTTTTTGAACCTACTTATCTATTTGAGCATTCGGAGAATAGAACCTGCATATCCATTCGTGCATACGGAGAATGGAACCCTTTTTGAACCTGCTTATCTATTCGAGCATTCGGAGAATAGAACCTGCATATCTATTCGTGCATACGGAGAATGGAACCCTTTTTGAACCTGCTTATCTATTCGAGCATTCGGAGAATAGAACCTGCATATCCATTCGTGCATACGGAGAATGGAACCCTTTTTGAAGCTGCTTATCTATTTGAGCATTCGGAGAATAGAATCTGCATATCTATTCGTGCATACGGAGAATGGAACCCTTTTTTAAGCTGCTTATCTATTCGAGCATTCAGAGAATAGAACCTGCCTATCCATTCGTGCATACGGAGAATGGAACCCTTTTTGAACCTGCTTATCTATTCGAGCACTCGAAGAATAGAACCTGCATATCCATTCGTGCATACGGAGAATGGAACCCTTTTTGATGTTAAATCCTTCGGGTCATCAGTAAGTCCTCTGGGCATGATGTTAAATCCTCCGGGCCATCACCTTCGGGAGTGATGATATCGTTTACACAATCTAGGAGGCAATACGATCCTAAATTCTTCGGGTGATCATTAAGTCCTCTGGGCATGATGTTAAGTCCTCCGGGCCATCACCTTTGGGAGTGATGATATCGTTTGCACAATCAAGGAGGCAATACGATCCTAAATCCTCCGGGTCATCAGTAAGTCCTCCGGGCATGATGTTAAATCCTCCGGGTCATCAGTAAGTCCTCCGGGTATGATGTTAAGTTTGAGGAATTTCTAAGTGAGAAGAATAACCTCAAGATTTAAGGTTTACAGTTTTCGTGTTTTTCAGTCTTTGTCCATCTCCTGCTCCGCAGCATTGAGCAAAGAGGGGCAGCTGTCAACACGAAAATAATAAGATAATAATAATATAATAATAAATAATAATTAATAATATAAATAATATAATATTAATATTAAAATATTAAAAAATCAAAAAAACAAAAAATTCGTGAAATCAGAAACGTGAAGAACAAAGGGTTGTTTGCTGCCGGATTTTGAGGGATTAGGGGGGTTTCAGTTGTTTTGATTGAAGATGGGTAGAGTTTGAATTCAAATAGGATTGTCAGATTGAATCCCTTTAAATAGGGATTCAATCGAATGAGTTGAGGGGGGATTTAATATGATGGTGAAGTGGCCACGACAGTGGGGGACCTTTAAATATGATACACTTGGTGAGAGTGAGGGGGAACTCCATCGCCGACCGTCCCGTGTCCCGAGGTTGCTCACTGGAAAAGACTGGACCTGGGATGGGTTTCCTTGAATGTCGATGTTGCTGTTTCATCAATCACTAGTCTTGGCTCGAAGGTGGCCTTTTTAGAGATCACATCGATTCTTGGATTTTTGGATTTTAGAAAGCTGTTGGTGTTTCGAAACCACTTAAGTTGAATTGTTGGCAATCTTCCTTGGTCTTCAATTCGTCTTGGAGCAGGGTATTGAGATTCTTCAAGTCCAATATGACTGTGTTGAAGCTGTCGAGCTTTTCAATGATCCAAAGGCGGTCGATAGTTTTTTCCCTTGTCCGAGCTATTGTTAGTTTCCGAAGATGCGGTTGGGTCACTGTGATAACATGGATTCCACGTGAAGGCAACAAGCCTGCGGATACACTTGCCCAAAGTGTTAAGACGATCCAATTCAATTTGGCCTCTCTTGCTTGCTTGCTCGCTCGCCATCTGTTTCAGCACTTTCAGTGAAGTGGAACACGAACTTGAGCCATGAAGGACCTCAACTTCAACGCAGACAAAGCCCTCGTCAAAGAATTCCTATCTAACTTCGCAGATGCAAATGGTGACGCAAAGTACATGGACATCCTTCAAGAAGTCGCGAATCATAAAATTAAAGCAGTGCAGATCGATCTTCACCTGCCTCTTCGTACCATGGCTTCTCGCTCTCGTTTCTTTCTTCATGCTCGTTCTTCTCATTCCCTCGCTTTGCTTCCTCTTCATTCCATCTTCTTTCACCCATGGGCAAACTTTGCATTGAAGAGCATTTGCAGGCTTCCAATTCTTCTCCGATGTATTTTTGTTGTTTTTGAATTTAGATTTTCGAATTTTATAGTCGCTCTCACCTTTTGTTCTCTCCGTTAAGCTCACTGCATTCAAAGTATTTGATTAATGGACGGAGGGACGCCGCAAAACGCTAGAACAGTTGAGGAAGTCTTTAGAGATCTCAAAGGTCGCCGTGCCGGCATCATCAAAGCATTAACCACTGATGTTGCAGAATTTTTTTTTCAACAGTGCGATCCTGAGAAGGAGAATCTTTGCTTGTATAGACTTCT
Source organism: Abelmoschus esculentus (assembly GCA_035048815.1). Classification (NCBI taxonomy): domain Eukaryota; kingdom Viridiplantae; phylum Streptophyta; class Magnoliopsida; order Malvales; family Malvaceae; genus Abelmoschus; species Abelmoschus esculentus. Next base: position 19,620,375 of record JAUCBN010000005.1, read on the forward strand.
TAATGAACAGTGGGAAGTTACTTTACCTGCTGAGGAAGTGCCTCCAAAACTTTCAGCGCCTGCATTGGGTATTAACTTCGCTAAAGACGGGATGCAAGCAAAGGATTGGTTAACACTCGTTGCTGTTCATAGCGATGCATGGTTACTAGCAGTGGCCCACTATTTTGGTGCTAGGCTTGGTTTCGATAAAGCTGACAGCCATGGAATCGGTAGCAAAGGAGAATGGAAAAGAGGAGGTCTCTGCCCATTGATCTAACTTGGCCTGTCATTGCATGTGACATGTACAAAGCAATAACAAACAACCATGCAAATTCTATGGTGATATTGAAAGGCCACGTGCAGTGGAGGCCACCATTGTGGATTGCAAATGCATTCAACAACCAAAGGGCATTCAAGAACTGTAAAGTGCTCCAAAATGAACAATACGGAGTGTCTATTGTAGGAGCTGGAGCAAGTCCTCATATACATAGAAACCAGGTCCTTGATACATTGGTCAAGCTTCTTTGTCGGTCTAATATAGCGACAGATTTTGTGGGATGCTGGTTGGCTTTTGCGACAATTGCTTCCTTATAGTGAGTTAGAGTTCAAAACCCATCATCTTAAATTGTTGAAGGACTCGTATTGGAACTGCAGAAATGCTTTTCTACAAGAGACTAAAGGGATTTGGGTTGACCTACTTATAACGGTGCTGTGTGATCAATGGAAAAATGCAAAAGAGCTTCATCCCCTCGAAAGGAGCCTAAGTGCATACTTTTGCCATTTCAGAAATTGAATTCTGAAGATATTCTTGCTGAATCGTCCTTCGCTTCTGGTGAGAGAATGATTGAATTGATGAAGAACTTTGCCATCATGGGAACTTATCAGAGTGGCTATATGGAAAGGATAAAGTTCTTTCATGGATTCAAAGACTCAAGATCGCAATAGACAGCGCCAGGGGACTCTGGTTTCTCCATACATCCAGATGGTCGCATCGTTCATCGTGATATCAAGCCAACAAACATCCTAATTAATGATAAATTCCAAGCCATTAATATGGTTTTTCAATGTTTCCACGTGATTATGGTCAATGAAGCTTTGATGGCCACGTAAGGTTTCATGTTCAGTTATGTTTCAAGTGAACATTTAACTTTTGCCTTTATATTAAATTTATAATGATTCAATCAATTTTGTCTTTTATCTTATTTAGTGTTTTATTTATTTAGTTAGTTAAATTATTTGTTTGTATGTTTTTTAAAAAAACATATAAAATATTCATTTAGGAGATCACCTAATTCACGCTTAGTTAATTAATTTAGAGTCTTTTAAGATTAATCACTTAAATTAATTAATTAATTTAATTAGGGAGAAAATTTAGTAACATAACATGTGAATCTTATGTCTCGGATACACTAAAGAGTTTGGTGTTTTAACGTACCATGATACTGACCTAGAGAGTGTACCTTGAATCGAATTCATGTGTTATTAAAAACTTAGAATTTTGACAAAAAATTAGGTTTAGAATTAAATAAATGGATAGGTAAATAACTAGTAACGCTAGTAATTTAGGTCTTAAAAACTTAAGCAATGGAGCCTTTTCTAGGATTAGAACTTAAAATGAACAAGATAAAAAATGGTCATGCATTTTGCTTTAGCCTTTTGAGACAGAAATTACATTCTTTTAAATTTGGGTGAGGTTTCCTATCTAGAGGACTTCTCGTTCAACTCAAGTTTAAAGGTGGTGTAACTTTTAAATCAAAAGGATATCCAAATTCAAATTATGTTCATTTAACAATGGAAAATTAAATTAATATCTTTCTTCAAAATGTCAATGCCACATGATGTTTTTCAAGGTACCAATTTTGAGCGTTTGTAAGGGTCGTCCTTACACGTAACCGACTCCCGAACCCAAGGTTTTTTAACGAATCTCTGGTTTATTTTTATGGTGTCTGGCCTACCTAAGTGGCCGGTGGCGACTCCAAGTCAACCTTTTTCAAAATTAAATTATGTTTTCCTAAAATTTGGGTTTTTCGAGATTAAAATTGATAAAATTCATATTTTTGAAAACCAATCGTCGAACACTTTTCACCTAAAAAACCGCGTTTTTTTAAAAAGAGGTCGCGACAGCTTGGCGACTCCGTTGGGGACTTAAAAATTATTTTTTTTGTGAGTCAGACCTAATTGTTTTCAAACTTTACGTGGCGTTTTGGTATTTTGGAGTTAGATATTAATTTAATTTTCTATTGTTAAGTGAATATTATTTGAATGAGGATAATTTTTTACTTTTATATCTTGTCATTCATGCATAAGCTCTCGACCCGAGCTTTCACCCTTAAGTGGGAGTTAGATATTATCCGACGTGATGCTTTTTAACTCCGAGTTTCAGATTTTTATCTGCTTCCGGTATACTAACTTTACGCATCGTGTGGTTTTCACCTCCGTTGTAAGGGACCTATACCACCGAATCGATGTCTTATCGTCGTAGTAGACGGTAACGACAGTTCGAGAACCCAGTGTCTAGACCGAAAACCCGCATATAGAGTAGAAACCAACCTCTTTTAGAGCCAGACAGGGACCATAAGATAAGGCGGTATGCTGTCGAAATGCCGCCAAACTTAGGATTTCTCTGTTAACATGTTCTCTGGTTATTTTGCGTATTTTAGCATGCTCTTTGGTTATTTATATGCAATTTAACCTGCTCTCTGATTAATTTCCTTTGCATTTATAAACTGCTCTCTGGTTATTTTTAGGCACATTTCTTATTATCTTATTTTTGTATTCCCCATACTAACATTTTTTTTGGTGGCGTGTGAGTGGGTTCATATAGCATGCATTAGAGATATCGATTCATGAGCTAGTTGTATAGACAATGGTCATAAACTAGAAGGTTTGATATACAAGTAGAAGGCAATATACCAGGATGGATCATATTCGAGCAGACTCAGCACGCGATCAGATTAGGTGTTCGAGAAGACTCAGTGCAAGATCAGAGTTAATGCTCGGGGAGATCGAGTACCGGATATACAAGGGTATTTCAGAAAACTTCAAGTATGATGCACGTCTACCAAAATTAAGGCATCCTAGTTTTTGTTAGGAGAATGGTTACAACATCAACAATAGGAGGATATGATATTTTGCTACACCGTTCCGGTAAGTGAAAAGAGTTAGACTTATATTGGGTTCAACGATTATTCAAGCTTCAGGTGGGTAAGAGGCGAAGATAGTCAGAAGGCGCATATTTGGCGATTTAATTTGAGGCATCCCAAGGAACTATCGAAGGCTAAAGATGGGAAATAGAAGAGAAATTCAGAAAGTACAACACGACATGCGAAAAATCAGTTTGCAAGTTTTGAATCGGCGTTTCAAGTAAAGAACACGTCAAGAGCCAAGCCGAGATGGTTACTTAGATGATTCGAGTTGGCGATCAATTTCAGAACCAAATACAAGAAATGTCAAATATATATGGATTTTGCCTGATAAAGCATAAGACACATCAACAGATTCTACCAGGACCGATGCCGAACCAGATTGAATGAGGTGATTAACCAAAAAGCTCGAGCCAGCTATCTACCAACAAATTGTCTTCTTCTTGTATTCGATCTTTTAGTTAGATGAATGTTGTCTAAATGATTAGCTTTTGAAATCGGTATCTCTTGCATTCATACATTGCATCATTCAAATATTGCATTTTTAGGAGAATAAAAAAAATATTGCATTTTGTTTTTAAATACTAATTTTAAAGTAGCATTGCATTTTGACAAGCACAAATTTGAAAATCTTAAGATTAAGAAATTTCAGAAAGTTGTTGAGGATCACTTGGGTAATATGAAAGATCAGACGGTCTCAGAAGCAGACACCCAATTTTCACATTGTTTGGAGTCTAGAAGATCAAGAAAGAAAGACATCCAGATGAAATGCAGATACAAGAGATCGGTATGAAAATTCATCTCACACAAGGGTTCAGTTTCAAAAGATTCTTTTTGCAAAAAGAGAGGAAAAAGAAAAAGAGAAATTCAAAAAGAAGTCAAAAGGAGAAAAACGGCCGAGTCCAATAATTGGGGCGTCTATTGAAAATCCAAAAAAAATCAGAGTTCGAGCTATGAAGGCAGTGTTCGATCAAATTGACAAGACTTCGGGCATTTGTTCACCCCAAACGATGTAGGTGGGGCAAATTATGTTGAGTCATGAATTTACTTGTGAAGATCAAACCAGACATGGGACAACCAAGAGAGAAGATACATTGGTACTTCATTGATCGAGAATTCAACATTGAAAAAAAGCAAGCTATCTGCATTTTTTGGGCCATTACGGAGTAACGTCCTAAATCATCCCAGTTGCTTTTGCCCGCAATCATTGGAGGTCCTTTGTAAGTGAGGCTATTTCAATCTCTTTGCTTATGATGCTTGTTTCATATATGTTTTTTTCAAGTGGCAAACATTTTATATTTTTTGACTCTTTAATTCTTTGATTCTTTATTATGGGTTAATTTTTTGATCAGGTCTTGAATATTAATTGCAGGATTAACCTTAAATCAAATTCGGAGATCAACTTTGATAATGTGACTCGTTTCTACTTTATATAGGCCAAAAAGAGAACATTAATGAATGTTTAGGAAACATGAGAAAATCTCGTACAAATTTTGAGTGGTTTCCTCTCAAGCATTGTTGACTAAGGTCTTTGAATGAAGTGATAACCCAAAACTTCGTCCAACTGGAGACTGCTTTTCTTCAAAGATATTCAAGTATGGGATGATATTTGGCATTCCTTGATTTCCCTTCTCAAAAAAGAAAATAAGAAAAATATCATTTGTTGTCCCCTTTGAGCCTAATGTTATTTTTCTTTCGATTCAACCCAAATTAAGGATCAACCCTACACTGGGGGCAAAAGAGGATGAAAATGTGTTTCAAATTGAAATACAAAACCAAGTCAAATTGTTGACACAAAAGTTGAAGCATTAAAAAAGAAAAACGAACATATTTTTGATGAGATGAACCACTGGAAAAAGAAGTGGTGAAAAGAAGATGACCTCTAGGGTGAAAACCCAAAAAAGGGTCAACCTAGAGTGATCCGCAAAGAAAAAGAGAAAAGTATTTCATCAGAGCATGTTTGGATCAGTGCGACAATAATCCTTGATTTTATCACCCTTGAATTATTTGAGCCTATATATCCTTTCTTTGGTAGCCATAAACCATAGCCCATATTACAAGTCACAAAAGACCATTTTGACCATATACGGGTATTGAAACAAGGAGAGTTAGTCTTTAGAATATATCTCACTTACCAGGGTTAACCTTTCTTCAAGGATTTTTAGTCTTCTGATCGAGATCAGAAAAGAGAGAAAATTGGGTATGGTAAGCTAGTGAAAAAGAGTGCCACCTAAACAGGGTAGAAAAATGAGAATGTTTCTCCTAAAAGTCTAATAAACTAGAAAATGGTCACATCAGAGTTGATCTTTGCAAGTTTGTTCGAAGGCTTTGTTGCACTTGGTATTCAGAGGCCTAAATTTTCGTTTTTTTTGTTTGCCATGATAGTCAAAATTTCTCAATGTTTTCAAAATATTATTTTGAGCATTTTTTGCTTATCGTTTAACAAGCATCTTGCAGATTAATTGATTAGTTACAAGAAAAGCAAATGAATTCATGTGTATTACTATGATGTACTAACCCTTTAAGTGCAGACAGAGCAGAAGGTGGCTTAGTATTCGACTGTTGATGAAAATATGATGAGGAACAGTTAGAGCTCCAAATATCAAAGTATTTGAGTAAGAGCAACAAAATGACCCAAGCAAACTTGGAGCAAAGAGAGAACATTGACCATTATTAGGGGCAAAATATAGCCGGGTCAATTCACCAACGCGTGGAAGTTGTCTCAATCAGAATGAGAAAATAGGACAATTATGTTCAAGTTTGAGTGGGGCAATGCTACCAAAGTGTGTCTCATACCATCATGAGAAATTCAAAACAGTGGAAATGATGAATTCTTTCAGAGCGGACTGAGAATACAAGAGAAAAGATCCCGCGTTGGAGACGAGAACAAACGTCATTAAGATCGTGACAGACTTCATTTGTTGAAAACGAGACAAAGAGAGAAAGAAAATGACGGAAAAAGAAAAGAAAGAATAAATCTAAAGTGAAAACCTGAAAAGGCACTTTAGAGCAAAAAACAAAGACTTTAACAATTGAACCCGAGTTTGAGATGAATTTTCATATCAGCCAGAGAAGATATGTCAAGAGATAAAGCAAGAAATTATGAGCTCTCCCTGGAGTTGGAAGTTACCCTAGTGGTTTTCAATTACATTCATGCATCATATGGTTAGGCATCCACATGGTAAAACATGCTAACTCATGCATTCAAGATATCTTTATTGTTAATTTTAACAGGAATTTACAAGATCAACAAAGCAATCCAGATCAGGACAAGAAAAGATTTCAGAGGAAGGAAATTCGAGAAAAAACATTTTAGAACCTGCTTATCTATTTGAGCACTCGGAGAATGAAGCCCTTTTAGAACCTGCATATCCATTCGTGCATACGAAGAATAGAACCTTTTTTTGAAGCTGCTTATCTATTCGAGCATTCGGAGAATAGAACCTGCATATCCATTCATGCATACGGAGAATGGAACCCTTTTTGAACTTGCTTATCTATTCGAGCATTCGGAGAATAGAGCCTGCATATCCATTCGTGCATACGGAGAATGGAACCCTTTTTGAACCTGCTTATGTATTCGAGCATTCGGAGAATAGAACCTGCATATCCATTCGTGCATACGGAGAATGGAACCCTTTTTGAAGCTGTTTATCTATTCGAGCATTCGAAGAATAGAACCTGCATATCCATTCGTGCATACGGAGAATGGAACCCTTTTTGAACCTACTTATCTATTCGAGCATTCGGAGAATAGAACCTGAATATCCATTCATACATACGGAGAATGAAACCCTTTTTTGAACCTGCTTATCTATTCGAGCATTCGGAGAATAGAACCTGCATATCCATTCATGCATATGGAGAATGAAACCCTTTTTGAACCTGCTTATCTATTCGAGCATTCGGAGAATAGAACCTGCATATCTATTCGTACATACGGAGAATGAAACCCTTTTTGAAGCTGCTTATCTATTCGAGCATTCGGAGAATAGAATCTGCATATCCATTCGTGCATACGGAGAATGAAACCCTTTTTGAAGCTGCTTATCTATTCGAGCATTCGAAGAATAGAACCTGCATATCCATTCGTACATACGGAGAATGGAACCCTTTTTGAAGCTGCTTATCTATTCGAGCATTCGGAGAATAGAACCTGCATATCCATTCGTGCATACGGAGAATGGAACCCTTTTTGAAGCTGCTTATCTATTCGAGCATTCGAAGAATAGAACCTGCATATCCATTCGTGCATACGGAGAATAGAACCCTTTTTGAAGCTGCTTATCTATTCGAGCATTCGGAGAATAGAACCTGCATATCCATTCGTGCATACGGAGAATGGAACCCTTTTTGAACCTGCTTATCTATTTGAGCATTCGGAGAATAGAACCTGCATATCCATTCGTGCATACGGAGAATGGAACCCTTTTTGAACCTACTTATCTATTTGAGCATTCGGAGAATAGAACCTGCATATCCATTCGTGCATACGGAGAATGGAACCCTTTTTGAACCTGCTTATCTATTCGAGCATTCGGAGAATAGAACCTGCATATCTATTCGTGCATACGGAGAATGGAACCCTTTTTGAACCTGCTTATCTATTCGAGCATTCGGAGAATAGAACCTGCATATCCATTCGTGCATACGGAGAATGGAACCCTTTTTGAAGCTGCTTATCTATTTGAGCATTCGGAGAATAGAATCTGCATATCTATTCGTGCATACGGAGAATGGAACCCTTTTTTAAGCTGCTTATCTATTCGAGCATTCAGAGAATAGAACCTGCCTATCCATTCGTGCATACGGAGAATGGAACCCTTTTTGAACCTGCTTATCTATTCGAGCACTCGAAGAATAGAACCTGCATATCTATTCGTGCATACGGAGAATGGAACCCTTTTTGATGTTAAATCCTTCGGGTCATCAGTAAGTCCTCTGGGCATGATGTTAAATCCTCCGGGCCATCACCTTCGGGAGTGATGATATCGTTTACACAATCTAGGAGGCAATACGATCCTAAATTCTTCGGGTGATCATTAAGTCCTCTGGGCATGATGTTAAGTCCTCCGGGCCATCACCTTTGGGAGTGATGATATCGTTTGCACAATCAAGGAGGCAATACGATCCTAAATCCTCCGGGTCATCAGTAAGTCCTCCGGGCATGATGTTAAATCCTCCGGGTCATCAGTAAGTCCTCCGGGTATGATGTTAAGTTTGAGGAATTTCTAAGTGAGAAGAATAACCTCAAGATTTAAGGTTTACAGTTTTCGTGTTTTTCAGTCTTTGTCCATCTCCTGCTCCGCAGCATTGAGCAAAGAGGGGCAGCTGTCAACACGAAAATAATAAGATAATAATAATATAATAATAAATAATAATTAATAATATAAATAATATAATATTAATATTAAAATATTAAAAAATCAAAAAAACAAAAAATTCGTGAAATCAGAAACGTGAAGAACAAAGGGTTGTTTGCTGCCGGATTTTGAGGGATTAGGGGGGTTTCAGTTGTTTTGATTGAAGATGGGTAGAGTTTGAATTCAAATAGGATTGTCAGATTGAATCCCTTTAAATAGGGATTCAATCGAATGAGTTGAGGGGGGATTTAATATGATGGTGAAGTGGCCACGACAGTGGGGGACCTTTAAATATGATACACTTGGTGAGAGTGAGGGGGAACTCCATCGCCGACCGTCCCGTGTCCCGAGGTTGCTCACTGGAAAAGACTGGACCTGGGATGGGTTTCCTTGAATGTCGATGTTGCTGTTTCATCAATCACTAGTCTTGGCTCGAAGGTGGCCTTTTTAGAGATCACATCGATTCTTGGATTTTTGGATTTTAGAAAGCTGTTGGTGTTTCGAAACCACTTAAGTTGAATTGTTGGCAATCTTCCTTGGTCTTCAATTCGTCTTGGAGCAGGGTATTGAGATTCTTCAAGTCCAATATGACTGTGTTGAAGCTGTCGAGCTTTTCAATGATCCAAAGGCGGTCGATAGTTTTTTCCCTTGTCCGAGCTATTGTTAGTTTCCGAAGATGCGGTTGGGTCACTGTGATAACATGGATTCCACGTGAAGGCAACAAGCCTGCGGATACACTTGCCCAAAGTGTTAAGACGATCCAATTCAATTTGGCCTCTCTTGCTTGCTTGCTCGCTCGCCATCTGTTTCAGCACTTTCAGTGAAGTGGAACACGAACTTGAGCCATGAAGGACCTCAACTTCAACGCAGACAAAGCCCTCGTCAAAGAATTCCTATCTAACTTCGCAGATGCAAATGGTGACGCAAAGTACATGGACATCCTTCAAGAAGTCGCGAATCATAAAATTAAAGCAGTGCAGATCGATCTTCACCTGCCTCTTCGTACCATGGCTTCTCGCTCTCGTTTCTTTCTTCATGCTCGTTCTTCTCATTCCCTCGCTTTGCTTCCTCTTCATTCCATCTTCTTTCACCCATGGGCAAACTTTGCATTGAAGAGCATTTGCAGGCTTCCAATTCTTCTCCGATGTATTTTTGTTGTTTTTGAATTTAGATTTTCGAATTTTATAGTCGCTCTCACCTTTTGTTCTCTCCGTTAAGCTCACTGCATTCAAAGTATTTGATTAATGGACGGAGGGACGCCGCAAAACGCTAGAACAGTTGAGGAAGTCTTTAGAGATCTCAAAGGTCGCCGTGCCGGCATCATCAAAGCATTAACCACTGATGTTGCAGAATTTTTTTTTCAACAGTGCGATCCTGAGAAGGAGAATCTTTGCTTGTATAGACTTCTTAATGAACAGTGGGAAGTTACTTTACCTGCTGAGGAAGTGCCTCCAAAACTTTCAGCGCCTGCATTGGGTATTAACTTCGCTAAAGACGGGATGCAAGCAAAGGATTGGTTAACACTCGTTGCTGTTCATAGCGATGCATGGTTACTAGCAGTGGCCCACTATTTTGGTGCTAGGCTTGGTTTCGATAAAGCTGACAGCCATGGAATCGGTAGCAAAGGAGAATGGAAAAGAGGAGGTCTCTGCCCATTGATCTAACTTGGCCTGTCATTGCATGTGACATGTACAAAGCAATAACAAACAACCATGCAAATTCTATGGTGATATTGAAAGGCCACGTGCAGTGGAGGCCACCATTGTGGATTGCAAATGCATTCAACAACCAAAGGGCATTCAAGAACTGTAAAGTGCTCCAAAATGAACAATACGGAGTGTCTATTGTAGGAGCTGGAGCAAGTCCTCATATACATAGAAACCAGGTCCTTGATACATTGGTCAAGCTTCTTTGTCGGTCTAATATAGCGACAGATTTTGTGGGATGCTGGTTGGCTTTTGCGACAATTGCTTCCTTATAGTGAGTTAGAGTTCAAAACCCATCATCTTAAATTGTTGAAGGACTCGTATTGGAACTGCAGAAATGCTTTTCTACAAGAGACTAAAGGGATTTGGGTTGACCTACTTATAACGGTGCTGTGTGATCAATGGAAAAATGCAAAAGAGCTTCATCCCCTCGAAAGGAGCCTAAGTGCATACTTTTGCCATTTCAGAAATTGAATTCTGAAGATATTCTTGCTGAATCGTCCTTCGCTTCTGGTGAGAGAATGATTGAATTGATGAAGAACTTTGCCATCATGGGAACTTATCAGAGTGGCTATATGGAAAGGATAAAGTTCTTTCATGGATTCAAAGACTCAAGATCGCAATAGACAGCGCCAGGGGACTCTGGTTTCTCCATACATCCAGATGGTCGCATCGTTCATCGTGATATCAAGCCAACAAACATCCTAATTAATGATAAATTCCAAGCCATTAATATGGTTTTTCAATGTTTCCACGTGATTATGGTCAATGAAGCTTTGATGGCCACGTAAGGTTTCATGTTCAGTTATGTTTCAAGTGAACATTTAACTTTTGCCTTTATATTAAATTTATAATGATTCAATCAATTTTGTCTTTTATCTTATTTAGTGTTTTATTTATTTAGTTAGTTAAATTATTTGTTTGTATGTTTTTTAAAAAAACATATAAAATATTCATTTAGGAGATCACCTAATTCACGCTTAGTTAATTAATTTAGAGTCTTTTAAGATTAATCACTTAAATTAATTAATTAATTTAATTAGGGAGAAAATTTAGTAACATAACATGTGAATCTTATGTCTCGGATACACTAAAGAGTTTGGTGTTTTAACGTACCATGATACTGACCTAGAGAGTGTACCTTGAATCGAATTCATGTGTTATTAAAAACTTAGAATTTTGACAAAAAATTAGGTTTAGAATTAAATAAATGGATAGGTAAATAACTAGTAACGCTAGTAATTTAGGTCTTAAAAACTTAAGCAATGGAGCCTTTTCTAGGATTAGAACTTAAAATGAACAAGATAAAAAATGGTCATGCATTTTGCTTTAGCCTTTTGAGACAGAAATTACATTCTTTTAAATTTGGGTGAGGTTTCCTATCTAGAGGACTTCTCGTTCAACTCAAGTTTAAAGGTGGTGTAACTTTTAAATCAAAAGGATATCCAAATTCAAATTATGTTCATTTAACAATGGAAAATTAAATTAATATCTTTCTTCAAAATGTCAATGCCACATGATGTTTTTCAAGGTACCAATTTTGAGCGTTTGTAAGGGTCGTCCTTACACGTAACCGACTCCCGAACCCAAGGTTTTTTAACGAATCTCTGGTTTATTTTTATGGTGTCTGGCCTACCTAAGTGGCCGGTGGCGACTCCAAGTCAACCTTTTTCAAAATTAAATTATGTTTTCCTAAAATTTGGGTTTTTCGAGATTAAAATTGATAAAATTCATATTTTTGAAAACCAATCGTCGAACACTTTTCACCTAAAAAACCGCGTTTTTTTAAAAAGAGGTCGCGACAGCTTGGCGACTCCGTTGGGGACTTAAAAATTATTTTTTTTGTGAGTCAGACCTAATTGTTTTCAAACTTTACGTGGCGTTTTGGTATTTTGGAGTTAGATATTAATTTAATTTTCTATTGTTAAGTGAATATTATTTGAATGAGGATAATTTTTTACTTTTATATCTTGTCATTCATGCATAAGCTCTCGACCCGAGCTTTCACCCTTAAGTGGGAGTTAGATATTATCCGACGTGATGCTTTTTAACTCCGAGTTTCAGATTTTTATCTGCTTCCGGTATACTAACTTTACGCATCGTGTGGTTTTCACCTCCGTTGTAAGGGACCTATACCACCGAATCGATGTCTTATCGTCGTAGTAGACGGTAACGACAGTTCGAGAACCCAGTGTCTAGACCGAAAACCCGCATATAGAGTAGAAACCAACCTCTTTTAGAGCCAGACAGGGACCATAAGATAAGGCGGTATGCTGTCGAAATGCCGCCAAACTTAGGATTTCTCTGTTAACATGTTCTCTGGTTATTTTGCGTATTTTAGCATGCTCTTTGGTTATTTATATGCAATTTAACCTGCTCTCTGATTAATTTCCTTTGCATTTATAAACTGCTCTCTGGTTATTTTTAGGCACATTTCTTATTATCTTATTTTTGTATTCCCCATACTAACATTTTTTTTGGTGGCGTGTGAGTGGGTTCATATAGCATGCATTAGAGATATCGATTCATGAGCTAGTTGTATAGACAATGGTCATAAACTAGAAGGTTTGATATACAAGTAGAAGGCAATATACCAGGATGGATCATATTCGAGCAGACTCAGCACGCGATCAGATTAGGTGTTCGAGAAGACTCAGTGCAAGATCAGAGTTAATGCTCGGGGAGATCGAGTACCGGATATACAAGGGTATTTCAGAAAACTTCAAGTATGATGCACGTCTACCAAAATTAAGGCATCCTAGTTTTTGTTAGGAGAATGGTTACAACATCAACAATAGGAGGATATGATATTTTGCTACACCGTTCCGGTAAGTGAAAAGAGTTAGACTTATATTGGGTTCAACGATTATTCAAGCTTCAGGTGGGTAAGAGGCGAAGATAGTCAGAAGGCGCATATTTGGCGATTTAATTTGAGGCATCCCAAGGAACTATCGAAGGCTAAAGATGGGAAATAGAAGAGAAATTCAGAAAGTACAACACGACATGCGAAAAATCAGTTTGCAAGTTTTGAATCGGCGTTTCAAGTAAAGAACACGTCAAGAGCCAAGCCGAGATGGTTACTTAGATGATTCGAGTTGGCGATCAATTTCAGAACCAAATACAAGAAATGTCAAATATATATGGATTTTGCCTGATAAAGCATAAGACACATCAACAGATTCTACCAGGACCGATGCCGAACCAGATTGAATGAGGTGATTAACCAAAAAGCTCGAGCCAGCTATCTACCAACAAATTGTCTTCTTCTTGTATTCGATCTTTTAGTTAGATGAATGTTGTCTAAATGATTAGCTTTTGAAATCGGTATCTCTTGCATTCATACATTGCATCATTCAAATATTGCATTTTTAGGAGAATAAAAAAAATATTGCATTTTGTTTTTAAATACTAATTTTAAAGTAGCATTGCATTTTGACAAGCACAAATTTGAAAATCTTAAGATTAAGAAATTTCAGAAAGTTGTTGAGGATCACTTGGGTAATATGAAAGATCAGACGGTCTCAGAAGCAGACACCCAATTTTCACATTGTTTGGAGTCTAGAAGATCAAGAAAGAAAGACATCCAGATGAAATGCAGATACAAGAGATCGGTATGAAAATTCATCTCACACAAGGGTTCAGTTTCAAAAGATTCTTTTTGCAAAAAGAGAGGAAAAAGAAAAAGAGAAATTCAAAAAGAAGTCAAAAGGAGAAAAACGGCCGAGTCCAATAATTGGGGCGTCTATTGAAAATCCAAAAAAAATCAGAGTTCGAGCTATGAAGGCAGTGTTCGATCAAATTGACAAGACTTCGGGCATTTGTTCACCCCAAACGATGTAGGTGGGGCAAATTATGTTGAGTCATGAATTTACTTGTGAAGATCAAACCAGACATGGGACAACCAAGAGAGAAGATACATTGGTACTTCATTGATCGAGAATTCAACATTGAAAAAAAGCAAGGGTCTATCTGCATTTTTTGGGCCATTACGGAGTAACGTCCTAAATCATCCCAGTTGCTTTTGCCCGCAATCATTGGAGGTCCTTTGTAAGTGAGGCTATTTCAATCTCTTTGCTTATGATGCTTGTTTCATATATGTTTTTTTCAAGTGGCAAACATTTTATATTTTTTGACTCTTTAATTCTTTGATTCTTTATTATGGGTTAATTTTTTGATCAGGTCTTGAATATTAATTGCAGGATTAACCTTAAATCAAATTCGGAGATCAACTTTGATAATGTGACTCGTTTCTACTTTATATAGGCCAAAAAGAGAACATTAATGAATGTTTAGGAAACATGAGAAAATCTCGTACAAATTTTGAGTGGTTTCCTCTCAAGCATTGTTGACTAAGGTCTTTGAATGAAGTGATAACCCAAAACTTCGTCCAACTGGAGACTGCTTTTCTTCAAAGATATTCAAGTATGGGATGATATTTGGCATTCCTTGATTTCCCTTCTCAAAAAAGAAAATAAGAAAAATATCATTTGTTGTCCCCTTTGAGCCTAATGTTATTTTTCTTTCGATTCAACCCAAATTAAGGATCAACCCTACACTGGGGGCAAAAGAGGATGAAAATGTGTTTCAAATTGAAATACAAAACCAAGTCAAATTGTTGACACAAAAGTTGAAGCATTAAAAAAGAAAAACGAACATATTTTTGATGAGATGAACCACTGGAAAAAGAAGTGGTGAAAAGAAGATGACCTCTAGGGTGAAAACCCAAAAAAGGGTCAACCTAGAGTGATCCGCAAAGAAAAAGAGAAAAGTATTTCATCAGAGCATGTTTGGATCAGTGCGACAATAATCCTTGATTTTATCACCCTTGAATTATTTGAGCCTATATATCCTTTCTTTGGTAGCCATAAACCATAGCCCATATTACAAGTCACAAAAGACCATTTTGACCATATACGGGTATTGAAACAAGGAGAGTTAGTCTTTAGAATATATCTCACTTACCAGGGTTAACCTTTCTTCAAGGATTTTTAGTCTTCTGATCGAGATCAGAAAAGAGAGAAAATTGGGTATGGTAAGCTAGTGAAAAAGAGTGCCACCTAAACAGGGTAGAAAAATGAGAATGTTTCTCCTAAAAGTCTAATAAACTAGAAAATGGTCACATCAGAGTTGATCTTTGCAAGTTTGTTCGAAGGCTTTGTTGCACTTGGTATTCAGAGGCCTAAATTTTCGTTTTTTTTGTTTGCCATGATAGTCAAAATTTCTCAATGTTTTCAAAATATTATTTTGAGCATTTTTTGCTTATCGTTTAACAAGCATCTTGCAGATTAATTGATTAGTTACAAGAAAAGCAAATGAATTCATGTGTATTACTATGATGTACTAACCCTTTAAGTGCAGACAGAGCAGAAGGTGGCTTAGTATTCGACTGTTGATGAAAATATGATGAGGAACAGTTAGAGCTCCAAATATCA
The DNA here is from genome assembly GCA_035048815.1 of Abelmoschus esculentus. NCBI lineage: Eukaryota > Viridiplantae > Streptophyta > Magnoliopsida > Malvales > Malvaceae > Abelmoschus > Abelmoschus esculentus. The sequence continues at coordinate 19,635,998 of JAUCBN010000005.1, forward strand.
AAGTATTTGAGTAAGAGCAACAAAATGACCCAAGCAAACTTGGAGCAAAGAGAGAACATTGACCATTATTAGGGGCAAAATATAGCCGGGTCAATTCACCAACGCGTGGAAGTTGTCTCAATCAGAATGAGAAAATAGGACAATTATGTTCAAGTTTGAGTGGGGCAATGCTACCAAAGTGTGTCTCATACCATCATGAGAAATTCAAAACAGTGGAAATGATGAATTCTTTCAGAGCGGACTGAGAATACAAGAGAAAAGATCCCGCGTTGGAGACGAGAACAAACGTCATTAAGATCGTGACAGACTTCATTTGTTGAAAACGAGACAAAGAGAGAAAGAAAATGACGGAAAAAGAAAAGAAAGAATAAATCTAAAGTGAAAACCTGAAAAGGCACTTTAGAGCAAAAAACAAAGACTTTAACAATTGAACCCGAGTTTGAGATGAATTTTCATATCAGCCAGAGAAGATATGTCAAGAGATAAAGCAAGAAATTATGAGCTCTCCCTGGAGTTGGAAGTTACCCTAGTGGTTTTCAATTACATTCATGCATCATATGGTTAGGCATCCACATGGTAAAACATGCTAACTCATGCATTCAAGATATCTTTATTGTTAATTTTAACAGGAATTTACAAGATCAACAAAGCAATCCAGATCAGGACAAGAAAAGATTTCAGAGGAAGGAAATTCGAGAAAAAACATTTTAGAACCTGCTTATCTATTTGAGCACTCGGAGAATGAAGCCCTTTTAGAACCTGCATATCCATTCGTGCATACGAAGAATAGAACCTTTTTTTGAAGCTGCTTATCTATTCGAGCATTCGGAGAATAGAACCTGCATATCCATTCATGCATACGGAGAATGGAACCCTTTTTGAACTTGCTTATCTATTCGAGCATTCGGAGAATAGAGCCTGCATATCCATTCGTGCATACGGAGAATGGAACCCTTTTTGAACCTGCTTATGTATTCGAGCATTCGGAGAATAGAACCTGCATATCCATTCATGCATACGGAGAATGGAACCCTTTTTGAAGCTGTTTATCTATTCGAGCATTCGAAGAATAGAACCTGCATATCCATTCGTGCATACGGAGAATGGAACCCTTTTTGAACCTACTTATCTATTCGAGCATTCGGAGAATAGAACCTGAATATCCATTCATACATACGGAGAATGAAACCCTTTTTTGAACCTGCTTATCTATTCGAGCATTCGGAGAATAGAACCTGCATATCCATTCATGCATATGGAGAATGAAACCCTTTTTGAACCTGCTTATCTATTCGAGCATTCGGAGAATAGAACCTGCATATCTATTCGTACATACGGAGAATGAAACCCTTTTTGAAGCTGCTTATCTATTCGAGCATTCGGAGAATAGAATCTGCATATCCATTCGTGCATACGGAGAATGAAACCCTTTTTGAAGCTGCTTATCTATTCGAGCATTCGAAGAATAGAACCTGCATATCCATTCGTACATACGGAGAATGGAACCCTTTTTGAAGCTGCTTATCTATTCGAGCATTCGGAGAATAGAACCTGCATATCCATTCGTGCATACGGAGAATGGAACCCTTTTTGAAGCTGCTTATCTATTCGAGCATTCGAAGAATAGAACCTGCATATCCATTCGTGCATACGGAGAATAGAACCCTTTTTGAAGCTGCTTATCTATTCGAGCATTCGGAGAATAGAACCTGCATATCCATTCGTGCATACGGATAATGGAACCCTTTTTGAACCTGCTTATCTATTTGAGCATTCGGAGAATAGAACCTGCATATCCATTCGTGCATACGGAGAATGGAACCCTTTTTGAACCTACTTATCTATTTGAGCATTCGGAGAATAGAACCTGCATATCCATTCGTGCATACGGAGAATGGAACCCTTTTTGAACCTGCTTATCTATTCGAGCATTCGGAGAATAGAACCTGCATATCTATTCGTGCATACGGAGAATGGAACCCTTTTTGAACCTGCTTATCTATTCGAGCATTCGGAGAATAGAACCTGCATATCCATTCGTGCATACGGAGAATGGAACCCTTTTTGAAGCTGCTTATCTATTTGAGCATTCGGAGAATAGAATCTGCATATCTATTCGTGCATACGGAGAATGGAACCCTTTTTTAAGCTGCTTATCTATTCGAGCATTCAGAGAATAGAACCTGCCTATCCATTCGTGCATACGGAGAATGGAACCCTTTTTGAACCTGCTTATCTATTCGAGCACTCGAAGAATAGAACCTGCATATCCATTCGTGCATACGGAGAATGGAACCCTTTTTGATGTTAAATCCTTCGGGTCATCAGTAAGTCCTCTGGGCATGATGTTAAATCCTCCGGGCCATCACCTTCGGGAGTGATGATATCGTTTACACAATCTAGGAGGCAATACGATCCTAAATTCTTCGGGTGATCATTAAGTCCTCTGGGCATGATGTTAAGTCCTCCGGGCCATCACCTTTGGGAGTGATGATATCGTTTGCACAATCAAGGAGGCAATACGATCCTAAATCCTCCGGGTCATCAGTAAGTCCTCCGGGCATGATGTTAAATCCTCCGGGTCATCAGTAAGTCCTCCGGGTATGATGTTAAGTTTGAGGAATTTCTAAGTGAGAAGAATAACCTCAAGATTTAAGGTTTACAGTTTTCGTGTTTTTCAGTCTTTGTCCATCTCCTGCTCCGCAGCATTGAGCAAAGAGGGGCAGCTGTCAACACGAAAATAATAAGATAATAATAATATAATAATAAATAATAATTAATAATATAAATAATATAATATTAATATTAAAATATTAAAAAATCAAAAAAACAAAAAATTCGTGAAATCAGAAACGTGAAGAACAAAGGGTTGTTTGCTGCCGGATTTTGAGGGATTAGGGGGGTTTCAGTTGTTTTGATTGAAGATGGGTAGAGTTTGAATTCAAATAGGATTGTCAGATTGAATCCCTTTAAATAGGGATTCAATCGAATGAGTTGAGGGGGGATTTAATATGATGGTGAAGTGGCCACGACAGTGGGGGACCTTTAAATATGATACACTTGGTGAGAGTGAGGGGGAACTCCATCGCCGACCGTCCCGTGTCCCGAGGTTGCTCACTGGAAAAGACTGGACCTGGGATGGGTTTCCTTGAATGTCGATGTTGCTGTTTCATCAATCACTAGTCTTGGCTCGAAGGTGGCCTTTTTAGAGATCACATCGATTCTTGGATTTTTGGATTTTAGAAAGCTGTTGGTGTTTCGAAACCACTTAAGTTGAATTGTTGGCAATCTTCCTTGGTCTTCAATTCGTCTTGGAGCAGGGTATTGAGATTCTTCAAGTCCAATATGACTGTGTTGAAGCTGTCGAGCTTTTCAATGATCCAAAGGCGGTCGATAGTTTTTTCCCTTGTCCGAGCTATTGTTAGTTTCCGAAGATGCGGTTGGGTCACTGTGATAACATGGATTCCACGTGAAGGCAACAAGCCTGCGGATACACTTGCCCAAAGTGTTAAGACGATCCAATTCAATTTGGCCTCTCTTGCTTGCTTGCTCGCTCGCCATCTGTTTCAGCACTTTCAGTGAAGTGGAACACGAACTTGAGCCATGAAGGACCTCAACTTCAACGCAGACAAAGCCCTCGTCAAAGAATTCCTATCTAACTTCGCAGATGCAAATGGTGACGCAAAGTACATGGACATCCTTCAAGAAGTCGCGAATCATAAAATTAAAGCAGTGCAGATCGATCTTCACCTGCCTCTTCGTACCATGGCTTCTCGCTCTCGTTTCTTTCTTCATGCTCGTTCTTCTCATTCCCTCGCTTTGCTTCCTCTTCATTCCATCTTCTTTCACCCATGGGCAAACTTTGCATTGAAGAGCATTTGCAGGCTTCCAATTCTTCTCCGATGTATTTTTGTTGTTTTTGAATTTAGATTTTCGAATTTTATAGTCGCTCTCACCTTTTGTTCTCTCCGTTAAGCTCACTGCATTCAAAGTATTTGATTAATGGACGGAGGGACGCCGCAAAACGCTAGAACAGTTGAGGAAGTCTTTAGAGATCTCAAAGGTCGCCGTGCCGGCATCATCAAAGCATTAACCACTGATGTTGCAGAATTTTTTTTTCAACAGTGCGATCCTGAGAAGGAGAATCTTTGCTTGTATAGACTTCTTAATGAACAGTGGGAAGTTACTTTACCTGCTGAGGAAGTGCCTCCAAAACTTTCAGCGCCTGCATTGGGTATTAACTTCGCTAAAGACGGGATGCAAGCAAAGGATTGGTTAACACTCGTTGCTGTTCATAGCGATGCATGGTTACTAGCAGTGGCCCACTATTTTGGTGCTAGGCTTGGTTTCGATAAAGCTGACAGCCATGGAATCGGTAGCAAAGGAGAATGGAAAAGAGGAGGTCTCTGCCCATTGATCTAACTTGGCCTGTCATTGCATGTGACATGTACAAAGCAATAACAAACAACCATGCAAATTCTATGGTGATATTGAAAGGCCACGTGCAGTGGAGGCCACCATTGTGGATTGCAAATGCATTCAACAACCAAAGGGCATTCAAGAACTGTAAAGTGCTCCAAAATGAACAATACGGAGTGTCTATTGTAGGAGCTGGAGCAAGTCCTCATATACATAGAAACCAGGTCCTTGATACATTGGTCAAGCTTCTTTGTCGGTCTAATATAGCGACAGATTTTGTGGGATGCTGGTTGGCTTTTGCGACAATTGCTTCCTTATAGTGAGTTAGAGTTCAAAACCCATCATCTTAAATTGTTGAAGGACTCGTATTGGAACTGCAGAAATGCTTTTCTACAAGAGACTAAAGGGATTTGGGTTGACCTACTTATAACGGTGCTGTGTGATCAATGGAAAAATGCAAAAGAGCTTCATCCCCTCGAAAGGAGCCTAAGTGCATACTTTTGCCATTTCAGAAATTGAATTCTGAAGATATTCTTGCTGAATCGTCCTTCGCTTCTGGTGAGAGAATGATTGAATTGATGAAGAACTTTGCCATCATGGGAACTTATCAGAGTGGCTATATGGAAAGGATAAAGTTCTTTCATGGATTCAAAGACTCAAGATCGCAATAGACAGCGCCAGGGGACTCTGGTTTCTCCACACATCCAGAAGGCCGCATCGTTCATCGTGATATCAAGCCAACAAACATCCTAATTAATGATAAATTCCAAGCCATTGATATGGTTTTTCAATGTTTCCACGTGATTATGGTCAATGAAGCTTTGATGGCCACGTAAGGTTTCATGTTCAGTTATGTTTCAAGTGAACATTTAACTTTTGCCTTTATATTAAATTTATAATGATTCAATCAATTTTGTCTTTTATCTTATTTAGTGTTTTATTTATTTAGTTAGTTAAATTATTTGTTTGCATGTTTTTTAAAAAAACATATAAAATATTCATTTAGGAGATCACCTAATTCACTCTTAGTTAATTAATTTAAAGCCTTTTAAGACTAGTCACTTAAATTAATTAATTAATTTAATTAGGGAGAAAATTTAGTAACATAGCATGTGAATCTTATGTCTCGGATACACTAAAGAGGTTGGTGTTTTAACGTATCACGATACTGACCTAGAGAGTGTACCTCGAATCGAATTCATGTGTTATTAAAAACTTAGAATTTTGACAAAAAATTAGGTTTAGAATTAAATAAATGGATAGGAAATAACTAGTAACACTAGTAATTTAGGTCTTAAAAACTTAAGCAATGGAGCCTTTTCTAGGATTAGAACTTAAAATGAACAAGATAGAAAATGATCATGCATTTTGCTTTAGCCTTTTGAGGTGGAAATTACATTCCTTTAAATTTGGGTGAGGTTTCCTATCTAGAGGACGTCTCATTCAACTCAAGTTTAAAGGTGGTGTAACTTTTAAATCAAAAGGATATCCAAATTCAAATTATGTTCATTTAACAATGGAAAATTAAATTAATATCTTTCTTCAAAATGTCAATGCCACGTGATGTTTTTCAAGGTACCAATTTTGGGCGTTTGTAAGGGTCGTCCTTACACGTAACCGACTCCCGAACCCAAGGTTTTTTAACGAATCTCTGGTTTATTTTTATGGTGTCTGGCCTACCTAAGTGGCCGGTGGCGACTCCAAGTCAACCTTTTTCAAAATTAAATTATGTTTTCCTAAAATTTGGGTTTTTCGAGATTAAAATTGATAAAATTCATATTTTTGAAAATCAATCGTCGAACACTTTTCACCTAAAAAACTGCGTTTTTTTAAAAAGAGGTCGCGACACATAATATAATTTCTTTGCAGTTTTAAGGAATCCATGGCTTAGAAGGATTACTTTGAGATATGGAAAATCAACCTCTTTTTTTTTCTTCATGAAATTTTATCGCGCGACATTCTTAAGGTAAAATTAAAATAAAATAATTTTTTATAAATTTTTACGATTTTTAACTCCCTTAATAGTAAAAATTAGGTTATAATATAAAAATTTATATAGTTACACAAATATTTATTTAAGACAATCTACACAAATTCTTATTCCGTTGGTAAAAATTTGTATAGTTATATAAACTCTTATCCAGTTAATAAGAATTTAGACTTTAATAAAATTATTATTCAATCTTACACAAATTCACACCAATTTTGTCAAAATTTATATTGGTCCCAAATCCCTTACCTTACCTTGTCCCTTTCTCACTCAATGTCATGTGGCATGGCATTCTTTCAAAAACAATCATGTGGCATGACAATATGACAAAACTTGGTAACTGGGACATAATATATCATTTTCATTCAAATTTTAAACAAGAGATAAAAAATAAAATAAAATATATAATATTTTAAAAAATTATTTTTAGTCCCATCGATAAAAAATAAAATATATATTTTAGTTCTTTATAATAATTTTCTAATTCCAGAGATAGTGCGTGATGAATATTATTACACATTCCCAATGTGTATACTCAGTGACGGAGCTGTGTTATAGGTGGAAGGGACTCTTGCCCCTTTCAAATTTTTTTAGTATGATTATATTTAAGGTCCTTTCTAATTTAGATAGTAATAAAATAAGATTTTTATTCTTCCCAATTTTTAAATTTAAAAGTTTAATAGACTTTTGTCCCTCTCACTATTCGATCCTGGCTCTGTCCCTGTGTATACTTGAAATTTTCAGAACAAATTATTAGACATACCTGTAAGAACCAAATAAAAACGGTCATTATAATAACTAATTATATACACGTAGAGATCAAGTTGAAATCAAACATTAAATAAATAAAAATTTATTAAATCTTTAATTCTAACGATTAAAAAAAATAAAAATCTTATCTAATTCATATTTAAATTAAAATAAACTTAAAATATGATTATCCAAAAAAAAAATTGAAAAAAGATAACAACCTCTCACGTCATGTATGCTTGTGCATGGCTATGACTGTCTCCTCTCACACTATAATCTTATTTAATTCATATTTTTAGATCTTGGTATTATTGCTTCACAAAACCATTATACTTTAACACTTTTTCATTTTGGTATTTCCTCCTATTTTCACTTAATTTTGAATTCTACTCAATTTAGTCCTTGATTGGATCTTCCTATTCACTCTTGATGCTAATTAATCCCACTAATGATTAATACTAGGCTTGCCTAATCAATTATCATATAAATAATTAATCAAATTTAATCATCATTTAAATTTTATTAAAATTTCATGAAAATAATTACCAACAGAATATGAGGTGTTATAATTATTAAATACTTATAAATAATGGTATGGTAACACAAAAAATCATAATAATATAATTTTTAAAAAAATATTCATGTTGATAGTCAATAATTAATTTTTATATCATTTGTCGATCATCAGATTTATTAATTTTTTGTATTTTTTATTTTTCATATGTTAATAAGAACCTTTGTCTTCATGACACGCGTTTTCTCTGTCCTTATGACACGTTTTTTTATTTTTGTGGTTTATTTTATATGTCCTTGTGACATGATTCAACAACATACCCTAGCAACCGATTGTTGAAGAGATTTGAATCGGTGCTAGTTTCTGATTATGATTTTGTCGATGGTCATTAAGGTTAGATCCTCACTCGTTGATGGTTGTGTACCGATATAATCAGTCCTGGGTAGCGGAACATTCTACCTAATGTTTTAGATTGCTCACCACTCCTTCACCCGTTATGTATCTCAATTGGACAAAAGACAATAAAATTCAAGAAGCTTCTTAATTTTGATGGTATGCTTATTTTCATAAAAAATATTTTACTTTTCTTTATCTTTCGAATGATTGTAACTGTAATATTTTTGTGAATTTAATAAAAACTCAGTAATAATTATAAAAAAATATCATATTGGATATTTTGACGAAATATATATATCACTTAAAATAATTTAAAATATGTATCAAACATTTTATTGAAATACAAGTACTATATTTAATATTTTACCAAAAGATAATACTAAATAAATATTTTAAAAAATATATAAATATCATATATCTTACCTCATATTATTCGAGTTTAAATTTTAATATAATAAAAATATAATATCTTACTATTTAACTAAAAACAATTACAAGTGGACAACGAGACAAAGAAAGCTAATAGACGGTAATACCCCTCTACAAGAACAGTAAGTTAAAAACTACATATATAAACAGCTAGGGTTTTCTCTGTTTTCTTTCTTTCTCTCTGCTCGGCTGCTTAACCAGATCGAATCTAGGGTATTGCAGGTAGATTTTGAAACGAGAATGACGACTGTTGTTCCCACCTCCGAAGAAGATCCCGTACTTCCCGTTGTCCGATTCACGGCCGAACTCTCGTGGGCTGATGCCGGTCCTGAGGTGAGCTTAATTTTATCTTCCTAAACCCTATTTTGAACTCGGAATTTTCAGTTTTTCATTAAAGATTTTTGTATACTTATGGTGAAAAAGATTGCGGAGCCGCAAGTGACGAGGCTTTGTATGGAAGCGCAAGAGTGTATGGCGATGGGGAGATGGTTGGATTTGGTGTCTTTAATGCTTACTTCTGCTGAAATAGTCTTCTCCAAGGTCTCCGATAAAGGTATTATTTGAATAGTTTGAGAGATTTCTGAATTGAGATAATTATACTTTTCTTAGCTGATTACTTGCTTCGGTGGGATATTTGAAATCTTAATTTAAGTTGGAATTAGTTAATTGGAGAATGAATTTTAGGAATTGCTCTGTTGTGTTTGCTAACGCGTTTGGATATAAAAACAATGAATGCTTTGAAGAATTTACAAACTAATGATTGAGCTTTTTTGGAGGATGCTCCGTTGATAATGGAAAATTACATTGGAATTGAATTTACGGTTTGAGTCATTTTTCTCCTTTAATCAATTAGGATTCTGCTTTTTCTTTGTTTCTTTTTTTAATTTTTGGCTTAGTATAGTATGTGCAAAGAGAGTAGCAACATCAGCAATCGAAAATGGAGTCTTATTACATTGTCATGTGCAGTTCCAAGATTATCAATACTTCTGAAATTATGATCTTGTTGACACTTAACAGTTGGTATTTCTGCAATTCATTTTCTTGACAAAATAGTTGAGATTTCATTCTTTAAGACAGCATTTAGTTATTGTGAATAAATTGTGTGTAATTAGTGTATACAATACATATTGAATGGTGTCTAGAGTTCCCTTGTTTTATTAGAATTTTTCTACTTGAGTTGCAATGACAAATTGGAATTAGTTGAGCTGATACTATTTACATTCTGGAAGGTTACTTGTGACTTATATGATTTCTACAATGTTATGATAGATAATTCATAAATTTGCATTGAAGTTCTTGTTTTTCAAATAACTGATTTCTTTTATTATATTTCTTCAGATCTTGAGTGTATCTTCACTGTCATCTGCAATCTAGTCTCGAAGCTTGAAAATCCAAATGAAGAACTTGAGGTGGCAAAACTCATATCAACAAAAATTGCTCAGCAACAAACCGATAAGCCTGGAATGCGTTTAAAGATGTAACATCCTATGATGGCCCATAAATCTAGCTTATGGAGTTTTCAATGTCTCTCTCTTTCTTGTTTCTTACTTTCATTTTTTTCCAGCTTGTTTAATCTCTATAATTTGTTGGAGGGCCCAGATAGCCGGTTCTTTGTGTACATGCAAGCCTTAAATTTGGCATTGAATGGGAAAGTCACTGATCATATTGTTCCATCTTTCCAAAAGATTGATAGTTTCTTAAAGGAGTGGAATATTGGGGTCAAGGATCAAAGGAACCTCTTTCTTACCATTGCAAATGTACTGAAAGAAAACAGAAGGTATACAAGAATCCCAAAGCATATATTTAGATACCCTTACCTATATGTATTTATAAGTTTTATCATTTTGGTTGCACTCTTAAATATTCTTCAAATCCAGCTCAGGAAAGGATTCTTTCAAATTCTTGACCAAGTATTTGGCAACATTCTCTGGTGAGGACTCGTATGTAATGAGTGAAGCCAAGGAGGAAGCTGTGCGTGCCATCATAGAATTTGTGAAGGCGCCAGACACATTTCAGGTAACCTATTCTTATTAATGTTGCAGATCCTAGCTATCTATACATAAATGCACGTATTTTCATTTTTAGCTTATTTTATTCTCGCTGTTTCTTTGCTCCTTTAGCCCCCATTCTGGGTTTACACTTTCTCTCGGCATCCCCTAGAGCTTTTCATGTCTTGTTCCTACATTGCAGCTGAGTATGCGTACTAGTGTTTGTTGTCCATATATTAATTTTTGTTCCTTTTTTTTTTCTTTTGCAGTGTGATCTCCTAGATATGCCTGCAGTTGGGCAATTGGAAAAAGATGCTAAATATGCATTGGTCTATCAGCTTTTGAAGATATTTTTGAGTCAACGATTGGATGCCTACCTGGAATTTCAAGCTGCAAATTCTACCTTATTGAAAAGTTATGGTAATGCTGTCTTCTGTTTCACCTGTTGTGCAACATGAGCTAAAGTTCCTGGTAGTTTTTTAATCTCAATAATGCCACTTTCCATGTTTCAGGTCTTATTCATGAAGATTGTATAACAAAGATGAGGTTGATGTCATTGGTCGATCTTGGGTGTAGTGAATCTGGGCAAATTCCATATGCCCTCATCAAGGATACTCTCAGGGTAAAGCTGCTTAGCTTCCTGTTTACTGCATTTGACTCCTAATATAGGGTTTTTTCATTGCTATATTTCTCTTTGTAGATCAATGATGATGAGGTGGAATTGTGGGTTGTTAAGGCAATAACTGCGAAGCTCATCGAGTGTAAAATGGATCAGATGAATCAGGTTGTGATTGTGAGGTAAGCTATTAGCTCTCTCTCTCTTATGATGTACGCGCAATTTATATTTTATATGATTTCATTCCTTTGTCCATTCGATTAACATGGAGTTTTTTTCCTAATTGAGAAGCATATCCAACTCTTTGTTTAACCTGCAGCCGCTGTACGGAGCGCCTTTTTGGACAGCAACAATGGCATTCCCTTCGATCGAAACTAGCAACATGGAGGGTAAGGAATTTCACCCGATTGAAACATTATTAATTCACTTGTTTTTTTTGTTTGCAGTTGTGAAATAAAAGAATGTCATTCGTCATGTATCCATTCCTCTGTTGGAATGTTCACATTTTTGTTTGATTTGGTTGAGCAGGGGAATGTTGGCAGCCTCATCAGCACCATTCAAGCAAACAAGCTTGTTGAAGAGGGGATGGCAATTCGGTAGACCCATTTTTGTTATGTCTATTTATGTTTGTTGGAAGACTTAGTTCTATCCTAACAGATTTAGCTTGTGGTTTTGATTGGTTAATGAATTTGGAGATTTTGACGGTTCATTTCTTGATTGACACGGTTCCAGTTATATGCCAAATGTGGAAATACAATGGAGTATAGAAAGATTATTTCTGTTCCCAGTTCCATGTTGGGGGGTTTATATGGCCACTTTATGGTACTGATTTTTTTTTTTATATATTTTTAAATAATTTAATTATTAGTATTTTATTTTAAGTTAAAATGATTTTTTTAATGATAAAAACTATTAATTAATTAATCATAAATAATTTAAATGATCGATGTGATACTTTTTAAGTTAATATTTTTATTTTTATAATATTTTATATTTATTTTTATTGTTATATAAATTTATCAATTATTTACTATAAATTAGTTAACAATTTGTTTTGACTCAAATAAAATATAATAAATTTAATTTTAAATAAAATAATAATTATTTGATCGACAATTTTAATATACCATTCTGAAAAAAATTGCATGTCTCGATTCTTCCCACACCATTCAATAAATCCAATCCCCTCAATGTAAGTGATTATAGAAGCCGCGATTAAAATAAATATTAATAATGTGTATATACACAGATTCTAGCTTGAAATCGTTTTGTTGCTTCAAAATTACAAATCTGATCTGTGTGATATTGAATCAAAACTCCAGTTTTCACCTATAACTGGATATACAATTCCAACCACCAAGGGGAAGGAAGATCAAAGGCAAAGGCAAAGGCAAAGCCGATGATTTCCTTTGCCACCGGTGAATCCATCCGTTTCCGATCCCCTCTTCCTCAATGCCTCTTTTGCTAATGTCTTCCTTAATCTCTGTCGAACCAAATGACATTCATAATCGATAGGACGGACGGAACCACGAATATTAACAATACGTCATACCTGTGAATTGCCACAACAAAACACTCCCTTCACACCTATGCTGGTCAAGCCTAGGGATGACAACACGAAAAGTTTTGCAGGAAAAAGTTTACCTGATTGTAATATTCTTAGATTACCATTGAGGAATGGAGAGAAAGAAAGAGAAGAACGAGAGGAAAGAGATACATACTCTCATTTGATTTTATTGATTAACGATACTAACAAATCCTAACCGTCTCTCTACCTAACCAGCAACCAGAGAGTGAATGGTGCGGTACATTACATAACTACACTCATCACCACACAATCACACACTCCTACACTATTCTTCAATACTGATCGTAATGCAAGTAGATGTGGTAGAAGAGATACATAAACAACAGTATTCTAGCAACCTGGCAAAAACATCAAACATTATTGTCGCAACTGTAAGATAATTTTGGGAAAGAATAGATACACAAACAAATGAACAACAATAAGAGCCAAAAGAATCAGTAACAAAACAATCAAAACCAAAACGATGATGCAAGAAACATTTAAACGAAAGAGAAGGGGAATAGAAGTACCGGAATCGGAGAAAAGAACTGAACGGAAATTACAGGAGAAAACAGGGATTTAGTTTCTGGGCAAAGAGAAAGAGCTGGAAACTGCTGGACTCGTTCTTATTTTAAAAAGAAACTATTCTGTTCCTATTTTGAAAAAACAACAATTTGGGGAATATATATAGTGTCCATAGAATCACCTAGTCCGCGTTGTATAATATTATTACTCCATAATAATTTATAACAAATGCCCCCCAGAAAAAGATATGATAAGATATTAAATATCCGCCCATTAATCTAATTTAACGAGGCATATGATATTTTTTTTATCTATATATTAATAAAAATATTCACCCATCTTTCTAATTTATATGATTTAACATTAAACAAAAATAAATATATAATATATGATGCAATAAATTTTTATAGTGATAGTATAAAATAATCTTATATTTTCTAAATAAAATCGCAACTTGTGTGCTGTTTGTCTTGGAGTGATAATTAAAATTTAATGGAAAAACAATAAAATATTTATTAGAACGGTCATTAATTTCATTGAAAAAATATTTTATTTAACAAATTATATAAATATTTTTTATAAATTTTTACTTCTTGTAAGTCATGTGTTTATGACTTATATTGGACACGAGTTTAATTTTTAAATATATTTTTTAATATTATTAACGTGGTTTTATGATAATATTTGTTTTAACTGTTAATTTTTAATAATTTTATATATTTTTTATATATAAAATTATTCAAACCAATATCTTTTAATAGAATAATATACTCCATAAAGATTAGTCCTTGAATTTAAAATAAATAACTTTAAATATCTATTCAAATATCGTATAAAAATGCGGAAAAATAAGTGTGAATAAAAATTTTCTGACTATTCATCATGTTTCATGATATTTTTAAAAAAGTTTTAAAAATTAAATTCTAAATTTTAACTTTATTTTGTACATCTTAAATCTTACACCTCAAAGAATACACTTTGTCCCTAATTCTTTAAACTTTAATCATGACTCTTAACATTAAACCCTAAATTTACTATTTTAAAGTAGGAACACCAATGAAAGCATAATAAAGAAGAAATAGGCGATTTACCCCTGTAAAAATACTATAGAATAATATTCCTATTATTATTTATAGAATAACTTTTAAATATTTTTCAATTGACTTCTCCATTATTTTTATATTTTTTAAAATAAATATTTAATTTTTAAAAAATTAAAGAGTTAAATTAAAAAAATCAATAAAAAATTAAGGACTAATCTTTTAACCCATTAGGAAATGAAAATTTTAAAAATAAAATAAATATCACATGTTAATAAATGAGTGTTAATAGTGGGAATGAAAAAAAATGTATCAAACAAAAAATATTAACAGAATAAAAGGTTATGTATGAGATTAGGTGTTAGAGATTATTGTTTAGGGTTTAAAATTTATATATTTTAAACAATATAAATACATGAAAAATAATATGAGCGTACGATTGACTAAGTTGACGTAAAACTGTTGGGTTAAATAAACATCATCTTCATCTCATGATGAATATCGTAGTTTGGTTTCGTTTAAGTAAGTCTCAGGTTTGATATATTGCACATGCAGACAATTCTTGTTGGGAGACTCACCCACCAAAACTAAGTATGCGACGTAGATCGGTCCATAAAAGAAAAGGTAATAAAGCAAGAAAATACTGAAATGTTCCACGAGAAATAATAACTGTAATACCCGAATTTTGTCTGGGTTCGAATATAAAATAAGACCTACGTAAATATAATTAAACGAATAATAAAAATAAAAAAAATAATAACCAAAACTCAAAAAATATATATAATATTACATAATAAATATACATATAAATAATATTATATAAAATGAATTAAAAATAAGAAAAATGGGATAAGGATTTGGTTCGGTTACCTGGGGCATTCGGTTTTGAAGGAAAAGTGGGGGAGACAGTTCGGAGGTTATCTACAGAGACGAGGGCTTGAATCTAAGCGGGGGGAGTTTTTTTTTTCGGGGTTGGCAGGAAAAACCATGAAGGGGGATGATGAGAGGGGCCATGATTTTAAAAGATGATGGGAATAAGGATTGAGGGAGAGAAGCTCATGATTGCAGCAATTATGAGAGTGATGATAGTGACCATGATGACTATGATGATTGAGCAATGATGAGGCTTATGATGTAGCAATGATGAGATTCATAATGCAGTAATGATGGATAATCATAATGCAACAATGATTATGATCATGATGACTTCATAATTCATCCTCAAATAGTTGGAATTCATAAATAATCTGGATATAAAGGATTCGTTTCCACGGTTCTATACAGATGCTTATTTCCAGTGGCCATGCGTCCATTTCTATTTCCATTTTCATCAGTGCTCTGCAATGGTCGGAAGAAGCTGGAAATATAGTGGCTTCACAGACATAATTTCAAGCTTTACGCATTAAATTCGATCCAACAAAGGTAATTTCGATCACTTTTTTCTGTTTTCTTGTATAATTAAATAGATTTAAGTTAGACATTTATATTGAAAAAAAACAGAAACCAAACTTCAAAACTTCCTCAATTTAGTCCCTAATTGAACCCGAATCGAACATTAAACTCAAAATTTCATTAGAATAGACAATAATTAAAATTAATTTAATCTTTTAGCTTATAAATAATTTAATTAGGTTCTTAACAGAGTTTAATTAAATTTTTTAGGTTTTAAATTAAGTCTTATCCAACCCCTAAAAATCAAATCCATGTCAATTAATCTCTTTTTTCTTTTTGTCATTGTAATTCTCGATGTTGTTTCGAGCTCTCATGTTTTAATCGAAAGTAACTTAGTTCCTTATCTTTTTGTTTACTTTATTGTTTTATTTATTTGTTGTATTTAATTATTTATTATGTTTGCATTTTTAAAGTCATGTAGCATATATGTTTAGGACCACCTTATTCATACTTAGTTAATTAAATTAGAGCCTCTTTAGGATTTGTCACTTTAATTAAATAATTAATTAAATAGGGAGATAATTTAGTAATGATGACGTTCTAATCTTATACCTTGGATACACTAAGTGGTCAGTATTATGAAATGACATTATGTTGGCCAAGAGTGTACTTCGGTATCGTATTTGGCGCGTTATCGAAACGTAGAAAATGATAAATAATTTAAAGTTAGAATTTAATAAAATTAATTAGGCAAAGATTAGTAACACCAATAGAATTATTAATTTTGTTTGGTGTCGAAATGGTAGTGTCCGTGCATTCGGATGTTATCATAATACACCCGGTGAAATTAATAATTTAATAGGATTTAAATATTTAAATTGATGGAGCCTTTTTAGGTTAAAACTTAAAATGGACAAGATAATAACCGGTCATGCATTTAAAACCTTTTGGGTCAAAATTTATATTTCTTTAAATACGAGTCAAGGTTTTCTATTTTAGGATATTTTATTCAAAGCTCGTATTTAAAAGAAATGTATCTTTTTATCCAAAAGGATATTCTTATTCGAGCGATATTTTTTTGTCAATTACGAATTAAATTAATATTGTTATTCGAAATGTCAAAATGCCACGTGTAATTAAAAGGTACCAATTTTCGGGCGCTCGTAAGGGTCGTCCTTACGCGTAATTGACTCCCGAACCCAAATTTTTTAAAAATGAATCTCTGGTTTATTTTATGGTGTCTGGCCTACCAAAGTGGCCGATGACGACTCCAAATTAATTTTAAAATTTAAATGTTTTTAATAGAATTTATTTTTTTTTCATATTTAAAAGCAATTAAATTTATATTTTTCAAAATCAACTCGTCAGGCTATTTTTCACATCTTTCGGTTTTAAAACGGACGCGACAGTAACAATTGTGGAAGAGATCATTTGGTATCGATTTATCTAAAAAACTAAGGGCGTTAAAAGATAATTGTTGCTACATGCGATAGTTAAGGTATATGACGAATTAATCGACATATATCATTACTATTTTAAAGTTTTTGAGATAAATCTATTATTTTAAACTCTAATTCTAATTTTTATATCCTAAACCTTACACCTTATCTCTAATTTCATAAACTTTAACCACAACTTCTAATCCTAAACCTTACGCCTTATCCCTAATTCCATAAACTTTAACCACAACTTCTAATCCTAAACCTTAAATCTATTATTTTAAAGTGGGATACCAATGGTGGCACAATAAAAGGGCAGATGATTTACACCCTCGTGAACTCAACATATAAGTTATGAAAGGAAATCGTCTACCACTAATTATGTCTCCTTTAGTACTCACTTTAAAATAGTAAGTTTATTATATAAAAAAAATAATAATAAAATAAAATAGTATGTTTAGAGCTTATGGTTTAATATTTAATTTTATAGTTTAGAGTTAGAGTTTAAAGAATTAGACGTGGATTGTACTTTTTATAGTATAAGGTTTAGGACGTAAAAATTATATTTGAGATTTAAAATTTAATTTTTAAATATTTTTAGTGCAAGATATTAAAAGAAGCATGATTGGTGGATGAGGATTTGATTTCATAAATTACCTAACATCCATACGTTTCCTTAGACAAAATTAAATAGAGAAGACAAGCTTTGGGGAGTGGACGTTACAGCATGCAATTCAAAATCCAACAAAACCATAACTTGTAGTAATAATTAAGAAGATTTACATTAAAACCTCTATCCATTTTTTTAAACTTAGCTTTAAGCAAGGCTGAAGGAAGCCGCAGCGCTCTCCACAAATTTTCTAGCTCCCTTAAACCACCTCTTGTCTCCGGCTTGTGCCTTGCAAATGTAAAGCTTACCGCCACTGACGGAGGCCGTTATCAGTTGGTGCTTTCCACCTTCGTCACCATCAGCGGTTCTTGTCAATACCGACAAGAAGTAATATGGCTTCCCATTGATTGTCGAGGATGAGCTATCCAATACATTTGCAGTCGCGACTGCACCGGAGTCGAAACCACCCTACATGCATGTCAACACAAACACACATTCAAATTATATATATGCAAGCATTTGCTTATAATTGGAAAAATTAATGAGGAATTAAGAAAAAAATGAAATCTATGATATTTAAATAGTCCTAAACATAGTTCTAAACTACAAAATACAGTGACTTTTAGTATAAAAATCACAACGCAACGTCTGCAACCGCAATTTATTAAGACGGGATCACATAAATAGACTAACCCTTAAGTGAGGGTATCAAAATCTAATCTTAGTCTTATAATTATAATGCGACACGAATCGATTCACATTAGTTAAATTCTAACCCTAGCCACTTGCTTTTAAAGTTCTATTGTATAGTAGGTTAGTGAATCACCTCAGCATCGGTTTTACCGAAGTATGCTTGTTTTCCGAGCAGATAGTCCACCTGCAGAGGTCAGAAGAGAAGCAAATGAATGAATTTGATGAATTTCTTCAAATATTCAACCACCGGACCGATGTGGGATTATGTAGCATTACCGTGGCGAGGAAATCCTCCGGGGTACCATAGTCTGTGATGGACTTCTTGTCTGTGGGAGTGACCATGACAGACAAATTGCTGGTGGTGTCGAAGTTGTCCTCGTATCTTAGCACTTGCCCTGGGAACTCCACCTCTTTGCTTGGGTTCCATTTCGATGGTATCGACAGCTTGAATCCATCCCCAGCGTAGGGCGTGAAATCTGTGTTTGTTTTTGGCTTCCCAAATACATTTGCTGCGTAGTTGATAAGTTCATGTATCTTATGAATTTATGATTTTACTATGAAAAATGAAGAATTGGAATGACATTGAAGAGAAAGAGAAATGATGTTACCAGCTTCACCATAGGCAGCATCAGCAGGAGAAACCTTAGAGCCGACAGCGGCAGCACCGATGAGGACGGTGAGAGCCAGCCTACGGGAGACAAGGCTTCCATCATCGTCTTGGCCTGCGGTCTGCTTCTGAGCCCTGCACACTAGCTGCTGGTTAGGCTTCGGAACCTGGCGGAGCGACGGAGATAGTGAGGATGATCTGCCGGCGGTGGTGGTGAGTGCATGGTGATGCAAGAAGCTAGCGGCGGAGGCCATGGTAGTGCTGGTGGTGTGTCCCTTTTCAACGCTTGGAATAGATAATGAGAGACGTTGAGGAATTGTATGTTTTTGATATGTGAAGGAAATTGGTTGTGTTTGGATATTGGGTGAGGAAGGAGGATTAGATCTTGGATGTTGGGATAAGGCTATGGAGGTTCTTATTCGTGCCACGTGGATTTGTTACTCCATGCTAAGTCCACGTAGGATTTTGTTTCGAGGGGAACAGGAATGCAATATGAGTGGCTACGGAAAAACGAGAGATTATATGGTAGTCACAACTTATCATGTCAGTCGTGGTTTATAACTAATAAAAAATATTTATTTTATCACTAATCAACTATGTAATTAATATAATTTTCAGAAATTATATTTTTAAAATGACATAAAATTTATGAGTAAAGATTCATTAGTTGAAAAAAATGAGTTAAAAAATTAATGATGAGATGAATGATTATAATTGGATGAGACTATAACCGACGTGATAAACCGGGTCCATGACATAATTTCTCTAGAAAAACTAAGTAATAGAAAAATTAATATTAATAGAGTGGGTAGAAGGATTATTTTATATCTAGCCGTTTGATCATGAAAAAATATTATTAAAAAATAAAATTAAAAAAAAAAAAACAAAGTTATTGTAATAGTCAAAGTTTTTTTTTTAATTCTACGTTCATCATCCGTAATAATTCAATAATTGTTAATAATATTTTTATTTTTATTTAATTAGACATTTTTTAAAAATAATAGAATGACAAATGAACCAAAATAAATTTACAGGTTGCTTCACAAAACAAGTATGAATACAAAATAAATCATGTTAGGTACCTAAGTAAAATGATGAACGATGAAGATCAAACAACTTTGGGTATGAAAAATGTTTATGAATATTGAAATTTATTGAATTGTTTTGAATTAAGATTAAATTGATAAAAATATATATGTTTTTGTTGAGTTGATCAAACTTTGGAAGATGACCAAGAGGAGGGTGAATTGGCAATTTAAAAATTGTGGGGTAAATTTTCGGTAAAATTGCTAGAAATGTAGAACAAAGAATTTATAGTGGTTCAAGCTTCGAACAAGCTCTACATCCACTACCTTAGCTCCCACTAAGGATTTTGAAACCAATTCACTATTGAATTCAACCTTTTTCTAGGTTCAAGGGATAACCTTTACAAGCAAATCAATTTTCTACCCAAAATTGATTTGAAACTCACAAGATGTTACAAGAGATGAAAGAGGGCTAAAAGAAATTCTTTCACAAGAAATAAATGCCCCAAATACAATTTTAACTCTCCCCAAACTTAAAATACAAGAATCAAAGATAAGAACACAAGTTGGGAGGCTAGGATATGCAATAAGTGCTTGGAGTTGGATTTGATTTGCTTGGATGTTGCTTGAGGTTCAATAGTCCTTAATGCTGTTAAAAAAGCTTCTTTTTATACATTCTCATTGATTTCTAACCGTTGAGGTTGTTGGAAATATAAATAGAGACGTTGGAGCTTCATCTTTCTATCATAAATGCACTCTGCAGCAGGTGGTATCGAAACACGGGGTACCTGTTTCGAAACATGCCAAGAATAGAAAGAGCCGTTGTGCATTTAATAAAGGATGTATCGATACCTGTTTCGATACCAAAAGTGTGTGAAGCTTGGTATCGAACCCTGTTTCGATACAGGCTAACCATCAATCAAATTTTAACTATCACCAAAGGTCGACTCATTTAATGTTTGAAAATAGCCGTTGGGGATTAAGGGTGTATCGATACCTGTATCGATACCAAGAGTCATATTTTTAAAATTAAAAAATAATTAAAAAATTAACCAAGTTGTTTCTATACCAGTATCGAAACATGGGTTGACAGTAAGTTTTGGTATCGGACCCTGTTTCGATACCTGTTCTTGATCTCAAGAACAAGCCTTGAAAAATCCCAAGTGTATCGATACATGTCTTCATGGTATCGATACCCTCGTATGAAAATGACTTGTAAGTGTATTTCAAAGTTCTTGGTTTTGACTTAGAATTAAAACTTTGTCTTAAGGACTTAAAAATTTATTTCAAAATAGTCCTTAAACTTATTTGTTATATCAGAATCAATTTTAGTTTTACAATCTCCCCCTTTTTGATATAACAAAACCATTGAAAAATTTTTAAGTTTAAAACAAGATTTTTGAAGACTCCCCCTTAATATGTGCACTTTTAAAAACAAGTGATGGATGGTTTCCTAAACTTAAAAAGCCCAAAACTTTTCTCTCCCTTTTTGTTAGATCAAAATCAATGATAGCCAAGGCAATAAATAAAACAAACATAACATTAAAGAGAATACGTTTATAACATAATCCATAGCAAACAAAATACTTCAAACCAAATCCAACAAAAATAAAAACAAAGCATAGTTAAATAATAAAGTGCATAAGTTCTAATATGAATGCAATATAACTAGTCCTAAGAGCCAATAACAAAGCATAAGAAGGATCAACGATCAATCATCGGCCATGTCATCACCATCAAGTCCATTATCACCATCCTCGTCTTCTTCTTCTTCTTGATCTTGATTACCATCGGGATTGTTGAGTCTTTGGCTTTGACGAAGAGCTTCAAGAGATACTCTCAAGGAGTGTCCTTGAGTCTCTAGGCTCGTCATCCTTGTGTTGATGGCATCGAAATCCGATTGGAATTGAGTGGATAAGATGTCAAGTTTTCCATCCATGGAATTCAAACGAGCGTTTAAAGAGTCGAACCTTGTGGTGAGAAAAGTCATCATATCAACTTGATGAATAGGTTTCGGATCAACAGGAGCATGGGGAGGAGAATGAGGAGCACCTCAAACCCACTCACCATTTGCAACATAAACAAAATGAGCACGGTTGAGAGATGTCTCACCTATGAGTTCTTTCAAGGATCCCACCTTGTCAAAAGAACAATCTATTTCCAAATGCAAAAAGATAGTGCTGAGAATGCATGCATATGGAAAAGATTGAACAAATGGGGTAGCACGGTTTTGGACATGCCACATAATGTCCGAGAAGATGATCTGAGCAAGGTTGGGTTGAATACCATCACGGAAGCACGTGATCCAAAAACTATCAACTTGATGGATCCGAGAATACCTACCATTTGATGGACGAATCCACCAAGAGATGATAAGATGGAGAAAGCGATCGTGCGCGTCAAGAGATATGACCGAGCCGGTGAAAGGACCAAGAGAATCTTCATCCTCGACACCCTTGTCCTCAAGACCAAAAACATCAACAAAGGTAGAGACATTAATGGTAAAGGACTTTCCCATGAGGTAGGACTCAATTGCCACTACTTTGCTCTTGTTCGAAGATAAAATACATTTGGCATTAGAGTAAAAAATAAGGACAAGAGTTGGAAAGAACTTGTCGGTGTGGGTGAGAAACCTCAAGAATTTCCATTCGATGAGTTTGTCATAGTATCGGAAGGAAATTTGTGTGAGGTGATGAATTGAACGTCCACACATCGTTCTTTTTTGAGATGGTGGTTGCGGAAGAGATTGTAATTGTCCAACCTACGATTGGTGTTCAAACTTTTGGCGAAGATTTTCTCAAAATCAACTCGTGCAACACGAGAAGATGATGAAGATCCGGCTTCGGTACGAGATCGTTTCTTTGGTGCCATGATCTAGGATAGAGACAAGAATTTTGGATTAGTTTAATAAAACATGTATGCTTATATAATCAAATTCAATCCTATGTAGTAATCTAACAATTCAAGGTATTTGAGAATTTTAGCAAAAACTTTGAAAAACCATTGAAAAGTTATACGAAAAAGGATTTATATTCGATTAAAAAAAATTGGGATTTTGAAACAATTTTGTAGGATTATCAAAACCCATACGATAGACATTTAAAATATGTTCAAAATCTAAATTTTAACAATCTAAATCCAAACGAAAATAAGGTTTTTCGAAAATATACCTTGAGTGTAGATTAGGATGAATTGATTGATTGTGAAGCACAAATTGATGATAGAGTGTAGGAGTTGATGTTTGGATTCAAAACCCTCAAGAAATCATTGAGATATTGAGTTAAGAACAGCGAATTTGAAAGGATTTATAAAGGGAGGCCGACTAGGGTTTGAAGAGAATATTTAGGAAGAGTTTTAATGAAATTAAAATTAGGTTTAAAGTGTTTTAAAACAGCCTGCGTCCTTGAGTATCGATACCGGTATCGAAACACCCTATTTCGATGCTAGTATCGATATACAGGTATCGAAAATGAGATCGATACCTGTTCTTCCCAAACATAAACCCAGATGGGCTGATGAACAGGTATCGAAATAGTGGTTAGCTGTATCGATACCTTCGACGTTTGCTTTGCATTTAGGCTACTAAAAGTACTAGAAATGAGTTTCTAAAGCCCCTAGAAGCATACATATGATATAATGACATGTTTATTATGCATGAACAAGTTCATACTCCCACTAGCAACATGCATAGAATCATCAAGATGCAAAAACAACATAAGCATGATTTAAATCAAGATTCAAGCAAGATATATAAAAAGATGACACTTAGGAAGTCCAGGTAGGCTAGTTAGACCTAACTCTCTCCTAAGGGTCCAAAAACGCTCCTTATCCAAAGGTTTTGTAAAGATGTCCGCTAATTGATTCAAGGTGTCAACAAACTCTAAGACAACATCGTTTTTAGACACATGATCTCTAATAAAGTAATGTCTAATTTCTATGTGTTTGGTTCTAGAGTGTTGAATGAGGTTCTTGGTAAGACATATGGCACTAGTATTATCACACTTGAGGGGTATGGTTTCTACCTTAATGTCATAATCTAAGAGTTGTTGCTTCATCCATAAACTTGTGCACAACAACTCCCTAAGGATATGTACTCCGCTTCGGTGGTAGATAGAGTTACACTATTTTATTTCTTAGAGAACCAAGATATGAGCATACTACCTAAGAATTGACAAGTTCCGGAAGTACTTTTCCTATCTATCTTACAACCTCCATAATCCGCATCTGAATAGGATGAAGATCAAAAGAAGAAGCTTTAGGATACCAAAGAACTAAACAAGGTATATCTCTAAGGTACCTAAAGATTCTCTTAATGGCTACAAGGTGTGATTCTCTAGGACTAGCTTGAAACTTAGCACACAAGCAAACGCTAAACATGATATCCGGTCTACTTGCGGTAAGATAAAGTAAAGAACCTATCATGGATCTATATAATTTAGAATCAACACACTTACCTCCTTCATCCTTGTCAAGCTTAGTAGATGAGCTCATAGGAGTGGCTTGAGGTTTCACATGCTCCAAGCCAAACTTCTTGAGCATATCCTTGATGTACTTGGCTTGATTGATGAAGGTGTCATCCTTCTTTTGCTTGATTTATAGTCCCAAAAGAATGAGAGTTCTCCTATCATGCTCATCTCGAATTCACCTTGCATAAGCTTAAAAAATTCTTGGCAATAACATTCATTAGTAGATCCAAAAATTATATCATCAATATAAATTTGAACTACTAAGATGTCATTTTTAAATCTTTTTATAAAAAGTATAGTGTTCACCTTTCCCTTTTCAAAACCCTTATCTATCAAAAAGTTTGAAAGCCTTTCATACCAAGCTCTAGGAGCTTGTTTTAAACCATATAAAGCTTTTGTTAGTTTAAAAACATGGTTTGGAAATTTTGAATTTTCAAAACCCGGTGGTTATTCAACATACACTTCTTCATTTATAAAACCATTTAAGAAGGCACTTTTGACATCCATTTGAAAAAGCTTGAAATCATGATAACATGCAAATGCAAGTAGCATCCTAATGGCTTCCATTCTAGCTATGGGTGCATAAGTTTCATCGAAATCTATTCCTTCCTCTTGAGTGTAACATTGAGCAACTAATCTAGCTTTGTTTCTCACTATGTTACCACTCTCATCTAGTTTGTTTCTAAAGATCCATTTAGTCCCTATAGTAGATTTATTACTAGGCCTATCAACTAATGTCCATACATTACTTCTCTCAAATTAATTTAACTCCTCTTGCATAGCCAAAATCCAATAATTATCATCTAAGGCTTCATTGATATTTTTGGGCTCTATGCATGAGATAAATGCAAAATGATTCATTAATCTAAGAGAAGAACGAGTAGTTACCCCCTTGGATGGATCACCCAAGATTTTACCACTTTTGACATAGTTGAACTCCCTTGGGTAGCTCACTTCCTTTTCTTCAAGCTTCACATTTCCTAAAGCTTCTATTGGAGGATCTTGTGCTTCCTCATTGCTTGGAACCCCATCCACCTTTGATGCTTGTCCATCATCAATGGTTTCAATGAATCAACAACCTTTTCTTCTAAATCCAAAATTGTTTTTGTCAAAAGAATCATTTTTCATTTCTAAATCGAAAATGGTTCTTGCTTTTCAAAATCGATTCTTTGAACTTTAAAACCAACTCATCATACACATCTTGTAATTCATCATAAGCATCATAAAGTTCATTATAAGATAAATCATTACAAGATGGTTGAAGGGTTACCTTAGGCTCATCAAGAGCCATGAGACACAAGTTGGCCACTTCGTTGTCCTCATCGGATGATGACTCTTCATCACTCCAGGTTGCAACGTGAGCCTTTTGTTTCTTCTTCTTCCCAAAACTCTTTCTTTTGTATAAAGGGCAATCGATCCTAATGTGACCAGGCTTCTTGCATTCATAGCAAATGATTTGATCTTTCTCATCTTCTTTGCTCTTTGCTTTGAAGTCTCTCTTTATTTGGAATCTTCTATTCCTATTTGCCCTCATAAGCCTAGTGAATCTTTTGGCCACCATGGCTAATTCCTCTAGCTCTTCTTCTTCACTTGTATCCACTTCTTCTTGTGAACATGAAGCTTTAAGAGCAATCCCTTGCTTCTTTTTCTCAACTTCCCTCTTTTTAATCTTCACCTCTTCCTTCTTTATCTCTTATTCTCTTCCTTTCTTCATGATCTCATGGGTGAGAAGAGATCCCACAAGAGCATCAAGTTTGAGAGTCTTGAGGTCCTTGGCTTCAATGATAGCCGTCCTCTTGCTATCCCAAGACTCGAGAAGATAATAGATAAGCTTTCGAACAAGCTTTTCTTCCGGAATGATCTCACCAAAGCCCTTGAGACCATTGATAATCATCGAGAATCTATCGAATATTTTGGTGATGTCTTCATCCGGCTCCATCTTGAAGTTCTCATAACTTAAATTGAGTAGACCAATCTTGGTTTCCTTTACGTCATTGGTGCCCTCATAGGTGGTCTCCAAAGAGTCCCAAACTTCTTTGGCACTTGTACATGAAGACATATTGGAGTAGATGTCGGGTCCTAATGCACAAAAGAGGATGTGGAGAGCTTTATCATTAGTGGACATCCTCCTTCTTTCTTCATCGGTCATCTCATTCCTTCTCTTTGGTACTTGTCGGTCTCCTTCTTGCTTCATTGAGATTGAGGGTCCATCTTCGATTATATCCCAAAGGATATAATCATTTGAGTTGATGAATAACCTCATCCTATTCTTCCAATAAAGGTAGTTGTCCCCATTGAAGAAGGATGGCTTGGTGATGGAGTACGATTCGTTCCATGAACCGGAGGTGGAGGCCATTGAACTTGACTTGTAGATTTGATCAATACGCCTTGGATCTTCTTTGGTAGATGTGAATCTCTTCAAAGATTAGGCTCTGATACCAATTGTTGAGTTGATCAAACTTTGGAAGATGGCCAAGAGGGGGTGAATTGGCAATTTAAAAATTCTAAGGTAAATTTTCGGTAAAATTGCTAGAAATGAAGAACAAAGAATTTATAGTGGTTCAAGCTTCGAACAAGCTCTACATCCACTACCTTAGCTCCCACTAAGAATTTTGATACCAATTCACTATTGAATTCAACCTTTTTCTAGGTTCAAGGGATAACCTTTACAAGCAAATTAATTTTCTACCCAAAATTGATTTGAAACTCACAAGATGTTACAAGAGATGAAAGAGGGCTAAAAGAAATTCTCTCACAAGAAATAAATATCCCAAATACAATTTTAACTATCCCCAAACTTAAAATACAAGAATCAAAGATAAGAACACAAGTTGGGAGGCTAGGATATGCAATAAGTGCTTGGAGTTGAATTTGATTTGCTTGGATGTTGCTTGAGGTTCAATAGTCCTTAAGGTTGTTGAAAAAGCTTCTTTGTATACCTTCTCATTGGTTTCTAACCGTTGAGGTTGTTGGAAATATAAATAAGGACGTTGGAGCTTACGTTGGAGCTTTATCTTTCCATCATAAATGCACTATATAGCAGGTGGTATCGAAACACGGGGTACCTGTTTCGAAACATGCCAAGAATAGAAAGAGTCGTTGTGCATTTAATAAAGAGTGTATCGGTACCTGCTTCGATACCAAAAGTGTCTGTGAAGCTTGTTATCGAACCCTGTTTCGATACAGGCTAACCATCTGTCAACACGAATTTCCTCTTTAAATAAGTATAGTAATAATAATAAAATAAATAATAAAAAAACAAAATAAAAAATAATAAAAATAATAGCTGAAAATAGATAAAAATAAATAAATAAAAAATATAAAAAAAAACAGAAAATCAAGTTGTGGAAGAAAAGTTTTCGGTTGAGATAAGATTTGGGGGGAGTTGGGGAATTGGTGGAGTGTTTGTAGTGATTTGAATTTTGTTTGGAGTTTTCTACTTCAATCAAAAGTCTGAGTTTGAATCCTATAAAAGGAGGAGGATTTCAAGTTTAAAGGGGGCCAGAACAAAACGAAGAGAAGGTGGAAGTTGAGATCAGAATTCAAAGGAGCAATTACAAGCTTGAGTAAGGGGAAGGATTTCAATCGGTGAGGAAGCAAAGGAGGTCGTCGGCGGTAAGTTCTTTTCCTCTTTAGTTTCGTTTTTTTTAATGGGGGAAAATTGCCTTCCTGGTCCCTTAAGCTTTGAACTGTTATACAATTTAGTCCCTAAGCTTTCAATTAGGCCCCTAAACTATTAAAATTCATCCAATTAGGTCCTTAAGCCTTTAGATTAAACCCCTAGGATTCGAATTAAATTATTTTTAGACTTTAATTAGGACTTAAATTAATTTTAAAGACTTTAAAAAAATTTAATTAGGTTCTAAATTAGAATTTAATTTATTTTTTAAGAAAACTTTAAAATTAATTTAATCTAGTTAAATCTAATTTAGGATTAATTTGACCCATAAGACTTAAAAATTAGACTTAAAATAAGTTTAATTTAATTCTTTAATTTAGGAAATAATTTTAATTAATTATTTTAATTAATTTCTAAAAATAAGTTTTAAAATTAATTAAACTTAATTAGGTCTAGTTTAGCCTTAAACCTTAAAACATCTATCAAATTAGACTTTAATTAGGATTATTTAATTCTTTAATTTAGGAAATGATTTTAATTAATTTTAATTAATTTCTAAAAGATAAGACTTAAAATTATTTAGGTCTAATTAACCCCAAATTTCACCAAATTAAACTTTAATTAGGTTAATTTAAATTCTTAAAAATTTAGAAATTATTGTAATTAAGACTCTTAATTAATCTTAATTTTCTAAGATAAGATTTAAAAATAAACCTAATTGAATTTAATCCAACCCTTAGAACTTAAAATTCATCAAGTAAGATTTAAATTGGGTTTTAATTAAAATTTGAAGTTAGAAAAAATTTAATTAATTTAATTAAAATCCTAAACTTTAAAATTAATTTTACACTTAATTAAATCTAATCAATCGTTCAAGGTTTGCTTCCGAGTCCCTTTTTGATCTTTTTTAATACAAGTCCCTTGTACTCCTACATGATGAGAATTTTTGATGTAATGTTGTACACCCATGATTCTAATAAAATTGATGAGTTTCTTTATTTTGTTTATGTTTTATTTTATGTTGTCTTGCATAGCATATTTTAGGAAGGTCATTGAATAAACATTTAAGTTAATTAATTTAGAGCCTTTTAGGACTAGTCACTTAAATTAATTAATTAATTTAATTAGGGAGAAAATTTAGTAACATAGCATTTGAATCTTATATCTCGGATACACTAAAGAGGTTGGTGTTTTGACGTACCATGATGCTGACCTAGAGAGTGTACCTTGATATCGAATTCATGTGCTATTTAAAACCTAGAATTTTAACAAAATAAATTAGGTTTAGAATTAAATAAAATGGATAGGTAAGTATCTAGTAACACTAGTAACTAAGGTTTTAAACACTTAAGCAATGGAGCCTTTTTAGGATTAGAACTTAAAATGAACAAGATAAAATGGTCATGCATTTTGCTTTAGCCTTTTGAGGCGGAAGTTACATTCCTTTGAATTTGGGTGAGGTTTCCTATCTAGAGGACGCCTCGTTCAATTCAAGTTTAAAGGTGGTGTAACTTCTAAATCAAAAGGATATCCAAAATTCAAAGAATGTTCACTTAACAATGAAAAATTAAATTAATATTTATCTTCAAAGTATCAATGCCACGTAATGTTTTTCAAGGTACCAATTTTGAGCGTTTGTAAGGGTCGTCCTTACACGTAACCGACTCCCAAACCCAACGTTTTTTAAATGAATCTCTGGTTTATTTTTATGGTGTTTGGCCTACCTAAGTGGCCGGTGGCGACTCCAAGTCATTTTTTTAAAAAAAATAAATTATATTTTTCCTAAGATTTGAATTTTTCCAAGATTAAAAATGATAAAATCCATCTTTTTCAAAACCAATCATCGAGCACTCTTCACCTAAACTCGCGTTTTTTTAAGAGGTCGCGACACCATCAATCAAATTTTAACTGTCACCAACGGTCGACTCATTTAATGTTTGAAAATAGCCGTTGGGGATTAAGGGTGTATCGATACCTGTATCGATACTAGGAGTTATATTTCTAAAATTAAAAAATAATTAAAAAATTAACCAAGTTGTTTCTATACCAGTATCGAAACATGGGTTGACAGTAAGTTTTGGTATCGGACCCTGTTTCGATACCTGTTCTTGATCTCAAGAACAAGCCTTGAAAAATCTCAGGTGTATCGATACATGTTCTCATGGTATCGATACCCTCGTATGAAAATGGCTTGTAAGTGTATTTTAAAGTTCTTGGTTTTGATTTAGAATAAAACTTTGTCTTAAGGACTTAAAAATTTATTTCAAAATAGTCCTTAAACTTATTTGTTATATCAAAATCAATTTTAGTTTTACAGTTTTGAAGACTAAAACTATCATTACACTAAATCTTGGTAGATATTTATTTATATTTTAACGAAAAAGTGACACAATCGTGACTAAACGTCAATTCATTATAAGTATAGATAATTGATTTTTTTTATTGCTCTTTTTGTTACACCGTTTAGTTCTGACTAATCTAAATCGACCCGCGTCACACACTTAGTTTTGGTGGGTGAATCTCTCAAGAGGTATTTTCTGCGTAGACAACGTCTCAAACCTGAGACTTAAGCGGAACCAAGTTGCTTACCACTTGGGCCATATTATCATATTAACATGATTAATAGTTCAATCGATTTATTTTATAAAATAATTATTGGATTAAAATATTGAGATCATATTTGAATAGATTAAAATTTGTAAAATGATTATTGATATTTTTTTAAAAAAAATAGATTTTTATTCGAACAAAATGTTAAAAATTTTAAACATTCATTTAATGGGAAAAAAATTAATTTGAAAAAAATATATTTTTATTTGATTCAATATAAAAAAACATTCAATCTATAATGTATATTGAAATTTAAATTTAATAGTTAATCGATCGGTATCATAATTTAAAAATAATTTATAACAATATAATAATATATTAATAGATAATAATTATTGTATAAACAAACATGGTTTATCATCAAAGACATATTGATATCGAAAAATTAATTTACGTAAATATATTTGAGAGATTTGAAATAGGGGTAGGCAAGAATGGGTATCTGGTCAATTTGAATAGAATTGGTCTCGTCCAATAACCATCTGTTCCAGAAAATTAGAGCTAGTCCCGGTCACATCGGATCTCAAATTTTAAGAATCGTTCTCGTTACTGGTGGGAACCGGTTTCAATACCGGGTACCCAATCAATTAGTTTATTCTTAAAAAATTGAGTAATTAGAGAAAAAATTCCAACCACCAATAATAATATTAAATAATAAAATTAGAATATTATAGGCTTGAAAATTAAAGTTTTAAAACTAGTCATACTCATAATATTCATACATAAAAAAAGTTTGATAAGAAAAATAAATAAAAGAAAATCAATCCCAGATATTTAGTATTAATCCCGATCCTATTGGGTACCCACTGGATACCGAATCTAAAAAATGAAGATTCAATCTCTATTCTATCGAAACTAATACCAGATAAAAATTTATCGGATTTTACCGAATCCAAAACCGGGACCAGATAATCAGGTTTTTTTCTACTCCTAATTTGAACTATATTACAATTGTATTTTAGAGAGTAAAAATCTTACTCTAATAAAATCAAGTATTGATAGTGATAATTGTGGTACAAACAATCATATGCTTTACATTTTAAACTCGATTTAGATTAGGGTAAAGTGCAACGGAGGTCACTCAATTATAGTTTAGGTTACATTTGGATCATTCAATTATTGAAAGTTATATTTAGGTCATCCAATTATTAAAATAGTTACATTTAGATCATTCTACTGTTTAAAATTAAACACCGTTAGAAGACATCATCATTAAATATTTTATATTAATAAAAATATTTGAATACACTATATTAATTATATTCTCGTTCATTAGTTTTAAATAATTTTATTTAAAGATTCATAAAAATATAAAAATAAATAAAATATGAGTTCACAATAATACTGTAAAACAAAGAGATATTATTAAGAGCAGGAGATTTATACTCGTTGAATCAACAGGAACCGGTTTTGACAGGTGGATTTCATTAATTCAGTTAATTTCTTTTTTTTATTTTATATAAAAGAAATGAGGTGAAATATTAAAATATTTTGATTTGGTCTTTTAGTATGAATGAAATATAAGATAATTCAGGGAATAATCATTATAAATATAAACTAATGATAGACTGAAACATACAGGATCAGTGTCGGCCGACACACTATTGAATAGAATTAGGTTTATGCTCAGGGAAAAATATTTTTAAATTATTTTATAATAAATGTTTAAAATATTTTTTAAATAAAATACATATTTAAATTTTTTTATCAAAATAAATATTTAAATTTTAATCTGTTGAATAAGTTGTTCAATCTGTTGCAGCTCTTACCCATGTGTATTTTTTATTAATATAAAATATTTAATGATGATGTCATCTAACGGTGTTTAATTTTAAACAATAGAATGATCTAAATGTAACCATTTTAATAATTGGATGACCCAAATATAACCTTTAATAATTGAATGATCCAAACGTAACCTCAACTATAATTGAGTGACCTTTGTTGCACTTTACCCTTTAGATTATAAGGTTTTTCGGAAAAAATAATACTAAATCAAAATTGTTTTAAGCTTCAAATACTTAAATCATTTAGAATTTAGGAAAAAAAACAAATTGGAGTAGAATCTATGTTATAATTTATTGAAAAAATAATCTCGAATTGATCGGTGATTATTTCGTCAATCAAAGTTTTA
The DNA here is from genome assembly GCA_035048815.1 of Abelmoschus esculentus. Classification (NCBI taxonomy): domain Eukaryota; kingdom Viridiplantae; phylum Streptophyta; class Magnoliopsida; order Malvales; family Malvaceae; genus Abelmoschus; species Abelmoschus esculentus. The sequence goes on from JAUCBN010000005.1 coordinate 19,668,827, forward strand.
ACCTCAGCAATAATCGTAAATTTTAAATGAAGAATTTTTTAGGAAGAGATTTTAATATATCATATCAATATTTTTTAATGATAATAAATGTAAATTAAAAGTTCAGTGTCCGAAATGAAAAATTTGAGTTCAATGATCAAAGTGTACAAACTCTAGATAAAAGTGTGATTAAAAACGATAAATTTTAAAATTCATAAAAGATATACCCAAAATCTAAAATGTTAAAATTTTGATAATATTTTAAGTTAATTTTTCGTAATTTTTAATAAATTTTAAAATTAAAAAAATCGAATCTTTATTAATAAAATTAAAATTTTATACATTAAAAAAATAAGTCTAGACTTATTTTTTAAATTTCAAAATATATCAAAAATCATAAAAAAAAAAAATCAACCTATAATATTATTAAAAAATCGACCTAAAATAAAATTTTCACTAGGCGTGCTTCGTCCAGGTATGTCTTGTTAGTGGATTTCGTTTCATTTTTCGTGGCTACAGGCCAATGTCTACTGTATCTGCATAATCTGTCACAATAAAAACGAAACAAAACCTTATTCGTGTTGGGAACTGCTGCTAGAATTTGCCATTGAATTCCAAAGGAACAAACACCGTCATGGCCATGAATGTTAGCAGTGCATGTTTCTCAGTTTTAAGTTACAAAAAAACCAACCGAATAAGAGCGGTTGCTTCTGAGGAATCCGCCGGAGCTGTAACTCTGAAAAATGATAAAGAAGACAAAGTGAAGTTAGGTGGATCGGAGCTCAAAGTGACAAGGCTCGGAATCGGAGCTTGGTCGTGGGGTGACACCACTTACTGGAATAACTTCCAATGGGACGGTATACTTCCACTTTTCAACTCATTTGCTCATACCCTTTTGAAGAAAACAAAAAAGTTGCCATTTTTATTGTATTTTTATGGTGTTTTGCGTTAGTAATTCATAAAAAGAAGAGAATAGGATGATGGGTCTTTGCTTTGTTTTCGATATTTTTATGTAATTCGTTGATTTCTAGCTTGTGTTTGCAATTGGTGTGGTTCAAAAGTAAATATGATTGTTTTGATATCTAGCTTTTGGTTTGCTTTATTTGTTTCTCTCTGTTGCAAGGTTTACATATTATCTAGCATTTATAACTCTTTGTTGCAAGGTTTGATGTTAGATTTGATTTTTTAGAACTGCCATTAATGTAACACTGATCTGTGGAGAATGTTCTATATCTCTTTGTTACATTAATTGCTTATGCTTTTGTTGTTCTTTGTCTGCATATCTGATTTATTTGTACTTTACTCCCGAGGCAGATGATAAATTGAAGGCTGCTCAGGCTGCTTTCAATGCCAGTATGGACCGCGGTGTAACCTTTTTCGATACAGCTGAAGTTTATGGTTCTCCGGTAAAACACAGGATCATCTATAGATTGATTTGTTTACTTTATTTTCTCCATTTGAAAGAATACCATTGATGATTCCTTCCTTGTAGTTAGCACTGGGTGCAGTAACTTCTGAAACTCTGCTGGGAAGGTACCTTTCTCAAATTTCATTGAAGAAAATAGTTCTAGTTTAAAGACTTAACTTGCTATAGTTTTATCCGCCGGCTTACTTTACTCTTGTAACAAAATACATTGTTTTCCTAAAGATTTATAAAGGAAAGGGAAGAAAATAATCCTGGTGAAGAGGTTGCTGTTGCAACAAAGTTTGCTGCTTTGCCTTGGAGGTTTGGTCGTCAGAGTGTCCTCTGTGCACTTAAGGATTCCCTAAATCGACTTGGCCTTTCATCAGTTGACCTTTATCAACTCCACTGGTCTGTAATCGTAATGCTTTGTAAGATTTATAAATTGTCGATATTTCTTAAAAAATAAATTGTATTTCTGAGTAATTTATATCAGTTTTTTCTGTTTTATTTCAGGCCTGGTATATGGGGAAATGAAGGTTGCTTGCAATGCCACTATTTCATTGAAGAATCAGATTTTGTATTAGCTATTAGAATTTGATGTTTATGCATCCCAATCATGTTGAATATAGGCTGAGTTCACTGAAATATTATTTTTCAGGGTATATTGATGGTCTCGGCGATGCTGTTGAGCAGGGCCTAGTGAAGGCTGTTGGTGTCTCAAACTACAAGGGTAATATTTCTGCTGTGAAACACTGATTGGCATAATTCAGTTTGATTTGAACTGTAGAAATCCTATATACATTAGTTTGTATACGAAAATTTTCATTTTCATTTTGGACCATTGTGGCATAGTTCTCTATTTCCTCCACTCCTTATATAATGGTAACTATCATAATATAAAAACTCACTGCTTCAGAGGGCCGACTTCGTGATGCTTATGCAAGGCTTAAGAAGAGAGGAATTCCTCTAGCTTCGAACCAAGTGAACTACAGTCTCATATACAGGGCACCTGAGGAGAACGGAGTGAAGGCTGCTTGTGATGAACTCGGGATCACTTTGATTGCATATTCTCCGATTGCACAAGGTAATATTCGTATCCTTTTCTTTAATTGCTTGTTTATATTTATTTAACTGGTTTTCATTTGTTGTCTGTCATGATATTGATTGTTGTATATGCTTACTGGTTTTTAGGTAGGATGCTTAGGAGAAGTTGTTAGGTAGGACTCTTAGTTAAAGTTGTTTTCGTTCATCACCCATGACTAAATCTCAAACTCACGGTCTTAACACTGATGGAAAAATTAACAAAAATCAGTAATAAATTCAGAAAGCTAGGGGGATGTGGAGTTGGAACTACTCCCATTTGTTTCAATCGACACTTTGGAATGTGCAAGGTCAATTATCCCCTAAAACGGGATGAAGTAGTAAACAAAGTCAAGTAACCAGAGTTTGGAAACAAGAAGTAATTTCAAATTCATAAACTGAGTGTAGCATGTATAAATATTCTTATAGTATGAGGGTGGCACATCCTCTTATTTCTTTTCAGGTGTCCTTACCGGAAAATATACACCAGAAAATCCACCATCTGGACCTAGAGGCCGGATTTACACTCCAGAGTTTTTAACAAAGGTATGTCTCCAGAGTGTTTCGTATAATCGTATCCCAATATTAATTTCAGACTTTATTGGTAATGTCCTTATAAATATGCAGCTCCAACCCCTCCTTAACAGGATTAAGGAAATAGGAGGGAGCTATGGGAAAACTCAAACACAGGTTTGTTCTTGTTCTTTGCTAGTATATCTGCTTTCTGTCTATAGATCCACTGCTTCAAGATTATGGTCGTATTAACAGTACTAAGCAAAAAGATTCCTGCATTAGAAACTCAATATTCGACTTGCTGGCCATTGGACATCTTTAGGCACTAGACTTTGATGGCATTTTTTGCTCACGTGTATAATATTCGACCCTAAACCATGGCCAATATACAGTCTACAATAAACTCATTATCAGGCTTAAGCTATCTGGCAAAGTTTTGGCAAGTGAGTGAAGTAATTGATGCTTAAGTAGTCTTCGCTAAAGTATGTTTGACTTCCATGAACCATTTCTCGACCAAACGTCATATACAGTCATGCACTAAGATCACATGAATGACTTCAATCTGCTCCTCTCAAACAACTTTCTCATTCATCTTAGAAACTATCTATCATTTGATGAGAAAAACCCCCAAAAAACTATGCAAGTCCCCAGTGACAAAAATATCAATGTATCCTCTCCTCAGTACCAACACCAGCACCAGGTTATTTTAGATACACATCTAGATGTTTCCACAAATAGGTGGAAACTGCAAAGTGACTTTTTTTCGTACCATACTTGATCATGAATTGTGACTAGTTGTGTCATTTTGAAATGTACCAAGAGGCCCAAGATCTTTCATGAAATGAGCTTGTTTTTTTCTACAGGTTGTGCTGAACTGGTTAATAGTTCAAGAAAATGTGGTTCCAATCCCTGGAGCCAAGAATGCTGAACAAGCCGAGGAATTTTCTGGTGCACTTGGGTGGAGGCTAAGGGATGAAGAAGTGGAGGAGCTACGCTCAATGGCATCTGAGATCAGTCCTGTCATTGGTTTTCCTGTTGAAAACCTGTAACTTATGGTGACTCACTAATACTCTTAATCATGGTGTGAATCATCCCTGTGGAATCTGTTCCTTTGTCTCTCCTTCCATACTTTTATACTACCACATGGTCCACATCATGTCCGGATATTTATTGGAAAATCAAAGTAACACGTATGGCGTTGGCGTTGTTAAAGAAAGTTGATTCTTCAACAAAGTCTCGGGTTTAAATTGTATGGATAAAAAATATGGAGATAAGAGAGTTTTGTCACGATTAGGGTTCTGACCCACAGAGGCAAAATCAGCAAAAGAAAAGAAACACAGGTTTTTTTTTTTCGTTAAAACGAGGTTTGTATTAAAATTGTTATAAAAGTTGTAAGAATTTTGATATTAATTTTTTAGTGTATATTAAAAATTTTGTATTTTTTATAATAAATTCGGTATGTATCAAAATTTTAACATTTAAAAAAAAATTAAGAAATTCGGTATATATCGAATTTTATAAAAATAAAAAATTCAATATATATCAAAAAATTTATACCAAAATTCTTATAACAATTTCTGTATAAACCTTATTTTAGCTGATTTTATCCTAAAACTTTCCTAAAAAAACAGGTTTAAAAATCCCGTCTAATATACAACGGCTTAATTTAAAATTAAAATATTATCATATAATTTTATAATATTTTAGATTCGTGTTTGCATATTAAATTTTAAAGTTTATTAAATCAAATTTAAAAACTTGTAAAAAAAATCAATAACTATTTTAGATTATATTTTAATTTTTTAATATTTTAAACTATTGTAAGCCTGTACTTAGACCCGTGAAAAATAAGATTTGAGTTTATTTTTTAATGCTTCTTTGTACAAATATTTTTGTTTGTATCCATCGGCATCCAGTGGCACTCTGTCCTCTATTTTGTTCTAACAGTCGGACATTTTAGCGTTTGGCGCATTGGCCGGCCGAATCCATGTTTATTTATTTATATAATATTATGTACGGGACAGTAAATAGACCCATCTGATTCCCACCAAACCCATTCTTACGACAAATTGCGCTCAGTTTTTGCTCTGTCTCTCACGGCATTTCCCATCTTCCAAATCTTGGCTGTTCAGAGCAGTAGAAACCAGCAAACTCAGAAATGAAGCGATATAGGAATGGGGAAATATGGGACTTTGAGCACGAGGTGGCGGTGGCAACAAACAGGCCGGTTATTTTAGGATTGGACGGAGGAACCACTTCCACTGTCTGCATTTGCATGCCGGTTATGCCTTTCTCAGAACCCCTTCCCGACCCGCTTCCCGTTCTCGCTCGTGCCCTAGCAGGATGCTCCAATCATAACAGCGTTGGCGGTAATTCCGTAATTTCTCTTCCTCTTGTTGAATGCTTGTTTTTGAAGTTTAGGGTTTTAATTCTTATCTCCTTTTTTTGTATTGGAAATTTATACATAATTAGAATTTCTTGAGGTCTCCTATTCATTGTTATCAGCCAAGAATTTGGTTTCCACCTTTGGAAGACAGAGACAAGAAAGTTTTCATGGGTTTAAAAGAAAATAATAGCATTTTAGATAACTTAAGCATTAGATTAACATTTTGTGAACAAACAAATGCAGGGTTTTCCCTTTTTGCAGCACTTATGTTTTGATTATTTGAAACAGTGTAGCCTGTATATTCATTCTCAATGAAATGTGTTAGCAACTTCTAAAGAACTGAAGTATCAAAAAGCGAACAGAAAAAAGGAGGATTAGATAGAGCATGAATTGGATTATGGTATTTGATTCTAGTTCGCCAATTGTATATGTCTCTATGATACGTTGGATGAAATCAAAACAGCACTTCACTAACTTTGGCCACAAACAGACATACAGTTAGTTGATGCCAATGCTTTGGTTATCATTTCTTTCTTTTATATACAGAAACGGCTGCCCAAGAAACCTTAGAGAAAGTTATGGCTGATGCTCTTTCAAAATCTGGTTCTAATCGATCTGCTGTTCGAGCTGTTTGTTTGGCGGTATCTGGTGTTAACCATCCTACAGACCAGCAAAGAATATTATCCTGGCTTAGGTTTGTTCTCTATTTGCACGTCATGCAGTTTGAATATAGAAGAAGATTTGAGATTGGCAGTTTGGAAGAGTTAAAAGGATGCCAGAACTAATGTGAAAGCTGTCATAGTTAATTTGGAACATGTAAAATAAAACTGTTTTTATATTCTGGGGTAAGATAAAATGCATTTAAATTGAAGTGGAGATTCTGATTAAATTAATAGAAATTTCAGGAAAATCCATGTGATTCATTTTTTTGTGCAATATCTTAGATGTTTGTTGAAAGGAAGATTCACACTTAATGAGTTATGATTACTTTATGTGTGAAAGTTTCATAAATGCTTCATCTGTATGATGTTCACCAAAAATATTCAAATGTTGATAAGATAATCATATCTGAAGTTTGTTCTACGCATGAATATGTAAGTGACACTGTTATAAATTCGTGATTTGATGACTTGTTTAGAGACATATTCCCCAGCCAAGTAAAGCTCTATGTACGAAATGATGCTGTGGCAGCTTTGGCTAGTGGGACAATGGGTAAGCTCCATGGTTGTGTACTAATTGCTGGTACTGGAACCATTGCCTATGGGTTCACAGAAGATGGCAAAGAAGCTAGAGCAGCTGGTGCAGGACCTGTCTTAGGTGATTGGGGAAGGTACATTATTGCGACTTCCTTTCAGTCTTCTTTCTCTTAGTAACTGTTATAATCCGAAGTAGCTTTAAGGATTATTTGCTTCATTGTTAATAAATTGAGGTTTTACTGCACCTACGGATAATCCATTGATGGATGATATGTTGCTAATTGTTTTTCTTTTCTTTATTTGCCTCATAGTATGACCTGCTATGAGTGTACCATTTTTCATATGCTCATTCCTCTATATTGCAGTGGATATGGAATAGCTGCGCAGGCGCTAACTGCTGTAATTAGAGCTCATGATGGTCGTGGTCCACATACAATGCTTACATCTATCATTTTGCAGACACTTGATCTTTCTTCTGCAGATGAAGTAATTGGGTATTTATCTAATTGTTGTAAATGGTCGTCTGTTTTTAGAAATTATGGTCCTTCATTGTGTATGGCTTGATGCTTTAATGCATGGCTAATAATTGCCTCCTAGTCTCTCTGCAATTTGTGAAGAAGATTAAAGGATTTGAATAACTTTGAAAACTTGTTCACAAGTAACTTGGGAAATTGCACTTCTAAGCTGTGTCCTTCAACCTTCACATTATACTTCTTTTCCTTTCATTTGTGTGTCGAGATCATCCTTTCATTGGTTAAAAATAAGAAGTAAAAAAAAGACCACGAAAGCTAGATGCACTGTACAGTATGGCAGGAAAAAGTTTATGTAAATTGCACTTTATCAATCTGTGATCTTTCTGTAGAATTTCATTTTCATCATTATTCATTTTTCTCACTTTCTTTCCCCTTTCTCAACCACTTCTACTAAAATGTCTAAAACTCCTTCCTGCACTTGTAGAACACATTTTTGCGATGATAAGCTAGTTATTGACTTTATGGAAATGCATGTTAATATTCTGGATTTGTCTTTTTTGTTTGGACTATTGTTTGTAGATCAGTTTCCAAAAGTGTTATCAGAAGTGTTTTTCCGATGGAAACTTTCTTTACAATTTCTAATGCATTCTGTCGAATTGGTTTTCATTGAATCTTGAGTACTCGCAATTGGAAACTGATAAATGAACTGAAACTGCAAAAGCGTCATTAATGACGAGTGTAATGTACCTTAATATGTTTCTTTAATTGAAATGATGGATGACATGCAACTGTAAAAAGAGTCATGATTGAAGGTTGTTCCCGTTTAATTGCTATCTGCTTCATCACGGGTCTAACCTTTAAAACATGTACCTTAATATGTTTCTTATGGGACCGATTTGTCAACTTTCTATTGGCTAATGATAGAAAGCTGATCTTATTAGTATTATTGGTCATTGGGTGCTACATTTCACTTAAAAGTTCAAGGGTGAAATAGAACTAATTTTAGGTCATGGTCCTCATGGATGAACTCAGTTATCCTATTTAAATCTTGTATAAGGACCTCTTTACACTCTCACCGCTAAAGTATCTTGGGTGAAACTTATTTCCTCTTCTCCCACAAGTTCTGAAAGTTAGGAGAAATAGTTAATGTCACTAATTTGTTACATCAACTACAGTATATAGGATTGATTGATATGACTGAGTTTCATGGTTTTGTTATCAATAAATATTGAACTTCATTTACTATTCTGCTATCATTTTAGGTGGACATATGCAGATCCATCCTGGGCTCGCATTGCTGCACTCGTTCCAGTTGTTGTCTCTTGTGCAGAGGCTGGTGATGAAGTTGCAAATAAGATTTTGAAAGAGGCAGTTCAAGAGTTGGCTTTAAGTGTGAAAGCTGTTGTTCAGAGACTTGGACTGTGTGGGGCAGGTATGTGTATCAAGCTAAATCTAGAATAGAGGGAGTTTTTTTAATGGTTGAATTATTCTTATATTTAGAAGAAAATCATTCTTTGTAGTGTCAAATACTGAAGTAATGATTAACTAACAACCAGTTGGTCTATTGGGATGAGGCGCTAGGTCCCATAAGCAAGGTCAAAGGTTCAAATCTTGGTGTTGTGAATGGAGAAAACTGGGTTGCAAAACCCGATATGGATTACCCGACCAATGGATCAGATGCCGATGGTTAAACAAAAAAAATGCCGAAGTAATGATTAAATTTAGCACAAAGATATTTCACTCTAGCAGAAAATTTGAATATATGGGGAACAAATGATTATTTGCTATACCTTTCGGACACAATAAAACTAGATTCAACTTTGTGGACCTCAGAGATATCATGCAGTTATTATGAAGCACATACTGAAGGGTCTACTCTATTTTATCCCCTTGACAAAAATGATTGGTCTTTGAATAAATTATTGTTTAGTTTATATTATAAAGGCCATTGTGCAGTCCTCATCTTGTACTTACAAACACTCAACTGCCACTTGAAGTTATAACTTTGTAATGACCACACTATTTTAGGTCACAATCTTTTGTAAGATCTTTTTGACTCGGTAAGCATCTTCTTAAATTTCACGGGCCATTTTTATATATGTTGAATCTTAATCTACTTGGCTCACTTCTTGTGATTCCATGTATAACATTAAAAAAATACTTTTTTGTGTTTCTGTTTGTTTAATCTACTATGGCATAAATTATTTTTTGTGTCTGAATAAGCATTTACACAAATGTGTTCCATTCTTATGGTCACTACTTGCTAGTATTGCAATCATCAAGGCTAATTTATTTGCAAACTGCAGATTATGGATTTTTCAAGTAATAATGTATGGAAGTCTGTCCCGTGATATCTCTGTCACAGGTTGATTAGATTATGACAGCTAAAATTCCATATTTCTATGTATCGATCTTTGCAGATGGAAAAAATTACTTTCCTCTTGTTATGGTTGGCGGGGTTCTTGAAGCAAACAAGAGGTGGGACATAGGAAAAGAAGTAATGAACTTGATCTCCAAGGACTACCCCGGGGCCCTTCCTATTAGGCCTAAGGTAATAATAATTTAATCCAAGCGGTCAGTAGTCAGTACAGATGCCTTCCACCTTTTTTATATTTAAATTGCTGCCAGTTTCCTTTCGGCCACTTCCCTGACAAATAATCTCATGTTGTTGCTACTAACCTTAGCAGAGTGGAAATCAAAAGAAGATGCAAAATGCAAAAACTGATGTTCAGGAATAAATATCAGAGTTAAGATCGGAAATTCAAAATATACTTGAAGATGAGATAAACGAATGGAAAAATGCTCGTGCCCGAGTGGGTTTATTGACTGGCATACACCATCAGACTACTACGAATGTCTGATAATAAGTGTCATGGAAAGCAGTCTTATTTGTTATGCCTTGACATGGGTTAGGGATGGGGCAGGTCTAAGCTGGTCTGCTGCATGCATATAACTTTTCATCCTACACTGATCGACTATACCCTGCCATTCCAAGATGTCCATTCTCCCTTTGAGTCATTGTTCTATTGATATTAATCCTTCCAACATACCCCTATAGTCTAATGCTATGTTGCTTTGACTGTTCATTTTGCTTGAGGTATATATATCCGACACCCATGCCTGACACATAATTGGACATGAGTATGGGGATATGACCCTTGCAGGACTCTCCAAGAACCCGCCAAATACATTGAAAAACGATTTTTAGAAATTGAACATACCTGTGTAAAGCACTTACTCTTATTCAACCCTCACACTCGAGCCCAGGTAATATGGTTCTATTGTCTTTAGAAGAGTGTCACTTACTATTGTAGATGAGACTGGCAGACGGTAGTCTTTATTGTAGATTGTAGACTTCTAGAAATTAGAGACTCTCTCTCAATGTAACATGTTATCTGTTGGTAGTTTAGACTTTAGATTTACTCTTAACTGTTATCTAAGTATAGTTAAAGATGTCAACTAGAGTAGTCCTAACTCCTAATTAAAGTTAAGACTTACCTTGTACATGCAATTAATTTTTGAAAATACAGACAAATTAATTCTCTGCACAAAACATTAGTTATCTACACTTTAGTGCAAGGATGAATAGGATGGAGGTCCTCCTGGCCTAACTCTGCGTGGTTGCGGTCACTACCATTCTTTTTGCAAATGCCAAATATGTTGTTTCACATACTCCACAACTTACTTTATAGCCGTTTTCTTGTATGAATTTCAGGTGGAGCCTGCAGTTGGTGCAGCTTTGCTGGCGTTGAACGAGTTCATGAAAGAATGTGTTAAGGAAGCTTACAGAAGATGATCATCCAGAATTCAATTGTACAGCAACAAGGATGAATTAAAAGGGAAACACGCATCCCAAAACAAAAAACTATTAAGTGGTCAAGGCATTAAGAATATTTCCTTTTTGGGTATAGTACGAGGCATTGTACGAATCGACTGGCATACGGTAGACTTGGGTAAGAATTCTGATAGCTACTTTGTATAACAGCTGCTATTCCACTATTTTAAGAAACTATAGTTGACCCCTGTATATCATCGATGTAATCTTCATCTAGAAACCTGGAAAACCCATTCACCTTAGTCTCCATACATCCTACAAGTTCGTTTACCTCCTTTTGTTCATCCACAGTTTTTGCCAAAGATAAAAGGATGTTTTTCGCCTTCTGGTCAGGTGGAACACCATAAGATTCCATTTCTTTATACCAAACAACAGCAGTGCCGAAATCCCTATTCTTCCCATATGCATCCATGAGAGTCGTGAAGATGGTTTGATTTGCTTTGATACCATTTAATCGCATTTCTTCATAGGTCTCCATCATCTTTTCAAGTTTATTTACCTTGGCATACCCTTTCATCAGCGTCCCGTATGTGACAATATTGGGTTGAAGGCCATCTTGTTTCAATCTTGTGAAGAAATTTTCAGCACCCTCTATATCAGATGCATTGACATAAGCTGATAGCATAGTTGTATAAGAACAGATATCAGGGGTATATCTGCAAGGAAATACAAACAAAAAGGAGGAATGAAAATCACATTCGCTAAATTGCTAAAATTCAGGTGAAAAAAATAGAGCTTTGAGCTATGTCAATTTTTAAATAACATCTAATTTCATTCCTAAAGCTAGGCTTGCTTCTAAAAGTAACTTTCTTTGTTAAAGAGAAAAAAAAAATGGAGCTTCAATGGAATGAACTAAATAAGATACCTAATTGTAACAACAGAAACCATTCACTAGGAAATGGAAATGTCATTATAACACTTTACCTGTCTCTTCTCATGCTTTTGAAAACAGTTCGAGCTTGTTCCACCATTCCCGAAATTGCAAATGCATCAAGCAAAATATTATAAGACTTATGGGTTGGCCTGAAAAGTAGACAGAATATGATGGCACTAAGAATAGGATAGCATCAACTTTGGCAGGTTGAACATGCATTAGCCGTCAAATAGCTAGCCACAACTTGGCAGTCAATTAGTTAATGAAAAACCAGAAAACTGAAATCTCTAAGTTAAGCAACAAAAACGATAAATGATTTGCCATCACATTCTAATTGCATAGTGAAGTTAACCTTATGCACCACCTACATCAGCTTTATCCTGTTCACTCTCCTCATATTAGTATTGTATCCTTATTCAAGAGGATACTCACAGAATCCATCAAATATAGGAACCTGACAATATTCCTGAGCCATATCAACTATTCTATTGGTTCCAAGCAGGAACAGATGATCATATAGGTCAATGATAAAATGTTTCATAGATTTAAGTCACAAAATAAGATGTTTGGTTTGAATCACATCTAATTTCTATCGCAATCACCAGGTAGAGATTTAATCAGCCCAGTGAACTATCTGGAACACTAAAAACTGTTATTACTTGAATAAATCTAACATGCAAGTAACTAGTTTGCATCAGCTGTTTATGAAGTTGAAATGTATTTGGTAAAAGGCGTAAACCCTCTAATGAAGTGTTAACTAAATGAGTTATGGCCATCTATTAATGGACCAAACTGTTCTGACATGACTCTAGCTGTTTAACTAATTGCACTAGTTTCTAACCACAGTGCTTCATATTGGATATACAGTTTGAACATACACACCTGATTCCAGCATCCAACATCTCCTCAAAAACGGCCAAAGCTTCCTCTTCTCTCCTAGCTTTGCCATAAGCATTAATGAGCAAGGCATAACTCACCACGTCAGGCCGAAGACCAGCTCTTTGCATCTAAAATGCAATTACTAAGAACAGTTAACATGATTATCATCAATGGCAGATTGAGAGAGAAAAAGCAAGAAGCTCAGAATCAAACCAGTTTGACTGTATGATGACATGAAACAGGTTGGTGTCTATTTGCTTGCAAGCCTCTTGTGAGACAAACCATGCAATACTAAAGAAATGAGTCCCCCCCCCCCCCCCCCCCCCTTCATGTACAGATGCATGGGACTATTTCAGCATGCATTCATAATATGTGTGAGGGAACCAAGCATGTCTCATTTTTTATATTTTGAAAGAAATGTGATTAGATAGAGAGGCGCTTTGAGAGGGCTATGGATTTTTAATACATCACACAATACATGACAGTGAATTCCACAAATAAATAAAAGGAACATGTACCACCTTTAAAAGAAGATATTTTATGTTGCATGTAATATATAAGCTATACAATGTATAAAATGATAAGATTAGCTGTTGACAACATTTTCAGAAAGGAAACGAAATTTACAACTTCACCAGAAAGATTAATCAGCCTAATTTTTCATAAATTAACTTGCAATAATATAGAACATTAAAAATTCAATTACTAAAGGCGTTTTTCAATTTGAATAACTAGTCTAATTACTAATTGCAGAATCAGATGTAATGGTTCCACTAATACATCTTAAAGTTAATGTAACAAACTAACATCCATTTCTCCCCTAGCAAGTCACACTCAAAGAGCCTAAAATGTGTGCACCCTAAGGAATTCAACATTGACTGCCAACCCAGACACCTTATTCCACAATTTATGAGTTCCCAAAAGGTATTCAACCTTGACTGCCCAACTTAATATAAGATCATTGGAAACCAATACTAAACAGATGTGGGATAAGACCACTTTAATACAAGGAAATGTTACCATAGGACAGATGATTAAACACCACTTATCAGTTAAGATGATTAGAATAAGATTTGTATGCAATCCTCAATTAAGATCACCACAGAAAAACTCTTCCATGTACTCAAGGATATGGTGAACAAAGCAGGTAGATATAAAATAGAAATGGAGATGCTTTATGACATCAGAATCGGTTAAATGGAACATAAAAACATTATTTATGTGAAAGTGAAAGAAAAAAAAAAGAACATAATGGTTTAGCAAACAATATGTTGGACAGAAAATGAAAAATTCAATAATCTTTTCATATTTCCTCTTTGAACAATGAACTACAGATAATTCAGAGCATTTATGTGTTCCAATAAAATGTTTCTTTAAAAAAAAAAAGGATAACCACATCCACATGCTATAATGCAAAAATATGAAAAGTATGTCGGACAATGCCTAAAAATTATACCTGATCATATATCTTTGAAACTTCCTTGTAATCAGTTTCAAATGACATAAGACTGTTGTATGTGACTGTGGATTGCTTAATTCCTCGTTCAGCCATCAGTGCAAATAGTTTCCGGGCCTTCTCATAACTCCCAGCCTTCTTATGCATATAAATCATCATGTGAAACATTTTTTGGTCAGGCTTCATAGGAGATTTTTCCTTATCCAAAAGTGTCTCAAATACTTCTTCAGCTTGCTTAAATTTGTTCCCCTATAAGATATTGAAAGACTATTACTCAGATAAAAGCAAGAAAAAATTAAAAATAATGAAAACAAGTACAAAGTCAACTAAAAATATTGAAATATGCCTCAGTTAATATAGGCTGCTTATTTTCTGGAAATCAAAAGGTCTCTCAACTAATAGCATCTCGTGGATGATCATCTGCCTGATCTAGATGATAATGTTGTTTAAAAAGAAAATTTGACAGAAGATAGAACTAGGTTTCGAAGAATCAGACTACCTCGACAAGGATTTTAAGTATTATTTGATATGTCACAGCAGAAGGCTCAGGGCCTGAAGATTGCATCCTTCTAAAAATGGCTTCGGCATTATTGTATCGACCTCCCTTCCCATATGCCTCCATGAGAGCAGTATGTGATACAATACTTGGTACATACCCCTTTTTATTCATAAAGCTCAAAACTTTCTCAGCCTTATTGAAGTCTCCTTGTTTCCCATATGCTGTTATGAGCATAATGAAGTCCATTTCACTGAAGTCCCACCAGCTTTGAGCTCGAAGCCACTCGAGAATCTATAGAAAAAAAAAGGTTAGTATGTGATTTAATGAGCAATTAGAATATAAAAATCACACAAAAGTCTCATATTTACACAAGTTACAATTAGAACAGCAATAGAAAATTAATTGACCAATGCGGAACTGGGGAAAATTTTCCAAATACAAACGAAAATAGAAATTTCAAATCTAGGGTGAGAACTTGTTAACAAATGCCACATCATTGAACCAAATCCAGTCATGAATGCATTTATTTATGCCTTAGATTTTGACTATAGTTTATAGATTTGTACCTCTTAATCGTATAAAATGAAGCACTATCATACAGTGACTACTTCAATTTACTTTTCCCCCTCAAATTTTCAAGATTTTGCGAGTGTTATGTGTCAGCAATCAACAAACAAATCCATTAGGCTCCTCAAATTCAATGTTTTTTCCCTTTATTTTCCATATGAGCCATATCAGTGAGAAGCATATGTGCAGCAGATTGCTAAAAATTAACCCAAGGGAGGTGGGGGGATCTGGATAAGTAGCTAATGTCAAAGCTGAGCAGATAAGAAAACATATATATACAAAACCAATGAAAGATACCTCACTAACATAGTGCCATTTTTTCATCTGCTTAAACCTAACCAAAGTGCCTAAAACCAAGTCTTTAGAAAGAGATTGGCCACTAATCTGTTGGCTTCTAAGTACTGTAGAAGCAGAACCTGTGTCCTCAATTTCTTGCATTAGTTTCCTCCAGCTCTTCTGTTTAGCTTCATCAGCTGCATCTTTGAAATGCTCCACTTTCTTCCTCTTCTTAAAAAACTTTCTAGGAGACAACATTCCCATTGAGATTACCCCAAACAAAGGATTACTACCATCTACTTCGAGTAACCTGTTAAGAAAACCCAGAAAATAATTCAACCCAAGGCATTAAAACAAATGCAATCGCAAGTAAAGTAAAAGAAAAGAAATGGGTAGTGATTAAAATGAAATGAAAAGACCTTGGGGAGTGTCTAACTCTAAGAAATGCGCGTTTAGCTGAGAAGTAAAAGTTTGGAGGAAGTGGGTTTGGCAAAAGAGTTGAAGGGAAGGAAATCCGAGAATTGATGGGCAGTGGCGAGCATCTGAAGATGCTTTGACGACGGCCGGAGGCCTGTATAGAAGAAGAGTGGGATACATCCATTTCTCCTCCTTGGTTAAGAGGCGAAGCCAAAGATAGAACTAAGGACCTTAATATCCCAACATAACTATAGATATGTTAGTGGCGGTCGGAAGTATTTAAACCGGTTCGGATAATTGATCTTTAATTTATTTATTAAAAGTTTAAATAAAAAAATAAATCCTTTTGAACTTTAGGGTGTTAAAATATTTTTTTAAAAAAAACAGATATTTAAAGTTTACTTTTTGATAATTTTAAATTTTTATAATTTATATTATTATAATTTTAAGATTTTATCGTTAAAGAATATTAAAAATTTATCAATTAATCGATATTTGACGCGTGATATTTTATTTTATCTTTAATTAAAAAAAATAAAATAATTTTTTAAGAAAAAAACATGTTTTTAAAAAATCTTAAAAGTTTATAATTTTTATAAAATAATTTACAAATCCTTAAAATTTTTCAAATTCTTAAATTGCCGTCAATCGTCACTCTCGAACACACCCCTTTAATTATTGGATTTAGGCAATTATTTCTCTCAACGCGGTATCTTCCAAACGTCAGATGATATATTAGTTGAACGTTGATTTTGCGTTCGATGTTTAAATGACATATCGTTCAATATTTTTAGTGACACCGTATTAAAGAAAATGACTGTTTAAATCTAACGATCGAAGAAGTGTACTCAAAAGCAATAATCAACATTAAAAGCAACGATAATTTGGGATTTAAGTTTAAAAATTTTAAAAGATTTAGAGAGTATTTTATAAAAATTAAAAAAAATAAAATATTAAAAATTTAGAATTTTCTTAGAAAATAAAAAAGAAAATAGTGCCTCTTGTTGGAAATTTATTAGTTAATAATTTTTAAACACCTCTTAACATACATGCACTTAAAATTGTAACAGTGTAAATTTTAAACACTTACTTTTAATAAAAAAAATACTTCAAACATTTAAAGTTTAAAAGATATATACTTTAAGCATCTATATTTCATTTAAGCCTTAACTAAAATATCAAATTTAATAAAATTCGATCGTCGTAAAAATTAAAAAAACAATTGAAATTTTTAAAAATAAAAAATTACAATGTCTAATAATCTAATTCATGGTCAAAAAGTCTTTAGAGAATCAAGAAAATAAAATCATAGATGAATCGGGATTGAGGGGCGTCATCCCCTTAAAAATTTAAAATTCTTATATAATTTTAAAAGTTTTAAAATTTAAAACTCTTTACCGAAAATAATTTTTTATATATGATAACTAAACTTTTGAATCGATTTTTTCGAGTTTCGATCTCAGTTTGTTGGGTTTTTTTACCATGAAGGGATCATTTAAAATGTTTAAATTTTTATGAGGGCCGATAATATAATTATATATTTTGGGACAAAATAATTTTACTATTATTATATGTTTTTCAAATTTTCGATATTTTATAAGTAAATTTATAAATAGTCTTTCGACTATAAAGATTCTTTTGTTAAATTTACTGATCATAAAAGTTATAAAAAAATCATTTCACTTAAAAAAAAAGTAAATAATTGATTTATTGTCGCTAAAACTTTAGTGGATGGTAAATTGATGGTCAACAAAGACATAATAACGGGTTTTATATTTTTTTAATTTAGTTCTAATTCTTAAATAATTAATCTTTGTATGTGCGTATTGTCTTAAATTGGTTAATTGTTTTATTTGAAAATTACATGAAAATCTGAATATATGTACATTGAAATCTACTCGATTAGAGATTTCTAAAATATATTTTTTATATAATTTTATCAATAATAAATTTTAAATAATCATTAGTCAAGGTTTAAAAAGTTTGACCCCCAAAAGTCGACAAGAGACTATTTTTGAGACAAGAGTAACATATAGTGTAATTACAAAATAATATATATTCAGTTTTTTAGTAATATATATATATATATACAATATGGTGCTTGAAATCCGAATCACCTGAATAAAATATATATTATTTTATAGAATCGAATAACTCGACTCGAGATAAAAATACCCAACTCGTTTTGACTCAACTCAAAATTTTATAGACTCGACTTGAAAAAAATTCAAATAAAATTCGAGTTGTAAAATAGAAATTCAAATAACTCGAATAACTAAATAAGTTTGAGGTGAGTTACTTAACTTTTTATGATATATATATTAATATATAAAAATATTAAAAAATATATTACTATATAGGAATATATATATATATATATATATTATACATATCTTATATGATTAGAGAAAATCGTTTAAATTAGAATCAAATCATACAACATATAAATAATTACAATTACAATTTTATAGGAACTTGAAAATTCGACTCGATTCGACTCAAATTTCTTAAACTCGACTCGAACTGAAAAAATTTCAAATAAAATTTGTGTTGTAAAATATGACTCGTCAACTCGAAATATTTTGATTCAACTTGATCGAATACTCACCCCTAAATACATCACCCTTTACCACAAAGACTTGATCGAATACTCACCCGTAAATACATCACCCTTTACCCCCCAGGACTACTCTATGGGTTCAGGTTACAATTTTTTTCACATATGGCAGATACAAGTAATTCAAGAATATCATTTTAACAATCCACATTGTTGGTCCAAGAAGCAATCCCCAGGGATCTGTTACTTGTAGTTGACCATAGTTTCAATAAAAATGATGCCAACATACGGGGCATCTAAATTCTCAAATGACAAAAGAATAAACACAAACAATACTGAATGGAATAAATGAAGAAGTCGAAATACAAGGGTGTATAGATTTATATAGGTATATGTATACATAAATTTATAAGTGTTTTTATAATCTTCAATCCTCACATCTTCTCATTTCAAGGGTCAGGCTATGTTCAGAAGGCAGTCATTTCCACAAAATTGAGATTTCCTCAAGAGGAAGTGGGCATGTGAGTTACGTTGTTCTTGCGCTCGAGTTCCAATCTACTGACGTCCACCCCTAGCGCTCGGCTTAGTCTTAGTCAGTGCGTCGAGAAGTCTAAACATCCAACGATCGAGCATTCCTGTGTTTAAGCCGTCCTTTGTTAACCGAATGAAAGATCAATGGTGTAAGCAAATGCAAGGGGAGTAAGTTCTTTGACTGCAAAATCCTAAATGTGTGAACCAGAGAATTGTTTCCACGGGAAACTCTAAACCATTAAAATAAACGAACACAAAAATCAACATAAGGTCTAAATCACAACCAAACCCGTAATTTTAACTCGAATAAATAACTGTGAAACACCATGTGATAATTTACTTTTATTTCCTACACTCTGCAATTTGGCCTATCTTTGAAACTTTAAGCAGCTTATAAACAGTTTCAGATAATTTATAGAATGACCAGATGCAACAAACCTGTTAAAGCAAATGTACCACCAAGGACTGCACAGAGTCGAGTGATGAAATGAAGAAAGCTCCGGCGCTCTTCTTTTATCGTTACAGTGATTGGTGACAGATCATACAAAAAGTAAACAGCTAAAAAAGGGGGAAAGTAGTCAGTACATCACTTAACCAAAACAAAGGAGTGAAGTCAGACTTCAACCAACCTGGCCATGTCCTATCAAACTCGTGCATGGGTGAAAAATATTCCGAGACAGAGAATTGATTCGTTGGCAAAACGTCTTTTGAGATGTATCTGTACTCAGTAGGAACAATCTGCAAACCCGGTAAAGAGAACATTAAGATGAATTGAGATGAAAAAGAATTAAAATAACTAGTTCCCGGAGTCATAGAAGAAGAGGAAGATAAGGCGGCAAACCGGTGTTGTCTCTACTCTCTAGTATGGAAGTAGCATCACTTAATGTAGTGACGTACAACATGAAACAGCTTTATTATTTTACGGAGTCATCTGGGACATTCTTAAGTTAACACCATATTTCTAAGGAAGGAGAGCAACTGGAAAAATATACCATAAAACTACAGTTTTTCACAGCTTGAGAGAGTGGAGCATAGGGGTAGAGAAGCACATCTACCAGATTAGAAAACTTGGCCATGTTTATATGGATGCTTCAAAAGAAGAATGAAGATAGGTATGAGAAATAGTGAAGGATGAGAACAACCACCAACATAATATATTCCTGCTGCTTTGAATCAAGCAAACCAACCTATGTTTAACGAGGATTTCTTAAAAGGTTTAGGTTGCATCTCCTTCCACAAATTGTAGGACAAAACAATATGAAATGCCACACAACTCACACGGTTACTTCTTAGATGACCACTACAATTTTGGATCAAGCATTAAATGGAAGAGAAAGAACATTAAGGAGGTTTTAACTCTTTTCCACAGTCAACAATGCTACAATACAGAACCAGGCTGCTAACTAGATTGCCAAGTTCATCGCCAGAAGACAACCAATTTAATCCAGAAAACAAGGATTATCACTTTGTACACTCTACTTGCAGAAATTTTGCAGAACAGACAGTTCTATGAGTTATTTGCCACATGCAAGTTCATTGAAATGACTGAGATTGTCATAAATCTTTGGTAAATCAAGAGAATGATTGGAATTCAAACCTTAATATAGTACTTGAATGTTCCACTTGTGTCAGGCAAAATCCGCACAGTATCATCAAGTGGGTTGTGGATTCCTGGATATTTTGGCCCAAATGATAAATCGTGAATTGTATGGCTTACATTGACATGTGTGGCTCCTCCAAAGATCTGTCAGCAAAGAGAAAATGATTTCTGTTTAATTTTTCAGATGAATAAAAAAAGCCATGCGACAAAGGAACTAACATGACAGTGTTGTAGAAATGTTCATGATTCTAGCACCAAAAAACTAAGAGAGGAAACACAGTATATTTTCACTCTCATTAAAATTTCAAATCTTAGGAAAAATTAGTCTTTAAGGCGAAGAGTCTGCCCTTCTTTCAAGCTTGACAGGTCTTAAGATCAGAATAAGGCACTTATATTTGAACAAATATAACTAACATCTCTGATTAAAGTACTTCAACGCCTGTTTCTCTGTATTAATGGAAAATCCTCTTTCATTTAGGGAAAAACACAATACGATTTCAGCCTGAGGGAAAAACAAACTTTGAACCACATCCAGGAGTTCAGAAATATGAATAAGCCCAAAATAATACCAAGACACAGAATTGCGCCCCATCTCTCATTTATGCGTATTAAGAAGTATTGTTTCATTAAATTCTGAATTGAAATATGGCCATTAATAAATTAATTGCAGTGTCCTACGAGTTTAGGCTTTCATTTAGGGCATTGATATTTACATCTCCAGAGGGACTAAAGTGGAAAAATTTTCATATGGAAAAAGTTGTAATCCACCAAGTCAATGTTTATTTTGACCTGAACTTATTTTCTTTTGAACTTCAGTTCCACTCAACAGCAATAAGTTGATCTATGTTACTGATTGAAAAGGCTTAACCTTTTCACAATTAATAATTGGCACCACACCTTTACCAACTATGTTTTAGAAGAGCTGGTTGAGTTAAATTCAATTCCATGTTGCATAAACCTTAACTGCCTGAAGAAATGAATAAGAGAACCTTAAGACTGCTAGTTATTTTGACAAATAAAAATGATGAAAGAAAAACCAACCACATGCAGGTAAAGAAAGCAATATTATTCCACCTCTTAGTAATTTAAATTTTGATAGTTTTTTATGTGGATATATAAAAATTATTCATATATTTCTACCATTTAAAAGAAAAAAATAGAGTATTAATCTTATAATAGTTCAAAAAATTCAGTTAAGACCGAACAGGTTACCAAGTGTGAATACATGCAAAACTTAGTAGTTAGGATATGACATCAAATTAGAGTGTTGAGAGAAAAACTGAAAAGTTACTAACCATTTGAGCAACATAAATGTTTAACCCATGAACTGAAATGTGAAAGTTTCCAGCCACCCTCTGGACATCTAATATCCCATAAACCTGCAGTGAATGTTACATCAATTGATAAGTAGTCCTTTATAATATATATATATATATATATATATATATATATCTGCTAGCCTCAGAAATAAAAACTAATAGCTAGGTAAAGAGCTTATTGGTTTAGCTAGGGACACTTGATAGGATAAATACCCGGCATCCTTCTCCGTCTGCCAATGCTTGCTTCACCTTCTTGATCATATTTTCCGTTTCTTGATCAAAACCGAATGCATGGAGCTTCGTATCAGAATCATCATGATGCTCCTTCTCATTATCTGGTTACATTCATTCCAAGAAATTCATCATTTGAATTACTGACTTATACCTTGGAGAACATAACATAAACACAATCTCTCCTTTTCTTTATACATATCAAACATGAACCCTAAACCATCAAAACAAAGTTATAACAATTCTATATCCATAAATTTATGCTTTAATGTATCCCAACAGAAAACAAGGAAGATCCATATTTATCTTAAACAAAATCAGCTGAGCAATTAGGTAATTCCAAGACAGGGTAACGACCATAAAATATACACCCTAAGACTTGGCAAAGTAGCTTAAGCACTGGTCACAAATATTTGCCTTAATAAATCACTGAACAAGCTTATAATTTATGTTCAAAGCACTTCACATATTTCAATGAAAGAATCAAGCATGATCGCATTAGCATTTCATACCATCTATACCAATAAATTCAAGTGTCCCATCTTTGACTAGAAGACCTTCAGAATATCAAGAACAAGGGTATGGATGAAAAAAGAGCAACAATGGAGAAGTTTGATCTTTTGCACCAGTCAAATTTAATTAATCAATAAGCCCAGCCTCTAGATTGAACCCAACCCAATCACATGAAAGAAACAGACCCCTTGAAAGACATGAGGATCTGTCAGAAACTCACCCAACTATTGACAACCTAATTGACATGCCCCATTACCAATATTCTTATAACAGATACTTATTTGAATTTATAATAGATGTCTGATATTAGTTGACAGCAGCCCTTAACAGAGACTTGGTGAGCAAGAACCATTTACGTCTAGTTAATAAAGAAAAATATTCAAGTGAAGGGGAGTTCCCGGTACATTAGTTTGAAAATGGAAACCCAACTTCAAAGGTGGCTCTTTTTGCTTGAAAGCATCTTGAGGAAGAAACCTGATCATTCATAATTTTCAAAGTGGACAAAAAGTTATAAGAATCCAATCCTTTGGTTGTGTTTATCTCTCCACTTATCCAATCTTCCAATCAGCTTTCGACCAAAAATAAAAGGAAAAGAAAAAGACAGTATTGACTATCAGCGACATGGTGCAAATGGTGTTGCTTTCTTGGTACAAATAACAACATCCGGATAACATGACCACATATTGTGCACATGGATGCAGCTCTCAAAAATATATAATAAATTAAAACCATGACGTAGATGACAACAAGGACAATACCATGATTATGAGTAGCATGACCCTTCTCCACAAGGTCAGACAGATATTCAGTGCCAATGATATGGCCATGACTGTTCAGGCGAAGCTGCAGGAAGTCTAACACAGTTAGCCAGATAACAGACAAGGAAATCTAACCACAAATCCCAAATTCATCTCTAAAGGGGGAAGAGGTTTTTTTAAGCACACTGCATTCAGTAGTACACAACTACAGAAAGAAGCAATTGTCTTACTTTCCATATGTTAGTATCAAGATCCACTTCGTGCTTCCCTGACATGTCAATGGCATCTACACTTAAGACTGCAAAATTAATTTAATAGAGCAATAACCATCAATATTCCAAATATGAGATAGAAACAGAATCTACAATAAAAGGAAAATTTTCACAAAAAGAGACATACTAACCATCACAAGGCAATGAAGGAAAGGTCATGTTAATGTGAATTGGAAGTGTTTCTCCACGTGTCAAGTCTACAGACATCTGTAAATACTTGCTCAGTTAGACATACTGAAAATCTTTTTTAACAAAACCACATTGAAAATCTGAAAAGTACATGCACCATGTTAGACATATTGTCAAAGTATAAGTACATGTGAGGTCATCCCTAAACACAATACACATATATGATATAACTCAAAACTACATAATTTACGTCCCCCCCAGAAATTTGCTCATAATTCTTACTAGGTGACGTAGAAGCAAATTCACCAGAAGACAAGATTCAATCCTGCCCTTGGCACATTAAGCCTCTATGGCACCCTTTGGAAAGAAAGGGAAGATTAAGACCCAGAAAGTCAAATTCTAAGCATGTTGATTTGAGTTACTTCTATCAAATGTTAGAAAAATCAACAAAACAACAATGCCATCATTCCGTCCCAACAATTCACCCACAAAACAGGCAGCGAAAGTAATGGAAATTAGAAAAATACAAACCTCATGAACGGTGTATATTGTTAGATAATACGTAAGCTCGTGAACAAACAGCGTGGCCATTATCACTAAACCAACAATGGAGACTATAATACAGAATTTTACCCAAAAAGAGAAGAAATTAGCAATGGTTTTAATGGAGTAACATCACTTTAGGCAAAATATAACTAAATAAAACTTAAGAGACAATTCACCAAGTGCTCCCGATTGCGTCTTCTGCAACAAATGTTCCTCAGCTCGAGGAAAAGCATCAAGGTTTTTTATAATTTGCTTCACACCCATCTTCATCCTTTTATCAATTTTCTATGGGATTCAAATAAAAGGACGTGAGAACTAATCAGAGACCTAAAAATTGAAATCAAACAAGACTAAATGAATTGTGGGTATTCTAACCCAGAAGGGAATTACAATGAAACAAAGAATTGGACTTGAATTGGAACATAAAATGACTTGAGGAACCAGAAATATTGAAATTATTGGTAGGGTTCAGAGAAGAAATAGGAAACAATATATCAAAATAGCTATAAACACATTTATTTTTTAGAAAAAAAAAATTATAAAAAAGTATATACCAAATCAGGAGATTTGGGAATTATTGATGTGAATTGATTCCATTCGCCGTCAACTCCGACGGCAATTTAGGGATTTGGTCAAAACCAGTAGCTTTTCTTTCCCATTTTTATACAAATCGAAGTAAAAATATTTTAGGCAGAATTTGGTTAGTTTTTATTTAAATTAATATTTAAGTAATTTATATTGTCTTAACTTTAAAAATAAGCAAAACGTCTCTATTAATTTTTTAATTTAAAATGTATTATCACCTTAAAATTAAATCAAAATACTATTAAATATAATGAATTAAAAGCTTTTTCAAAAAATATATTTTATTTTAAATAAATATTATTAATTTACCTTCTACAAGTTTTTTAATTTATTTTTATAAAAATAAAAATGAATAAATATTTAATTATTATTGTTATTTTTATTTCAAAACTAAAAAATCATTTTAATTTAATCTTCAATTTTAATTATATTTCAAGATAAGAAGAATTTTTAAATTAAAATAATAAATGTAAATCTAAATAGTATTAAAATTAAAATAATTTTAGATTGATTATGATAGTATTTTTTACTTAATTCTCAGATGATAATACAACACAAATTAAAGAATGAATTTTATAGATATGTAATGAGTTATTAATTTAGCTTAGTGGTTAAATATCTTATTTTTAATGCAAGGTGTTCTTGTTTTAAATTTCCATAAAGATATTTTGTTTATTTTTGAATTTGAGAGAGCAAATTAAATATTAATTTAAAACAAATAAAATCAAATTATAAGCCTAATTTAATGGTAGGTATAATAGGTGTCATCACTTGATTGGTTAAATAAAAAATATATTTCACATCCTGATAAGGAGATATGATTTATACATGGCCTAATGATTCATTTATTAATATATTAATTACGATTATAATTTGTGTTTTATAATTTGTACACAAAATTATAATAAAGTAACCTACCACTTAATACACAATTCATCCTAGGAATTATCTTGGTAAATAAAATTAATCTAAGAGAATATTTACGTTGGATAATTAAAATTTGACACTACATAAAAACACATCATGAACTAGATATAACTATATTAATAATTTAATATCTACATATCAATTTTTTATAAATAAAAATACCATAAATACAAATATAGATTTAAACAATTTTACTTTCTATAAATTTTAGCATGTCAAAATATTTTTTAAAGAAATTGTAACGATAAGAATCCTCTAACCAAAAACCTCTCTATCCTACAAAAGATTCCCCTAACCAAATATCATGGTCTTGCATTCCAATTAAATTAACCAAACAAAATAATACAATTTGGTTTCTAGCCATAATCTAACATATGGGGAACCAAATGTATCCCTAATAATATAACTTTCAAAGTATACACCCTAGCTGAATTTTAGGTCTTGAAATTGTCCAGAATCACAGCCAAGCATAAAATCAAGTTATCCAACACAAACCACCAATAGGGCATAGGCACAGCAATGGTGGCTACCAATCCAAAACGGTACTCGACGGGTGCAATGAGTACCTACCGTTGTAAACATGAATCCCAACTTGGTCTATCTATCGGATTATCGTGTAGGTAACCTGATTAGAGACAAAAAAGAGCTAATCCTACACAATATGATATGGCTTGGTCAGAACTTGGAAGGGAAAAAATAACTAGGACATGAGGGAAGGATTCGGGAAGTAAAGACAGAAAACCAAGCATTAGGACAGGCACAACCACCAGCAAAGCAAGAGTTTAATTCAATATCAACTTTGGGCGAGCGGAGGGCAAGGCCATTGCTTGCCACCCCTTATCTACATTCCTGGACACCAATAGGACTCGAATGGTGAAGAAGACGGAGAAGTTTCCCATAATGAATTTTACATCATGATTTATGAAAGTTTAATTCACAATACATGATCAGACAGGATATTTTATTTTATTTTATTTTCCCTTCGTATATAATCAAATTCAATATCAATAATCAACATCTTTAAACGTTCCCATGCGAGTAATTAGTATATATTAGTAGACTTGAATCCTAACAGAGGGGGAAGAAAGGGAATTGGGGTTCTACCTCATTTTCCTTCTTCCCAACAAACTTTTCTCGTACCAAAAAAAATCATTGTTCTCAGTATCTGTTTCCTGGCAGAACTCAGAAGCCGTCACCGGTATTGTTGCCTTACTCCCTGCCATTGCAAAATAAATGCAAATGAAAACAAATGTGACATGGACCAGAAACAGCATGTCAATAACACCCTAGCATATGTGCAAAGGGGATGAACTAAGCATTTGTTAGCAGACTCATAGAAGATTCAGGTTTATGCGGTAAGTGCACTTTTGTCATCAAATTAACGTGATAGAGCAAAACATGGAAATGCAACCTTAAAAGGCAAACACACCATCCAAAAACTTACACTCCATTCATGAAAGATTACATTAGTGGAAGTCATTTGGCGCGTAGTCCAAAGCTTGGCTTTTGGAAGGCGACGAAAAAGAAAGATCAACAGAAAATAATGGAGCTAAACAACTTTTAGTAGTCACTCCACTGAAGCAAAAAACATGAAATAGCCACTTTTTAGAAAACTGGTCTTACACCTTCCTCAATCCCAACAGAACCTTTTCTTTTGCATCACCAACTCAGTGACCTGTCACCAAAAGTCCAGCTTCCTCTGACCGCACAATACTCAAAAAGAAAAGAGGACATGTTACTCACCACCAAATCATAACCAAAACCCCAAAGGAAAACACAGTCCAACTCCAATACCAGCAAAATAAGTAACTAAAATCAAGAAGGAATATGTTTTCGCTTGCGTTTTATCATTGAAAATAATTTATTTTCTCGAGATTCAGTGTCAGCCAAATAAGGATTATTTTTCCAATATTATCTACCACACATATTTGGTGAACATGTATATTAAGCTATTTCACAAGCTACAAGTTTGATAGAGATTTGTAGCATGCACCAGTCCATCACTTTAACATTCTATACGGTGGCAGTTTTCCATTTCTACAAAAGAAGAGACAGAAAAGAAGGGAAAACTTGTATCCGTACTTCCGTAGTGATCATATTCATGTTTACTCTAACCCACTACAATTTTGAAGGCTTTTAACACATAAAACTAAATCCAAACAGACATAAGGGAAAGATGATAAGTATTAAGAATGCATAGAAAACTAGGTAGCACCAGTCAATCTTGCAAAAAAAAAAAAACTCGCCATTCACAGGTAAAATGTTTATTTCAAATTGATATCAGAAGGTGTAAGAAGTAGCAAGAGAAACAGAAAGGAAAAGCTCCGAGTGGTGTTTGATATATCATGCTTACCTCAAAGGATTTAGAAGGATGTTCTTCCAGTGCTGGAGTCCCCAAAGCTGCTAAAACGACTAGATCGAGAATCACCACTTTGGACTGAACGATTGTCACCAGAACGACCAGAACCAAAGCTGCCAAAGCCACCAGCAGTTCGACCAGAACGATTGTCATTAAATCCACCTAGATTGCCTGAACCAAAGTCCCCAAACCCACTAGTACGTCTAGTACTAAACTTTCCAAAGCCACTAGAACCACCAGTCTCATCAGAAAACCGATCACCACTACGACCAAATCCAAGACTCCTATTGCCTCCAGAATGGCCAAATCCATATCCCCCTTGCCGACCAGAACGACTAAAACCCATATCACTATATCCACGATCCCGTGTACTTCCAAATGCCCCAAATTGTCCACCAGCACCGGTGTCATCAAACATTCCAGTGCTCTCACCATCAACCTTAATCTTAGGAAGCTACAAAAATTAAGAGTAATCAGTCTATATGTTCAACCCTTGAAAACATACAGTAACATAGCAATCCATGTCAAATTCATGTAGATATTTCAGGCACAATTACTTACCAAGTGATTTATTTATAACTATTATATGTATGCTCTCATTTTAGAATGATGTTAGTTGTAATTGGTAGACTTTTTCCCTTTTGTAATTCATGTTTGATGAATTATGCATAACTTGGTTGAATTATTTAAGTAGTAGGGATTGAATCAAGAAAATTTCATGTTAGAGGATTCTCATTAAATCGGTACTTACTTAGAATTAGATGTTTTTAGTTATAATAGTAGCTTCTCTCCCCCCCCCCCCCCCCCTCTTTCTGTACATCAGGTATGCTATAATGTTTTAGATGCAAATTTGAATTTATGTAATTCTTATTATTCTTGGAATGTATGATACTATTCTCTAATCATTTAAAAGTCAGACAATGTAATAAACCATCTAGGAAGATCCAGGTTGGAAGGGTAGTTCAAAATTTTCTTTCATTCTATGGTTAATTTTTCCCTTTACATTTAAAGGAGATTTTGTTTCTCAAATCGGGATAGCTGGGTCTTATTGGTAGAAGGAAAATAGGGTCTGGTTCATCGGGATCTTATAGACACATGTTAAATTTATTTTAGGAATTTTTTAATTAATGTGTTATTCTCACCAAGTTCAAGAAGAGAATCTTTACCACCTGAACCAATGCTGTAGGAACTTGTTAACATTTCCTAAGAAACAAAGACTGAGAATCACACACCATCAAATCTTTAATTATATTTGAAAGTTTTTACTTAAACGAAAAATGACATGTAAGAAAAAGAATTGAGCTTGACTACTTGAGAGTTAGTAGTAGAAATTTAGCTTGAAAATGAAAATGAACTCTTTAAAATCAAAACTAACCAGTTTGAACTAGTACATGCTTTGGTTCAAAGGATATTTATTAATGCCAACCCAGTAAAGAGTGACAACAAAACCAGATAAAACCATGTTAAAAACTACTAGTACAGATTACAATAAGATGAAAATGTTGAAATAGCTTATAATGTTCTAGCAAGCTCCAGTTTCCAAGAGGCTAAAAGAGTACCGATGTTGAAACCCTTGATTTTTGCCAGACTAAATTAAGAAAATTTCACGCTAGCATTAAAAATTCTTTTAACTTCCCTATTCCTAATGTTCAAAATCATCAATATAGCATCAATGTTGTAAAGGTCTAAAAGATACTAACCCCCTTCCCCCAAGAAAGAAAAGGCAAATCAATGCACGTCAAAAAGGATACAAGATATTACCTCAGAAAATCTGCACCCTACTTCTTTCTCAATAACCTTAACATTCCTACTCTGCTGTTGAGTGTAGATAAGAATCGCACTTCCTTTCCTTCCAGCACGACCAGTTCGACCAGTTCGATGGACAAATGTTTCAGACGTGTTTGGAAGCTCATAATGTATTACCTACGTAAGAATCAAATTACTAAGAATAAGGATCAAATTCTATAAGCTTATGAGAAAAATGTAGCCTTATCTACTAAACTGAAGGATCGAAGGAGAAACAAAAGTAAAATTCACTGCAGTTTTTGAATCCAGAATATCAACTCTTGCAGAAACCTTCTTCAAAATGATGCTAGCATGTACAAACACATGCACATTAAATAATGACAAATTCCAAAATGTAATAAGACTGAAAAATCATCATATGTAATTAGCAGTTCTGCAAAAATTTACAGTGTGGTTTTATTTCTTTCATAATTCTTCTATTTCAACAAACACAATCTTCTAAAAGATGTCTGCATCATCTACGTTGTTTTAATTTTTAACAATTAAAACCCATGGCCCACTACACCAAAATGACCTGAATAATAGGTGACCAAGCGATTGCAAACAGAAAAATGCTGAATATCAAAGCCGACAATATTAAACCACAGGATGTAATTTTGCAACAGTGGATACGAATTTCACATGTCACAGACCAATCATAAAGATTCTTCTAGGATGTCACATTGAACAGATCCATAAATAGATGTTCCTTGAAATGGTACCATGACTAAGAAAGCATCAAACAAGACACAATACAAAATATTAAATTAACATTTATAATCAACAAAGCAAACAATTTTTCTAACAAAACCAGCTAAAAATGCCTAGAAGCACCAGAAAGTAATATGTAAAGCTAACCAGGTCGACACTAGGTATATCAAGGCCACGAGCAGCAACGTCAGTAGCAACTAAAATATTAAAACGCCCATTTCGGAATCCTGAGAGAGTTGCTTCCCTCTGAGTTTGAGAGATATCACCATGCAAAGCCTCACACCTAAAGTTTCTTGACATGGCATAAGCCAGCCGATCAGCATCACGCTTTGTTTGAGTGAAAACAATACACTTTCCTCCGTTCGCATGGTCCTAAAAAAAGAATTTGATGATGAAAGCACTGACAATCGAGGAGGGGACACAATGCATTGAAATTGAAATGAAAAGGGGGGAAAAGTAAAAAAGCCAAGCAGAACAACAAACAAACCCGAAGGGCATGATCCTTACCGTAATTAGTGGACCAAGAATAGATGCTTTCCCATGCGTATCCGCTGCAACCGAATACAAGGAAATTCCTTCTGCCAACTTTTGATCATTTTCTCCAACCTGCAATTGCACATAAGCCAAAAGAAATAAGTGTTGCTAGGTGTATGTGTCTTGCCCTCTTTCAAATGCGTCTTTTTAAAATAACCGGATATTAAGCACTGGCATATGGATTTCGATGGCAAAACTTCCATCATGCTAGTGTTCATTTCTAGATACCTAAATTTAAATGCATATACATCACATGCTAACAGAAGCACCAACTCAATAGGAAAAGAGATGCTGAAAACAAATATAGGGATGGACAATAACTAGAAGCAAGAAGTAATAACCAGAAGCATAGCAGAATGGTGAAAGAAGATATGCAAGCTAACCAGATCAATAGTCAATGGGTTTTTCAAGTGCTTTTGGGTAAGGCTTCTAATCCAATTAGGCATTGTTGCTGAAAACATCATGCTTTGACGATTTGCAGGCAGCCTCTCCAGTATGGTATCAACATCTTCAGCAAATCCAACTTGAAGCATCTGATCAGCTTCATCAAGAACAAGAAATTGAACCTCTGTTAAGTTGAGAGCACCTCTCTTAAGCAGATCAATAATGCGGCCAGGTGTACCAACAGCTATATCAACACCATAGTCCAGTTGCCTCATCTGTTTGGAAATGGGTGTACCCCCATAAACACAAATTGTATCCAAGTTGGGGGAAGCCTCATGAAATTCCTTCTCAACTTGTTTAGCAAGTTCCCTCGTTGGTGCCAAAACCAAGCATAAGGGATTTCTACCACGTCTGCATATTTAGCACAAAATAACACACCCGATTAAAATGATGATAAAAACTATCCCTAATCAACCAACATTTTAGTTTTCCACAGCACAAAAAGAATCAAAATATAAACAAATAAGGTCTCTTTGGTTGTTGACTTGCTATATTTACCTTTTGTTCCCTCAATAGTTGCTCCAAGCTAAAAGTAAACACTAAAAAAATGAGCAGATACTACCCGGAGATCACACCAGATGCTCATTCTATTACCATTTGGTTAAAAATGAGCAAATAACTAAAGCATAGAACAAATTGAAAATAGCTTAAACATTCAAAATAAAAGCAAAGGTATGCATTTACATATGCAACTTCTTATATTTTCATTTAAAAATAAAAACAAACCTTTTCATTTTGGAATTAAAAAAAAAAAAAGTAGCAAAAACATCAATAACATTAACAATAAGATGTGGGGGGGGGGGGTCAACAAACCCGTGTTGAGCATTGTATCGAATGATTTTGTCCAGAATAGGAATCCCAAAGGCAAGCGTTTTGCCTGTCCCTGTCTTAGCCCTTCCAATCATATCCCTTCCTTGCATTGCGGGTTCCAACACCGCTCTCTGCAATGAAAATAAAGGGAGATTTTTTTTTTCAAGAAGAAAAATAATTAAAAGCTAAGAGCCTAGGGAAAGGTGTGTATATATATATATATATATATGTGTGTGTGTTTATATATAATTTTACCTGAATTGGAAATAATTTGGTGATACCCTTTTTTTCAAGAGCAGAAACAATTTCGTGAGCAATTCCCAGACTAGAGATCTCAAGCCCATCACTTCCATTCTCTTCAACATAATCGTCGACAGCAGGCGCCGCCTGCAAGCTCGTGGATGCCCTGAAATTCAAAGGCCCTGATTTGGCGTGGAACCATTTTGCTGCAGAACCCGGAAAGCCAGAAAAGGGTTTGAATCCGTCAACAAAACGAGTCTCTGCATCTATGGTGGTTGTTGCAGCTGTTGAGTGGAAGTGATGAAAGATAGTTTGGGCGGAGGCGGCGAGGAGCCGCCTGGAGGCTAAGGAAGTTGTGCGTTTTAAGACGGTGTTCATCATAGTTTCGTTTATAGAAATGTGTTGTTTCAAACAGTAAAGGAGCTGGTTTTGGAGAAAATGGAAAAAAAAAGGGGGTTAAGTCAGGGTTTTAGAAACTGCACAGAGACGACGACTACGAGGGTTTTCTGCGGCTTTGTAGTAGGCTAGTAGCCATTGCAACCCTTCTTTTCCGAAAACGACACCGTTTCTTCATTTTTTTCTTACTACTTGAAATATATTTTATTTTTATTTAATAAAAAAATTTAGTTAAAAATAAAGTAAATAATCATGACATCATACCTTATAATTGAACGAAAAATATAATTTTTTACATATTATATTCTACTCGTTTAATAAATTCAACGTAATTAATATTTATGAATAAAATTATTGTTTTTTACTATTGACGAGTCAAAATTGTGATCTTTATTTTGTTTCTTCCTTGCGATTTTTTTTATTGGCTTTCGAAATTGTGATTTTTTGTTGACAAAAGCCAAATTCTTACAAATTTTGAAAGCAATTGAAAGTCTAACAAATATAAATCAATCAAACATGTGTGAAAAAAATAAATCTTAAAAAATATATTTATACTCTATCTTTTAATGAATATTATACTTTTGATTTATCTCTTTGATAGGTGGTCGACAATTAATTTTAGTATTAGTTGTCGCTTACTGAATTTATTATTTTTTGTTTTATTTTAATAAGAATCTTTATTTTTTGTCTTTGTGATATATTTTTTTTTATCATTGTGACATGTTTTTATTTTTTGGGGTGGTTCGTTTGTCTTTATGGCGTGTTATAGCATACTCTAGCGATCGATTGTTGTTCGCACAGAGATTCAATCGATGTTGGTTTCTAATTTATTGTTTTTGTCGGTGATTACTTGGAAAGATTTATCCTCACTCGATTGATGATTATTTATCGATAAAATCACTCCTGGATAGTAATACTTTTTGCACGACAGTTTAAGATCGCCTATAACTCCTTATTCCTTCATTATGTGTCTCGTTTAGACAGAGACAATAAGATTCAGGAAGCTTCTGAATTTTTTTGGTATGCTTATCTCCGTAAAAAAATTGGATTGTAAGAATTTTTGAATTGTATAATCAATTTATGTTACTTATTGATTACGCTGTAATTATAATCTTTTTATAAATCTAATGAAAATTCAGTAATATTTATCAAAAAAATATTTTTTTAAAAAAATTTACGAAGATAAATTGGTCCAAAATATATTTGATATTGTACAAATTTTTTATATATATTCTTATAATTTAAATTTTGCAACCTTGAGAAGTTAATTGTGTTTAAACTTTTCAGGTACACTTGTATCACATTCATTCAAAAATCTTGATCAATTCTCACGGTCTTTGACGATTTTTTCATAATACTAACAAAAATATATATATTCGAAATATCATGAGAAACTGGAGTTTTTTTAATCAGTTACAATGATTACATTTGTATCTGTTCTAGTAAAAACTCTAAATCATTGAACATTGACCGTTCAATTACTATACTGGTATTATTGGTGTTCGAACTCGTGACCTTTAAGAACAACAACAGTTCTTTTTAATCACATAAGTTAGATAACTAGTACATGAAAAACTTAAATTAATAGAAGAGAAAAAATATATTTAATACTTTTAATTTAGTTTAATTTAAAACTTGAGTTATATATATTTTATTGCTTCGAAAATTGTATATATTCTATAAGATTTTTTGAATCATCAGCTTCAAATATTCGTTTAACTATAGCAAAAATGTTACGAACATATTTATCAACAACGATATTTATTTTTTATTTTCAAAAATAATAGTTCAATTTGTCGAAAGAAAATATCAAAGCTCTCTTTAAAGTAACACATATCAGCCTTATCGAGAAATTATATTATAGGTAAGTTCCACCACGTGTTCATAGAACAAATCACTAAAATCATCTATCTTATCAACTTTTCTGTGTCATGTATTTTTCTCAAGTAAATCTTCACTTAAAAGAACTGTTTTTAAAATGAATTAACAGTAAATATGAGTCAATATTCACTTAAAAATATGACATAAAAAATGATGAGATACATAATTTTTAGTGGTTGATCGTATTAATTAGAGTCATTTATAACTTAAATCATTAAACTTACCCTTAATTTTCGTATATGTTAGAAACCTTTGATTTAATCATATTAAATCATTAAACTTTTATTATTAACAAATTAAATCATTCATACTAACACCGTTAATTATTTTAACAGGAAAATTGACTTAATAATCCTACTAGACATTTTTTTTATGTCAGCAAGTTAATATTAATTAAAATTAAAGAAAAATATTTAAAATATTTTTACATTAAATTATTAAAAAATTGTAATTCAATTGATATCAATTTATTAAATTTCTTTAATAATTTAATACGAAAAATAATATTTTTTCATTAATTTTAATTAATATTAACTTACTGATATGAAAAAACATGTCTAGTAAGATTATTGAGTTAGCTTTTTCATTAAAATATTTAACGATATTAGTATGAATGATTTAATTTGTTAATAATAAAAGTTTAATGATTTAATCTGATTAAATCAAAGGTTTATGACCTATACGAAAATTAAGGGTAAGTTCAATGATTTAAATTGTAAATGGCTCTATTAATTACATAATGAAACTTACCTATAATATAATTTCTCCTTATCATCATATTTTGAGAGTTTATTAGTTTGGTATAAATATAAATTTAACCTTTAACCTAAGTCTTTTTAACAAATATCTCATTTTTAACTATCATGATGACCGCAACGTTAAAAATTTAATGATAATAACATACAATAAACATGTGATAATATATTTTAAATGATATGGCATCTAACCTATCAAATACATACATATAAAATATAATTTTATTCTAATATAAAATATAAAATAATTAAAATTCACATAAAATATTAAAACTTAATTAAATTTAAAATATTTTGGCTACTAAACCTTAAATTAGTTTACTACCCTATTTTTTATAATTTGTTTTTTTTATTTGATTAAAACTCAAAACCTAAAACCTAAAATTTACTACTTTTAAGTTTAAATTTAAATCTTAGACTATAAATCAAAACCCTAACCTTTCAATTTAGATTAAACACTAAAATATTTAAATTCTAAACTAAAATAACAAAAAAATCAATTGATTAGTATCAAAATTTCTTACCTTTGATTTATCAATAATAATTTTTACAAAATTCTTCATTTTCAAACTATGTTCATATTTTTTTACATAGGATTTTGATTCTATTGTAGTTAACATTGAGGATTATTAATATACTTTTGTTTTAGATTTACTTAATTTTTAATATTTTTATTTGAATTTTAATTGTTTTATATATATTAGAATAAAATTATATTTAACGTGTATGTATTTGATAGTTTAGATGTCATATCATTTAAAATATATTATCATATGTTATCATTGTTAAATTTTTAACGGCCTAGTCATTATGTTAGTTAAAAAAATAAGATATTTATTATAAAAAACATAGATCAAGAACTAAATTTATCTAAAAAAATATGATTAAATGATAAAAAAATTTAAATGTCGAGGGTTAAAATTATTTTTATGTCTTTATTTTTTTAGGTTTTGAAGTGGTAAACTATTTTTAAACGTTATTTTTTTACAATGACATAAAATATCACATATAATAATTCTTTTATATTTTATATAAGATCGATCTTTTTAAATAATAAATTCATTTTGTTTTATTTAATTATTATAGAAAATAAATGTCCTGTCTTCACTTTTAAAGATTTAATCAATAAAAGGATAACGATTATTACTTGATCAAGTTTAGTCTTGATACGGACTATGACAAGGTAATTTCTGGTGGCCCATGGGTTATTTACGGAAGCTACTTGACTGTCCAGCCCTGGTCGAGGGAGTTTTCGACAGCTGAAGATCATCCTAAACAGATTTTGGCATGGGTAAGACTGTCTGGATTACCTTATCGCTATTATTCGAAACATTTGTTTAATGCAATTACAGGACTAGTTGGAGAGATTATTCGGGTTGATTTTAACACGATGGAGGGTCGTCGAGAGAGGTTTGCACGGCTTGCGGTTATGGTGAGGCTAGACCAGCCACTACTACCTGGTATGATAATTGATGGTAGGTTCCAACGGATAGAATATGAAGGTTTGCCATTGATTTGTTTTGGATGTGGGAAGTACGGACATACTAAGGAATTATGTGCGGAAGTGCAGAAGCAGGAGGCACAACCCAAAATTGTGGAACCAACACCAAAAGCTACTGAGATGTATGGGCCGTGGATGCAGGTGGAGAAACAATGACGGGGAACCCAACGAATTGCTAAGGGACAAAACTCTTCTGATTCGAGGGCTGCTAAGTCGACGGGTTCGCGGTTTGCTGTGTTGAATGTTGGAATAGATAATATGACGGTGGAAGAGCAAACTCCGACGCAAGGGATCGGCCAGGCCCCGATTCTTAGGGTCGATCATGGTCCTTGTTCAAATAGGATAATGAAAGGTAAAGAGGTTGTGGTGGTTCATGAACCATCTGTGAATAAGGGTGCACAACAGGTTCAAATCATCGCGGACATAGCAAGACCATCTAATGTTGTTCCTCTTATGGAAGCTACTGGGTCGCAAATGAATGCGGATGAGATGATCACAAAAGTAGTGATTGACACTTCTAAGGCATGTAATGAGCAGGAACAGGTTAAGAGTTTGCAGGTCACCAATATTGGTAATGAGACACAAAGCACAGTGCAGACTGTTCCTTCTAAGTTGCCTACGGAAAAACATACGGTTATTCGTATTGCGGATGAAAATCAGAAACGTGTCTTAAAAGATAATAATGGAAAATCAGCGTTAGGTTTGATTCGTAAAATAAGCAAGATATATGCTCGTAGTGACACTATTCCAAGCCCTTTGGTTCGCAAGAACGGAAAGACGAAAAGATTGATGGGAAACACCAAGCGATGGAAGTTACGCAATGGATAAATACAGTCTCAAATGAACTATCTACAAAGCAAGCAAGTCTGGATCTGTCCGTTAGGTCGAGGGGTTCAGAGACAACTAAGAAGGGTGAAATTCAATGGTCTACGAACGAGTCATTTGAGGGAACGATACAAGCGGGGAATCAGTGAGTTTGGGGTTCTTTATGCTAATTTTAATGATTAAAATCATGTGTTGGAATACTCAAGGCACTCTTGGCCTTGACTTTAATCGCTATTTTAGATTATTGGTTAGTGTGCAGTTACCGGATATGATTGTAATCTTTGAGCCTCGAATAAGTAGGGATGGAGCGGATAGTTTCATTCGTCGCTCGTGGTTTGATTATTCATACAGAGTAGAAGCAAATGGTTTTTCAGGAGGCATATGGGTCATTTGGAAGGAGGGGATCATGTTTGATGTTCTTACTGTTTCAAACCAGTTTGTCATGGAATTGGTGTGGATTTTAGATCAAATATACAATTCCACGCTACGTTTGTGTATGCAAGCCCAGAGTGGGGTAAACGTCGATTCCTCTGGATCAACTTGAGGTCCTGGATCCAGGGCCTAGAATGTCGTGGCTGCTTGGTAGAGACTTTAATGCTATAGTAAGTTCTGATGAGCGGTCGGGTGGATCGACTCGGAGAGTGGGGACCTGCACGCAGTTTAGTGAGTTTATCTTCCGAACGGGGCTTATTGACATGGGTTTCAGTGGTCCATGCTTTACTTGGCAGAGGGGTAACTTGAGTCAAAGGCTTGACCGCTTCCTCTGTAATGCAAAGTGGTATGATTTTTTTGCGTCTTCAAATGTCCTGCATCTACCTTTAATGGGGTCTGATCATCGTCCAATTTTATTGGTGACTGAGGCAGATAGGAATCAAAATGGTCAACGGCCTTTCCGATTTGTGTCAGTATGGAATGATCACCCAGATTTTAAGCGGTTATTACATGAGAGCTGAGATAGCAATATAAATGTGTTTGATAGCCTTTTTTCGTTTCAGGAAAAAAGTCGTCAATGGAATAAGGATATGTTTGGCCATATTGGGAAAAAAAGAGGCGATTTCTTGCCCGAATCGGGGGAATTGAGAGAGCTATTGATAGAAGGCATAATCCATTTCTCTTAGACTTAGAGATCAAACTGAAATCTGAGTTGAATGTTGTCCTTGAGTAGGAGGAAAGCTTATGATTTCAAAAGTCTCGGAGTAAATGGCTTGACCAAGGTGATCATAATACAAAATTTTTCTACTCCACCACTCTTAAACGGAGGAGGCACAATACTATTCGCGTGCTTCACCTAAATGACGGAAGTTGGTGCTTGGAGTCAACCGTATTAAAGGATCATGCTATCGATTTTTTTCTCAAAGCTTTACACTACCGAACCGGTTGTCAATTTGGACCGTAATGATTTGAGTGGACATTCACAGGTGTCCAAGAGCCAGCAAAGGCTATTGTTACGGGATATATCGCCAGCTAAAGTACGTGCAGTTATATTTTCGATGAATCCGCATAAAGCACCAGGTATTGATGGCTTTCATGCGGGGGTTTTTCAGAGGAATTGGGGTGTTGTAGGGCAGTCGGTGGTGTCGTTTGTTCGAGAGTTCTTTGCAACTGGAAATCTAGGCGACATCACTAATCAGACCTTACTTGTATTAATTCTCAAAGTTGTTAAACCAGAGAGTATTAAACAATTTAGACCTATCAGCTTGAGCACGATATTGTACAAAGTTATTACTAAGATTCTGGTTAATAGACTTAAACCTCTTTTACCGAACTGGATATCTTCAACTCAGTCAAGTTTTATACCAGGACGTCATATCACGGATAATATTATTCTAGCTCAAGAGGTAATTCATACGATGGGAAAGAAGAAAGACTCCAAACCTTAGATGACGATTAAGGTTGATTTGGAAAAAGCCTATGATAGATTAAGCTGAGATTTTATAGAAAGCTCTCTTTATGGGTTAGGGCTTCCTGACCGTTTTATTTGGTGGATTTTAAAATGTATAACTTCGGTTACTACAAGAATTATCTGGAATAGAGACATGACGGATTCGTTTCAGCCTTCCCACGAGGTGAGACAGGGGGATCCGCTTTCACCTTATTTATTTGTCATTTGTATGGAGCAGTTAGCGAAGACGATTGATCGACGAATCCTTGATGGACAATGGAAGCAGATTCAGCTTTCTCGTGGTGGCCGGGCTTGTCGCATCTGTTTTTCGTAGATGATCTGGTACTATTTACGGAGGCGTCGTTGAAGCAAGCTAAAATTGTTCATGAAGTCCTCCAGGATTTCTGTATGTCGTCAGGACACCGAGTTAGTGTTTCTAAAACTCAAATATTCTTTTCTAATAATTGCAGCTTAGAGCGAAAACAAAGTATAGCAAACCATTTTGGGTTTGAGATAGTGGATGATTTGGGGAAGTACTTGGGTGTGCCGCTTCTACATAAGCGTGTTACACGGGCCATTTACCAATATCTGATAGAGAAGATTGATCAACGCTTATCGGGTTAGAAAGCAAAATCATTGGCACTAGCCGAGAGAATTACTCTAGCGAAGGTTGTGTTACAGGCTATATCAATTTATACAATGCAAACTACCTTGCTTCCTAAAGGTATTTGTGATGAAATTGAGAAACACATTCGTCGTTTTGTTTGGGGTATAACACCAGACCATAATACTATCAACTTTGTAAAATGGGATATTGTAAAAAAGCCATCAAATATGGGAGGTTTAGGTTTTCGTGATGTGCAGAACCAAAATTGTGCTTTCCTTATGAAGGTAGGGTATCACTTGGTTTGTAGTAAGGACAAGCTATGGGTCTAGGTACTAAGGGATAAGTATAAATAGATTGGAGAATTGCCTAGTGAAATTTATCGACGAAACTCCTCGAGGCTTTGGCAAGGTGTGAGTCATTGTTGGAAAACAATAAAGCAAAGCATGTGTTGGCAAGTTCGTAATGGGTAGAAAGTCGATTTTTGGTGGGACGTGTGGTTAGATGGGAGAGAGCCTTTAGCGACAAAATACCTTCTACCAGGTGATCCTTCACACGTGAGTGTTGCTAGCATGCTAACGATAATAGGGGCTTGGGATTAGAGCAAGCTTGCGTTGGCATTGCCTCGCGAGTCCTTGGATCAACTGGCAAGCGTTGTTCCGCCACATGCTGGATTTGAGAATGACTCGCTAGTTTGGAGATGGACTGAAACGCGTATATTCTCAACCGCATCAGC
Source organism: Abelmoschus esculentus (assembly GCA_035048815.1). Taxonomy (NCBI): domain Eukaryota; kingdom Viridiplantae; phylum Streptophyta; class Magnoliopsida; order Malvales; family Malvaceae; genus Abelmoschus; species Abelmoschus esculentus. The sequence continues at coordinate 19,710,093 of JAUCBN010000005.1, forward strand.
CTATCGTACTTTGGGGCCAGAGGTGCTCCTTGAGGAGAAGGATTCATGGAAGTTTATCTGGCGTCTTCCGGTTCCATAACGGATCAGAACTTTTTTATGGTTGTTAAACCATGATAGGTTGATGACGAACAAGGAAAGAACCCGTCGATATTTTGGTAACAGCAGCCTATGCCCTGTGTGCGGTGTAGAAGATGAGGATATAAACCATGTGTTGAGAACGTATAGCCGGGCGAGGCAGGTTTGGGCTAAGCTGGTGCCGCAAAACCTATGGCGTAGCTTCTTTAACGAAAGTAATCGCGATTGGTTACAAGCCAACTTGAAGAGTAATAGTAATTGGTGGACGATTTTATTTACAATAACTTGCTGGATCCTTTGGAAAAGACGATGTGTTTTTGTGTTTGATAGTGGAAGAGAATTAGTTGGTAACATTGTGGATTACTGTGTGGCGTATGCAAAGGAAATTGTGACTGCTATGAAAATACGCAAACAACAGCAACGAAGAAGGTTGTGTAAACAATGGTGCCGACCGGATGAAGGATGGGTTAAAGTTAATACGGATGGAGCGGTGGGAGGAAATCCTTTGGTTGCAACCGCTGGAGGAATCATCCGGGACGCCGACGGTGAGTGGAATCGTGGTGTTGGGCGACGCATTGGCCGTTGCTCGATGATCTACGCGGAATTGTGGGCTGCTTTTGACGGTTTAACATTAGTCTGGGAATTAGGGTACCGTAAGGTGGTGCTTGAACTTGACAGCACTACAGCCGTGGCTTTGATACAAGGGTTGTTGGTTGACATCGCCCATCACAATCTTGTTCTTCTAATTAGTGAGCTGATTGTACGTGCATGGGACGTTAGGATTGTGCATGCGGGAAGAGAAGCTAATGGAGTAGCAGATTTGTTGGCTAAGATCATGCGAAATACTGAGGATTTAGTGCGAGTGTTCTTGGAACTACCTAATGCAGTTCGGATTTTACTTGATCGGGACAAATCCATAGGTTTATGTTTTAGGGGTTTAAGTTTTTGTTTAAATTTGTTTAATGCCGCTACGAATACTCTTTTCCTCCAATTAGGTTTAGGGAGGTTTTTAACGAGGCTCGTAGTTGCATTCCTTTTTACATAAAAAAAAATTTAATCAATAAAATTTAATTTTATACTCATTATTTTTTTTTTGTTTATTAGAGATTTATTCAAGTTAGAATAAAAGATATTAAATATTAAAATTTAACTTATTATGACAAATAAATAAAAATTATACTTATTAAAATATAATAAATCGATAATATAAAAACATGATATTCTAAAATAAACCTCCAAAATAAAAGTAACTTCCTCTATAATTTAACCGGGTATGTCTAGGGATGGGTACGGAACCCGAACTCGATGGGTTCTGACTCGATCCGGTTCGATTGGGTCGGATTTTTTGGTGAAAAATTCGGGTTTGGGTCGAGTTTTTTTAAGGGTGGTCTCGGGTCGGGTTCGAGTTTAGGGTGGAAAAATTCGACCCAACCCGGGATTAATAATATAGTTTTTCCATATATATTTTAGGGATATTTACAATAATGACCACTCTTTAAATATTTTTATACAATCAGATCACTAAAATTATTTTTTTACAATTAGGTCACTAAAATTAAATATTTTTACAATTAAATCCCTAAATTTATTTTTTTAAAGTTTAGTCCCTAAAATTTTAATTTTTTTAATAATTTGGGTCGGGTCAGGTCGAATTTTAAAGTTTAAAAATCGTGTCGAACTTTTTTCATCCTAAATTCAGATCGAATCGAATAACAGGTGAAGAGTATAATTTTTCGGATCGAGTACGGGTGGGCCGAAAATCCGACTCGACCAGTGCGATCCCTAGGTGTGTCTAAAATCCAATACCTTAAATGATGACTAAAAAGAGACTAAATGTTTTCATCCCTTAGATGAAGTGAAATTAATTTGAACCATTGGATTAAAAAACAAAAATTAAGGGTAACTGATTGTTTAGGTAAAAAGGGAAAAAAGTAAGCCACTTTAAGTTTCTCTTCAAAGCTTCTATCTTCTTCCTCCTCCGTCAATTTTAATTCCTTCCATTACGCTTCTGCTTTCTCTATTTTCACTTCCACCGCCATTGTAAATCGCACGCTTTCTCTTCTTCGTCGTTTCTACATCGGCGGCGCCTTTGTCGTTTTCTTCGTCGGACTCTGTTATAAAGCTAAGATTTCTAATAAATCTGATGTCTTCTGGCCTTTAGGTTCCAAAGCTAGTGATGCGATCCAGATCGCTTGTCCTGTGTTACTAGAATTTTTTCAATCGAGTTTATTTTGACAAATTTTGAAGGTTTGATTTTTTTTAATTCTGACTTATTTTGGGGTTTTGGTTTATTAGTATGGTGGTGGTAAAGATTTCGGGGACTAGGTATGTGTTAGGGATTGAAAACGTTGTTGATTTGGTAGGATTTTGTTGTACATGTGTTGGTTGCTGCTTCGGCGAATTCGTGAAATCAGGTTGCCTTTTTAAGTTTGATTGCTTCCATTGATTTTGAATGTGTTGTTAAGAACTATTGTAGAACTTGAGAGACCTGAATAAAGTTTATATCTGATTGAATTGTCACATTTTAGTTATACTTGCAAGGATGCTAATTGATATTTCTATTGTGGCGACCGTGTAAAAAAATAGTGTAGCAATTAATCTTGAGAAATCCGAATTTTATTATTTTTAGCCCAAAATTTTAAGAAAATGTTTATAATTTAATTTTAAAAATTTATTTGGAGTAGCCACCGGCCACTTTGGTAGCCAGACACCATAAAACAAACAGAGATTCGTTAAAAACATTTTGGTTTGAGAGTCGTCATTAAAAACATTTGGGTTTGGGAGTCGGTTACGTGTAAGGACGACCTTTACAAACGCCCAAAAATTGGTACCTTCTAACCTAGGAAGACTCCATTAATTAAATATTAAAATATTAATTTCACCAAGTGTATGATAATATCCGAATGCTCGACCATCTTGTCACTTAATAAAATTAATAACTTTATTGATGTCACTAATTATTTACCTACTAATTTTATTTAATTCTAAACCTAAATTTTTCATCAAATTCTAAGTTTTTAATAGCACATGAATTCGATACCAAGATACACTCTTTAGGCCAACATCATGGTACGTCAAAACACTGACCTCTCAGTGTATCCGAGGTATAAGATTCAAATATTATCATTACTAATTATCTCCATATTTAATTAATTAATTAAAGTAACTAATCCTAAAAGGCTCTAAATTAATTAACTAAATGGTGATTAAGTGATCTCCTAACAAATATGACATGCGATTTTTTTAAAAAGAGACATAATTAAATAAAATAAATAAACAAAATAAAGGAACTTGATTACTTTTTATTAGAAAATATGAGAGTTCAAATTACAACCAAGATGATCAAAATTGAGTACAAAGGGACTTACATGGTAAAGACAAAAAAAAAAAACAAGAGTTCAATTTCAAGGGATGAATTAGATTTAATTAAGTTTAATTAATTTTAAGGTTTAGAATTTTTATTAAATTAATAATTTAATCAAATTTTCCTAAGCTTTAAATTTTAATTAATCCTAATTAAAGTCATATTTGATGAAAATTTAGTTTTAAGGTTCACTTAGGCTAAATTAGATCTAATTAGGTTAAATTAATTTTAAATTTTATCTTAGAAACTAAATTAAATTCAACTAAGAACCTAATTAAATAATTTTTAAGCCTTTTAAAAAAATTTAAACATAATTAATATCTAAATTAACTAATTTTGAGTTTTAGGATTCAATTTAGGTTCAAACTAGATTTAATTAGATTAAAATAATTTTAAATTCAACCTTAGAAATTAAATTAAATTCAACCAAGAACCTAATTAAATTATTCCTAAGCCTTACCATTAAATTAACACTTAATTAACATCTAATATTTGATTAAATTTTGAGCTTGAGGTTCGATCTAGAGTGAAACTAAGGACTTAATTGAGTGAATTTTAAAGTTTTAAGGGTTAATCAGGGTGTTTGGGGACCAAAATGAATAACAGTCTAAAGCTCGAAGGACTCATGAGAGAAAATTTCCTCATTTTCTCACAAACACTAAAAACCTAGAAAAACTTTCTATTTTGGATCAAAACACACATATTTTAGCATGATGTTCATTTGTTCTACAATGAACATGAAGAACACTATGAACACCAACCCGGAACCTAACTTAAACATGAAAAAAAAAGTAAGAAACAACCAAGAAAAAGCTCTCACCAATACTTCCGAATGATTCCCGTCAAGTGTTTGTCTTTCACCGACCTCCTCCTCTTCGATTCCCCTCTTCTCTTCCGATTCCTCTACCGGTTCAAACTTTTAGATCCTTTGATTTCATTCTCCTTTTTTTAGATTCGAAGGTCTATTTTTCAACAATCCTAACTCAAATCAAAAACTACCAAATCCCTAAAAATTCTCCTACTATCCCTCAACACAATCCCCACTAAATCTAAAACTCTCCCATATCTTCAAATTTTCTGTTTTTTTTTTTATTTTTCTGTTATTATTTATTTTATTATTTTTATTTTGTTTTTCTTATTATTTATCATTGAAAATTCGTGATAACATCTATTTTCTAAACAATGTTTTTCTCCTTTATTTCTTGAAATATAAGCGTTTTTGTAAAATAGTAAATTTATGGTCCTTTTTGGATATTTAAAGTATGTTTTATAAAGAAATAAGAGAAAAAAAATGAAGAAAAATATCGTTATTACGGGGTTTGCCTTTCATATAACTCTTGCATAATAGAAGATGCACGTTTCAGGTGCCAAAAGCTTGTAATTTGATAAAGTCCCTTGTGACTTGTGTTATATTTCAACCCTTTTTTCTTTTCTCGTGAACCTGGTAGGAACTGAGACCGGTACATCTAGTATGTAGGGGATGTACAAGGATTCTAGTTCATTATTGCTTTTGAGAACTTTGCATATTGGAATTTTTATGGATTAAACTATTAATGCTCTGCTATTCTTTGTTAATGCTTTGTAGTTTAATTATGTTTATATTGCAACTTTCTAAGTGAGGGTGTCGATAGCTATTACTTCATAAGTTACAGTCACATCTACTAATAAGATCCATAGAAAGAAGGTTTACATGGATAGAGAGACAAAAAACTTTAATGGCAGGCTGAGAGAGGTTAGAATTATTTGTTTAGTTTGTACCACCAATGTTGCTTCAACTATCATATCCATGTTGGACACATATTTGCATCCAACACTAATTTACATATGCTCATATGGTCATGTTATGAGGGTTGGGTTATCTGTTTATTGTGTGCTTCTTGTATTGCATGCTGGTTTTCATGATTTTCTTAATATACTAGACAAAACATTGAAGTTGGATCGATATATGTACTCTTTCAATTGTGTGCCTTGTTGTTTTAAGTTGAAACATGAAGTTGCATGATGTATTAAAACAATATGGAACCAAAATAACATTGTTAGCTTTTTTATCATAACCTGAAATAGATTGATGTATTGGATTTATCAAATAAATGATAAGTTTACATGCAGAATTTCTTCTTAAATGTATTTTAGTTTACATGCAATTTTTTTTCTTAAATTTATTTTACATACCGAAAGCAATGTGAAGTACAGTACAATTGTTTAAAGAATTCGTAATCTGGTAGAAATGAAAAATATTGTATTATATTAGAATGGATGGAACTAACTCCTATTCATAGGAAAAATTATACAGTGAACCCTATTCACCACGTCATCCATGGTCCCAAGCAATCAGGACCGTTGATCTTAATTTTTTTCCAAGTGAATCATCACCTCTTTCCTACATGGACTTAGTGGGTGAGTAGTTATTAGGTGGTTATTTAGAGATCAACGGTCCTGATTGCTTGGACCATGAATGACGTGGTAAATAGGATTCACCGTGTAATCATAGGCCTATTGCAATTTGGTTTCTCGTCCTGGTTCAATAGCATTTTTATTGGATATTATGCAGACCTCTTTGTTGGGTGGATCACATGTCATTGAATAATGAAATCGGATTAGATCCTTGTGGTATAAGAGTGAGACCTGTCTCTGGACTAGTAGCTGCTCCAGGGTATTTTGTGTGTGCATTTCTTATTGCTAACTTGGCTCGGATTGAATATGAGGAGAAGACCATGTATATGTCGCCTACGATATGTTCATGAACAATTAACAAATTGTAAATGAATATATTTCTTATTTTCAGTTACCATGTAATCAATGCTCGAATAACGGTAAAGAAAGGTGGAGACCATATAGAGTTCAAGTCAATTTCAGAAATAAAAACACTAAAAGGAAGAGTTTTGGTGCTCAACTTAAACACTTAACAATTGAAAGACCAAAGTGAGCAAAATATTACTTTTGTGCTAAAATTAATATTTTTAAAAGGTAAGGAACCAAAATGCAAGCATGGTGAAAGTCGAGTTACTAAAATTTGTACACATTATTATGTTTAAGTACTAAGATTTGATTTCTTGTTGATTGTAAATTCTTGTTTAATGCTAAAACAAGGTGAAAGTCGATACTATTTTTTACCGATTAAAAACGTTTCAATAAGGTTATGTAGTTGTTTCCATATGAATCAGTTTTAAATACTAACACGTTTCGATACAATAACACAACGTATCAATATATCTTATTAAATTATTGTAAGGAATACCGTTTTTCTTGCAACTTTTGTAAAGGGTTGTATACACTTTGTAATAATTTATGTACATGCACAAATCCTTACATTTCCAGTAGCATATTATGTTATCAACTAAGAAATTATATATGTACACAAATTCTTACATTAAGTTTAGTCATTTTAAGTCAAGGTGAGTAGGTGTAAGAAATTCGGTATTTACCTTTTTTATTACAATTTCTGTAAAGATTTGTGTATACTTTGTACTAATTTGTGTATATACACAAGGTCTTATATTTTTTGTATCATATTATGTATTCTCATAGTAAATTGTGTATTTACGCAAATTTTTATACTAAGATAGCCTCCTTTAGCTTATGGTGAGAAGATGTAAGGATTTGTGTACATATCTTTTTCCTTATAATTTTCGTAAGCATTTGTGTATACTTTGTAGGGATTTGTGTACATACACAAATCTTTACAATATTTGTATCAATTTATGTATTTTCGTAATAAATTATGTATGTGCATAAATCCTTACACTAAGATGACCTCCTTTAGCTCATGGTGAGAAGGTGTAAGGATTTATGTACATACCTTTTTCCTTACGGTTTTCGTAAGCATTTGTGTATATTGTGTAGGGATTTGTGTACAAGCACAAATTCTTACCATTTTTATATCATATTATGTATTCTCGTAGTAAATTGTGTATGTACACAAATCCTTACCATTGTATGCCCTCCTTTAGCCTATGGTGAGAAGCTGTAAGGGTTTGTGTACATACCTTTTTCCTTACGCTTCTCGTAAGCATTTGTGTATATCGTGTAGGGATTTGTGTACATACACAAATCCATACTATTTTTGTGTCATATTGTGTATTCTTGTAGTAAATTGTGTATGTATACAAATTCTTATCTTTGGATGACCTCCTTTAGCCCATGGTGAGAAGTTGTAGAGATTTGTGTACATATCTTTTTTCTTACGGTTTTCGTAAACATTTGTGTATATTTTGTAGAAATTTATGTACATACGCAAATCCTTACGATATTTGTACCAATTCATATATTCTCGTAATAAATAGTGTATGTACACAAATCCTTACGTTGTAACATTTTATGTATATACCGTTTTTTCTTATAATATTTGTAAGGATTTATGTATATACACAGATCCTTATGTTTATAACAATTTATATATACACCGTTTTTCTTACAGTTTTTATAAAAATTTATATACATAATTTATAACTAATTATGTACAAAAGTTGACCGAATAAACCAGTTAATATTTTTTTAGCCTTCTTTTAACGGTCTTTTCATAGAATCACCCTAATTTAACCTGAGTACGATAATTCAAATTTTTTAAATATTATATATTTCACGAACTTAACGAAGAAGGAAGAGAAAAAGGGGAGACGATCAGGTGTAGTGCTGTAATTGGTGGGGAATGCTGTCGTGTGATGATTCATCTGGGTTGAACCAAAAAGCAACGTTCCCGCCTCCATTTCCAGGTGCTGTTCATTAGCTCAGTGCGGTGGTGTTCATCGTCTAATTTCTCGACAAAAAGCTTACTCTGTGATTTGCTAATACCAAAAAGCAGCAACAAAAGGAACAAAGGCAATGACCCAAACCCAAATTCCCATAAAGCAAAAGCAATCACAAATCTCATCTTAATTACTTGTATTTCTCTTCCTAAATGCCACATCGGCGTCGCCATTCTTTTCTTCTTCTTGGAGCAACTCCTTTGCCTTTGCCCCACCCTGCACTCAAAGCATCTCTTTTTTCATGGGTTAAAGCGAAAAGATATTTAAGCAAAGAAGAAGGGATGATACCAATTTGGCTTTGTTCTGTGTTGCTTCATTGCTGCTGCTACTGCTATTACCCAAAGGAGAAAAACCCAGAAAAACAGTGTTTTTGTTAGTGAACAGGAGGAAGAGTAAGTTATTATTGGTTGGGGTTCATGGCGAGCTCCAGTGGGACGGGTCTGTCTCGGACGCCATCGAAGAGGATGACTCGGGCTCAAACTATGTTGGTGGATATTCCCAATGAGGATAGCACCACTGCTGACAGTGAGCTGGTCCCTTCTAGTTTGGCTTCCATTGCCCCTATACTCCGTGTCGCCAATGAAATTGAAAAGGATAACCCCAGAGTCGCTTATCTCTGTAATTCTCTTTTTCCCAACTTTTCCTTTTTATTTACGTTTTAAATTTTTCCCATTTTTGTATTTGTAATTGATGATCTGTCTGTCACTTTGAACAATAACTTGTTCTGTAATTATTAACACGAGCTGTAGCTTACTCCATTACAAGACAGAACTTGGTTTATGGCGTTGTCCATAGTGATCACAGTGGTAGCTACATGTTCTATATCGTGACCCTTGTTTATTTATTTTTGTTCGATTAGGCCGGTTCCATGCCTTCGAGAAGGCTCACCAAATGGATCAATACTCAAGCGGACGCGGTGTTCGCCAGTTTAAGACTTATCTGCTGCACAGACTTGAGAGGGTAGACTTCTAATACTCACTATTGCTTTTATAATTTACTCATTTTCTTGGATACTTTTAATACAATTCAATTCTGTAAGCCCCTCACTCACCCTTTCCCCTTTCACAATAGCAAGAGTGACTAACTGACTGACAGTTTAACTAAATGAAAAGAAGATATAATCATAATAGCTCATATTTATCTAAATGCTGTAGCCATTAAAGAACAAAATTGATTGAATTCCGTGACTCTAAGTTGAGACTATCTCCCTGGTAATATATACTTCCGCTGTACTTAGATGTTTGTCCTGAAATTATAATATATTGGCTGGAAATTTCTTCTACCTTTTTTCTTCTCTGCATTACCAATGAGGATAGGTAATGCATCAGTTTGTTGGGGAACTTTTTACTTGGATGTTTTATGAGTTTATTATTTATATCAATTATCAACTCTGACTGTTTCGCCAAATAACTCGAAATATAAATTTAGGGATAATTTTTACATCACAGGTTTCAAATGATAAGGTTATTATGACATTATACTACAGTAGATATTGGTCTTTCTTACTAAGTGAAGTTCATGAATTTATTCACTAGATTTTCTGTTATATTCTTTAGATTGTTTTTGGTGTACATGTAAATCATTGGGTTAGACAAAATGTCGGATAGTCCTCTTTCAGTCCGAAAATCCAAGATGGAGCCTTAAGTTTTAACCATTGAGGTGTCCCCTCAGGGACATACCCTTTTGAAATTTCAAAGTTGAGAGCAAATAAAATTTTCTTTCTTTCAGGAGGAAGAAGAGACAAAACCCATACTTGCGAGAAATGATCCAAGAGAAATTCAGATGTATTATCAGCAGTTTTATTTGAAAAACATTGCAGAGGGCCAATATACAAAGAAACCGTGAGATCTTTTGTTTCGCAGCAAGATTCTGTTTCAGCCTGTCATGCATGTTATGCATTTTGTCTAAGCCTTTTGCTTTTTGCTTGCTCTTGAAGGGAGGAGATGGCTAAAATTTGTCAAATTGCTTCAGTATTGTATGATGTGCTGAGAACAGTTGTGCCCGTTGGAAGAGTCGATGATGAGGTTTGATCTGTTTATTCTCGGTGTTTTGCTGCAATATTATGGACGTGTTTTTTGTGGAATATACTAAGAAGGTTTACTGTTTTTTTTTTGTTTTTTTTTATATTCCAGACTCATAGATTTGCTAAAGAGGTTGAGAAGAAGAAGGAGCAATTTGAACACTATAACATTCTTCCATTGTATGCTGTTGGAGTTAAACCAGCTATTATGGAACTTCCTGAGGTTGTATATGTGCATAATATACGTTAATTGCATGTATGAATAATCTTTTTAGTAAAATTTTACCTTGTTAATGTTATCCGACAAACACTGCAGATTAAAGTAGCACTTCGTGCTATACAAAATGTGGAAGGTCTCCCTGTGCCCAGAGTTCATACCACATCCAACGCACCTGATGATATCCGTCAAGAGAGGGAAAAACCCGTAAATGATGTACTTGATTGGCTTTCTTCCCACTTTGGATTTCAGGTAACACCTTAAATTACTAATTATACTGCAGTTATGTTACACAACACTATGTACTATCGCTTTCGGCTACTTGTCAAGTTGTCTGTGTGTGTTGTACCTGCAAACCTTTAATGTATACAAAGAACTGAACTTCGATTTGTATATTTTCGGGATAGGATGAAAGTATGGAGCTTTATGAAGGTTATTGAAAGTAGTTATAATCATAAGATTGGGGGAATGGAAACTAGGAACTCCAACAATGAAGGGTCCAAACATCCTGAGCAATTTGCACATTGGTTCCAATTTTTCCTTTTTATAACCCTTAACCTGTTGAAGAAAAAAAATGTTTATTCTTTTTAAAGCAATGTAGAAAATTAATAAGTCCTTGAACCATCTTGTTGTAGACTTTGGCTCAATTTTATGTGCTAAACCAACAAATTTGTTTAGGTCTAAGCAACATTTTCTTGTGTAATTTAGTCTATCAAATATCAATAGGATATGTTGGCAAACCATATCCTAATATTTCTACAACTATAATATTCCTAATGCCTCCTCTGATCAATTACAAAAATCTTTAATGGACTTCTAATGATCATAATTAGAAATGTTCCAAAAATGCTGTAGTTCAATCTGTTTTACGCATCCGACTCCAGGTATCTGGTTGGCTCCATAGGTTAAAAGAATTGTTGGAGGAGAATCTTTTATTCAAGTGTTTATATATTCTATGTAATTCTTCATGGAAAATCTGTTTCTCTGATTGACATCATTTATATATATTTATTGAATTTGCAGAAAGGAAATGTAGCAAATCAAAGAGAGCACTTGATATTGTTGCTAGCCAACATCGATGTTAGGAAAAAAGAGAACTTTGACGATTACACTGTGGTAAATCTTTATTCTCTTTAGTTGCTTTATTTATACTTATTTGATTCTTCTACTTTAGTAGCAGACTTAAGTTTCATATGTGTCATATTTGTTCAAGCCTGACTTGAAGTTTACTACAGTTAAATGATGAAACTATAAGGACATTGTTGGATAAAATTTTCAAGAATTATCGTTCATGGTGCAACTATCTGCGTTGCAAGTCACACTTGAGGTTAGTCTATTAGTTATTGCAAGTCAGCAACTGTGTAACTGAAATAAGCAAAAGTCAATCCTTTTCGTATTTTATGGCAAAAGTTGAACACCTAGATTTTACATATGGTGCCTGGATTATTTTTTACTTTTCAGGTTTCAACAAGGTTGTAATAGACAACAGCTGGAGCTGATCTACATTTCACTTTATCTTCTTATCTGGGGTGAAGCTTCAAATATCCGATTCATGCCTGAATGCCTTTGCTACATATTCCATAACGTATGTTATTTTCTTTACATTTTGAGGAAACATATTCCATTATTGGTATATACTATTTGCCTATGGTTCTAGTTTTTCATTTATTCCTTGGTCTTATCAACTTATTATCATTAAAAATCATTTCCTTTCTTATCTGCGGTGAAGTTCTTATTGTTAAAAATCACTAGGTATAGTCTTTGTAGTTTCTATGCGATCAAGATAGTCGACAATTGGACCTACATTTCTAGGGGGAACTATGACAAGATAAATTTTGGCAACACTTTAGTTATTATTTCAACTGATTTTTCTTCTTCTTTTCATGCCTAAAGTCATCTCCTATTTTCTAGTATATAATTGGCTTTACTTGGTATTTATCAATTTATCTAGATACTTAACTTTTCACATAAATTTATAGTTGAGGTATTATTAACACAGTGAAGTACTGTAAAACTATAATGGTTAATCAGCTATTTTGGTTGCCAAATAACTAATAATATACACTTAAAAAGAAAATGTCATTGAATACTAATGCACACATTCTAATGAGAACTTTTACCTTACAATCATGGTACTCAGCTGATTATATTAATTAGGGATGACAAAAAGTGATTCACATAGTGCATCATAATGTGGACCATGGAGTTTATCTGATCAGATGAATGTCATTTCCAGAAACTCCAGTTTGTCATTCAAATTAGGTCTTTCCTCTTATAGCTAAATGGTTCTAGGTTAAATGGCTTTTGATTTGCTGTTTGTTGTTTCTCTCCTCATATTATTGACAGTGCCACTGCCAATCCTGTTTGTTTCAGTGGTTAGTCTTGGGCATACTTGAGAGGCAGCGTTTAATGGTCTCACCTCAACTCCTCAATGTTGTTTAAGTTTAGGGTTTGTTGTGGGCTTGTGGCTATATATTAAGCAAAAGATCTTCCACTCACTTCTGTTATTTCTCATTGTAGGAGCAATCCTGGATCTGGTTTAGTTAGTGAGGCAGCAATTAAATCAGACAATTGAAATAAAATATTGTGAATATTGATGTAACACTGTATCATTTTTATATGATTGATGAATTGTCCTAATACTTGATATGTGGTTAGCTTCTGCATAATTTTAATCTATCTTCGTATCTCATCCTATCAGATGGCAAGTGAGGTTTATGGAATTCTATTTAGCAATGCACGTCCTGTGAGTGGGGACACATACCAAACTGCTGCACCAGATGATGAATCATTTTTAAGGAATGTTATAACTCCTATTTATAACGTTCTCAGACAGGTATTTAGTATCTGGTTGCACCTCCATTAATGTTAGGTTTTATGAAATATTTATTTACAGCTTTCTAGCTGAAAATTGAATTTATTTAACTAAAAGGAAGTCAAGAGAAACAGAGGAGGCAAGGCAAGCCACTCAAAATGGAGAAACTACGATGACCTAAATGAGTACTTCTGGTGAGTTTCTTAGATGGTAAAAAATGTTTTTCTAAATGATGTTGGATAAATAGATAAAACCTCATTTTTCTAGGTCTGGGAAGTGTTTTCAGTTGAAGTGGCCTATGAACTTGAAAGCAGATTTTTTTGTGCACACAGATGAGCTGTCTCCTGCAAATGAGGTATGCATTTGCTGCTCTTTTTTGGCAATCTTTGTTTAATGATTTTGGTTAGAGTATCAATACTCTTTTCCCTCTGTAATATTATTTGTTTATTTCCCCCCCTAATAAAATAAAGGCTTGTGGGTTCACTAATTATCTTATAATTGAAATGGACATATACAATTCACTCAAATTAGAAATAATAAACATGAACAGGACCTCAATGGAGACATAAATAAATGAAGAAGACATGGTAAAGAAAAAGAGAAACTAAAAGAGAATGAAACAGACAAAAACACTTCTTTCTCTTATAATTTTCCTTCTTTTGCTATCCTAACATATAACTCTCAACATTAGGGCCTTTTGCTTATGGAATTTCCTCTTTTTTACAACAATAGTGGCATGCTACAGAATTTTAGGATGTGTTCTTTTTGATTAAATTCTTGAGATTTGGTGAAAATAGTATCTTGAAATAAAATGATTTATTGCTATAATATTTTGGTTAGATCAAATGTTGCACGGGTCTTATCACTTATGTTTCAATATGGCTTGGGTTAAAAATATACATAAACTGAGGAATCAAAATTTTGGAGTTTGTTATGGATTGGAGGATAAAGCCATCCCAGGTTGGTGATAGTGCATACAATTATAGAAAGATGAAAGTGCTGGGATAAAACTAGAATGGTTTTGATTCAAGGGGAATGAATAGAAGGAAAACTCCCATTTTATGGCTTTACCCATATTCCTGGAAGACTTAAAAAAATGAAATCTCTACTTGATCTTGAGCTGTATATTATTGTTTACAAATTGCTCCTCTAGAACGATGACTATATGCGGCTTCCCACAATGTCAGGATTTATATATAGAGTGGATGCTTTTACAAACAGATTGCAAATTTTCATTATTGAGTTTTAGCACTAGAACTGTTTCTCAAGAGTATAGCAGCTCCCAGCATTTATGATTTCTGTTTGTTAGTTTTCTTGGTAATTATGTAGAAGAAGAGTTTGATATTAGGTTAAAGGAGCCAAATAGAATGCCTGTGTTCAATTCTCATAATTATTTAGTAGAGGTGAACACAATCTGAATTACATTATTCTGTGCTAACAAATGCTGTGCTTCCTTTTTACTTACCATCTCTTTGATATTGAGAATGCTTTGGATCATGTCCTTTCAGTCTCCTATATGCCTTGTCTTGGGGAAATGGATCAATATATTTGCAATAATTTTATAAATAGTACATGTAATTCCTAGCATTAAGTTCCTTTTCTCTTTCCCTTCCACTCCCCACCCTCTCTGCTGTCTTGTAGAAAGTGCATCTGCCATCTTCGCTGATATAGGAAAAATGAAATTTGTATGTGCCCCTTTCTGGAGATTCTTGCCGTTACTCTCACGTAGAAGTATAGTGGATTAGGTTCGGCAACTCTCTGTATCTCATTCTAAGGGTTAGAATTTATTTATTTTCATGTAGAGGAAAAACATTATTGTATTAGACTCTTGATGTATGTTTGACAAATCCCCCTACAAAGCGTGAAGTTGGCTTAGATTTTAATATTTAGGGTTAATATTGATGAGTTTTAATGACTACTAATGGATGGAAATCAAAAGATTAATTATTGAGATTCTGAGACAGAAATCAAAGAGGAAAGAAGTGGGTTGGCAGTGGATTTGTGCAAATCTTTGACCGTAAAGATGCTGGACAATGCCCAAAAAATTGAAAGAGAGAGAGCATAGAACTTATGATACTATCAATTAAAAGACTACCAAAGCATGAACTGTAAATGAAAACAACTAGAAAACTAGAGTTGATCGGATCACCAAAAACTATCGATAATTTACTTTAAACTAAAACCAGTACTTGTGATAAAAGTCAGAAAGACCTTCATTTCATGTCTTGTGTCACCCTTATATTTTTTGGTTAAATATCATCTCAATCTTTTATTCTCTACTTCAGGTTTCCCCTTTTGGGTTTTCAGATTCAACACTTGCCATGTACTATAGAATTTAGTTCTTTCATCTTTATAAAACTCTAAATTGATGTTCTCTGTTTGCTTCAGAGAAATAATCAAGTCACTGTTGGAAAGAGAAAGCCCAAAACAAATTTTGTTGAAGCCCGGACATTTTGGCACCTTTACAGAAGTTTTGATCGAATGTGGATATTCTTTGTAATGGCTTTTCAGGTGACTAATGTCTGAACATGCAGTTTTTGTTTCTGATCATTTGTTCAGGAAATTTACTTCACTGAATCTTGTGATTTTCAGGCTATGCTAATTGTTGCTTGGAACTCCGGATCTCTTCTTGGCTTTTTTGACGAAGATGTATTCAGAAAGGTGTTGACTATTTTTATTACCGCTGCTTTTCTCAATTTTCTGCAAGGTACTAGATTGTTATTGGCTAGTTGAATTTCTTTATTTATTGAATATTTGGTTAAATAGAAACAATACAATTTTTTTTCATCATCCACAAGCAATATGGCCAAGTGGTTGTTTTGCTTCAGAAATTTGTTTATTAAGAAGTCAGTGCTACTGTAGTTCAAAGTTACAGATGTTTCCTATTTTAGTGGCAGACTAATGATTTTGAGATTCAATATCACTTTTCATGCAGCTACTCTGGACATAATTCTTAGTTTCAATGCCTGGAGAAGCTTGAAATTTTCCCAAATACTTCGGTTCCTTTTCAAATTTGCCGTTGCAGCTTTCTGGGCAGTGGTTTTGCCGATTGGCTATTCGAGTTCTGTACAAAATCCAACGGGTCTTGTAAGGTTCTTCAGCAATTGGATTCATGATTGGCAGAATGAATCATTGTACAATTATTGTCTTGCAATATATTTGATACCCAATATACTGGCCGCTATTGTATTTCTTCTTCCACCTTTACGGAAAACCATGGAGCGGTCCAACTGGCGAATAATCACTCTTATTATGTGGTGGGCTCAGGCAAGAATAACTCATATCTTTAATTTTTTACTGCATATATTTTTCTATGTTGACATCAATATGCTCCTTTTCCTTTACTTATTTACATAGAATTTGAAAGATTCGGCTCCTTATTTAATTTATGCCACAATGCAGCCAAAATTGTATGTTGGTAGAGGGATGCATGAGGACTTCTTTTCACTCATGAAGTAAGTGAACGAGTTTTCTTTGCCCTCTTCTTTTTCTGTATGGAAGTATTTTTCTAATCAGTGAATGGGAGAGGGGATGTTTTGAGATGATTCTTTTTATTTGCTAGTCATTGTAACAATGTTTGTATTTGACATCAAATTTTACGATGGACACATTTGTGCTTTAACATGCATGTGCCTTTTATCCAATGAATGGGTTGCATTTTTCATGTTTGCAGGTATACAATGTTTTGGATTCTGCTACTAATCAGCAAGCTAGCATTCAGCTACTATGTGGAGGTGATTTTTCCAGTTTTACTTATTGTAAAACTTGCCTTAAAGTTGAAAGATAATAATTAATTACTTGTTTAAAGCAATACAATTTTCAGTTAAAACTAATCTTCTTTTAAACCTGAGAAAACGTTGGGCATATGGTTTTATTTAGACACATGTTTATGTATGTATATGAACTCCTAGACTAAGTACTTAGTGTTTCAGTGACTAAGGAACTTTTTCTACTAGGGTTACAACAATTCATTAATTCTATCCATCAATTATATCATCAACCGCAGCTGTCTAATTCCATTAAAGATCACAAGCTTGTCTTAACATCCCTTTAAGATTCAGTTGTTGTTACATTTAAGTTATGTGCTTGAGTTCAATTTTTCTTAATTGCTTTTCCTTCATTGCTAATTTTGAGAAACAAAAAGGCAATAGGAATAACAACAACCAAAGGGAGCCATAATGTTTTAATGTTATGAAATATTCTTGCTATCTTTGGCTCTGGTTCTTTTCCATATATGTTGACAATTTTGAGAGAGAGTTTGGAGAATTTTTGAGAGAAACCGAGTCTTTATTCTTTTTCATGCATTTTGCTAGTCACAGTCATTTATAAAAAAACTATTTTATGCATGTACTCCAGGGCACAGCATCTTGCAATAGTGAACATTCAAAGATGCTAGTTACTATGTATGTAGAAGAACTAAACAAGTTTAAAATCTTCTGAACTACCTTAAATTACTGGATTCTGAGTGTGGAGGATTGCAGAAACAATAGCAAGGACGTTTAAATTTTTCAAATTTGAGCTAATTGTTTATGTCATATTGAACTTGTGTGAACACATTAAAGAATTTTCTTTTTATCTTCTTCTTTCTTTCCCTAATTCATACGTGAAAAACTTTTGAGGGCCTTTTTATGCAATTTGATGATAGATACTGCCACTAGTTGAACCAACGAAGATAATCATGGATTTGCATGTGGATAATTATCAGTGGCATGAATTCTTTTCAGAGGGTATGTATGACCTGCAACAACACTTGAAACCACTGTTCCCTCTTTCTGCATCTACTATTATTTGTCTTTGTTTTAATTCTTTATGTGGCCATGGCCTGTACTAAGTCATGTTTAATCTTCTGTAGTAAAAACTCACAACATTGGAATTGTTATTGCAATTTGGTCTCCAATTGTCCTGGTAAGTTAGCGTGTACAAAGTTTTGGGAATGAAAAAAATTATACTGTTGTGAGGTACATAAAATCTTTAAATAGATTCTGTGTAAATTGAGTAACTAATTTTGTTTCATTTGCCTATAGGTATATTTTATGGATGCTCAAATATGGTATGCTATATTTTCTACTCTTTTTGGTGGAATTCGTGGTGCTTTCAGCCATTTGGGCGAGGTTAGTGGCCAACTTATTCTTATACCTTCAAGGCACATGTCTCAAAGAAATATATTAGTTGCCCTATGAGATCTATATACGAATTTTTTGAAAAGATTTTATTTCTGTATTTCTGGTGGTTGGACAATAGTGATTATCTTTTCATGTTGTTTTCCTTAAATTGGCATTTTCAGATACGGACATTGGGGATGTTGCGGTCTAGATTTGAATCTGTTCCTAGAGCCTTTTGTCGTCGTCTTGTTCCGTCACCAAATCATCATAACAGAAAAAGGCCTCTGGTAGTGTTCAAATGATACAGTACTGTTTATGTGATTGCTCTTAATTTTCTTAATCATCAGTGTATCACTGTATCGAAGTTGAATTGTGGGTCCTTTTAGAAGGCATTATCTGGAGTTTTCTGCATAATCTGTAGAGTGATGGAGCCTGTACTTTCTTTTGTTGTTTCTTTGCTAAAAGTGATAATTTCAACATGACAGGATGAGGCAACAGAAAGAAAGAATATTGCAAGTTTTTCTCTTGTTTGGAATAAGTTCATACTTTCTATGCGGATGCAGGATCTGATCAACAATAGGTTGGACAATTCCTTGCTAAATTGTCTGTCTACGAAATTTATTAAATCTTAAATGCAATATATACAGAATTCTAATGTTTTCTTTTGACGTTATTGTCCAGGGAGAGAGATTTGCTACTTGTACCATCTTCATCAAGTGATGTCTCTGTTGTCCAGTGGCCCCCTTTCTTGCTTGCTAGCAAGGTTGATAGCTGCAGCAGTTTTTTATATTAATTTTAAGCTCAATGCAAAATCCTGTATCTTACATTCTTACTTAGTATCTAGTTTATAACACATGACAGATTCCTATTGCATTGGACATGGCTAAAGATTTTAAAAAGAAGGATGATGCAGACTTGTTTAAGAAGATAGCAGCTGATGATTATATGCATTCGGCAGTCATAGAATGTTATGAGACTCTCAGAGATATAATATATAACCTTCTGGAAGATGAAGCAGACAGGACGTAAGGCTAAAGCAGTCATATTATAAACTTGAACTACTTCTAAACGTGATCTTAAATCGTATCATGGCTTGTTTAGAAATGAAATATCCCCCTTTTATCTATTAAAATGTCTAAGAATTTCTTCTTCTTTTTTTCTTTTCTTTACTTTTAGGATTGTTAGAGAGATTTGTTATGAAGTGGACACTAGCATACAACAGGGGAGATTTTTGACAGATTTTCGGATGAGTGGGCTGCCTGCACTCAGCAATAGGTTGGACAAGTTTCTAGGGATCTTGGTAAGATTCTTTCCTTATATTTTCTTAACTTCTCTAGTTCTATAAAGCTCATTCATGAGATGGTATTTTCCCATTGCTAAACTCTCTTTATGTTGGCAGCTTTCCGATATAGAAGATGATGATACATTCAGATCTCAGATAATCAATGTCTTTCAGGATATCATGGAGATTATCACACAGGATGTTATGGTCAATGGCAGTGAGTAAGTGCTGGAAAATAAAAATCTTCTGGAGTTGATGTTGTGTCAATTTTATTGGGAAAAAAGTAACCTACAAAATTTTCTTTGTAGAATCTTTGGAAGAGTTCACCAGCATGGTGCAAGTGCTCAAAATGACAAGAAAGAGCAGAGATTTGAAAAGATAAACATTAGCCTTATACAACAGAAGATGTGGAGAGAGAAGGTATATTTGAGATGGATTCATATTGGTCATTTATCATGTAATTATTTTCATACCAATGTTTTATTCCTAATATAATTATATTATATGCTTTTCTTCTCGTTTTTTTTTTTGTGCAGATCAATAGGCTATATTTGCTTTTGACTGTTAAAGAATCAGCTATAAATGTGCCTCCAAATCTAGAGGCTCGGCGTCGCATCACATTTTTTGCAAACTCCTTATTTATGAATATGCCAAGTGCTCCGAAAGTCCGTGACATGCTTTCCTTTAGGTCAGTTTGCAGAATATCAAATTAGTAAAATATCACTGTTTGCTAATTTGAAACAAGGACTGAGAAGGGGGAAAGTTTTCTTTTAATGATTTTCTTATGTTATTGTGATCAAAGTCATTTTACAACAGTCAGAGTGTGCTAAAAATCAACAGTTAGAGTGTGCTAAAAGTCATTTTTACAACAGTTAGTGGGATGCTGTTGCTTTAATTGGATCACAACCATGGTTTTTAACTTGTTTAAAGTACATTAGGCTTTTATTTTTCTTTTCAAGTATCATTATAATCAATTACTGTGATTTGAATTCTGTATAAGATGAACATGGGGGTCACTGTGGTTATATCTATTAGAAGAAATATTATTTATATGGATGCCTATCTAACTCACTTATACTGCTTCTTTGATTCAGTGTTTTGACTCCATACTACAAAGAAGATGTTCTTTATTCAGATGAGGAACTCCATAAGGAAAATGAGGATGGAATATCAATTCTGTTTTACTTGCAGAGAATATATCCAGGTAATTTGCAATCCCTTGTTATTTTAATCCTTTTTCTGTATCTAAAACATACGAATAACTGGACATATGCAATTGTAAACTAGATGAGTGGAACAACTTTCTAGAGCGAGTGCCATCTGTTGCAAAGAAAAATGAGAAAGACGAGCCTCAGAATAATGAAGAAATCCGAAAATGGGTATCTTATAGAGGACAGACACTCTCCAGAACAGGTATGGAAACATTAAAATACCGTTTTATTTTCACTAACTTCACTTATATTGATTCTTACTTGAGCTGTGTCATTCTGTCTTTCTGCCAGTGAGAGGGATGATGTACTACAGGCAGGCTCTGGAACTCCAATACTGTTTAGAGTTTTCAGAAGACTCTGGTTTGTTTTTCCCTTTGGCTAATTGCAATTCCAAATAAATGTCTTCTACGTATCCAATTTCTTTAAAATGTGATGTGATGATACTATCTTGAAGTATTCATTTGTATCCTTGTAGCAATTTTGGGAGGCTTCCAGGTCTTTGAGGATGATCCAAGATACATAGAACAAGCACAAGCGCTGGCAAATATGAAGTTCACCTATGTTGTTTCCTGTCAAATCTATGGAGCGCAGAAAAAATCTTCTGATCCGCGAGACCGCAGTTGTTACCTTAACATTCTAAATCTCATGTTAACGTAAGTTGGTGCTCACTATTTCAATCTCTTGGTTCAACAAGTAGAATCGAGTTTTGATTGCATCTTTATATATTTGGAAACTGCAAAGGTATCCATCTCTGCGTGTTGCTTATATCGATGAAAGAGAGGAGACAGTAAATGGAAGATCTCAGAAGCTTTATTATTCTGTTCTTGTCAAGGGAGGAGAAAAGTTGGATGAGGTATGAGACATCACTTGTCTAATATCAATTTAGCTTACAACATTGAGTATGTATTTAATAACATATGGATAACATTTTCAAACTGTATATGGGTGGAAATTCATGCCAGCTTAACCTAATCAGGTTTCAAGGTCTGCATATTGCAAAATTAAGAACCGGTACGACATTATTAAAAATGTCACAAGCCACCATAGACAATAACCTGTTTAATTGTATGGAATGTATTAACATTTAGGTAGAAAATGACATTATTAATAAGTTAAAGTACAACTAATTGTTAAATACATGAATTTTAAATGTTAATAATAATGTTTTGAAAGGTTGAAAACGTGTTAGATTTGTGAGAAAGGGGCCATGGTGGCTGTAGATGTAACAGAAGATGATATTTTTCAGAGAGAACAAAGTATTTTTCTGTATTTTCTTATTATTCTTGTATATCAAATAATTACAGAATAAGCCTTTAAATAGGCTGAAATGAAGTTTTAATATAACTAAAATTATACTTTATCTCTAATTTAAATAATATTTATTCTTAATTTAAATAAGACTTCTAATAAATCTAAATTACTAATTAGGATAAACTCTAATTAGATATTAAATAAAAACTCTTAACACTCGTTAATTTAGACTTCTCCTCAAGCTCTAACACTTCTTGGATAACTAACACTCCCCCTCAAGCTGATAAACAAACGTAGTAGAACACCAGCTTGAATCTTGGATGTGATTCCCTACCCTTTTTTCTTCTGTTGTTTCTTCGAGAAAAAATACTCCTTGTTCTCGAGTCAGGAGCCTTTGATTGAGATGCTCCAACATGTGGTTCATGTACAAAGTGATCAAAAGAATCTACACTCTCCCTCAAGTTGGTAGTTACACAAACTAGAATTTCAACTTGAACCTTTGATGTAGAATCTTTTAAAAAAATATTATCTAGTTTTTAAGGCTAAACTATAACCTTTTCTCCAATGTTTTCTCCTATCTTTTGAAACAGATGCTAAGATAGAACCAAATAGTTTTTTAAGGCTAAACTATAACTTTTTCTCCAATCTTTTGAAACGGATGGCTAAGATAGAACCAAATAGTTTTTTTTAAGGCTAAACTATAACTTTTTTGTTATCTTTTTGATTGGCTAAGATAGAACCAAATAGTTTTTAAGGCTAAATTATAACATTTTTTGCTATCTTTTTGATTGACTAATATAGAACCATTAAATAAAGAACCAACAAAATTAAACGAGTAGAAATTTCATGTAAGATTCCAACGAGGGAGAAGCCAAGGAACAAATGTGGTTAAATGACATCAGTGGAAAAGAAAAACGATGTGTATCTGAAAAATCATATTGTCGATATGTTTCTATAATTAGAGATGAAAGCAAAGTTGATGACATCAAGATCGTTGTTGGCTCTGATACCATGTGAGAAAGGGGCCATGGTGGCCATAGATGCAACGGAAGATTATATTTTTCAGAGAGAACAAAGTGTTTCTCTGTATTTTCTTATTATTCTTGTATATCAAATAATTACAGAATAAGCCTTTAAATAGGCTAAAATAGAGTTTTAATATAACTAAAATTATACTTTATCTTTAATTTAAATAATATTTATTCCTAATTTAAATAAGACTTTTAATAAATCTAAACTACTAATTAGGAATAAACTCTAATTAAATATTAAATAAAAACTCTAGCACTCCTCGTTAACTTAGACTTCTTCTCAAGCTCTAACACTTCTTGGATAACCAACAAGATTAATTGAATTTGTTTTTAAAAGTTAGCCTATCGATACAATCAGTAGGAGTCGATATTGTGAATAAATGATAGTTTGAGTAAATTTGATCAGTTTATTTCTGCTCATTAAAACTGAGTTTACAACTCTTTTATAGACTTCTAAGAGTATGACTTTTAGTTAAATTAGGAGTCCTAGATACATTAAACTTCTAACTCTAAACACTTAAGTAGTTGACTCTAAATATAATTGCTTACTAGAATCTAATTAAAACACATCGTATTCTCTAGAATAAACTCTCTGAAAACCAACTATAAATATTGGATAAACTAACAAATATCTGTCACTTTTTCCTTATGTTGGACAACTTACATTAGATATGAGCAGCAATGTGTCATTATTAACATGTTATAAGTATGACATGAATACAGAGATGTGAATTCAAACTCATGAAATTACCGGGATTGTGCCAGTTGTGTTATCAAATTGTCAAACAAATTACCAGTCCGACCTTTATCTTTAACAACATATTCTATGCAATTTTTTTTTTTATCACACTAAGGCATCATATTGGTGAAGGTAAGAATGTAACTTGGCCATATTAGACTAGTGATTTTTCCCATTTATGCATGTCCATGTTGCATTTTGCCTGCCTCATTCTTCTTCTCCTTTATGTTACTAAATTCATAGTTTAAGGTTGAGAGTACATTCTAAAGTGAATAGGGCTTTTTTTTTTAAAAAATAAAACTTTATACTGTCAATCCTTTTAATGCTAGAAGTAGTATTTCAAGCATGACATAAGATGAGTATTAGAGATTTTGAAGATTGGCCATTTCAATACTGGTAAATATGCAAAGGGAAACAACACTAGAAATGACTAAGATAATAGTCTTCAGTTAGCCTTCCATTTGAGCAAAATGTTCATGTCACTGAATTCTTCTTTGTGAAATCTTAATTTATGCTTTTAAACTTTTATATGATCAGTTTCGTTTGTTTCATGTTATTAATAAATAATGGGGAAATGGCAATATTCCTAGGAAATATATCGGATCAAACTGCCAGGTCCCCCGACAGAAATAGGTGAAGGGAAGCCTGAAAATCAAAATCATGCAATTATTTTTACGCGTGGAGAAGCCCTTCAGACCATAGACATGAATCAGGTAGCCTGTTTTACCTATTTTAAAGAATGCATTCACAAATTACTTTTTTTCTTTTCTTTTCAATGTTTGTGGAGAACAATTACTTTGAAGACTTACAAAAATTAAATAATTTGTAGAAAATTAACCTAATTTGTCGGTTTCAAAGATGTCTCAGCAAAATTACACACTGGTTTCCCATGCTTTGTTCCCAGGACAATTATTTTGAAGAGGCTTATAAGATGAGAAATGTTTTGGAGGAATTTCTAAAATCTCGCCGCAAGGGGAGAGAGCCATCGATATTGGGTTTGAGGGAGCATATATTTACTGGAAGGTGAGTTTACCCATATCTTGTTGAATTAGTTTGGTATGCTTGGGCATAATAACTGTGATTAAGCTATTGAAAATTTTGACAGGATGTTACACACAACAGTTTGGTAGTATTAATACATGTACTTGCCTTTTTTATTTGACAGTGTTTCTTCTCTAGCTTGGTTCATGTCTAATCAAGAGACTAGTTTTGTTACAATTGGGCAACGTATTCTAGCAAATCCTCTGAGGTAGGCCTGAACATTCTTTCTTAAATCCTTGACATTATGTGATATCACGTTGAATGGTTAACATTCATATTGGACCCATATTGTTTATGCATTGAAGGAGATTAATGAGAGAGGGAGAGAGTTTATGAAGAAATTTATTAACTTGTCCCATTGGTTTTCTGTACTTGGTACTTATTTCTTGACGTTTGTCTTTTATATGTGATATCAGTTAAGCCATTGAAATTGCTTGATTGTACAAACTCCAAAATTTATGGCTTGCAAGGTTTTGGTTGAGCTTGAGCAGCCTTATTGTTGTTCCTTTATCATACAAGTTAACGCTTAATTCTTTTTATCTTATCATTCCAGGGTGAGATTCCATTATGGTCATCCTGATATATTTGACAGAATCTTCCATGTAACAAGAGGTGGCATAAGCAAAGCTTCAAAAATCATTAACTTGAGTGAGGATATATTTGCTGGTAATCTTCAGTCAGCTCAATTCTCGAACTTAAAAGCTACAATCTGCTTGTTAATTATGTTATCTTTTCAGGGTTCAATTCTACTTTGCGCGGAGGTTACGTAACACATCATGAATACATCCAAGTTGGTAAGGGGCGTGATGTTGGAATGAATCAGATATCTGCTTTTGAGGCTAAGGTTGCCAATGGAAATGGAGAGCAGACACTTAGCAGGGATGTTTATCGGCTTGGGCGTCGGTTTGATTTCTATAGAATGTTGTCATTCTATTTTACAACTGTGGGCTTCTATTTCAGTAGCATGGTATGTTAACTTGAGCAATTGGGACTACTACAAATTTTTCGTGACTAGGTTACTTAGCTAGGAATTTTATATAGTCTGATCAGTTTTCAAAATGAAGGGTAACATCCTTTTGTAATATTTAAAGTCTGACCACTTCATTGCTGAACAGTTAAATAGATTTTCATATCACCATAACTCGGCAACTTTTTCATGAAAAAAATGAAGGAAAAAAGAGCCAAAATAAATGTGTATGTATGCAAATAAAGACTTACAGCATTTGGGAATTACTGTGTTTCAGGTTACAGCCCTTACAGTATATGTATTCTTATATGGGCGTTTATACATGGTTATGAGTGGATTGGAAGAAGAGATTCTTGAGAATGCAACCATACATCAGAGCAAGGCCCTCGAAGAAGCTTTGGCAACACAGTCTGTCTTCCAGCTGGGCTTGTTGCTGGTGCTCCCCATGGTTATGGAAATTGGCCTGGAAAAAGGGTTCCGTACTGCTCTGGGCGACTTTATCATCATGCAGCTACAACTTGCCTCTGTATTCTTTACTTTCCAGCTTGGTACAAAAGCACATTATTTTGGAAGAACTATCTTGCACGGAGGTTCTAAATATCGAGCTACTGGTCGTGGCTTTGTTGTTTTTCATGCAAAGTTCGGGGATAACTACAGGTTGTACTCTAGAAGTCATTTTGTAAAAGGGTTGGAGCTTCTCATTCTCTTGGTCCTCTATGAAGTTTATGGGTCATCTTATCGCAGTTCAAGCCTTTATATGTTCATAACAGTCTCCATGTGGTTCCTCGTCGGATCTTGGTTGTTTGCCCCTTTTGTGTTCAATCCGTCTGGTTTTGACTGGCAAAAAACAGTGGATGACTGGACAGATTGGAAGAGATGGATGGGAAATCGTGGTGGTATTGGTATCCAGCCCAATAAAAGTTGGGAATCATGGTGGGATGAAGAACAAGAACACCTTAAGTTCACAAATATTAGGGGAAGGCTGCTTGAGATTATCCTTGCATTTCGCTTCTTTGTTTACCAATATGGGATTGTCTACCACCTTGATATAGCTCATCACGTCAAAAACATTTCGGTATAATTTTCAAAGTTTTTCTTACTACACTTTGCTTTTGCCTACTAATCCTTAAGGGAATTATTCTTTATTTTGCTAGTTCTTATTTCCATATCCTATCCTTGTAGGTTTACGGACTTTCTTGGCTTGTTATGCTAACGGCACTGCTAGTGTTAAAGGTATGCAATGAAGCTCTAAGCAAATTTGTTCAAACACAAATGAGAGACCTGGTCAGAGTAGCTTAACGTTTAAAGAACTGGAAATATGCTCCTCCGATCACAGGCCACACATGACCGTAGCTTCATGTTTAAATAATTGGCTACTCTAACCATGCCATATTTTTTAACCTTTTTAAAATATCATAGATGACAATGTTTAACTTTCTTCTTCCTGTTTATGTATCTCCCATGTTCAAAGATGGTCTCAATGGGAAGGCGAAGATTTGGTACCGACTTTCAACTCATGTTCAGGATTCTTAAGGCACTTCTATTCCTCGGGTTTTTGTCAGTCATGACCGTGCTATTTGTAGTAGGCGGCCTCACAATTTCAGATTTGTTTGCTGCCATCCTTGCCTTCTTGCCCACCGGATGGGCAATTCTCCTTGTAAGTTTTGTAACTTCAGATATTACACTACCATATTTTCCATGACATACAGTAGCAGCTGCTCGGTTTAATTGTTGCATGCTTATTATTCTCATTTAACATGCTCAATATATGACACTAACACTAAAAACCTGTCAGAATCTCTCATGAAAAACAAGTACGACTCATGCTTCAATTACAACCTATCTTCACCTTTTCTTACCCGGATTCGGTTATGCTTATTTTTTTAAGAAAAGTTCCATATATCTGGAGGATCATACCTTTATACCCATTTTTTTAAATGTCTCGGGGATAAGTATGGAACATACCTTTTGTGGAAAACAAAGAATCCAGGTAAACTAGTAGTGATTCCTAAAGTTTGTAAATATTTTGCACTAGGGCATGGCCTTACCAGAGTTGGATATCCTTCATTCTATCCAGTTGATCCAGTGAAGAAAACTAGTAATGCATGAGTTTATTTTCTTTCTGAAGATGGTATTAACAACTACAAAGATGGTTAAATATTCTTGATAAACCCTTGTTTCTTATACTATTTGAAACATTCTATAATTATCCTTTATATGCTACCTCTGTTACTTGGACGTGAATGTCATATACGAATATGTATCCGTAATAGGTCATATTCCCTTACCCATGTCCGTATATGAATCAGACATAGGTGTTGGACACAGATACTTGAGATAAATGAAGAGTCCGAGCAACATAGTATGCTACTGGTTAATTGAAGTATTCTCATGTTTTTCTTGCTTGTTTTCGTCGTGGCATTCGTAGATTGGACAAGCGATGAGGCCAGTGTTGAAAAGCTTAAAATTCTGGGACTCGATAAAGGAGCTTGCAAGGGCATATGAATATATCATGGGTCTGATATTGTTCATGCCCATAGCTATCTTATCATGGTTCCCATTCGTATCCGAGTTTCAAACCCGGTTGCTCTTCAACCAAGCATTTAGCAGAGGACTCCAGATTTCCATGATCCTTGCTGGAAGAAAAGAGAAAGACAACATTTCCCCAATCAAGTATGCTTGAAAATTCTTTTGCTGTTAACAGCCTCAACCAGCAGCAGCCATTGTTATCCTTTTTGTAAGCCTTTCTAGCACTTCTTATGACAGACTTAGTATTTATTAGATATTTCATCTTTTAAGCTTTGAGGTCACCATGAAATCTGTAAAATGCTTTCAGGTTCTAAGTTCTGGAGTATTTTCTTTATATTTTTTTTCTTTTACTGCAATTTTTTTTAGCATATTCTATTTTTGTTGAATTAATGAAATTACAAACTATTTCAAATGCACTTTAAATACTGTCATGAAGCTTGAATTTATAGCAATATAGAAATATTTTTAATCACTGGTATTTCATTGAGTTTTTTTTTGAAGTGATTATAGTAATATTTGTTCTAGAATATAATCTCTATTCTCGAACCCGTGACCTCTAAGAAATTCTTTGTTTCTCCTTTATGTTTGCTTAAAAATAATTATCAATTTAAAATAAAAACATGTTTAGGAAAATATATAAATATTTTATTTCTTTTAACTGAAATTTATTATAAGTGGATGTAAAAAAAAATAGGTATTTTGTTGCATTTATTTGTTTTTTTTCCTTCTGTTACATAATTTTGGGTTATATTTTTAAATCTTGGGTTAGAAATTAATTGAGTCTTAGAATTTTAATGTACTTAGGCTTAAAACCTTATATGAAAATATAAATATATATATATATAAAAAAGTTATTCCCACCACACATTTTTAAATTATTACTCTAGTTTTAACTGATTTGTAATTTTTAAAATATTTTAATTTCATATTCAAATTATGATTTTTATTATTGGTCCTTAAATTTTTAAATGTTTCATTTCACTCCAAACTACAATCCTTATTCTAAATTGGTAGCCTAAACTTTTTGAATATTCTAATTAAATTATCAAATTATCGTTTATATCGTATCATATTATTACATAATACACTAAGTGTTTCATGACAATTAATGATTTTTATAACAGTTTTATTAATATAAGATATGATTTGTATATATCGATAATTTGAGGATAAATTAGAACGTTTAAAGAGTTTGGTGACCAATTTAAAATGAGAGATATAATTTGAGGATAAAATTAAAATACTCAAAAGTTTAAGGATGAATTTATAATAAATGTTATAGTTTGAAGATATAATTAAAATATTTAAAATAAATGTCATAATTTGAGATATATGGTACAACTAACTATATTTAATATTATTTTAAAAAACTATATTTAATATTTAATATGTCCAAAATATTTAATTAATTAATTTTGAACTGAATTAACTGATAGCTGTTATGAATATTATCTATATGGATGTTTATCATAATAAGAACTCTATCATTAGAAATATTATCTTCATTAATTAGAGTTTAATACATTATGTACTGCTTATGCCTATAAATAGATGAGTTTGTGAAAGCATTGTATACAAGTAAATATTGAGAATAATGCAAATACCTCTCTTTATATCTTCTCTTTGTTCTTTCATTCTTGTTCTTTATTCTTATTTTATTTCTTCATTATTTTATTTATAACACGTTATCAGCACGAGACTCTAACCAACGGAGGCGTTTGTCGTTCGAATCTTGAAGGAATTATTGAAAAGAATTTGTTACTAGCATAAATCAAAGATAAGTTTTTCTCCCTCAATTATATTTTAATTATCGGTTATTTTTTTCTCTTGATATTTGATTTGATTTTTAATTTATTAAAAATCTTTGGTTGTTTGATGTTTGTGTAACGATAAAATGGCTCAAATACTTAGGTTCTTATTGACAATTCCCGAAAAAGATTTTAACAAGATATTGGTAACTAAATCTACCATATAATGAAAAGTTCGGTATGTTTTACTTATTTAATTTGAGATTTTTGTCTTTATTATAACCAATATTTGTTTATTTTATTATTATGATAAAAGTTTATATTTTAATTATGTTCTAAGTATTACATGATATTAAAACAAATATTAAACCTTTAATTAATATGTTTTTTATTATGTTGGTTTAATCCGAGTATATTGGCTGGACATCCCGTTCTGCGAGGCTACTGGTCTCAAAGGAGGTTCTTTTTAAAGGATCTTGTGGACTGGTTTAACAATGCCGCGTATAAGGATTAAATTTTTGTTCCTTATTGTATATATATTGGTTGATTAATTACTATTTAATAGTATGAATATTATAAAGTTTATATTTGCTTGAAAGCAATACTATTTTATGTCGAAAAACTCGACTATAAACTTCTCCCAAGTTCAAGTTACGAAAATCGTCTTGATCAAAGAATTTTTATAGGAGGCATTCCCTAAAGTGAATGCAAGCATGATGATTGATTTATGTCATTCCCTAAAGTGAATGCAAGCATGATGTTTATTCCATGCGATTATTGAATTTGTTTCATTCCTTGAAGTGAATGTAAACGTGATAATTCACTATATGGTTAGTGAATAAAACTCAATTATGTACAAGAGTATTACTGATGAGGATATGTTAGAAAAACATACTTCACTTTTCAGACATTAATGTTGTCTTACAGACACAATATCATACAAGGGTTTTAAATACCTATCAGTCTTCGCTCCATTTCCTGAAGTGAATATGATATTTTATAGCGAAAAGAATAAATGCCAAATTATTAATTGTGGTCATGATTGAGATCATAAAATAGACATGAATAAGATGATTATTTTAAGAATGCTTATATCCACAAGAGGTGGAATTATAAAGATAACAAGAATGATAGAGATCATATCAAAATCTTTATGTTATCAATGCAATGGTACAAACCATTGATCTCGTACTTGTCAAACACCAAAGTATTATGGACTTTATCCATAATCATGAATGATAAATTAAAGAAAATATAAACAGATTTTCTTTGTGGCGAAAATAATGGCGTTATTGATCCAACTCAATTGGATATTAATAATTTTTCTCATAACCCTTGAAAGGAATAATTCGCCATTTATTTCCTTTATAAATTCTAAAAGGAATAATTGATCTTTATTTTATTTTGTTTAATGTTAATTTATTTATTTATGTTAATTTACTTTTATTTATTATTTATTTATCTTTTATGTTAATTTTTCCTTTAAAAGAATATGATTACTTCCGGAATAAAATATACAATAATTTATGACGATTTATGCTTAGCAGACAGTGCAAGTACTCATGCAATATTTAAGCATAAGAAATATTTTTTCCATTTAAATACAAGGAAAATATGAGTACTATATCTCAAAGTACTGAAATATTAATGCTTCGGAAGATCTTTTGAGAGTTTATCTTTGATAGATAACTGATTTGATATAATATGTTATATTTAATATTTTACAATTTCCTGAAGTGAATGGTACAAAACACATATTTTTCATTCCCCGAAGTGAATGAAATAAAATACATATTAAAAGGTGCATGGTTATGCATATTTTTCCATTTTAAATTCAAGGGAATAATGTGAATATTATATCTGGAAGTACTAATATCACATAAGGCTCCGATTAAACAAATATATTATTGCCAAATGGAACTTTATTCCATATTTACAGTGCATTATGCTCGTCAAAATCGCAAAGAGACTTATTGAATTTTAAAGATATTTACAGAAATATATTGAGAATATCTATCAAAAAGATATTGATTATCTCAATATTACGAGTATAACTCAAGGCAATAAGAAAATTTTGACAAAATTACATGCATTGTCATCCATATTGTACTACATAAGAATTAGTAGAAATTGAAGTTCATGCTATTGTAAACTAGATGTTTACTGATAATTTTATTTGGCATGACCGGTTAGACCATCCTAGTTCAATTATGATGCAAAAATTTGCTGACACTTTTATGTGATCATTTATTGAAGAACTAAGATTTTCTTCATGGTAATATTTTACGTGATACTTGCTATGGAAGCAAATTGATTATTCAATCATCAACATCTAAGATAGAGTGTTATTAATTTTCTAGAACGAATACAAGGTGATATATATGGGCCCATACACCTTTCTTAAAGATCATCTAGATATTTTATGATTTTTTTCGATGCATCGACTAGATGGTTATGTGTATCCTTATTATTAACCCACAACTTGATGTTTGCGAGGCTACTTGCTTAGTTGATAAAATTACGAGCACATTTTCCAGATTATTTTATAAAGACAATCAGTCTTGATAATGTTGATGATATGTAATTTTACATGTAGTATCACAAATTCGCATCAAGCTAACAAATGATCATAAGTTCTCCCTATTACAAATGGTTTTTGGTCAAGAACTAAATATTTCTCATCTTAGATTTTTTGTGTGTGATATATGTTCTAATTGTTCCACCACAACGCACAAAGATGAGTTTTCTTAGGAATATGTATCGGATTTAAGTATCTTGAGCTTTTGATAGGGAATTTATTTACAACTCGATTTATTGACTATCATTTTAATGAGTCAATTTACCCAACATTAGGGGAAAAAATAAATAGCTGCAGAAAGAAATAAGTTACAATGAATTATCATTTTCTCTTTTTGACCCACGTGTTACACAATGTGAACTATAAGTTCAATGGATAATTCATTTAGCAAATCAATTGCCATATGATTTTGCTAACCCTAAAAGAGTGACTAAGTCACGTATACCAACTATGAATGCTTTGATTAAATTTGATGTCATAGAATGACAAACTCTAGTTGCTAATGAGTCTAACTTATGCTTGAAACGTAGTAGACAAGTAAGTGTTATACAAGAATTTTGAATAAAAAATAATAATAAATAATTGAAAACAAAAATAGAAAATATAAAAAAAATAATAATAATAAAAAATAAAAAACAAGGGATAATGGGAGAGATTTCAGGATTTGAGGGTTGTTAGGATTGAGTGATTTTAGGAGAGGGTGGAGTTTGATTGTTTTTAGGACTTTGATTCAAGCCCTTTTAAAAGGGGACGGCTAAGATAAGAGGGATCAATCTGACAAGGGAAATTGTTTTTTTGGGTTGGAGTTGTGAAGCACGAGATTGAAGGTAGGCTTCGCATTTATTGTTTTTTTTTCCTTAATACCGATTATGTTTTCAATCCTAGTAGGTGGGTTTTGGCTTTTCAAACTAGGATTTGAACTGTTTTCGGATAGATCTAGGTTGAAATCTAGACTCGTTTGATTCGTTTAGGTGATGAATCCGGTTGTCAAAGGTGGTTTTAATGCTTAAATCATTGATTTCTGAGTGTTTTGGGTGTTTTCGAAGCTTTTTTAGAGTTTTTTAAGGTTTCCGGTGAACTCGTCGGCGTTTGGAAACGGTAACCGGAGGGAAAACGCGGCGGCCGAAAGTTTTTGGGGTCGCCGAAAAACTCGTCGAAGATGGTCGGTGGTCGGTGGTTTGGATCTGGCGGCGGAAGGTGCAGCGGTTTAGTGGCCGTGTTCATCATGTTCTTCATGAAAATGAAGAACATGGATGAACACTCTTTAAAAACCATGGTGTTTGATCTTTCTTAGTTAAGGTTTCTAGTTTTTGGTGTTAGGCCCAGAGAGTTATAGGAGCTGCTGAGTCAACCGAGTGTGTGGTGAGGAGATATGACCGAGTCAACTCGATTTTAGGGGGTATATCGCCTTCAAAACGCTACCGTTTTGTGGGCGCGGGTCATACGGGTCGGATCCAGGTTAATCCGGATCTGCGTGTTTTTAAATAATAAGGGGAAATTACCCCCGTGGTCCCCCAAACTTTGAACCGTATTTTATTTTGGTCATCAGATCTCTTAATTAGGGCCCAAAACTTTAGAATTCACTCAATTTAGTCCCTAAATGACCCCTAGTTGAACACAAAACTCAAAAATTAATTAATCTAGATATTTATTGGGTTTAATTTAATTTTTAAGGCTTAGAAATATTTTAATTAGGTTCTTAATTGAATTTAATTTAATTTCTAGGATGAAACTTTAAATTAATTTAATCTAATTGGATCTAGTTTAACCTTAATTTGAACCCTAGGCCTAAAATTCGATCAACTTACACTTTAATTAGGGCTAGTGTAATTTTAAGACTTAGGATTAACTTAATTAAATACTTAATTGAATTTAATTAAAATTTCCTAAGTTTAAATTTTTTTATCTTAACCTAATTAAGCCTAAACTTCATCCTTAAATCTTTTTGCCCTTTTAATTCTTTCCTTGTGCTATATAAGCTTTGTTAGACTTATTTTGATATAACTTAAAGTAAATTTTCAAAGGACTAATTTGTAAAAATTTGTAAAATATTTTTCTTGAAATAAAATTTTCAAAAACTCGATTTAAAGTTGTCAAAATGGTTTATAATATGTTTAACTTTTTATCTGCATTGAATATACTTTTAAAAGTCAATAAAATGGTCAAAAGTGTTTTCCAAAGCTAAAAGTCTCGAAACCTTGTTGAAAGGTTTCGAAACTTTCAGGATAAAATGACCTGCCTTTTGAAACCCTGGCAAGGTTTCGAAACCTTGTTTAAAGGTTTCGAAACTTTCAACCTGTAACGGCTACTTTATTTAAAATTCTTAAAGATTTCGAAACCTCTAGTAAAGGTTTCGAAACTTCTGTGCAGGTGAGCATTAAATGCTCAATCTTAATGACAACCAACGGCTCCAAAGTACTTCCAACGGCTACAAACGATTAGAATCAATTAAGAGCATACAAAAGAGGTCTGAAAAACGTATTGGAACAAGAAGAAAGCCTATCCAAAGATTCAAGCATTCATATATTCAAGTTGTGCTTCATTTCCAACCTTTCTTGCAAAAACACTAGTGTGTTCTTTATTTGTAATCTTTTACTAGTGTTTAATTGGGTATGTGAGAGAGCTTAATTTGTGCAAACATCTACCTTGTGAGGATTTCCTTGTTTGCTTCTTTGTACTCAAATTTGGGGATTGATTCAATAGACTTTGGGGTATAAGTCTATTGAATTGTGTAAGGTTACTCCTTATCCTTAAAGGAAAGACAAATTAGTAAATTTGTGGAAAATCCTTAGTGTGGTCACTAAGTTAGTGGATGTAGACTTCATTGAGGAAGTTGAACCACTCTAAATCTCCTTGCAATTTCCTTCCTTTACAATTAGTGTCCACCAAATTTTAAAAATCCAATTCACCCCCCTCTTGGAGTTTTTCGATCGATTGCAACACTCATCAAGCTTCCTTATTTCAATGTATTCACCCACATGTTGTAAGATGAACACTTATCTCTTCAATAAGAAGTAACTTAGTTCCTTTATCTTATTCGTTTGTTCTTTTATTTTATTTTATCATTTATTTTGCGTTTTAAAATCATATAACATATTTGTTAGGGGATCACTTAATCTTCATTTAGTTAATTAATTTAGAGCCTTTTAGGGTTAGTCGCTTTAATTAATTAATTAATTAAATAAGGAGATAACTTAGCAATGATAACATTTAAATCTTATACCTCGGATACACTAAATGGTCAGTGTTTTGACGTACCATGATGTTGGCCTAAAGAGTGTACCTTGGTATCGAATTGATGTGCTATCAAAACCTAGTAATGAACTCATTAATTTAGGTTTAGAATTAAATAAAATTGATTAGGCAAATAATCAGTGACATTAATAGTATTATTAATTTTGTTAAGTGACAAGATGGTAGTGTCCGAGCATTCGGATGTTATCATACACTTGGTGAAATTAATAATTTAAATAGGGTTTTAATACTTAATTAATTGAGCCTTTCTAGGTTAGAGCTTAAAATGAACAAGATAATAAATGGTTATGCATTTAAACCTTTTGAGGCGGAATTTATATTTCTTTAAATTTGGGTGAGGTTTCCTATCTAGAAGAGTCTTATTCAAGCCCGTGTTTAAAAGAAGTATATTTTCTTATTCAAAAGGATATCCTCAATTCGAACGATATTTAGTTTACGATAAAGAATTAAATTAATATCTATATTCGAAATACCAAAATGCCACGTGTAATTAATAAGGTACCAATTTTGGGCGTTTGTAAGGGTCGTCCTTACACGTAACCGACTCCCGAACCCAAATATTCTTTAATGAATCTCTGGTTTGTTTTATGGTGTCTGGCCTACCGAAGTGGCCGGTGGCGACTCCAAATCATTTTAAAAATTAAGTAATATACGATTTTTTTAATTTGGGTTTTTCAAGATTAAAAGCTTTAAATTCGGATTTTTTTTCATTCAACACGCCAGGCTATTATTTACATGTATTCGGTTTTTAAAACGGTCGCGACAGTAAGTTCCAAGGAAATCCTCGAAAAAGAAAATGAGCTATATTTTATGATGGTCTGATCGAGGAATCAATGATTATAAAAATCTCTAGAAGAGATTAAATGGTCTCCAACAGAGACATTGACATGACTCAAGTACCTGATAATAAAGAGATCTCAATATATTATGTCATGTTTGTTATAAGTGAAACTGAAATTAAATCGACGTCGTTTATATATTTGCATGCAATATAGCACTAGAGATTTTATTTGATGATATGGATCATGAATCATTGTCAATTGAGCAATGTAAACAAAAAAATGATTGACCAACATGAAAGAGGCAATTGAGGCGAAACTAAAATCTTTTTTTGAAAAGAGAAGTATTTGGGCCTATAGCCCGTACATTGAAATTTGTAAAACTCGTGGATATAAACGAGCCTTTGTGAGAAAGAGAAATCAAAAGGGGAAATCATGAGATATAAGCTCATTTGGTTGTACAAGGATTCTCGCAAAGACATAAAATTGATTATGAGAAAAATATATTCCTCGGTGGTGGATGCAACTACTTTTAGATTTTGATCAGTCTGACAATAAATAAAATTACTCGGTTTCTGCCTAATGGATGTTGTTACATCATATTTGAATAGGCCTCTTGACAATAATATTTACATGAAACTTCCGAAAAGATTTAGATTGTCATAAGTAATTCATTCAAGTTCTCGAGAACATTATTCAACAATATTGAATATATCTTTTATGGATTGAAACAATTTAGGCGTATTTGATATAATCGCC
The DNA here is from genome assembly GCA_035048815.1 of Abelmoschus esculentus. Taxonomy (NCBI): domain Eukaryota; kingdom Viridiplantae; phylum Streptophyta; class Magnoliopsida; order Malvales; family Malvaceae; genus Abelmoschus; species Abelmoschus esculentus. The sequence goes on from JAUCBN010000005.1 coordinate 19,747,601, forward strand.
TCATTGAATACTTATTTAGTATGATACTATATGAATTATTTAATTTCCTCGGAACATTTTTATTAAGAGATTTAGCTCTGAATTTTTATTGTGGTGTATGTCGATGATTTGAATATCATTGAGAATCATGAAGAGATCTCCTCAAATCCTTATGCATCAATCGACATACAGAAAAGATATTTAAAGAAACTTCACATGCATAACGCATATTTATTGATCACCCTTATGGTTGCTAAGTCTCTTAATGTAAATGATTTACCTTAATATTTGAGGATAGTATTTAATATTGAATTATGGAGATTCAAAGATATTATGTGATATTTTTATGAGGGGGAGTAAATACGCGTTGCACTCTTTTTTCCTTAACCAAGGTTTTGTCCCAATGAGTTTTCCTGGTAAGGTTTTTAATGAGGCAACATGTTATGCGTATCAAAGATGTGTGTACTCTTTTTCCTTCACTTAGATTTTTTTTCCACGGGGTTTTTATCTCCATTAGAAATATTATCTCCATTAATTAGAGTTTAATACATTATGTACTGCTTATGCCTATAAATAGATGAGTTTGTGAAAGCATTGTATACAAATAAATATTGAGAATAATACAAATACCTCTCTTTATATCTTCTCTTTGTTCTTTCATTCTTGTTCTTTATTCTTGTTTTATTTCTTCATTATTTTATTTATAACAATAGTTGAATTTTAAAAATTTTATTTAACATATCCCTAATCGAACAAACTTCAATGGCCCATTGTTTAGCCCAACTAATTTAATTTAATCGATTAATTCAATTTTGATCAAATAATAAATATCCCTCTTGAGGAAATTATATTATGAACCATTTTCACCACGTCATCCGCGATCTCGTCCATTAAAATTCAACCATTTATTTTTCCTGTCATTTCTTAAGGATGAATTTTTTTTTGCCTTGTAAACAGGGAGTGAATGGTTACAAAGAAGTGAATTATAAATGGATTAATGATATAAAAAAATAAATAAATGATTGAATTTTAGTGAACAGAAACACAAATAAAATAATGAAAAAGATTCACGTTATAATTTTTAATTTTTGAAACTCTATGAAAAAATATTTCAAAGATTTTTTTATAAAATTACAAGTGAAATTTGGGATTTTTGCATAAATCTAAAAAGAAAAATGTCAGGGTCATCACAATATTAAAGGAACGGTTGTTGTTGTTCTTAAAGATTACAGGTTCGAACACCAGTAATATCAACACATTGATTGAGCGATCAATGTTTAATGGTTAAAAATAAACTCTAGAACAAATACAATTGTAATATTGTAGCTAGTTCAAAAAAAGATCGCAGAAACCTTAAAAAATTGAAATTTCAAAATATTGGTGCCCAAATTGAAATATTTTTCACTAGATTAACAAAACAGAAACATGTTGAAAAGTTGGATGAGTAAGTAATCAGTTTACCCTATTTATTTGTGGTTGGAACAAACTAAAGCGGCAACTCTGCCGGCAAGCGTAGAGCGAGTAACGCAGAGAAGAAAAAGAAGAAGATGAGCTTCAAACACCATAACTCCAACTCTGCTGCTGCTCAATCTCTCTCGTTTGATGACGTTGCCGATTTCTTCTCTCTTCCTCTCGATGACGCCGCTTCCACTCTTGGTATTTTTTTCTTTTAATTTTTAAATATTTAATTCGAGATTTCAATCCTTTTGGTCCTTATCATTTCTATATTGAATCTCTATCCCTTAGGCGTTTGCTCCTCTGTTCTCAAGAAAATCTGCCGTGAAAATGGTCTTGACAGATGGCCTCATCGTAAGGTAACCCCTCTTTCTATCGAATTGAAATTTGAATTCTTTCCTTTCTCGACTATCTGTACTTTCATGGTGATAATCGTCAGAATTCCTTTCCAATGATTAGATATTGTCATATCCCTTGATGGGTAGTTTAGATTTTTAGTGTAGAAAAAGGAATTTTCAATTCTTCACTTTCTTGTCTGCACTTTCATGGTTGTGTTTAATTTGTGCTTGCAGTTAAACAGATATGGGTTTTTCTTTTCTTTTCTATTCTATTCTATTCTATTCTATTCTATTCTATTCTATTCTATTCTATTTTTCCCCTTTGTTATAAAAATCTTTTAATTTTGTACTGTTTTTTAACAATGTATGTGGTTTTTTAAATGAGGTTTAGTTTTTAGCTGGGAAGAGCGTTGAAGAAATTAAGAGGCAAGCGTTTAGAGAAAGAAGAAAAGAAATAGCCGAGCTTCATCGACAAAGGTATAATGTCAAAAGATTTGCTTGGTTTGATTTTCTTCATTCATGATAATTTGGATTTATTTATTTTAGTTGTAGGGGTTCAAGTTGGTGGTTTTTGTGGATTTTCTTGATGGTAACATGTGTGTTTTGTGCTTTTGTTAATTTTGTAAACACATAATTCACCTTAAGCTGTGTCTATGTTGTCATAGGAAAATGTTGTCATAACTATGTTGTTTGGACTAGGGCGAGTGTCGGATATGGGCACATGTCAAACGTGGTTATATTCGATTTTTCTGTAAATTTTGTCATGTGTTTGGAGGGTTCTTAAAGGGTCGTATCTCTGTACTTATGCTTGGATGTGTGTTAGACTGTTAGATATTATCATTAGACACGAATACTTTAAAAGAAATCCAGAGTGGGAGTAATAGCAGTGATTAAAAGTTTTAACAGATGATGAAATGAGATAAAAACGCAGATATTCTGGGATTCTTGTTGATTTCATTGTTTGTTCTTCCTTTTAAAAAATCTCACTAGGATTCATTTAATGGTGTAGATTAAAAGTTAAAATAGATGGTGAAACGAGATAATACTAATATAACACTATCTCATCTCTGTTAAACTTGTGAATCTCACTTGGTGTTTGTAGGGCTGTAAATGAACCACGCTTGAACAAGTAAATCTTTGTTCATGTTCATTTGTTTATTTTTAAGTTTACTCTTGTTCGTTTCATGTAAAATTTTAAAATTGTGTTTACGTTCGTTTATTTAAAATTATGTGTGTTTGTGCTCATCAGTTTAACTAAACAAACTTGTTTAGGAAACATTAAACGAACATGTTCACGAATATAAAAAAGAACATATTTGGAAACAATTAGAAATGTGTTCATGAATAATAAACAAACTATAAATGAACATATCTCTTAATTTTTGATATAAAATGATCAAACATAAATATTAATAACTAAATTATAAATAAATAAACACACATAAACAATGATCGATTATAATAGTAAATGAGCTTCAAACAAACTTAAACAAGCTTGCCAATGAACATATGTGGTGTTCAATTCATTTACTCAACAAGCGTCAAAATCTTCTTCATGTTCGCTTATTTAGCTTGATAAATGAGCAGAAACTGAAGTGTCCATGACATGTTCATTTGCATCCCTATGTATGCGTGATACATACGATATTGTTCAGCCCATCTACTCTTTCTTTTTGCCAAATAAAAAAAATGAAGAAGTCATTAATCTTATGGCTGCCCACCCACAAAATTGTAGATTGGAGACGATTAAAATAGATAAATTATCTTTTGTATATCTTATCTCTTAGATGTTTTATCTCTAGCCTAACTCTTATCTTAAAGTGTAGATAAAGATAAAGATAAAGATTTAGAGATAGCCTAGCTAAGGAGGCCAAGTTTTCTGTAAATATAAGATAAGAAAAACAGAGTAGTAATTACTTCTCTTGTTGAACCGTGATGTTCTTCTATCAGCATGTCAGTTTCTTTGTATTATTGACTGTTTTAAGATTTCCATATTACTGGTATTTCATGGTTCTGCATGCTGCAGCTCTCAATCTCAACCATTAAGCAATGAACAACCCAAATTACAAGGTGGTGCAGTAGTGCCTAACTTACAGCAACAAGGAGCAAAAAACATACTAATGGGGCAGACCCTAAATTTTAGCCATCAAAGCTTGATGATAGGAACGAAAATGTCGGATGAATTTAAGTTTGGATTCCCATCTGATGGCTTATCGATCACTACAAACAAGTGGTGGGGAAGTAGCAAGTCTGATAGCGATGAAGTGGTAGATGTTGATGGAGCTGAAACTGAGGGAGAAGACAAGCATCAAAGTGTAGAATTGCCTGATGATATTGCCAATGACAAACCCGATGAAAATGGAAAATCAGAGGACAATGTTAATCCTCAAGGGTCAGCTCTACTGGCAGCTGTTAGAAGAAGGGATATGGAAGAAGGACGAGAAGCACTTAAACTTGGTGTCCGCAGGGGCCATGGAATGAAAAAGCTAAGTAGCAGAAAGGCGTCACTGCTGGTTCGAATATTCAAATCTTCATTGCCTAATGATTGGTTCCATGCCCCTTGCTAATTTTATCAAGGATGAGAAGATCCAGATATCATGACTACGTGTGCAAGGTAAGACTGAATAGTTGGACTGACATCACGTCATTGCCTTTCATTTATTCATTTCATTTTACAATCTTTGGCACACATAATCAGCTTTTCTTTTTGTCGAACAATGATTCAGAAATGTTAGATGTTCTGCAGTATTACCCTGTAACTTAGACACAAACTTGGCTAGTGATTGGTTCAATGCTTTAGCTGTCCCAGAATGCATTTAACTTTTACTAGAATCGGCTTCTCCACACCAATAGGTTTACTGTTTTGTTCACAGGTTGAAGATCATGTGAGTGAACAATTGTGTCCCAAAATTAACTGTAATTGGTATGTGTGAGAATTTTATGGATAAGTTGGGTCATATTTAGGGGTGCTTAACTCGAACTCTACTCGGTCAAAATTTGATAAATGATTCGGATTGACTCGAACTTGACTCAAGACTTTAACGAGTTGAACTGAACAAAGTTTAACTCGACTCTAAAAGTTAAGTTTGCGATCCCCTCGTTAATTTTTTAAAATATTTTATTCAAAAAATAAATCTAAATAATAATTAATGTGTGGATTGTTACTTTAGTTTTAATATGCTACTTTTGTGTATTTGTAAATTGTTAGTTTGGAATTCAGATTTAGGTGTTACACTCTTTTTGATATTTTTTTGTTAAATTTAGTAATTTATGTATTATTAAATTTTATTTTTAGTTAAAAATAAGATAATTTTTTAATGAGTTTAACGAGTAACAAAACAATTTAATGAACAATGAGTTGAATTGAGTTACATATTTTTTAATGAGCACGAGTCGAGTACTAACTCGTGATCGACTCGTTTGATAAATATCTCTAATCATATTTATGTTTAATAATGGCCGAGTAGTTGATAGTAAGAAAGTTCTGTCATGTCTAGGGATGGTTATGGGTTGAGTTGGATTGAGTTTTTGGTTGATGCATACCCAACTCTAAAATTTAATACATCTACCCAAATTTGATTTGATCTGATATTTTTATGATACTCCAAGGATTTTAATTTTGATCTAAATTTTAAAGTAAAAATTTGAATCCGACCCAACCCGATAAATATTTTTTGTGTTCTCTAAATGTACATATACATATTATACATGGATTAAGACTATTTAATTTTTTTTGAATATTTTTTTATCTACGAAAGAGAAAGAGAAATTGTTATTTTAAACCTATAAATTAAAGAGAAATATAATATTTTAACCGTTAATTTTAATTATTTTTACTATTTAATTAAATTACTATTTCAGTTAAATAATATTTCATACATCTATTATAATTAAAATATAATTTGAACCCTTATTTTATAATTAAATCATATTTATATGGTTCTTTTAAGTGATTCTTTCCTTAAATAATTAATAATCGTAACTTAGAAGACAAATTCAACTTTATTATTATTACATTCCCTCTTTCATATTTTAATAATGTAACAAAATAAAGTTAAAGAGGAGACTTGAAAAAAGTAAAGTATATGAATAATCATTAAATTAATTAAAATTATTTTTTATTATTGAAATTTTTAAAATTAAAAGTTGATTGCCAAATTTATTAAACTATTACAATAATATTTTAAAAATTATAAATTATAAAATATTAATAAATATAAAATCCACTTTACAATAATTAATAAGTTTTAATGATATTTTATAATTGTTTAATAAAGTTCACTAATAATCTTTTGTATACTAACAAAATAGATTAATTTGGGACAAGCTTTATTTAAAAAGTTGTGCTTCAAATTAAAGTCTGTATTAAGTATTAACTTCCCTCATTAGTGGCTTTATTTTCTCCCTAATCCCATGAATATATGATCCCCAATAAAAAGGCACTTTTGTTGACTTAGGAAATCAATTAAATATCAAGACAATATTACATGGTTGGATAATTTTTTTCTGAATTAATATAAATAAATATTGAATTCAAATATCTGAATTTATTAAAAAAGAAATGAGATTATCGACACAGGTTGGCCTAAGCGGTAAATAACATGGTTTCGCTTAAACAAATCTGAGGTTCGAGACGTTGTATATGCAGAAATCACTCTTAGAAGACTCACTCACCAAACATATGCGACGTAAATCAGTTCAGATTAGTCGGGATTAAAACTTTGAAAAACATAAGAACAATAAAAAAAAAGATTATATAAATTCTAATTGTTCATAATTTTTCTCTTTAACCCTAAACGTTTTTTTTTCATTTTTATTTGACAGACTATAATATTAATTTTGGTATCGTTTTTTTTTCTTTGCTTTACTATATTTTATTTTTTTAATTTTTAATAAAAATAATTTTGTTTTTATGATATTTTTCTTTATTTTTTGACATATTTTTTTAGATTGTTTTTTATTCTATGTTTTCTCATAAGTATATTTTATAATATCACGATTAATAAGATGATACTTATATATTATCTTGATGATCTTCTACATTTTAAATCCTCTGATTAAATTTGAATATATGTTTAAAATTATCGTTTTGTAGTAATGTTGTTTAGTGTTGATAGTTTTATCATTCATCACTGATTATCAGCATTGTTGGTATTTTTTTTTCAAATTTGAACTTTTTATTTTTTATTATACAATGTCAAGTGACTATTTTTATTTCAATGATTCTAAAAAAATGTTTAAACTAATTTTTAATTTAATTTTATTGTTATAAACCTTTATTATTATAATTATGAATAGTTTATCCTTTTAATAAAATTAATGATTTTTATAAAAAATATATTTGAACTCATTTTAAATAACAGAATTTGAAATAAATTGATTTTAAATTGTAGATATTTATATGTTTATAATCAAATATCTCCTTTTTTTATATAAAATATAGTTTAAAGTAATGTGTAGTTGTCTAAGGATGAAAGGATTGAATCGAGATATTATACTATGCGTAAGTCTTATCATGTGTTTATGGAATTAATCACTAAAAATCACTCATCTCATTAATTTATCTATATCATATTTTTGCCAAGTGAATCTCTACTTGAAAAAACTGATTTTAAAAATGAATTAACAGTAAATACGAGTAAAGATTAAAATATGACATATAAAAAATGATGAAATATATAGTTTTTAGTGATTAATCTTATAAATGACGTGATAAAACTTTCTCATGATATAATTTCTCGGTTTGAATCATACCCTCCAAGGGCCATTTTCATGAGAGATTAAGATATTCTAACTTATTGAAAAAGAAATTTAAGAATTAATCAATTAAAAAAAAGACAATTTTGCAAGTGAACATCAAGACAAGCTTAGATTTTTTGAGTTTAAAATATATATTTAAGTATATATGTTAATTTTTTAAAATAAAATTAAAAATTGTCCCTTTCTTTCTCTCTCACTCAGTCTCTGGTTTCCTCCATTGCAAACCAAGCTTCCTTTGAGCCCCCTCTCCTCCTCAAACACCCGAAAACCCACCAACCATTTTACCCTTCCCTTCCCTTTTCTTTTCTCATTCTTCTTTTTCTTTTACCCATTATATATCAAGGCCTTTTCCCTCTCTATATATTGGTATTATATATTAATATATACGAGTAATGGTGTTAATTTTAGGTGGTTTAAAACATTAACCCCGTTTTTAATTGTAATCGACTCTCGAATCTAAATCGTTTTAAATTTCTGGTTTTTATGGTATTTGGTCTATCAAAAATAACCAGTGACGAATACAACCTTTTTTAAATCTTTTTTTTATTTTTAAAATTAATTTCTAATTTTTCAAATCCCTAATTTCAAACTAAAATTCTCAAATTTCATTTTTAAACCAATTTTTGAATATTTTTAATTTTAAATCCCTAAAATTTTTACCAATCCCAAAATTTTAAAAATTTTCTTTTTTAGATAAATCCCTAATTTCTCAATATTTTTTAAACCCTAATTTTTTAATTTTTAATTTCGATTCTTATTTTAAACTCTAGATTTTTTTTTTCTCAATCCATTTTTAAATTAAACTTTATTTTTTTGATTCAACAACCTAATGTTTAAATTAAACTTTAGTTTTCTCTCTTTAGTAACATTTTTTTTCTTATCACACCTATTACACTCACACTTAATTTTTTTTAAAGGGTTGCTACACAAGTTTATTCATTTTCAACAGAGACAGAATTCTTTTTTATTTAATTATGGAATATGAGTTTATTTTAGTTTTTTAGTGGTCTAACTTGTTTACAGACTGCTCTTTTCTTGATTGCTAAATTCATAAATAAGTAGTCTTTTTCTTAAGATTTAACTCATAAGCTTACTTAAACGTGGCATCAGATTCTCCTGTTTCTTTTCTTTCTCCTTTTCATTTTCATCTTTTCTCCTCCTCTTTTATGTGGGTGAAGATTAAGCCAAGTATCTTATGGCATTTGTTGACTTTTTTTGTCTTCAGATTTGAATGTAAGGATGGATTTTGGAGAGTGAATGATATGTCTATCACATCTAGCTTCTTCTCCATAAAATTTCTCCAAAAATGTGCATATGGCCTTGGAACTGATTAAGCATATGATCATTTTGGTATTTCTGGTGTTGTCTGACTTGTTTCTGGTATGCAGGTAGTAATGTCTTAAGATTTTGATCTTGTATATAGGAGGCTAAATATAATTTTTGACTTTCAAAATCCAGAAGATCAGAAATGTCGTCAGTTTTGGGTCTAAAACTTTGGGTTTTGATTGGTATATCTGTTGGGACATTTATAGTGTTGATTCTTGGTATCTTGTCTGTATGGGTTACATTTCGGAGAAAATCCAGGCGATCAGTAGACAAGTTCTGGCTTTCTCAGATACCGAATGTCTCGAAGGAAATCAAGGTTGACAAGGTTGGAGTTCAGAGCTTCAATGATCATCCGGAGAGTTTATTCCTTTCAGTTAATGATAAACCAAATGATAAGAATTCAGAGAAAATGCTAGCACATTTGGGGCTGAGCAAATCAAGTGATCATGATAGTACAAGTCAATGCAGCTCACTTTACCATCATGAGAGAGGTTTTAGTTCTCATTCAGGAGATGAAGGGAGCTCCGGAACAGTTCGAAAGCAGTCTGCATTTTCATATGCAGGACTAGTGACAGCCTCTCCCTTAGTTGGTCTGCCTGAAGTTTCACATCTCGAGTGGGGTCACTGGTTTACTCTTAGGGATCTTGATCTCGCCACAAATCATTTCGCAGCGGAGAATGTTATTGGAGAGGGTGGATATGGGGTGGTTTACAATGGTAGACTCATCAATGGAACTGAAGTAGCAGTTAAGAAGATTCTTAATAATCTGTAAGGATATCTTAGTGATACTTTGTTGTTTCTTTTAATACTTTTGTCTCAGTAAAAGATAAAGTTTGATAAATCGAGCATTTTGGATGTCCAGGGGGCAGGCTGAAAAAGAATTTAGGGTTGAAGTGGAGGCCATTGGTCATGTTCGTCATAAGAATCTTGTGCGACTTTTGTGTTATTGCATAGGAGTTAACAGGTGAAACTCAAACATGTTTCATTGGTTTAGTTGTCAATATCGTGCAGATTCACTTGAACTCTAATTGTGTATTAATATGTTAATACAGGCCACACTTTTGCGGTCCTATGTCTTTATAGTTATTTCAGTATTGCTGTCTGCAAATGAGATTAGAAGTTGAAGCTTGTTTCTTCTTTTGTAGGTTAGAAGTTGAAGGGTCATAAAAAGCTGGTGTTTTTGGTTGCAGGCTTGCTTATTTGCATGAAGCCATAGAACCGAAAGTTGTTCACCGTGACATAAAATCAAGTAACATCTTGATTGATGATGATTTCAATGCCAAGGTTTCTGATTTTGGACTGGCCAAGCTCTTGGATTCAGGAGAGAGTCATATCACAGCTAGAGTTATGGGGACATTTGGGTAACTTAAATTCTTGTTCTCACCAGCAATCGTCTATTATTGTATTGTATATCAATTCTAAGTATCTCCAGACTGAAAATTTCACATGTAAATTGCAGTTATGTGGCACCAGAATACGCTAAAACTGGCCTGTTAAATGAGAAGAGTGATATTTACAGCTTCGGTGTCCTCCTGCTCGAAGCTGCACATGGCTGACGAATACCCGTTTCATGAGGTAAAGGTCTCTGTTTGCTGGTTAATTTATATATATACAGTATGGTTTCATCTCTAAGAATTATTTATGTTACAACTTACAAGGTGTAGTGCATTTCTTTCATAAGTTGTAATTTTTATCATATCTGGTAGCGAACCATCTGCTCGGTATCGTTGGCATAGAAAACCTGTCTACCTGAGAATGAGTTCATGTGCATGCATGGCAATATAATGGCTTAGCAAAATTCATCAAGTCTGAGAAGTATTTATGATATTATATGAATTTCTGATGCTGTAGTTTTTGAATGTTTTGAAATTCTTATTCTTGCTTGCACTGCTTCTTGGAGTTCATTCCTATATAGTGATATATGGTAATGTGTCTTACACTGCATATTTTTCTATTACAAGCTCCATTGACAGTCCTAATTCTGTGATATTGTTCAGGACCGGAGGAACAGGAAGATCCAAACAGCCAGCATGGAAATCGAATCTTTAAAGGAACCGACCGACGCCGATGGCAAGACAGTGGAATCACAGGGCACCATGTCCGAGAGGACTCATGAAGTAATAGGGACTGACAAAAGGCAATGGCATGGTGAATAACCGTGTAGTATTTAAACCTTTCAGTAACCCATTGATACATGAACATCTCACAGTTTGTTTTGGTGGAGTTCAAAGAGAGGAAGCAGCTTGAAGATAGAAAGCACTTTAGGGCTTTAAAGATGGCATCTGCAGCTGCTGTTTCTTGGGCAAAACAGAGGTTGAAACAGCTTTTCAGGCAGATGAAGGCTAACATCTGAGACAGCGGGAGAGAGACTAAATGGTCTTCTTGTACAGGTGTGTCTTTGCATAGATTATATGGTAGGCTCGGCTCGCCACGTCAGTTGTAGTCCCTAACCAATGAAAACCATTCATTTCATCGCTAATCATCCGTGTCATTAATATAATTTTCAGAAATTATATTTTTTAATGACATGAAAAAAAATGAGTGAAGATTCATTGGTTGAAAAAAATGAATTGGAAAATAGTGATGAAGTGTGTGGTTATAATTGGATGGGACCATGTCTGATGTGGTAAGTCAGGCCCATGATATAATTTCTCGTGTCTATGAGTCTGTTTTTTATGAGAAAAATTAGCCGAACACCGTTAAATACTATTAAATTAATTAATAAAGACTAAAATCTCAAGGACTCAACATATAATTAATAAAAAAGTGATCGATTCAACATATAATTATAAATTTTATATTAAGTCCTTACAAATTTTAATCTTTATTAATTAATTTAATAAATGTTCACGGGTATAAAATACAACTATAAAACTTATAACTTCTTTCAGTTTTATGTATATTTTTATTTGTTGGATGGAGTAAACGGATGATTAAGAAGAATAATAGAATATATAAAGATTATCCCTTGAAAAAAACGTAAAAATTAATCTCAGTCATTCTTTTTTCTTATCAAACGATTTGAAAAACATATATTTTTTTTTAAATATCGTATAAAGGAATATTAACCTTAATATGAATATTATTTATATTTCCATTTATATTTCCTCCGTGGGGATTCTATAATTTTAGTAAATCATTTATGTTTAACGAAAAAATAACTAAGAAATGGATTCCATATTTATGGACTTTTTTTTCGTGTAATTTGGTATTAGATTCACCTTTCAATCATAACTATGATTTAGTTTTGTACTAATATAAAAAATTTAGGGTTAAAAATTTAAATATAATAGATTTATATTTTTTCCGTTTAATTAGCTGTTAGATTAAGCTTGCTAGTTATTTTTGAACACCCCCAATGCATCGACTGTTAATCAACAAAAGTCAAATGATTTGTACATTTCTGAATTAAAATGAGTAAATTAAGGATTAGTGTTAAAGAATTATTAGAGAAATAGAGATTTAAAAAAATAGTAAAAAAATAATATTAAAATTTTGAAACTTAAATAAACAAAAGTGAAATAATAGTTTAATAACTATTTAGATAATTTATTTTTTATTATTAAATTAGTTTTTTATTAGGGGTTAATTACTACGAAGGTCACGTTTGTTTGCCTACGGTACAAATTTAGTCACCAATTTTGAAAATCAACCAATACAGTCACGTACGTTTTCGGACTATAAACTTATGGTCACTCCGACGTTAAAAGCCATTAAAAGTTAACGGAAAGATGATTTGGCATAGTAACAAAAGGATAAATTACTTAGATGATCACTAAATAATTATTTAATTTTTATTTTATCTTTAATTTTGACCCTCAAAATTTTAAAATTTTATATTTTCGTCATAATCATCAAATTTCCAATCAATCCAATAACCACTACTATAAACTTGCACCCAACACCCAAAAAAAAGTCTGGTGCTGCTAACGAACTCCTACAAAGTTTTAAATATTTTCAAAAACCTAAGCATACATTCTGTTTGAGAATCTGAGCCACAAAAAATTCTAGTTCATAAATACATAATCAGAGGAGAAATGTTGATGATCGGAAGTAAGGATGGAGGTGACAATCTCCCAGGTTGGCTCGATCTGTTGGAACTGGACAACCATTGATTGATTGTAACACGATTATAAGATTTTGTGCCATGATTCAACACATGAACTATCTACGCCACCTTCATTTGTAGCTTCATTTTTTTTATTCTAAAGTGCTTAACCAAGCATCAAAAACCAACAGTCTAAGATTAAACAACGATTTCAGAAATTTCTTTAATTCATTTTTAATAATTCTTTCAATTTTTTTAACTCAATTAAAATTCAAGTTATAATTTTCTCGTTAATTATTCACCATAAAATATAAAATATCTTTCATTTTATTTTCTATTCAACAACACGATCATTATTAATCCTAAAATTTATAATATAATAAAATTGAAACTTACCAAAATAAGATATGAATCCAATTCAAACTCCAGCAAATAAAACAAAAATGTCATTTGCAACCTTAGATTTTCTATCAACCCAAAAATACTAACCTTTAAATTCTGGGGTTTTAAACAGAGGGGAGCAGGAAGGGTGAAGCAAATAGAGAATGACAACCAAGTCTAGGTCTGGTAGCGGTGGATCATCACTTGAGAATGACAGTCAAATCTTCGAAAACTATTGTTTTATCTACTGGGTTGAAGCCGAATGAGAATGTGGTGATTTCGGTGGCTTGTGTACAGGTTTATAGTAATGGGATGTATACAAGGTTGAATTTCATAGAGGAAAATGTTTAGGGAGTGGAGTTTATTATTATTACATGACGAGATTATGACAGAAATATAAAATTTTAAAATTTTAAGGGATAAAATAAAAATTAAATAATTGTTTAGTGACTATTTAGGTAATTTATCCTTTTGTTATTACGTTAAATCATCATTTCGTTAACTTTTAACGGTTTTTAACGTTGGAGTGACCATAAGTTTACAGCCCGAAAACGTACGTGACTGTATTGATTGATTTTCAAAATTGATGACTAAATTTATATTGGAGTCAAACAAACGTGACCTTTGCGGTAATTAACCCTTTTTAGTAAAGTTAAACAACAATAAATATTTTAGTAATCAAGAATTTATAGATAAAAATATAAATAATTTTATCGATATTTTTTTAAATTAATGATTAAATTTGTATTAAAAAGGAAAATAATTATTTTAATAATTAACCCAAAATAATAATACTTTTTTAAAATATTGAAAGTTAATACTTCAACGCTCAAAATCAGTCCACAATTATTTATTTATTTATTTATATTAAAAAAAAAAACTGAAACTTTCCGTGACTTATATAAACAGAACCAAAAAAAAAAAAAAAAACTCTCCAAAAAGAAGAGAAAAAACACTTTCTTTCTTTATTTGATTAATCTGATAAGCCGCTGATAGAGTGAGAGAACGATGGGGAGTGATAGCACGACCAATGGAAGTGCGGGCGGCGGTGGCGGAGTACAGATGCCGGCAACGGTGAAGAAAGTAGTGCAGAATCTTAAAGAGATTGTTAACAATAGTTGCACGGACTCGGAGATCTACGCTGTCCTTAGAGACTGCAATATGGACCCTAACGACGCCGTTCAACGCCTCCTCTCTCAAGGTTTTCCCTGTTTATTTTTGTTAACAATGATAAAAATATTTCCTCTATATGTTTTTTTTTATTCTTTTACGCTACTTTGTCTGTTTGTTTGCTCAGAAAACTGAAGGGAAATATAATGCAAAAGTTATTTTTTTCTCTAATATGTTCTGGGGAGAATATTTTTAATTCTCTTAAACAATTTTGTTTCCCAATATGTCTTTAATTTTTGTCTGCTCCATATAATGGTTGATAACTTAAAAATTAACATTTTTTTTTCTGCTCGAGTTATTGACTTTAAAGGCTTCAAATCTGTTTAGAAATAAAAGCTAGCGATATCGTTACACAGGTTGCACTTTAACGGCTAGAGCTTCAGCTATTTTCTTGCTGATGCGCGATTCATTCTTAGCATCCAAACAAATGGGAACTTAGCAACTGAAATAATTGTAATCCTTTAATTATGTGCTTTGTGGGATTCCCCTCTTTCAAGTTTAATGGAAGAACAATGTCAAACAAGGCTTTTGCAATTTTTGGTGCTGTTTTCAAAATTTTTATAGATTTAGTAAATTTAATAGTTTTCAATTTTGTAGATACTTTTCATGAGGTAAAAAGCAAACGGGAAAGAAGAAAAGAGGTATTGTTCTTTTTAAAATGTTCTTAGTCTTTTTCTCCTTTATTGAGTGATTTCCCCCGTTTTATCCTTCTGCAAAATATCTAAAATTATGCATGATCTATTATTCAGCTAGTAATGTGATAGGTTAACTTTTGTTTGGTGCAATATTAAACATTGGTTTGGTGCAATTATATATTTGAAACTTTGGTTGACTCAGTTATATACACTTTAAAAGACAAATAATCCAATTATTTTCATGTTGAATAAATATAATTGTTTGTGTATGCAATAAGTAAAATTGGTGCCTCCCTCAATAATGGTGTTATTAGTTTCTGAAATTTGAATTAAAATTATAGTTCCATTACATTTATAAAATTTCACCATATTAAAGTTTATGTATAATTTTGCTCGTTTGATCGAAGTTCATATGTAGCTTCAGGATTTATTATTTTCTATTTCTTGATTTGAAATATGATTTTTTCATCTCTTGATATGTTATCAGATGAAAGAGACACAAGAACAAAAAACTCAAGCTAATGGTCGTGCATCTAATCATGGTGTGAGAGATGGCCGTGAACATTCTTTCGGGCAGAGCGGATCAATACTAAACAGCTTCAATGGTATGGTCCTTGGAGAATGTATGCATCGGTGTCACTAGTGTCAAACTTTGTTTTCAATATCTCATTTTGTTCATTGTGTCAGAGATTGGTAAAGTTGCATACAAGAAAGAAAATGGCTCAGCTTCTTATATGCCATATTCTGCTTCTTCAAAATTACATACAACAGGACAAACTTTGAATGAGCAACTTTTCCCGCAAAGGTTGGTTCTATAATGATGCAAAATGTTGCTAATCACATATGCCCTTGTCTGGTTCTTAAGACTTAAATGATAAATTGATCTGGCTTATCAATATTTTTATGTGCACAACACCAACTTTTTCAATTCTATTTCATCATACATACTGTTAATGGATTCTTGGCACTCATCTGTACGATGCATGATACCTATTGTTTTTTTTTTCCAATTTGATATACTTTCCTCTTTTGATGAATGGACGTGGTTATACATATGTGTAATTTTGTTTAGTTTGTTACATGATCAAATGATTACTCTTCATTTTGAGCCTACTATATTCTTCTGCAGCAATTCTTTTGATGCTGATCATAGAGAACAATCGATAGGAACAGGTGATGTGATTGATTCATCCATGCAACCATCTTATGGATCACAGTATTCTTGGGTGGAGAGCACCTTAGAACATGTTGCCGTGGCTGATATTGTAAGAATGGGTAGACCAAAGAGCAAAGGCTTGCAAATGTCATGTGAGACATCTTATTCCCCTCAAGATGCTGTTCCACCAAGCGCAGCCATCTACCAAATGAAACCATTCCTTCCTACTTCAGATTCAAAATTAGGAACAGACCAAGATTTCCATTCTTCGGATTTGAGCATGACTTCTGAATCTGGAATGAATTCCAGTCAACATGGTTTTGACAATGAATGGGCTGTGAATGAGTCAATGACTGGTTCTGGTGATATTGGTGGTGCAGCATATTCAAACCAATCCTATTTGAATGGTAACAAGTCTAACTTGTCAAGTAACTGCTGGTCAGATAATATTCTAGTATCAGAGAGCAATGTTGGCAGGAAAAATCTTAGTCCTAATCTTGTCAACTCTGCTCAAGCATCTAACAAACAAATATTTATGAGTGATTCTGGAGGAACATCTGAATACAATGATGACCTGCACAAGGATACATGTTTACCTGATTCTTATGGGCAATTCTACGAATGTCTGGAAGGTAAATTTTTAGATACCAAGTTTGATTTTACAGGATTTTTGTTTTCTTTATTTGTTTTTAATAAACTACTATAGTTTTTTTTTTTACATAAGTGCATGAGATGCTCTATAATAATGGATTCATCTGATCCAGTGTCTGTACTTTGATGGTTATAGATAACTGTAATGTGTATATATATCTTCACATTAGAGTGAAGAACGGAGATATCCTTACAAAATTTCTCCAAGATTTTATTTTGCAATTGTTTTTGTGTTTACTATCATTTTGTTCGCTATTTTAGCACATTTTGAAACTTTCACTGCTTAGTAGAGAAGGGAAGTCGTAGGTTGTTAATTCAGTCTTGTTTAGTCCTTTGTAGAAGAAAAACACAAAACATGGTGCAGTTTTGTTTTTGTCAACTCCTTGATTTTTGAATGTACAGAAAAGGGTTGGGAGAAGATGGGAAAAAACTCTTAATGTTCTAATGCTCTTTGTGGCATATATGGAGAGTCTGAAAACTGTTATTTATATTCTATGATTGGAATTGCTCATGTATTGATTCTGCTGTTCTTTAGGTGTGTTATTTGAATGGTTGAATGAAAAGTTCCTTTATGAATAGTTGGTTATATTGAGTTTATTTTATGCATGCAATGAAGCAAAAGGTTATTGTTGGATGTGTATTTGCATTTTACCCTTGGGAATCTAACCTCAGTAGCAGGTAGAGGTTCTAATGCATCTTCCCCAAATTCTTCTGCACCTTTATCTGATGATGCCATCAAAGCTGCATCATCTGTTGCTGTGAACTTACAACAACTAAGTTTAGGGAAGGAAGATGGACTGGTGACTCCTAAGGAGGATAACTGTGGAGTGGTGCTTCCAGATTATTTACAATCCCTTTCTGCTGATTGCTCACATTTGAGTTTTGGTACCTACAAATCTGGCAAGAATACATCATTACCCCAGCCGCAGACATCTAGTTCCTTGACTAATAACTTGGAAGAGACCTTGATGAACTCAAATGATTGTTCAACTTCTATGCATTTGGACTCTAGGTGTGCATATCCTTAATGAGTGCCAGTTTTGTCTCTGTTTGTTGTAGTTCATGATATTTGAATGTCTTTCGATGCAGGAACCCGGTATATCATGATAAAGAGCAGCTTGAATTTGATTTTGATAGTCATAGAGCAACTGTAAATGCTAGGAACTATAATTCACCTAAATTTTCACATTCAGAGCTTAGGAAACTAGATATTCCTGATGCAGCAACTCTTGGGAATGATTATGTCTCCTGTGCATCTACACCTGGTTCAAGTTTCAAGAACATTGAACAATCTTCCTTTTTGTCTTTGGTGATTGATCCAAATGCTAGGAATCTTCCTGTTTTGCCAAGTGACATGGTAAATACCGTGACGGAATTGTTCCATTTTCTGCTGTGGTAATGGTGGACATTTATGCAAATAAGAGAACAAGAGAACAGCATTATTGACATTTTATGAAGATGCAAAGCTTGAGAACTATTCTCTCTTTCATCAGTTTGCTTAATTAACGTTGGTTACCTTTGCGATGCTCAGCATGCCTTATTCTCTTTAAGGCCTACTACATTCTTACAATAGCTTTCCTCCCTTGGCGTTCATTTATGAAAATGTGGTTTATACTTGTGCAATTTTTTTTCAATTATTATTATTTTTGAAGCTTTGCACTGATCTTGTTATTTTTGGGTGCTAGCAATCACACTCCAATTTTATGCCAAGTGATATATTGTTAGCGGCTTTTCAGTCTACAAAAGCAAGAGACTCTGCCGCATTTCTAACATCACCGTCAATTTCATCTGGATACATCGGTTCTCTGTCATCAATTAAGAGTCCACTTGTATCCATGTCTCAGGTATGAAATCAAGAATCTATTCTCTTAGGTGGCTTAAAATTTTCAAGTTAGGTTAAGTAAGTGTTATGAAGGTGTGCATGGACGTGCTTTTTTTTGTGAGGTAATAGGCATAAGAAAAGGCCATTTGTTGAAATTCTCTTTATTTTCATATAGAAGTTTTTTATTAGATGCACCTTCACTAGTAAGAAAGAAGATAGTATCACATGCTCTACTCCTTAATATTGGAATATTTAACCACATATATGGAATTAGGATAGCAAGGAAATCATGCATATTAGCCTACAAAAATTTGCATGATTTGTAGATTAGTTAGAGCACTCATTCGAGTCTGTTATTTATCATATATCTTAAGCTTATTTTGCATGTATATACAGTATACAATATACTGGCTACTGGCCAAACATTCTTGGAATGTTCTCGCCCTAGACTTTTCTCTCTTGGGTTAATTTCCTGAAACGTGGTAGGGTTAATTTTCTTTGCACGATTTTCTGGGTATTCTCATGTAATTTGGCGTCTAGTTTCAGATGAATTAGCAATTTTATGTCATGATGTGAAATCCATAGTGAATCTGACCCTGTATTCCTATTAAACAAGGATTTGGGTGCCCTGTGTCTGCTTAAATGGACATAATAAATTACTTATTTTTTTTGCATCTCAGCCTTCCTCGCAAGTCCTTCATGGTGCCAAGCCTGCCAATGGACCTGTACTCAAGGACCATTTGTATGCATCTTATCCACAAAATGGCTACCCGACTGCACCTCAAGGCCATACATATACACCATCTGCCTTGCGTCAAGCATTTCCAGATGGCAATGTGTTCCGCGAACCTCATAGTGATATGAAGTATGATCACTGCCAACACTATGGAAGTGCTAGTATGAGCAGAAGCAGCTTGCCTTGGTTGAGTTCTTACGCATCTGGTTATCAAAGTTTAGAAAATCCTTCCAATTCTCCCGGAACTTCTCTTCACAATCTATTGGCTGGTTCAACAGGCAGGAAACTTGCTTATGATAACTTTTTACTCTCTCAGTACAGCAATGGTGGCGCTGCTACATGGGATTATGGACACGGTTCTAGAACCATGCCAAGTATTCGAGATAACGGTAATTCTAGTTTACACAGGCCAAATCACTTGGTTGCTGGATATCAACAGGGTCAGCAACAATCTCAGCAGCAGCAGCTTCATGTAGGCTTGGGATATCCTGGTATTTATGGTTCTCATGCAGCAATGGCAACAGAGCAGCAGCAGCAGCAGCATTTCCGAGATTTTATTTTAAACGCTTCGCCAGGCCAGTCGTCTCGGCAGTTCCCTCAGACATGGGAGAATAACTATTAACATGTTTTGTTTTTGTTTTTTGGTTGTTCGTTCTTAGGAAGCAATCAAGGATTATAAAAGGCCGAGTAGGATTATGTTCTGACGTGAAACAGAGATTTCAAGGCTCTTTTAGTGCTTTGGCAATGTCCAATTGTACACATACGTTGAAAACAGAAGCTCAATATCTGCCCCATCACAACATTAAATGGCACTTGAGCTGTGTTTTTATTTATTTATTTATTTGTGTTTGGAGGGTTAAATTTTTTCATAAATAATTAAAAATTTAGTTTTCAAACTTTGATTTATCCGTTATTTTAATCCTTAAATCTTAATTTATTTACAGTGACATAAAAGGTTTTAAAAGTGTTTTAATCTTAAAAATTAAAGATTTAGTTTGCATTCGATACGGTCTTTAGGTTATATAACCGTTAAAATATCTGCTAAAGTAGAATTTTCTTTAACAAAAAATAGGTAAATTACAACATTCATTACTCAACTTTTATCTTACTCTTATTTTGACCACTAAAGTTTATTCTTTTAATTTAATAATTTAACTTTTTAATTATTCATATTTTGATCACCCTCAAATGACATGAATTTAGGAAATAATTTTTTTTTATTTTTCATATTAAATTTATTATATTACCGTATTTCATATTTTAATAAGCAAAGTAAAAAGATTATTACTTGAATAAAAATATTTCAATTATTTGATTTAATTGGTACATTATAAAATCAAAAATTGAATAATCTAAACTTAATAATTAAACAAATTAAATTTTTAAAGATTAATCAAACTTGATCTTGTACAAATTTTAAAATAATTTATTTTTATTCGGTTATGGTTCACAATTTGTATTAAAATTGATTAAATGATTTTATCTATTTTGATTTGAGTAATAATTTTTATTCGAGTAATATTTTTTAATTTTCTTACTAAAATATATAATATGGTAATACGATAAATTTAATATAAAAAATAAAAAAAAATATTTCCCGAATTTTTTAAGGAGTAATCAAAATTTTTAATTTGTATAGCCATGTTATTTGGGAGTTGTCAAAATATGAATAATTCAAAAGTTAAGTTATTAAATTAAAAAATTTAAATTTTAGTGGCCAAAATAGGAGTGAGATAAAAGTTGAGTAATGAATATTGTAATTTACTATTTTTTATTAAGAAAAATTAAACTTTAACATGTATTTTTAACAATATATAACGGTAGAACCATATTAAATACGAACTAAAAGTTGAGTGACCTTATCAAATATAAATTAAAAATTGGGTGACCTTATCAAATATTTTAAAAGATCGGTGACCAAAATAAAACTAATCTAAAAATTCGGTGTTCATTTATGTAATTTACCCTTAAATATAATCCCAAATTCTGAACATCTAAATATGAACTCTTTAATTTTAAATAAAATCTATAATATAAATCCATATTTAATACATTATTTTTTTATTTTTACCGTGTAGATGATATTTTTTTTAATAAATTCAAATAAATTTAAATAAAAGACTTAAACATTTTGGAGCATAAAACAGATGATGGTTAGATGTAAATGGTTGCTACATTTTTTATTTTTATTTTTTTATTAATTTAAATCGATTTGTATTGTATATTTAAATTTAATATGTGACACAAATCGTAATCAGTAAAGCTAGAATAAGAATCGTAGAGATAGAGATGGACATATTTTCTTTCTGTTGCATTGGAATATTTATACAAAAATAAAAACAGAAAATAAAAAAATCTAAAATTACAAGATTTGACATTTGTGGATGATTTGAGCCTCAAGCCCTACTCCATTATTGTTGAATCTGATTCCAAGACATCCGAAGGTATGAGCAGCCCGGGGGGAAAGATCTTGGGGATACACGATTTGAATAAAACATTATGTTAGAACTTAAATTTTAATCAAGAATAATTTAAAATTTAGACTAAACATATTTGTCGCGGCCTTTTTAAAAATCAGAACGTGTGAAAAATAGTCTGGCGAATTAATCTTAAAAAATTCGAATTTTATTACTTTTAATCTTGAAAAAACCAAAATTTTAAAAAAGGTATATAATTTAATTTTAAAAATTGATTTGGAGTCGCCACTGGCCACTTTGGTAGGCCAGACACCATAAAACAAACCAGAGATTCGTTAAAAAAAATTTGGGTTCGGAAGTCGGTTACGTGTAAGGACGACCCTTACAAACGCCCAAAAAAATTGGTACCTCATTAATTTCACGTGACATTTTGGTACTTTGAATATAGATATTAATTTAATTTTTTATTGTTAAATAAACATCGCTTGAATTGAGGATATCCTTTTGACTAAGAAAATATATCTCTTTTAAACTTGGGCTTGAATAAGACGTCCTCTAGATAGAAAATCTCACCCAAATTTAAAAAAATATAAATTCCGCCTCAAAAGGCTTAAATGCATGACCATTTTTTATCTTGTTCATTTTAAGTCCTAACCTAGAAAGGCTTCATTAATTAAGTATTAAAACCCTATTTAAATTATTAATTTCATCAAGTGTATTATGGTAACATCTGAATGCTTGGACACTACCATCTCGATACCGAACAAAATTAATAATCCTATTAGTGTTTCTGATAATTTACCTAACTAATTTTATTAAATTCTAATCCTAAATTATTGAGTCATTTTCTAGGTTTCAATGACATATCAATACGATACCAAGGTACACTCTTTAAGTCAACGTCATGGTACGTCAAAACATCGACCGTTTAGTGTATCCGAGATATATGATTAAAATATCATTGTTGCTACAATTATCTTCCTAATAAAATTAATCATTTAATTATAGTGACCAACCCTAAAAAGGCTCTAATCTAATTAATCTAAGTGAAATTTATGTGTTCTCCTAAACATAATATTCTATATGTTTTAAAAAATGCAAACATAATAAATAATTAAATACAACAAATAAATAAAACAATAAAGTAAACAAAAAGATGAAGAAACTAAGTTACTTTCGATTAAAAACATGAGAGCTCAAAACAACACTGGGAATTACAATGAAACAAAGGGTTTACATGACAAAGGGCAAGAATAAAAAGGCAAAAGAGTTGATCAAGGGTGAATTTTAGACTTAATTATGTTAAGATACATTAATTTTTAAACTTAGAAAATTTTAATTAAATTCAATTAAGCATTTAATTAAATTAATTCCAAACTTTTAAAATTAAATTAACCTTAATTAAAGTCTAAATTAATCAAATTATGAATTTGGAGTTCGATTTAGGCCAAACTAGATTTAATTAGATTAAATTAATTTTAAATTCTATCTTAGAAATTAAATTAAATTCAATTAAGAACCTAATTAAATTATTTCTAAGCCTTAAAATTAAATCAATCCTAATTAATATCTAAATTGATTAAATGTTGGATTCAGAATTCGATTTAGAGTCAATTAAAGATTAAAATGAGTGAAATTCTGAAGTTTGGTTTTTGTTCTTTTTAATATAAATGTCTAACTTAAATCTATTTAATTATGCAAGAAAACAGAAAAAGATGATCAAAATTACCTTTGTTGGATCGAATTTAGTGCGTAAAACTTGAAATTATGTCACTGTAAAGCCATCATATTTCCACATTCTTCCGACCATTGCAGACCAATTGCTCTCTACCGAATGCCTCTCCCCTCAAGCTTCTTCAGTTTTTTCTCGAATGGCCTCCAAAAAGCAATAACCAAGCCTCCTCTCTGTGTCCTCTTTTCGGTTGAGATCCTCCTCTTTTTATAGGATTCAAACTTAGACTTTTGATTGAAATAGGAAACTCCAAACAAAATTCAAATCCCTACAAACACTCCACCAAATCCCCAACTCCCCTAAAATCGTGTAACCTTATCTCAACTTCTTTTTTCTGTTTTTTATTTTATTTTTTATTATTTTTTTGTTTTTTTTCTGTTATTTTATTATTATTTTAGAGATAAATTCGTGTTGACAGTTGCCCTTCTTTGCTCAACGTTGCGGAGCAGGAGATGGGCAAAGACTGAAAAACACGAATTTTGTTAAAGCCCTGAAGCTTGAAGTTGTTCTTCTTATTACGAATTTCTTCGAGCAAAACCTGTGTCGAAATCCGAGGTTGTCCTTCCAGTTCTGAAATCTCTCGTCTCTGGAATATCTGGAGTTGTTCTTCCTATTACGAAATTCTTTAGACGAAATTCTTTAGACTTGTCAAGTGATGGAGCTTGAGGTTGTTCTTCTTATTACGAAATTCCTCATCTCCGGGAGATCTGGAATTGTTCTTCTTATTACGAAATTCTCCAGATAAAAGTGGTGAAATCCGAGGTTGTTCTTCTTATTACGAAATTCCTCATATCTCATGGAATTTGAAGTTGTTCTTATTATGAAATTCTCCAAACTTAACATCATGTACGGAGGACTTATGATGACCCGGAGGATTTAACATCAATCCCGGAGGACTTAACATCATGCTCGGAGGACTTACTGATGACCCGGAGGATTTAGGATCGTATTGCCTCCTTGATTGTGCAAACGATATCATCACTCCCGAAGGTGATGGCCCGGAGGACTTAACATCATACCCGGAGGACTTAATGATGACCCGGAGGATTTAAGATCGTATTGCCTCCTTGATTGTGTAAACGATATCATCACTCCCGAAGGTGATGGCCCGGAGGACTTAACATCATGCCCGGAGGACTTAATGATAACCCGGAAGATTTAACATCATGCCCGAAGGACTTACTGATGACTCGAAGGATTTAACAATGGAATATGGAGTTGTTCTTCTAATTACGAAATTCTTCATCTCCACTGAAGAGTCTGAAGTTGTTCTTCTTATTACAAAATTCTTCAGACTGGTATCAAGTCATGAAATTTGATGTTGTTTTTTCATATTGAATCTGGAGTTGTTCCTCTCATTTGAACTCCTCTAAAGTTTGAAGTTGTTCTTATCTGTTGAATTCCTTCAAACAAATCTTGGAATTTGAAGTTGTTCTTTTTATTTGAATTTCCTCAAACATCTAGTAAATAAAGATTTTTGTTGAAATCCGCATCTTCAAGCGGAAAATCTTTCTTAACTTCATCTTCTTTGTTGAGATTTTTCTCCTCAAATAGAAATCTGTATTGGTCTCTGTCAACCTTCTGAAATGTTTGTTTTCAAATTTCCTTCCTCTGAGATTTTTGTCTGTCCTGATCTGGATTGCTTTGTTAATCTTGCAAATTCCTGTTAAAATTAACCAAAAATGTTTTGAATGCATGGGTTAGCATGTTTTACCATATGATGCATGAACCGTGGTCATTGAGGGACACTTGAATGTACACTGGTCTTCTTCATTGAACATTCTTCTGTCATGACAACATCTCATATCAACAATTTTGTACTCTGTCTGATCTTTTTGAGCTCTATTTCTCATATTGACATTAACATTATTGATTTTCCCAATCAGTTAGGATTTTGCCCCACATTTCATGGGCTATCAGCTTCTCGAAGCAATAAGTTCATGAACTCTTGTCCATTCTGATTTGAAATCTCACGTGCAATAATGCTTTGTTGATCTTTTATCATGCTGAGTTTGCCCCATTTTCATCATTTAGGGTGTGCAAAAATATCATAGGTCCCTGAATTTTCTCCTGGTCCCTAACCTTTTCCAGTCCCTGAACTTTCACCAAGCTGGACTAATATTCATCATTATAACTATGAAACTCGGCAATGACTACAGTCTATACGTAATTGCCCCATGTTTACTTGCATCATCTTCGTTGTTCGATATTTTGACATTTCAAAGCTTCATTTGTTCCTCGTCATACCATTCATCATTCATCTCTTGTTCTGCCTGCGCTTAAAGGATTCATTACATCATAGTAATTCCCATGAAATCCTTTGCTTTTTGTATCTAATCAATTTATCTGCAAGATGCTCGTTAAGCGATAAGCAAAAATGCTCAAAATAGTATTTTGAAAACATTGAAAAAAAAATTTGATTGTCATGACAAACAAAAACAAAAAATTAGGCCTCTGAATATCAAGTGCAACAAAGCCTTCGAATAAATTTGCAAAGATCAACTCTGATGTGACCATTTTCCAATTTATTAGACTTTCAGGAGAAACATTTCCATTTTTCTAATTCTTCCCCGTTTAGGTGGCACTCTTTTTCTCACTAGCTCATCATACCCAATTTTCTCTCTTTTCTGATCTCGATCAAGCATTAGAAAAAATCCTTGAAGAAAGATTAACCCTGGTAAACGGGATATATTCTGAAGACTAACTCTCCTTGTTCCAATACTCGTATATGGTCAAAATGGTCTTTTGTGGCTTGTAAGTGGGCTATGGTTTATGGCTACCAAAGAAAGGATATATAGACTCAAATAATTCAAGGGTGATAAAATCAAGGATCATTGTCGCACTGATCTGAACATACTCTGATGAAATACTTTTTTCTTTGCGGATCACTCTAGGTTGACCTTTTTTTGGGTTTTCACCCTAGAGGTCATTTCCTTTTCATCACTTCTTTTTCCAGTGGTTCATCTCATCAAAATATTTCACTGAACTTTATGTTCGTTTTTTCTTTTGTGCCAACAATTTGAATTTGGCTTCTTTTTCTTGGTTTTGTATTTCACTTTTATTTTCTGCCACTGATTCACAAGGCATCACAACCAAGCATATTTCACTTTAAAACACATTTTCATCCTCTTTTGCCCCCAGCGTAGGGGTGATCCTTGATTTGGGTTGAATCGAAAGAAAAACAATATTAGGCTCAAAGGGACAACAAATGATATTTATTTTCTTTCTTTGAGAAGGGTTATCAAGGAATGTCAAATATCATCTCATACTTGGATACCTTTGAAGAAAAGCAGACTTCAGTTGGACGATGTTTTGAGTTATCACTTCGTTCAAGGACTTTATTCAACAATGCTTGAGAGGAAACTCACTCAAAATTTATCTAGGATTTTCCTATGATTCCTGAACACTCATTAATGTCTTCCTTTTGGCACAAATAAAGTAGAAAAGATTCACATTAGTGAAGTTGATCTCCGAATTTGATATTCAATACCTGAAAGAATGAAATCAATGATATATGTATGGGTGCTCAAAAATTAACCCACAACAAAGAATAAAAAAAATAAAAATTTAAAGAATCAAAGAATCAAAGAATATAACATGTTTGCCACTTGAGAAAAACACATATGAAACAAGCATCATAGACAAATGAATTAAAAAAACTCCCTTACAAAAGACACCCAATGCTCGCAGACAAAAGCAACTGGGATGATTCAGGGTATTATTCCGTAACGATCCCAAAAACATCTTTTTTCTTGACGTTTAAACATGAACAAGACAAATTTTTTCATAGACAAATTTTTTCATAGCTCTAAACCATCTTGGAAAAGCTAATCCTGACACTCTGAATCTTCAACAGGTATATCATCTTGAACATTTTCTTTGGTCTTCCATTGTTGCACCAACTCCTTTGTCAAAATTCTTTTATCAATCAGTTTCTTGATTTCTTCCAGTAAAGATCTACATTTATTAGTAGCATGACCTGGTAATCCCATATAAAACTCATAAACATTGTTGGGATCATAGCTTTGAGCGAAAGGGCTTGGCGCTTTCTTCATTGGCTTGGGAGTAATATATTGAGCTTCAACAAGATAAGGAAATAAATCGGCAATAGACATTCCAAATATCTTCTGATCTGTATTTTTTCGGGGAATCTTTTGTTGCCGCCCTGAAGAACTGGGTGATCTTTCCCTTTTACGACTTCGAGAACCTTGAACATTACACTCATTTACCTCTTTCGGCTTCTTATCTTCTGTGGAACTTTTGAGCCTGGGTTCTATTTTCCCTTGTTAGATTCCAACTTCTATTACTTCACCAAGGGCCATAAAATCTTTAAAGTTGCCCCTTGAATTCGTAAGCATTTTATCGAAGAAAGGAGACGGCAAGGTCTGATGAAACATTTCAGACATTTCCTCTTCTATCATGGGTGGTTGCACCTGAGATGCTAGCATCCTCCATCTCAATGCATAGTCCTTAAAGCTCTCATCATCTTTCATTCTCATATTCTGTAAAATCCGACGATCTAGAGCTAAGTCTATGACATACCTGTATTGCCCCAAGAATTCTTTCGCCAAATCAACCCATGTTCGAATCTGCTCTCGACTCAATCTGTTGTACCATATTGTAGCAGGCTTGTCAAGCTATCATGAAAGTAGTGAATCATCATTTGGTCATTATCCAGATATCCTTCCATTTTCCGACAGTACATCGTCAAGTGAATTTTAGGACAACTAGACCCGTCATACTTCTCAAAAACAGGGATCTTGAATTTTGGTGGAATAACTAAATCAGGGACCAGACAAAACTCCCTTGCACTAAACTCGTAGTCCACTCCTTTTTTACTTGCCTCAATTTTCTTCTGGAGCTCTGTACACATATTTGTCAATTGATCAACACGTTCTAAGGAAAATGTACTCATGCTCGAACTTGATACTCCCGGGTAGATAGTTAGACATGGCTTCGAGATTTGATCATTTGTCTTTGGTTGAGGCTTTGTCATATGCTCTTGCAATCTTTCTTGGATACTTGCAACTTCTCTCATGTTCTCATCCATGATGTTTGATTCTCGAACTCTTATTAATGTATGGCAACTGTTATTGGAACCCTCAACCACCTTAGATTCATGTATGCTAATGCAATGTTGATAAATAATAACGACATGATATAAAATAAACATATGCATGAATGCAATAAAGTATTGATCCCAAGAGTGATTATCGTAGAATAACTTTCATTTCAGGTAAAAAGATTTACTACATCTAATATCAAATACTAAAGATATTTGCGAGTCTTAACCCTTAATTTCTTAACTTTCTCTAAGAACCCTGCTAACTTCTCATTGTAATCTATCGTCGGATTGATGTTTTGACTCAATTCTGCCGCCATATCCGCTAAACTTGCTATTTGTTGAGCCATCTCTCGTGCTGCGGCTTTTATGTCATCATTTGTTTCTTGTGACTTTACCCTTAAACCCTGTAGCTGGACACGTTGTTTTTCTTCACTTTCTACACATTCCTTCTTAACATCCTTAGCGAGATCTTGGTAATCTGATCGCAAGGTTCGTAACTCTATTTCCAAGTTATCTCTTTCTTGCATCAACCTAATTACCTGAACCTCGTACTCGTACTGATGTTGTTTCTTCGAAATATTTTCATCTCGGACTTCATGTCTGCCCCCTGAACTAGGCTGACTCTTTTCTTTAAACTTTAATTTCTCGTATTTCAACAGACCCTGAACTTTACGTTTCAAAGCTATGCAATTTTCAATTGAGTGTCCTCGTACTCCATCATGAAATTCACAATGAGCATCGGCATCATATCATTTCGGGTACGGTGGTTATAATGGTGAGATAAAATACGGAGTTATTAACCGAGCTTCTAGCAATTGAGGATATAATTCTTTGTATGAAATGGGAATTGGGTCAAACCGATTCTTGCAACTTTCTGTCTTCTGATAACTAGGAAAAAGGATCTTAGAACCTGAACTTTGCTCTGGATGTTCGACCGACTTTATCGGGTGGAACACTCCTTTCATTTTTGATTTTCCATGGACCATTGTGACTTTCTCAAGTTTTAGGTCTGGTACATTTTCGGTTGGCTTGTTCACACCAATTATAAGTGGTGGTTTGTATGTGTACTGATTCTTTTTCGGCTCTTCTTTCTTTTCCATGTGCCTCTTTCCTTTAGTCATGTTCA
This sequence comes from Abelmoschus esculentus, assembly GCA_035048815.1. NCBI lineage: Eukaryota > Viridiplantae > Streptophyta > Magnoliopsida > Malvales > Malvaceae > Abelmoschus > Abelmoschus esculentus. The sequence continues at coordinate 19,777,398 of JAUCBN010000005.1, forward strand.
TCATCATGGTCTTCAACTCATTCATCTGTCTTTCTAACTCTTGCATTTCAGCGTCTCTAGAGTCTAATGTGTAATCTTCAGGTAAATTGTTCATCCTTCTCAAGCTCTGACTTAACCTCGTCTTCGACCTACAAATCCCTTTAACTGTTATGATTGCCTTCTATCTCGATAATCACTTTTGGATCAATACCTTTATGCGATGTGATGCAAAAATATCAACATGTTAGGATGATGCAAAAATAAAATAGAAATAGAAATAGAAATAGAAATCAACACAATTATGTACAACAACCTAAATATAAGTCTACTTTATAATGCATGAATGCAAAAGGGTATTAAATTCGAAAAACAATTTCTTAAAAATATTCGTTTGTCCAAAAAGGATTCACTACAAATTAAAGATAACCTATAGAAAACTGCTAGCCCTAATCCCCAAATTGGTCAACTCATGTAGCAGGCGTACGATAGCTTCTCCATGCTCTTGCTCGATGTTCGGCTGCTTCAGAAGAGTTGTAGCTTCTCTCGACAATATCTGTACATAAGATGCGACGTTTCTGACCTTTGAAGTTGACCAACTCATTATTCTGATTCTGAATGGTACGTTGCGCTGTTTCATACTTGGTCTTCCACGCTCCTCCTCCTGACGGCAAGCTATCACCTTTCTCATGCTGAACTGCTTCTGACCATGTCTAGACTTCCTTATTATCTTCGCCTATAATGATCCCTTCTGATATTTTTGGATACTTCTAACTTTACTGTTTTCCGAATTAATACCCATGCAAATGATATGCCAAGTAAATATAAAAGGCATAAAAGGATCAAAAAACAAAAACAGAAAGAAAATGTGTTAGTATGACGGATACAAAGATAAAATAAGATAATAAAAAGGTGCTTAAAAAATAACCATAAAGCAGTTCATAATGCAAGGAAAATTAACTAGAGAACAGGCTAAATTGCATAAAAATAACCAGAGAGCATGCTAAATTGCATAAAAATAACCAGAGAGCAGGTTAAATTGCATAAAATAACCAGAGAGCATGTTAACAGAGAAATCCTAAGTTTGACGGTATTTTGGCAGCATACCGCCTTATCTTATGGTCCCTGTCTGGCTCTAGAAGGGGTAGGTTTCTACCCTATATGCGGTTTTTGGTCTAGACACTGGGTTCCCGAACTATCGTTACCGCCTACTGCGACGATAAGACATCGATTCGGTGGTATAGGTCCTTTACAATGGAGGTGAAGACCCTACGATGCGTAAGGTTAGTATATCGGAAGCAGATAAAAATCCAAAACTCGGAGCTGAAGAGCATCACGTCGGATAATATCTAACTCTCACTTAAGGGTAAAAGCTCGGGTCGAGAGCTTATGCATGAATGACAAGATATAGGACCAAAGTAAAAAGCTATCCTCATTCAAACAATGTTTATTTAACAATAAAGAATTAAGTTAATATCTATCTTCAAAATGCCGAAATGCCACGTAAAATTTAAAAAAGTTAGGCTTGACTCACAAAAAATAATTTTTTTAATTCCCCAACGGAGTCGCCAAGCTGTCGCGACCTTTTTAAAAACATAATAAATAATTAAATACAACAAATAAATAAAACAATAAAGTAAACAAAAAGATGAAGGAACTAAGTTACTTTCGATTAAAAACATGAGAGCTCAAAACAACACCGGGAATTACAATGAAACAAAGGGTTTACATGACAAAGGGAAAGAATAAAAAGGCAAAAGAGTTGATCAAGGGTGAATTTTAGACTTAATTATGTTAAGATACATTAATTTTTAAACTTAGAAAATTTTAATTAAATTCAATTAAGTATTTAATTAAATTAATTCCAAACTTTTAAAATTAAATTAATCTTAATTAAAGTCTAAATTAATCAAATTGTGAATTTGGAGTTCGATTTAGGCCAAACTAGATTTAATTAGATTAAATTAATTTTAAATTCTATCTTAGAAATTAAATTAAATTCAATTAAGAACCTAATTAAATTATTTCTAAGCCTTAAAATTAAATCAATCCTAATTAATATCTAAATTGATTAAATATTGGATTCGGAATTCGATTTAGAGTCAATTAAAAATTAAAATGAGTGAAATTCTGAAGTTTGGTTTTTATTCTTTTTAATATAAATGTCTAACTTAAATCTATTTAATTATACAAGAAAACAGAAAAAGGTGATCGAAATTACCTTTGTTGGATCGAATTTAGTGCGTAAAACTTGAAATTATGTCACTGTGAAGCCACCATATTTCCACATTCTTCCGACCATTGCAGACCAATTGCTCTCTGCCGAATGCCTCTCCCCTCAAGCTTCTTTAGTTTTTTCTCGAATGGCCTCCAAAAAGCAATAGCCAAGCCTCCTCTCTGTGTCCTCTTTTCGGTTGAGATCCTCCTCCTTTTATAGGATTCAAACTCAGACTTTTGATTGAAGTAGGAAACTCCAAACAAAATTCAAATCCCTACAAACACTCCACCAAATCCCCAACTCCCCTAAAATCGTGTAACCTTATCTCAACTTCTCTTTTCTGTTTTTATTTTATTTTTTATTATTTTTTGTTTTTTTTCTGTTATTTTATTATTATTTTAGAGATAAATTCGTGTTGACAATATTTATATATTTCTACGAGAAAACTTAATTAATTATGAAAACGATGATATTTTTAGTAGGTACATAAGTTATTATGAATTATATATAATTTTTTATCCTAAACGTAATATAAAAAGTTGATACTGAATTTCTTATATGAGATCACCCAGATTAAAAAGAGTTCAACGTAGAGTAAGCATTTTTGTACATACATATTTTCTTACGAAAAAACTTAATTTATTATAAGAATTTCAATTGGTGCCGAAATTATTACAAATTATACATAATTTCTTTCTGGAATTGTAAGAAAAAGGTAGGTACTGAGTATCTTACACGAGATCACTAAAATTAAAAGGAGTTCAACTTATTTGTACATACATATTTTCTTACAAGAAAAACTAATTTATTACAAAAATTATGAGAATTTTTGTAGGTACATAAATTATTATAAATTATATATAATTTATTACAAAAATTATAAAGAAAAAAATAGGTACCAAAATTTTTACCATGTCTTATCCTTTTTACATTAAATTTATAAGTTTAAAAGTTATCGATTGACGGAGTGATATTAAATATTTTTATATTTTTTTAATTAAACGGTTATTAATCACTTAGATAAATTAAACGATTAAAAATTCTTAATTTTCTTCAAACCTTATATTATGATGTTTTAATAATCAACTAATACAGTGGACCAATCAAATCAGTTAATATAACTAATTATTACTTAATATAATTGCAATTAGCCATACACTAATTAGTATATAATTTTAATTATTACTTAATATCATTTCAAATTTTGGATTCAGACACTGTATATACATGTTTTATTTTTTTATAAAAATAAAAAATAATTTGTGTTAATTTTTAGAGTATTTTTTAATTAATTTTTCTTTTTAATACAAATATCCAAATAAACTTTTAACTTATGCCGTATTTAATATATTTATATCATTGATTAATTATTTGTTAAATAAAACAAATATCATTGATTAATTACATTTGAATTAACTCTTGACTGTATTTCTGTCGTATTAGGTCAAGACAGAGCCCAAGAAAGTAGAGAAAAATGAAGAAATATTATATAAACTTGGAAGGGAAGGGAGAAATTAGGGAAAGGAAGAGGCGAAGCCGACCCTCGTACTCTTCAGTTCTTTATACTAAAACCTTTGTCTCTCTATCTATCTCTGTCTGAATTCTAAAGTTTCCTTCTTTCATCCACAGGAAAAGGAAGAAAAAAAAGACTTTTTTTTTATAGAAAACGAACAAAAATGGAGAACAAGGACATGGACATGGGGGAGTTGAAGTCCATGAATAAGAAGCAAGTTCTTTTGTTTTACTGTGTAGAATGTGAAGAGCTTGCCCGTAAAGTTGCTGCTCACTCCCAACTCATTACCCTTCAATCTATCAACTGGAGGTCTACTCACTTCTTCAAAATCTTTCTTTCCTTTTTCTCCTATGAATAATCAATTTCATGTTTCTTTATGTTGTTTAGATTTATTTATTTATTTATTTTTCATTTCTTGACATGGGTGTTTTACTTTCTTGTTCTTTGTTTAACATGTTTGTAGAAAGCTTGAAACTTTAAGATATGATCGGATTGGGTGTTGGGATAAGTGGAAGCGAATTTCATGAACTAGATTATACTTATAATTAGCATTTGTATTTTTGTTTTCTTAAAAAAAGTAGAGAAAATGGGGGAAAGTTCTGCTTTTTATTTGGATTGGAATTCATGGGTTATCTTTGTTTTGTCACTTTGTTCATCTTCTTTAGTCTTGTGATATTCTGATCAACTTCCTTGTGTGTTTATTTCTGGGGTCTGTATGTTATCCTTTCGGTTTAGCAATTCATTTCATTCGAAAATGTAGTCCTGAGAACACTGTTAGAGCCAATGAATAACCATCTTTGATCCAATGGTGCCTGTTTGACCATAGACTTAGTAACGTTTTGTCAAGACTTGAAATAACTCGGTCCAAGTCAAGTCATCTCTAAACCTACTCATAAAGTTGGTTAGCACTCACCAATTGATCATTGTGCTCAATAACATGGAAAATCAGCTGATTTTCATGTTTTGACCTTGTCCCAAGAATATGTTAACTTGTCTGTGTTATTACTTTAAATCCCTTCATTGAAACTGAGCCAATATGATGATTGTGCTCATTGGTGATGTTTTAGAATGTTCCGGTTCATTTGATAAAATGAAAATCAAGCTTCCTGCTGCAAGGCTTTATGCTCTACAATTGATTTCAGTAAGATATATATTGAACTTCTTTCTATGACAGGAGCTTTGATGATGGATTTCCGAATCTTTACATAAACAATGCACATGATATCCGAGGTCAGCATGTTGCTTTTCTTGCATCCTTCAGCTCCCCAGCTGTTATCTTTGAACAGCTTTCCGTCATATATAGTCTTCCACGATTGTTTGTTGCTTCCTTCACTTTGGTGTTGCCATTCTTTCCAACTGGCTCCTTTGAGAGAATGGAAGAAGAAGGAGATGTAGCAACTGCATTTACCATGGCAAGGATTTTGTCAAACATTCCCATATCTAGGGGTGGTCCTACAAGTGTAGTCATTTATGACATCCATGCTCTGCAGGTCCGTTTCTCTTTTGCAATGGAAATGATTAACATATATATTCCTTTGTTACGACAAGTCAAAGGGAGAATCCACCTCGAGACTTGTTTGGGAGAGAGTCATTTGATGTCAAATTTAGGTTTAGAATACCTTTTAATTCTACTTAGTTATTTGATGTGAAATTTCTCCTCATCTCTGCTTGTTGACTAGCTACCAAAGCCAAATCATGTACAATCTCTGCTCTGGTATTTGGCTCTACTTAGTTAGCTATTTCCATCGTGGTTTGATTCCTTTCAGTCTTTCTCTAAAACAGAAACGAAAAAGGGTAGTTGAAAAGTATGTCGGAAAGTTGGAGCATAAGACTCCTCCTTTTAGACTTTGGTTCCACTGAATTGAAAAGGCAAATTATAAGGGAAGGATACTTGCTTACATTTTCCCCACAGTCCAAAATATAAGGTGATAATAAGTCCAGAAACGTAATCCTGTGACCAAAAAGCCATAATCTCCGACCCTTGTGGGAAATTCTGAGAACAAACTTAAGGATTGCTAACATTAACGTTATCAGCAATGGGATTCATTGCTGACAATGGATCAGTGATTGATTCCAAGTTATCTTTAAAATCCATGTTCATGCACTTTAATGTTGATCCAATGAGCAAAAATGTTGTTAATCTATATTCTCGAACATGATTATTTGTGATTCATCGTTGAGAGATGAAGTTAGCCTTGGCAATTGGTTGTATTGTTTTCTCAACAACACATTACTTTTTAACCATCTCACCACCAAAACATTGGCTTTAGCAACACAGGGATTCTTCTATTTCTTATCATGGTTTCACATGTTCCTTCAAGGCAACATCAAAGGACAGGCTTGTATTTCACATTCTTTTTCAGTTTACAGCTTTAGGCCTAGGAGCATGAAATATTTTGATGTACGCTGCCAGTTTATTGGTTTTTATCAGGAGATTTGATCTTTATTTGTTCATTTACCTTGTACCATAGGAAAGATTTTATTTTGGAGACCATGTGTTGCCTTTATTTGAGACTGGGATTCCTCTTCTAAAGCAGCGTCTTCATCAGCTTCCTGATGCTGATAAGGTAGGTACATCATCTCGAAATGTTGTCTGGCGCTAAATATATTTTTCTTTGTCATCTTGCTGCTTTTCACTGCCATCTTCTACATGTCTTTTTCCTATCTTAATGCCATTAACGTCTCTTAGGAATGATCTCTTATTCTAGGTCGTTACACCCCCTTAAGTTCAATTTCTTTTTCAGATAGTTGTTGCGTTTCCGGATGATGGAGCTTGGAAACGATTTCACAAATTGTTAGACCATTTTCCGACGGTCAGTTTTGGAAGCTTACCTATAAAGTTATATTATGGAATATTATGTTCCTGTTTCCCTTTTATTTACTTGGTAATTTGATTGGCAGGTTATCTGCACAAAGGTTCGTGAGGGTGACAAGAGGATAGTTCGACTCAAGGAGGGAAATCCTTCCGATTGTCATGTGGTGATCGTTGATGACTTAGTGCAATCTGGAGGCACTCTCATCGAGTGCCAGGTACTTGTAGTCCAATAACCTCCTCATATACACTTTTTCTTTTATTACATTATTCTGCCCTTAGAAGCTGGTGTCACGCCTTGATATTCAGGCATAACATGATCATGCATATTTCGATAATATTTGTCACGCAATGCACTTTTCACTTATAGACATTCTTCTGACTTTGGACTTGAAATGACATGCCTGATTTGTTGGTTCATGGAATTCGATTCTTCTTCCAGAAAGTTCTGTTAGCTCACGGAGCAGCAAAGGTGAGCGCATATGTCACTCATGGTGTTTTCCCGAAACGTTCCTGGGAGCGATTTACTCGAAAGAATAACGGTAAGCACTTGCGTCTCGTGTCTCATATTCAACATTTGTAGGTATTGATTGGTATTCGATTCCCATATTGCAGAAGGGTCAGAGAAAGGATTTGCCTACTTTTGGATCACAGATTCTTGCCCCCATACAGTGAAAGCCATCGAAAACACATCTCCTTTTGAAGTTCTGAGTCTTGCCGGATCAATTGCTGATGCTCTACAAATTTAACCCGATTTCCAAGAGTCTTCGTATGAACTCTTTGTTCTCTATGAACCACTCCCATCATTTCAATAAAGTGTGTTGAAAATGACTGATTTAGATATTTCTATTGATTTATCAGAACATGTAACCTATATTATGTCAGACAATGGAGATGTTCAATGCATGGGAAAGTTGGAACAAGTTTATGCATCTAGTAAGAAATGGAATAAACACATGCTTGTCCCATTGCTGCATGATATAAGAACACAAACAGGGTACTAGAAATATCTGTACAAGCATATATAGACAAACGTTGTACATTACATCCCTATACAGTTTATGAACATCCCAACAAAGATTTACATACAAAGTAACTATGCTTCCATATTGACATGAAAGGCCGAAAACAGAACTCAGAGGAGATCCAAGCACAGGTTGATGAGTGATCGCATACAGTTGCGAGCAGACTTCGATCCTCAGCAACATGTTTCCTTACTCTTTGACCCCCTAGTTCAATAACAATTTCTGTCTCTACATACAAATAAGAATCACTTTCTGCCTCATTTAATCTTTTTACTTCTCTAGTGAATTACCATGGTGTATCCATGGCCGAAAAGCAAACACTGCACATGTCACAAGCTTTAACATACACTTGTGTTTTAATTTGTGACTTCTAACTTGATATCAACTTGTTAGCATCCTTAGACCCTTTTTTATAAGGTTAAGGGTCAGATTTCCAAATTTATTGTCAACTCTTCTCTGGCTTCTCATCCAGAAGACCCTTTGGGCTCTCCAACAAATCTGCTGAATAAGATCCATCTGGCTGACGAATACAGACATTCAAATTGCTAGAGAGGAAATGTTCCTGCACCATCAGAAGCTTGTAAGTAACCAACAGTTCTTATTTGTACTGTCTATACTGAAATGACACTGTATCTGAATGGATTAGTCTGCACTAATCAAATACTAGGACTGGTATATACAATCTATTGTTGGCATGGAATTTCATAGTTGAACAAGGATAAATGACCTGATCACCAGTCTCTTGGCCCTCTGAATGGAACAGGATTGGCCGGCATCTCTTGTCTTCGTTCATCAAGCTTGAATTTTGGAAATGTGCCACAAGGGCAGCCTTGCCCTGGATTCGAGCATAGGCCAAAGATGCTACCTTCTCACTGTTGAACTTCTCCCATTTCTTTCCATTAAAAGCCTGCAGAAATTCTCCATATAATTAACTCTTTTCCGCCAAGAGGATACATTCACAGAAGCATAAAACTCGCAGATATTTCTCTTACATGGATAAGTTCCGGTATATAATCTCCTTACAAGTTACAACCAGAAAATAGTTCATAGTACGATATAATATAAATAAACAACTAATTTAGTTATATATATTATACACATACACAGATTACACACTTGTTCTGATGTTACAAAAATACTATTTAATGATTGATAACATATACTACTGTTTCTTGACACACTTAACAAGGGACCAAAGGTTGAACCTGGTAGAAGGAGACAATGTGAGAAGGGGAAATCATATTGATGAAGGCATAACCTACATTGCACTTGTTCTGCAATCAGAAAAGTCAATTAATAAATACCAATAATTTAACTTGGCCTATACAATATGCCAACAACCCTACGCGAAAGTACCTTGAAATCAATTGGCAAATAGAGAAAATCGTAAATGCCCCGGTGATTCTCATCAATAGCAGCAAGCAGCATCTTTGAAGTATACCTAAAGAAATAGAATACAAGCAGAAACCATCAAGAAAAAACAGCATTTTACTTGAAACCTAAAGCACTAAGTTCTTAATCATTCATTAACTTGTCTTACTTGTTGGGGATATTTTTAATCATTAAAGTGGTCCTAGTATCTTCTCCGTTTATTATTTTATCCAAATCAAGCTGATACTGCTTCTTGTTGTCTATCTGGCTTCCATTATTTTCAACTAGCCGAGTTCCACTGCAGTCACCGAACCCTTCATTGACAGTTGTACCTTGTCCAGGAAAAGAACCATTTCCAAGGAAAATAGGACTGCGCCTCGGCATTGACATCATTCTGAAACTAGGTGAACCATTTTCAGTTACATTTCCTAGGTGACCAACACCGGCACCGATAGTTCCACGGGAACCAACATTCATCAAAAAGCTTCCATTGGTACGATTTACACCCACACCAGCAAAAGGAACAGGGTTCATAAAAGATGTTTCAGGAGACTCCGAGAGATAGTTAAAGTGTCTATCAAGATGCACGCCAGAAGGAGCAGATCCCACATGATGGTGGTTGCTTGAACCAAAAAAAGAGCCATGTCGACTTGTATATGGAAAACCTTGTCCACTTGAAAAACGATGCGTCACTGGTGGTGTTGGCCAAGCAGAACTAGCACGCTCAGAGTAAGGAGTAGGACTTCCCCATAGAAATTGAGGACCAGTTAATGTTCCAATACCAGATGAACTTGAACTAGATTCACTGAAGGCAGAGATTGGTCCAGGGCTTGCATTTACCTTTTGCTCAGAGAAGGATCTAGAATGCTGGTAGGATGCACCTTGCCCAGCTCCAGTATTAGTAAAAATTGGGTTTGTATTATTGGTCTTTCCGTGATTCTTACCAATAGGTGCAATCTTTGGAGAGTTAGGCACATGATGAGGGAGTATTGAAGCTAGTCCAGGCAAATTATTGTTGCTTACAGGGCTGAAAGATCCCAAACCAGGAGACTTACTAAAAGCATGCAAAGGATTTTGTTCAACAGGGCTGCCAAAGTGTGCCCAGTTACCTGCCGCAGCAATGCATTACTCAGAATAATTATAGGAAAACAGGTTGAATGAAACATAAAGTTGTAGAGTACAGAAATGCAGAGCGCCTAAGATTACCTGGAGGAGAGTTAGCAACTGGAGAACCTATGTGATGTCTAAAACTTCGGGATTCGTCGTGTTCCAGCTCCTGAGTTAGCTGCAGCATCAAGCTAACATAGAAGGGGCATTAATTTTAATTTCTTTATACCAGTGTAAAAATACACCTAGCAACCGTGAGGAAAGTGCAATGAATTTTAATTTTAGTTTAGCATTTTGCCAAGTTCCTAGTTGCCAGAAGCATTAAGCACTCTAAGGAAGAGAATTTGCAAAAGTATATAGGATGCCACAACTACTGCTCCTGCTTTATGCATAATATTTCATGTACTGGCATTTCCTGCTCAAGGGACTAATCTATGAAAAAAGAAAATGCTTCGACCATCTTCCCCATCCTCTTTTTTGGTTGTTAACTACACAAAAAGACAGTATCTTCTCTCTTAACTCCTACACATTCACATTCATTCTAAATTTCTCTCCACATCATAAGCACATTAAAAGCTCATATTAAGTGTTTCAAAAATCATATTCTGCTAAAGATTATCTTACAGAAACATCTACTGGATATCAGATGATATAAAGAAGTTAAAATAACACTTACTTTCGACGAGCTCCACCAGGACGACTAGGTTCAAGCTTTATGCGTTTCCCAGCTATGTCACTCCGATTCAATGCTCTAAGAGCTGCCTCTGCAGCTCTAACATCATAAAATTCAATAAATTTATGGTGCCGCTTATGTGGAGTTTCCCTGATCTGCATTTTCACAACCGAAAAAGTCATCAGTAAGTCTTAAAGACATGTCAGAATGGTGAGTGGGAGTGGTAGAGGAACAAATTAGGAAAAAATTATACCTCTTTGACCTCTCCATAAGCCCCAAATATTTGGCGAAGGTCATCATTTGATACTGATGGATCCAAGTTGAATACCACAAGCGTTCCCTGGTTTATATCTTTCTCTGATGGATTATCCTGGAACATTACAAGAGAAAAAAGCTTCGAAATCTGTTGATCCCCTCAATGTCAAACTCAAACATATAAAAAAATACACATGGTCCAAACCTTGGGAATTGAAAAGTGAATGTCCAGTTTTCTTCGCCTTAGCGGCTTATTTTGTAAGGCACGCATTGCAGTGCGAGCAGCTCGAATATCATAATATGAAATCATTACAAAACCCCTATGCTTGCACGCAGTGTACAAAGTTCTGATATCTCCATATTGCTGCAAGATGTGTAGAAATTTCAAGATGATAATTAGTAGCCTAGTATGAAAACGCTTGTCTACACATAAATAAAGGGGGAAAAAAGAAGGTTCAAGAGACCAAGAATAAAACCTTCATCAGCAAAGAGATCTATTAGGCAGAACACTAACTAAAGTAAATAAGAATAACAGACTAATTTAGAATACCTCAAAGAGAGATCTCAATTCAGTGTCTTCAACATTACTATTGATATTTCGTACAAACAATGTTCTTGAAGGGTGCTCACCATAGGGATGTTCCCCAGCCACCGTTCCCACACCATTTGGAAGAGGGTAATGACCAATCCCATTTGCAAGAACCCCTTCTGCTAGGTTCATCTTCGACATCCCAATACTAAGGCTCTCATGAGGTTCAGAATCCAATTCCATTCCTCCTCCAGTACCAAAGACATCATACTCTTCCAAGTCCTCCAACTGACTAGGCAACTCACTTAAGTCAAAGTCATCTATTATGCCAGCAAGGAGGTCGTCTTCATCACCAGGAAGCAAACTTCCAATTGCATTTGTTTCAACATCTTCGAGTGGGTCCTTTCCATCATTCTTAAGTTCTAGCTTATGCAACTCAGGCGAGTTATCATCAACAGAATGACCAGAATGCTCCGCATCAGCAAAGTTCACTGCAATTTAGCATAAGAATACCTCAGTCTTATTCTAAGTACATCACAATATATTACATACAACATTTTTATATCAGTAGATAACACATACATTTTTCATGGGGAAGGACGGGTAATGAACTAGAAAATAAGCTTGCATCATTTGATGAGTGATATGTCTCAGCTTTACGTGGGATTCCCCATGCACCAGTTTCCCACTTTCTAGAAATGTTGACTGAAGCGGTATTGGATGGACCTATAATACATGAATTCAAAAATCAACATCTGGTAAGAATAGATAAGCAAGATGAATAAGATCACATGCATATATATCCTATCATTAATCAGAAGATTAAAGAAGTTATACCATCAGGTTGACTTGATATTGAGCCGTTTGACCTTTGCTCCATTTAACAATTTCTGCATGCAAAGAATTCGAGAAATTAACTATCAAAACATGATTTGCAGACTAATTCAGCATATATAACACATATCATGTGAAACCATAGAACAACATAGCATATTGCAAAGCATTCACTAAATTTTCGAGTTCATATTGAATTTCAAAACATACAACAGTCAAATCAAATGAAACTTTTGGTTCATGTTTCATAATCATCTAGCTACCCATAAACTAAAATATTTCCAATCAGATCCTGATCACACAGCTTTTACAGTAAATACTGGTTACAGGAATTCACTTTTGAGTAGTCAATCATGCAATGATTCTCTACAGAAAAACACAAGTCCTAATAAAACAAGCAAAATTGTCAAGATCAAACAGAAAATTCAAAAGTTATCACTTATCAACAGTATAAGCTCTAAAGAGTTGATAATCATGATCAAATAACAACAATACACCATTGCAGCAAATAAGTCAACACACCTATAACATGAAATTATGACAATCAAAATGAAAAAAAAAAAAAAAAAACTTAACCGAAAGATATAAAATAAAAATCACCAAACCCCAGCAACCAACAAGAACTTCACTTATTAACAAAGTCAAAAGAATCATAAGCTGAGAAACAAAATTAACCCTTTTGAACACTTCCCAGAAACATTTGTCTCCACATCACTCCCTAGTCCCTACTTTGTTTCTCATGTATTTAATCAAACACTAGAAACAAACAAACACCCCACCTAACAAGAAGAAGAAAAAACTCACCTTTTTACAAGAAAATATAACATATAAGAAAGTAGTTAAAGAGAGTGCATTGAAGAAACCAACTTGACTGGCATAATTCCAAATAGAGTTTCTGACTTTGATAACCCAGAATTATATATACAAAAACGGTAAATCAAAGAGAAAAAAGAAACCGAAAGAAAGAAACAGAGAGAGTTTCGTGGAAGCAGAGATAGTTCTTCCTTATACACTTCTACTTCCTCTTCTCTCGCCGGGAAACTAAAACTATATACATAAAATAAACAGAAATGTTTTTCTTCTTACAAATTAAGAGCAGTGTATTAAAGAGAAACAGAGAGAAAATTTATTAAAAAAACATGATTGGATGGAGAGAAAAAGGAAAGAAAGAAAAAACAAAATTTTCTCTAAGGCAATTTGCCGTTCATAATTTATTTATTTTTTTTAAAGGATTTTGCTGAATTGGAATTTTGTTTGGCGTCCGTTGACACATTTAGCCCCCACAAGACACTAAACAAAACATAATGGATAAATTTGGTTCATTTGTTTTGCCCTTTATGTCCATATTTCTGTTTTTATTACGAATTTGCCCTTTTTTGTCTTTGATGACGTGGCTTTCGGTTATTGGTGGGAGGATTGTTGGTGTAAGAATGGTGCGAAATAATTCTCACGGAATCTAATTAGAGTGCGCCACGAGTGTTCTACGGCTGGTGATGGAGTACACGTGTAGAATTGGGTTATGGAGGCGGGGGTAGGTGAGATTGAGCGCAGGTGATTATCTCTGCTTCTGTATCTGAGTAGGTGGGGACCAGTGACGTGTCGGTAAGGGTGATTGGATTCAGCTGCTCCATTGTGGGATATTTTAAGACGAGATGTTCGGATCAAACTCTTTTAATTTTTGGATAATATATATCGCGAATAAAATAATTTAAAATTAAAATTTTAATTTAATTATTAATTATTTTTATATTAAAATTATTTATTGGGTTTTGATTTTTTATTTTTCAGATTTAATATTTTATTTTATTAAAATTTTATAACGGACGTCGAACATTGTTGAACACCACCAACGATGAACTACACCATTAAACTAATTAATAAATATTAAAAATTTGAAAAACTCAATATATAATTAATAAATATTTAAAATAAAATTTCAATTAAATTATTTTTTATAAGGAAAATTACACAAATGGTCATCCAATTATCACTTGTTTTTAAGGTTGGTCATCAAACTAATTTTTTTCCTCAAAATCATTGTTAACATTTTATTTCATTATTATTTTGGTCACCGACTGTTAAATATTTAACAAAAGTTATGACATGACATGATTTAATAATATGGATGATCATCTAACTATCATTCTTTTCTTGTGTTGGTCGTCCAATTAATTTTTTCATCAAAATCATCATTAAAATTTTATTTTGCTATATTTTGGTTATCAACTGTTAAATATTTAACGGAGACTATGATATGGTATGGTTTAATAATAATTTTAGTCTTTCAAATTATTACATTATATCAAATTAATCCAAATAAAAATAACTCATCAAATATTTTAACTAAACCCTAATTTTTTTCATTCTTCTTCTTCTTTCTCTTGCAACGCTATTTTAAAAATTAATTTGTCAACTCTTTTTTTTTCTTGTGTCTTTGAACAACTTATTAAGTTTCAGATTATAAAAAAACATTTTAATTTTATAATTTATTCTTTTAAAATCTATGTTAAAAGAATAGTTTCTTTTTTTTCGAATCGGGATGACATTTTATCGAATAATATTTTTTTTAATCCAAAGAAGGTTGTGTTCCGACATCTGAAAAGTCACTGATGCCAAATTTGTGTGAAGTTGTAGAAGTATCCATATGAAGATCGAAAAGTTGGGTTGCTCAATGAAATTTTAAGTGAAACCAAATTTTATTTAATCCCAAGAAAAATTTTACGACATGCGTTGAATTGATCTATATTTACATGTTAAAGATTTTATGACTATTGATCTATATAAACTTTTATGTGAATTGATAAATTAAATTTTTTTATAGATCCGATAAACATAAAAAATGATAGAAAATATATACTAGTAGTTTGAAAAAAATTAAAGAAACTAGATTAAATTTTAAAAGAATAAATCATAAAATTAAAGCGATTTTATATAATCTAAAATTTAATAAATTGCTCAAAGACGCAAGAGAAATAAAGAAAGTTGACAAATTATTTTTTAAAAGTAATATTACAAGAGAAAAAAAAAAGAAAAAGAATTGAGATTTAGTTTAAATATTTGATGAGTTATATTCTACTAAAATTATTATTAAACCATGTCATGTCATAATTTTTGTTAAATATTTAACATTCGATGACCAAAATAATAATAAAATAAAATGCTAACAAAGATTTTGATGAAAAAATTAGTTTGGTGACCAATCCAAAAAATGAGTGATAGTTGGATGACCATTTGCGTAGTTTTCCTTAAAAAAAACAATTTAATTAAAATTTTATTTTAAATATTTATTAATTATATATTGAGTTCTTAAAACTTTTAATACTTATTAATTAATTTAATGGTATCCAACAATATTTTATCATTAATAGTGTTTAGTAATGTTTGAAGCACGTTGTAGACTTGTCCTATTTTTAAATCATATTCATAATCTTGTGCATTAACGATGCATAAAATCATATACAGTCAATACTAAGAATAACAGAGGGTACAGCTTTACAAATTTTATGCCGAACTTGTTTCGGTTGAAGCGGAGATGAGTATGAGTTTAATAGGTAACGTCGGAAGCATAATTAGCTATCGTTAAGGTCTATGAATCACAGTTATCTATTGTTAAGGTTGATGAAAGACTTCCGGGTGAACATCGCATCAAGTTTCGTCAGCTCAGAAATGAAATTGAGGAGGCACTGTTTAGTTGAACAGAAACAGATTAAGGGGATGTATGATCAGGAAATAGCTAGCACAGGATGTTTTAACCTCAGTCGAGACAGTTTGTCCTTGGTTCGGCTTACTAGCGGAGCGGTACTTCGGTTTCATAACAAAGAAGAAAGGGATCCATGTGGGAGGGAAAGAAATGAGTTACTCAAAACGACCCGAGTCGAATTTGAGTAGTATTAAATTTGGCTTGATTCGTTAAGATTTTGAGTTAAGTTTGAGTATGGGTAATTTTAAACGAGCTTGAAAAATTTAAGTTCGGCTCGACGCATTGAGAACTCAAGTCGAGTTCGAGCTTTGTTCGAGCCTAATCGAGTCAAGTATTGACTGATTTTTAACCGTGTTAGACTCGGGTAACTCTTATTTGTTACGTCTCATTTAAAGCTTAATGAAGAAAAACTTTGATACACAAGTTGTGTAAACTCGAGCTTGTTAATTTTAGGGTTTAATGAGTTAACTTAGGAGTTAAGATTTATGTATAGTGTTTAGATTTTAGAGTTTTAAGTTTAGAAATTTAGATTTAAAATTATAGAAAAAAGTATATTTATATTTTCGAGTAGCTCGTAAGCTTTCCGAGTCAAATATCATGTAGCTCGGCTCGTTAAGAACTCGAGGCCGAATTTGAGTTTGAGCCGAGTCCAATCGAATTAAATTTTGATATAACTCGAATAGCTCGCTATCTGTCTCGTCTCATTTACGACACTAGATTGATTAAGATTATTTTTTAAAACATAAGCGGAAGTTTTATTGATTCATAAAACTTTATTTGATAAAAAAAAATAAAAAATTAAAATTATTTTTTTAAGAAAAATAATAACATTGTTGAAAAACATACGAAAATAACATAAATGATTGATATAAGGCCCGAGATCTAGTTCACTGACCAATTCTTCTTTCAACCCTTTCACTGTACAAATATCGAAGCAGATTCGAAAAACTTCAATTGTATAAGTTAAGAATTTTAATTAACCGAATGATTAAAAATATTTATATTATTTTATTTTATATAAATTTAAATATTAACATTTATTTTGAGGGTAATTTATCCTTTTTATATAAATTAAAGATAAAATAAAAATAATTATTTATATTTTTTATTATACTAAATCATTTTTCTGTTAACTCTTAACGAATTTTAAAATCAGAGTAATCATAAGTTTATAACCGAAAACGTATGTGATATTGATTAAATTTTAAAACTAATAACTAAATTTCTATCAAAGACAAATAATCGTGACTTCCGTGATAATTAATTTTAAAAAATAATTAAGTACTTTTTTAAAAAAATCAAGTTGGATGCCTGACCCGTTACATGTTGGGGCCAAACCACAGTATTAGGCTTAAATTGGTATTCGACCGAGATTTTTTTAGATTAAGTTTTTGGTTTAGAATTTAATATTTATATATTTATTATTAAATTCTAAGGATTAATTATAAAAATTAAAAAGATATCATAAATATTTTTAAAAATTTAAAAGAAAATTATATAATTAGTTTTAGATTAGATCAGATCAAATATTTTATACTTTAAACTCAAACTCTATCCGACCTGCCTTTAGTTTTAATAAAATTTGATCCGACAGATTTGAGAACAATTTTTAATTTAAAAATTTGATACGATCGGATCCAATTGAGTTGGATAAAATATCCATTTGTAATGACTATAATAAAATTATTTTTTTAAAAAGTAATATTAAATAATATGGATATTTTTTAATATTTTTTCAAGATTATCAAATGTGAGAAAATAAATAAATGCAAACAAGATTGATTTTCTTTTAATTTTTTAATGAAATGTTGATTTTCGGTTCGAAATCAATCAAAATATGATTTAAAATTCTTCATTTTAGAATACTTTATATTCATATATTATATAGAAAATTCTATAATGGGCGTCGAACATTGCTGAACATTAATAATAATAAACATTGTTAAATATTATTAAATTAATTAATAAAAATTAAAAATCTTAAGGACTCAATATGTAATTAATAAAAGAGTAATAGACTCAACATATAATTAATAATTGTGTATTGAGTCCTTAACATTTTTAATCTTTATTAATTAGTTTAATAATGTTCAGCGGTGTTCGACATCCGTTATAGACTCATCTATTATATTATCATTGTATAAAATAAAAACGTATATACACATACAACACTAATACAAAAAAGCAATTGCGAATATAAAATGTTATAAAAATGAATAATTTCGAACAGTAGCGGATACAGAAATTTATTTGAGGGTGGACACATATGAAATTTCGAAATCTCAAGGCCGACACAAAACTTAAATATTATAAAAATTTAAGGACTAATTCATAAAAATTAAAAAAATAAAGGTAAATATGTGAACTTTAAAAAGTTTAGGGTGAGCATAAACCTACCATATTCTAAAGGTGAATCCGTCACTGATTTCGAAGCATAGTTTAAGTAGTTTAAACCATAAAATAAATATTTAATTAAAATAATTATTAAACAATAAAAAATTGAGAATTAATATGTATATACTTTTTTAATTCGATTGCGAATAATAAGTAAAATACTTTAGCTTAAATTATCCAATAAATTCAATATTTTTTTTAATTTAATGAGTGATTCTAGAAGGATAGATGAGACAAAGATTTCGGAGATTCTGTACAATTTATTAAAATGATAATTTTATATTATAATCAATAAGATATATATAAGTTTTTTTCTTCAAGAAAAATACCTAATAAAAAAAAGTATATTTTTAGATTATCTTTTTAAGAAATAAAAAATTAAATATTAAACATCTAAAAATCAAATATTTTTAATTTTTATCTAAAAAATGATGTTCTTTTTACATGGTTTAAGTTTCAGATAATTGTTATTTATATATATTTTATAAATATTTAATTTTTTTTTGAACTTCTTTCTTTTGAGTTCTGTCTAATTGTTTTTGTTGTGTTTATCCAAATTTCACTGTTGAAAAAGAAAAAAAAACGATGTTAATCGTAAAATACTCGAGATCAAATCGGAAATACATATTTCCCTTTCCCTGTGTAGGTTTTAAGTATCTCCCTCCCCATGGCTCCACCCTTGCTGTGATTCATTACTCTGTTGTAAATGCTGTTCACCTACCTCTCTGCTACACCCATTTAAGATCCCTTTCTCCATTTTCAGAAGTGTGGGTCCATTTCAGCCTCATGGAGCTCTGCAACCATCTTCTCATCTTCTTCCAGTGGGTTGTGACAGGTTGGACAAGTGCTGGGAAATCTCTGAGAAAGAAATGATCATATGCTGTTTCCCATGGAAATCTAACAACTCAACTGCAAGCTCTTCATCTGGGAAATCATAGACAAGATCAAACACACCATAGCCAATTAGCCATAGGAACTGCAGGTTCCATATGAGGAAGTTTAAAAGCTCTACAAGCAACCCTTCATTGTATGAAATGAATTTTTATGGATAAAATTAGGGGCGTAAAAGAATCGAGTCGAACAGAATAGTTTTAAGTTTGATTCAGTTCATTAAAGATTTGAGTATTAATTAAGTTTTGACCGGATCAGATTTGAGTAGTTCATTATCTATCTCGTCGACTATAATAATAATAATAATAATAATTGAATGGATTATTCATCATCAACAATAATATAAATAGTTTTGATTTTGAGTTCGGAAAATTGACTTGTGCCCTTTTACATCAAATTTGAGAGCTTTTTATCGGGTGAGCGTTTAATTGAGTTAAGTCGAATAAAAAAAATTTGAGTTATTTGAATTGACGAATTTAATTTTTTCATTTAAACGTTCATTCAAAATGTTTTTGAGTTCTTATAAAAATTAATTATAATTATTTATTATGTTATAGTACGATTTGATTATATTTTAAATGACTTCCACTAATCATATAAAATATGCATATATGTTTCTTTATTTTTTATATATGGTAATATTTCTTCATATTTTTATATATTGATATATATATATATCATAAAAATTTAAGAGACTCGTCTCGAACCTAAAAATAAATCCTCTAATTACTAAGAATTTTGAGTTATTTGAATTTTCATTTTATAACTCAAATTTTATTTGACATTTTTCAAGTTGAATAGAATCGAATCAAAAAGAGTCAAATATTTTTATCTCAAATCAAATTATTCAATTTTTAATCGATTCGAGTTATCTTTTAGAAAAGGGTTATATCATGTTTCACGTTGTTTTTTCTCTAAGATAATTAAAACGATAAAGTATTAAAAACAACAAAATAAAAAATCTCTATTATTACAATTTATTATGCTATTATTATCCAACAACATTCATTTATAGTTGATTTTAATTTTAGTTAATTTAAGTATAAATTCTGATATATTTATCATTTTAATTACTTTATTGTTATTATTAATTTAATTTTTTGAATCATATTGATCAAATGTAATTATTAGAATTAATAATCTGTAAATTTTTTTAATCAATTACGGTGATTACAATAATAGAGCATACTCTTAATGATATAATTTTAATAATTAATTTTATGGTTTATGTAACTTAAAGTCGATAATTTCGATGTATGCTCCCGTAATAATGATTAACGGTGATTAAAGATCGAAATTAAAGGTGAAATTCCTTTTTCTTCCGCTCCTTGTTAAACGTAAAAAATTAAAGGGTAAATTTAAAGATTGTGAGAAAGGGACAAACTAATCATTTGACCATTACCTAATTAATTTAATTTAATTATTTAAATTAAATTAACTTAAAGGATAAGATAGACCAGTTTTCTTAGGATAAGTTTTTACGTTGGTTTTTAATAACTAGAGAAAAACTTCATTCTAGAGAGTTCATCTTCTTCTCACGACAAAAAAGAGAATTGATCAAGTTTAGGATCATCAAGACGAAGAAAATCGATAAAAAGAAAAGAGGAAAATAACATTCAAGAAAAATAACAATGGAGAACAATGAGTTTTTCTTCCTTCTTTTCTGTTTAATATTAATTTTTTTAATTGACGTGATTACCCATAAATTTATTAACGTTAAATTGTTTTTCCGCATTACAGTATATTCATGTTTATAGTTTAAGAAAATTATAGCAATTGGTATCAAGTCAGGTTTATGGGTTTCACGTTAGTTACTGATAGTTGTGATTTTTTTTAAGTCTGTTAATCATCAAAATGGCTTGACTTGTATGATTAAATCGTTTTTTGCAATAGCATAATTATTCATGAATAAAGACGATCAAAATTATAATTAAAATTTTAGATTCAATTTTAATATTCGCTCAATTATTACGCTGATATTATTGATGTTCGAACCCGTAACCTCTAAAAATAATAATCATTTCTTTAACTACTGAACCTAAATGATTCATACATAATCTATCGACTTTAGATAAGTTGGAAGAGAAAAAAAACATATGTTTAAGCAAATATTCATTTCATGCCAATCCCCTACCTATATTGATCCCACATTAATATACGTTTCTGCAGTAAGTAAAGATGGTCCCAATGCATTTATTTCTCTTCATTGGATTTCCTGCACATATGGTTTTGCCAATTTGCAGTTAATCTCTTCTTTTCAAAAAAAATATTATACGAGTCTGATTCACGTCATTTGTCATATTATTTAATAATATATTTTTTTAGTTTTTAAGTTAAAGTTTTATTTTTTAAAATGAATCTTTACATATTTTTTATATATTATTAAATGAATAAATATCATTAAATAATTTATGAATGACGTGATGAATTAGGGTTATGAGTGAGTATCTGATTGAGTCGAGTCAAGTAAAAAAATGCAAGTTATTCGAATTGATGAGTCTTATTTTACAACTCAAACTTTATTTAAATTTTTTTATTCGAGTTGAGTTTAAAAAATTCTAATTGAGTCGAGTCAAGTTTTTGAGTTTTTATAAAAAATTAATTTTAATTATCTTATTATAATATGATTTGATTTTAATTTAAATGACTTCTTCTAATCATATAAGATATGTATATATTTTTTCATATGTGACAATACCTTTTATATTTTTATATAGCAATATATACATATAAAAAACTGAGAGCCTCGACTCAAACTTAAAATTAAATTCTTTAATTACTAAAAATTTTGAGTTATTCAAGTTTATAATTTATAACTCGGTTATTTAATTTTTTTTTAAATTAAGTTTATGAAATTTCAAATCGAATCAATACGAATCAAACATTATCGTCTCAACTCGAATTGAGTTATTTAATTTTTTTCAAATCGAATTTTACTCATCTTTAATTCCGGAGTATGTAATTTTTTTCTGCCTAAAAGTTGACGATAGCTGAGTTACCACCCAATTTCTGCATCTTTTGAACAAAATCATGCGATTAAGTCCATGCTAAAAACACTCTTACAAGCTCACCAGTGTTTCAACAATTCAAACGTTGATAATTAATACACACCTGCTGTCATCAACTAACCTCATGCCGCTTCACCCGTTTCCATTTACTTCACCTCGTCAGGGCTTTATATTCATCAACCCTCACATCTTCTTCACACTCCTCCATTCTTTGCTGTTCAAGTAGTAGACTTAGACCAGACAGATATGGCGAGGGAAAGAATCAAGAAGGTTTGTTTAATGTGGGTTTTGCTTGCTGGTTTGCTCTGCCAAAACTTGCTCGTTGCTGTGGCCTCCAATGGCATTGGGGAGCAGAAAAACTATTATCCATCTCCGGACCCTCATGCAGGAACTCCACCATCAGGTATGTAGTTCATGAAACTTGTCTGATGGGTTCGTTTTGTTGTGGAAATGACATGCATGGTTATTGTAATTGGTCTAAATCAGGTTCACATGGAACACCACCGTCCCACGGTTCAGGTGGCTCGCCTCCGCATCATGGAACCCCGTCGCATGGAGGTGGTTACCACCATACTCCAACAACACCGTCAACGCCTCCTGGTGCAAATTGTGGAAATCCACCACATGATCCACCAATTCCTTCGACACCACCACGAACTCCTTCACATGGTAGTCCGCCAACTTATGGAGGTGGCAGTCCGCCAACTTATGGAGGTGGCAGCCCGCCAACACCAGTAAACCCACCAATTCCCATCGATCCAGGAACCCCAAGCATTCCCACCCCTCCATTCTTTCCTGCTCCAACTCCACCGATTGGTGGTACATGCGAGTAAGCATTGTGACTTCCAAATGTTTCCTTTTTTTCATCAATCTACGATAATAACAAGTAACAACTCATATTTATTATGCTTTCAGTTTCTGGAGGAGTCACCCTACACTGATATGGGGTCTGCTTGGTTGGTGGGGCACTTTAGGCAGTGCATTCGGTGCGACCAGCGTTCCTGGTTTCGGAGCCACCATGACCTTGCCCCAAGCACTTTCAAACACACGTACCGATGGACTCGGTGCGCTTTACCGAGAAGGAACCGCTTCGTTTCTCAACTCCATGGTGAACCACAGGTTCCCACTCTCGACTAAGCAAGTCCGAGAGAGTTTTGTCTCAGCACTTGGTTCAAACACTGCTGCAGCAGCTCAGGCTCGACTCTTCAAGCTCGCCAATGAAGGCCACCTCAAGCCAAAGACCTAAGCAACAAACACCTTTCGGTTGTGTCCGTTTCTTGAAACATGTTATCCACTAGTGTGTGCCAGTACTACTTAGATTCCATGTTCCTACTCCTAGTATTTCAACATCTATAATGCTACAGCTTTCATTTGGATAGATACTGTGTCTGCAACTAAATGTTTAAGTTTATGTGTTCTCTTATTATTAAATGGAGTAAGATTTATTTTGCTTCAACTTCCTTCCGACTGCAATATCAGCAACATGCATCTAACATGTCTAGATCCATGTCCTAAACCATTCAATGGCATGGAGCATGCCTGCATGGCGAGTTCAACAGAGGGAGCGTGGTAAGAATAAATGAGGAGTAAATGCACATTAAATGGCCACAATACAGAGCAGTGGGACTTGCAGATAGTCCAACGTATTTCATTTATTACATAGCATAGCTGTTGGAAATCCATGAACCATCTTTCAGAAAGAATTGAACAGCAGAAACTAGAATCTTTAAGAACAATTAACATGAGTTGCTTGCACAACTAAAGTAGTACTATGGTCTTAAAAGTTAGGTAACATTGTCATAATACAAAAATGTGGGTCTACTTATCATAAAAATAAATAGATGATAAATAGTCATTAACCTAAAAAAATCACCTAAAGACCCACCTACAAAAATTAAGTGTGTTAGATGGGTCGATCCAGATTCATCAGATCAATTCACGAAGATATAAAAAGACAACTAAAAATATTATTATTAGCTTAAAGGAAAACAAATCTTTATTTCAACAAAAATTTCTACCGATAAAATTGCATATCCGTCCCATCAAGATTGTCCATCATTGACCTTTTAAAATTTAAAATTTTAGTTTAACTATAATTATAATAAATATCTAAAATAATTAATTTTTATAAAATATATATTTAAAAACTTTTTGATCATAGATTTTTAAAATATATTTTTATAATAAATTTTAAATAATTATGAGTAAAAGTGTAGAATAAATAATTGGACCCTAATCATTTAGTTGGAACACTCCCTCTTTGCAATGAGAATCACTTCATAAAAAAATATTTTTTAAAAAAAGAATACAAAATATAAAATTTTATTTTATTTATTATATCTTTATTTTTAGATTTTATTTTTATTAATTATTAAAATAGAAATTTAAGGTATGTTTGGTTTTAGGAAATATTCAGTCTTCTCACAATTGAAAAATATATTTGGTTAATAGAAATATTTTAAAAAATAAATATGATGAAAATATATTTAGTATCTAATTTTTTAAAATAGAAATGGATATATAATTATTAAATAATTATATTAAAAATATTATTATAATAATTATAAAAAATATGACTCAATAAATCAAACTTTTAAAATCAATAAAAAATATCCATTAAAAGTATTCAAACATAGATAAAATAAAGTTCAAATTTCAAAAACATTTAAATGAAAATAGTAAAAATACTTTTATATATTTTCAATTTTTTCTATTTTTGTTTTTATTTTTGAGAAATCATTTTTTTAGTTTTATAATAAAACATATTTTTCCCCAAAAAAATATATTTATCAAGAAAATAAAAATAAAATACGCCTAAATCTTTTAGAACCAAATATATCCTAAAAATTTTCTTATTCGATTGGGTTCTCTATAAAAAAAAACTCATATTTACTTGATTTATAAACTCTCATTATATTTTTAAATTTTTTTTCTTATTTAATAAAATTAATATACTCGTATTATAAAAATATTATCAATACGCTCTCATAATTAATATAGATCTAAGAAAAATCATTGGTATTCTTAATAGTGTTAAAGTAATTATAAGGTAGTACTCTTTGACAATGTATATATATTTTACAGATAAGGTAATATAAACTCGAATCTTCTAAGATAAACATCATTTGTCTTTTCACTATGGTCACTTGTTGGATTTAGTCTATTAACATTTTAAAAGTGCAAATAATTTATCAAAATATATTGTCTTAATAATAAAATAAGTATTTAAACTATATCTTTTTTCCAGAAAGATGCATGAATTATATTTTGGGCTAAATAAGCGTCTAACATTTTATTTTGTGACTCATTTAAGATTTTTTCGTGATAAATTTTATTTTTCGTTATCCATTAAAATTTAAACATGTGACATAGTTGATCATTTTCTAACATTAAAAGCTAAAATTTAAAACAATAAAACAATCAAATATATAAATACATCAATCTTTAAATTTTCTAAAAAAACAAATCTTAATCTTAAGTCCCTAATTTCTTCGTTCTAACTACCGATTCAACCACCATCAATCACCCTTATTTTTATTGGACCCCCTCTATCAAAAGCTCCATCATCACATCATCAAAAACGACAAATGAATTATCGTTTATATTATCGACGAATACTCAATAATAAAAAATGAGATTGATTCGGTTTCTACCAACAATAGAAGATGGTAGATGTCGAATGGTGAGGTACGCGACATTTGAATGAAACATTGACTTGTGGGGATGCCGAATTATGAGGGAGATATGATTTGAGGGTTTGATTGAAAAAATTAAAACTTTAGAGTTTTTTTTTTCTTCTAAATTTAGATTTTTTAAAAAATTGAACTTTCAGAACTTAATTATTATGCCAATTATTCTAACCAAATGCGATGTTATCCAGAACAAAAGAAAATCATTGAGAAAGCAGTTGAATTTCCTGAAATGAGACAAAAGGAAATTGCAGACACGGAAACTCAAAGACAAATCCTGTTCAAAACTTGAAAAATTGAACATTCTTGCGACGAGGAAGAAAGAAATGGTTTGGGAACTCTTGGAACTGAGAAAATCAAAAGAGAGAAACATAAAGCAAAGCAACCTGCTCGGCGGCATACTTCTTCCGGCCAAGAGTATTTTCACTCACATTCTGGCTTGCAGCCAGCAGGGGCGGCGCCCGGGGCAACCCCACTTGGTAAAATTTCAGTACCTGTCGGCAGCTAGGCGCCCCTTCTTTCAAATGCCGTCGTCTGGCAAACAAAGCATAAAATCAACAAATGAGTTAGCCTTTCCTACTTCTTTCACAAACTCCAATCATATACAAACATAAAAATACACTATTCGAGACAAAATGATTTGTTAATTTATATCGTCCGTGCGCGATACACACATGCAAGACCTTTACGTACGTAAATGCAGTACGTGTCGCGCATGGACGACAAAAATTCAACAGTCATTGCTTCCCTTCCAACTTCACCCATCCATCCAGACAATTGTGTGTGTTGAGTTGTGTTCGGCCTTTGTTCCCTAACCCTATCTGTATATATACCCATACCACAAGGAAGCTGCTGAACCAGTTTCTGTAATGACATGGTCTTGGGTGTATGACTTTTAAACGTGCGATGCAACATCCAATGGGTCAATTCAACATCAAACATGTTATGTGCAATAATATTTACTATCTGTGTGCTGTAGGAAGACATTGGGGTCCCCACATGTCTGTCATTTCCAATCCTTTCATTTCAGTTGTATTATCTAGCTCTGTCAAGTGCAATCCTTTCATAAGCAAGCAACACTTTAGAAAATTCCTTCTTACATGTCAAAGATTTGATTAAATATTTAGGATTAATTAATATACTTTTACTCACTAAATTATATATATTTATCCGATTTATTTTTTAAATTTTTTTAACCTAATATGTCTCTTAAACTTTATAAAATTAAACCAAAATCACCTTTATTTAAGGGACAACGTAAGAAAACTGATATAATTTAAAAGGTAATTAAATAATGACGTAAAATATAGGGACAAAGAGAACAACTCTGATCAATTGACTATCAATGTTGGCTCTAACCAACTGGCTATCAACGTTTTCTCACGTGTTTAAGAATTCTAAAATTATTAAAATTGTATATTTTTCGGATAGTTTATTTATCATGTAAAAATTATTAATACGTTGAATATTTTTCTCTTATATTTAAAAATAATTTTATTTTTAATATTTTTTTGTGATTTAATGTCAATCTAGTGGTTGCCTAGGGTTGTCATTGTAGTAAGTTTAGAACATAAAACGTATGTTTTGGTTCTTGAAAATGTTATAAAATTGACTCTCCTCACCCCATTCACATGCCGATAGCTAAGCTTTCAAATCTAAAGACAAAAGCCTTGAAAGGGAAACCATCTTTGCATTTTATGACACTTGGATTTGTCATTGTCATTTTAGGGCAAGGACACATCTCCTGCAAAAATAAGATTCATGCTTTTATAAGACAAGACATTGAAACAAATGTTTATTTATTTATTTATTTATTTATTTATTTTGCTTTAAAACAACATGGAGATCTAGGCATTACCAGTTCCTGGCTTTTCTTTTCGTTTTAAATAATTTTTTAATTAATACAATAGAAAAAACATAAAATTTTAGATGTGATTTCAGCATGGTTTGGACAAGATTTCCAAGTATTCATGTAAGACCAGTGTGGTTTTCAGAAGAAACCTATTCTGACATTAGTGGCGTAGGCATATTTACTAGGCGTCTGAAAGAGATGGGGAATGTGGATAAGTTAAGGTTAAGGAGAAATTATGGGAATTTTGTTTTTTAAAATTATATTTAGGGAACTGAGGTAATTAAGTTTTATTTTGGAAATTATAGTAAAATAATAGTATTTAGTAGAAAATATTATTGGTAGTGATGTTTAAGGTTTAATTGTCTTCTTTTAATGTTTATCTTTGTTTTATTTTTGTTGTTGAGTTTATCTCTTGGATAGTTTATGTAATATTATTATGGTATAAAGATAATTTTGACCCTTAACGTTTACAGTTTTTATCGTTTTGGCCCTTATTCTTTTTTTGGGATAAATTTAGCCCTTAACCTATATCTTTTTGACAAATATCTTATTTTTTAACTAGCTTGATGACTGGACCGTTAAAAATTTAACGATGATATATATATAGAATATAATTTTAAGTGACATCGTATGTAACCTATCAAATGCATATATATAAAATATAATTTTATTCCAATATAAAATATAAAATAATTAAAATTCAAATAAAATATTAAAAATTAATTAATTCTAAAATAAAAAAATTATAAAACATTCTTAACCCTAATTACGATAGAATCAAAATCTCATCTTAAAAAATATAAACACAATTCGAATAAGATTTTGATTTTATCGTAGTTAGAGTTAAAAATATTTAATAAACTTATATTTTAGAATTAATTAATTTTTAATATTTATTTGAATTTTAATTATTGTATATTTTATATTGGAATAAAATTATATTCTATATATATATATATGCATTTGATAGGTTACATGTCATATCACTTAAAATTATATTCCATATATATATGTATCACTGTTAAATTTTTAACGGTCCAATCATGAATCTAGTTAAAAAATAAGCTATTTGTCAAAAAGATATAGGTTAAGGGCTAAATTTATCCAAAAAAAAGAATAAGAGCCAAAACGACAAAAACTATAAACGTTAAGGGTTAAAATTATCTTTATGCCTATTATTATATGTAATTTTTTCCTTTAATTTAGGTTTAGGGAAGTTTTTAACGAGGCCTGTAATAATATATTTTCCATTTTTATAAAAAAAAATTAGGATTTAAGATTTAATGATTTTTTAATATTAAACTTTTTATTCTCTAATTATGTTTTTTTTATGCTTTATCTTAAAATATATTTAAAATTAAACTTTAAACCTTAATCATAATTTTCATATCTTAAATCCTAAACCTTAAACTATAAAAAAATACATCATGTCCCTAATTTCTTAAATCTTAAATCTTAAACTCACAATTTTGGAGTGAGAGTACCAAAAAATACAATAAAGGAATAAGCGATTTTCACTCCACCTGCAAGTGGCGTACTAATTTTTTTTAATATTTTTATAACGTAAAATATTTAATATACGATAGTTTAAAAAATATTTAAAAAATATCAATACATCACATATTATTATTTATTTTGTTATAAAATTTAAATATATTATCTTTAGATATAACAGTTAATAGAAGGATGATATAACAGTTAATAGGTAACAAAGAGATAATATGACAATTAACGAAAAATTATAAAATTATACAATTAGTTTTTATTATTTACTCATTATACCATTTATTTTTAATTTTAATTTAATTAAATAAAATTAATTATCTAATCAAATAATATTATGTATCATCATTCATCTTATTCCATCCTTCTTATTTTCATCCCTAAATATTATCTTAAAAAAATATTTTTCAAATATTTGATTGGGATTTTTATTTTTCAATCTATGGTACTTATTATAATGAAAGGTGAAGTTAGATCGAGTGCATTTACTATTCAAATTTTATTTAAAAATATTTTAAGTTTAATTTATGAAATTTGGTTTAGAGATGAGTTTTTAATTTTATATATAAATTTAATTATATTTATTTATCATGTTATAGTAATATAATGGTATAAAGATACTTTTAACCCTTAACGTTTATAGTTTTTGTAATTGTTTATATGCGACATACTTTTTTATAATTGTTTATATCGATATATATCAAAAAAATTAAAAAATTCGAGTTGAACTTAAAAATCAATTTATTAATCAATAAAAATTTTGAGTTATCTAAATTTTTATTTTATAATTTGAATATTATTTGAAATGAAACTATTTGTAAATTAAGTTTAATTAATTTTAGGTTGAATTTTTTTCTTAAATCGAGTAAAAAAATTTAAAATTTTCAAATTAAATTAATTTTTGCTCACCTAATATATACATTCTACGTGAAATATATATCTGATAAGATATATAATAATATATTAAATTAATATTTCTCCTCTTATCAAACGTTACCTATCATCGCTTTGAAAAGTATTTGATTGGATTTGAAGATAAGCTCCTGGGCTTTTGGAGTTCGCGGTTGGAGCCGATGAGAAACGAGAAACCCCCTTCAGAATTCTGTTGATATGTAAACACGAAGATTATATCACGAATTTGACTCGGCTGGTTACATCATTCGTAATCTTTAATTAATAAAAATTATTTATTTTATTATTAATTATTTATGTTATTAATTTAATTTTTAAAATATATTTTTTAAACGATATGTAAAAACTGAGTAAAAATTCATTGGTTGAAAAAATGACTTGAAAGATAATAATAAAGTGGATGATTATGATTAGATGAGATAATGACTGATATGATAAGTTAGACTCATGATATAATTTATCGTAAATATAAACGAATCTACAAGATTATCAACCATCGTATAACTAACTCCACTATGTATATCAATTAGCAACTAAGAAATGTTAATTGTCATATCCCCACAAATCAATTTTTTTTTGATAAATGAGATTTTATTATCTAAGAATTATCATACAAAAAAAGAGTATCTAGACCAATAAACCCTAAACAAACAATCCCAAAGAGGTAAACGATCGTCTTGAGTCTCACAATTGATGTCACAGAATAAACACCATAGGTTTTCATGATATTCCATCGTACCATTTGACTCCTTATCGGCAACCTATTCAAAATAACTAATCATGAAACAAGAGAATAACGGGGATAGATGAGGACTCTCAAACGACCTTATACCAGGGTACCTTAGGTTGTTTATGCCGTAGAACTTCGCAAATCAAATTCTTTTAACTATTTTAATTTTCAATTTTTTTATGAATCAACTCTGCTTACGGCTGATCCTAACAGCATATTTGTATACTAAAATAAGGATGAGTATAACGTCTGTGTATATATATATATAGGGCGATACTATACGGGGTAGGAAGGGACAATCGCCCCACTTTCGATATATTTTTTTTACTTTTGATCTTTTATTTATTTTTTAATTTTTTTATGAATTTATTTTCTACTTTTAAATATTTATGTTTTACTCTCTCAACCCTAAATCCTAATTTTGTTCTTATCTATATGTATTAGTAATTATATATAGCAATACATATCATTAACTATTTTAATAACTTCTAAAATTAAGAAAACCTAAAGTATTATTATTCCTTTTTGAGAATAAAATAAATGTTTTAATAAAATTTTGTACTTTGAATTAAAAAATTAAAATTTCACAAATTTGTTTCAACTTATTTTATTCTAAGAAAATATGCTTTACACCATATAATTTCAAAAATTATCAAAATATTTAATGTAATTACCTATTAGTAGTATATATCGATATTTTATCTATTTTTTATATTAAACGTTATTTTTTTATTTATTTATTCTCTTAAATAAGTAACTTTCAAATTGAATGATATGA
The DNA here is from genome assembly GCA_035048815.1 of Abelmoschus esculentus. Taxonomy (NCBI): domain Eukaryota; kingdom Viridiplantae; phylum Streptophyta; class Magnoliopsida; order Malvales; family Malvaceae; genus Abelmoschus; species Abelmoschus esculentus. Next base: position 19,809,168 of record JAUCBN010000005.1, read on the forward strand.
GCAATCATTAAACGAATGTAATTAACAAATTAAAATTGTCTGAATCTTGAAACAGAAAGCTAAAGAAATGGAAAATTGTCTGATTGGAAAGAATTTCTCTCTTAAAACAAGGGAAACGAGCACTATGGTGACTTCTTTGATGTCCTAAATATATGGTTGTCCACGTCATAATTTATTAATTTAATTATATTAACCATAAAAATAATTTTAACCCTTAACGTTTGTAAGTAGTATATGTTTTATAATATAATCACTCTGTTGATATCACTGGTGTTTAAATCCGTGACCTCTAAGAACAACAATTGTTCCGTTAACGCTTGAGTTAGAGAACTCGTACAATTTAAAAATAAAATTTAAACGTCAAAAGATATAAAAATATATATATATATATAAACCCATTATTAGCACACGGTGTATAAATATATATCCCATCAACTACGATCCCAAACGTTATACGCAATAATCGCATTAATTAAAAGTTGGTTTATAAATAGCTTACTTCAATTTACATTCCCTCCTCACACATATTTTTCTTCCTTATTTTCCCTGCAGTTCTATCTTCTCTTACAGATCTTTTGACACAAAAAAACTTGGTGTCCGGTACGTTTGTCTTACTCAGCTCTGCAATCTTCTTCTTAGATCTTGTTTTTTTTTTCCAGCTATTGGTTTTTTCAATGTTGTGTTTCTCCAAATGTCTTAAAGCATGGATTCTTGCGGTTTTTCTTGTTGGATTTAGACACCCTTTTTCCAATGATCTTGTTGGATACGAAATTATTTGTCTGAAAGTTATTTTAGTTTGTTGACGTTAAGGTTGGTTTGTGTTGTTTTAGATGGCTAATCGATACACACCGAAGAGCATCCTCATCACTGGAGCTGCAGGCTTCATTGCATCCCATGTCTGCAACCGTCTCATCCGCAACTATCCGGACTACAAAATTGTGGTCCTAGACAAGCTTGATTACTGTTCCAGCCTCAAGAACCTGGAGCCTTCAAGGTCGTCTCCTAACTTTAAGTTCATCAAGGGAGATATTGCAAGTGCTGATCTGGTTCACTTCATCTTACAAACCGAGTCCATCGATACGATCATGCACTTTGCGGCTCAGACACATGTTGACAACTCCTTTGGCAACAGCTTTGAGTTCACTAAAAACAATATTTATGGAACTCATGTTCTATTGGAAGCCTGCAAAGTCACTGGACAAATCAAGAGGTTCATCCATGTAAGCACAGATGAGGTTTATGGCGAGACAGATGAGGATGCTGTGGTGGGAAACCATGAGGCTTCTCAGCTGCTACCGACGAACCCGTATTCAGCCACGAAAGCCGGAGCAGAGATGTTGGTGATGGCATATGGGAGGTCATATGGACTGCCTGTGATAACTACCAGAGGGAACAATGTTTATGGGACCAATCAATTCCCTGAGAAACTGATTCCCAAGTTTATCCTATTGGCGATGAAAGGAAAGATTCTTCCGATTCACGGGGACGGATCGAATGTGAGGAGTTATCTGTATTGTGAGGATGTAGCAGAGGCCTTTGAGGTTATTCTACATAGAGGTGAAGTTGGCCATGTTTACAACATAGGCACAAAGAAAGAAAGGAGAGTGATTGATGTGGCCACAGATATTTGCAGGCTTTTTAATTTGGACCCTGAGAATCACATTAAATTTGTGGAGAATCGGCCTTTCAATGACCAGAGGTATTTCTTGGATGATCAAAAGCTTAAAAGCTTGGGATGGTCTGAAAGGACCACTTGGGAAGAGGGTCTGAGGAAGACTATGGAATGGTATGTTAGCAACCCTGACTGGTGGGGTGATGTCTCTGGTGCATTGCTACCCCATCCAAGGATGCTTATGGTGCCTGGAATTGAAAGACAGTTCGATGCCGCCGATACAGGCGACGTGGATTCAACTCCTGTTATGAACAAATTCAGTCAAAACAAGATGCTGGTTCCATCTACAAAACACAATTTACCATCTCAGAAGTCACCTTTCAAGTTTTTGATTTATGGCAGAACAGGTTGGATAGGGGGACTTTTGGGGAAGCTATGTGAGAAACAAGGCATACCTTATGAGTATGGAAATGGGCGTTTGGAGCAACGTTCACAGCTTTTAGCTGATATCCAAACTGTTAAACCAACCCATGTTTTGAATGCAGCTGGTGTGACTGGTAGACCAAATGTGGATTGGTGTGAAACTCATAAGCCCGAGACAATAAGAACCAATGTTGTTGGCACATTAACCTTGGCAGATGTTTGCAGGGAACATGGACTCCTAATGATCAATTATGCTACTGGTTGCATCTTCGAATACGACGCCACTCATCCTCTCGGAACCGGAGTCGGTTTCAAGGAAGAAGATAAGCCCAATTTCACTGGTTCTTTCTATTCCAAAACCAAATCCATGGTATGATATCTTAATCTAACACCCTTTGAGGATCCATTGATGATTTTCCCTCTCAAACTTGTCTATTGTTTTAACTGTTATGCCAGGTTGAAGAACTTCTGAAGGACTTTGACAATGTATGCACTCTCAGAGTCCGGATGCCTATATCCTCAGATCTGAGCAATCCAAGGAACTTCATCACCAAGATTACAAGATACAACAAGGTGGTAGACATTCCCAACAGCATGACCATCTTAGACGAGCTTCTACCTGTTTCAATTGAGATGGCCAAAAGGAACTTGAGGGGGATATGGAACTTTACAAACCCTGGTGCTGTGAGTCACAATGAGATTCTGCAACTGTACAAAGACTACATTGACCCAAACTTCAACTGGACTAACTTCAGCTTGGAAGAACAAGCCAAGGTCATTGTTGCACCAAGGAGCAACAATGAACTGGATGCATCTAAGCTGAAGGAGGAGTTCCCTGAGGTTCTGTCTATCAAGGATTCACTCATCAAATATGTGTTTGAACCCAATAGCAAAGTAAGAACCATAACTACAAGTGTTTGAAGACATCTCTGCTGCATTTTCATGGGTGACATGATCTTCAAGTATTTCATGCTTCCAATGTGCTTCTTCTTACATTCATTCATCGACCAAGTGATTTTGTTGGTTATTAATTATTATAATAATTGGTCATTGTCTAAGGTGCTTTGTTATTTATAAAGTAAACACCCATAATGTGTCATTTTGTTAATAAAATGGTTTAAATCAAAAATCAGCCTTGAACTATGTTCTTTATTTGTTTTTAATCTTTAAATTATTTTTTGGTTAAAATAAATAATTAAACTATTAATTTTAGTCAGTCCTTAAACTATTTTTTTGTTTAAAATAAATACCTAAATTATACTATTTTCTTTCTTTCAATCCTTAAACTATTCGCTGGTGAAAAATCTTTGAGACGTGTTAACATCTTATTGGTCGAAATTAATTTTTGTTGACTTAAATAAATATTAGACTTGACCAAAGATAATAGTTTAGATACTTATTTTAACTAAAAAATAGTTTAAGGGCCAAAAACAAATAAATAAATTGAGAATCAGAAGACATAATTGAACCAAAATATCATATGCAATATAATTAAGAAGCATATAACACAAAAATAAACATTTAAAAGGAGTCCAGTACCCAAACCTAAGCTCCTTACATTTCATCACCAACACCTAGTTTTCAACTCTTTATAAACTATATAAATATATATACATGCATGGCTTATATATATGCTTCAACATAGATGAGGTTTGGTAGAACCATTAGAGGCTGCTGCTTGCATGTCAGCTGAACCAAAACCAGAGGAAGAAGAAGTATGCATCAGAATATGAGCAATATTTTGAGAACCGGAATCAGAATGGTAAAATAGCAATTAGTATAGCCTTCGTCAGCTTAATTTTATGCATTAATTGGCATGGTATGGTACCAAAGGGCAGAGACTACATGCATGCACTTGTTACTAATGATAATACTCCATTCATTAGCAGCTCTTTTCTTTGGAACATGAAATTTTTATTTATATGTCAATGTTGAAGCATTATGGTATTATCTATGATTCTGATAATTAGACTTTTTGTGTAAATTTTTATATACGAGGGAATTAAATGTAATAATTAAAATTGAGATATATAGTTTCTAACCTTAATAGTGGATGGAAGGGAGAATGTAGCTTATACAAGTTGAAGAGCAGTCTGGTCTTGGTTGGAGTAATCATTACTGGGTTCCATCAGGTTTACTGGCAGAAAGTTGTGGTTGTAGGAGGCTTGGATCAGCTGGGTTGATTGTTGTTGTGCCCTTTCATTTTCAGCTATCTGCATGCATACATACATAGGTATGTATGTCATCCAACATATATGAACATCTATGTTGATGACGACGAACATCAAACTCCTCCATATATAATTTAAACTATACACAAACAGGCACTTACCTTTGCTCGCAGGTACATGTTATCATTCTGCAACTCAACTTCCTACAAAATATACCCCAGTTAATAATTAAGAAAGAGGATTTTGATTTGACCATATGCATCAGAAGCAACTTCTGATGTATTGACAAGGATGTTCAAATTCCCTCTTCAAGACATAATGCTATAGCTTCATTAATATTCAACAAATTACAGATTCTGAAGATGAAAATGCAATCTGTCAAGTTGAAATTCTTGGGGTTTGATAATGCATATATAGGTAATATAAAGATATAAAAGTAGGGATGAAAAGTTACCCTCTTTTGCATGAATCCAATTTCTGCAAACAGCAATTCATTCTGGTAGAGTTAAAGAATGTGGTGGGTGAGTAGGCAAATTTTATTGAATAAAATAAACGAAGAATTTAAGATGGATTTTAAATATCAATGATCCCAAGGTGAAGCAAAAAGAACCTTTTTGGATCTGATTCTACAAATGCCTTTCTCCAGTCTGCCTTCCAGGTTCTTGAGTTCCTTAAAGGTCAAAGAGCTAAGAGCCTCTCCAAGGATATGCCTTCAAAGAAACATCCATCATTCATATGCACACACACACACACACACACACACACACACACACACACACACACACACACATATATATATATATATATATATATTGACTGTATGAAGAAGAACAAGAAGAAGAAGAGATGGTTACCTGTTCATGTTCTGGACATCACGAATCTGTCGTCGGAGTTTGGTGGCTTCTTGCTGGTAGAACTGAGTTCATTTTTGAGTCATAACATCAGACAGTGTGTCAATTATAACTTAACCATATATTATTATTATCAAAGTGCTCTTCATGCTTGCATACTACGTCTACATGCATGGTGAATTTTTTATTCAGAACAAGTTACAATTTTATTTCATGCATGCATAGGAAATTAAACAAGATGATCTCATTTGTTTTACCCAAAAAGCTATTTTATTAAACCCACTTTCACTGCAAATCACCTTGAGTGTTACTAAATCCAAGACTGATAAGACCATTAAGTTAGCAATCCATGTAAAAGCTAAAACTGGAACTCGCCTGAATGTTGGCTTCAGCAACAGACCCTGGGTTTGTTGCATCTGAACATGCTTTCTTGTATCTTTCTATTGTTGCTCTTACACTGCAAACATTATAAACACTTGTCAATTGAAAGTGCAGTTAGCTTTGACATTCATAATTTGCTGCAGATATGTAACACAAGAAAGTAGGCAATTGCAGAGGGAACCATTTCTTGTACGATAATGGCAACATGGAATAAGAGTAGCAGCATAAGAATTGCTTCAATGCTACATGGTTTTGCTTTATTAGGGTGTTCTTAGGCATATTAGATAAAGGAATGGACACCATTATAGGGGGAGGTCACTCCTCTTCACTGTTCAGGATCGGGAATGTCATAGATTTATGTTCCAACACTAAAAATATTAGGTTTAAGATTAAAAATTAAAATTAGAGCTTAGAGTTAGTGTAGGGCGTAAGCCCTAAGGCATAAGTTTTAAGATTTCATATTTAAGGTTTAAAATAGATAGAAACACCGAAAAAAAGACTATTTTTATTCATCAAGTCATAATTATATAGTATCATTTATCAAATAGAATCTTAAAATATTATAATTTTTTTCATAATTTCTCCCTCTAAATTGTGGTAAATAAAAATTTATCAACTACAAAGTAAGAATGTTTAATTTTCTTAAGTAAAATTATTTTAGTGTCAAAAAATAAAAAAAAATACATTTTTTAAAGAGTATATATAAAAAATTATATCATGAACCTTTTTCACCACGTCATCTGTGATCTCAATCAATCAGATTCATTCATCTCATATTTTTTTAAGGTGAATCATCACATCTTTCCTACTTTTAATAGGTGAGTGGGTAGTTAATAATCTAATAGTTACTTAAAATGAACGAACCTAATTGTATGAATCATAGATAACGTGAAGAATAGGGTCCATTATATAATCTCTCCCGGGAAGAGATTTATTCTTACTTTAAGGGAAAGAAAAAAAAATCTATTAATCGATAAAAGTAAGAATAAGATATATATTAAAAGGGATACTTTTTGATAAATATAAAAACTAATGTAATTATTAATATTTGATCTATTAATCAATATCATATTAAAAAAGGTACGTACTTTTTGATAATTATAACAAGTAACGTAATTATCGATATTTCATCTATTAATCTCAGATAATTATAAAACATGCTTTAGACTAAATTTTTAGAGAAATAAGTAATGTAATTCTAAAATTAAGAAGGGTACTTTTTGGTATTTGACTATTACTTTAGTCTAAAGTAATCGAATGATTGCGATCGGATACCGTAAAATTTATTATGAAAGCTATCCTTTTAATCTTATTTTTCTCGTACATAATTTAAGATTTAAACCTCTGATTTTACTTAAAAATTTTAGTGAGTAATTTTATTTTTTTAAAAAAAAAATTGACTCATATTATTACATCAACCGATTGTTAATGCTCAAATATAAAATATGATGAATGGCTATTTTAAGTCTGTAATATGCAAGTATATAGACATATAGAGGGGTTATCATGGACCTTGAGACTATTGTTTAATTTACTTGTGTAATTATGTTGTATTTTTATTAGTTTTGCATTATATTTAAGGATATAATTAAATTATATAGTTTAAAATTTTATATGTTTTTTAATCATCGGATGATTAAAATAGATGACTCAGATAAACTATTAATTACGTGTAAAGATGTTTTCCACGGTAGATTATATTGATCTAAAGTTATATACTTATGTTCCTGTCATAAATTTTAATTATTTCATATTTTACATAATTTAGTAATTTACTATACATATTTAATTTGAAAATATATATTTATGGTGTGATTCATGTTATTATATATAGGTAAATTTATATAAATTTTTACCTGACAATAATAATTCGTTTTACGTAAATTTTGAATATCCATGTATTTATCTCATATTAGTATTATTTTTTCCAATTCATTCATTTTTCATACAAGTTGGTATAGTATATAGTCATTTTTTTGGTTCATGCCGGAGCTCGGAATATATGATTATCTCTCCTAACAATGTCGTTTTTAATATTTAAACTCTACTTCTCTCCTTAGGAGAACAATGTACCTTGTCATTGCACGTAACTTTTGTAGTTTCAACATTTGAAGCTTAGACCGACAATAATATTAAACGGAGTAACAACAGACTCCGAAGCATAAACTATAAAACTAACAAGAAATATACCTAAAAATAATAAAACATGAATCACTTGAATTAAATGTATATATATTTGGGTAATTTTATAATTGTATAAAATTTTAATATATCAATAATTCTTCTATATTATTTTGATATATTTATGACATATTTATTATATTTTATATTATGTTTTATTTAATTTTTTTCGCGCGTTTATGTTATATTTTGTATAATTTAATCGTATGATATATTGTATAATTTATCGTAATATAATAATCTTATTTTAAATCTAAATTTATATATTGTTTTGCATAATTAAAAAAACTGCTTCTACTTAAAAGTCTTATGCTTTTATGTCATAAGAAATGTTCTAAGAATGGGTTGAAGTAAACCAATATAAATCTAGATACTTTAAGTAAACCAAAACTCTTTTTGTTGATTAAGTATTAGTTCAATTAATATGGTTGTTGTTGTAAGCTATAATATCCTAGAGGATGTAAGTACAAACACACTTCAATATGTAATATAATACAAGGAGGGAGTTGTATGGTGCTGGAGCGGCAATCGCTCTCCACCCCGAATTTTTTTTCCTACTTTTATCTCATTATTTAAATTCTTTTAAAAATTATTTTTTATGAATTTATCCCCTACTTCTAAAAATTTATGTTTTTGTCCCTTCAACCTCAAATCCTACCTCTGTGTCCCTGATATCATATGACTTAAACAAGTTTTTAGTTAAAAGATGGGATACATTTACGCTCCGAAAGAGAAAACTCAAACTTTTAACCTTGAAGACGATGAAAAAAAAAGAATACTATAAATCTCATTATAAAAATTAATTTTAAAATATGTTAATATTTTATAAATGGTGGAAGAGCTTCCAGGCTTGGTTAATGAAAAGCATTTTTTCCCCAATGGCAAGGCCAAGCTCTGCAGAACAAAGTAAAGCAGCAACAGTCTTGTTTCTGCTAGTGAAACAAGGCAGGTAGCTGTTTCCTTAATTTTGCCGAGCTTGATTGGTTGCCTCTGCCACCCTGGCTCAAGATCCCCCGATATGATTGGCTAAGATCCTTTTCCTTTTCCTCTTGGTTTATGTTTTTACTATGAAAAAACTGGGATTCTTTTGCTTCCTATGCTTCCACAACATGTAATGACCAAAAATTCTTGAAATCCCCAGAGTTTTAACCTCCCCCAAAGCTCCTTTATTATCCTTTCTGCAACTCTAGTACTAAATTTAACATAAAATATGGCTGCTTTTTTAAAGTGAGACTGCAGGAGAAGGCTAGGAAGTATGAAAACTATAACATGTTCAGAAAGTGAAAATTTAAGCAGCTGCAGTTGCAGTGCAGGGAATCCCATTGGTTAGTATACCCTTTGTTTCTCTCCATCATTTCCATCTTTTCATCATTCTAATGCTAGGCCTAGCTATTAGAATTTTATACTTTCTTACATATTTTATATACAAAACAAATATACTTGAGTTTTTTTGTTGGTATTCTTAATCATTTTTCAGATTTGTTTTGACCCTTGTTTGTTAACTTTGATAAGTTATCACAGAAATTAATGAAAAACTTCTATCAGTAAAAAGAAAGAAAGAAAGAGTGAGATGGAATGAAAGCAAAGAAATATGGGAAACCACTTAAAATGAGGTTAAAATAAGCTTACATTAAAATTGTTATAAAAATTATAAGAATTTTGATATCAATTTTTTGGTATATACTGAAATTCTTACACTTTTTGTATTAAATTAAGTATATACTGAATTTCTTAAAAAAATTCTAAAAAAACTATAAGTGTAAGAATTAGATACATATTTAATTTATTACAAAAATGGTAAGAATTTTTATATATACTGAAATTCTTATAAATTTTAGGATGAGTCTACCACATGCGTCGAACATTGTTGAACACCACTAACGATGAACACCGCTGAACACTATTAAATTAATTAATAAAAATTAAAATTCTAAGGAATAAACATATAATTTCAAGTTATTTAAAATAAAAATTTTAAAAAATATATATTATTTTCATTTTTTAAATTATTTATTTAAATTATTTATAGTTTAAAAATAAAAATATTAAATCAAAAACTTAAAACCTTAAAGTCAAAATCCTAAAATATTAAACCTTAAACCCTAAAATCCAAAACACTAAATCATAAACTCCAAACCTTAAAACAATAAAACCCTAAATCATAAAATCTAAAAATATAACCCAAACCCTAAAATAAAAAATATGAAGCTCTAAAAGCATAAACCCAAAACTTAAAACCCAAAATTAGTTTAAGATTTTAGATTTAGGGTTTTGATTATTTTAGGGTTTAGGATTTTATGATTTGGATTTAGTGTTTATGATTTAGGATTTTTAGGATTTTGGTTTTAGGTTTTGGATCTAGGATTTTAATATTATATTTTAGGGTTTATAATTTAATGTTTAGTGATTTAGATTTTTTATTTTGATTTTAGGGTTTAGAATTTAGTGTTTTATTTTTAAATGAATTTTTAGAGTTTAGTATTTTTATTTAATTAATAAAATAAAATAAAATATACATAGAAAATACTTTAATAAAAGTTTAATTTAAATAATTTATAATTATATTTTGAATCCTTAAAATTTTTTAATAATTATAAATCAGTTTAATAGCGTTCAACAATATTCATCATTAACGGTGTTCAGCGATGTTTGACGCCCGAATTTTCTTAAATTTTATAATAGTTTCAGTGCAAGACTCATTTTAACATCATTTTAATATGTCTCACGTTAGAAAAATTCAAGAAATCTGAGTATTAGAAACCGGAAAAAGTGATTAAGGAATGTTTATTTCTCAAAGATTGAGATTCAGAAATTAAACAATGATATAAGAAAACAAACTTGTCTGACATGGACAAAGATTCTTATTAAGAAATACAACTAAGCTTTACATAATGAAACCCTAGCCTTGTGCACCCAAACCAAAACTAGGATTCCTATTAATTTTGTCAAAGAAATTTGTTTCAGATACCCATCAGAGTTTTTAGAAACCCTAAAAACTTTAAATTTGATTTGACCCTTTCTTTCACCATGAAGAAAGAGACCAACTTTAGACCGGAACAACCATTTGGGGAAAGAAACCCTAATTTAAAAATCTGATTTTGAATGACTTGGTTTTCTCATTTGTCACACATCCATTAGACCATTACCTTAAACTCTGTCATCTGATTGAAGTGTGAATAAAAGAAGTATTTTTATAATCCCACAAATCCAAAGGAGATGGAAGATATGAAGGATGGGCTAATGAGAGCTTGACACAGGTGATGTTTTCAGCAGACCTTTCTGCAAGTTGTGATAAAAAACACATGGAGAGAGAGAGAGAGAAGGAAAAGAGTAAGAATCAAGGAAAGAGAACCTGCTCAGACATATCATTACAACCCTAGATGATTGCTCTTTAAACTACTTACTATATTTGTACCCATTACTTCACATCATCTACATATCTATCAAAGAGACAAGTATAATCAAAGGAAGAACAGCCCATAATCAAAAGGTTTAGAGGTATCCCAAACAGTGAATCATGAGAAGTTAAAGGACCCTAGAGTTGCAGAACAAAAAGTTGATAAAAAGGGTATCTTTAATGGAATAGAATGAAACAAAAAATCAAAAAATTTTGCACAACAAAGAAGAAGAAAGGGGTGGAAGGGAAACCTGTTGTTAGCATATTCATAGAGACGGCCACGACTGGAGAAGACGATGAGAGCAACCTCAGCATCACAAAGCACAGACAATTCATAGGCCTTTTTGAGCAGTCCATTGCGGCGCTTACAGAAGGTTACTTGTCGATTAGTAGTGTTTTCAATCCGCTTGATCTCGATTTTGCCTCGACCCATCTTTTTCTGGAAAGAATTTTCTGGTTCTACTAGATTAGGGAACTCCATGGGAAGCTGAAAACACAAGCAAACCCCAAAAATCTCCATTAAATTTGCAAACAAGCTTTGATGAATTATGTCGAACAACTTGTGGGCTCAAACCTGACAAGAAATTGAACTAAGAGAAGGCCAAGCTCTTGGATTCCAACCCTCTCTTCTCCTTCTTTTAATGAATATAGTTTCAAGTATAGCAACAACAGGTTTGAGGGAAAGGTCTGTGCTTTAGCAGATAGACATTTATAGACACAAAATTGACCCTTTAACAATCACCCAACATAAGAAATTATTTATTTATTCATTCCTTCATTTTGGTATAGTAAAAATCCATTTCTCTCACTAGAAAGCAAGCTACAATTTTCCTAGGTGAAATTGTAATAGAAAAAGTAGGGGGAAAGAGAGTGCTAAAGAAGGATGGTTGATGTTCACTTTGAGATTCCATTAACAGTCCATTTCCATATTGTATGGGGAAAAAGATGGGTGATGAATCATAATGGTGAAGGGCATTTTGGAAACTGGGCTACCACATTGTCTTCAATGAGAAATCCCTATAATAAAGCATCAAAAAAAAAAATTAGATGGCCTCTCATGTTGTAATTTGGGTGGTGAAATCCTGGGGTCAGGTCCTTATTACCCTTTGATTCCTCTCTCTCTCTCCTGCATTATTAGAATATGTATCTGCTTCTCCTGCTGATGCCTGCTGAGGGTGACGTAACTGAAGGTGACTGCCATGTGAACTCCTGCTCCTCTTCTATTCTTTGGACACTCATTTATGGTAAATGAAAGGAGACCTGCTTTCATAATTCTTGCTGCACTTCATTATCGCCTGTTTGGTTTATGGGAAAATTTGTAGTACGAGTAAAGAGTGTGGGTTCCTCCACCACCCCAACTTGCTAGTGTACCCACCCTTTATTCTCCAAGCCCTATCTGTTTCTTTTTCGATCAAAAAAACCTATCTTCTATATTATTGATCGTTTGTTCTAGTAAAAAGACTGTAGATTCTAGAGATCTAGTGCATGTGAAAATTGTTTGTACCTATGCATTTTGCCTGCATAATTTGATACTTTTCTCTTTTAAAGTTCGACAAATTGAAGTTTTCAATGTGTTTTTAGTTGCTTCATGTTTATTTAGGTGTATAACTTATAGGCTCCGGTGTTCATGATTAACCTTAACCGTAATTTTTGTTCTTAAGATAATACTAAGAATATAATTTATTTACTTATAGGTGGTGACCTTAAGTCGTAGCCTTAACCGTAAGTTTTATTCTTCAATTAATACTAAGAATATAACTTATAAATTTATATACAGGCCGTGGTGTTCATGATTAACCTTAACCTCAAGTTTTGTTTTTAGGACAATACTAAGAAGATAACTTATAAATTAAAGTTTTTCATGTATTTTTAGTTGTCTCATGTTTATTTCAGTGGTATAACTTATAGACCCGTGATGTTCATGATTAACTTTAATCGTAAATTTTATTCTTAGGATAATACTAAGAATATAACTTATGTGTCAGGAATTCAAAAAACAGACTGTTATTGATAATGGTCGCTATTTAACGATAATGTCACCGACCGAAATCGTTATTAGTATAAAAAACGACGAGATTCATAATCACACCAATAAAGATCAATAACGTCCGCAATTTAATGGTTAACAGCGATAACAGTCAGTTATTCTTGTTATTGTACTATTATTTCAAAAAATCTAAAAAACTAAGAATCATCAATCAAATTTCAATCTTTAGAGATTCAAAAATCAAAAAAAAATTATAAATAATTTTTTATATTATATCTATTATGGCTTTATAATAAGTTGTACGAGTTTTTTAAAAAAATTATGACCGCGACTCCCGCGACAACCACAATAAAAACCGTTATATTCACGATCACTATAAACATGACGTGACCAAAAACGTGAACACGGATGCTTTTAAACCCTTTATCTTACATTAATAGTTATATTATTTTAGTTAACCATTAACACTCCTTACAAATACCATGAACTTAAATATATTCGAACTCACAATCCAAAAACTAGAAATCTCCAAAATTGGTATAACTAAGAATCAACCCATGGCACTGGGAGAGGGTTGCTTAAATTTGTATGGTCGGTCTAATTGCAGATGGCAATAGGTTAAAAAGGATAAGACTGGTAATGGAGAGGATGAGTTATGTGGGCAGGGCATTCCTTTCCTATGAAACAAAATGTATTTGCATGTTCCCAACCCTAATCAATTCAATGTCTGCCACACCCCAAGCAATTTACCCCTCTCCCTAAGCAAACTGAGTTTTTTTTCTCAACAAATTTAAAATATATATAATCATTTATATTTATCTATTAAATAATTAATTTAGAGACTCGTTATAAAAATGACTTTATCAACTCAATTTATTTCGTACATAATATCAAAAGTTAAATCTAAAAAGACACAAATAGTCTAAAATAATACGACATCTAAAAAGCACACCGAAACACAGACAATTACACATGACCTAATAGAATCGAAAATTTCGGCCCTCACCCCCGAATAGTTGAAGATAAAAACACTAACAAGAAGCAAACATGATGGAGGCATGATCAGCAACAGTATAGACAGATATCAAATAGTAGAATAACAAGTAACAACCACTAACGAATAAAAATGTCCTTAAAAACTAAGAATGAAAATGAAACTGAGAAGGTTAAAAGATGAAAGTCTAAAATTGTGAGGTTACAAGGTGGAGATCTTAGGCATGTTGCACCCCAGGCATGATGCTGGATATGAAATCTCGTGACCAATGGCAATGGTGCTTGACTAGGCTTACCAAATTTGTGATTAGGTGATTATACTGTTTTTAGGGTCAAATCCGGCCATATTATCCTCTATGTACATCAACTATGGCCCTATAACATTGGACATATTGTTGTACTGTAAAGCATTTCCTTCAATAGGCGCATTATGATCCTGATGCAGTAACAAATGTGGGGCTCTCCTATCTCAGGGAGTGATGGAATCTTTGCTCAAAGTGCTGAAGTGGCACAAATATCTTGCTTACCCCACCACAAATGTTTCTTTCTTTTTTGCTGGAGAGTTCTCATCAAAACTAAAACCGAGTGGTCTCAGTAGTAAAGGATGGTGTTGTTTTTCCTAAATGACTCGGATTCGAGCACCATAATTTGCAGGTTTTCATCAAGACAGGGAGGGCAGGAGGTAAAGTATGGTTATCAATACACTGTACAACTAATTCACTTACAGCAGCTTCATAACAGCATTAAGATGGGAATTAATATGGAGTTTGATCGTAACAACCCATAGAATTTCTTTAAATGCAACAGAGAAAGTAAGTTATTGACAAATTGCAGGTACACAAAAATGATGCTAACCTCCCAGGCTCACTCCCACCTGATCCGAGGGCAGCAACAACTAAGTCTCGAGTTCGCTTCGTATCCAATCTTGAGCACACACGAGGGCTTGAATAGTTGTTGGAAGCAATGAGTTCCAGTTATGGTCGAGCACTCTTCCCCCAATGTCAAATTTTGATTCTGATGTGAATTTGGATATGGGAATCCCCAGAATATTGCGTGCCATCATGGATAGGATAGGATACCGTGGCGTGTGAACCTTCCACCAATTCAATACATTGAAATCGGCATTGCGAGGAAACAGTGGTTCCTCCAGGTACTTGTCTATATCAGAATTAGAGCCCTCAGCTTGAGAAGTTTCATGAAGGAACTTGTCAAACCCCATCAACCTATCCCTAGAATCTTTTGCGGAACTGGGAATATCGCTTGCTTGCCAATCCAGTCCCTGATCAATGGAAGATGCTAACGGGGAGACAATAGAATGTTCGTTGTAAAGCGATTTAATACACTCAAAAACTTCGTCAATAAGCACCGAAGCACTATCGCCATATATTTGTGGGTAGTAATAATCCAAGAGCTTCATTTTGAATCGAGGGTCTAAAAAAGCTGCAACAGCTGAACCAACATGACACTTATCCCAGTACTCTTCAAACTTTTTTTTCATCTTTAGAGCCAAGGAACAGATATATTTATCGGGATTCTTGCACCATTCAATCAACTGCAAGTGAATATCACAGATCTCAGGGAAAAATATATTTGCAGTTGGATACTTGCTTCTTGTAAAAACATTAGTAACTTCAACAAACAGCTTCAAGAAGCTAGTAATGGTACTCAGTCTATCCCATTCTAAATCAGACAGGATAAACTTCATGTTCACGGGGTCACGATCTCGTAGGCAAGAGAAAACTTTCCTGTATTCTAAGGCAACTTCGAGCATAGAATATGTTGAGTTCCATTTCAGTGGGTTATCAATACATAAGCATTTTTTAGTTTCAACCTGAACTTCATCAGCCAGCTCACTGAATGTGGCATGTGCCGCTTCTGAGCCTTTAACATAGCGAATGCTTTCCCTTATTTTCTGGGTAACTTCACGGAGAGCTTCCAAGGCATCTTGGGCCATGCAGTTGAGAAGATCTACAGCACATCGAACTTCAAATAATTGACCATTACAATAAAGGAACCTATTTTGTGACAGCCGATCTCTGATTCTATCAACAATGTTATCACTGGTGAAACTATCAAAAATCATAGAAAACAACCTTCGATCTATATCCCAATCCATCAGACAATTCATTATAACTTCTGAATGCATGTCTACTGTATAAAACGGATCGATGGTAACAAAATTCAAAATCTTCTTTTTTAACTTCCAATCATCATCTATATAGTGTGCTGCCAAACTCAGGTATGCAGTAGCACCATCTGAAGCAGTCCACATATCAGCAGATACACTGATTTTTCCAGGCAACTTGTCAAAAATTTCATACACCTTTTGCTTCTCCTTCACATAGATTTCCATGCAATCAGCTTCAACTTTATTACATGTCACAAGTTCGAACAAGGGTTGTAGATTATGGACAAATATCTTGAACCCAGCATGCTCCACCATAGCCAACGGATAGTTATGCAATATGATCATGCGGGCAAGATCAAGTTGGCTCCTCCTTTGATCCAAGCTATTAGTACCAATGCCAACATGCTCATTTTTAATCTGTTCTTGTTCATATCTACGATTCACAATACTAAGGAATTCATCCTTCTTCTGCTCTTGATCAATAGTCACAAGGGCAAGAGAACCTTCCTTTTTCTTCTCTTTAGCAGAAAAGTATTGAGCTACGCCATGATTAGATCTTCTTTGACACCTAATTAAATGGTTCCTCAAATGCGAGGTTCCACTAGTACTTGATCCACTAAGTTTCTTCTTACAATGCCTACAAATGGCCACAAATGTGTCGCCCTTTTTCACTCTATCGAAGTCATTCCAGACAATAGATTTCAATCTGCTTGAATTTACTATGACCGCATCAGACATATCCATCACATGAACCTAGTATTTTGCAAATACGTGCATATTAGAAACCGGCTTAGCACCCTGTATAATTAATGCAATTACCAAGAGATAAATTGCAATCATGAAGACACAAGAGAAAGCCACATTTGTTATAGAAACAAATAATAGAACATATACACAGGACGTCATAACATTACAAAATCTAAAAATATTCAAAACTGTTGAAATGTTCATAACATTTACAGAGTACATGTTAGCGAAACATCGATACATCTATAATGGGAACATAACCATAATTGTATGTTGGCATTTTCCTAGGTCCCATTAAATTAATAACAAAGTTTTTACACTGGAGGCAATGGCAATTCCTAGGGTTCTTTTACATGCTATTAAAAAAAATCAATTATCAATAAATGCCGATAATCTAATTCTAAGGTAACAGAGAAGATACAATGACAAGTAGGAAAATTGATTTGAGACCTGAAATGCAAGAACCAAGTAACAGTTCATAAATGGTTGCCATATGGAAAAGAATGTTTAAACTTGCACAATATTTTCTGGAGAACAAGTATATCCATTTATCACACAAGACATAATAAAGGGTGTAATAACTGTCCTTTTCTTTTATGGGTTTTGATCATGCGTATATTATTTAAAGAAATTAAAAAAAAGGTCAGAACTTGCATAGAACACAATCTACTCAATTTACTGAATTAGTCCATGAAAAAAATACCTAAACCCCAAAAAATATTCTATAAAGGCCAGTGAAGAACAAAACAAATTAACATTTCCTTGAGGCTTGCATGAATCATGTTTATCCATTGCAAACAGACCTTAAAAATCAGATAAGAGACAAGCTGGTTTTGGTTGCATATTTGTCATTACAAGCAGCTTAAAGACTTGGGATTTGCCTATGTGGATGAAATATTTGACAACAGATAAATTGAAAAGAACAAAATTCTGAGGGTAATTTACATTATGGGTCATTAAACTCGACATTAACTTCCATATAGATGATTTATGCTTCGTAATTTTAACGGAAAAGTTGACTTAGCATGCATACAAACATGGTTTATTTTTACATGTCATCGAGATAATGCCTCACTAGCATTTTAGGACTAATATTTTCTCACACCGGCATCATGGAATCTGTTTTAGATGGGAAAACAGATGATCATGAAAAAAAGATCATGTATGCAAGTTGAATAAATTATTAATGATAACATGTAAAGATAAAATTCTGCAAGCATGCTGACTTAACTTTCACAACAAATTTACTTACAGAAGCTAGCATAAGAGACTTAATACATTAATAATAGAAATTCAGTGACATGTAATTTGATAAAATTTCAAGTTTTGTGAAAAAAAATGACTAAGTTCAATGAATTAGAATGTAAATCACCCAAATTGCAACATCTATTATATACCCAACACAACAAGTTTAATTTACAATAAGAAAACATATCATCTATGAAAGATTCAATACCTTCCCCTCCTATAATCTTTTTTCTTAAAGTTTTAAAAGAAATCCCATTCTATAAGAACCAGAGTTGTAGAATTTCAAGAATGAATACAATTAACATGCAGTTTAATCTACAGTTCTTGCTGCTTCTAAAATTAACAAAAAGAAACAAACAAAAAAAAAACTTCTGGGATTTAGAACTAAATAGAAAAGGCAGCAAATTAATACGCTTTTCAATTTAGAGCAGGAATGCAAGAATCAGAGCCAATTATATTCCCATTTTAAAAATAACATGAAAAATCTGGAAAAAATATCATTCATTTCTCAACATAATAGCATGCACGAGAAAGGGAAATTGATCAACAAAAATCACAGAGCCAGCACATTTGTTTAATAACAAAATCATAAAATAAGTTCAAAGAAGAATTATACGTGAAATGAAAAAGGTGTAGAACGTAATACCGGTGCGGGTAGTGGATCGGATTTGGTTATATTTTCGGGTATCGGATCGGGTTCCGAGGTGAAGAGGGAACGAGAGGATTCGCGGCCGCGAAAAGGCCAGGTTTTATTTATCTAACACTGCTTCTATACCTCTTTCAATCCAACGCCCAATATCATCTGCTATTTATCGGACGGTGTGAAACGGTTAGGAGTAAAAACGATTGTTTTTTTAATGTCTGTCTGATTATAAGTTAGTATTCAGCTGCGGAATCTCTTGAAATCCTATAAGAACTGTGGCCCCCACTAGAATATTTTTTTATTAAATATATATCATATATGTGCATTTTATTAGAATTTGATTAATTTTGCAGAACCCTTATCTTCTTCGTTTCTTAGAGGTGTTTCCTCATTCGTTAATAAATGGCTATGAACAAAGGGATTAATTTGAGTGTTCGATTTTGTCAAAGAGATCGATTTCGTCCGGTGGTAAGAGTGATTATAATAGTATTTGTATTAGAATATAATCTTCATTATTTTACATTAATCGCTCAATTATTATGTTAGTATCACTGGTACACGAATCTGTGACTTCTAAGAATATCAACCATTCCTTTAACGACTTAAACTAGAAGATTCATGCAAGAACGGTGACATCTAATATGTTGTCAACGGTGGCATAGATTAACATTTAGGGGGTGTTTGGATCATGGATAAAAGAATAACCAAGAGGAAAAACTTTTCCTGGAGTTAATTCCTACGTTTGGATTA
The DNA here is from genome assembly GCA_035048815.1 of Abelmoschus esculentus. Taxonomy (NCBI): domain Eukaryota; kingdom Viridiplantae; phylum Streptophyta; class Magnoliopsida; order Malvales; family Malvaceae; genus Abelmoschus; species Abelmoschus esculentus. The sequence continues at coordinate 19,828,680 of JAUCBN010000005.1, forward strand.
GATAGATTCCCTTAAGAAGGTATTACACTATTACCAACAGTAGCGTATTTTGGGGGTTTAGATGGGAATGTCAATCCCTTAGATTTTTTAGGTATCGTAAGATTCTCATTGTTTTGAACTTTAATGCCCATAAAAAAAATTTAATCATTTATCATTTTCACTCTTGACTTTGATATTTTTAGTATTCAACTTGAATTTAATTTGATAATAAAAAATATAAAAATAAAAAATAATTTTATATTCTTAAAATATAAAACTTAATAGTCTCAACATATTTACGATATTATAAATAAATTATTTTATTAATATTTTAAATTTAAAAAAATAATCATAATTTAATAATCTCAAAATGACCTATATATCATTATCGAAAGAAATAATCTTTAAACCAATCAATTCGCTACATTTTCAAGATATTTTACTTATATAGGTATATTGGTTCAAATAAACCTACTCTAAAACCTGATTACCTACGTAGGTATAGAAGGTTACAAAAAATCTATAATTGCAAGCCATATTGTCTATATAGGTAAAACCTATGAAAATTATGTTTAAATTTCACAATAATTTTTATTTTTTAAACTTATCTTTATACTATGACTTTTTTTCATAAATATAATATTTATAAAAATTATTTAAAAATATAAAATTTTAATATTAATTATATTAAAATTATGTTAAATAGAAAATTTTTCTTAAGAATTTTTATTTAAATATTTTTATTTACCAATAAAATTTTAATTGGTTAGAAATAAAATATATCATAAAGATAATTTGGTAAAAATTACTTTCAAGTAATCTTATATTCTTTCAACCAAACACTGTCAACTAACATTCCTGTCAAACAAACCAAACAAGGTAATCTAATATTCCCAGTAATATAACAAATAATCTTATATTCCAGTAATATTATTCCTAAAGATAATCTTATATTCCGTAAACCAAACGTACCCTTAAGGTAAGGTAAGAGATAGAGTTGTAATTTAGGGTTTGAATTTAAGCATAAAAATTAATATCAGATGTTTTAAAATTAATAATAATAAACTATAATTTTATTATTTATTTTAAATGTATAACAATAAATGTCTTGACAAGCAATACTAATTATAAAATAATTTAAAATAGTTAAGATACGAGTAATTCAAAATTTCAATTATTAAATTATAAAATAATAAAATAAAAATAATTGAGTGTAATCTACGTATTTTATCTTATTAAAATAATATACAAAAAAATAATAAATCTATCTATTGATCAAATAGTTTGTCTTTATATGGAGAGATTATTAGGCGAATCTTGTTTACCACGTCATCTATGGTCTAAGCAATTAGAATCGTTCATCTTAAATAATTACCTAATAACCACCCATCTACTAATTACATGCAGGAAAGAAATGATGATTCACCTTAAAAACGTTGAGATGAACGATTCTGATCGCTTGGAACTACGAATAACGTGATAAATATGGTTCACCTAATAATTTTTCCTTTATACGAGTGGCTCGTTCTCATTTTAGTCGGACTTGGGCTAAAGATTTTTTGTAAGTCCCAATCTAAGTTGAATATTAATTAAATATTTTTGTATTTGTTTAAATTAATCATAATTCTTGAATTCCGCCCAAATTTTTAAAGTGACCGGCCCAAACATTGTCCTCTTAAAACCCGCTCCAAACCCAATTTTCAAAGAAAAACCCACCTTTATAGCGTTGGGTCAGGACCCGACTGGGCGGATAAATCTGCCATCCCTTGGTTACTGTAAAGTTAAACCTAGACGTCCGACCCACACAAGGACTCAACCCGAAACATGAGAAATTATATCATAGGCCCGACCTACCACGTTAGTCGTTGTCCTATCCAATAATAACCACCCACTTCACCACTAATTTTCAACTCATTTTTTTTCTAACCAATAAATCTTCTTTCATAATTTATATGTCATTTTAAAAATATAATTTCTGAAAATTATATTAATTAAATAGTTGATTAGTGGCGGAATGAGTGATTTTCATTAGCTAGGAACCACGGCTGATATGGTAGTCCGGTGTAACACCCCTATCCCGGTTTAGGAGATAGGAGTGCTACCATGCATTCCAAACAAGGCAAGAATCCTAAAAAGTGACCAACTCGGTCTTTCTTGGAAGACAAGTAACTATTTAGTAATTCTTTATGCACAAGTAAACAATTTGGTGATTAATCAAGACAATCTCAATTTTTTTTATACAAACTATTATCTAAATGCAAGACCTATCATTTACCATTTCAAGCAATTCAAAACTAATAGGATCTATCCTTCAAACTAACAATATCTATTATAATTCACATCAAGCAACAAGAAAATTCTTAGGCCACCACTTTATTTTAACATATATACCAACCAAGTTTAACTAACTAAACAAGATCAAGGCTAGCATAGATAATATTCACCATATTAACTTAGTTTCAAGAACGGCCTTGTTATAACTTTATATGCCAACGAATTTAACAAAATATTTACATACCATCAAAAGAACCAATATATATAAAAAAATCATAGTTTTAAAATGCATGGCATGCCAACTATATAACTAAGCCACCAACTCTAGGAGTTACAAAATATACAAAATACCATACTCCTTTGCTTGTTGCTTGTGCTTGCTTAGATCGATCTTAGCTTGGCTCTTTCGATTGTGGACCTGATGTTTTGGGAGGAAGGAAACAAAAGAGTGATAAGTACTTTTTAGGTACTTAGTGAGGTAGTTCCTAGAACTAACCGGTTGACAAGTATTAAGCATGTAATAAAGATACACATAGCAATCATGCTTTCAATTCAACAAGCAAATTCTAACATGTTATCATTCAAGGCTAATAAATATAGACATACTTTCAATTTAAAACAAATAAGACGTATTAAAATTCCAAGTCACATAAGCATACACCTCAAGAGCAAATAGTATGTCAAGGGGCACCAAATGCATATTCAAGTTACATAACTTTTTCACTTATTTGATTTCCTTGGTTTTTAGTTAGGACGAAGGTAATCGGGTTACAAGTGGGTACACAAAGTACCTAGCAAGTTGATGCATATAGCATCCAAGAAAGTGTCCATGACACTACAAGATGTATAGTAGGTACAAGTACACGAAGTACTATCAAGTCGATACACAAGTATCTAGCAAGAGGGATGACTTACCATCCAAGACAAGTAGGTGACTTACCACCACTAAAGAGCTCAATACCCTAGGCATGCCTTTCTACCTAGGACCAACTAGCAACCAAGGATTTGCCATTCTTTTACTATATTTTCTTTCATAATTCAAGTATTGAACATGGCAATATATGAAGGTAATGTGCATGAGCAAATGATTTACCATACGTACCTTGCAAATAGCACGTTGCACCATGCTTTAATCATTTCAAAGTACATGCCAATAAATTATGCAATAATTCAATTTATGCAACAAGCATAACAATAATCATGACATCTTCTAGCATTTAAATTGGCATAGCATCAAACAAGTTTAACACACAATTTACTCCTACCTCCCATGATTTAGCCAAGTAATTAATTAATCCGGTTTTATGGCAATATAAACAAAAGGGGGTGGTTGAGACCTAGTTCCCAACCCTAAGTTAACCACACTCAAATGACTCCAAGCAATCAAGGATTGAGGATGGAGATTCCCTTGCCCTTCCTTTTTGCAAGATTTAAATCATTTTCCTCCTCACGATCTTCTTCGTTTGATTCCTCTAATAACCATACACACATAAACATTCATTAAAATGCATTCAACCATTTAATTCAAACTATTACATGCATCAATAATGCAACAATTCAAATTTGTCCCCTATTGAACGAATTGTCGACCTTTTACTAAAATTTTTATATCTTTTAATCTGTAAGTCGGATTTTTGCTTACTTTATACCGTTGTAAAGCTAACGAAATTATATATCTAACCATAATAAGCTTTCATTTTAATCCTAAGCCAATTGATACAGTTTTTATTCTAAAGATAACCTATCTTCATTTTTGGACAGTTCCGACATCTCATTTTAACTCGTTTCCAGATTTTGCTACAGGATTCCAAATCGAGTTTCGTTTTCTCCCAAGCCTTCTAGACATATGGAAGTTTAATCCCACTAATTTTTAGCTTAAAATACCGACCGTACTAATCTCGGTGGCCGATCAAAGTCATTGTCCCAGAATAGAATATTCTGGACAATTTTAACCACCATATACTAATCACCTTATAACTCTCTCTACCGAACTCGGATTAATGCTCCGTAAATTTTCAATGAAACTAGGTATACATGAGTATCTTAATTCAAATTTTCAGTTCCTAAATCCTCAAATCCCTACCTAAGGAATTTCTCAAAGATAGCTACTTAGAATAACATTTCTAGGCTAGTTTCGGCTAATCTCCTTTTCATATGTCCGAACCTAATCCGGGATTACTTTCATAAATTTTTCAGCACTTAGAATAACCAATTAACATCCATAAAACCTTTTCCATCATTATTTGAATCATTTAGCACATATATATAACATTTACGAAATCTAAGTTCCAAAACCCCTAAATTCAAGTTACTAACCTAAGATTCATGCTTCAACATCTCAAACCCAAGCAACATATTCTTTAAAGCAAGTTTCTAGGAACCTAATTAACTAGAAAATATTATCAATTGTTCAAATCTCAAAAACTAAAAACCCTAAAATTTTCGGTTTAGGGAAAACGAAACTTACCAATGTATTTAGGCTTGGTTACCTAATCCAATCTCCCTAACATGTATGGATTTCAAGCTAGATTCTCAATTTTCCATGGATTTCTCCCAAGGCTCTCTTTTCTTTCTTTTCTCTTGTTGTTGGCGTGAAATGGGGTTGGAGGAAGCCAATTTTGGCTACTTTTGTTTGGTGAATAAAATGGTGCAAAATGATACTTTTGCCCTTAATGAATTGTCTAAGCTTGTTTTATTCCAAGGGTAGTTTATGGAATTTATTAATTGCCATGCAAGGTTCAAGTTTCCCATTTAATTTAATTTGATCCTTCTTTTTCTAACTCAATTTAACACATGATTTATTTTAATTTACCATCATTCGAACATTTCTTCTATCCCGATTTTAGGGTGTTACATCCGGCCTATGACATAATCTCTCCCGATGCAGGGTCCACACCATTCTCCATTTTGGGTTATTCATCTCAGTCCTTTTTGTTTTCTATGCACTGCAATTTAGTCCTAATTTGCATGATTTAATTGTTATTCCATGTCTTTTATTTCTAGTTTCATTCAGTTTGGTCCAATTCGAATGATTAATTATTAATTTTGCCTTTAATTTAGTTTTTTTTTTTCTTTCAATTTAGTCTTTCATGTTCCTTATATTTTTTTTATTTTTTTAAAGCATCCATGGTAGTGGTGACAATGAGATGGGGTACAACCGATTTTATATTATTCATTTCGTCTCTACACTTACGCGAACAATTTTGGAGATTACTCATTAAATATTTTAAAAATATTTTTCGTTCTTATTAGGGGTGTATATTATTTAGTTTTAATTGAATTAACTGATCTAATTTTTAAAAGAAATTTGTTTATTGGTTACATCAGTTCGAAATCGGTTCATTAACCTAAAATTATTATATATTAAATATTATATATGTTACATATATTTATTTTTGGTCATCTAACTTTTAAAAACTATAAAATAATCATTAATTTTTTGGTATATTATAAAATGGTCATTAAACTTTTATAAAATTAATATAAAATAAATGTTTAGTGACTAAAAAGATAATTTTCACATAATTAAATGATCTATTATGTAATTTACCCAAAGTTTATAAAAAATTTTGATTAATTCAAAAATCGTTTGAATTAACTGAACCAAAATAATTCTTGTTTGGTTTATTTAATTATAAACAATTCGGTTCGATTAATAGTTAAATTTTAAAAAATTTGATTCAGTTATATTAATTTAATTAACCACCGACTAAATTAACCAAATATACGTCTAATACTCGTACCCTCTCCGTACAGATTCCCGCGGGTTCAAAGAATCGTCATGAAAAAAATAAACAAAAAACTTACTATTTCAATAATCAAAATATAGGACTAATTACAGTTTACAAGTCCATATGTTTAATACACTTAAAAAATACTATAATTTTTTTTTTATAAAAATATTTAGATTATTTAATCTAATTATTTTAATTCTTGATTGCGATGTAATTATAATTTTTTTTATAAATTTAATAAAAATTTAGTGACATTTGTCAAAAAAATAATATAATTTTATGTGAACCATATAACATTAGTAGTTAAAGTAGAGAATAGATATGGTTTAATTTAATTTTAATATTACTAGAGGTGATAACGAGCCGAGCTGAGCCCGAGTCAGGCCAGGCTCGGCTCGGTTTGAAAAATAGGCATATCTGGGCTTGGCTCGAGGCTCGCGGAGCTCGGAATTTTAGGCTCGAGCTCAGCTCGAAAATAATATTGTTAACACGAAATTCTTTTTAAAAAATAATAATAAAATAAATAACTGAAAAATCAAATAAAAAGATAAAAAATACAAAAAAATAAAAAATTTTAAGATATGAGAGAGTTTTAGATTTAGTGGGAATTGTGTTGAGGGATAGTAGGAGAATTTTTAGGGATTTGGTAGTTTTTGATTTGAGTTAGGATTGTTAAAAAATCCTTTAAATAGAGACCTTCGAATCTGGAAAAAGGGGAATGGAATGAAAAGAGCTAAAAGTTTGAATCGGAGAGTTTGGATCGACAAGAGGGCAATCGAAAGAGATTTTCGGTGGATTGAGGAGGTAAGCCCTTGTTTTGTTTTGTTTTTCTCTCGTTAGTTGCTTTTGGTTCATCTTTGTTATTTTTGGTTTTAGGGAGAAATCCGGGTAGATTTAAGTGTTTTTAGGGTGTCATCCGAGTGGTTTTTGAATGATTAGGGGTGAGATTTAGGTGCGTTTATGGTGTTTAGATCTAAAAATTGAGTTTCCGAGATGTTTTCGGTGGTTTTAGAGGTTTCCGGCGAGTTCACCAGTACCGGAAGTGGTGGTCGGAATGTTCGGACGGTGGTCGTCGGCGAACTCACCAGAGTGGTGGTTAGTGGCAGTAGGTTGGATCTATAGGCGGAGTTCATGATGTTCCGGGTTGGTGTTCATAGTGTTCTTCATGTTCATTGTAGAACAAGATGAACATAATGCTAAAATATGTGTGTTTTGATCCAAAATTGGGAGGTTTTTCTAGGTTTTTTAGTGTTTGTGAGAAAACAAGGGAATTTTCCCCCATGAGTCCTTCGAGCTTTAGACTGTTATTCATTTTGGTCCCTAAACACCCTAATTAACCCTTAAAACTCTAAAATTCACTCAATTAAGTCCTTAGTTTCACTCTAGATCGAACCTCAAGTTCAAAATTTAATCAAATATTAGATGTTAATTAGGTGTTAATTTAATTTTAAGGCTTAGGAATAATTTAATTAGGTTCTTGGTTGAATTTAATTTAATTTCTAAGGTTGAATTTAAAATTATTTTAATCTAATTAAATCTAGTTTGAACCTAAATTGAACCCTAAAGCTCAAAATTAGGTAATTTAGATATTAATTAGGTTTAAATTTTTTTAAAGTTTTAGAAATTATTTAATTAGGTTCTTAGTCGAATTTAATTTAGTTTCTAAGATAAAATTTAAAATTAATTTAATCTAATTAGATCTAATTTAGCCTAAGTGAATCTTAAAACTAAATTTTCATCAAATTTGACTTGAATTAGGATTAATTAAAATTTAAAGCTTAGGAAAATTTGATTAAATTAATAATTTAATTAAAGATTCTAAAATTTAAAATTAATTAAACTTAATTAAATCTAATTCACCCATTGAAATCAAACTCTTGTCCTTTTTTGGTCTTTTACCAAATAAGTCTCTTCTAAATTTAATTACCTTGTTGTAATTTGGATTTCTCATATTTCTAATAAAAAGTAACTTAGTTCCTTTATTTTATTTATTTGTTTTATTTTATTTAATTACGTTTTATTTTAAAAATCACATGACATATTTGTTAGGAGGTCACTTAATCATCATTTAGTTAATTAATTTAGAGCCTTATAGGATTAGTTGTTTTAATTAATTAATTAATTAAATAGAGAGATAATTAGTAATGATAGTATTTGAATCTTATACCTCGGATACATTGAGAGGCCGGTGTTTTGACGTACCATGATGTTGGCCTAAAGAGTGTACCTTGGTATCGAATTCATGTGCTATTAAAAACCTAGAACTTGATAAAATAATTTAGGTTTAGAATTAAATAAAATTGGTAGGTAAAAATTAGTGACATTAGTAAAGTTATTAATTTTGTTAAGTGACAAGATGGTAGTGTCTGAGCATTCAGATGTTATCATACACTTGGTGAAATTAATAATTTAAATAGGGTTTTAATATTTAATTAATGGAACCTTCCTAGGTTAGAACTTAAAATGAACAAGATAAATAAATGGTCATGCATTTAAAACTTTTAAGGCAGAATTTATATTTCTTTAAATTTGGGTGAGATTTCCTATCTAGAGGGCGTCTCATTCGGCCCAAGTTTAAAAGGGATATATTTTCTAAATCAAAAGGATATCCTCAATTCAAGCAGTGTTTAATTAACAATGAAGAATTAAATTAATATTTATATTCAAAATATCAAAATGCCACGTGTAATTAATAAGGTATCAATTTTTGGGCGTTTGTAAGGTTCGTCTTTACATGTAACCGACTCCCGAACCCAAATGTTTTTAACGAATTTCTGGTTTGTTTTATGGTGTTTGGCCTACCAAAGTGGCCGGTGGCGACTCCAAATCAATTTTTAAAATTAAAATAATAAGTTTATTTTAAAATTTGGTTTTTTTTAAGATTAAAAATGATAAAATTTGTATTTTACAAAACCAATTCGCCAGGCTATTTTAAGTTTTCGGTTTTAAAAAGGTCGCGACAGCTTGACAACTTCGCTGAGGAATAAAAATTCTTTTGTGAGTTAGGCCTAACTTTTTTTAAAAAAATTACACGTGGCATTTCGGTATTTTGAATATAGATATTAACTTAATTCATTATTGTTAAATGAACATCGTTTGAATGAGGGTAGCATTTTTATTTTTGTGATATATTTTGTCATTCATGCATAAGCTCTCGACCCGAGCTTTCACCCTTAAGTGGGAGTTAGATATTATCCGACGTGATGCTCTCCAGCTTCGAGTTTTGGATTTTTATCTGCTTTCGGTATACTAACCTTACGCATCGTGGGGTCTTCACCTTCGTTGTAAGGGACCTATACTACCGAATCGATATCTTATCATTGTAGTAGACGATAATGACAGTTCGAGAACCCAGTGTCTAGACCAAAAACCACATGTATAGAATAGAAACTCACCCCTTGTAGAGCCAGACAAGGACCATAAGATAAAGCGGTATATTGCCGAAATGCCGCCAAATTAGGATTTTTCTGTTTAACATGCTCTTTGGTTATTTTTATACGACATAAATTGTTCTCTGGTTATTTTTTGCAAGTTAATTTATTATTGTTCAGATTATTATTTTACCATACTAACATTTTTTTATGGTGTGTGTGTGAGTTCATATTGCATGCATTAGAGGTATCGATTCATTAGCTAGTTGTATAGACAATGGTCATGAACTAAAGAGTTTGATATATAAGTGGAAGACAATATGTCAAGATGGACCATATTCAAGTAGACTCGGTACACGATCAGATTTGATTTTCAAAAAGACTCAGTACGATATCAGAGTTAATATTTGAGGAGACCGAGTATCAATAATACAAGGGTCTTTCAGAAGACTTCAAGTATGGGGCATATCTGCCAAAATTAAGGGTAATTTAGGCATTCTTGGACAATAACGTGAAAAGTCATTTTCGATAAAGGATTCTTAGTTGCTTTCAAGAGATGGGTACAACACCAACAATAGAAAAATCAAGTTTTTCTGCATGAAAGAGCCAGATTTATTGGGATCAATATTTATTTGAGCTTCAAGACAGGTTCAGGGCAAATTTAGTATAGAGATAAATAAGATTAGAAGGCAAAGATAATCAGAAATTGGATATTTGACGGATTGAGTAGGGGCATTCATATGGTTAGTGCTGACAAATGAAGACTTAGAGAAGAAAAGAAAATTACGAGCTTAGTTTTGATGTTCAACTTTCATGGATAACGGGAGTTATCGAAATGAAAGAGAAAGTCAGAAGTATTACACGATGCATAAAATCAGTTTGCAAGTTTTGAACCGATGTTTCAAGTTAAGAACAACATGTTAAAAGCTGGACCGAGCCAGTCACCAAGGTTATACCGAATGGAATTAGTGATCAACTTCAGAACCAAGTACAGGAAATGTCAGATATGCCATGGCAATATAATTCTTCTCAAGAGTATCCAAATTCACTTAAGGAAACATTGAAAGCACCAATGGCTAGAATTGAAGAATTTATGACAGAGCAATCAAGGTTCATGAATGCACATATAGCTAGATCGGATGCACCCTTGAGGGATTCGGAAAATCAATTGCATGCCAGCGATAACAAAACTCAACAATCAATCCTTGAGGATACTAAAATCCCAACACTAAAGGATAAAGAGGAAATTCTGGAACCTCTGAGTCCAGAACATGTTGATGAGAAAGACTGTCAAACAGTGGATGAGTCTGCCGAGAGTCCTACCGCGACAGTAGAGAAGCCTGAACAGGGCAATGTCACGATACCATTCAACGAGGACGATGGGAGTAATGTTCTAGAAAATTTTAAGGAGTCTGATTCCCAGGATGTTACGGCAGCAATGATGCTGAAAAAGGAAGCTAAGGATTACTCTCACTCACAGCTGCCGGGGCAGTTACACGAAGACATGTTCGATCAACAAGATGGCAATACCGTGATAATGGAAAATGAGATGGTACTGAATGAACCTTTTGAATTCTTTAAAAACTCATATCTTCCATTGCAGGTATATTTCGAGGAGTCAACGTTACAAGATTTGAAGCCATCACAAATAGGATATGATTGTTTGGAAGATGATATTTCTATGGTAACTCCATCTAATATTAGTTCCAAGCCAAAGTCTCTACTGATGGAGATTACTGAGAAGCATAAGAAACAATGTGGGTTGATTCTTGAAGACTTCAAGAGAGATGGTTCTTCACTTGATTTATACCGAATTTTGGCAAAAGATTACCACGGCAATTGGTTATCACAGCAATTGCCACGACAACGAAGAAACAATATCAAGATGGAGGACATACATGGATTATAAGAGAATACGAAAGAAAGACACCTTCACTAAGATAATACAAAGAGGACTATCCGTATTCATTATGGTCCAAACCTTTTTGGGCAGAATTGTAACTCGATGGAGGGTGCGGATGGACTATAAGAAATATCGGAAGCGATCCTCCATAAGTTTTCTTTATATTCTTATTTTATATTAATTTTCTCTTTTATTTTATTTGGTATTTTCATGAATTCTCTTAATTATAATATTTAGGAATAATTATCTTCTCATTATTTGAATGTTTCTTGATGTTTATCTTTTTAGGTTAGGACAATAAAGCAGGAATAACAGAGAAGTAGTTCACAGTAGGAAGTCTGCTGTTGTGGTAGTACATAGTATCAGAGCCGTAGCAGTCCCAACGGGCAGAATAGGGTAACAGATAGTCTGCCAAGATTCTTGTCACGATAGTATATGCAAACGACAGTAGAGACCAAACGGCTAGTAGTTCAAATGACTATATAACCAAGGTCTATATAAGCACCTTCTTTCTCTTGAACTATTAACTCTTGAATTCTTGTTTCTTTTGAATTGTTTACTCAATCTCTTTCTTGTTATATTCGTTACAATCTCAAAACTCTCTTATTCTTCTCAGAATCTTTCCAAGAAACTCTCCATTTACTATCTTTTATTAATTTTATCTGTTGTGTGATTTGAGCATAGAGGACAATGCTCGGTTTGAGTTTGGGGAGATTGAAGGTGCAGAAGCACTGTCGAGGCTACCCAATGCCGCGACAATACCATAAAAGAGAGTAATTTTTTCTGAAAATGTTTTATATATTCTCTTTTCTTGAATTTAAATTTGTAATCTTGTACTACCTTATGTCAGCTTTGCTTTAGTTTACTCCTTTAAGGCTATAGAAAATCTTCTCCTTACTATGGCCAAGTACTGTTTTGAAGGGATAACCATAGGATACTCATAAAACTTAGAAGTTTACTTTAGGGTTAGACAAAAAAAACTTTTTGGACTTGTATGATTTAGGAGTTCTTTTAATAAACTTAGGTGATAAAGACTTAGAACTTGTTGGAAAAATAACTAGAGGTACCCATCGCCGGCTCTAGTTTTGCTCTCCTTCATACTAGAGGTTCCCAAAATTGGCTCTAGTATACTAAATAGGTGATACAAAAGAAAAAGAATAAATAAAAAAAACAAAGAAAAAAATAGAAAACACATATCTTACGGTGCCCGAAATTGGCTCAAGCCTTGCTGTTTTAAGGAGGTAGCTAATCCAAGATTCTAATTGTCTTGAACTTAGAGTTTATCTAAGAAAGCCTTGAATCAACCTTGTCCATTAATCTAAAGTTTGTTTCTTAGTAGAAGTCATTGGGTGTCGCGACCATTTTAAAACCGAAAAGTGTAAAAAATAGCCTGGCGAGTGAATATTGAAAAATCTGAATTTAATTGCTTTTAAATATGAAAAACCAAATTTTATTGAAAACATTTTAATTTTAAAATTAATTTGGAGTCGCCACCGGCCACTTTGGTAAGCCAGACACCGTAAAACAAACCAGAGATTCATAAAAATATTTGGGTTCGGGAGTCGATTACGCGTAAGGACGACCCTTACGAGCGCCCGAAAATCGGTACCTTTTAATTACACGTGGCATGTTGGTATTGCGAATAATAGTATTAATTTAATTCTTCATTGGCAAATAAATATCGTGAGAATAAGAATATCCTTTTGGATAAGAAAATATATTTCTTTTAAATATGAGCTTAATAAGACGTCCTCTAGATAGGAAACCTTAACTCGTATTTAAAGAAATATAAGGTCTACCCCAAAAGGTTTTAAAATGCATGACCGGTTATTATCTTGTCGATTTTAAGTTCTAACCTAAAAAGGCTCCATCAATTTAAATATTTAAATCCTATTAAATTATTAATTTCACCGGGTGTATTATGATAACATCCGAATGCACGGGCACTACCATTTCGATACCAAACAAAATTAATAATTCTATTGGTGCTACTAATCTTTGCCTAATTAATTTTATTAAATCTAATCCTAAATTATTTACCATTTTCTACGTTTCGATGACGCTCCGAATACGATACCGAAGTACACTCTTGGTCAACATAATGTCATTTCATGATACTGACCACTTAGTGTATCCAAGGTATAAGATTAGAACGTCATCGTTATTAAATTATCTTCCTAGTTAATTTAGTTATTTAATTAAAGTGTCTAATCTTAAAAAGGCTCTAATTTAATTAACTACGTGAATTAAGTGATTCTTAATAAATACTTTATATGGATTTTAAAATATGCAAATAAATAATTTAAGAAAATAAGTAAAAGCATTAAATAAAGATAAAAGAGACCAAATTCTTCTAAATTAAAAATATAAAGACTAAATCTCAATATTAAATATGATAAAGAGATCTAACCTTAATTTGATCCTAACAATCACCCCACGTTTCCAGGCTTAAGTTCATTTCCATGTTCTTGGTTATGATCTTCTGTGAATTGTTGTCTTCCCCGAGGACCAACCTAATCTTGAGCAAGAATGGAATCTTGGCTAGGAATGTTAAATCCAGATGTCTCCTTGAGATTAAATTTGCAAAGTGGGTGTGAAAATAGGTTATCACCTATTTGTCCAAGAATGCTTGTTGCATTAGTCTTCATAGTCGGTTCCTTAAATCCATGCTTCCTTCTCCTTTCTGAACTACAATCGAAGGATCCGATTATCATTCCGGTTGATGTCGGGCTTTGTCAATCTATTGTTCTCCAAATTTTCTTTCGATTCTCCCCAAACATTGCTTCATATTCAAGAATAATTTAATGATGCTGCTGAATTCCTTTGCTTCATATTTCTCATCTTTGCAGACTCCACTACATTGCTATGTTTCTCCATCAAACACTTTTCAAATGGGCTCCACCACTAAGAAATTTCAGTGGGAAAAACAAGATTGGATGTAGGATTAATCTTTCTCAAATGGCCATGCTTAGATTGAAAATTGTTTCCCCCTCTCTGGAGATTACCGCCACTGTTTTCTTCCCCCACATTGCCCACTGCTCTCTCCAAAAAAAAGACCATGGAACCGACTACTCTTTAAAGCCAAAAACTCCCATTAACCGGTTTTAACCCCCTTAAACTTCCATTGTTAACCGATCATCCTTATCCTTTATTATTATTATCTTTTTTTATTTTTTTTATTTTTTGAATTTCATTTTATTTATTTATTTATTTTTATTCTATTTTATTTATTATTTATCTTTAATATTTACTTGTGACCTTATTTTATATTCGAACCCGGACGAATTTCGGGTATTACAGCTGCCCATCTTTGCTCAATGCTGTGGAACAGGAGACGAGTAAAGACTGAAAAGACACGAATTTCGTCTAGACCTCTTGACCACTGTTACGCTAACAAAGCTTGAAGCTGTTCTTCTCATTATGAAATTCTTCATGCAAAAAGTGATGGAACCCGAGGTTGTTCTTCTCATTATGAAATTCCTCGCACCCCATGAAATCTGAAATTGTTGTTGCTTTGATTGGTTGTTTGAATTCTTTTTGAACCTTGAATCATTCTCTGCAAAAAGAGAAACCATCAATTAATACAAATTCAACATGAATTAAGTTGAAAATTATCTTTTCATTTGTCATCGTCATCGCTCCTCTGCTCAAGCTTGAAAATTTTCTTCTGAACCCATTATTGGTTTAACCTGATTGATGTTGCTCAAGGTTTTATTTCCCTGCATAAAACACAAATCTTTAATGTTTCATTATTCTTTTCTTTTCTTTTTTCTTTTTTTTGTCTCTTTTCATATATTTTTTCATATTTTTCTTTTTTCACATATATATTTTTTGTTTTTGTTTTTCTTTATATATATTTTTTTACTTGTTTTATTTCCATTTTTTTTACTTGTTATATTTACGTAGGCCCTTAGGTCAAAATTCAGGTATGACAGTTGCCCCTCTTTGCTCAATGTTTGTGGAGCAGGAGACGAGCAAAGACTGAAAAGACACAAATTTTGTCTAAGCTTCTTGGCCTCTTTTATGCTAACAAAACTTGAAGTTGTTCTTCTCATTATGAAATTCTTCAAGCAAAAAGTGATGAAACACGAGGCTGTTCTTCTCATTATGAAATTCCTCGTATCTCGTGAAACCTGGAGCTGTTCTTCTCATTATGAAATTCTCCAGGGTCTGAAGCTGTTCTTCTCATTATGAATTTCTTTAGACAAAAGGTGATGGAATCCGAAGCTGTTCTTCTCATTATGAAATTCTTCGTATCCCATGGACTTTGGAGCTGTTCTTCTCATTATGAAATTCTCCAAAGTTTGGAAAAGTTTGAAGCTGTTCTTCTCATTTTGAATTTCTTCAAACTAATCAAGTGGTGGAAACCGAGGTTGTTCTTCTCATTATGAAATTCCTCGTCTCCGGGAAATCTGGAGCTGTTCTTCTCATTATGAAATTCTCCAGATTAAAAATGATGGAATCCGAAGCTGTTCTTCTCATTATGAAATTCTTCGTCTCCGGGAAATCTGGAGTTGTTCTTCTCATTATGAAATTCTCCAGATCAAAGTGATGGAACCTGAGGCTGTTCTTCTCATTATGAAATTCCTCAAATTCCACCAAAGTTTGAATTGTTGTTGTTGTTTTGGTTGTTATTTTTCTGAATCATTTCTTGTAGGTTTCTGAATCCTGTTCAACAAAAATATATTGTATTATTAGTATGATCCTAATGCAAATATTTCTATTATGGCATAAATGTTAATTGAAGACTACTTGGGTAAACTTTCTACTTCAGGGAAAGTGCTAATAATTTCTTTCTTCATCTCCCGACGTTTCTTCTTTGACCGATATAAGAATTCATCTCAAACTCAGGTTCAATTTTCAAGATCCTTGTTTTTTTGCTCTAAAGCGCCTTTTCAGGTTTTCACTTTAGATTTTCTCTTTCTCTTTTTTGTCTTTTCTTTTTTAATTTTTTTCCTTCTTTTTTTTGAAACAAATGAAGTCTAAAACGTCTTTCTTTTGAACACCATGGAAGATCTATTCGGGGAATATTCATTCTTTGCTCTGAAGAATTCATCATTTCTATTGCCCAAGCATACAAGCTTCATTCTTTTTGCAGCATTGCCCCACTCAAACTTAAGCATAATTGTCTTGTTTTCTCATTCTGATATTCACCATGAAGAGCTTTTTTGTCTTGTGACATCTCGGTAGTAACAATTTTCACACTTGATGAATCAATCTGGCTATATTTTGCCCCAAATAATGGTCATTGCTCTTTCTTAGCCCCACGTTTACTTGTGTCATCTTTGTTGCTTTTGCTCAAATATTTTGACATTTAGAGCTCTAGCTGTTCCTCGTCATAAATCACATACTGAGGTCACTTCTTGTTCTGGCTGCACTTTAAGGATTAGTACATCATAGTAATTCCCATGAAATCCTTTGCTTTTTTTTGTATCTAATCAATTTATCTGCAAGATACTTGTCAAAACAATATACAAAAAAGCTCAAAAAATAATATTACTAATTTTGAAAATATTAAAAAAATTTGACTGTTTCCCCCTTTCAGTGGGAAAAACAAGATTGGATGTAGGATTAATCTTTCTCAAATGGCCATGCTTAGATTGAAAATTGTTTCCCCCTCTCTGGAGATTACCGCCACTGTTTTCTTCCCCTACATTGCCCACTGCTCTCTCCAAAAAAAAGACCATGGAACCGACTACTCTTTAAAGCCAAAAACTCCCATTAACCGGTTTTAACCCCCTTAAACTTCCATTGTTAACCGATCATCCTTTGCTTTATTATTATTATCTTTTTTTTATTTTTTTTATTTTTTGAATTTCATTTTATTTATTTATTTATTTTTATTCTATTTTATTTATTATTTATCTTTAATATTTACTTGTGACCTTATTTTATATTCGAATCTGGACGAATTTCGGGTATTACATTGGGTAAACTATTGGCTAAAACGGAGAGATAGACATGACCATGGTGGGGAGAATAGATGGAAGAGTAAGACCAAAAGGGAGTAAGGTTTAGCAATTTGATGTTTGGCATTGCTTGAAGACAAGCAATAGTTCGAGTTTGGGGGTATTTGATGAGTGCCTAAAAGGCAGTCATTTACTACCCTTCTTATGGTACTTTATGCACCTATTATACACCCACTTGAACCGAATCATATATTCTTTACTCAAATATTGGGCAAGAGATGACCTTGGTACTTGATTAATGATGAATGGTTTGACAAATGAAGCTTTAAATGTCAAAATATCGAACAACGAAGATAACACAAGTAAACATGGGGCAATTATGTACAGACTGTAGTCATTGTCGAGTTTCATAGTTATAATAATGAATATTAGTCCAGCTTGATGAAAGTTTAGGGACTAGAAAAGGTTTAGGGACCAGGAGAAAATTCAGGGACTTATGATATTTTGCACACCCTAAATGATGAAAGCGGGGCAAACTCAGCATGATAAAAGATCAACAAAGTATTATTGTACGTGAGATTTCAAATCAGAATGGACAAAGGAGGTATAGAGTTCATAAATTTATTTCTTCGAGAAGCTGATAGCTCATGAAATGTGGGGCAGAATCCTAACTAATTGGGAAAAACAATGATGTTAATGTCAATATGAGAAATGAAGCTCAAAAAGATCAGGTAGAGTACAAAGTTGTTGATGTGAGATGTTGTCATGACAAAAAAAGGTTCAATGAAGAATTTAAGTGTCCCTCAATGATCATGGTTCATGCATCATATGGTTAGGCATTCATAGGGTAAAACATGCTAACCCATGCATTCAAAATATTTTTGGTTAATTTTAACAGGAATTTGCAAGATTAACAAAGCAATCCAGATCAGGACAAACAAAGATCTCAAAGGAAGGAAATTTGAAAACAAACATTTCAAAAGGTCGGCAGAGACCAATATATATTTCTATTTGAGGAGAAAGATCTCAACAAAGAAGATGAAGTTAAGCAAGATTTTCCGCTTGAAGATGCGGATTTCAACAAAAATCTTTAATTACCAGATGTACGAGGAATTTCAGAACAAGAAGAACAAACTCGAGTTACGTCACAGGTTTTGCTTGAGGAAATTCGTAATAAGAAGAACAGTTTCAAGCTTAGGCCAAATGGCTTAATCAAAATTCGTGTTTTTCAGTCTTTGCCCATCTTCTGCTCCGCAGCATTGAGCAAAGAGGGGCAGTTGTTAACAAGAATTTCTTTTTAAAAAATAATAATAAAATAAATAACTGAAAAATCAAATAAAAAGATAAAATAAATAAAATAAATAAAATAAAAAATAAAAACAAAAACAAAAAAATTTGAAGATATGAGAGAGTTTTAGATTTAGTGAGGATTGTGTTAAGGGATAGTAGGAGAATTTTCAGGGATTTTGTAGTTTTTGATTTGAGTTAGGATTGTTGAAAAATCCTTTAAATAGAGACCTTCGAATCTGGAAAAAGGGGAATGGAATAAAAAGAGCTAAAAGTTTGAATCGGAGAGTTTGGATCGACAAGAGGGCAATCGAAAGAGATTTTCGTTGGATTAAGGAGGTAAGTCCTTGTTTTGTTTTTTTCTTTCGTTAGTTGCTTTTGGTTCATCTCTGCTATTTTTGATTTTAGGGAGAAATCCGGGTAGATTTAAGTGTTTTTAGGGTGTCATCCGAGTGGTTTTTGAATGATTAAGGGTGAGATTTAGGTGCGTTTATGGTGTTTAGATCTAAAAATTGAGTTTCTGAGATGTTTACAGTGGTTTTAGAGGTTTCCGGCGAGTTCACCGGTGCCAGAAGTGGTGGCCAGAATGTTCGGACAGTGGTCGTCGGCCATGTGTGGTCGTCGGCGAACTCACCGAAGTGGTGGTTAGTGGCGGTAGGTTGGATCTATAGGCGAAGTTCATGGTGTTCCGGGTTGGTGTTCATAGTGTTCTTCATGTTCATTGTAAAACAAGTGTAACACCCCAAAAATCGGGTTAGTAAATAATTCGACCAGATTCTAAATTTAAATCGAACAACATAATTAATTGAAATAAAATAAAAGTAACAAGGACTAAATAAAAGTGACTAGAGTGAGACAAGATAAAAATACAAGTGTTGAATGATAAAATTTGAGATTCCTTAGACTACCCCATAATAAAATTGAATCAAGTTATATCCTTAAGGGCAAAGTGGTATTTTCACCCTTAATATTAAGCAAACAAAAGAGCAAAAATTTCCTTCTTTCCTCCTTCATTTCACGGCAATAAGAGAAAGTTGAGGGAAGAAAGCTCTAGAGAGAAACTTGAGAAAAGGGTTAAGGAAGCCATTGAAGGAGGAGATAAAAGCATTGCATGGTTGAGATTTAAGCAAGGGAAATTAAATCTAGAGATTTCGGTAAGTGTTTCTCTCCCTAATCGAAATATTGGAAACTTGAGCTCTTAGATTTTACATGCTTTCAATTATGCTTTTATGATAAAATTAGGGATTTCATTTGTTTGGGTTTAGTGAAAATAAGCATGAGAACTTGGAAATCATGATTTTAGGAGTTCCATGTGTATTAATGGATATAATGATAGAATTACATGAGATTAGATTGATGAAGAAGGTGATTTAAATGATGTTAACTTTATATTTAAGTTGCTGGAAATTTATGGAAATAGCTTGGGGTTTTAGAATTAAATGTATGAAATAAGAAGTAGCCGAAAATGCCTAGAAACACCATTCTGGGTAGCTATCTTTGCGAATTTCCCTAGGTCGAGATTTAAGGAATTTAGAGATGAAACTTTGGACAATGATACTCATTTATACCTAGTTTAAGTAAAAAGTTATGGGACCTTAATCTGAGTTCGGTAGAGAAAGATATGAGTTGTTCCGTAGAGCTACCCGAGCAGTCCTAGAAATTCGGCCGAGTCTGTTTCGGATGAAATCCGGAGCTGATCAGTTAGGAAGTAAAATGTAAGGTTAATTATAACTTGTAGAGGAATCTTCTAGCTTTCTAACGAGGTAAAATGGACTAAAATCGGACATCGGAGCTAGGAGATATGTTTGTTTCGCCAAAGGGTAGCGAAACTGTCTGTAATGAACAAATGTATATGTTTATATTGGTTAAGCTTGAAAACACTTGAAATAGATGATTGAAAATATATTGATACATAGTTATTGTATATGGATTGTTAGATAACCCGAGAGAAGAAGTTGAAGAGCAAGAGAGGCTCGAAGCAACAAGGAAACGAGGCAGAGGGGTTACGATCTACAACCCTTAGTAGATTGAAGAATTGGTGAGTGTGGCAAACCTTAGGGTTAGGAACTAGGGTCCTAACCATCTTTTGTTAATTCAAATTGACATGCCATGTAAATTGATTAATCCATATTTGGTAAAAAGGGAAGGAGGACTAATGTAAATTGACTTGTTGATTGAATAACTTGCTTACTAGAGTATTATAACTAGCTTAGCACATATGCATTGCTTAGAAATGCCGAGGTAAGTAACGGCACGCGGCTACGAATGTCAGGTACGCAAACCATGCATGGAGCATGATTGTAATGATATGTTCATTGGTTGATAGCATGATGTACATGTATTGGTGACATGTTATAAACATTTGACATTGTTAATGTGAATTGAATTGCTTAGAGAAAATGATTGAAGCATGATAAATTGCCTTTGTTATAGCTTGTATTGGATACTTGCTCATGATAATATGAACTTGATTGCATGATTTAAAAAGAAAAATGATTAAATGGATATTGAAATGATATTGAGCCTTGGTCTATAGTGGTCAAAGGTAGTACGGCATGCCTAGGGTCTTGAGCTTATTGTTTAGTGCTTAGCACTCTTGTTCAGTACTTCGGTACTCTTGTTTGGTACTATGGGTACCGTGATTTGGTGGTTAGTCACCAATTGTTAGATACCTTGGGTATCTCTTGTTAGTATCTTATGATACTCTTGTTAGTACCTTTGTGGTACTCTTGTTTAGTGTCTTCGTGACACTCTTGATGACTTGCTTACCTTGTCCTACTATACCAAGTCAATACACGAAACTAAAACGAGAAGTTAAAGATTAAATGTAAAATTGTATGTACATGCATTGGCTTGGGAAATATTGACACTTGACCATTGGTATTGAACATTGAAATGTGATTATTGCTATGAGTAACACTTGATTGAGAAATGATTATTGATATTGGAAAATGATTATATGGCTAAGTGTAGCCCTTGTTATGAATGATTATTGAACTTGAGAAATGAAAATGAGTAATGAGATAGGTGCATTGATTTTATGCTAGCTTGAGCATATTGAACATGACATTGATAGGAATGTTAGAAATGTAAGCATGAAAGCATGTTGCCTATGAAATTGGTTATTGATGAACTTGTACATTGTAAGAACTAATGCCATGAATTGTTATATTTGCTTAATTGAAGCATGTCATTTGATATGCCATGATCTTGATATGATGATTGAATTGAGTATCTTGTTTGTTATATGTTTCATGTCTAATATGGTTAGACTAGGGCTGCCTCAGTAAGTACTTCTTAGTACTTATACTCTCTTGCTTCCTCCTTCCCAAAACAATAGGTAATCGAGCTAGAGAGTTAGATCAAGATTGAACCGGAGCAAGGTCACAAAGCAAGCTAGAGTATGGTATTTTGAACTCGTGTTAACTCCTGGTATGGTGGCATTAGTAGTCATATTTTGTTAGTTCATGCATTTGAGAGCTTGGCCCATGGCTTGTATATATTTGTGCATGTGGCATGTTATTGACTTGGTTTGTAAGCCATAAGATAACACCATGTTTTGATTAGCTTTTGACATGGTTATGGATTGCTCATGGAACCTTAGCTAGGGTATTGTGTATTGACATGCGAACGATGAGTCCTAGGTTTCTAACATGTAGGTCATAGGCTAAGGTATGATTGATTAATGGCCATGGTCAAGGTAAGATAGAATTGGACTAGAAAATGGCATGTGCATTGAATTAGACATTATGCAACGGTTAGGTTGTTAGTTGGAGCCTATACATGTTAAATTGATCCCTTAAGGTTAGAGATGGCCTAAGGTTGCACCTAGAGTGACACTTGACACATGCATATGGTAGGTGTACATGCATTTAAGTAAAAGAGTTGTTAGTTGATTGCCATGGAGAAAAATGAAGTAACATAAGGGTAGATTGATCAATGACTAGAACTAATGAATCTAGACTTAGTAAGTGGTCTAGGTAAGTTGCTAGGGTTGTCTAGTGTATTGGATGTGTCCCTTAATGGTCTAGGGGTGAAATGAGATTCAATGTAAACCTATAGAAATGTGTCTAAGTGTTCAAAGGCTCGAAATTTGCCCATTTCGAGCAGGGGTATCGATACCACTAGCTTGGGTATCGATACCACCCTTGGCAGAAACTTTTGGTACCGATGCTTGTTTCAATACCAAACCTTCATGCCTTAAGCCTTGAATTCAATGGGAAGGCCAGTATCGATACCTGGTTCGATACTGGAGCTTCCAGAAACTTTTGGTACCGATACTTGTATCGAAAAAAAAGTTCCACATGGGGTTTTCGGTTAAAATAATAATTTAACAGCGGAGTCGTCATCTGTAGCGATCTAAAAAAATGTTAGATTAGGTGTATCGCTAAAAATATTCTTTTGGGGTTGGAAAACATTTCCGATGTGTTATTTTGAAATGAATGTCTTCCACGTGGGATTTTCGGTTAAAATAATGATTTTGTAAAATTGGAATCGCCAACGACCGTTTAGGTAGACCGGACACCATAAAACCAGAGATTTTAAAGTTTGGGGTTCGGGAGTCAGTTACGGATGGGGAAGGATTAGCACCCCACACCGCCCAAAAATTGGTACTTTATTTAATTACCGCTTCATTAATATTAAATTTTCTGGGCAAATTTAACGATCGAATTAATTTTTAATTAAATGTGCGCATTTATTTTAAAGCACCTAAACCCGAAGGTAAGCGTCCGAACCACCACCACTACATTGGAGTTGGCCTCGCTTACGACCGAATTTAGGGGCCCGTATTAATTAATTAAGGTAAACATGTAATCTTAAACATGACAAATAAATTAAAAATATTACATAAAAAGTACATAAAAGCATAAATATTAATCTAACAAATAAAAGATACTAATCTAAAACATAAATTTATAACATACATAAATATTAATCCAAAACATAAATAAAATACCAAACATTACATTTTATTAAAATAAAGCCAAAATACAATATAAAGAAAAGAAAATATACCTAAGAGTTCGAACGGTTAACCCCGAGTGATCATCATCGAGATCTTCCACGATCACTCCAAAATTTTTAACTAGATCGAATCCTAAAAATAGGACCCGATCGAACCACACAAAATTTGGGGAGAGCTAAGCTCTCAAATTAGGATCATAGGGTACTACCCTCACTCAATTGGTTCTTTTTCCGAAAGGCTCTCCATCTTCTCCTTTTATAGGCAATGAGAGAGGGGAAAGTCATGTTTCCCACCAATGTGGGATTCTAATCCTACATCACTTTTCCTTTTCTTTCTTCTTCTTCTCCTTTCTCTTTTCATTTTTTCTTCTTTTTTCTTCTATTTTTATTAATAATATTACTACTACAATAATACTACAAATACTAAAATTCGATAAAAAATGAGTGATTACAGTTACCCCTCTTTGCTTTTTCTTGTGAAACGAGAACAAAGCAAAGATTAAAAAAAAGCACTCATTTTTTCTTATTCTTCGATTTTGGCTTCAGAAATCACAGGTTCTTCTGGAACTTTCTGCTCTTTTTCAGCTAAATTTTCAGGCTTGTAATTCCTTCATGTATTGAACTTTTTCACCTTCTGATCTTGGAGCTACATGTCACTTCGGTTATATGACTTTTCGCCTTTCGAGCAGATCTTGCAAAATAAAAGCTCCTCCTATATAGAACTTTTATCTCTAGATCCTGAGTTTTAGTTTCTCTTTTATAAAACCATCACCCTAAAGCCTCGAGTTACGTGTCCCTCTTGTATAGAGCTTTCATTTAGAGACAGTGACGAAGATGAGGGGTCCCTCTTGTATGAGACCCCATGTCTTCTACGTTGTTGGTTTCTCCTATATAAAACCTTCTGCGTTAGGACAGATCTTGCAAAATAAGGTTCCTCCTGTATAGAACTCTTACTTCTGGATCCGGAGTTAGGGCTTCTCCTATATGAAACCTTTCACTCTAAAGTCTCGAGATGTGTGTCTCTCCTATATGAAGCTTCAATCTCAAAAATAAAAATGAAGATAGGGTCTGTCCTATATAGAACCCCTCTTCTTTGATGTTGTCGGTTTCTCCTACATAAAACCTTTTACGTCATGACGGATCTTGTAGAATAAGGTCTCTCCTATATAGAACTCTTACTTCTAGATCTAGAGTTAGGGTTTCTCCTATATAAAACCTTTCACTCTAAAGTCTCGAGTTGTTTGCCTCTCCTATATGAAGCTTCAATCTCAGAGACAAAAATGAAAATGAGGTCCCTCCTGTATAGAACTCCTCACTTCAGTTCTGTCGATTTCTCCTATATAAAATCGTCGCGTCGTGGATAAACTTTTCCACTGATAGCTCATTCTGTATAGAGCTTCGAGTCTTTGTGTTTGGTGTGTACAAGTTCTTTCTATATAGAACTGCTACAAATTCTATTTTTGTGGGACTCGAGTCATGTCGGTACCCTCTGTATGGAATCTTTATATCCAAGTCTTTCGGGACTTATGTCGGGAAGGCTACCAATGTTTTCTCTGAATCAGGAATCATGCCGGGAAGGCTGCCAATGTTTTCTCTGAATTGGGACTCATGTCTATAGAGACTGCCAAAAAATCTGTTACTTCGGGACTCATGCCAAAGTGGCTGCCAATCTTTTTCTGAATCGGGACTCATGCCGGAAAGGCTGCCAATGTTTTCTCTGAATCAGGACTCACGTCTATAGAGACTGCCAAAAAAAAATGTTTCTTCGGGACTCACGCCAAGAAGGTTGCCAATGTTTCCTCTGAATCGAAACTCGCGTCTATAGAGACTACCAAAAAATCTGTTACTTCGGAACTCACACCTTAAAAGGCTGCAAAAAAATCTTTTTCTTCGGGGCTCATGCCAGAGTGGTTGTCAATCTTCTACGAATCAAGACTCACATCTAGCAGCTGTCAATCTTCTTTCTGAAAACATCTGGGGTTCCTGGATTGCCCCAATGTCTTGATCTTTGTACTCGGTTCCTCTTTCATTTTGGAGACACATTCACTGTCTGCCAAGTTTCGTCTCGAAAATGTTTTTCTTTTTTCTTTCTTCTTCTTTTTGTGATGTCTCAGTTTCTATGACCTGTTAGACTTAGCTCTCGGTCTGCTCAGTTTTTTCTTTCTCTATACTCTCGTTTAATTGTTGGGCTCAAATTCTCGTGCTCAACTTAGTTTTTTCTTATTCTCTTCTTCTTCTTCTTCTTCTTCTTCTTCTTCTTCTTTCTTTATTTCTTTTCTTTTCTTTTAACTCGAGAGATGACTCGGTTCTATCCGTCTGGATATCAGAATAGACTTATCACATGCGATGTTGAAAATTTGAAGGGTTGACCTTTCTGGTTCAATCTTTCTTATTTTCCTTTTTTCTATTGGAAGGTAGTATTCGAATTAGCGTTTATGGAAGGTGCAAAGATGCACAAAATCCTTGTTGGGGTCATCTTTCTTGATCACTATCTGTCTTTTCCTGTAAGACGATTGTTTATCAAAAAGAATGATGCATGAGCATTTTCATTATGTATGTGTTTATGGAGTATACTGAGATGTATAGATGTAACCTATTTATAGCATATACATGATGCATGAAGTTCCTATCAACACTATTTCAAAAATTTGGTGCCTCGGTCCTCATTCTGTCAATAGGGTAAGCTTTATTAGCTAAACTTTGTCAGTAATCATGACACCTCTGGTTATATCAGATTCGAGCTTTGATTCTGTCATTTCACGAACAATGGTGCCCCGCTTGTATTCATTATATTCTCTTTTGGATCAGTATAATAGTTGATTGGACGTCTCTGTGTCTGGATTTCATTTCTGTGCTCGTCAGGGTACCTCACCGGAGGTTGACTCTCAGTTTTTTCAATTCTTGGAAAAATGAATTTATTTGCATGTATTTCAATATGCAATAACAATTTTGGAAAATGTATGAAATTTGGAAGTTCATTACAAAAGTATTTAAAACATATTTGTCTTCCTGAATATCAAATGCAATGATATATTTGCCCCAATCTGGAAAAGAAAAACTCTAACGAAGAGTATATTTAAAAGATCCTCGTTAATTTTGGTGATATAAGCAAATGCCTAGTCTCTTCTAGAATCTCGGGCTTTCAAAAGGAACAATTCTCTTCCTAGAGGCTACCCCTTTTTGGTGGCACTCATTATCTCTCTTTCTCATCATGCCTCATCTTTCCCTCATTTAGGTGTCGATCAGGCACTTTGAAGCTCGACGTTCCTTGAAGCAAGGTTAACCTTTAGGCGAAAGTGTGATCTGAAGACAATCTCATGTAGTTTGGACATCACTAAATGATCAGAATGGTCTTTGAAAGCTTGTAAGAGCTGAGTCCATGATCGGTGTAAAAAGGTTTCTATATTTGGTATGTGTATTTCTAATATATTTTTTCTTTTTCTTTTTTCTTTTTTCTTTTTTCTTTTTTCTTTCATCTTTTTCCTTTTTCTTTTCTTTTTCTTTTTTCTTTTTTCACCGAAAATGACAATCTTCAGGCCGATTTGTCTTTGATGGCTTCGATATTCGCTTCTGTGCAAATCTGTGTGATCGTAAGGCGTTCAAAACGAAGATTCTTTGTTTCTCCTTGCCTCGTTTCCTCTGGTTGAATTTTTGCTTCTGAATTATTTGATCTGAATATGAAGTGTGTACAATAAATGTATTTGTATTTGTGATATGTGTACTTCTATTTTTTTGAGTCGCACTAGACTGTCTGTTTTAGGTTTTCACCCTAGAGTTTATTCCTTTTTCCGAAATTGGCAATCTTCAGGCCAACTTATCTCGGATGTGCTTCGATATTTGTTTCTGTGTAAATTTGTGAGATCTTGAGGTATCTAGAATAAGGATTCTTTTCCCATCTTTACCTCGTTCCTTCTGCTGAATTTCTGATTCTGAATTGTCTAATATGAATGAAGCGTGTACAACATTGTTTCCTTCACATTTCTTTTTCCTCTTTTAAGTTTCTGGATGCGTCACCAGATTGGGGTATTTTTCGATTATTCACTGCTTGAACTCGATTGTCTTTGTGCATCTTGTTGATATTGCTTGGATTCAATCACCTTTATGTGATCTCCTAACGTTTTGCTCTTCCAAAATCTTCTTTTACTTGATTCAGACTTGTTTCGGCCTTCTGATTGTCATTCTCTTTCTTTCTTTCTTTCTTTCTTTCTTCTTTTTTTTTCTTTTTTCTTTTTTTTTCTCTCTCTCTTTTGCGTGTGTCTTAACTCTCGACTATTTCTTGCTGATAGTCTTCCTATTTCAATATCTAATTTGTCTGATCTTACCCTCCTTTTCTGGTGAGGTGAGAGAATGTCATTCGTCGTTTCATTCAAGAATGTCCTGAGAAGGTCTTTAGGGGGTAGAAGTTTAAGGTCGACTCTCGATTCGAGGATCTTGATCAACAAGTGCCTGAGAAGGAAATTTTCCTAAAAATGAGAGTTGCCCATTGTCTATTCGCTCATATTGTTCCTTCGTTGGCCTTAGTAGACTAGTAGGAACTCTCATTTACAATATTCCCGCAAAATTCAGTCTCTTCTGAATATACAAAACCTTATAGTTGGTCTTTGAGTTTGGAGAAAATATGCTACCACATTTGAAATTTCACGGATCAAGTGTGTAATGATGTGTACATGCATGTTAAAAAATGTTTGTTATGTTTACATAGGAGAGCAGGAACTACTTCCTTAAAATGAATGAAAGATTAAAGAATGTAAAAAATGAATTTAAACAAATATGCATGAAATTTTCTGTTTGAATGTTCAACTGAGAAGTAAGAACCTTCCTGAATCCATCTCTATCATCATACTTCGAAACTTGAACTATCGGCTTCAATCAAACTTTGAACCTTGTTCTTCAGGGCTCTATAATTCTTATTCGTGTGACTTGTGCTTCCCTCGCGACATTGACATCATAATCGGGTGTATAGGGGTCCTTTTCGATTTAGATTGAACAAGTGTTGACAGCTCTTGATGAGGATTAGAAACAATTCGGTATACGTCATAGGAATCTAAAAGTTGATTTTCTGTGTAACATCTTCAAGACGATCTTTCAGCTATTTTTGCCCCGTTCTTTAGGTTACTATACGATCCTCCATTTTCTTCCTCTAGTATCGAGTGAGATGAAAATGCATGTGTGATATAGATGTAAATGATGCATACAGTTAAAATGATATAAAAAAATAGTCAAATGCATGTGTGATGCAGATGCGGATACAAATAATTCAAAATGTATGCAAACAAAGGTATTAATCTCTGTTGGTAATCACCCTACTAGATTACTTTCACGGGAAATAGACGGTCCATTACAATATTGGAAAAACTAGTCCTATACATTAGTACTAGCCCTAATTCTGATTTCTTATGGCCCTAAACTGCTTGTTTGACCAAGGAATCTCTGTTACATCACGAGCTTCGGGCTTCTTAGTTGATCTGGTTGTTTCTGACTACCACTTTAAACTTCGGTCTTCGAGATTGTCTAGCAACGGTCTTGATCAAATATTACCTAAGCAACCTTGCAGTGTCGGTGCTTCTAGTAACAGTTCTTTTCTGTTAATGCTTCTTTAAACATTCTGAATCATCTCCGATAATCTTGAATGATGACCCCGATCCTCGTGAAATAGGCTAGTGAGGCACTAACCACTCATTCTTCTTCTTGATGTCTGATAAAAACCACATCTTCATTGATGTGATTGAAATTCGGTCCATTACCTTTTTTGGTCAGCGTTTTGTACCTGACTCTGACTGATCCTCGGATGATGAAATACATTTGTTCTGCATTTTTGACAAACCCTTTCGTTGGTTGACCTTTGACGATTTTCTGTTACATTTATTGTATCGATTTGGAATTCCCGATGATCATCTCTTCGTTGACCCGAATAAAATAAAACACTATTACCTGCTCTCGGTGTACGACATCTGATTCTGACTTGAACTATGAATGGCAAAATGACACCAATTTTGCACCCCTTAATAACCCATTCTATGGTTAAGCTCTCATGGTTTTCTGTTCTTGGTAGACTGATGTCTGATTCTGACTCGACCTTTAGACGGTGAGATGATATCGGTTCTCTGTCTCTAATAACCCTTGGATTAAACTTTGGCTTTCTGTTATGTCCTTTATGTTCGCTTGGAATCTCGGATGATGTAGACCCGAATAAATACATGGTCATTACCTGATCGTTTGGCAGACTGTTTTCTAGGCTCTTCGGTTATCCTCTAACCGATGTCTGATAAAAGGGGTATGGTGGATGTTGACCGAATTTTATCCCTTAATCGATGTCTCTGATTGGTTTCTGACACTAGGGTTGAGGGTTTGAGATATCTCTCTTCCATTGTGAATGTTTCCTTTGTAGGATGAACCACTTAGATCAATACCCTCTAATGCAATGCAAGATGTAATGCATGCAAAAAAGAAAAATAAAAGCAAAAGTAACCATGTTAGTATCGGGTAAAAATAATAAACACAGAAATAAATTTCATAAAAATAAATTTGCGCAAAAGTAAATAGAGAAAAGCAGTCCTAGACATCTTGTCTAATTCACTTAGGGTATCTGCATGGCTCTAATGGGGCGGGTAATCTAGTTCTTTACATACAGTGTTGGTGCTAAAAGGGGACCCGAATTGTCCGAGCTATCCTCTACTAAGAGTAGCAAGGCCCCCGATCATCATCCATTATAGGCTCATCTTGACCGGGTTCAATTCAGGGGACCCGTTCGCTTATGCCCATACAAAGGAACAATATCCTTACGAAAGCATAAGGTAGTAGAGCCCCGAAGGTACTTCGGCTAGGGCCCATACGGGAGAACAATATCTTCACGAAAGCATTAGCCTTTTCCCCCCACTTAAAAGGACGGTTTTAGATGTAAATTTTAAATGCGGAAAAATAAAAGCGCAAATTTAATTGAATATTAATTTGATCGTCACTTTAGCCCAGAATCTTTAATATTAGTAAAGCGGTAATTGTTTAAAAGCTTGACTCTCTTTTTGTTTTGAAAAAACAAAATTTTTTCCCCAGCGGAGTCGCCATCTGTAGCGATCTAAAAAAATGTTAGATTAGGTGTATCGCTAAAAATATTCTTTTGGGGTTGGAAAACATTTCCGGTGTGTTATTTTGAAATGAATGTCTTCCACGTGGGGTTTTCGGTTAAAATAATGATTTTGTAAAATTGGAGTCCCCACCGGCCGTGTAGGTAGACCGGACACCATAAAACCAGAGATTTTAAAGTTTGGGATTCGGGAGTCAGTTATGGATGGGGAAGGATTAGCACCCCCACACCGCCCAAAAATTGGTACTTTATTTAATTATCACTTCATTAATATTAAATTTTCCGGGCTAATTTGACGATCGAATTAATTTTTAATTAAATGTACGCATTTATTTTAAAGCACCTAAACCCGAAGGTAAGCGTTCGAACCACCACCACTACACTGGAGTTGGCCTCGCTTATGACCGAATTTAGGGGACCGTATTAATTAATTAAGGTAAACATGTAATCTTAAACATGACAAATAAATTAAAAATATTAAATAAAAAGTACATAAAAGCATAAATATTAATCTAACAAATAAAAGATACTAATCTAAAACATAAATTCATAACATACATAAATATTAATCCAAAACATAAATAAAATACCAAGCATTACATTTTATTAAAATAAAGCCAAAATACAACATAAAAAAAAAGAAAATATACCTAAGAGTTCGAACGGTTAACCCCGAGTGATCATCATCGAGATCTTCCACGATCACTCCAAAATTTTTAACTAGATCGTATCCTAAAAATAGGACCCGATCGAACCACACAAAATTTGGGGAGAGCTAAGCTCTCAAATTAGGATCATAGGGTACTACCCTCACCCAATTGGTTCTTTTTCCAAAAGGCTCTCCATCCCCTCCTTTTATAGGCAATGAGAGAGGGAAAGTCATGTTTCCCACCAATGTGGGATTCTAATCCTACATCACTTTTTCTTTTCTTTCTTCTTCTTCTCTTTTCTCTTTTCATTTTTTCTCTCTTTTTTCTTCTATTTTTATTAATAATATTACTACTATAATAATAGTACAAATACTAAAATTCGATAAAAAATGAGTGATTACAGTAGGTAAAAATTAGTGACATTAGTAAAGTTATTAATTTTGTTAAGTGACAAGATGGTAGTGTCCAAGCATTTAGATGTTATCATACACTTAGTGAAATTAATAATTTAAATAGGGTTTTAATATTTAATTAATAGAGTATTCCTAGGTTAGAACTTAAAATGAATAAGATAAATAAATGGTCATGCATTTAAACCTTTTGAGGCGAAATTTATATTTCTTTAAATTTGGGTGAGATTTCCTATCTAGAGGACGTCTCATTCGGCCCAAGTTTAAAAGGGATATATTTTCTAAATCAAAAGGATATCCTCAATTCAAGCAGTGTTTAATTAACAATGAAGAATTAAATTAATATTTATATTCAAAATATCAAAATGCCACGTGTAATTAATAAGGTACCAATTTTTGGGCGTTTGTAAGGGTCATCCTTACACATAACCGACTCCCGAACCCAAATATTTTTAACGAATCTCTGGTTTGTTTTATGGTGTCTGGCCTACCAAAGTGGCCGGTGGCGACTCCAAATCAATTTTTAAAATTAAAATAATAAGTTTATTTTAAAATTTGTTTTTTTAAGATTAAAAATGATAAAATTCGTATTTTACAAAACCAATTCGCTAGGCTATTTCCACACGTTTTCGGTTTTAAAAAGGTCGCGATAAATATTACTGGGCTCTGCTCGGGCTCAAAGCTCGTCGGACTCGGCTTGGTTTGGTTTGGCTTGAAATGAACAATTTTCAATATTATTTTTATTATTTATTTATAGTTTATTTTTATTTATTATTTATAGTTTTGTAAATTTGTTTTAATTGATAATATTTAATTTATTTTATTTAATTTATTTTTAGTGATTTTTTACTCTCAATTATTTTATTATTTTTTTTTACTAAACAAATCATTTTTAATGTATATATAAATATATGTATGTTTATATATAATTATTCTGAGTATGTTCACGAGCCTTTCGAGCCGAGTTTAGATAAACTCGACTTGACTCGTTTAAATCTCGAGTCGAACCGAACCCAAATTGAACTCACTCAAACTAAGCTTTAACCGAACCAAACCCAAATAGCTCCCGAGTCGGCCAGAGTCATTCTCACCCTAAATATTACGTCTTAAAAGTTTTATCTTATCCGTTTAGAAAATAAGGATAAAGTTGTAATTAAAGTTTAATATTACAGACCTAATTGACTCCCTCTCTCCCTTTGTCACTTTTTAACAGAGATATCAGAAAAGCTTAAAAAAGAGTTAATCGCGCATCGAAATTCATTCTTCGATCTTCGAACGCCGGCGGCGAAACTCCACTCTGTTTAGCGGTTTCGACGTATCTTCAGGTCCTCTTTCTGCCTCGAGTTCTAATTTCTCTATTTTCATTCAATCCCCGTTGGGATCTATATTTCGTTTTATGACGTTATTGATGATTTGATTTGGTTTGAATTGTTATTTGAGTGTGATTAGTGGATTTTTTTTTTTGTTTGATTAGGAAATTAAATGGAACATTTTCGTTTTCTGATTAGAAAATTATCGAATGTGGTAACAGTTTTCATTATTAAGGTTTTCATTTTCATAATCAAATTAAATTCGAAGTAAGAAGATTTGGTCATTCAAGTTAAAAGTAAAAGAATTAGCTTAATTGAAGCCTGATCCGAGTTGAGTTCAATTCATCTCTTGAGGGAGTTTCTGTCTACTCTGCCAGCGCGAAAACCAAAAAAATCAAAGATTTCTTCGTCTTTTTCCCCCTTGAATCACGTTATAGGGCTGATGACATGATTCTATCTTTTATATGTTCTTATTGATTTGTCTCTAAATTTTACATGAAGGATATCTTTGAGATTGGGGATCTTTTGAGTGTTACAGTCTGATCATGAATCTTAGATGCTCATTTTTGAGTCAGAATTTCAAACATAAATTTTAGGTTCTCATGATCACTTGCCTTTCTACTCGTGCACTTCTTGCCATCGTGATTGATCTAGTTTCTTTTCTTCTCATGAATGGCTTCTGATTTTCCATGTGATGTTGAATTGTCAATGGAATTTTGCTGAGCGGGCATTGTATTTTAGTTACTTCTCCAAACAATATTGTTTGCATTGGAGAAGATCTGATAAAGATATAAAATGAAATTTAGACTATTTAAATTTGGGGAAATGAACAGAATAAGAATAGATGAAATGTGACTGATATGTGAAATTATTATATTAAGGTATATCAGCTATTGACTGCCAACTACTTTCTGGTATAAAAGAATAGAAAGGAATAACAAATACCAGCAAATTAGCTATGCTGGATATGAATATTTTACTAAATGTGCCTTTTTTGGCTCCTTTTAGATAGAATATCCTAACTTTTTTTAGTCTAGTTTACAAATTTGTTTGCGATTGTTATATTGTGAACTTGCCCGTCTCGGTGTCTCCTATCCAGTTTCATGGAAAAGTAATGTTATTCGTGCGCATTAGACACAACTAATTCATTGAAGTTGACTTATTTTGTGCCCCATGGTTCTCTGCAGTACTTAGATCTTCTTGCTTCAGCAATTTAATTGCTCTGATAAAAATCTTAACTAAAGTTAAAGGGTTGGTGAATTAAGCTAAAGTTGATGACTTGCTTTTAAGATTGAAAGCTTATTTCCTTCTTTTTGAAGGTAGTCTAATTAACTTTCATTTATGTTTCTTGTTTTTATTAATTAATCCGACCTATATTTTTTCTTAGTTCAGATACCTGAAAATGTCTGGTCAATCCCAGCGCCTGAATGTGGTTCCAACTGTTACAATGCTTGGAATCATGAAAGCTCGGCTTGTGGGTGCTACAAGAGGCCATGCACTCCTTAAGAAGAAGAGTGATGCCCTAACTGTACAATTTCGTCAGATTCTTAAGAAGATAGTCTCTACAAAAGAATCAATGGGTGAGATAATGAAAACCTCTTCATTTTCCTTAACCGAGGCTAAGTATGTTGCTGGTGAGAACATCAAACAGGTTGTGCTTGAGAATGTTAAAAATGCTACTCTTAAAGTCCGATCCCGACAAGAGAACGTTGCTGGAGTGAAACTTCCCAAGTTTGATTATTTCACAGAAGGTGAGACCAAGAATGATCTGACTGGTTTGGCCAGAGGTGGTCAACAGGTCCAACAGTGCCGTGCTGCTTATGTGAAAGCAATTGAGGTTCTAGTTGAACTTGCTTCTCTCCAGACCTCATTCTTAACCCTTGACGAGGCAATCAAGACCACAAATCGTAGGGTTAATGCTTTAGAGAATGTTGTAAAACCAAGGTTGGAGAATACCATAAGTTACATCAAGGGAGAGTTGGACGAGCTTGAAAGGGAGGATTTCTTCAGGTTAAAGAAGATACAAGGTTATAAGAAGAGGGAGATAGAGAGAAAGCTTGCAGAGGCCAAGCTGTTGGCCGAGGATCAGTTTTCGTTGAAAAGAGGTGTCTCAACAAACTCAGCTCACAATCTGCTATCTGCAGGCAGGGAGAAGGATGACGATATTATTTTCTAACAAACAGGTTTGTCTCTGTGTTCTTCCCTAGGATTTATGTGTGTTTCTATCGGGTGCCTATTTGATGGTGGGAGATTCCCTTAATCATTTAGTGTTGTTTCGAATAAATGTTACAAGTGTGTCATGATTTATTATGTAGTATTATTACTGAGCTGGTGGTATTTATGACTAGACATGAAGGATTTGTAGGCTCTGAAATATGTTGCCTGAATCATCTTTTTTGGTTTTGTTTTGTTTTGTGGAAGCTCTTACATCATGCATGTATGATATCATTGCTGTCTTAGTTGTATGAAACCAGTTTATTGTTTGACAAGCAGTTTGTAGGTGTCCATACAGGTTTTGCTAAAGTTAGTGCAGCTGGGGTGTATGTATTTTGTGTATATTAATACATACATACATACAACCTATACATATGCATACAACCTACTCATTGAATTATATTACGAAGATAACATCCGCCTACACCTGTCTCTTTAGAGTTTTTTTATTAAATAAAGAGATTTTTAAATTCATAGAAGATAGGGTAATAGGGTTTTTCTAACGTGAGACGGGTTAAAATGAGACTAAAATGAGACAGAATCAAAATTCTTATAATTTTTATAAGAATTTGGGTATCAATTTTTTGGTTATATTGAATTCTTACGTTTATTGTAAGAAATTTGATATATACCGAAATTCTTATATTTTTAAAAATTTTAATTTTTTAAAGAAATTCAATATATATCAAAAAATTTATTTTTTTAAAAACTGATATATATATTAAAAATCATTACAAAAATTCTTATAATTTTTATAAGATTTTACCCTTTTTTTTTACCTCACTTGTCCTAAAATTTCAGGGAATATAAGCTTCTTTAATTGTGGAGTTTCAAAAAGTGTTAGATGCACTCAATCACTTGAGTGTTTAAGCACATCTACATCTAAGTATGAGTGATATATGTTCATATTTAACAAAGGTTGTGTAAAGCAAAATATTTTGTTAATTTAATTTATTTATTTTAGATAAATGTTGTTAATTAACACTTTAAAACGAATTAAAATTATTTTTAATATAAATATTGACTAAGGCATTCATTTTTAACGGTGTTGATGCGACTTCCGTACATGACAACCTACATATATTTCACAATGATACCGCACTATTTTCCATATATATAATGTGATAATTTAAAAATTATAAAAATATTCAATATATAAAATTAAAAAATAATATAATCATGTCAACATTGTTAAAATTTTATATTTTAGTTATCAATTATATTAAAGGTTAACTATTTGAGTCTTTAGGAAAAGTTAAGAGATGATTAAATTAACTAAAAATAATAAAAAATAAATTGTCAAAAATATATAAATATTAAAAGTTAAATTTAATTTTAATCCGAGTTTAAAGTTTTATGTATATAATTTTTTTATTTGAAGGCTTTTTTACTAAAATAAATATATAACAAGAGTTGATTCGAATTAATGAGGATAAAATCTAAAAAGTCTAAATAGATAAGGGAATGGAAAAATGTACACAAAGCATACTTTCATAAGTGGATAAGAATCAAGTATTTAAAAATATATCCCACAGAAATTGTTGACTTATAAGCTTCAAGACATAATGACTTTTTGTGTAGTGCTGTATTCAAAAAATATGTCTCCACAAGAATTGTTTTCTTCTGCAAGTGAAGTCACACAAGTCCTCTCCTGTGCAGGGTAGACCTAAATACAAACAATCCATCTGATATTCTATTGCTAGGGTTTACCCCATTTGCAGTGCTGCAATGATGATAGCAATAGGATAAGCTGAAATCCTAGTCAAAAATGGCAGACCAAGTTGCATACCAAGACAACCCTGTGAATTGATATGGTTTTTTAAAAAAAGAAAAAGAAAAGGTTCCTCTTTGTGACTCTGCTTTGTTTCCCTAGTGAGTAGTGACCCAACTTTTAGTATAAATAGAGGTGAAAGAGAGATGTGTACTTGGACCATCACGTTTTGAGCTATAGAAAAGAAGTGACCATGGCCGGAGGGAATACCATTGTGACTTGTCTCATTTGGATTTTACTCGTTTTATCGATCGCTTTATGTGCAAATGCAAATGCCGCTGCTCGTCTGGGAACATCCCCACAAGTGGTTTATCCACAAGGTGTGTATGTACCATCGTTTTATCGCATGTACTTACCTTAACCAATCGTGATAGCATTCGCTACGTTGGCAGTTGCAGTTTTACCATGCAATGCTTGTGCAAGTTTTGAACATGATGATGTTCTACATGTTCTTTGCAGGGTGTCGCTGCTGCTTTTTCGTAGGGAAACAGTTCATGCTTCGATGTGGCAAAGTATGCTGCGGTGATGATTGTTGTTTCTAGAGATGAGCCATCAGCTCCGACTGCATGGACTCCACAACAGACTGAAACTGGAATGTTAGGATAATAAGTGATGTAATATTAAGTTTGCAAGATTAATGCACATCAATGTTCATCTGTTTTCATCAATAATAATCAACAAATGAAGATTTATCTTTGAGAGACATGACAACAACCAGGTACTTCAAAAAAACCATGAAACAAGACAATATCAACATAAAATAAGATATACGTAAAAGAGACAGAACTTTAACATGATTCGACATTGATAGATGATAGAAACAAATGATCTGCTATAAACGCAGAAATCATGAAGAGCACAAGTAGTGTTACAGTAGTATATGTTCTAAAGTATATTTTCAACCATTGGACATTGATCGCTCAATCACTATGTTGACATTACTGGTGCTCAAACATGTGACCTCTAGGAACAACAACCATTCCTTTAACCACTGAGGCTATATGGTTCGTGCTACAAGGGACAATCAAATTACAAAAACAAGGTTTATTTTGGCTGGGAGTAGAGACAATCAGACAATGAGCTATGGAATATGGATAAACAATAAAGCATGGCATCCATATCCTAGTTCTATCCTACATACAAATTATGAATGCTTATATAAACTAAACTCATAAGTCAGTCTTTTATACATAAAAATACTATACTCCATTAATCTGCAATCATTTGAATGTACCTATATAAATATTTCTATGTTGATGCTATCAGCTTCATGCTAGGGGATCGTGAAAAACCCACCTAGAAACTGTTTTTTTTTTCCCTCAGATTCTAAAGGACCAGAATTTCCATAAAAGTAAAATACAGCCGATTACCCACCTTTGATAGGGTCTAAAACCTGAACTGGTATCGGTGACACCAACAAGAAATCTGCAATCACCTACTGAAGGGTCTAGAAAAGTGACCATACCAAGTCCATCGAAGTTACAACTTCGTTCATTCTGCATTTGCAGCTGATAAAAACTGTTGAATGCATATGAGACGTTTCCTTTCTCTCCAATGGCATTGCATGATCCCCCATAGTTGAGTGTCGTGCAATCGGCAGCATTACAAGCGAGTTTCATGTGATTTGCCACATCAGAGAGATCCCCAGATGGGTTTGCAACGCACCATCTAGCTGGGAGATACTGAACATTCTTGGCATTCTTTAGTTTCTTGTGTCCCAAACCAAGGTCTAGCGCATATTTAGCCTGGCCATCAAAGGAGAAAATCCCCCAGTGTCGTTCAAAGTTTCCTGGAAGAGTGCTCTTTGCCCCTTCATCAAGTAGACTGAAAAGATAGACATCCATAGGTGGAACATTCGGCCTGAGAGGAGTTCCTTTGTTGCTTAATACATGCTTGATGAGGCCTTGATTGAAAGCCCTAGCAGCAGTGAGATTAGCACCGACCGCGCCATCTGTAGGCCAACCTATCTCCCCAATAACTATGGGCATATTTCCATACCCAAGTTTACTAAGGGCTGCAACTAACGTGTCAAAATTTCCGTCAAATGCATTGGAGTAAGTGTTGGCTCCATCCATAACAGGATGTGTGGTGCCCTCAAAGAATGCATAGTCTTGCGGAAAATCCGAATTCCCATAGAGGCTTAGAAATGGGTATATGTTAACAACAAATGGAGAACCATTCTGATTTAGGAAGGAAACAAGTTGAGTCATGATTTGCGTCAGTTCTGGTCTAAATGTTCCTTCAGAAGGAAGGTTAGCTTCATAGGCATCAGCATTACAAGGAACCACTAACTTTATGTATCCGGCAAGATTTGCTCGAACCAAAGACTGCTGCAAATTGACCATAGCAGGGACAACATAGGACTGAAATTGATCAGCATAACTTGTAAGGAAAGGTTCATTTCCGACAGCAATATACCTGTCATCACAGCCAGACTCAAATAACTTTAGAAGATGCGACTTAAACTAGCACGGAAAAAATTTACAGCTTTCATGAAACAACTCCTCAAGAGTGAAATAACTTTAAAAGAAGACATTTTAATCCAAATAGAAGAATAGCATTAATGAAACAACTCCTCAAGGGCGGAAAAGATTCTGTATACCACCATATTGATTGATTTTGAGTAGGATGTAGGGCATACCATTTCACAGCTTTCACAGATCAACTAGATTAACAGTAAAGGTTGTAGGGCAGTATGCCACAGCATAAGCCCTGAAATCCACACTAGTGATAGTGTTAAATTGCGGCCGCAACACAACAGCTGCATTTAGTAACAGTTTTGAAGGTTGCCACAACACCACAACCGCAATTTAATACTAGTATACCGGTTGGTTAAACAAGAATTCGAAAATTGCAGCTGCTAAAGCATGCTAATATATTTAAACATTGCCAAGATCAACAATCTGATACTAGAAACCTTTTAAACCATATATGTACTGTATTTAAACAATTAGTTTCCAGCACTATAACCAATCACACTATTAAAGCTTCAGAGTTCAAACACATCACTTTGAATATAAAGAAATAATAACATTTATGAATTCATCTAAGACATCCTCATTCATATGTTCTTGGATGTAGTTCAAGTAAAAGAAAAAGGAAATGTTGTTGAATCTACCTAATATCAGCACCGCCTTTTCCAATATAAGTAGATATATTCTGGCGAACCCACAAATCAGCAGCGGCGGAGGAAGAACTGATAGCCGCCAACATCTCATTGGGTATCCAAACCATAACCTGAATCCCACTCCCCATTAAAGCTCTTAGCACCAATGGGTCAGCTTCAAAAAGCTTCACTTTTTGAATGCTGTTGTCCTTCAACAGATCCACCACCGTAGATGGCTTCAGCTTGTGGAATGAAATCGTCCCCCAGTTCACCCCTATTGCAGATTCCGCCACAAAAACCAGACTTGAAAACACCACCACCGTCACCATTGCACTAACCACTCTCGGGGCAGCCATTTCTCTGTCTTGTGGACTCCTGCAATGGTGTTTCGTTTGCTCATCCATGGGGGATTGTCCAGAAGGATAAAAGAGGAAATAGAAATGGGAAGTTGAAGATGTGAAGGATGAACTACTCAGTACTAACAACAAAAGCGTGGCATTGCAGAGAGAGTAAAGATTAAGAATTTGCCAGACCAGAAGGCAAGAAACCATGTATATTTACTATGTTGATTAGAAATTAGCTGATATTTTTAATGTAATGACTGTAATACCCTCAACTGTTAATAATTATCTTCTAGCTTCTTTGGGGGCATGCAAGACAAAGCAATCAGAAAACTAAAAGCAACACTTTTTACCGTTTATTTAAATAGGGTAAACTATTTCAATAGTCCGTAAACTTTAGTTTGTGTATCTATTTGGTCCCTAAACTTTAAAATGCTTCTATTTCAGCATTGAAATTTAATTTGAGTATCTGTTTGGTCACTAGGTTGTTAAATCATTAACGGTACGATGATTTGGTGTTTTTCTTTTCGTTTATTCAGAAAATTATCGAATTTTTTATTATCATTGTCAATCAATCATCATCTCTCGCAAGTCATCATTTATGATTAAAGATGTAAATAAAACGTGAAAGATTATGAGTTATTCGAGTTTAATTCGATTAAAATTTAATTTAATTAGACTCAACTTAAATTCTTGTTGAATCGAATCAAATTATTTAATATCCGATTTAAAAAACTACAATCTACTCGAAAATATAATATATTATTTTTAAATTTTATAATTTAAAATCTAAATTTTTAAATTTAAGACCTTAAAATCTAAACCCTAAACATAAGTCTTAAAACCTAAATTATCATACTAAACCCTAATATTAACAAGCTTGCGTTTACACAATTAGTGTATCAAAGTTTTTTCTTCATTAGGCTTTAAATGAGACATGACAAATAAGAGTTACTCAAGTTTAACACGGTCAAAGATTGATCAACACTTGACTCGATTAGTCTCGAATTAAGCTCGATTCGAGTTCTTAATGAGTCGAG
The DNA here is from genome assembly GCA_035048815.1 of Abelmoschus esculentus. Classification (NCBI taxonomy): domain Eukaryota; kingdom Viridiplantae; phylum Streptophyta; class Magnoliopsida; order Malvales; family Malvaceae; genus Abelmoschus; species Abelmoschus esculentus. The sequence continues at coordinate 19,870,025 of JAUCBN010000005.1, forward strand.
TCAAGCTCAGATTTTTCACACCCGTTTAAAATTATTAACATTTGAACTTAACTCAAAATCTTAACGAGATGAGCTTAACACTACCGAACTCAACTCAGTTCGTTTACACCTTATAACACAAAAAATATTGGTACTAAAAGATTCTTATTTCACTTATTTTTATTTTTATTGGTTTTATTTTCTACAAAATTTACTCAAATAATCGATCAAAACTCATCTAAATGTTATATGTTTTAATGTTCTAATCTCTTTCAACTTTCATACAATGAGATTAATTTTAAGGTATATTTTTTATATCCAAATGTCTTCAAATAACACAATATATAAACTTTAAAAATATTATATATAATAGATAAGATCATTTAATCATTTTGTTTAAAATTATAAATCGTAATTGAATTAAAATACTTTATTTTAAAAATTTATACCGAAATTGAGTTCAATTATTCTTTAAAAAATAATATTGAAATTGAGTTTGATTAATCTTTAAAAAAATATTTTGATTAATTATTAAGTTTATATTATTTAATTTTATACTTGTGTTTTACCAATTAAAATAAATAAATAAAATATTTTTATTCGCGTAATAAATCTTTTACTTTCTTATTAAAATATAAAATATAATAATATGATAAAATTAATAAAAATAAAAATATATTTTTAAATTTTTTTAAGAATTAATTAAATTTTTTGGTTTGTATAATCATGTCATTTGAAAATTGAAAGTGACGAAAATATGAGTGATTCAAAAGTTAAATTATTGCATTAAAAAATATTTTAATAACTAAAATAAAAATGAGATAAAAGTTAAGTGATGATTATTTTAGTTCTCTTTTTATCAAGGAAAAATGAACATCATCCAGTTTCAATGGAATATAACGATAATATGGTGCCGAACCATCCTGCACTATGGATGTCAATCCGTCTCGCATCATGGGTGTCAATTTCGTCCACATCCCAGAAGCCAAGCACAAAGGCACCGAAGGAACCAAGCCCGCCCGTAACTAAGGGTTGCATCCGAGAACACCGTCAAGGCTAGTTCTGTTGCACGTCAGGAGCAAGCCCACCGCACCTTAGGGCCCAAGTATACAACACCTAAGGAGCCTTAGAGTTCGACTCCATGAAGGAGTTCTTCCAAGATAAGGACTAAGGAGTATTAATCCTTGAAGGATTAGGAATCCTAGTTAGATTAGAATTAGGACGTATCGAATGCAAACTAAAAATTAAATAACCTTATAAAATATTTTAAAAGTATAGTGACTGAGATGAATAAACCTAAAACTTTAGTGACCATTATGTAGTTTACCCTGAATTTAACTTACTGGTGTCGTACTTTTACACCAGAGGGAAATGACACGTGTAAGGCTGTTGATGTGAAATGGATTGGTTTCCGCTAGATCTAAACTTTGTGTAGATATGTGAAAATGTTAGGACACGTGTCTAAAGCCCCTCATTTCATGGAGCAGGCTCACATGGGAACACCTAAATATTGGTAACATTTTAGAAATATGACAATTAATTTCTTTGAATATAGTTTTTTACTTTTAGAAATATGACATTTTTTATAATAAAATAAAATTATGCTTTTTTATATAGTCTTTGAATATTAAATTATTGTTTAAAGGTAAAATCAACTGATATTATCTTTAAAATTCAATGTATATTAGATTAAAAAAATTATATTATGAGTTATTTTTATCACGTTATTTATAAGATTAATTAATCAAAAATATTTATTTAATTATTTTTCTATCTCTTTTTTTAATTAAGTGAATTTTCACTTAGCAAAAATTATTTTAAAATTTAATTTATAGTAAATATTAGTAAAGATTCACTTAATTAAAAAGACGATGTAAAAAATAATTAAATAAATATTTTTGATTGGTTAATCTTTATAAATAAAATGTAGAAATAATCTCCCAAGCATGATATCCATCATATAATGGACATGTAATTTATCAAAAAAAATGTAAAAATAATCTATAATATAATTTTTCGTAACAAAAAGTTAAAAAAATGTAATCACCGAGGACATTATACGGTTGAAGCTTACGGTTGGAAAATAAGGATAATAAAACGAGTCAAATGATTTCTATTAGAATATAAAATAATCTTGCCTTTGTTGAAAAAATGGTATGATACATGGATATTTTATAGCTTAAATTTGAGTGGGTTTCATTAGTCAAATTAATTGGGACTAAATGGCTATTAATTTACTACAAGAGTAGATGAAATTTGTATATTTACATGCTCAAAATGTTCAATGGGTGAATGAGAAATTATTGCTCAATGTAACACTCATAATGTTAAAAAATGAGATGAAGAGTAGAATATCCGAAACTTGTTGGGAACAAAGATTTGGAAGAATTTATATATAGAAGTTCTTCATGTTGTTATTGGAAAGTTGTTAAAGGCTTGGACTAGACACCCTGGGTGTGTCTAGCCATAGACCAGACACTTTGGAGTAGCCTTAGTTGACTTTTATAAATGTCAAAAATAGGCATTGGGCCTTGGGCCTTTTAGACTTCTAAAATGATAAATTTTTTTATAAAATTTTTACTTAATTTTTCTACAGATAATATAAAATTAAACCACCTTTTATGGTGATGTAGACCCTTCAACTAGTTGTAACCTCCAATTTATTTGGATTAATTTTGTGTTAAATACCATTTTAAATTCTAGAAGTTGTAACTTTTCAGGAATTGTTAATTCCAGATTAACTCTGTAATTAAACATGTCTCCTGCATAAACACTATAAAAGGAGACCCATGTTACTATCTCAATACATTGATAGTGTTATGCTATAGCCAGATTCTTGATAGTGTTATGCTTTTGTGAAATTCGTCGTTGCAGTCAAAGTTATGTTGCTCTATTTGCTGCATTCCACCGTTGTATCCTGAGAGACAGACGTTTCATAGAAACTCTAACTCCGGGAAGAGACAAATCTATTTTAAAGACAATGTGATAGCACATGCTTCGGTCAAAGTCTTCAGAATCGTTTATTGATTTTTTTTTAATTTCTATGATTTTTATATTTCTCATTGTTATATATTCTATTTCTATTTTATTTAAAGAAATTATTTTACGGTTTTATTAATTTGATTCGTTTGTTTTAAATTACAGCCTCTAATCCACAATGTCAGGCCTGATTCCTGAAGTGGTTTGGTCCTATCAAATGGGTTGAAATTGAGGAGGCCATGGCTTCAGAAACACAGCGGTAGAACAGACGTTCAGGATAGTTATACTGGGACAGACAAAGCATGGAGCAAGATACGTGGATTATTTGATAAAATTATAATTTCAAAATAAATTATAAATATTTTTTAATTTTTTTTTGAGGTTTTGTTACCTTTATAGAAATTTTGTTTATATTTTCTTTTAAAATATATAAAATAAAATTTTAGTTTTAATTAGAGGGTTAGATGAGATATTTCTCATTAATTTTAACATGTTACATCAATCCTTAACGATAACTAACAATATAGTGTCTATTTTATTATAATAAAATTAATATTTATTTTATACTATTTAAAAGTAAATTGATTACAGTAAATAATATAAAATAATTTAATGATAATATTTGAATTTTAGTCTTTATTAATATATTAATAAAATAATAATTTCTCGTATGGATCTGAATGTGATAAGTTTTCTTCTTTATTTTTAATGTTGAATTTAGTAACGTCAGTGGTGATGGAAAAACAATCGTCACTGATGATGGAAACAGGAAGGATAAAGACTGACTGAGCTCAAGAACCACGAGAAGTCAAACTTAAAAACCTGGGGGAACATCCTCGAGTACGAGATACAATATGTTAATTAAAATATTATAAAAATATATAATTTAAAATATTATATTTTTCAATAATATTTAAGTAAACAATTTTTAATATATTTTAAAATTTATCGTGAAAAATAAAAAAATAAATTATTAAAAATAAACTTAATTAAAAAATAAATTTTTAAATTATATATTTTTTATTAAATGTATAATATATTTTTTACTAAAATATAAATCTAAATAAATATTATTTTCTTAACGTGCCATGTAGTTCCTCTTAACAATAAATAACGGTGTGACACTTTATTTTTTTAATAAGATCCAAGTGTGTATTTTATAACTTTTAAAATTGATCGTCTTTTTTTTAAAAATATTTTTTTCCAGCAGCTCTTCATTTTGATTATTTCTTTTAATCGATGATCGGTAATTGTCGATCATTGAATTTTTTTTTAATAAGAATCTTTACTTTTATAGTACGTTGTTTACGTTCTTGTGACATATTTTTCTTCTGTCTTTATGACATGTTTTTGTTTTTGTTTTGTGATTTGATTCATCTGTTTTTGTGGCATGTTTTAGCATACCCTATCGATCGATTGTTGTTCACATAGAGATTCAAACGATGGTAGTTTTCTAATTTCTGTTTTTTGTCGGTAGTCACTTGAAAAGATTTATCCCCACTCGGTTGATGGTCGTTTGCCGATGAAATCAGTCCTGGGTAGCGATACTTTTTGCACGACAGTTTGGATCGTCTATAACTCTTTTCTTTCTTCGTTATACGTCTCGTTTGGACAGAGACAAGTGGATTCAGGGAGCTTCTGAATTTTATTAGTATGTTTATTTTCATATAATTTTTTTTTTGGGTTATAAAAATCTTTAGATTGTTTAATCCAATTATTTTACTTATTGATTTCGATGTAATTATAATTTTTTTATGAATTTAATAAAAATTCAGTTACATTAATAAAAAAATTTTAATGATTAAAATGATTATTTTAAAATTTTCTCATAATTAGAGTATTTAAAGATAGTAAAAAGTAAATTTGGTGTCTGAATTTTGAAATAATTTTTGCTCTTTGAAATCCGTAACTCCACTATTCTCCACTGTCGAATCTCTCTTTTATTTTCTTGCTCCAGTGCCGGTTTTAATATTTGTCGTTGACCCTCAGATCTATTATTTAGTTTGTTTTATTTTTATTTTTTAATAAATTATTTTATTCTTGTAGCACGATTTTATTCTATTTTTTCACACGTTTTTCTCTTTTATTTTGATTTTTATTAGGGTTGAATCTGACAACGTTATGACTGATCAAGATAACGCTCATTCCGCTTGATCTTCCTATTTTGGACCCTCAAACGAGATCTGGATATGCGATTATATCTACAGTTCTTTTTCACAATTGACTAGTGATAATATAATTTGTTGTCAATACACTTTTATTATAATATATATTTTTATGTTGTTTGTTGATGATTTTACCTATCATCATTTGATGATATTTGTATCTTTCTTTTATTTCGAGTCTTTAAATTAATTTTTTACCTTTTCCTTACCTGGTCTTTTTATGATGTTGTTTTACTAGTTTTGTTTACTAGGTATATATATATATAAATATTTTATTTATCGTAAATTTTTATTATATTTTCGGATATATCTTTATTTAATAAAATTAACAGATCTATATTAAAAAAATAATAAAAATTAGTAATGAATCGATCTCAATCTTAAAGAAAAAGTAACAGTTTAATATATTTATTTTCAATAAAAAAATACAAGAAAATCGATGTTCATATATAAGGGTAAATTATATGAAATATTGTTAAATTATATTACAGAATTAATTTAAATTTTATTATAATTTATACGGCATATATAATTATAGTTAAACTTGATTTTATTTATCTCATAATATAATTTTATAAATAACTATTATTTATAATTTATATTATAAAAATAAAATATTACTATTTATCAGATACAATTAAACCCTAAATTAAAATATTATTTATAATATATAACAAAACTCAAACTCTTCCGTCAAAAGTTTGAGTTTAAAGTTTAGGATTTATATATATATTATAAACATAATAATTATAAATATTATAATATTATAAAAATATATCATAAGATAGATAAATTTAAATTCAAATACATTTATACTCTCAACTAATAAACATATTCCATTTTAAAATATATTTTTAACTATTAAATATTAACTCTTTAAAAATAACAATAATTTAATTAATTATTAAGATAAAATGACTCGTACTTATAACACAAGTTATGTTTTTAAATATTATAATACAAGTTAGGTTAGTTAGAGTGAGTATCCCCTTTGAATAATATTAATTAATTATTTTATTGGTAAATTTAACAGCGTCATTGGTGATGGAAAAACAACCGTCACTGGTGATGGAAAGAGGAAGGATAAAGACTGACTGAGGTCATTGAGGACGAGGATTCAACTTCAAAGGAATGGTTTTATTACATTTCAGGACATTCACAAGTGTGAATCTCACGCTTCAGTCATGCACGGATAACGGAAACAAAAATAATAGTCTTGCAAGAAAGACACATGGTCACTTCTTATACTTACTTTAAGGGAGGTACTCTGGTAATTTTAAGGATAAATGTTTGATCTAATCGAGTTAAATAATTATTTTCGAATTATTTGAATTGATGTATTATATTTTATAATTTTTTTTAAAACGAATTTATAAAATTCAAAAACTAGTTTAGACCTTAAAAGTTTAAAATATTATTATATTTTTAATTTAAACATTTTTTATTTAGTTAATAGTGATTACAGTAGTATATGTTCTAATAAATAATCTCAGATAACCATTTGAGATTGATCACTCAATCACTTTGCTGTAATTATTGATGCTCGAACCCATGTCTAAGAACAACAACCATTCCATTAACTACTTGGACTAGAAGGCTCGTACAAACATTTATTTTTAATATAAATAGATTCATTTAAGCTCAGTCACTAAAATTTTCCCAAAAAACCAAAATCATAATAAATTTTAAAAAAATATTTAAATATGATGGAACTTAAATGAGAATCCAAATAAATTATACACATTTTACATGAAGTAGATTCAAATATTAAATCTCAAACCTTTAAAACTTCAACCATATTGATACAAGAAGCTCAAAATAGTTAGTTGAACTCTAATTTTTTATTTTATCGCTAAAATTATTTAGATCTCTTTTCCCTTTATATTTTAAATTAAAGAATATTAATAATGTTTTGAATAATTTTAAAGTGATTATAAGATATTATATAATTATATATATTTTTAATTTTTTAATAATATGTATATACTTTAAATAAAATGATTTAAATTAGGGATGGGCAGGGAATCCAAACCCGACGGGTTTCGACCCGACTCGGTCCAAATAGGTTGTTTTTTTTAAGAAAATTCGGGTTCGGGTCGGGTTGGGTCAAGTTGGGTTTTTAAGGGTAATTTTGGGTCGGGTTGGGTCGGTTTTGGGATTTACGTGGAAAAAATTCGACCCGATCCGGGACTAATAGTGTAATTTTTCCTTATATATTTTAGAGATATTTGCAATTATGATCTTCTTTAAATATATTTTATATAATTAGGTCACTGAAATTATTTTTTTATAATTAGGTCACTAAAATTTTATTTTACTTATAATTAGATCCCTAAATTTTATTTTTTACAATTAGGTCCCTAAATTTTTTTAATAATTCGGATCGGGTTGGATCAGATCGAATTTTAAAGATTAAAAATCAAGTCGGGTCAAATCGGATTTTTTTCACCCTAAATTCGGGTCGGGTCGGATGACGGATAGAGGGTATGTTTTTTTTAAATCGAGTGCGGATGAGTCGAAAATTCAACCCAACCCAACCCAACCCGTACCCACTCTAATTTAAACTCGAATTTTTTAAACCGACGTCATCTTTTTCGTATCACAATTTTTATATATATTTTTTATATGGTTTAGCAATGAAAGTTGTTAATCCAAGTTGGAAGGTGTAACAATGTAAACGTGGAGAGGATGATGGGACATTATTTGTTGGCAATGGTCAAAGTCAAAGTTCCCAGAGGATGAAGCAAGGGGCTGCAGTCAAAAGAAAACCACTCGCCTCTCTTCCCCCTACCTTGAAGAATTTCCAACACGACCAAAAACAAATGAGAACAGAACTCCAACGAAAAAAAGATTAAGCTTTGAATCTTTGAATCTTTGATCTTTGAACAGAAAAGAAGCATGTAACTCGCGCTTTCATTACCAAGTCAAAAATTACTTTAAAAATGGAACTACTTGGTTCTATTTTCTTTGCCTATGCTATGCCCTGCTCTCTTTCTCTCTCTCCCTTATCTTCCCCAGCTCCCCCTTGCTTTATCCCCAAGTTTTGGTTTCGGATTGGTTTAGAAACTTCGAAAGATTTGATTGTTGTTCTTCGATCTTGTTTTGTTTTTCAATACCCTTTCCTGGGAATATAAGTTCCATGTTTTTTCCTCTGTTTTTTCTCATGTTCCAATTCCAACCCAGTTGACAGATCTCTCTACTTGTCTTTGGATTCTTCTTGAAGGGTGTTTTTTTTTTCTGGGTTTAAAGGTAAAAAACGGCAGGTTCCGGTTGAGATTGAATGAAATGGAAGGACCGCCGGGGAGTTGTAATGGTCCGCCGCCTTTTCTGACAAAGACCTACGAGATGGTGGATGATCCGGTGACCAACTCTTTGGTGTCTTGGAGTGCAAGTGGTTACAGTTTCGTTGTCTGGAACCCACCGGATTTTGCTAGAGATTTGCTCCCAACGTATTTCAAGCATAACAACTTCTCCAGTTTTGTCAGACAGCTCAACACTTATGTAATGGTTCTTCACTTGAATTTTATTTTCTGTCACAATTTATGCTTCCTTCATTGTTATTACTTGCTTTGCAAGAATTGTTGCATGTTTCTGTTCTTCGAGGAATTGATGGAGTTCCTTACAACTGAATGATTTGATATGTTATTGTCTGAATAGCTTTTTCATGCTCAACATGTCTAGTTTTCAGACAGAAATCACTGTGATTGTCTAGCCGAGAGGCAGTCGCACCCCTAAAAATTTTAAATTCCGTTATATTTTAGAAATTTTCTAACTCTTTCTATTCTTGTTTTGATTAGGGATTCAGAAAGATTGATCCAGATCAATGGGAGTTTGCAAACGAGGAATTCATAAGAGGGAAGCAGCATCTTCTCAAGAACATATATCGACGCAAGCCGGTTCATAGCCATTCCTCGAATCGACAAGGGAACTCCGGTGTACCATTAACCGAGAAAGAGAAGAAGGAATTTGAAGACACGATCAAAAGGTTGAATGACGATAAGAGCCGACTTCAGTTGCAGTTGCAGGGTCATCAAAACGAGACTCGGGAGTTTCGGGTTCAAGTAAGGCTGTTATCGGAGCGGTTTCGGAACATGGAAGACCGACAGCGACGGATGATGGCCTCATTGTCACATATCATAGACAACCCCGAATTCCCATCCCAATTTCATAGCAAAAAGAGGAAGTTGTTGAACATGAATGACTTGAATGATGATTTCAACAGGGAAGAACATCATCACATGTTGTCTTCTCAGGATGCAGACCCGGGATTGAACATGAAACAGATTGAGGAGCTGGAATCATCTATAAGTTTTTGGGAAACATTGTTCCGAGGAATCGGAACTTTGCCGTCACACGCTTCTCCGATTGTGATTACGGAGATACCAACTTCTTCGGGAGACTACGACATCGATGGCGAACTTTGCTCGCCTTCATCTCACCCTTGTTCCCCTTATTCAACAGACATTAACTCATCCCCCGAACTGGCTGCCAATGCTTATCATCCTCTTCCACCATCTTATGGTTTCGGTCTAAACTTGGAACATGCTAGTCCACACAAGACCAATCAGGCGTTACAGAACCATGTAGAAGCAGTGGCAGCCGGTCCGGGTGCCGTAAACGATGTTTTCTGGGAACGGTTTCTGACCGAAGTTCCGGACACATCATCGTTTGCACAAGAGATCCGGTCAGTTTAGATTCAGCTCATAGTTATGGGGCAGTTTTTTCCGGTAATTTAAGGATATTAGGTTCCGGGACTATAGTTTTTGGTGTAGGTTTATCTATCTTCTTTTTTTTTGCCACTTTGAATTCAGCGTGCCCCTTCTCTTGATAATTTTGTTCCTATTTGCTTGTGTATATCTATGAAGGTGTGAACATATTTAATTTAATAGAAATTAGTTTATTTTTCACAAAGAAATTAATATATTAAAATTCTAACAATTTAAACACATAAAAATATCGGTGGGAGAAATTATATGGGTAACTAATAAGTCGCACCACGTGTTCACGAGACCAACCATTAAAATTTATTTATATCATCATTTTTTATATCATATATTTTTAAAGTAAATCTTCTTGAAAAACTGTTTTTAAAATAAATTAACAATAAACATGAGTGAATATTCACTTTAGAAAATATATGACAAGAAAAAAATGATGATATATGTGATTTTTAGTGGCTGGTCCCACAGATGTCATGATTGGACTTATCCATGGTATAATTTCTCATTAAGAGGAAAAATTATTTTATGACTATGGTTCATCAAGTTATTTATGGTTTTATCTAATGAGATTCACCTTAAATAAAGAAGCGAAGATTCACTTTAAAAAAATGAGAGAAAATTATTATTGGATGAGACCATATATGACATGGTGAGCTAAACCCATCTGATAATTTTTCAGTAATATCAATATGAACATTTCTAAAGGATGAAAAATTATTAGATAAATTTTGTTCACAGTGTCATCCATAGTCATATCTAATGAGAATTTTATCTCTTTCTTATATAGTGGATAATTATTTAAAAATTATCTTAAAATATATAAATCTTATTAGATAAACTATATATGATGTAATAAATAAGGTCTATCTAATAATTTATCTTCAATGATAATTATTCCTTATATAGGATGCGAAAAAAAACTGATCCAAACTGGTATTTAAAGTCCAAACTGATGAAAAAACTTGATTGATAAAATATGATAGTTTAAGGACTCAATTAGAAGTTTTAAAACTTACAGATCCAGTTTAAAATTAGATCATAAACTAGGAATGTAGGATGGAATGAATCCATTAAAGAAACTCGGAAATATATTTGTGCCTTTGAATCTACTTTTTCGAGCCAAACCAGAAAACCAACGACAGACAACAACGCTGAAACGTAGGCCGAAACTTCTTCTGGATCTCATCAACACTGGCTCAGGTCTCTCCAATGTCAATTTTCCCTTTTTGATTATGCCATTGTTGAATTTCATTGAGCTTCGAATGGATTTGATTCTGCGCCTTTTGTTCTTAAATTTATATATAGTGCATTGTTTTCTCTGATTTCAATTGGTAGTTTTTTTTTTTATATTGAGCTTTCATTCAATTGAGAAATCTTAAAATTTATTGTATTGGATAATCTAGGAGATGGGGGGAGGTTTTTGTTTTAATGCGTTGATTTAATGCTGTGAATGATATCAAATTTTCATTCTGAAAAATAATGTTGAATGTTGACGATGGAAATAAGATTTTTCAATATTGGTTATTTTTTTCACCTTTTTTTCTCCTTATGAATGAAGCTGTGTGGGGCTCAAGTTTTGTTGTTATAATTCATTTCAATAGGTGTCATCTGGGGTCTTTGGTTGATCTAAAATAAGCAGAATGGAAGAAGTCTTTTACTGTATTTGGTTGATTCTTAGTTTATTGGATCCCTACCACAATAGTTGCATAGCTGATTTTTTTTTTAAAAGGCACTGATTGGACATTTTGAGTTGTGTTCTAATGCAGTGCATAGATGGCTCTAACTTAAGATAAGAAAGGAGATGGTTGAGAGTAGTTCTGATAAAAACACTGTTGAATGCACGGGGATAATTGATACTTGGAGTGAAAATCAAGCTTCAGGTCTTCACAGGGACCCTTCCTTCTCTCTCTGGGTTGATGAAGATGGGACAATTCACTTGGAACACCATTTAGTGAATACTGATTCACCTGTGGAAGACTCTGATTTTGAGTTGTCTATGGTTCGTCAGAGTGAGACACAAAATAGGTTTGCAGAAGGGGTTAGATACACTACATTTTCAGAAAAAAGTATGCACTTGAATGGTGGTAGTTCCGTGGAAGATATACAAGAAGATAGCGCTGGGAAATATGCATCTTTTGGTATCGAAAATGAGTCTCCTGTGCATAGAAGATCATCAAATGCATGTGCTGATGGATCCGGTTATACCGGCAGTCCAAGAGCATTACCACTGAATTCTAACAGCTCTATTTCTGTTGTTGATGTATTGAAGACTTTGTTCTTGATACTTGTATGGTACACTTTCAGCACATTTTTGACTTTGTAAGTCCATCTTGAATTAATCAGAGCAGCATTGTAGCTAAATTTAAGATCATATGTTTAGAACCTTTTTCATTTTTCCTTAGGTACAACAAAACCTTGTTGGGTGATGACTTGGGGAAGTTTCCAGCTCCCTTGTTGATGAATACTGTCCACTTCACCATGCAAGCTGTTTTATCAAATCTGATCACATGGTATTGGTCTCATAGATTTCTCCACACTGATCCAGTGACACGGAGGGATTACTTCTACAAAGGTAATTCATCAAGCATATGTTATTTTCTTCCTCTTTATAATGTGAATTGGCTCTTTCATGTGGTTGACGGAATTAACTTGTAAATATTATGTTCAATGTTACGTCATTATCGCATACCTAAATGTATAGTTGCAGTTAGATTTAGTGTTTTAAAATACTGGTCTTATATTCTTCTATTTTTTTTTCAAATCTGCGTGCTTCTATGTAACTTATTAACTTTTCTATCAACTAATGTACAGATGGACTTTGCCTTTCACAGTTGTACCTACCGCTCTTTCAACAGCACTGGATGTTAACCTGAGCAACGCTTCACTGGTTTTCATATCTGTCACTTTTGCCACAATGGTTTGTTAACTTTTCTATCCTCTGTATTGTGATGAATATTTAGTCTCATCCTGCTTAAATTACTTCCTCCAAATCTGTGACTATGCCTTTTCATTTTCTGGGTTGTGTTGTTGGCTAAAATATTGCTCTTTTTTGTACCCTACAGTGTAAATCTGCCACCCCTATTTTTCTTCTCCTATTCGCTTTTGCATTCAGGTGAGTTTTCAAATTGATTTCATGTCAATTGTAGTTTGGATGGTAATGAAAGTTTAGGGATGTTGCTCTCTTCTTTAAATTTATAACTTAAAAAAATGAAGTTTATACTTTCTGGAATCTTGAAACCATGTATTAGATGATAATCTATTTAGTTACTTCATCTGTTTTTCCTATTTCTTCTGTTTTTATTTTTTCCCTGTCCTGGCTATATTAATATTACACACCAGCGAGGGTTGAGTGAGTCACTTTAGGATTGTTTGATCGGACATTTGAGAAAAAGAACACCTACATTATATTATAAATTCTTCTATCAAAACGTATCTATATTTGTTTCCATTCATTACCCAAAGTTGATCAAAATGCTTAGTCAATTCCATGTGTCTAACCCAAAAAATCCTTTCTTCTTCCATTCGATCTTCCCATTCACTACCCAAGGGGCCTTCTTCTCTTAATTCTTTCCATTCTATATGGATATTCAATAAGAATTTGGAAATATAGATCAGCTAATTATTCTCAAATAGCACCTGCTTTAGTATAAATTTCTTCATTTTGAAATGTGTCGGAACCTTGGGTAGTAAAAGAAGGTGGATATTGTATTTCCAGTATTGAATTCATTAAAAATTAAAGGAAAGCAGTGTTAGAAAAAAGAAAAGAAAAAAAGAAGCTTAGTTTGCGACTGGTTTGGGCCCTTACGAACTAACTCTATGAGAACAAAGTAGTAAATCAATTTTACCTAAATTTGCATTAAAAAGAAGATCAACTCACTTTGAGCCTATTGATTGAGTATCTTACATGGACTTGAGATAGGTATCATACACTGGTACATTACGTTTTTGACAATCTTTACATGAATTTTGAGGATCAAAGTGCCAGATCCGTTTATAGAGAAGTGTATGACACAGATATGTTAAAGAGAAGAGTCAATGTAACATGTTCAGATATCTCTTAGTCTTGCTGCACCATTTCTGTTTTCTTCTGAGAATAAAATATATTCTTTCCATGCCCCTTGTTCTGATATCATTGTTGAATGTTTATTTTTTTTAAGGTTGGAGTCTCCAAGCCTTAAACTTTTGGGAATTATTCTTGTAATCTCTGTTGGGATTCTATTAACAGGTTTGGATTCTTACCAATTCTTTATGTTCCTTACAAACAATTCAATTTCTATGTATATATTTAGCACCTTGGCGGTTGCATATTTTTTTGTTTATCCAATTATGAAGGATGATGTAGGATAAAGGCAACGGTGAGTGGATATTTGTACTGTTTCCTAACTGTGAGTAATGTGCCCCTGCCCTAATCATTTTCAAGGCAATTGGTCCTTAATCTTCCAAATCATTCAGACAAACAAATTTTCTTTATTGAGTTTATCAAATATTTCAGCAGATTTTGACAGTTTCTGTTGATGCTGTTGCCTCTCTTTCTCTCTCCTTTACAGTGTCTAATATTTATGAAACCCGTCAAACTTGATCTTTTTTATTCCAGTTTCAAAAGAAGCAAATTTTCAGTTTTGGGGTTTTGTTTTTGTCATGCTTGCTGCTGTTATGTCTGGATTTCGCTGGTGCATGACTCAAATACTTCTGCAGGTATGGCTTTGATCCATTTCATTTCTACATGATACATTAGAGTTCAATTGATTGATCCAATTTTCAAATTATTTTTCTCCTGTTTCTAGTTACATTGATTTATTATTTGTTGCTTTCAAATTGACTTTTCAATGATAATGGTGTCTGGAATGGCTACTATCTAAAGAAAGAATCCTATGGTAGGTATCTCTCTCTTGTTCATTTCTTTTTAAATTCATCACACACACGCACACCCCCGGTTAATTTTTTTTATCACCATGTTGTTTAAATACTATTTTCTATGTTTTCTGATCAGTACATGTGCATGGTATTATCATCATCCAGCAGTACCATAAAAAAGGGAAAACATAGTTCTCTGGGCATACTACATTATATCTTAGGTTGCATTATATCACCATGTTGTTCTTTTGGTGATCTGTCTTGAGCAGATAGTATTCAGTGTGGATGCTGAGTTGGGAGTCTTGAGTTCTAGTTCTCGTTTTGATAACCATATTCTAGATTTTCTTTTTCTAATCTATTAAACGGAGGGTTTTAATTTATATATAAATTGCAAGTGATGTCACTAAAAATTACCTAAATGCTCCAAATGAGATGGTTCTTCTTCTTGATTCTTCTGATTTTCCACAGCATCTCTCTAACTATTTAATTGAATCTAGGTTTGAGAAATCCACTTACCTTCATGAGCTACGTGACTCCAATAATGGCTGTTGCGACAGCTCTCTTTTCTCTCTTGTTGGACCCATGGGATGAATTCAGAAAGAATAATTATTTTAATAGTTCATGGCATATTGCTCGAAGCTGCTTTCTGATGCTTTTTGGTGGAACACTGGCATTCTTTATGGTAGGAACTTATGCTGAATTAGCCATTTTTTCCTCCTTTTCTTTTTAAAAAATACTAATCTACTCTACACTTGCTTCCTACATGGATGATTAACCCATAAATATCATTACATTTATATTAGAATATTATTTTTTAATAAAAACAATAATTTAATAAATAGGTAACATATTGAATATAAATGTTTGTCTTGTGGCCAAAATAGAAGTCATAATGGTTTGAAGAAGCTATTATTTCTTTTTACTGCAGGTTTTAACAGAGTACATCCTTGTTTCCATAACAAGTGCAGTTACAGTGACAATAGCTGGGGTTGTGAAAGAGGCTGTCACCATATTGGTATATAGTTTTCTTTACGCCGACACGTGTATATTAGTTTTTAATGGTTTTGCAAAATCTTGACTTTCTACTAAAAAGGCTCACATGGCATTCTGACTTTCCTTTTTTGTGACCGTGTATGGTCCAAAGTCCAAACTAGAATAGAACTGCTATTCTTATCTTTAAACTGGATGCTTGAGTCTTTGAAAAAAAAGTGCTATCTCACCAGTAGTCTCATTTTCCTTTTTATTCTGGCTCTCATAAAGTAATCCATGCTAGTCATCAGTTTAAGATACAATTAGGAGCCACTATTTGTTCAAACAATTATTATCTATTTGTGCATGCTGCAGATAGGTCTCTTGGAAATAACAGTCGCATATCATTTGAAAATTTTCTTTATATATTTGTTATTTGTTGTATTATGCTTATCGGTATGTAACTTTAGAAGGTATGCCAAAATGGCAAAATGAACTACACGGTTCACATTGTTCAACAATGGCTTAGCCCTAGCTGACTTCAATCGATAACACTTGTGCTTAGTAATATTAGTCAAATTGAGCTGACGAGAATCAGGCGCTTACAGCTCAGATTTTGTCCAAACTTTGGATATGGAAGAGATTTTGAGTTTATGGAGTCTAAACTGCATGAAAGAATAGGTTGAAATTATCACTCCATGTCATCAGATATCATTCCATTAAAATTTTCAGTTATCTTCTTTTTCTTACAAGGTACTCTAGCCTGTTTAAAGTTTACATATTATTAGTTGACCTCATGAAAACTTATGTCTTTATTTAGTGACTCCATATTCATGTGTCAAAAATGGTTGAAGGAATGTTTTTTTTTTTCACAGAGTAACTTTTTCGTATAAGAGATTAACTCTGAGAGCCGGAGGCAGTTCATATAGGAGGAGAAATTTCTTGACTTTCATGTTCCCCTGATTGCCTTCGCAGTTTCTTTCCCTACCATAAATTTGTAGTTGTTTACTAATTATTTTCTAATACTTGTTCAGGTTGCAGTATTTTACTTGCATGATGAGTTTACCTGGTTAAAAGGAGCTGGACTCTTCACAATCATGGTTGGAGTCAGTTTATTCAACTGGTACAAGTAAGTGGTCATTAAATAAAATTGTTTTAGCTTTAGGCAACCCTCTAGGAAACTGTGAGTTAATCACACCTGTAGGCTGTAATAGTGTGGATGGCCGAGTGATTACTCTTCTAGCTCATAATATTCTCTTAAGTCACTGAGTCACAACATCAAACTAGTATTTCTGAGAAGAAGAGGCACATGCTTGGATTTACAACCACTTGATGATGTTTCATGTTAAGTTTTTTCCTCTATGCAGTCGAGTTCAACCGAGCAGGGGCGAAACTACATGGGGTGGGGACGGGCAGTTACCCCCACCCCTGAAGAATTTTTTTAAAAACTTTTGTCCCCTTATTTTTTTAAAATTGTTTTTTTTGAATTTCCCTCCCTACTTTTAAACATTTATGTTTTGTCCCCAACCCTAAATCTTGATTCCGTCCCTGCAACCGATGATATGAAATTATATTGAAATTGAACTATTTACCACTATTTGACGTAGTCATTTCACTCTATTCCCTGTTTGTCATTACCTTTTCATATGGATATATATTCTCCCAATCTATTTTTCTGCTCTCTGGTCTGGTTTCTGCTGTGGCTAAGCTGACCAATGTTGTTTTTCTCATCCTCTTTTAAAGATACCTAAAGCTGCAGAAGGGCCGAGTAGAAGAAGATGAAATAGCAACGGCACATGCGGCCAAGTACATCATCCTCGAGGAGGTGGAGGAGGATTAAGACGACAGTAGTATTTGTTTTGGAATATATCTTAATATTAAACATTGATCGTTTAATCATTGTGTTATCAATATTAATGCTCGAATTTGTGACCTTCAAGAACATCAATTATTTTCTTAACCACTGAGGTAATATAATTTGTATTTGTGTAATATAAGGATCGGATTGCTTCATTTTCAAAATTTTAAAAACCGTAACGGTGAAAGAGAAGGATGATGGATATTGTGATGATAGTAGGTAATAGAAATAGGAATGATTTTATAATAAGCATCGAATACCGCTGAACATTATTATGTTGAACATTGTTAAATTAATTAATAAAGATTAAAAATCTCAAGGACTCAACATACAATTATTAATTATATGTCAAGTTTATCACTCTTTTATTAATTGCATGTTGAGTCCTTAAAAATTTTAATTTTTGTTAATTAATTTAATAATGTTTAATAATATTCAACGTTAGTGGTGTTCGACACATGTTATAAAATTTTCCTAAAAATAGTAACTAAATATAATAAAATTAAAAGATATTTTATTATATCAATTTAATTAATTAATATATTGCACTCATCAACAGACCAATTTATTATTTATTAAAATCAAGTAATTATTATATATATTTATAATCAGAGATCTCAATAAAAATATATCATAGAACCGGGGTAATTTATCCTAGTTTTTTTTAAAATAATTAATTTATGGGTTATTATATAATAAAACCTAGAATACTTGGGTATGGAGGGGAGGAATTATTATGCGATTGAAAACTTTATTTTTAAAAATATGTTTCACACATTAATATTGTGGTTTACTGTAGCATTCAAAAGGCCAAAGATTTACAACTCGTCTTTGAATAATAATTCGAATAAAAAATAATATTTTGATAAAGGTCAAGGGTTTACAACCTGACTTTGAATAGTGTTTTTTCAACCCTTGACCTTTGCTGATTTTTTTTTTCAAAACACTATTCAAAGTCTGATTGTAAACCCTTGATTTTTGCCAAAATATTATTTTTTTATTCGAATCACTGTTCAAAGACGGGTTGAAATACCAAGACCTTCTGAACACTACAATAAACCACAATATTGTGAAAAATAATGATATGTGAACCATATTTTAAAAATAAAATTTCCAATCACAATATTTTAATAATTCCTCCGTTTGGAGGGGATTTAGGTTTTTCATATTTGAGTTAAATTTTCCATCATTTTTTATTTATTGTATCTATTATTAGATATAAATAAAATATATTATAAATTAAAATAAATTCATCTAATATAATAATAATATATATCATCATTTAATTAAAAATTAATTTTATTTAATTAAAAATAAAATAAAATATATAATAGATAAATAGTATAAAACAAGTGTATAATTTTATAAAATTTTATTAATTATCACGTCATCTTATATTATATTTTCATTAGTATTTAATAACAATAGTCAAATAATCATTTTAATAAATTTAACTTAATTAATAAATTTAATAGTTAAATAATCAAAATAAATACAATTATATAATATGGTGGTCCTTGGAATAATTTACCCTTATTATTAGTATTATTATAACTTCAATATTTCTACAAATCCCTTACCCCTTTCGTTTCTCCACCTTTACAACCCTCCGCTGATCTTCTTCGCCGCCTAGCCTAGCTACTCCAGGCAGTGGTTAGCCAGCATCAACAAGCATGGGATCCAAAGACAAAGGCCACAAGCACAAATCTAAGAACAAAAATAGAAGCGAAACTGCCAGTGGCGGTGGCGAGATCATTAAGGATGCTCGATTCGCATCCCTTCACACGGACCCTCGCTTTCAGACGGTTCCGAAACACAAGTCCAAGGTTGTCATTGATTCTCGTTTCGACCGGATGTTCACTGACAAGAGATTTGCTTCATCTTCCGCACCTTTGGATAAGCGAGGGAAACGTAAGGAGGGAAATTCCCAGAACTCTTTTCGCCATTATTATCACCAAGATGAAAAAGAAGGAGAAAAAGAGGAGAAAAAGAAAGATGTCGCGAGTGAAGCGGATGATACCGAGGAGAGTGATAGTAGTGGAATGTTAGAGAAGGGCAGCGACGGAGAGTCGGAACTGGAGGAGGAAAGTTCAGAATCCGGTTCCACTACCGAAGAGGAAGACGTTGATATAGATTTTGAGGATGGAGAGCCTGAAATACAGGTGCCCTAACGTAATCTTTAGTTTCACTTAATTTGTTTAATGGTTGCAGTGAAAATTGAATTAGCAATTGAGCTAGGGTATTGTTTTTCCCCTATTATCTTTATTTCAATTTTATTTCACTGCTAAGCTTAGTTAGTGGTGTTTTCTAGTTAAAAGACTGTAGTCTGCAATGTTGAACTCTTCTAATAGCTTTTTGCATAAACTGCTAGTGTTTGCTATTCATTTTATTTTACTAAATTTGTTCATCTATTTTATATCATTTACTTGCCAGGAAGAAAATATCCCAATGATTGAAAAGGAAACCCGGAGGCTTGCTGTTGTGAATATGGATTGGAGGCATGTTAAGGTATGTCTTTGGATTTTGTTCGGAGCTGAACTCGGTGCAATGGCTTAAATTGTGTTCTCTAAGTGGTTATTGTCAATGAAATGCCATAAGTTGATATATTATTCTCTTCAGTGAATATTATCTTTGGAGTGATATTTTTATTGAGTTGTAATTTGAGTGAGTAGGATCTATTAAAGTATAAATTGTGTTTTGATTTTTAAAAGATGTTGTTATTTCGATAGAATTATACCTGTTTGAATCAGTTTCAAAGTGATTAGCTCAATCAGGTTACATTTATCATAAGATTTTTTTTTCTTTTTGACGATTGTGTTTCCTAGTTCTTTTTTTGAGTCAACATTGAAGTCAAAGAGTCATTATTAAGCTTTCAATGGGAATCGATTGCTCAGAATCCTAGCTTGTTGTTATCATGGAAGTATTTTGGGCATTGCAGTTTCTCTTCCTTTCTTGTTAAGAGTTGATTACTCTGCCCTCTAAACTCATCGGTTTTCATTTCTCGCATAATCTCTCTGTTATTTAATCTTTATATTTGAGGAAAGCTAGAACTTTAGGATTGTAGTAGATCTTATTGTACAAGATACTAATGAGCTGAACCATATCTAGAATTCCTTCTTCTCATATCGGTTATGATTGGTTAAGACCCCAAGGTCTGCAATTTGTTTTTAATAGACTGCATATCAGCTTGACTTCTGACTGGTTTTCTGCCCTTTTTTATGTAGGCTTCTGACTTGTATGTAATGCTAAGTTCATTTCTCCCTAAAGAAGGACAAATTATTCAAGTGGCTGTTTATCCATCTGAATTTGGACTTCAGCGTATGAAAGAGGAGGAAATTCATGGACCAGTAGGCCTATTTGGTGGGGGAAATGAGGAGAATGATGAAGATGGTGACGATGAAATTGATAATGAGAAATTGCGTGCGTATGAGAAAAGCAGGCTAAGGTGATTGCCGCTAATTGTCATTTTACCGGTTCAATTCTATCTGTTATATTTCTTTTTTTCCCTCTCTCTCTCTAGTATTGTTGCAAACTCTTTTTGACGGCCAGTGAATTGTTGAAATAGTTGACTTGTGCAATCTGTACAAGATTCTCTTCAAATTGGTGTTCTCCAATTCTTTTTGTTTATATTCGTTATTTCCCTCTCCCAGATACTATTATGCAGTAGTAGAATGTGATTCTAGTACAACAGCAGATTACTTGTACAAAACTTGTGATGGAGCTGAGTTTGAGAGGTCATCAAATGTGCTTGACTTGAGATTCATTCCTGATTCTATGGAATTTAAACATCCACCCCGTGATGTTGCAGTTGAGGTATGTCTGTTGATCATTTCATCTCCATCCTTTGCATGTATCATACATGGACTCTAGTGATTTTACATGATCTTTTAGAGATCTAAGCAAATTGAAGATGATGGGACACTAGTTCCATGTTGCTATTGCTGTCATTTATTTTAAATGTTGACCATCTTTGTTGCCTTAACTAAAATGAGTGACTGCAAAATGTAAATATCTTTGTTCAGGCACCTGCAAACTATGAGGGTTTAAATTTCCAAACCCAAGCACTGCAGCAAAGTAAAATTAATCTTACTTGGGATGAAGATGAACCACAACGTGGGAAGATTTTGAAACGAAAATTCAATGCTGAACAGGTTAGTGTGCATAATTTGTTTGCAAGCTACTTTCTAATGGTCCTCTGTTGCCTGTGGAATTCAATCTAAGAAGTATGCTTCATGTTTTTTTATCGGGTGCTGTCTACTGCCTTATTGGTAGAAATCAAATTAAACATTTCATGTGAAGTCCTTTATTTTGTTATTTTACATGGTTGTATATATATACATATATATATATATGTATAAGTGTGTGTGTATATATATATGCTTTGGTTTTCCTTCTAGAATGTGCTTTGTATAAGTTAATACTGATTTTGTTTTCGTGAAGCTGGCTGACTTGGAGTTAAAGGAGTTTCTAGCTTCTGATGAGAGTGGAAGTGATGATGATGATGATGAGAACATTAAGGATCAATCTGATAAGAAAAATAAGAAAAGAGATTTATACCGTGCCTTACTTCAGTCTGGTGATGGTTCCGATGGAGATGGTGAGGAGGATGGCCAAGATATGGAAGTCACTTTCAATACTGGCCTGGAGGATATAAGTAAGCGTATCCTGGAGAAGAAAGATAAGGAAGCAGAAACCGTTTGGGAGGCCTATCTCAGGAAAAGACGTGAGAAAAAGAAGGCCAAGAAAAATAAATTGAAACATTCATCAGATGATGAGAGTGATGAGTCTGATATGGAAGCTACAGAAGAACCTGATGACTTTTTCATTGAAGAGCCTTCTCTTAAGAAGAGTAAGAAAGGAAAGAAGCAAAATGAAGATATGGAGAAGGAAGCTGAAGCAAGTAGAGCAGAACTTGAGTTACTACTTACTGATGACAAAGGAGCTGATACTGATCTTAAGGGATACAATCTGAAGGCTAAAAAGGCCAAGGGGAAAAAGAAAAAAGAAGTTTTAGATGCTGAAAAGATACCAGTTGTCGATGATGATCCCCGATTTTCTGCTTTCTTTACCTCACCTCTCTATGCTTTGGATCCCACCGACCCACAGTTCAAAAGGTATGTTGATTTACTTCCATTCCGAGAATTTCCGAGTCTTTTATTCGGTTTGTTGCCTGGCTAAAAAGAACAAGTGTTCTTTGTTGTAGGAGTGCAACATATGCTCGACAAGTAGCCAAAAAGCTGCAGAAGGGTGAACGGGAAGAATTAGCTGCAGAGGACACGGAGATACCCACCGATGATCCTGGGATGAACAAAGTCGTGCAAGAGAACTCCGATATTTTACCATCGAATGAGAAGCATAACTTGTCTTCGATGGTGAGATCAGTTAAGATGAAGTTAAAACAAGTTCAAGTTCCTTCCGACCGCAAGATATCGAAGAAAAGTGTATCAGGCATGGCTGGGAAAAAGGATCAGCATCCTGTTCATGCAAAGAAGGCAAAGAATTCAAATACATGAAAACAGAGGCTTCTCATCCTCCTTTTCTGCTGCTTATTTATCTCAGGTATTAGAGGGTGAATCTCAATGGGTAATTTAACCATATTTTTTTACATTTTTGGGAATTGATTCAACAATTATTTATATCTAATTTTCATGGGATTTTTCAGTGGTTAGAAGTGAGAGGCGTGCCAGTTTAAACGTGTGAAAAAATTGATTTTCATTAATGTTTTGAAAAATTAGAAATTATATATTTTTTCTATACATTTAATTAAAACATGCTAACTTTTTAGTTGTGGATTTTGTCATTAGATCATTTTTTAGTTTCTAGTTTTTTATCGATCATTTATATTTTATTAAAAAATAAAAATAATTAATTTATAAATGTCATAATAAGAGTGTAGAATTAAATTAAAAGATTAAATTTAGATTATTTAGAGGTTTTTCATAATTGTTAAAGGTAATAAAGTCTTTATAACTTTTATGTAAAAATCTATAATTAAAAAAAATCATATTAGTAGTAGGAATGATAATAGAACTGATTGAGTTTTTGATAGTCTCAAATTCGTCATGATATATTAACCCTTGACACGTTTTCAATTAAAATATTAATTTATCTAACTCACCCTATCACGATATACTATTTTTTAAATCAAACTCCAACTTGATTCACCCAAAAAAATTTATCAGCGATAAATATTAGATTACCTCATTCCTCTACCACAATCATAAATTATATTTTCAAGTGACTTTAAACCTATATAAAAATAAAATAAAACAAATTTTAAGTTATTCACTTATACAATTATATATTTAAAAGAATAAATTTGAATTATTGATCGACAAAACCGAATATATCAAAAGTCGAACAACATCTAATAAAATTTTATGATAAGAATAACCTAAAAAACCTTAAAACCCGTAAAAGTATATATAACGATTTTTTTATAAATATAAATATAAATAAAAATATATTAAAATAAAACAGAATAAGAAATTTTAAGTATATATTCAAACCTATCTCGATTCTCAAAAATAAAAAAAATAAGAAATCGACCGAATTAGGTCGGGGCACCTTGGATTGGATCAGATAATTTTGCAATCCTTAATATGTATTTTTTTTGCATAAAGATAATTTTTACCCTTAACGTGTATAATTTTTGTTATTTTGGCCCTTATTTTTTTAGATAAATTTAGCCCTTAACCTATATCTTTTTAACAAATAACTCATTTTTTAACTATCATTATAACTGAACCGTTAAAAAATTTAATAATGGTAACTTGTCATATATATGTGATAATATATTTTAAATGGCATACAATATAACCTATTAAATATATACATATATATAGAATATAATTTTATTCTAATCTAAAAATATAAAACAATTAAAATTCAAATTTAAATGAAATATTAAAAATTAATTTTTTATTCATTAAAAATTAATTAAATCTAAAATAAAAGGCAACTAAATATTTTCAACCTTAACTATAGTAATCAAAATTTTATCTAAAAAAGTATAACATAATCTAAAAAGAAAGGGTTTTGTATAGTTTGTTACCGGTGGATCAAAGATAAATGATTTTGATAATAATCAATTGGATTATTATTATTTTAGTTTAGAATTTAAGTATTTTACTTTAATCTAAATCAGATTTTTAGGGTTTTATAAAGATATTTTAGTTTAGTTAGGGTGAGAATATTTATTAAATTTTTGTTTTGAATTTAATTAATTTTTAATATTTTATTTAAATTTTAATTATTTTATATTTTATACTAGAATAAAATTATATTATATATATATGTATATGTTTAATAGGTTAGATTCTATGTCATTTAACATATATTAGTATCACATATATATATGACAAGTTATCATTATTAAATTTTTAACGGTTCAGTTATAATGTTAGTTAAAAAATGAGTTATTTGTTAAAAAGACATAGGTTAAATGCTAAATTTATCCCAAAAAAGAATAAGGGCCAAAATAACAAAAATTATAAACGTTAAGGGTGAAAACTATCTTTATACTTTTTTTTTCAAAATCAAAAATTTTATTCCAACACGCTATCACCAAATATTTAAATTAACGAATTTGATCCATTAAAATTTTAATATAAACTCAAACATTTAATTTTAACATAAAATATTATCTCCCAAACAAAATCATAATATTTAACGATTTATAACTTATTTATATCGATACTTTAGCTAATAGTTATAATTTTTTAAAATAATATTCTTATTATCAAATCTTTAAATAAATAAAATCAATTTCACTTAAATTTACCCCATTCCTCATCTCACCTCCCTCTAAATAAATTATAAATACATTTTCCACGACGAGCGTCGGCCTTCCAAGGAGAGAGGAGGGTGGGTAGCAAGAGAGAGAAAACGTGAGAACTTTCTCTTTCAATTCCAAATTTAAAACTAAACCCAGAAGGCAGAAAGAAAAACAACTGCGACCGCTAGGCTTTAATACATTACCGGTAAGATTTATGAATCTTCAGAGTTCTCTTTACCGGTTTCAACTGATTTTCTTTTACATGCGTTGATATTGTTCTTTTTTTTTATATATTTTTTTGTTGTTGTGGCGGGAACCTGAGTTTTTGTTCTACTATGGCCGATTTTGTTGTTTTTCTTGGATATATATGTTTTTGGGTTTGATTGAGGATTTCATCGATTTTGGTGCTCATATTCTTGCAGGTAACATTGATTGGTAAGTGACTTCTTTGTTCGTGTTTGTGTCTATTGAATGCGTTTGATTTTTATTTATTTAGACGGAATCAAAATAAGGCTTTTAGGGTTTCTTGCTTTGACTCGTGGGCGGTATTGTTGTTTCCTCAAATGGGTCTGTCCGGGTTCTGATTTTTGAAGAAATATATGGAGGAAAGCTGGGAATTCAAGTATTCAACGATGTTTTGGGTTTAATCAAGAAAGGGAGCAATGCTATAGTACATTTTCTGAGGCCATTGCTACACTTCATTGTGCTTGCAGTTTCCATCGATAATATCTGCTTATTGTAGAAAATGCTGTTGTACAGATTTTCTCTAGTTCGATATTATAGAAAAGTCTGATTCACATCATTTTCTTCTTCTTAATCTTTTGTTTTGTATTGTTTGATTGAGAGCAAAGTTGCTTAAGCCTTGTCATTTAATCATTGTCATCCAATAACATTTGCATTACCACAATTTCAAAATAATGTGTGTTTGGTTTGGTAAATTGTTGTATCTAAGGCCAAATGCTGTTGTCACAGAGAAAAGTGAAATCTTGTTGCATGTTAGTTTTGCTGTCTTATGGTAATTTAGTTGACTTTGGTAGCAGACATAGAATCATCTCTTATTCTGTGTTCTTGGTGCATTGGTCAGAGGAAGCAGTTTGGAAAATGCCTCTCTTCAAGAGGAAGCCTTTTGGTTTAGCACAGCCACCAGAAGATTTGGAACCCTCTGAGCTTGTATACCGAGTTCGGTTTACCAAAGAGATTTTTCGAGATTATCAGTATCCTTAGTTGAAGTACTTCAAAGTAGTAATAATCATTTTTCCATGGTTTTTTAATACTATCCTCGTTTTTGTTCTTGTAAAACTATTTGCAGTTTAAGGTATTTGAATCTTCCTGCCTTTACCTAGATGAGAAAGAATAATATATATCATGCTTTCTTGAATTTCTGTTGATGAAATTATTAGGTTCTGCAACTCCTGAATCCTGATCACTTCAATTCATATGCACTCTTTAAAAACTGGAGACTCTTTAATGACCAGAAGCAAATGCTTTATTTTCATTTTCAAAATTTTTGCTTTTCTCTAGCTAATAATATATGACAACAGGTGGTGTTGCACGTTTATTTTCCTTAACATAGATCAGAGAGTATCTGAACCGGATAAATTTATATCGCGAGAGAGTTTGGATGTGCAAGTCTACTGGAAAATCTAACTTGACTTATGAAGAGGCCTTGGTGTCGGAAAAACAAGCAATTCAAAAGGTTCAACAGCTACCCAATGAGCTAGTGGAACCTGCATTGCATATTATACAATTTAGTAAGAACCATTTAGCCACTTTGCTGATTAAAGCTGTAGTAGCACTCTTATTCTTTTTACTCAACCTTCATTTTTGGTTTGACTTTAATGCTACTGATTTCTGCAGATAATATGGTTAAAGTGATTTGATTTATTCCTGAAATAAGAGATATTCTTCTTGAACCATTTTCTCTTACATGGCTTTTGCCATAATTGGATTGAGTTTTAGCTATAGCTGATTAAAGTCTTGAGTCCTTTAGTGCACTGGTGGAAATGGGTTTAATATCCATTGATAACAGCAACTCACTTGCTATTGTACTTTTTGCTATAATTGGATTGAGTTTTAGCTATAGCTCATTGTATTACCGGTAAGATCTGTGGAATTTTGACAAATTGTACTTGTTTTATGATCCAGAGGATATGACTCTTAACTTTGAGCTATTAGAAAATAACAATAAGATGGTTGTTGCTTTTACTTGAAATATTTGTGTATGCACTGTTATGCTGTTTGTTTTAGTTGTCTGACTAAAAGATATATCAGTTCGATATTGTAAGCCTAGATGCAATTTTCAGACTTGTGTGACTTTGTGAGATTAACATATTTGTGGGATGGTTTTACATCTTGTTCCATAGAAGGTACAAACGAGAATAGTATTAAGTAAAAGGATTTTCAAATGGCTGGAAGATAATTATGTTGCTAAAACTGCGTCGTTCATAAATGGTACAAGATAAATTAACTGAGCTGCTATAATTTCAGTTAAAGTGGGTCTGATGACCGCACTGATTTTTAACTTGTGCAACATTTTTTTTTTGAAAGATGTATTTGGTTGCTCTAATTCTAGCCGTCTGTGGAAGTTTAAACTAAGTACTAGATCATTAGGAGTTATAAGAACTAATGTTGAGCTCCTATAACTAAATTGTCTTTTTGCCTTTTACAAGAATCTGATCAATGAAAGCTGCAATACGTATATTGGAATGTTTTTTTCTTGATTCATGACCTTACATGTGATCTATAAATATCTTTCCTATGTATGATTAAGCTGATTGTTGCATGATCTTTTGTATGGGCTACTATCATTATAAAAGTAAATTAAGTGGCCGAGGTATTCGAGTAAATGGTGCTAATAGTAATCTCGAAATTGTGTTTTTTTGTGATACCTTTAGGTTGTTAGGGAAAACAGAAAAATAGTCATCTGCTGGTTGAATATTACTCACAGCCTTTGCAAAACTCTCTCTCTTTGCTTTCCAAACTTATACTTTAGTTTGTATTTACTTTTGAAATTTTAGTATTTTTAGTTGTTTTTCTTATTCATTCGAACTTCTATTTATCTCCCAATCTTTTTGATACTATTGTTTGACTCTGTCAAGTAACTTGTGGCTTTTTCTCAGGTATGCTATCGTTGAGAGATCTTGCTGATCTAATAGCCAAAAAACTGCAGAAAGATCTGTTTGTGGGTGCTGAATTGCATGGACGGAAGGATGGTGACCTATGCCCATGCAAAGTGTTAAAAATTGTGGAGAATGGTAATGACAAAATACAATATGAGGTAGCATTGCTTGGAAAAGATAAGAAAATAACGGAAAATATAATATTACATGGAGAAGATCTGGTGTGGAAGAAAACACCCTTCAGCAGAAATATTTTAAAGTCTTTTATTAGGGAGTCGACATGCCGAAGTATTCCATGGGTGCTCCATGAAAAAATGGCACAGAAACATGGTATATCAACAGAACCTCCAGAGGAGTTGCAGAGCAGATTTTTCTTTCAAGATGGACAACTGGTTAACAGAACAAAGAAAAGGAAAAATGAAAATAGAAACAATGTTGTGGTAATTATACCTGTATATGGTACCCGGTTTAGGATTTTTATTTTATAATACTTTGTTTTGGCTCATAATTTCTCATGTCCAGGAAGCAAATGGAGAATCTGGGAAATCCAAAAAGAAGAAAGGAGAAACTGGGAATCCTGATGCTGGTAAGGAGCAAGTTGAACAACAATTTGATTTATATGTATCTTGTATTTGTTTGGGGAGGATTATTGCCCGACAGTTTTAAGGTTTTCTTTTTTCTTTATCTATTTGTGTGTGCTTTATTGTTTATTTTTTGGGGAGGGGGGGAAAGGTTATTGCCATTTTTCAGCATGCAATACTACAGCACTGTGTTTATTTCACTTATTCTGATTATCCCAACTTTAATTTATAGAAAGCAATCAGCCTGAGGAAGAACCTGTCAAATATCCAATTGATGACCTGCTGGTGAAGCCTGGTCCTGATGATCCACTTTTTACCGATAGACCTTCTCTGTCAAGGGATTTCAATGTTCCACTGGATTGCGTTGGGGATCTTTTGATGGTTTGGGATTTTTGTTCTTCATTTAATAGGGTGCTCAATTTATGGCCATTCTCTCTTGAAGAGTTTGAAAATGCCATCTGTCACAAGGATAGTAATTTGGTTCTCATTGTGGAAACACATTCAGCTCTACTTCGATTACTCATAAAAGATGGCGGTGAATATTCGTTGGCTTTAAATAAGAAAAAGCGAAAGCCGAAGGTCAGAATATTGTTGAAATTTACATTTATTACCGTCTAGATAAACCCTTATTCCTTTTTTGCTTGAAAATCTCTTTTTACTCCTCCCATGCTCATGCTTTGTCTTTTGACTCTTTCTGTTTCAGATTTCACTCGTCACTTGGACCGAGTATATATGTGATTTCTTGGAAATGATCAACATTACAGAATTGTGCTCTTATCTGAGCACTATAAAGCGTGGGCATTACGGGCTTTTGGAGGCTAATGCCAAGTTAGCAATTTTGTCTGAATTGGTTTGTCATGCCCTTGAAACTGATCTTATTAGAGGGAAGTTGGATGAGCTTATTGAGCAGCGACAGACACTTGGTGCGACAAGGAGAGGGGAAGCTTTGGAATATGCTAGAAAGAAACGAGAAGAAAAAGAACAGTTGAAATACGAGTCTGATGCACTAGTAAAGGAAAATAGCATGGAGAGCACGGGAAGCAATCCACAAATAGCAGAAAATGGAGATCAGACTGGAGAGATGGCGGGGGAGGTTATTTCATCTATACAAATCAATGCATTACGTAATAGGTACGGGTTGCTCATTCTTAGACATAAAGATTATTACCAGAGATCTGCTTGATACATTTGTCATTTGTTTTCTATTTACTAAAAGAAAAAGCAAGAAAATAGTGAAAACATCAATCAAATGGATCCAGGGGTTCATACACCCTAGTTGTGTTTGAAGAAAAACTTTTTTTGTATGTCAGGAGGCAATCAAAGAAATCAGAGAAGCAAAATGTGGATCCAAAAGGCGAAGCAGAAAATACGATGAACTCAAATGAGAAGGAAGCACAGAAACAATTAAGTGGTGAAGAAAAGGAAGATCTGGAGAAAAAGAGTAAAGAAAAGAGGGAACAGAGGGTTGAGTCGTTATCTCCGTACTCTATTCCAAATGATTTGTGTATAATTTGTTCTCTTCTTGTTACCTTAACGTTACTTTGTACGACAGAAGGAATATTTTCAACGTGAGATGGAGAAACGAAAACTTCGTACTGATCCCTTAGGTAAAGACAGAGACTATAACAGGTATTGGTTGTTTAGGCGAGATGGGAGGATATTTGTTGAGAGTTGTGATTCTAAGCAGTGGGGTTATTATTGTGCCAAGGAAGAGGTACATATCATGCTTGTGCACACACACACGTATATAGTTTGAATTCATCCGTTAAAAAGTTTTAACCTAAAACTTGATGGACAGGTTGATCTACTTATAAGCTCACTGAATCCCAAGGGTGAGAGAGAGAGGGCTCTTCAAAAGCAGCTGGAAAAATTCTATGACAAGATCAGGTGAGAGAATGTCGTCTAGTTTTTCCTTGTTCCATTCTTCAAAACCCCAACATATCTAATGGGATTTTTTTTCAGCACGGAATTGCAAAAAAGATCAAAGGATTTGGCTCAGAACATTGCATTGGAGGAGGCAGTTCTGCGGAGATCAACTCGTGTGCGGGCACCACCTCAGGAAAATCCTGCAAATGCTTTCCTCAAGTATGTGAACAAGTGGAAAGAAGATTAGTATCTATTCCTAGATGGAACCTGTTTTAAGTAGTAGTTAGCGATAGCATGGAGATAACATTGTGTTGGTGGGGAGGGAAGAGGAGGAAGTGGGATGGTTGCCTCTTTTTATAACCCATTCCTCTTTTAATCACAAGCGGTAAACCCCTAAATCTCTGCTCAGTTTTGCATATGCCATTCTTTAACTCTGGTGTTAACCGGCGTTTACAAGTTTCTGGGATTAAATTCATACTTATCAACATTGCCTGCTTTTAAACCCTAGACTTTCCACTATTTCTGGTTGATTATTTTTTATTAGGTATATTGGTTCGGATCTTTATGAACAACACTACTGATATCACAGTGAAAGATAAGGATGTGTTTGCACCTAACATAGGTGTGGTCAATCCCCATTGTTTCTAATAGTTTCTAATGATACTTTATTGTAAAAATATCTTGTAAGAAGCTAATCAAGCCAACCAACCAGCCGATTCAGACATATCAGCAGGAAGAGTCTCACATTATATTATATATTAACAGTGAGTTGGATTGGATTGGATTGTGAAGGAACATTGGGTTTTGCTGGAGCTGTAGGCGGTGGAGATGGGGTAGGAGATTCCTGGTAGTAAGGATATACAGTTTGTGCTATGGACATGGAGAGAGCAAACAGAAAAATGGCAGCAACCAGAGAAGGTATAGCCCATGCATGGGTTTCTGAAGTTGGTGTGGATCGCCATTCATTCCAAGCTTTCTTGCAGAAGCTTAAGGAACCCTCCATGGAATTGAATGTCCTTGAGGATGGATTTGCTTTTCTTGAATCGGATTCAAGCAGATCATAACATTCCTTCAATTCCTCTACGGCTTCAACTAGGGAATTAACAAAAGCTTCTAAAAGGTTTGCTGGATCTTTTGAGAAAATGGAGTGCTCCTTTCTAGTGATGCTCCATGGCCAAGATGCAATCTTTGCCGTGGTGGTAAGGATCAAAGGAGACCATATGAGGCATGTAAGCTTTCTTGTTTAGGTCTACCATGGAGGCTGGCAGTCTGTAGATGGATCGCTTTGTCCAATGCTCCTTCTCCACCTCGGTATATCCTCCATGCTCCCGAGTTTTCGGTTAACCCAGGTCGGTTGTCCTATATCACTTCAGAAAGTGTGGTGTGGTGTCCCCTATCGCTGACAATAGCATAGCACAGTCAAGGAAGGGACAACAGAATAGAAGAAATACTTAACCTCAGAGCTTTTTCCTATTGCCAAAACGTGCAATGTTGAATATATTGAAATTCCTTGTTTGGATACGGTCCTGCCTTAACCAATTCTTTAATTTTGTTCCTAAGAGAAGAAGAGAAAGGCACTGAAAAGGAGAAGCTGCTGCAACAGCGGTTACCTTCTCTTTACTGTCATGTAGGCTTAGCTTAGATTTTAACGTTAAACCTTGAGTGTTATTTCCTTTGATTTTAACAAACAGCTGATAGACATTGACCATTCGGTTGGGGTTCAAGTTTCGTCAGGAGGCGTTTTTTCTAGCACCTCCTTGCCCTAGGAGGCACGCTTTTTAAAAGGATACAGAAAATAAAATTAAAAAAAAAAAAATCCACACCTTTAAAAAATATGACTTGTTTTTACTCCATTCGTAATTTTATAAATATAAATATATTTTTGAATTATCTTCATTTTTTAACAAATACAAAATAACTTTTATATCAAATCAAAGTCAATTTTTACCCTAAAATTTAGATCAAACTTGAGTCAAATGTCAGGTTGATTTGGGTGGATGAAGGTTTTGAATTGTTGGATCAGATGCGGGTCAGCCAAAAACCCAACCCGACCAACCCATCCCTAATTTCACCTCCTATTCCTAGGTACATATTTCCTTCATGTTCCTTACCAAGGCCAACTTATTATGGTCTCTTACCATCCTGCAATATAATTTTCAGGAACGAAATTAAATAGGGAGGAACGAAACTAAATTGGAATGAAGAGAAACAATTGTTCCTTGCCTTGATAAAATTTTTCACCTTTATCTTTTTATTTAAAATTTTAAAAAATTTAGTTTATTTACAAATTTATCCCACTTTCAATCATTTGTATTTTACCCACTCCAAAACCTAAATTTTAGTTTCATCCCAGATAATATTATAGGCTCAGAATTTTAAGTTCGGCTCGAAAATAATATTATAAGGCTCGACTAAGACTCGCTCAGGCTTGACTCGACTCAAAATAAATAATTTTATTATATTTTTCTATAAAAGATAAGATCTCATTAAAAACTCTTAACAAACAACAAAACAAAATTCAATATAAAGAAAGAGAAAAAAAATACTTATTTTATGTTAGTTAATTTATTTTTAGTGGATTTTTTTTTATTTTATTGTTTTTCTTTTGCCGAAGAGATTACTTTTAATGTATATGTAACATAAATATATATATATATATATATAATTATTCTGAGCTTGTTCGCAAGCTTTTCGAGCCAAGCTTGGGTAGACTCGGTTCGACTCGTTAAGGTTTCGAACTAAATCCAAGCCCGAGTCAAACTCATTCGAACCGAGCTTTAACTGAGTCGAACCCGAATAACTCACGAGTTGATCAGGCTCATTATCACCTCTCAACTATCACATTCAATCATCACCTTTCTAAATCCCTGTTGCCATGCCATCTTTTGCTAAATTTCAATACTAAAAATACAAGAAACTTCCACAAACTCAGTTTGAGCAAATATTACCACAACAAAGAAGACAAACACCCAAAATAATAGTTATCTTGGTGAACGCATTGTCATGTTATGAAAAAATTTCTCAGAGTTCGCAAGTCAATTTGGGTCACAACATGCATTGTAGTTTAAGAAGAAACAGCAGACAGCCTAAAGGTTAAAAGTGATTTTGCAATCCAAACAAACAAAAACAGAAAGGAAGAAAAAAATAGCCCAAGAAGACACTACACTTGGGAAAAGAGAGAAACAGCTGCAACAAAATTGACAGATATATCAGCAGGGGGGAAAACGACAGACAAGCTGCTTTTACTAGAAAAAAGCTTAAACCGTTAATGGTTACTGCAGCTTTACATGTTATAAAATTGAGAGCAGGGAGATCTATATAAAATTTGTGACAAGATCATATCATGACTTCTTCATATCTTTCCACCCCCTCGAAAGACTATCATATTTATCTCTAAAACTTCTACCCTTTTTGTAGAAAGGGGTCTTTAATTTATCCATTGTCAAATCAAATATGTTGATTCGTCTATCAAGCATTGTTTCGGCAAACCTTTTCACTTCTACCAACCTACCCAAGTTGCAAAGCCCAATGAGTAACTCATTAGCGCTTTCATCAAGAGTTGAGTCACAATTCTCCACCATGTAGTTCCACATTTCAACTGCCATTTCAGGGTCATCATTCTCCAACAGCATCTTAATAGCTGCAGCAAAATTAGAACTTGTTGGAGGCCACTCATTCTTGATCATCTCAACAAAGAACTTCCCCACCTCGCTAACCATCTTATTCTTCACCAAGCAATGAAAGATCATGTTGTAAGTCGAAGATTCAGGAAAAGCTCCATGGAACACCATCTCATCAAGGAACCGGAAAGCATTATGCACATCATTGTTGTTGCATAGCAAACCAATCAACGCATTGTACGTAATCAAATTGGGCAGCAGCCCACCACCCACCATTGTATCCCACAAGGGAATAACGTGGGTCGAGTCATTTTGCTTGACAAGAATTTCGAGAGTGTTAGAGAAAAATTTCAAACCTGGCAAGCAGTCATTCTTCTTCATAACATGTAAGAACTTGAGAGCTTCGTCAACATGAGACCCACAAACAAGCGTGGTCAAAAATGCATCATATGCAGATATGTTCTTTGGACTCCATCCTACTTTGACTATCATCTCACCAAAAGTGTTCTTGGCCTTAGCTAAGTTTCCTTCTTTCTCCCACCCTTCAAGCAGAATGGCAAACGTATCCTCATCAGGTGGGATCTTCATCTTGATCTTATCAAAAAACTCCATTGCAACCGACATCTGATTGTCCTCACGACAAATTGCACTGAGAAGTGAATTGACGGCGACAATATCTTGTTGTACACCGTACCTATCCATGACATCAAAACTCATGGTAGCCTCGCTAAACCTATGCACACTACAATAGTTGTCGAAGGCACACACAAATGACGCTACTGAAAGAAGACCCTCTTGCTTCATGGAGCGCATGGCATCCCACATGGATTCAAAACTTTGATTCTTCCCGAGCAAATCAACAACGAGATTCCAGGCATAAGCAGATGGCTTGACGAAGCGGCAGGCCCAGCGGAAGAACTTGATAGCAGAGGAGGGTTGATTGTAAGAAAAACTGAGGACTTGCTGGATGACATCGGAAGTGGGGATAATCCCAGAGGAGGAGAGAGCAGATTCGATATCATGAGGAGAAACATGGGTAAGGAGTTCACAGAGGTTTCGAACAGTTGGGGAAATATCCGGAGCATCAAGGTGCGTCCGGAAGCGTTGGGGATGGAGATTGTTGGGTATTGATAGTGGCTGGTTTTGGGATTTTCTTGGAAGTTTACTGTTATGGTTTTCAGCAATGACGTCCATTCGATTTAGGCTAAAACCAATAAAAAAGAGAAAAAGGAGAGTTCAAGTTCACCTAAATAAAAATAAACCCTAATAATACTCGATTCGAAGAAGAAACAAAAGTAATCAGCCAACAAAGGAAGAGTTGCAGAGAAAGGACCTGAGAGATGAGTAAGCGCTTCTGCCCAATAAAATGGAAAAAAAAAAACACCTTCAGGGTGCCGCCTCCAGCAAGTGACCGAAAGTGGAGAAGGCCGCGGCGGCCGGGAACGGAAAGAAATCTATCTTGAACATTCGATTGGTAGTCCGAACCAGAAATCAAAATTAAAAATTGAAACAGATGTTCAAGAAGCAAATATGTTTAAATTTCGAGATATTTAGAGCGATCAAAAGAAGAATTGAGAATAAAACTGACCTTGGCCGAAGAAGAATCCCTTGATGAACAAACCTCGTTGATGAGTCTGGATCTAGACGAGCGAATGGATTGGATGGATCGAGGAGGAAAAGCTGAAAATAAAACCTAAAAAACTAGAGTACTGGAGATTAAATTTAATTAGGTAAATTACATATATGTTCACTGAAGTATAAGTAAGTTTCTTTTTTTATCACTGAGGTTTTAAAAGTTATAACTTGGTCATTAACAACCATTACTCAGTTATAGAAGGTTGATGTGTTAAATTTGTCCTACTGAGTTGGCACTCTTTGACCACATCAGACTATGGTTGACCAGTCTTTGACTCATTTTATAACTTGATCGTCATTTTTTTCGTTGTTTCGGTCCTTGTAACGAGATTATATTATAAGCCCGGTTCACTACGTCAGTTATAGTTTTTAATCAATAAAAGTTATTTTATCACTAATCACTCATGTCATTAATATAATTTTTAAAAATTATATTTTTAAAATGACAAGGAAAATGAGTGAAGATTCATTGATTGTTGGTCTACATCGAACGATTTCGTTCCTCTATCGATAAATCTGTGAATCCTTTCCATTACGTCATTTGTGGTCTCAATTAATCAGATTCATTCATCTCATTTTTCTTATGGTGAATCATCACCTCTTTCCTACTTGTAATAGATGAGTGGGTAGTTATTAGATAGTTACTTAAAGATGAACAAACATGATTGCATGGACCACGAAGGACGTGATGAACAGAGTTCATCATATAATCTCTCCTTTTAGGAGAAACTATATTATGGACTATTTCCTCCACGTCATCCGTGATCCTAGCTAATCAGATTCATCCATCACATTTTTTAAGGTGAATCGTCACTCCTTTTTTACTTGTAATAGATGAGTGGGTAGTTATTAGGAGAGATTATTAGGTGAACCCTATTCACCACGTCATTCATGGTCCAAGCAATCAAGACCGTTGATTTTTAAATAATCACCTAATAACTACCCACCCACTAAGTCCATGTAGGAAAGAGGTGATGATTCACTTGGAAAAAATTAAGATCAACGATCTTGATTAATTGGGACCATGGATGACGTGGTGAACATGGTTCACCTAATAATTTTTCAGTTATTAGATAGTTACTTAAAGATGAACAAACCTGATTGCATGGACCATGAATGAGGTGATGAACAGAGTCCATCATATAATCTCTCCTTTTAGGAGAAACTATATTATGAACCATTTCTTCCACGTCATCCGTGATCCTAACTAATCATATTCGTTCATCTCATTTTTTAAGGTGAATTATTACTTCTTTCCTACTTGTAATAGATGAGTAGGTAGTTATCAAATAGTTACTTAAAGATGAACGAACTTAATTACATGGACCACTGATAACACAATAAATATGATCTATGATATAATCTATCCTCTTTCGGCTTGCTTCGATCTCTACCAAGGTTGGGTTTTAAGGATTTGGGCTACGCCCATATTATAAAGTTCTACCAAAATAGTATCTATTTTGTGCCATATTGCAAGTTAGTGTGCTTTCTTATATTTGTCAAATTGTAATATAAAAATAAGTTAAAATCAAGAGAATAACTAATTGTTGCCCTATTTTGGTACTTTGTAAACTTGATGTGTTTCTAAATGCTTGAATTTTTAAGTTTTATTTTAGATTATATACTTTAGATTTTTAAATTTTATGTTTGGATTGGTACATTTTATATGTTTAGATTATTATAAAATAAAAATGTTGTACGAATTTGATCTGGTATTTATGATTTGAAATTTTATGTTTAGATTTCATCTGAATATTTATAATTCAAAATTACAAATAATCAATTATCGTAGATACATGATATTCACGAGACAGTTATAGATCACTATTTTTAGAAAAATTTTACGACATGTGCTGAACACCGTTGAATATCATTAAATTAATTAATAAAGATTAAAAAATTCAAAAATTTAATATATAATTATTAATTGCATGTTGAGTCTTTATAATTTTTAATCTTTATCAATTAATTTAATAATATTCAATAATATTTAACATAATAATATTCAACGATATTCGACACACGTAATAAACCCATTATTGTTCTTAACACCAAAAATTTAAATATTTAAATTTAGATACCAAAATTTCAGGTTCCCATTTATAAACACCCTAGTTGCCATCACCATGTCTTTTACTTTTCTTCATTTTATTTGTTTTTATTTTTTAATATTTGTATTAATACTTTAAATATCATTAGAAATTAATAAATCAAATATCATTGGTTTAACAAGCGGAACAAGTCTTCACAAACAGGCCTTATTGGTTCTAGAAGTCTGTCGCTCCCTAGTTTCAAAACATACTTTTCAATCGTTGACTGACGCGATAAATAATAATAAAGTAATAATAGTCGAAGTCCAATGTTTCTTAGTGTCCGAAAATAATTCTAAACGTTAGATTGAGTTAAATAAAGTTAAAAATTAAATTATTTAAATTAACGCATTATATTTTATAATTTAAATTTTGTTTAAACTTTTACTTTAAATTAGAGAGTTAGGATTTAAAATTTAATTTTTTAGTAAATTTTAAAAGAGGCATTTTTAAGGAACATTGGAATTAAGGGTAGGGTGTATTTTCTTAGGTTTAGAATATAAAAATTAAGAGTTAGGATTTAAAATTTAATTTTTTAGTAAATTTTAAAAGAGGCATAAAAAGAAACATAGAAAAGAGACAAAAGATTTTTGCTCATTTGCTACCCCTAATTATGTTTACTTTTATGTCTCACCTTAAAAATCCTTTAAAACTAAATTTTAAACCTTAACGTCAATTTTTATATTACAAATCCTAAATCCTTAAAAATATACCTTATTTTTAATTTTTAAACTATAAATACAACCTTTATAAACTCAATATTTTAAAATTAAACACCAAAAGAAACAAAAATACAAACCATTTGCACCCATTTTTAGCATCATTCTCCCGTCCAGGAATTCCTTTCTTACTTTTGATTACTCTACATTCTACAAGCGGAAGAAAATTAGGTTCCAGCTCGATTAATCTTTCCTCATGTAATAACATCTCAGAAATCAATACAACAAGAAGACAGATCTTCTGCAAGTGTTTCCCTAAATAATTACTAAACCCGGACGGCTCTGGGAAGTGGGAATATAAGAACAAGCCTCATCTTCTAGGCACCAATCATCACTGTAAACTTGACTGAACTGTGTACAAATATGTAGCAGAAGGCTGCATCACTGGTGATGGTCTTGAATACGGATCAAAGTACCCTCCACCAACCACGCCCTGCACCGGCAACACCACGTTTCTACCGTAATGACTCCCCGCCGCCGGAGGATTAACACTATGAACACCATCATCCAGTGAAGGATAGAGGATAAGATTACGTCGCCATGATTGATGATTATGTTCATCGAGTTCCACCTTGGGGTAAACCACTTTCTCAGATGAACAATGGGATTTTTCAGGTGAAGACGATTCAATCCCGTAAACAATGGTTTTTCCAGGCGATGGTGACTCGATAACTCGGGAAGAATCATGGCTTTCACTCGTTCTGATATTCCCTTTCAACTTATACGAGAAATTAAGCACCCCGTTAGGCTTCCCGTCGCTGTTGCGAACCTGGTAAGTCAAGTACCTCACGACTCCACCAAATTCATCAATCAGACCCTTCAAAGGAACACGAACCTCACCGATTGTTCGAACTACTAAACCATCCGCGCGCAGATCGAACTTGAGGAAAAGATGTTCGGTTTCCTCAGGAGACAAGCTTAGGAGATCAAACTCGAACACGTGATTCCATTCAGGGTTCTTGCCTCCTATGCTATCTATCGATGACTTCTGTCGCTGCAGATGCTTCTTCTTTGATTGTTCATGGATGATAACCATGGAGACGACGGAGTAGGCTGAGAGTTTCTGGAAGAAGTTGAAGGCCTTGAGATCTTGACAGGAGATGAGCTTGAGTTCCAGAGATGTCCACTCCATGGTTATCTATGTTTTTCTCACCGAGGAAACTCAAATGGTGAGAGGTGAAGTTTAAGAGAGAAGATGAAGGAAAGGTTACCTGTGGACGACCGAGTCAATACGGTGAGCTAAACTTGTTGAAATTCCATAGGTTTGAGTGTGTTGGGGGAGGGAGGTTGCATTCCCATTAATTAAAGCAGTTTCAGTACACGTTATTTGTTTGCTAAACAACGTATGAGAAACGCAGGGTAAATTACTTGTACGGATTATTATCTAGAAACCTTTTGTTTTCGTCGACATTAATTTTGAAATTTAGGGTTTTAATTCAGAAGTTTAATATATAAGAATTTTAGTATAAGTGTATAAAATTTAAGATTTATATATAGATTTTAAGGTTTAAGATTAATGTTTAGAGTTTAGGGTTTATGGATTGTAAATTTAGATTTTAGTTTATAAATTTTAAATTTTAATTAATATTGATCATTAAAATTTGATATTTTTCATGATATGTTATGATTATTATATGATATGATATATTGATATATTTTTAAAATATTTTTATGATTTTATAAGTTTTACAGAATTTTTAGTAATTTTAAATAATTTTTAAATAAATAAAAATTTAAAAATAATATTAAGTGTAAATACTGTGGTACAACACATTGCATCAACTGATAAAAAAATTATTAAATTTATTATTTATCATTGTTCGAACGATTTAATTGATTTAATTTATTTATTCAAAAATTCAGTTGGATGTAAAAATAATTCAAGAATTTAATTAATATTTTAAAATTTTAAAGACTTTTTACGCCCTTAAATTTATTATATACTTATTTTAATATATAAAATAAATATAATATAATTAATAATATTTACTATTTACTTATGTATTAAATTAATGTTTGACTGCTCTTCAGAGGATGGAGTTCTCTAACATACCCTTTAGTTTTTACTTCCAGATCTATCTGGCCGCTAGGGTCTGATTTGATATTTAGAGGATTGACTAGTATTTATTCTACATAATAATTTGTTCTATTAAACATGACATAAGGGATTGGATAGTTCTGGAGAAAGCCCCTACAAAAAAGCTTAAAATAAGTCTTAACCGGTTTACCCGATCACATTGTGTACATAAAACTATATACACAATTTCTTACAAAAACTATAAGAAAAACGGTACATACATAAATTAGCACAAAAATAGTAAGGATTTGTGTTTGTACACAAATCCTTACAAAGTATACACAACGGCTTACGAAAACCGTAAGAAAAAAGGTATGTACACAAATCCTTACCACTTCAAAACCATGAGCTAAAGGAGGCTTCCAAAGGTAAGGATTTGTGTACATACACAATTTCCTACAAGAATACACAATATGCCACCCAAACGGTAAGGATTTGTGTTTGTACACAATTCCTTACAAAATATACACAACGGTCTACGAAAACCGTAAGAAAAAATGTATGTACACAAATCCTTACGACTTCAAAACCATGAGCTAAAGGAGGCTTCCAAAGGTAAGGATTTGTGTACATACACAATTTCCTACAAGAATACACAATATGCCACCCAAACGGTAAAGATTTGTGTTTGTACACAATTCCTTACAAAGTATACATAACGGCCTACGAAAACCGTAAGAAAAAATGTATGTACACAAATCCTTATCACTTCAAAACCATGAGCTAAAGGAGGCTTCCAAGGGTAAGGATTTGTGTACATACATAATTTCCTACAAGAATACATAATATGGCATGAAAACGGTAAGGATTTGTGTTTATACACAAATCCTTACAAAGTATACACAACGACTTACGAAAACTGTAAGAAAAAAAGTATATGTACACAAATCCTTACCACTTTAAAACCATGAGCTCAAGGAGGCTTCCAAGGGTAAGGATTTGTGTACATACACAATTTCCTACAAGAATACACAACATTGGCACGAAAACTGTAAGGATTTGTGTTTGTACACAAATCCTTACAAAGTATACACAACGGCTTACGAAAACCGTAAGAAAAAAGGTATGTACACAAATCTTTACCACTTCAAAACCATGAGCTCAAGGAGGCTTCCAAGGGTAAGGATTTGTGTATATACACAATTTCCTATAAGAATACACAATATAGCACGAAAACGGTAAGGATTTGTGTTTGTACACAAATCCTTACAAAATATACACAACGGCTTACGAAAACCGTAAGAAAAAAAGGTATGTACACAAATCCTTACGACTTCAAAATCATGAGCTAAAGAAGGCATCCAAGGGTAAGGATTTGTGTACATACACAATTTCCTACAAGAATACACAATATGACACCAAAATGGTAAGGATTTATGTTTGTACACAATTCCTTACAAATTATACACAACGGCTTACGAAAATCGTAGTAAATTGTGTATGTACACAAAACCTTACTTTTGGATGGCTCCTTTAGCTCATGGTGAGAAGTTGTAAGAAATTGTGTACATACCTTTTTCCTTACGGTTTTTGTAAGCCATTGTGTATACTTTGTAAGGAATTGTGTACAATATTTATTCTTATATTTTTTATTCGAATATTTTTATTTGAATATTTATTATACGAATATTTTTATTCGAGTATTTTTATTTGAATAGTTATTATATGAATATTTTTATTCGTATATTTTTTATTCAAATATTTTTTTCAAGTATTTTTATTCGTATAATTTTTATTCGAATATTTATTATATGAATATTTTTATTCGAATATTTATTATATGGATATTTTTATTCAAATATATTTTATTCGAATATTTATTATACGAATATTTTATTTGTATATTTTTTATTCGAATATTTTTATTCCAATATTTATTATATGAATATTTTTATTCGAATATTTATTATACGGGTATTTTTATTCTAATATTTTTTATTCGAATATTTTTATTCAAAAAATTTTATTCAAATATTTATTATACGGATATTTTTATTTGAATATTTTTATTCTAATATTTATTATATGAATATTTTTATTTGAATATTTATTATACATATATTTTTATTCAAATATTTTTATTCGAATATTTTTATTCAAATATTTTTATTCGAATATTTATTATATGATTATTTTTATTTGTATATTTTTTATTCGAATATTTTAATTCAAATATTTTTTATTCGAATATTTTTATTCGAATATTTATTATACGAATATTTTTATTCTAATATTTATTATAAGAATAATTTTATTTGAATATTTATTATACGAATATTTTTATTCAAATATTTATTATACGAATATTTTTTATTCGAATATTTTAATTCAAATATTTTTTATTCGAATATTTTTATTCGAATATTTATTATACGAATATTTTTATTTGTATATTTTTTATTCGAATATTTTTATTCGTATATATATTTATTCAAATATTTATTGTATGAATATTTTTATTCGAATATTTATTATACAAATATTTTTATTCGAATATTTATTATACGAACATTTTTATTTGAATATTTATTGTACGAATATTTTTATTCGAATATTTATTATATAAATATTTTTATTCGTATATTTTTATTTGAATATATAAAAATAAATTAGGTAATCATTATTTAAAAAAAAGGTTTAAATTGGAACCAGTTGTTAACCGGTTCCCCATTGCCCTTATTAAAGGGCTTTTTTTAGGCTCCACTTAAGGAGCTTTTTTTAGAACCTCCTTAAGGGATTAGATCAAGTCAAAGAGAGTTTTTTGGTGGTGATAGCAAGGAGGGCAATATCAGGTAATCGACCAATTTAAATAGAATTAATTTCGGTTTTGATAATTATTGATTTTTAAAAAATTAAAATCAGTTTTAGTCCCGGTCATATCGGGTCCTGAATTTTAAGAATCGGTTTTGTTATTAGTGAGAATCGGTTCTAATGTCGGGTATCCGGTCAATTAGTTTATTCTTAAAAAATTGAGTAATTGAAAAAAATTAACCATCAATAATAATATTAAATAAAAAAATAAAAACATTATAGGGTTAGAGAATTAAAATTTTAAAACTAGTCATACTCATAGTATTTATACATCAAGAGAAAGTTTGATAAAGAAAGATAAAATTAATATCGGATATTTGATATTGGTCTCGGTTCTATTGGGTACACACCGGGTACCGGGTCTAAAAAATCAAGATGCAGTCCCAGTCCAGAATATGATCGGAACCTAAATTTTGGATTCAATCCTGGTCCCACTGGAACCAATACCAAATAAAAATCTATCGGGTCTTACTGAGTACAGGACCGGATAATCGGGTTTTATGCCCACCCCTAATTACAATAGGAAACGTGGTTAATCAAAATTAACCTCAAATAATTCACATTTAATTTTAAATATTTGTTTATTTATTATTATTTTTATCTATTATAAATACTCATTTATTGACTTTAATGGAAAACAAAACCTAAATGGTGAATCAATGAACTTCAAACTATGTGTGTTCAAGAGGAAGATAGAATGCTTCAATAATAAGATGTGTGCTCCTTTGTATCATTGTTCACAATCTTCTGTAATGCAATCTCCTCCGACAGTATCGTTCTCCGGCTCTTCCTTCCGATCCGGATCGTTTTCGCCGCAGCCTTCCCTATGTAGAACATTCCTTGAATAACAAGGAATGTAATCAGGATTATATCAAGACCCGAACATGAACATGTTTCCCTGGTTTTCAAACATGTCCTGTTTGTGTTT
Source organism: Abelmoschus esculentus (assembly GCA_035048815.1). Lineage (NCBI taxonomy): Eukaryota > Viridiplantae > Streptophyta > Magnoliopsida > Malvales > Malvaceae > Abelmoschus > Abelmoschus esculentus. The sequence continues at coordinate 19,914,773 of JAUCBN010000005.1, forward strand.
CCTGATTCTTGGCTAAATGATCCAAGACAATTTGAATCATAAACCTATGAGCCTATCGAATCGATCCGAGACTAGCAGCAATTGCAGATTCAATAACCAATTCTGCAGATTTAGTTACTCTAGTGTCCATTTAACCAGGAAGGGTGATATGTTATGTTCCTGACTATGAAATCAACTAATGGACTGACACACTCTCCGCTACGAATCCGTCAACTCGCATTACATACGTATCGAATTCTTTTAACCATATCCGAATGTGCAATCTGGGAAACTGTTGATAAACTAACCTGGTCCTGGTGCCATAAGAAAGTCTGGGAAGAGCAGTAAAGGCAAGGACATGGCCACTGAGCTCTTGACTTCTCCTCCAAACGCCACAATAATGTCGGACCAATCAAAACATGCACAAACAATAACAAAACCAAGCCTTAAAACACGCTGACACCAAAATATTTGGGGGGAATTAAACAAGGTTCAAATGCCCACAAACTTCAGCCCCTAGATATATTTTGGAGGGACATCAGCCAACCTCAAGACCCTGACCTTTTGGTAGGTAATTTTTGGACAAACTTTGTTTGGAACAGCATCACTTGTCGATTCAGACTTCAATATTATTGCCATGAAGAGACACTGGAGCTTGCTTTATCCTCAAGCTGGAATGTCTGAATCTTCTCATAGTACCTGCGTTCAGACAAGGGATCAGAGACACTGGCGCTTGCTTTATCCTCAAGCTGGAATGTCTGAATCTTCTCATAGCACCTGCGTTCAGACAAGGGATCAGACACTGGTGCTTGCTTTATCCTAAAGCTGGAATGTCTTTGGCAGTGAGGAAAGTGGCTGCCAAAGACATTTGAGTTGAACTTTTACATAACAAAAAGTTACCATCTGATACCAGCAAACCTTGTAAAGTGGAAATGAAATGCAGATTTGATAATGACACAATGCAGGAGACAAAACTTGAATAATTAAGTTGCATGACAAGGTAAGAATGCTTCAATTAACATGTACAGATGTGATTTTGTCCTTTTCATTAAAAAAGAAAAAGCCTAATTTTGGCACTATATTATTTGATCAAAGATTTTGATTGTATATGCTTGAAATTTCCGCACCGATATATTTTTATTTATTTTTATATATTATATTTATAAAAAAACATTATATCATGATCGGATCGAGTAAATTAATATTGTAATTTGGAACAGAACGAGGTCAGATTTAAGGATTAATATATCGTACGGATTTAAGACAACTAAAACCCGTCCTGTACCATTGTTCTCCCTACTCGTTATTTCTTTTCTCGAATGCTTGACATTGCGCATGTCAATGATTTATGAAACTTGTGTACTTGATTCTGATGGTAATTTACAATCAAAATCTGATTTATCATTTTTATAAAATAAGCAATCACATGGACCTTTGGCAATTTGAATGCTCTTCCTAGATCCTACATATGGTGTTTGTGTCCCAAATTAATGTTAACAGTTCATATTGTAACACATTTCAGAAAACTATCTGGGTGTTCTTCTGTTGGAAATGTATGCAATTCTCTACATCCAGCCACTGACATGAGAGGCAAAAAGTAAAATGGAACAATGATATTGGATATATCTGGGACAAGGAATTGAAGGATGACACAAGCGACTGAGAGCAACGTTGCAGGTTCAGTTGACTACTGTGTCGTTTCCCCTGACACGTAACGAACCAGGTTGCACAGAATCGACCCACTTGTCAACCTCAAGCAAGCCTGATGCCACTTCCCTGCAAGGCTACACCCACTTCCCTCTATCTATCTATATTCAACACCCTAACCTAACCACAAAACATTTCAACTGGCCTGGCTGCTGAGCCTGATATGGGGAAGATGAAGTAATTTGGAATGTTTTTGCTGCTGCTGCTGCTCGTATATCTCTATTTTCCTTGTTATCATTTTAATGGGTTTAAGAAATTCTCATGTGGGTTGTATTACATTTGCGGAGGAGATGATGGAGGCAAGTCAAAGAGCCATAAATTTAAGGGAGCATGTTTGAGTGATCACAACTGTGGAATGGTGTGTAGGAATGAAGGTTTCTCAAAGTTTCAAAATGTATGATTTTAAAAGTCATGTAGCAGTAAGATGATTACAAAAAGAAGCTACTACATGTTAAGCTCCCCTAGTAGGACGACAGACATGGTTCCTTTTCCTAGCATGTTCTTCATTGTGGTGCTGTGTTCGACAAGCATGTCCATACCAGCAGTCCTCCCTTTGTGATGCATCAGGCGGTAGGTGCTGTCAAATCAGTCAGCAGCCAAGTAAAAACAAAGCAGTCTGATATATTTCAAAAGCAACACTAACAACTTGAGCTTATAATGCATGACTATCTTACATATTTGGGCAACGAAATCCGGTACCAATACAGAAGAAAGGAGACCAACTTTTCATAGCAAGTCCTGCATTCAAACATCACCATTTTCACACCAAAGATGGTACTACTATTTAAGGGAAACCATAGAATCAAATACGAGGTTTTGCAGGAAAAATGAAGCTTCTTTGGCTATAGTTGGTAATGTAGGCAGTAGGGTAAGGATTTTGAACCACAAACAACACGACTCAAACATTACCTGCAAACATGAGTTGCTGCAGTTATCCTCTCAGCGTGATTCAGTGGCATCCTCGTTCGGTCTGCAAGCAACCAATACTATCTTCACAAACAAAACTAGAAATGTTTTGGAAAATTGATCCCGGGGCAAGTGAAACTCAAAAGCAGGACAATTACAATAACATATACATACAAGTTCAAAAAATATTGAGGTCAATTATTTGAGTGTTGTGTTATGATTTTCGTGCTGTCTCGGCTGTGATTTTACATGCTGATGAAAACAGTATATTATAAACTTAATTTCGTTTAACCAGTTTATTTTCTTAAATATATTAGCCTGCTGCAGTCAATTTGACCCAAACTGGTACTTCGGTCAGTGTGCAGTGAACAAAGGATGACTTTTTCCTTGGTAATTTGCATCCATGATAGATAGTCCAACTGTCCAAGTCATCCCTTATTCTTTATAAAAGGTTGGAACATATGAATAGAGATAAAGAAAGGTTAAATTACTAGAAGATAAAATTTAAGATGACGTACCAATGGAACATGTATTAGTTAAACAACACACAAGGGAATTAAACACTCAATTTTAGAGCAGAAAGAATGTGTTAAAATGTATTAACATACCAATTTCCCTGTTGTTTAGCTTTCTAATCCATTCTGCTACAACTTCCTGTAAGGTTCTGCCTGACTGTCTAATACACCTTTCTGTGATCTATGGAAAACAAAAGTGCACCAAATCAGAACTTTACAAGTAATGCAATAAATAGAATAACATGTTAAGGGGAACATCATACATCTTGTTCATGTATGTTCATTTCATGTGCCAGGGAAGGAATCCTAGTGATAGTGTGTTCAGAAATCTGCACAACATATTTATCAGTAGAACTTGTGAATTTTGTATGTCATAACATTGGAGCCCAAAATAGAATGTCAGCAACATGAAATTGTACATCAGTCTTGCAAACAGAGTTAAAGAGGAACTTTTCAAGCAATAAAAGTATCAACAATATAGTGGGGCATGCAAAAACAGAAATAATAATACTTAAAAACCAGAATACCGCTCAAGAATACCATTTACATGTATCAAATGAAAGGCAAAAATGAGGGAGATAACAGAAAATGAGGAAACCATGATCAATTTCATAGATCCTTTTCCAAAAGGGAAGGGGTACTGCCATACTGTTAAACCAAACTGCTAACGCTGGAATATTTTGTTTGAAAGGACTGCAAATTTTGAACAGTGTACGACAGAACATCAAAATAAGCTTGCTTGTAGTGAAAGGCATGTTTAATGAAATGTGAAATGTTTGTCATCTGTAAACAAACACCACATGCTACGATAACAAGGAAAACAGTGACACATTAGGGACTTTGTATACAAACTAGACATGAATGTCAGATGAATATGTACCGGTCTAAATGTCTCAGGATTGCACAGGGGATAAAATTCACTTCTGGTAACCCTCTGAACGTGCCAATATGAACCACAGAATGTTCTATCACATCCTGAACCTGCAAAAGCGAATTAAAAATTCTTAAGGAATGAAAGAGGTTTGATCTGGAACGTCAAGGGACATTCCTGAGAGGTTCAAACTAGGAATTACAAATTTAAAATTATACATACAACCGGATAGAGACTATTGAAATTTTAATAAAATGAGTGATGGAATGGCAATTAAAGAAAGCACCCAATCAATTACTACCCAGTGTAGAATGAGGGAAGAAGTTATAGAGAGAATATGCAAGGTAGACAAAATAGGGTAGTTCTAGGGTATGGCTAAAATGAGGCGGCCCTACACAAATTCTTAACCAAATGGTAAGAATTTAGGTTATAATATACGAATTTGTAGTTACAAATTCTTAGCTAAGGCAAAATCTACACAAATTCTTACCCAGTTATTAAGAATTTATGTAGTTACAGAAATTCTTACTAATTATTACCTAGTCCTATGTAAATTCTTACCCAAATGGTAAAAATTTGTGTAGGGACGCATTTTAGCCGCACCCTAGCCTTACCTTTGCATCTCCTAGACAAAATAAACTAGAGGGAAGCGGGGGTAATTGGAGGGAAACAAGAAAAATGAGGGAAAACCAGAAAGAATAATCAGAAAGAGACAAATTTTAACCAAACATATTTTTTCTCCATCAATCCTGCACACTAATACTTACAGTGTTGTGGTGCATGCGTATCGGCCCTAGAGGGCATCGTTCCACCACAATTTTGACATTGTAAATGGATTGTCTGCTGGTTGCATTGAAATCCACCAATTTCCGAGACTGAAGGTTGCAGTTGAATGGTCATCAATTAGAAAAAGAAGCAAGACTTGGGCAAAAAGTACTTAAAAAGAACTAATGTACAGTTTGGTTGGGAGAATAGCCATTCCATTCGCCAATGCTGATGCAGATGTTTGCTTCGCAGAATGTTTATTCAATGGAATAACCATTACAACCACATTTGGGGAAAACAGAAGGGAAAAAAAAACTCACCGCATTGAGGGCATTGTGGTCCTTCGTCATCACTTTCTTCACTATCAGATCCATCACTGACAAATGCCCGACCCCTTTTCCTTTGGTTACCTCTTTCAGTCCTAATGACCTGGCACAGTTACAAACAATGTGACAAGAGGAGAAAAAAGAGAAACATCACAAATAGATTATGCCTAAATAACTTATGCAGTACAATAAATATGGCTAAACTCTGAGGCTGGATGTTATAAGAAAGAAATTAATTCTAAGGGGAACTCAACTAAAAAGAGCATTTTGCAACACTGATACATTGCAGTAATTTAGCATTTTGAACTATTATCTGAGGATAGTCTTGGAGGCGTTGCTTAGTGATTTCCCAACTAAAATGAGAACCTGATAAGGTGATATGGGTACAAAGCAATAACTAGGTTTGCACTATTTTCATCTGGAAAAACTCGTAGAAATCTGGCAAGTAGTGTATACCAAAACAACAGTTAGGCTACTGTAAGACATCTAAACTTGGAAAATCTTACTCTTGTTATCACACAACATAACAAAATAAAAGTTAACTATAGCTTTGGGTGTTAGCAGTAGGTTAGGAGCACAACCAATACGTGCATGTTAATCATTAGTCATCACATGTATTTGCCTTACCCCAGAGCATCAGTAGTCGAGGCAATTTATCATGTAAAGATGTCTCATTGACAAACCAAAAAATAAATTACAAAAATTCGGAGTGCAACTGCTCACGAGATTTGATCTTATCATTGCATAAGAGTCTATAACTGCAATTTCTTCATTTGATCTTTTTAAAGAAGGATCCGCTCGCAGGATCTCCTGAACAAAAAAGTAATCAACTAGATAAAAATGAGAAGATAAAAATAATTTACATCCTACTCTAGGAAATTGACACAGATTCAAGACATTAAAGTGCTCAATGTTCATAGATAGAAATAATAATAACACCGAGATGTGTTAAGGAGACATCAATGCATACAGAAGAGGCCCAAACAAAGAATATGTGTAAGTAGCTCTCAAGACAAGAGCGATAAACTGGTAACACAAAAGGGGTTTGAGAATGAAATTTATCCTACTATATCCAGAGATGGCAAAAGGCAAGTTTGAGTCTGAGTTTTCTTTGGGTTCAAATACTTTTAGATTTGTTTCAGAGGTTTGTTTCATTCCAGGTTCAAATCCATTCCATGTTAAAGTCTACAAACCTCAGGTCATCCTTGTTCAGGCAAGTTGTAAACCTTTTAAGATTTAAAGTAACCATTTTTGCAAAAATAAGTTTAATGATTTATCTTCCTTCAAACAAGGCCCAAGTCTTGGTATTTTGTCATTTTACTTTAGACAGTAATCTTCTACTAATTGGGGATGGTTCAAGCCATATTCCCAAATAATAATAAAATAAGAAGAAATTTAAAATGTAACCAGTTACCTCTTCGATATTGCGCAGAAATGGGTTTCTTCCAGCAAATTGCACAACAGCTCTACACTGTGGGCATAGAACACTGGAATGCTTCTTCTGTGACCTCTTTAACCACTCAGAAAAGCATCCATTGCTAAAGGCAATAGAAGTTAAAATTAAAATCAATTGTGCAATCTACATTACTGAAACAAGCAAGAAATGAATTACATACCAGAAGTTATGAAGGCAAGGAGCGATAGTGACAACATCATGCCATATATTCAAGCAGATGCTGCATTTTGAATGCTCAACTTCCATACAGATCTGGGAAAATGCCAGGAAAAGAAATGTATATATAAATATATGTTGTGTTTGTATATATGCTATAAGCATAACGATAGAAACTACAGTGACCATGAGAGGAAAAATATTAAAAATGATATATTTGATTCACCTTCAGTTGCTTTTTGCAGGTTTCTTGACCAGGCATCAGTTTAAATATGTAACTCAAGTATTCTGGAAGAAACAATAGAAAATAATGATATTAACCAACCAGCACATGTTACATCATTTAAAAAGACTACTACTATTATTTAGTATAATCTAATAAAAAAATTGTTTTTCGCAGGTTTCTTGAGTGGGCATCAGTGTAAATATGTAGCTCAAGAATAAGGTAAGAAGGTAAGTTTGAGAAAATAAACAAACTAATAGTCTAATCAAGGCCATAAAACTATTCAACACAGCTTCAAAACCAGTAATAAAATCTCATCCACAAAAGTTATTTCACCAATTATTTAAATCAGATTATCAAAATATGACCATGATTTTTCAGTTCCAAAAGGTCCTTTATGGGACATACATGCAGCAATATAAAACTTAGACAACACATTTGTCGAAAGTATTGTGGTAACTGGTAAGTACAATTTTTGCCATAGTGTTTTTGGAGTATAACAAATAAGACTGAACTTGCTTATAAGCAGAAAAATCCAAATTCAGAAAAATAAAATGATTTAAATAATTCTTATGAGTGATTAAGATGTAAAGAATTCTTATGAGTGATAACTTGTCTATAAAATGTGCAGCAGCAGGGTATGAAACCAACAGTAAACACCAAAGGTGATAGCATGTTATTCGTGGTGATGCTTCCCTTTCTTATAATTTTTCCATCACACCAAACAATATTAAACCAGCTTTTGAGGGAAGAGAGAACCCTTGACCCTTGAGAACAATGTCTGACTCCCTCCAGTCCCATGATAAAAACTTAAGAAAACGGTACTGCTCTTATTTTCAATAGATACAGACATAAAAATGTCAGTTATGGAAACAAAACAATCAAACAAATTAAAGCTGACCTTCTCTATTAGGACCCAAAACTATTTCAGTTCCAGATTTGATTTCGACAACATCTTCGCTTTGGACAACAGCATCATCAACAAGCATATCATTTGAACTTCAGTAGCTCAATGCATAAGTGGAAAAGAGAAACAAGTTAGATTATGTGTATGTAGTAGTAATAAGTGAAAAAGAATACAAGATTTACAATGTAGACCATGAAACAACTACGCTAGATCTATTGAAACCCTGCCCTACTTCCTGTTACCTGGTTCGCGGATCGGTCCGGTACGAGGAACAAAAACTGGAACACAATTCACTACTTTTATAAAACATAATTCAATAGGGGGTGCTTTTCTTTGTTCATTTAGTAGGAATGAAATGCAATTATTGGAACACAATTCTAAATAAATAACCCTGAAGTTTGTTAATTGTCAATAATTTTATAATAAACTATATATCAGTGGGATTTTAGTTTTACTAAATTGGATCGCTAAGGTTCCCGAATTCAAAACGAGTGTACCAATTAGAATTCTCTAGGGGGATAGTGGTTTCTGGGAACAGAAGTCCTAACTTTACTTTGATAATTCAATCCTTTTGATATCATTTGTTACTTGTTAGTGCTACTCTCTATAACTACTTTGTTGCATCAAATAAACTTTGACGGTTCAAGAATCTAGTCTCCACAAATAACTTCATTAAAATCTTCTCAAAGCAAAAGGAAGGAATAATTATAGCATTGATCCCGAAGATTATAGAACAATATCACAGGAAAGTCTGGTTGTAATTGTGCATGCACATTTTTCATTCATAATGACAATAAGACCAACATTTGGATATTAGAACAGGTAACTTGATCACGAGTCATGACACATCAATTATTCGTCACACATAATGCATCCTTCACCTAAACCTTCTTAGCTATCTAAAAAAGGAAGCAAGCACACAGGTTAGTGAATGATTTGTAAATACCTTTTATTTTGCATCATCGCTGTTAACGTATCTGCATTCCTTATTATTTTGCACCAGTCATGCTTCACTTGGGAAGAAGATGTGATCTGAGAAGTTACTACCATCTCATCTGAGCATATCTCAATATCCGACTCTTGCACACGTAATGGAACTGCAAAAATTAGAACCTCATGAATATCCAAAGCCATATTGAAAAAGAAATCGCCAAAAATCTACAGTAAAAACCCCATTCATGTATTCCATCACATGCAAAAAAAAATGTTCATGTCAGAAAACCATTTTTTGTGTCAAAGCCCGGAACTTGATTCATCCAGAGCTCCATATATCAGAAACTATCCTAATTGTACCAATAATTATAGCAATAGTGGGAGATAAGTAATATCCAACAACAACGGTACATTTCAGCAGAAAGCCAAGAATCAAAGGTAATGAAGATGGAAAACTAGTCCTGAAACTTGATAAGGCAACCGTTTGCTGTTCAATCAAAGAAAAGCCAAGGGCATGCCTAAATTAATAAACTGCTTAAGGGACATATGAAAAAGACCACCATCAGAATAGTTTCTAACTGGATCAATGAATGGATATACCAGAGATACCAAAGTTCCCATTTTCCCTGTTTCCGTAACAGAAAGTATGCTCTTTAAAGCATGCCAATGAAACTATTGACCAGCAATTTCAAGATTGAAACAGCATCCCCCCCAGTTCATGCTTTTACTTGGGGATTATGCCAGTAAACCTTTTTAACATTTCAGTACAATATAACCTATGAATACAATCTAATTTAGAATTCCCAATTTAAGAATGAAAGAAAAGTTTTTTATTTTTATTTTGGGAAAACAAAAATGAAAGAAGAATGGGAAATAGGATGGATAATACCAAGCTTAGCCCAAATTTGGGAAGAGGATTGTGAAGCAGAGCATTCCCCAACTTCTGCCATGAATTGAATGGAGTTGCTATCATATACAATCTTCGAGTCTGGGTCTGGGGTTTTAGTTTCATAGAAAATGTGAAAGTATATATACTCTTTTTTTTTTAAATAATAATTTAATCGATACATTCTATTTTATAATGTAATTTTTATTTAACTTTTTATTAGCGTTAAAGTTTAAGAAATTAAAATTTTAAATTTTTATAAAAAAATTAATTATAATCTTTTATTATAATATTATACGATTATTTTTAATTTATATAATTTTTTAATTATATAAAATATTATATATTATAAAAATTAAGACATTCATTTTAAATTTAAAAATAAATTCTTTAATTATTAAAATTTTTAAAATATTTAATTTTTATTTACAACTTATATTTTAAATTTTTTAAATTAAATTAAATTATAAAAGTTTGAATTAAATTAAGAAAAATCAAATATTTTTTATTTAAATCAAATTATTTAATTTTTCAAGTGAAATCAAATTTTGTTGGGCCTTAATAATAATAATAATAATAATAATAAGCTTGCAGCGGAAGAGAGAGGCTGAGTGCTGACGATTGAAGCGGAGTGCACAAAGTCAAAGGTCACACCAAATTATCGTATCGGGGAGGGATGGTAAATCGTGGGGAGGACGCTTTTCCAAAATGTTATTGTTTTTCTTTTGAACATGAAGTTTTTAAATTTGTAATAGAGTCATTAAAGTTTTAATTTATTTTCATTAAGGTCATTATCGTTAAGATCTTTAAAAATATTAACATGATCGTTATTTTTTTATCTTAAATTTGTAAAGTAGTTCTAGCGATAAAAAATGATGTATTTTATTCAAGTGACCCGATTTGAATATTATATTAAATTAAAATATTTAATATTAAATTATAGTATTTGAATTAAAATATTTAAATATTTTAAAATGATTTAAGTTTGATTTTTTTCAATCATTTTTATTATTTTTATCTAATATTTATTGTTTTATAAGATATGTATATAAAAGAATGTATTTTATACCACTAAGAGTATATTGATGTAATTGGTAAAGGGAGTAAGTATAACACTTAATAGTTCATAAGTTTTATTTTTCTTATGCATTTTAACTTAGTTTTTTTCTTTTCACGGGATTATGATACATGTCACTTCCCGAATAAAAGAAATGATTAAATAATTAATTTTATTAAAATTAAAATTAAATTAATATAATAAATAAATAATAAAAAATTAAATATATAATTTTATAAATTTTTATTAATTATCACATCATCTTTTATTAAAATTTTAATAACGATAAATAAAATAAATCAATTTAATAAAGTTAATATCCACAAAATCTTATCCTTTTTCCCTATCTTTCTAGGTGAATCTTTCTCTGATGTTGGGAGTCCATACTATGTTGCACCAGAGGTTTTACAGAAGCATTATGGACCTGAAGCAGACGAGTGGGGTGCCTCCATCTTGGCCAGTAGAATTTTTTTGAACAAGCTAATAGTGATTAGAGTAGTATCTATTTTAAAATATAATCTCTACCATTTTAACATTTAATCGCTCAATCACTCTGTTGGTATCGCTGATGCTCGAACCCAACCACTTAAGCTAGAGGGCTAGGTAGAAATTTTGAGTGTATATAATATGGTAGAAAAAGGTTTTGGAGTTTCAAGGAGAAATTATGTCTTACACTTTCTGATAATTGTTGATGTTTTTGCATTCCTTCCAGAAACTGAAATGGGGATTTTCCGGTAGATTTTACAAGGGAAAATAGACTTTGATTCACCACCCTGGCCTGCTATTTCCGATAGTGCAAACTGCAAAGGATCTCATAAGAAAAATGCTTAACCACAATCCAAAGAGAAGGCTAACTGCTCATCAAGTCTAATGCAAGTTTCTTTTACTGCGTTAACAACCTCTAGAGCAAGTGGTTAAAGCTATCGGTTGACCCTTCCCCCACCACTAGGTTGTGGGTTCATTCCCGATTAGGAACAAAATTCTCCTTCCCTCTCTCCCTGGATAGAAATTGTTAAAAAAAAAAGAAAGGGATAATGTATTTGTCAAATAAAACTATGATTGTATTTGGGAACTTGAACTCCGAAGACAAGATTTCTATATCAGTTCAATATAAAATGCATAATAAAACTCGTGAAAACATGACTTTCATGGTTAATCTAAATTCATACATTTGCTATATATCTCTGCTTAATGATATACTTAACAAAAAATTGTCAGGAAAATTTCCTGCTGATGTTCCTCACACCCTTATGGTTGTCACCATTTATACCAGGCCACCCATGGATTGTAGATGACACAATTACACCAGATAAAACTCTTGATTCTGCAGTATTGTCTCGACTGAAACAGTTCTCTGCAATCAACAAACTTAACAAGATGGCTTTGCGAGTAAGTAAACGCATAACATGTATTTTACCTTCTAATTTGATAGCTTATAAATTCCTGGACTGCTCAAGCTTCTTTATTTTTCTCTTAACATTTCTTTTTCAAGTTATTCTGGAAAATATTCATTGTAAAATACAAGTTAGGTCCAACATGATACATGCAGATTTCTTATGTTCAGAGCATTTTTCGTCTCCTGTTAGCTTCACTTCTCTGTTTGCATACTTTAGTGCTGTTTTATCAGTATAGCAAGTTTTGTTCATGTTGAGCCACTTTTCTTAGTGAATATTGTTCGATGTGGCGGGACTAAAGACGTTACGGAATTGCATTTCAGCCCAGAGTAGCATATTGGTTGAATATCTTATTTTCAGTGCTACATAATCCATAATCACTTGGTGTCTAGATCTTGATCATTCGATTCGTCCTAGAGAGATTATGTTATCCAGTTACTTGTGAGGTTCATTTTTGCATCTTCTGGTCTTTCGTGTCAGCATTTTTTTGCAAATATTGTAATAATGTTTCGGGTTTTCGAGTTCTGTGCAAGTTTTCTAATAACATTCATAATACTCAATGTTAGGTTATAGCAGAAAGGCTTTCAGAAGAAGAAATTGGTGGTCTGAAAGAGTTATTTAAAATGATTGATACCGGCAACAGTGGAACAATAACATCAGGCAATCTATGGATGTTTGGCAATCTTTATGTACACCTCTTGCATGACTGACTTTGATGTTTTGCTAAATAGACAAGCATTGATGTTGTTTTGGTAGGCGGATATTGACAACAACGGGTCGATTGATTACGGTGAATTCCTCGCTGCTACGGTGCACTTGAATAAACTGGAGAGGGAAGAGAATCTGGTGTGTGCCTTCTCGTTTTTCGACAAAGACGGGAGTGGATACATAACCATTGATGAGCTTCAACAAGCCTGCAAAGAGTTTGGATGAAGCAACGCCCATCTCGACGAGATGATCAAAGAAATCGATCAAGACAATGTGAGTTTGTTCTTTCTTTCTCAACTTCACTGCATATTAAGCTCTCGTGTGCACGGGAAGCTGTTAGTGAATCTGTTTTGTAATGAACAGGATGGACAAATAGACTATGGTGAGTTTGCTGCAATGATGAGGAAGGGCAATGGAGGTATCAGGAGAACTATGAGAAGAGCAATCACTTTGGACCGACAAAAGGTAATGAATCGAAGCAACTGAATGGTTCGAGTCGAAGTAAGTTTTGACCCACGCATGATTGGTCCATCATCTTCTTAAATAGGAAAGGAAGTGACTAGCTTCTACATTAGCAGACATTTTGAAGTTATGAGAAACCGGTGCCTTGCGGTTCAAGAAATGAAAAGAGACATGGGACAATTTTAACAATTCATCTGCTAACTCAGCTAATCACACTAACTGCAGCCTGTAGCCTGCAATGCAATGCACATGCTAACTTTGATCCAACCCTACTAACAACTGTACCTGTTTGTTCGTAAGTGTCCGAACTCTTAATTCAAAAATCGGGATAAAACTCCGGTAACGTTAAAAAAACTATGAATCAACACGCAATGCGCAACCCTTTTTCTTAATTCCGAAATGCAGAGCTATAGTAAACAAGGGAATAGGTTACTTAGCACACAAGGGGACTAATTTCTCAAAGAAGAGAGGAAGGAGGGTGTAAAATGTAAATAAATGTAGGGTTTTTTTGGTATTTTTGTAAATGCTGGGCACTTGAAATATAATAGAATTTCTATGGTAGTGTCTTATGACACAACATGAAAGCGCCTGTTGCTGTGTTTTTTTACTCGTGGCTAAAACTCCTTTCTCAAGCACCTTGACAGAAACAGAAAGCAGTTGATAACACAAAAAGTATTTTTAGGATAAATTACTCATTTAGTCATTCAACTTTTATATGTTTTTGTTTTCCCATCAAACTTTAAACTTTTTTAATTTAATCATTCAACTTTTGATTTTCGTTTTGCTTCGTCAATTAGTTGTTAAGTGTCTAACACCGTTTAGAATTTTGAGATAAATTTTGGGAAAAAGAAACTTATTTTTTTCCCTTTAACGTTTGGCGAGAGGTCGAGGAGGAGAGAAAAATAACATATGTAGATCAAGTTAAGATAATAATAAAATATTGTTTTAAATTTTATTGATTTCGAGAGAAAAATAGATTAATAAGAAAAATAAATAAATGTCTACGTTTAATTATTGTATCTGATTTATTAGTCGATTAATTCAGATCGTATTTTATAGAAGTACAATATAGAGCAATTCATTCAATTTAATTTTCTTCATTTATAACATCAGAATATGAACCACTAACCTTACTTAAGGGACTTATGTGCAACAATATCTAATCTCATTGATCCGGTCCGAAATTTTAATTATTCGGTCTATTTTCTATTTTTCAAATAATCTAGATCGTGTATCCAAAAATTTTGGGTTAGATACAAATTAGATATCTAATATGATATCTAAAAATTTATTTTTTTATCTTGTTATATTTAATAATTTGTTGATCATTACATTCAAAAACTTAAAATTTTAATGACCGTTAAATTAAAAATAATTAAATCAAATTATAAATTTAAATATTTAATTTTTTAATTAAATATAAATCGTTATATTATCTATTCAAATATTTTAAATTAGATCGAATTAAATATCTAAAATCTATACCCCTACCTAGAGCTACTAGTTTTGATCCAATATTTATATTATCCAAACCTTCCATCACTTATTTAATATATTTAATCTCACATAATATTGTACTAACAACGTACTAAACGAGCTATCAGTCCACAGTTTTATGTTAATTTCAATACATTATTGAATTTTATATAAAATTTGATTTATTATTATGTTCCGTGTCTATATTTTGATTATATTATTATTATTATTAAATTCACTTAAGTCCCAATGTTAGAACCAAACAACCTTTGGGTACCTATAAAAGTGTTTATATACATTTTAGTACTTGAATTTAGTATTTAATTCTTTTGTCCAATTAAATTCAAAAAAAATGTTTTTTATTTTTATTTTAAATTAATATATAAACTTAACTTTCTGGTTCAAACTAGATAGAAATCGTAAGTACCTATTTAAAATTAAAATGTCAATTTTAAGTACTTATTTGAAAAAAAAACAAATTTAAATACCAAATTGAGCCTTTAAAACAAGTTCGAGTACTAAAATTAAATAAATAATTCTTTTAATACCAAATTGACTATCGAAGCAAAGTTTAGGTACTCAAATATATATTTACCCTTCGTAAAATAAAGCAAAATATCTCTTTGTATCTTTGATTTAGTTTCGTTACCGAAATCCATCTTGAAGCAATCGAAACTCGAAATCTCCCATCTGAGAGAGATAGAAAGAAGAAAAAAAATGTCGCCGCCAGCAGCAGTAGCAGCAGGGGGCGGAGGTGGCGGAGGAGGACAGCAACCGCGACAGCAGCAACAAGGTGGATTCGGACAGTCCATTACTGGAATCATAAGGATCGCCGTGTTCTGGTACTTCGCTTCCAAATTCTTCTCTCCGAAAAAGCCTGCTGATCCTTCTCATCTCATCTCCAATCTCTTCCAGAAGGGAGAGCCCCTGGTATGAAAATCCGTTCAATAAACTAGCACAAACACTGCTTAAATTCTCTCTTTCATTGTTGTATCATGTTTTTGGTGTTTTACAGGATATGTGGTTATATCTTTCCGAGCACCAAAGGTTCAATGACTTTGGGAACGAATCTTCTCTTGTTTGGCATGAAACTAATATTCCTTACGCCACTTGGGGTCCTGAAAGCACTCGTACTTTTTCTTTAAATTACCACCCTTCAGATGTAAGGTGTTTGAGAATATGTCTTTCTTTTTTATTCTCTTACAAATTGGTTATTTATCTGTTAAGGAGATAGAGCGCATGATGAAGTTGATGTTTTAATCTTTCAGGCCTTGAAAAACAATGGTAGTCTCTTCGCCCACGTTTTCTTCGCACGCTCGGGTTACCCTCCAGATCCGAATGACCCTGAATACCAGCCTCAAGCTGCCTTTGGGAGGACTCACCGTGAGTCTACCCTCTGTAATTAATGACATTTTTTTTTGGAGATTAATGATGAACATTTACCCCCCCCCCCCCCCCTTTAATTGATTTCAGCTGTGGTGGCATATTTGCCCAAGTCTAGATCAGATAAGAGGAAAAGTCTGCTTGGGAACTCCGATAATGCAGAAGGGTCTGAACCCGTGGCTATGGTTTGTTCTTCACTACTGTAGCCCATTCTGTTGAAAAATGTTGTTATTTTTAAGAAATACATGTTTGGGTTCTAGTAGGGTAGATCTAATTTTGCCTGGTGTTCATATGTTTGAATTTCGTTCAATGTTCCTCATGATAACATCTCTTTTCCGATCTTTTATGCCTTTCCAGTTCAGTTCCACCAAATTTTGTTACAATATAATGATCTAAGTGTGGAATCATATTGATTCAGGTGGCTGATGATGCTGAAGCTGATTCTAAAGATGATGGCCCTGTTGAATGGATTGCTTACTGGAAACCAAATATTACAATTAACTTGGTTGAAGATTTTACACGGTAAATTTCTGTTTAATGTTATGTTTCTGTAATTTGCTGTAAAAAGTTAGATTGCTGTTTATTGCTATCCGCAGCAAGATTTTTGCCTATTTCTGTGTTGAAAAATAAACTAACATTTGGGCTTTTTTATCTTCACAGATATGGTCATAATGCTGTACCACCGAATGTTGCTCCTTGTATCCTTGTGTTCCTCACCTTTGTCATCTTGCATGTCATATAAGTTTTCACTTTCCTGTTTTTACTCCTATAGTCTTATAAAGCTAAAAGAAATTATTTAGACTTTACATGGTATGATTTGGATTCTGGGACACTTTGATTTTAACCGACTCCAGTTTTTACAGTAGAAATTTGTTCACAAAATAGTCCTAACTCATGAAAGTGCAATTATATATTAATCTATGAAGGAATAGCGGAGCATTATTTTCTAGCTCAACCACTTTCCTTATAGGTTAACTAAATGGTAATTTGGTGATGAAAAACTCTTGCCATTTTCGTCATGAATTAGATAGGAAGTACTGAGGACTATCATAACCATTCTCATCACTCATTAGTAGATATAAGAATTATATTGGAGTTAATCTAGAAAGGAAGGTCAAAGGGTTAAAAGCATCAAACGCTGAAGCTATTTTTCTATAAACTTCTATTGTTTCTCAGCTATAATAGCATCTCTATGCTTAAATATTTGTTGAGCTCATCCCAATTCAACCAAATATTTTTGCTAATTCCCCATTTATTTGGGTTTGCCTATATGATTTTTTCTCCATTCAGACCGAGGCTCTATGGTAATAACTGTAAACTAAATTGTTAGCTTATTAATTGAATCAAAATTGTACCATAATTTGAATTGTTGGAAATCATTGTTGATATAACATTATCTTGCTTACTGATAAAGATCTTTGTATCTTTCAAATAGATGCTCCTAGCCTTCATTTATTTCCTGTTGGATATAGCATGCTTGTTACCTATGGGAAGCTACTTTCTTAATGTGTTAGAGCTTCAATTATACCCACTTTGAGTTTCTTGACTTCAGATTTGCAGACTTAAATATCGACCCTAGTAATGGAAATTACTATCCTACCATATTCTTCAACGAGTTTTGGTTACTTAGAGATAAATTAATAGCAATTAATGAGACAGTGACCGAGTTGCTTCTTAATTTGGAGGTTGGACCCATAAGCATGATGAAGTGGCAACTATTCCTGCAAGTTGACCAATCATTCCAAATTCATCGTAGTTATGGAAGCATGCTTGAAGGCGAGGCTGATGAACTGAAGGTATTTTCTATCTCTCATTGCCTTGTGACTTTAGTCGTTTTACAGTTCATTATAGAGTATGACAAGCTAAATATTTTAGATTTGGTCATATAATATATATACTGGTGTGAGTTCAGATATGTAAGGGTGGACACCCAGTTACTAGGCTAGTTTCTGTGTTGAGCACCTGGTCTGTGATAAATATATGTTGCTCAAAGTTCTATCCCATGACTTATCGGAAATATGAAGTTTAATTGCTGAGATTCTGTTTACATGATTCTTTTTAAGAAGCCTGTGGACTTTTTACATAGCTAGTTTTTTAATGTTCTCTTGTGTACTTCCTCTGTACTTTGTTTGCTTTCCAGTAACTTTATAACCAACTTAAAGAGAGAAAGGGTAAGCAAATGGGAGATAAAAAGAAACTTTGCTTCCACACCATTGAATGTAATTCTTACGGATTGCGTTTCATTTCTAACTTGGGGTTTATAATTTGTGCTAACTGGATATTTAATTTTTACTCTTGAGTCAGGTCGTGACAGGTTTAGATTGATCTAAGTCCCATTCTATAACTAAACTAGTCCACTAACTAAGGTAGGCAACTTACTGAAGTCTCTAATGTTAGCAAGCCCTGCTGTTCTAGACTTCTAGTGAGAAGCTCTTAGTTGCTCATGTTGGATTAGAAAATGGTGTCCGTGCTCCTGTCGCTTCTTTCAAAAAATTCATCAAGCTGAAAGAGATATGATTGTAAAACAGGTGCAGTAGCAAGTTAAAATGATATCCTTGAAGCAAAAACTTTTCTTTTTTCTTTCATATGTATTTAATTTGATTATGTTTGTTATAAGGTTCAGGCTACTTGTTACTCTCCTGAACCGAAAACATTCTATACTTTTCCGCTGATGACTGATGAGGCAAATAAAAAAGTTATGAATAGTGAACCCCATACATTGAAAGAGCTAATCATTTGTTTTTAGTTTGGTTGGATGCTGCTACCATGAAGTTAAGGATCCTTATATTCTCGTTTATCTTTCGAATGCTGACTATTTACTTAATAAATTTTGTAGAGGGTATTCCTGGAAGGAAATCCGTACTTGTTAGTGATCACAATGGTCGTTTCTTTGCTTCATTCTGTGTTCGACTTCTTGGCTTTTAAGAATGGTAAATGTTTCTATTATCTTGAAAGTGTTTTGTTCCTCAAATGGTGGTTGTTTTTTTTCTCTCCTGGAAACTTAGGCTTAGTATGTTGGTTTTCTTCTTTTCAGATATCCAGTTCTGGAACAAAAATAAGTCTATGGAAGGACTGTCTGCAAAATCTGTCGTGGTTAGCTTTTTGTGTCAGCTCATTGTTTTCCTCTATCTACTTGACAATGAGACCTCGTGGATGATACTAGCAAGTTCTGGAATTGGTTGCTGCATTGAGTTTTGGAAGATAGGGAAAGCAATGCACATAGAGGTATGAGTTCATACAAGCACTTGTTTTGTGGGACATCTCATTTAAATCTTGGGCACTCCTCTAAGAAAGGAAAAGAAAAACAAAAGACCAGCTTTTAGATACATCTGTTCTGAAAGTTTGATACTGAATGAGATCCCTATATGTGTTAAAATTTTCTGATTCCATGAGGATATAGGCAAGTTTGATACTGAATGAGATCCTTATCTTGTTTAGATGCTTCATTCTTCTCTTTCGTTGTTGCTGGAAAGATACAAGAGAACCATAATTTTTCTTTTTTTCTTGGCTTGCCAATCTGGTTATTTGTTGTTTGAATTACATCTGAAAGCCTCTGGTATGCTCAGGTTTTGATAGTTGGTCTGTATGCGCTCTTTAAGTTCTGCAAGGATCCTATAGTATCATCGGTTCATCACCTTTCATTTGAAATTTAGTTTTAGTATTTGATGGGGTAACATCTAGGCCCAATCTGGTTGTATCATCTACTATCTTTCAGTCAATTTATTGCAAGTGCCAACTTTTGCAATAATTTTTTTTCATCTTCAGGTTGATAGATCTGGAAAGATACCTATGTTGAGGTTCCGAGATCGTGATTCATATGCAAGCAATAAAACAAAGGAATATGATGATATGGCAATGAAGTATTTGTCCTACATTCTCTTCCTCCTTGTTGCAGGTTTTTCTGTTTACTCCCTTATGTATGAGCGCCATAAGAGCTGGTATTCTTGGATTCTCTCTTCACTCACAAGCTGTGTCTACATGTTTGGTAAGCCATTTTGTCCTTTACTGTTTCTTTTAATGATACCATTGTCGGTGACCTACTGACAACTGCAACATATCGATACAGTGAATTTTTCTTCTTTCTTTTTCCTGAAGTTTGATATGGTGAAAGTTTAATCTCATTAAAATCCGAGAAGAAAATAACAAGAACTTCTAAAATGTTGCTTTCCTTGAGGTCTTCTAGTGTTCTCATCTATTTCCTTTCGTAACCTTTATGCATTAGGTAAAGCTGTTCAGCCTTAGTCTCAAGGGCGGAGCTCTCTAAGGGCCCAAGGGGGCCCTGGCCCCTATTACAATTTTCTAACTTTTAATGATTTTTGGTCTAATAGCAACTTGGTCCCTGTAAAAATAAATATGTAAATTAAAAAAATATAAAAGCTTATTAAATATTTAATCAAGTAGGGGCCGGATAAAGAAAGATGCACCCCTTGAATTTTGAGTTTAAATACTTAATAAGCTCTCGTATTTTTTTTTAAAATTTAATATTGTGGCCCCTCCTGTAAGTCTCTATGTCATTTTCCTGTAAGTTTGTCTAACTGGTTTAGGAACTCTTGACAATTTCACATAAACAACATCTATATTGTTATTAGTTCAAATATGCGTAGGCTGTTTTGTTCTAAAAAACAATTATGATAAATCACGTCTTGCCTGGCTTAGGAAAATGCTCCTAATAGGCCTAGAGACATGTCTTCTATTCAAATTTCTAAGACAGAAACAAGAACACCGGATAGGCAACCAAGTACTGCTCTTAGGTATAGGACAAAAAAATTTACCTCATAACTTGGTGAGCAAGGAAACTTGAAGATCAATTTAACTAATTGAATTGGGTTTTTTACTTTGTGGACTTGGGTTGCTTGTCATGTGATATTTAATCATTATATTTATGTTATTGTCAAGCTAATTAGTTACACATCAGGAAGAGAAAGGGGCCGTCTAAATAATGGTGAATTTGAGTCTATCTTTACGTGTACATAAATTAGTTTGGTCAATGATCCCCAACCTATGCTTGTTATGTTAATGACCACTTTCTTTTTCATCTATGTTTTTATTGAAATATATATGTTCATGTCTTTATACGCCGCAAAATTCAGTGATGCATATTTAAACTGCAATAATGTTGTTTTCTTTCTATGTTTTTGTCAGGTTTTATTATGATGTGCCCTCAACTTTTCATAAACTATAAGCTGAAGTCTGTGGCTCATATGCCCTGGAGGCAGATGACTTATAAGTTCCTCAACACCATAATCGATGATCTCTTTGCATTTGTCATAAAAATGCCAACACTTCATCGACTTTCTGTCTTCCGTGATGGTAAATATAATTTTTCTTGTTTAGTTTTCTTTCTTTTTTAACTCTTATGCTTTGCTTGGTTTGGAGGATGCAAAAGAGAAGAGGAAAAGTCTTTAATCAATGATTGAGCTACGAAATAGGAAGGTGGTTATGAAATAGGAAAATGTTTCAAAAGAGTCTCATTAGGAACCTTGAAACATAGAGTCTTACTAGGCATCATGTTAATAAGATAAGTTGCAGTAACTACAACTTCTAACTTAACTTAAACTACTCATATAATCCTACAGTAACCATTAAAATAAAGAAGTTTTCATCCTCCTCCCATTCCTCCTTACCAAGCAAATATCGTTGGTTTTAGATTCATCATCCTAACAGATACAATGGGACAGAATGACTCTGTTTGATTTTGTAAGGGCAAACTAATTATGAAAGACCCTCAGTAAACCTGCATTTTAAAAAAAGTAAAAAAGAATAAAAAACAGGAACTTAAGACACATCAACTCGGGATGTGTATTTGAGATAAGTGCTGGTATAGCCTTATGTCTAATCAGCCATTATATTTTTACGTGCTATAAGGGTTAGAACTTGCTAGCTATCACAGTGTTTCCTGATCTTCCTTTATGCTTTGAAGTTATTATTGACTTTGAATTTATGTTATTGTATCATAGAGAGATTGGGTATCTATAGCCACAAATACTTATCCTGTCTGCATGTATATATATATTCTGAATTAAAAGATCATTCTGTATTACATGAGTTCTGTCAGCATATTGTGTATTCCCTGGATATCCAGGTGTAATTCTCATTCTCGTGTTCGTTTTTCAGATCTTATATTTTTAATCTATCTGTACCAGAGGTGGGTATATCCTGTGGATAAGAAACGAATAAACGAATATGGTTTCGGTGGCGAGGATGATCATGCGCCTCGCAGTACAGATATTACCACTGCCACTGCCAATGAAGACGAAAAGAAAACCAACTGAGCTTGGTTTGGCTGTTCTTTTTCCTGTTAGTTTAGCTTTAGCAACTCTTTAGTGCAAAGAACCGTAAAATTTCATGACAGATACGTTTAAAGTGGTTGCTTTACAAATTTGTGTTGGAAAACCGTTCACGAAAGAGTCTGGTGGAGGTCTGTTTCCTCTTCGAGGAAGAGCCGTGGATCTGTGCAGGTGTCTCACCTGGTTGTATCAAGATCCTCCTGTTTTTACTTTATTATTTTTACTATTTGATGAATATGAAATATGGTAATTTTGTTGTTGGCAACTTTAGTTGACTCTACAGAATGAGTTGTATAACTTATTATTCATCACAAGATCTTAAAAGAACCACTGCAGTTGCTGTGAAGTTGGGTAATATATGCTCAATGTGTTTTCTATTTTATAGAAAACAAAAAATAAATTTTAATTTTTAAAAAACAAAATAAAAAATATTTTTTTCGATCAAATGAATTTCAGTATTTAATTAACTTTTCTATATTTTTCTTATAACGTTGTTATATGATGATATGGCATGGGATTGTGTTATAATATGTCCGATTATATGTCATATCATCATATATAGCTATATTTATATGTATAAATATAAATATGATATCTCAAACAATAAAAATAATATATATCTAGATATATTTTTATGTATAAGTACGTTATAATTAAATATTAATTTAATTAAATGTAAATATCTTATGATAATGAAATACTTACGAAGTGTCGATGGATTTCCAAAGAATGGAGGTTTTGGTCCACTCTTCCCTTCGATGGAAGATGAACCCTGTCGGCTGTAACCCCACTTTCATTTCTCGATTACATATCAAGGAGGCTTGGATTGAAGTACCATTTTTGCTGGGAACTTCTCAGGAGATGCAACCAGATTCTGCTCTGTCATTTCATGTTAGAATTTAGCACCCTTTTTAAAACTGGATTCACACAGTAATCTATATGTAGTCTTGTAGTTAATAAAGATTTGTTCTTGTTAAATTCATGTCAGATTCTTGGTTTATCCGCTACGCTCCTTCTGTAATGGCCACTGCTATAATGCTGCACGTTGTGTAGAATACGAAAACCAGCTCTTAGGCATCCTGGGAATTGATAAGGTATTGTTTGTCTTCAAGTTTTTTCAATGTTCAATGTTCCATTTCCTCTTAAACCCCGATTAATGATTGAAGCAGGACAAGGTCAATGCCTGGTGTGAGCTGATAATGGAATCGGCAACAAGGGTCGAAGGCAACGAGATGAATAAGCTCAGGTTTAGCTTTAACACGGGAAGTCCGAACGGTGTAATCGATGTCTCGTTTAGTTCAGATAGCTGAGGGCAGTGGCATCGTCATCATCATCATCCGTGTCTTCCTCACCTGAGCCTATGGCTATGTCAAAGGAGAGAAGAACAGATTCTGGAAATGATCTGAATACTATGGTATTTGCAAATCCATCCGTACTTCTCAACAGTAAGCATTTTTATTACCGTAAGATATTTACACCGGTGTAAATATAATTAATTAAATTAATATTTAATTATAATATATTTATATTATAATAATACACGTACAAATAACTATAATTATTTTTATTATAATTATTAAAATTTTAATTTACTTTAATTAGGATCATTAAAGTTTTCATTTCGTGGTTAATATTATTAGAAATGTTAACATGACACGTTAATATTTCTTTTAAAAAAGAATCTTAATTTTTTACTGAGGTCCAAACTCTGAAGAACGAAATTGTCATCAGTCAATCTCAATTCTCTAGAAATGATCTGTTTGACAATAAAATTAATATAGTTTAGTTTCAAGTTGATCTGATGATTAACAATAATAACAAATAACATGTTGTAATTTTAGTTCCGACTCACCATTGTTAATAGTCTTATAAACTTGAAACTAAACTATGTTAGGTTCTATTTTTGGTTGTGTTGGAAAATCTTGGTTTGGCCCCAAACCAAGGTTTTGCAAATGCTAAAAAATTAATTTCTCCAAAATCATGGTTTGAGAAACTAATTTGGGAAAAAGACAAGATTTTACACTCAAAAGCTATTCTTTAGTTTAGTGTTTTTATTGCTTTTAGAACTTTTAAGGTGAAAAAGCTGGTTTGAGAAGCTAAACTCAATAAAAATAGGCCTTTAAACTTACAACAAAATATATCTTTTTTACCGTTGGAATTGATCAACCACAATTTCG
The DNA here is from genome assembly GCA_035048815.1 of Abelmoschus esculentus. Classification (NCBI taxonomy): domain Eukaryota; kingdom Viridiplantae; phylum Streptophyta; class Magnoliopsida; order Malvales; family Malvaceae; genus Abelmoschus; species Abelmoschus esculentus. The sequence goes on from JAUCBN010000005.1 coordinate 19,939,347, forward strand.
TTTATCGATGTTTTAACATGGGTTACGATTATAAATTTAGAAAATATTTTTTTTGAGAAAGAAAATTAACGTGTCACGTTAGAATTTTTTTGACAAATGCTACTGAATTTTTATTAAATCCATAGAAAATTATAATTACAATGTAATCAAGAAGCAAAATAATTGGATTAAAAAATCCAAAAATTCTTACAACCCAAAAACAAAGAAAAATAAAATTTCTATGAAAATAAGGATACCAATAAAATTCAACAGCTTCTTGAATCTCCTTGTCTCTGTCCAAACGAGACGCATAGTGAAGGAAGAAGGAGTTGTAGGCGATTTAAACTGTCATGCAAAAAGTACCGCTACCCATGACTGACTTTATCGGTAAACAACCATCAACCGAGTAGGGATAAGTCTTTTCAAGTGACCACCGACAAAACAATAAATCAGAAAACTAGTTTCAATTGAATCTTTGTGCGATCAACAACCGATCACTAGGGTATGTTGCCATAAAGACAGATGAATCAAATCCAAAAACAAAAATAAAAATATGTCACAAAGATAGAGAAAAGTGTGTCACAAAGACAGAAAAAGAGATCCTTATTAAAATAAAACAAGAAAAAAAATAGATCCGATGGTCGACAACCAACACTAAAATTGATCGTCGATCATCCGTCAAAAGAAACGATCAAAACAAAAAATTTAAAAAAGATAAAATTTGAGAAAAAAAAAACGACGACTAGAGGTTTGAGAGAGAATTAGATTTCCCGTAATGAGAACTAATGTCAGTGACCATTTCAAATAAATTTTTTAACCAAAATAGTATAAAAATCTAGTGATCAAATTGTGTTGAACTAAATTATATGTGCTAAATCATCAATTATAAGCATAATAGAGGGGCCAAAATTATAATCTAACCGATAAGCTTATTTTCAACGGTGTTTGGTAAATATGAACGATCACGAGCTTATAAAACTATAAAATCGTTCCCATTTTCAAATCAATTTTAATTGATTGTAAAACCAAATTTCGTCAAAAATGGCGACACCGATTATGGATACATTCTACATATCACACGGATCACCGACGCTTTCGATCGACGATTCGCTTCCCGCGAGGCATTTCTTGCAGTCATGGAAGGTCAAAGTGTTTCCACAGAAACCCAAATCCATCCTCGTAGTTTCTGCTCACTGGGACACTTCCTTTCCCGCCGTTAATGTTGTTCACCGCAACGATACAATCTACGATTTCTATGGTTTCCCCGACGCTATGTACAAGGTGCCTTTCTTACCCTAGTAACTTCGATCTATTCATGTTATTTTGTTTTGTTCGAACTTGGTAGATCATACTCCGATTCTGAATTTTACAACGAGAAAGCAGGTGCAACGGGTCGAATTAAAAGAACTAGAATTTTTCAGGGGGTAAGAACTAAGAACAGATCAGAATTTAGGTAGAAGAGAAATAGAAAATGTAGAGGAAGACAAGAAATTAGTTCATTCAGATAAGATCATATATCCCTAAAACTCATAAAACGACAACGTTTAGTGATTTCTGATCACGGTCAAAACACACTGTTTCATTAATCCTATTCAAATGAAATTAACCGAAAATAACATAGAAAGATGGATGATCTTTCCGCTTTGACAAGTATCGAAATTTATTTTAAATATTCATATTTATTTAAAAATTTAAAATGTTATAAAAAAATTTTAAGCATAGAAACTTATTTCATAAATATGGAAACTTGTCAAAAATTACAAAATATTCAACCTAAAATGTTATCAAAAGATTTAATAATATTTATGTTTTTAGACAAATTTCGAAACTTGTTGTCTTTTAACTGCATCCGAGACCTACCCGACTTTAGTATTTCATATTCCGAAGGATGTGTGATACTACCTGGTATGGGTATAGTCAGCAGTGGTGACGTTAAAGATGTCAATGGAAGATTTAGCAGGCAGAGATATGTTATGCTGATGATTAATGATGGAAAATATAATAGGTATAATTTGAGTAACATGAATTTAAGCGATTGTGTTTTATTCATTGAACGAGGTGGTTCAATTTATCAGGTGTTTTAATTAAATAATTGAACCTGACGAGGATTGGAATTTGGTTGTTTTTGAAGACAAAAAAATTTGCTTTGTTGTTTACAGCTGAAATATCCAGCACCAGGTGAGCAAGAGTTGGCTCTAAGAGTGAAGGAATTGCTTATGGCATCTGGTTTCAAGCGTGTTGATGAGGATCGAGAACGTGGGTTGGACCATGGTGCTTGGGTTCCACTCATGCTCATGTATCCGGAGGCCGAGATTCCAGTTTGCCAACTCTCTATTCAGTCAGAAAGGGATGGTAATTACCACTACAACTTGGGAAAAGCTTTGGCTCCTCTCAAGGATGAAGGTGTTCTTATCATGGGATCTGGTTCCGCCACTCACAACTTGAGGGCCCTTATGAGTAACTTTGGCAGTACCGGTGGTGTCATTCCTTGGGCATTGGAGTTTGATACTTGGCTTAAAGATGCTCTCCTTCAAGGAAGGTATATCATTTCCCCATTTCTATGTTTATACATGTATGTCAGATAGACAACAACGTGTAAATGGTGTTCAAACACGGTGGCAGATGCTATTGGTTGCGACGATGATATCGGTTAGAAAGCTGAAATCTTTCGAAAGTTAGTGAGTTTTTGAATGTTATGAATTCGATCAGATTATGGTTCTGCTCCTAAACACATGCTTTATGGTATATTGTTTGAGAATACTTGAAAACTTATTATTGTTCTGTCCTTTGGGTCATTGGTGATAACAATTGGCATCGATATTTCGAATGAAAGTTCTGTTTATATGCTTTGTTTTGTTTTGATGTTACCTTTGGTAGTTTAACTTATGATTATTTGGTGAAGATATGAAGATGTGAATCACTACGAAGAGACGGCTCCGCATGCGAAGATAGCTCACCCTTGGCCGGACCACTTCTATCCGCTTCATGTAGCCATGGGAGCTGCTGGTGAAAATGCAAAGGCCAAACTTATCCACCACAGTTGGGACCTTGGTTCTCTTTCCTATGCCTCTTATCAGTTCTCATCAGCCAGCTGATGTTCATTAAGGTATAACTTAGTAAACATATCTTGGCTCATCAAAATTCCCTTTATTTCCAAACATATCTTATTGTATAAAAGAATTAGTAAACATGGTATTGATGGATGTATAAATTATTATTATTATTATTATTATTATTATTATTATTATTATTGTTTTTGTTGTTTTTGTTTTTGTTGTTGTATAAAAGAAGTAAACATGGTATTGATGGATGTATAAATTATTATTATTATTATTATTATTGTTGTTGTTGTTGTTGTTGTTGTTGTTATTGTTATTATTATTACCGTTGTTGTTGTTGGTTTGCTCTGATTATTTCGGACCGACTCCGAGCAAATGACTTTTTTACATACATATTTCGAACCAAAGTGAAACCAAACTATTTACCGTTTCGATCAATCCATATTGATAATATAATTATGTTTTGATGTATTATTTTGGGTTTACCATTATTTTTAAAATATTATATTTATTATATATAATGTAAATACATTTGAGTTATAAATATACAGTTTAATATCAATACTTAAAGAAAATTCATTTTACCAATAGGGGTTGGTCCAAGTGGTAAGTAGCTTGGTTTTGCTTAAGCAAGTCTCAAGTTCGAGACGTTGTGTATGTAAAAAATTCTTGCTAGGAGACTCACCCACAAAATTAAGTGTGACACGAGTCGGTCTGAATTAATTAGTTCTAGACTCTAGAATCAAAAGTGTACTAAAAAAATCACTTTGACTATTTTGTTTATTTTAATTAATTTGATCTTTTAACTTTTACTCGGTCAACACCGTTAATCCTTTCATGTTTTCTATTGAAAGTGTTATCCGGACCAGTCAAAAGTTGTCGCATGATATTTTTATTAATAAAACTAAAAAATAACTAAAATATTAAATAAAATCATAAAAATGAATCAGGGAATGAGGATTTATGTTTTTCAATTTGTCGTTTTAGAAAAATATAATTATGTTCAATTTATTTTTAAAAACTAAAACTTATAAAAACACTTAAAATAGTAAAAACATTAAAAAATAAAAATAATTATTTTTAATTAAATTCTAGTTTTTAAGTATATTTATTTTTTAATTTTATTAGATAAATAGGCACCATCTTTAGAAGCTTATTCTTTTTAAGTAATAATAATAATAATAATAATAATAATAATAATAATAATAATAATAATAATAATAATAATAATAATTTTATATATTGTATATAAAAATTATTATCAACTGTTTGATGTCGTCTCAAATTCTTGATGTATTTATCTTCATGTGAATTTTTTTTGGTTAGTATTCGATTTTTAAGGTCTTGTTCTAATTAATTTAAACCAATTTGTATCGTATATTTTATTTTAGTGAATGAGTCTCTCGGTGAATTTTTTTTGCGTACATAATATCTTGAATCCGAAACTTAAACGATATTATCATTTATCATTTGGATCAACCTCGTTAATTTAATAGAACCTTTTTGTATATACCGTCTTAAAATTAGAGTTTAATAAAGTAAACGTGTACTGCAAAATGAATACACATTGAACTTGGATTAATTTTTGGTACAGTAGTTTAAGTTGAATCAAATTTTACGTTAGGTGTGAATTTTTAGGCTTAGAAAAATTTCAGAGTTATATTTTAAGCATGAATCATAATTATTTTATTTATTTAATTTACTATTAGAATCGGCTGCGAATCTAAAATAAAAGTATGATAAAAAATAAAAAAAAATGACTTATTTTAGGTGTGACAGAATTCGTAACTGATTGCTAAAGAGAAGTACGAAAATGCATGTCTGAGAAAGATTTGATGTTATTATTTATTACCTATGCTCATTATTTCAATATCCAATTATGATGACAATCTAGATCACAAGTATAGAAAAACTTTTGAAACACCACTAGTATTTGAAAAAGAAAATTTTTTTGTTCAAAACTAATAAAAAGCTTGGAAAGTTTAAAATTTGAGACTCGAGTTTTACTCGAAAATAATATTATTGGGTTCGATTCAAACTCGAAGCTCGTCATGCTAGACTCAGACTCCACTCGGCTCGAAATAGATAATTTTACTATATATTTTTTTATAAAAGATGTATATATAATATATATAATTATTCCGAACTTATTCATAAGTGTTGTGACCGTTTTAAAACCGAAAAGGTGTGGAAAATAGCCTGGGGAATTGATTTTGAAAAATACAAACTTTGTTATTTCTCATCTTGAAAAAACCCAAATTTTAAAAAAGTATATAATTTAATTTTTAAAATGATTTGGAGTCGTCACCGTTACGTATAAGGACGACCCTTGCAAACGCCCAAAAAATTGGTACCTTCTTAATTTCACGTGGCATTTTAATATTTTGAAGATAGATATTAATTTAATTCTCCATTGTTAACATTGCTTGAATTTTGGATATCCTTTTGATTAGAAAAATATATCCCTTTTAAACTCGGACTGAATGAGACGTCCTCTAGATAAAAAATCTCACCCAAATTTAAAAGAATATAAATTCCGCCTCAAAAGGTTTAAATGCATGACCGTTTTTTATCTTGTTCATTTCAAGTTCTAACCTAGAAAGGCTCCATTAATTAAGTATTAAAACCCTATTTAAATTATTAATTCCACCAAGTGTATGATAACATCCGAATGTAATCAATTTAAATAATTAATTAAAAATACACTTAATCATAAATAAACAAAAATAATATGAGACTAACAAATATTCTTTTATCTCTTAAATTCTCACATTGCAAGACACCGACAAGTTTTCATGATTGCCATTGAATATAATAATGCAAACAGAATATGTGGCTATGCAAAAGGCTTACCAACAGTGCAAGAAATATGCACACAATGCTTCAATGGCTGTTGCTTGGCTTAGAGGATCAACTCCAAGCATGATTACGTGACCACCCTTTAGCCTATCTTTTCTATACAACTCTGCAAACTCGGCGGCCGATTTGTCCGATTCAAAATTGGTTACAAGGATTGATCCATCCTCCTTCGAATCCGTAAGAGTTGATCCAACAATTTCTTTCACTTTCCCTGAAATTTTGCCATGGGAAATGCTACTACTCGGCTTCCTTATCGAACAACTTCCATGGAGGCTGTTGTTACTTCTCATCTTTGAAATCTCTCTTTTCCTCTTGAAACCGATACCAAATCTTCCCCCCTTCCCCCCTTTGATCGTGTCGTCCCCCATTTAAAGGACTCAAACTCACAATCCTAATCGTCCAAGGAGTCCACAACCAACTCAACAACTTCTCCCAAAAAATCTCCCCACAACTAACCGAAAATCCCAACTCCCTTATCTCTACATTTGTCTTTTATTTTTATTTATTTATTTTTATTTGTTTGTTTTTTCTGTTATTTATTATTATTATTTACTTAAAATTCGTGTCAACAATAAGCTTTTCGAACCGAGTTTAAATCTGCTCGGTTTATTAAGATCTCGAGATGAGTCTAAACCGAATTCACTCAAGTCGAGCTATTCGAGCTCACGAGTCAATCTCATGATGACTGTAGATAAAGAAAGCATAATTCACCAGCTATTTCCTCTATCAAATGATAAACTACATGATTATCTACTCTAATGCACTTGTTATTCGAATCGATTATAAACACGATGATTTTAAACAATTTATAGAACAGAAATAGCCAAACCAAGGCAACAATAATGAACCCCCCACAAACAGAATCCAAAAGAACGTCATTCAGCGCACAGCTCCTCTCTAACAAAATGGGAGGTCAGTAAAATTACAATGATGTAGTAGTATGTACAACCTCAAATGCCTAACTTCTACAGCCCACATGCTTCTTCATTGTTATTAACACCCACTTCTCTTATTACGATATCGGTTGGATGGGTGGATGGTACAAGAATATTTCAAGTTCGAATAACCGGACCCTTGTACAGCCCTCTCCGAATAACAAAGTTGTCAGGGGGCTGAAACTCTTCCAACCATGTCAATTCTGAGAATGTCTCTCCATTTATTTCAATCTCGCCTTCAGTTCAAACAAGCAAATGAATGAGAAACTAGCAGACAACATGCAGGCATTAACCTTCATGTCTCAACAATATATTATATAACCTACCGTAGATAACTAGGTTCAAAACTATATTTCTTACCAGGTAAATCCCTTCTTAGGGATCTCCGGAAGTAAGTGCAGTGCCGTCCATGCTCTGAAGAGTAGGGTGGAGATAAAATATCAAAAATGGCACAGGGAGTCCGCGCCCTGAAACAATGAATGTTGCCTCCACTCGTGGGATAAAGCACTGTTGTCCCACAAGGAGATGTCATCTCAGTATCCTTGACAAGCTTTGCAGCTCTTGCTACAAAACACCGAGAATAAGCAAATCCAAGTCAGAGATTGAAGAAAATATAGTTACTTAATTAGTGTCCTATACCCTTGGAAGGGTGAAGAGAAAATGCATCATTCAAAATCAAAGATACATCGACACCTTTCTATGAATAATTTATCAATATTATCTGTTGAACAAGCAACAACTTTAGTCGGCGACAGATAGGCAGGTTCAGCTGCCATAGGCCACCAATAATCACTTCTGCCAATCAGAAAAAAGATCTAATCGAGATTTAACAAGTCCTATTTATTTCAACCCATATGTTCAATATGTTCCTTTCCGTTTCGCATGCTACAAGCAAGCCGGACATCATTCAAAATAAAAATAAAAATAAATAATAAAGCATCCACTGGGCAGCCACCTTAGCAATTAGCACACCCTGAAATGGCTGATTACACCATAAAACCCCTAGATTGAATAGTTATTTTATTTCGTTAGCAAGTTTGTTTATCAACTTCCCTACAGTTACTTTGTGAGCACCAAGTTGAGGTCAAACAAATATACCATAAGAAGAAATAATTTGGATTAGGGGGGTGAGGGTCAAGATATTTGGATGGTATCAAATTCCATTTAGAACTTGTTATTAGAACCCAAGTTGAACTCAAATATAAGTGTGCACATCCCAAGCTATATACAGTAGTCAACAAATATTTCACAAAATCAGTTAAGAAGATATGTCACAAGTACTCTCAATAAGCTGGAAGTAAACTACATCTACACAAGATGAGGAATTGAACAGGACTCTCACTTTCTTAGATGTTTAGCAGAGACAATCTCTACATCTACCCTAATTGAAGTCATTAGCTGTAACAAAGCGACAGACACCAACTAGTTCATTTAGTACCTGTGTTCTTTTTCCTATTCCAACCAAATTTTAGATCTAATAAATTTAAATCTAAAAGTTTTTTCTCAGTTATTTTAAACAAACCACCAGTAGATAACCAAATTAAATGCAGGGTATTCAAAAAACTGCATATCAAAAGGCAAATATAGATTTAAAAGTACTGGATCTTCTATAATTTAAATGGTAAGAACAGCAGAGAAGTAGGATTTCTACCACCAAAAGATAATTCTATGCAGCTACAACGTCTTCTGGTACAAATTACCCGAGGTAACTCATGAAACAGGTATTTGGAAAAGAATAATAATTAAAAAATGGGACATGAGGTTTTGAAACATGCCAAATTGCAAAGTATGGAACTTGGATCCCATAAAGAAAACTATGGGATTTTCTTGTGAGATGTGGTTCTCCAAAGGCTCATATCAATAAACAACAAAGCCAGCTAATTGATAATGCAGGGAGGTGCCAAACTGACAATGATACTGCAGTGTTCGCCCAGGGACCATAGCAAAGCCGATGATCCTCATGGGGGCTGGGCTTGTGAAGCATGACAGATTTATAAGTGCTTGATTGCAAGGTATTGGACTTTAATCCTACATATGAAAGTATGAGATATTCTTTAGGGGTTATATGCACCAAAGCTCTCCAATCTCAATAACTAGCTTTCAGGGCATGGCTCCAAAGGTCCATGTCAATTTCAAGGAATATAAAGGACAGTATCATTAGTACGTAAATTTGATACAAATATATAAATCTGTTATCAAATTTATATGTCAGAACAAATTATTCTATGGAAATACTCGGTTATGGTTTAGTTAACATGCATCAAAGTAATATGGGACATTAAAAACACACCTTGTAGTGGATCTTCAGGCTCTGTTGGCTCAAGCCAATCATATGACTTTACGTGTAATGAGCCATATATAAGCCTGCTCAGCACTGTCATTCCTGGATGATTATGCAAAGGTATCATAGAGGAAGGTGGCATACAAAAAATTCCTATCTGCAGAGAATGAGAAAACCAATAAAAGGAAGGGCCAATAACAGCTAGTAATGCAATTTCTTTCAAAAGTTTAAATCTAATTTCAAAGTAAGTGTTCATTTTAATAAATTCTAGGAGATCTCCAGCTAAATGCAACTTTCTCAATTAAAAAGTTATTTCCACAATGTAGGAGATATCATTATTGATAAAGGCGCTAGTTAATATAAATTTGTGCTTACAGAGAAGCTTTCGCACTCATGCAAATGCAGATACTTAATCGGTGGCAATGACGGATGGGTTCCATTCCGCTCATTTACAGGACCAGACCAATTACGTACCACCTGCGCCTCCTGTTCCAGACCTACATCAGAAGGCTTCATTTTCTCTGAAATGAAATGACATTTTGGATTAATATGCCACGGAACTTGGTTTCATGGCTTCATGAGAAAACAAAAAAATGACCGTTCACGCGCAATGATTTTAAAAATTGCATGGTTAATCAAATAATACCAAAGTTTTAATAATCACCTCGACCTAGCAGAATACTCCTCAATGTTATAGCATACCTTGTACTTGGTACTTAAAATTAGAATAAAAGTCGTTCGTTTAAATTTGTTGAAAATAACATCACAGCTAAATGCTACAAAATTAGCTTCCATATATTTACTAACTACTAATTCCAGAAACATGCAGAAATCAGTATTAACTTTCAACATGATTTTATCTCAATTATAATAACTAATAAAGCTTAGAAGACTTGGTTCAACCATAAGCTCAAGGAACAAACATGTAGAAGGAAGCAATAGCCATACCTAGCATAGTACGAACTTTTTCAAGAGCTTCATCAGAAACAGGGCCATTGGGCAAGAATGACACTTTGCAAGTATTATAAAGCCTTTGTATATAATATGGCATATTTGTAAAGACGGTACCAACTTAACTGAAAGGACCAAAATCCTCTATATCAGCAAGCTGATAACGACTTTTTTGCAAGTGCACTACTAAATGATTGTACGATAAAAGATGCAATTCGGTGATAACTGGATCTGCGAATTAACCCGACGGTAGTAGATCTGCATGGCAATTATTTCATTATCCTTCCTGCAAACCTCACTTACAACCACCCCATCTGACAAGGTACACATTGAAGCCAAAGTAAATCAATTTAATTCATTTAAAACAACAAAAAAAGCAGTGAATAAAAAAAGTATAAAAAGCATAGCCTTATCACAGTTTTCAAGAATTCAATGCATACTTTCATTACGGATACTATTATCAGTAGAACATTAACCCTAAAAGAGAGAATGCAAGCAAATTAAACAACTACTAAACTCATCCTGGGAAAAAGCTAAAAGGAATTGAATTAACCTAAAAAGTGCTGGTAAAGAGATTTCAATTAATTCTAGCTTTTAATTTCTACAACTAAATCTAATTTTCGCTTCTAATCTATACGATAAACGTAAAATGGGGATGCGATATCAAAATTATAAATTGAAAAATATGTGTGCAAAAGAAGAAAAAGATAGAGAATCGAATAAAGAAAGGAACTAACCAATTTGAGATCCATTAAATTGATTGCAAGAAATGGACTTCGAGAGTTGGGACGAGGAGCAGAGGAGAGAAGAAAGCAAGGAAAGGGATCGCAGAGAACAACGCAACAGTGAGAAAAAACGAAGCAGGGGAAGCTGCAATTGCCTTATAACTTAGTATATCACCTTTATTTTACATTAACTGCCCTTGACTAAATTAAATTCGTTTTACATTTCTTTTCAATGTGTTTGCATTTTTACCTTCGAAATTTAAAATATTTCATTTCGGTCATTATTATTTAATATAATATCTAATTTATTAGTTGATTAATTTAAAATAAATATTATAGTATAATTTATCCAACTTAATTTATTAAAAAATATATATTAAATTTTATTTTGTTACAAAATAAATGTTGAGACATTAAATGTTATTAGCAACTGAATTGGTGAGTTTGACATGACAACTAAAATAATATATCAATTATTACAAAATGATCATTAAATTTTATAAATATTATAAAATAATCATTAAATGTTGAGTGATTAGATTGTTAGACTTTTTGAACATTTATTTCTTATTTTCTGATTTATTGTTTTATTTGGTGACATTCCAAATTCAATCATAATATCTAGATCAGGTCTAGGAATTATACACATGGGATGTTTGAAATATTACATGCTATAATTTCATAACTTCAGTACTTAACTGATATCTTGGTGATTAATTTGCCGTTTAAAGGGTGTACTAGGCTTTTTAATTTACTGGTTTATTGTACTCTCCTTGTAGATACTTCTGAAAGAGTAGTTTCACCCTTTATTAATAAAATGTGTATGAGTCATGCTTATTATTTTTAAAATGCTTGCGGACCTTATTTTAATATATATATATATATATATTGACAAGTCGATAAAAATTAAAAACCAAAACCCTAAGAACAAGTGTTGATGGTCGGTTGATTAGAACTGTTCACTTCCTCCCATTCTTTTTCTTTTAAGTCCCCTATAGTCCCCCTTCCCCCCTCTAGGTAGAATCCCCTCCAAGTAGAAGTAGGTTTTCTATAAAAAAAATCCTAAACAAATCATGCTGAAAAGGTAAAAGAGATTTTCGTATGAAAGTCCGTAAAATTAAGGATGCACAAGTGCAAAACAGAAGTAAATATGATAGCTTTTTACTTATCAGGTTTTGGTTTTTGCAGAACTTAGCAAGAATCATCCAGTAGCTCACAAACTAAACTACCTATGGTAATGGTGGTGCTACATTTAGATGAATCAAGTAGCCAAAATTACCAAACCGAGGCAACAAAAACAAGATATGATGATGAATTCTCATTGTCATTCAGCAAACAAAATCGGAAAGAACAAAGCTAAACGAAAAGTCGTTAAGTGTAAAGTTCCTCTAAATTTTCACTCTGTCCCACTAACAAAATGTGAGATCAGTAAAATCACAGTTTACATTGTACTAATATGTACAACGTCAAATGCCTAGCTTCTACAGCCCCATGCAGGTTCCTTGTTATTCATTAGAATATCGAATGGATGGTACAACAATATTTCAAGTTCTAATAACAGGACCCTTGTACAGCCCTCTCTGAACCACAAAGTTGTCAGGGGGCTGAAACTCTTCTAACCAAGTCACTTCCGAGAACGTCTCTCCATTCATTTCAACCTCGCCTTCATTTTAAACAAGCAAATGAATAAGAGACTAGCATGCAGCATTGATCTTCATGTCTCAACATATTATATAACCTACCATAGATAACTAGGTTCAAAACTATATTTCTTACCAGGTAAATCCCTTCTTGGGGACCTCCGGAAGTAAGTGCAGTGTCGTCCATGCTCTGAAGAGTAGGGTGGAGATAGAATATCAAAAATGGCACAGGGAGTCCGTGCCCTGAAACAATGAATGTTTCCTCCACTCGTGGGATAAAGCACTGTTGTCTCACAAGGAGCTGTCATCTCAGTATCCTTAACAAGTTTTGCAGCTCTGGCTACATAGCAACAAGGATAAGCAAATCCAAGTCAAAGATTTGAAGAATATATAATCAGTAACCTATGCCCTTGGAATGGTGAAGAAAAAGTGCATCATTCAAAATCAGAGATATATTAATCCTTTGTCTATGAATAAATTATCAATATTTCTACCTCGGTTGTAAAAGCCACTAATTTAGTAAAAAATGGAGACCGATAGGCATGTTCAGATGCCATAGGCCTCCAATAATCTCTGTTAATAAGAAAAAAATGATATCATATAGACTTAACAAGTCCTATTTATTTGACCTCATATGTTCGATAGCTTCCTTTTCATTTTGCATGCTAAGCAAGCCAGACATCAAGCAAAAAGAATTATTAAATAAATAAATAAAAGAAGCATTCACTGGGAAACCACCTTACCACATCGTAAAACACCTCATTTGAATAGTAACTTTACTTCATTAACAAGTTTGTTCAACTTCCCTACACTCACTTTGTGAGCACCAAGTTGAAGTCAAACAAATATACCCCAAGAATAAATTATTTGATTCTAAATTTACAACTGACACATCTCTGTCACAAATTGTTTGACTTAGATTCTATATTCACAGGGATACAGAGATCATACTTTGAAGAATTGAACAGGCCTCTCACTTCCTTAGATGCTAGCAAAAAGGCTCTTTATATCTACCCTACTTAAACGGTCATTAGCTGTAACAAAGAGACAGCTACCAATTGGTACATTTAGTATTACCTATGCCTTCTTCCTCTTATTCCAATCAACTACGTGATCAAGTAAACTTCAATCCTAAAATATTCTGTTATTTTTTAAGAAACAAACCACCGGCACATGACTAAATTAAATTCCGCTTAAAGCTGTATATCACAAAGCAAATATAGATTTAAATGGAGGTCCATTTCTCTCTCAAGTCTTAGATAAATACTAATCCTATAATATATAATTGGGAAGAACAGCAGTTGCATAGGATTTGTAACATCAAAAGATTAACAGAACTCTATGTACTAAATCTTCTGGAAAAAATTACCAGGAAAAAATTCCTGAAACAAAGATATTTTGGAAATGAATAATAATTAAAAATAGGATTCATAATGTTTCAAGGAAAATAAAGGATGTTATAATTAACAGGTCTACAGGATACAAACATATAAATTTGACAATACATATGTATTATTCTATGGACATCCTCAGTTATGGTTTAGTTATCATGCATCAAAGAAACATATATATGTAAAAAAGCACACCTTGCAGTGGATCTTCCGGCGCTGTTGGGTCAAGCCAATCATAAGACTCTACGTGTAATGAGCCATAGATAAGCCTGCTCAGCACTGTCATTCCTGGATGATTGTGCAGAGGTATGATGGAGGAAGGTGGCATACAAAAAATTCCTATCTGCAGAGAAAGAGAATTTTTTTTTGAAGGCCTGATGATAGCTAGTAATGCAACTTCAGTTTTCAAAGTTAAAATTTATTTTTAATGGAAGTGTTCATTTTAATCAATTCTAGAAGATTCCCAGCTAAATGCAACTTCATCACTTTAAAACTCTAAAATGTTATGTCTTCAATAATAAATAAACGCCTTTACTAATAAGGGTCATAGGTAACAATAACTTAAAGTTCATGCTTACAGAGAAGCTGTCACACTCATGCAAGTGCAGATACTTAATTGGAGGCAATGACTGATGGGTTACATTCTGCTCATTTACAGGACCAGACCAACTACGTACCACCTGTGCCTCTTGTTCCAGACCAACATCAGAAGGCTTCATTTTCTCTGAAATAAAATGAAATTTTATGTTAAAATGCATTAAATATGCTATGGAACTAGGTCTCATCACTTGATGAGAAAACGAAAATTCTTGGAGCTTCATATTCCGTTGTTAAAATTTTGTACAGTTAATCAAATAACAGTATAACACCATAGACGTTATAGTCACCTCTACCAAGAAGAGCGCTTTAATGTTATGTTATGTTATACCCCGGTACTTGGTACTTTAACTTAGAATATCAACAGTTTTCAATACTCACAAGGATAGACCTCTATTATAGAGGGGAAAGAATTGCAATAAGTGTAGATAGATTACCCTCAAACCACATGAGGAAAAGGAAAATAAAGAATAACGTAACCTTTGTTTTCTATTTTACATCTAGAAGCATTCAAAGGCTAAATAATTGTCAATATGCCTAGCAAGTAAAACAATAGAATGTTCCACCATAATGGTGCAGCCACTCAATGAGAAGAAGGCAGAACAATTTGAAATTTTAACTTGTCACGCATCAAGCTTTTATATTCAAGATAAACATGCTTCAAAGATTATTAGTAGCTATTATTTTGAAGGTTGATTTTTAATGCCTAAAGGGCAATGGCAACTAGCAGTGATCATTTACCGCCAGATATGATAGCTGAAATTAACTTTAATACAAGAGAAAATGAAGTTCTGAAATACATCTAGGAGGGAGGGATGACAAAATTTCAACGCTACTAAAATCCATTTTGTCAATAAAAGTTCATAGTTTTGTAATTAAATCAGGTGGAAATCTGGAAACGTTTTACCAATTAAATTATGTCAGAGACTCTTCCTATAGGACAAAACTTGAACTTATAAGAAAACAAGCTTAACATCCCAACAACGACAAATAGCATTTTTTATTTTTTATTTTTATTTTGGTTTTAATTACTAAGACATGTAAAAAACTTGGTATTCTGATTAACCAAAAGGTGTGGAACTATTTCTACTTTCTAGGCAGATCATGGACTTTCCAAGAAACTAACATACAAGGAGTTGCATGAAGCAACTTCCTATAGCTGATGTTATCCAAAGAAAGATCCAACAGAATTAAATTAATTAACCTAATAATAAGTAAATTAATTAAATTAAATTAAATTAATTAACTTACATAGTATTCACAAGCTACTAGTCCCAATAACATGCAGCAAATTAAGAATTACTTTCATCACAATTATATCTCAGTCATAATAACTAATAAAGCATAGCAGACTTGTTCAACATAAGCTCAAAGAAGTACAAACGGGTACAAAGAAAGAATCAAAAGTGAATACCTAGCTTAGTCCAAACTCTTTCAAGAGCTTCATCAGAAACAGGCCCATTGGGCGAGAACGATGTTCTGCAGATATTATAAAGCCTCTGTATATAATATGGCATGCTTGTAAAGACGTATCAACTTAACCGAAGGGACCAAACCAAAAGCCTCTAAATCAGCAAGTCGGTATCGCCTTTTTGCAACTAAGGTACACATTGAAGCCAAAGTAAATCAATTTAATTCATTTACAACAAGAACACGGACCAATCAGCATAAAAAACACAGCCTCCATTATTTCAAATTTCAAGAATTCAATGCATAAATGTGTTACTACTATTACCATTAGTAGACCATTAACCCTCCCATAACAGAAAATGCAAGCAAATACAATAAATAATAAACCCATCCCCGAAAAAGCTAGGTAATTCAAGTAACCTAAAAATATTAGTCTCGCTTCTTAATTTCCTACAAAAGAATAGAATTTTCTCATGGATTTAGATGTACAGAAAATGGGGAAAACCGAAAAATAAACAATCAAAACTACGATAAACATTAAAAAAGGAATAAGTTCACGATGAGGCAGCGGCAACCTCTAAGTATATCAGAATGGATACTGGAAACAAGAAATGCTTGTATTATTGATCAGTGAGTTCACAAGGTTATAAACCTGCTTATTTATACACAGCATAACCCTCAAGTTGAAAATATAACCACCTTGCTTAACATCTAACCTACTCTAACTGATTAACCAACTCTACAGAAGAATTAAAAGGAAACCAGGAAAGGTGGGAAATCGAATAAAAATGAACTAACCGAATTATGATCCATCAACTGTTAATGGAAATGCTCGCAAGAAATGGGAGTGGAGATTAGGATAGAGAAGGAAGGAGAAATTTATTAACTTTTTTTTTCTCTTTTTAAGAAAATTAAAAGGAAAGAGGAGAAGAAAGTAAAGGGAAGAGATCGCTGAGAGCAACGCAACAATGAGCAAGATGAAGCAGGGGATCTCTGTTTTCATTTTTTTTTTTGATCTTTTTACCACAGGATGCGATGCGATCAGCATTCTTTGATTTTAGGGTTAATTACCTTATCGGTACATAAATTATAACAAATTTTAAATTGTATATAATATTTTAAAATTAGTAATTCTAAACATGAAGTATTTCGCCGTGTGATATATATTTCTAAAATATCAATTAACTTATGGTATAATAACAAGATCAGTCTTTAAAAATTTACTAATTTTTATTTTAGTCTTTTTTTAAAAATATCAAAACATTGTATTTACTTCAATCTTTTTAAAAAAAAAAAAAACTTTGCATTTTTATTTTTTATTATTTAAAAAATAAATAAATTATTATAGTGGTCACTGTGATGAAAAAAATGTCTATGAACGGTGTCGTTGGATCTGCAAAACGTATCCTCCCTTGAATATGAAAAATCACCCGAAAATGTTTTAAAGGTTACAAAGGTCATTGCACTTTCTAGTTTCTCCAAAGCCAACAAAGAGAAGCACGAAAATTTTGAAGGAAAAAAAAACGAAAGAAAATTTGGGGGTTTTCAGATTATGCTTAGAATCAATATTTAATAGCATGATTAAGTTATTTTCTTTCGACTTATCATTTAGAATATTTTTATTTACAAAATACATCTTTTAATTTAGTATTCATGATTTTTAGATTTTATTTTTTAAAATAATTAACTTCATTTTCTAAAGAGGGTGGCATGAAATTATATCTACATTGATATTCGAGTTTTTAAAGTACGGTAAATGATTATGAGAAAAATTAAAAATTTGAATTATAACGGCTAGAATTATAGATTTTCGAGTTAAATTTTAGATTCAGGTTAATATAATTAAGTTTAAAAATTAAGTTTAAAATAAATGAAAAATTAAGGATCGAGTAAATATTTGGAGGTCTATTCTCTAAAAAATAAAATTATGAGCTCGATAAAAAAATAAGGAATAAGAGGTTGGTTTATTAAAGAGTTTATTTAATGTTATTTTGACTGGAGAAATAAAGAGGGTTGATTACCGAACGGGAGAAAAAATGTAAATTTCTTTCTTGAATTTTATCTTGAAAAGTTGTTATATTCTACACCATCAGTACTATCTTATTTTTCTCGTCATTCAAATTCGATTGGTTTTAATGGTGTTATCGATAGAGCTACTACGAAAAAGGGAGACAATAGAAGCTTCAGGAAGTTCAAAAAGAGTAGTTTACCAAACTGAAAGCTAAAATTATCGATGTGCTTCTCAACATCAAGTCAATCAGTTTAAAACTTGTTGTCTCTGTTTGATCGCCGAAAGGCACTACACGCACCGTCTTTACGAGTGAATGTACTGTTTCCTCAATTGAACGTTTAATTTTTGGGTCGAGACGATAAAAAAATACATATCATATCTCGTCTTATTATTATCCCTAAAAAATTATATATGATCATTTGAATATTCATATAGTGTTACTTAAGTACTTGAAATATAAAATACTAAATAAACCGATGACTAATAATATTTAAAAAAGTGATCATAAAGCAAATAATTAATATTAATTAATTCGTCAGTAAAAATATTATAATAATTTTTATAAACTTCAGGAATCAAATAAAACGTTATAAAAAATCATAATTTAAAAAAAAATAATACGAATCTGTGTATATGATGTTGAAAAGAGTTTTGATTATATTGATACATCATTAACATCGTATCGATACAAATTAAATTAATATATTTTAATTAGAACTTAAAAATTAAATTAAAATTTTAATATTTTTATTATTTTGAACTGAGGAGAGTTAATGGCTCATTTACTAAAATAAAATAAATCGATAATATAACTGATTAAAATATAAGTTTTTAAAATTGTTGACTAAAATTAAACAGGTAAAAACAAAAAAGGATATTGGGTGTAGTTCGTGTATATATTTAGATTTTATATATATAAAAATATTATGTAATTTTTAAAAAGAAAGCGACATGGAACATTAGCTAAGTACATATTTTTTGTTAGAAAAAAATTAGGGCATAAATACGAAAAAACTGAATCGCTAAAATCAGCACGAACTCCATAGATCGGCCACCGGAACCGTCGTCCACCGCTGTTCTCCGGTTAGCACTAACCAATATTACCAATCTCCATCGAACGAATCCCGTTGTCCCCCCTTCTCACCTTACCCAGATAACTTTTTCCTAAAAAACCCTAAGGCTCCCTGGATTTCGATTGAAAGTTTGGTATTGCCGCCTGCCCGAGCTTCCGAATACGGCCTTGTAAGCTTATCTTAATATTCCCCTTTCATCTTCCTGACCAGAACATCCCTAAGGTTATTATTATTGTTGTTGTGGCGGTGGTATTGGAAATTACTTGCCGTTGAGCCTGTAGGTTTTTGCAGTAACTATGTCAGGGATTTCTAATTGCAGCGTCTACATAGGTCAGTTTTTCCGTTAAGAATCAATATCTATATTGTTATTCATTTATGTATGAAAGAATTTTTTAATTTAGATCTTTAACTTACCTGATTTGTTTTTGGTGGGGGATGAAAGGTAATTTGGATGAGAGGGTTAGCGACAGAGTTCTGTATGATATTCTTATCCAAGCAGGGAAAGTAGTAGATTTGTATATCCCTCGAGACAAGGAAACAGATAAGCCCAAAGGATTTGCCTTTGTGGAATACGAAAATGAGGATGTTGCTAATTACGCTGTTAGGCTTTTTTCTGGCCTTGTTACTCTCTATAATCGAACCTTGAAATTTGCTGTAAGTTTTTTTGGTATATTGAATTTATGCTCACCTCTTTTATCATTGGAGGGTGAAGTTTCACTTGTTTCCGCTATTCTAAACAAGTGCAGTCAGATTTAGTACAAATTAGCAATTAAGCTGTGTAAATGGAGATATTTTTGTTTCCTGCTTGATTCATAATCTTGTTCTTCCGAGTTTGTTTGTGTAAGTATTTAAATATTGACTGAAATCCCTAACAGATTTCTGGGCAAGACAAGACTTCACAAAACCCTTCCTATGCAGCCATGCCTACTGCAAATTCATCCTACAAGTCAAGGCATAACCGTGGAGTAGTTAACCACATGG
Source organism: Abelmoschus esculentus (assembly GCA_035048815.1). Taxonomy (NCBI): domain Eukaryota; kingdom Viridiplantae; phylum Streptophyta; class Magnoliopsida; order Malvales; family Malvaceae; genus Abelmoschus; species Abelmoschus esculentus. Next base: position 19,959,239 of record JAUCBN010000005.1, read on the forward strand.
AAACCTCTCAGCAGCTAAAGTGGTCAACAACCCCTTCTAGGGTTCCAGATTATCCTGCGCGATACACCCAAGGTGATTAATTTTTTTTCTCTTGTTTGTTTTTCTATTATCTTCTTCGTTTTTTAGACAATGCCACTTGATTTCCTTTTTAGTTCCATGAGTGCTAACTAGTTCGTTTTGATCCAGTGCCACCTCCACCTGGTGTTTCTCCCCACTCTAATGGGTATGGATCACATTTCAATGATACGAATTATGAATACAGTCGAAGGGTTTTTGGGGCAACGTTGGATAGCTTTAGTCACCCTAGGTCACGTCGTTGTGACACAAGTGACCCAATTTCATACCCATCTTATTGATATTTTATTATGACAGCCATGTGAGGGTAAAATTCTTACATGAAACTTAATATTGATGGAACAATTGTAGTTATTCAATCAAGATAGGTGGTACTGTGATGAAGTTATGGGTAAGAAGGGGTAAAGTTAGCATCTGTTGTAAGTTATTTCGTGGGTCTCATCATTGTTTGTTTATGAATACTACAATTTCACTTTGTGGTACTCTTTCATAATTTCACTCCATTTAAAATGTTGCGTTTGTTTCTTTTTGAATAGTTATGATTGCATCATTGCCAGTAGGCTAAAACTGAATATAGGGTTGTTTTTCCTGTTGAATTCACTGAAAAGGCTCACACAAATGGGATATGAAGTTTGGATGTAAATGTTTCCTTTCCGGTAGAAATTAGTGTGGTCTCATCTATTAGGGATTTAGGGTAAAGTGCATAAATGGTCACTAAAAAATCAAAGTGAACTTTTAAGTTTTGGGAACTACAAAATGGTCACTGAAAGTTCAAAATGAACTTTTAAGTTTTGGGAATTACAAAATGGTCTTTAAACTTATCGAACTATTTCAAAATGATCACTACATGTTATAAAACAGAGATAAATTTTGATGTTTAAGGGTCATTTTATAAGAGTTCAGTAAGTTAGATGGCCATTTTGTAATTTTTGAAACTTCAATGCCCAAAAAGAGCAGTTTTGCCCCAACTTTACCCAGTCATTAATGTGTCATCTCTTGGAGTATATTCTTCTTTTACTTTTTGTTTCTTTTAGTTATTGCCTTATTGGTTGTAAATTTAATCTATAGGAGTTGAGCTACTAGATTGATATTCAGTTTTATTGTAGGTGCTTGGTAACCTATGCAAGGTCTAGTTTGAGTCGATATATATTTTTTGCACTGTTTTCATGTTTACTCAAGGATGTCGAATATTGGTCTCAAAGTTTTCACTAAATAGGTTAAAGTGATAGTTCTAAATTGCTTTGAACAAGAGTCAAGGGTTGCCCCAACTTCTAGTTTCTAAAAGCTTGGCCAAAACTTCCTCTCATAATAATAAGATCACATCTTGCCAGCCTGGATAAGCACAGTAGGAGTTTGGTTTTAGATGAAAGTCCTAATTGAGGACAACTTCTTTCACCTTAAGTTATCCAATTCAACTAAAACTTTTAACAAGTAATTGTTCACTGAAGGGTAGAAGCTTTTTATTCACAATCAACCTCCTTTAGTCCTTGTTGAACTCATCAAGTTCAATTTAGTAGAGTCTATTTGCCTATGTGAAGTATTTTTCAAAGTGTCGGTCTCAGTCAAACACTGAGTCTTTAATCCCAGGCTAGTTCTTGGACATGATCAGTTCAATGCTTGTTTTAGTGAAAATGAGAAGACGATTGATAATCATTTTTTTGACCCCCCCCCCCCCACACCACACCACACCACCACCATGTGAACAAGTCCAGTTTTTTTAATTAGGATATGTATTAAGACATGTTTATAATTGAACAATTTATGCTGTAAAGATAATTTTATCCACAACCTCATTTTGGGACATGTTTGGACTAAATCCAATTTATGTTGTGAGCTTCTTCTAAATTTGATCTTTTACTTGATTGAGTTTCAAGTTTAATAATATTAATTGTCTTATTGTGTGCAATCCATTATGTTTCCAACATGTTGACAATGAGATAGATCATTATTTTTGTTTTTACACATAGCCGATAACTTATATAAATAGGTTATGAGTAGATCAAGCAATCCATCTTGATCAAGGTTACCTTCTCTTCATGACATGAATTTGCATCTCTTATCGATGCTAGTTGTTTTGTTACCAATATTAGATTCTATCTTAAGGTAGATTATTATTATTAACCCAATGGTTAAAAGCATTTGCTTATAATTATTAGAAAGCTTAACTATAAAATAAGTGCTCTAGTTATGTTTCTTTTTTGTAATAGGTGCCTAAAGTTTTTTTTGGCTGAAATAGGTTCCTTAACTCCTTTTTTGGACCAAAGTAGGTGCCTCAGTTGACTTTAAATCTAGCAAAAAAGGGAACTTTAGGCACTTATTTCAGTCAAAAAAATACTTCAAACATCAATTGCAAAAAATCAAAATAGTTTTGGCACTTAATTTATAGTTAAGCCTTATTAGAACCAGAGGCTCTTAATATTGGAAAAACATTTTTCACCTGATAGGAATAAGATGCGTTTTGTTTTGTACTTGGTGGCCCTAGAGGCCCTTGGAATTGGAGGAGGCATTTTCCACCCTATAAGTATAAGATGTGTTTTGTTTTGTACTTGGTGGCCCTAGAGGCCCTTAGGATTGGAAGAGGCATTTTTCACCCTATAAGTATAAGATGTGTTTTGTTTTGTACTCGGTGGCCTATCAAAAGGACCCTAGGATTTGAAAAGCTCTCTTCTTATCATTAGAACTAGAGACCTCTTGGATTGGATAAAAAAATTCTTGTTGTGAATATTATGGTGTGAATTGAGAGAAGTAGAGACCCCTTGGATCAGAAAAAAGCATTTTTACTCATTGGCCTCATCGAAAATTGGTGGTAGTTTTGTCTATGTTCGTATCGAAGTGATTGATTTTAGGCAGGGTATAAATCTTGAATTTGCATGTGACTTTTGATCCTGTGTGTGTGAAATGTGAATTATTCATAGATTCTTTCGATTTAAAGCGATACGTGACATAATATAGTTTGTACGAAACTGGTAGACATGAGATTGCATTAATCCCTTAGCCTTTTCTTTTCCAAAAGCTAGATATGCTATGACGATACTGGTTTAACTTTTCATGATGATGTAGTTGATTCCTTAATTTTATGTACACATTGCTCTAATTGTCTTGATTGGTCCTACAAGCCATTTCAACTGTGGCATTATGAATGTGTATGAGCCATCCGTGTCTTCATAGAAGAGTGATTTCTTGTCTGAAGTGCTATCATTTGTCAAGGGATGGAACATTTATGGTGTATTGGTGGGGATTGGAACGTTTTGCAAGTTAACTCTATTTTGTGATACATCAGCTAGACAGCCTATTGATAAATAAAAGTAAAATCAAAATAGAACCCGATAGAGTTTTTAAAACATCTATAAAAATCCAATAGAAGAGAAAATAGTAATTTTAAAAAGAAAAGATAATTGTTATACTAGTCAGATCAAAAACTCTATAAATTTTGACAATCTATTATAAAAAGGGTCTTTAAAGAGTTATCAAAATGTAAATTAAATAAAATCTCAAAATTGAAAACCACTCTTCACGTTTATTTTCAAAAATATGATTTGTTATAGATTGCATTCACAAATAACATTAAATTAGATGAAACTTTATGTGATATTTAAAAATAGTGATGAATCCAGAAAAATATTTAAGGGTGAATATATATAAAATTTTATGGTGGGTATAACTAAAATTTTAAAAGAATTTAAGGATCAATTGTAAAATTAAAAATAAATATATGGACTTTAAAAAGTTTATGACCTAATACGTACATTTGTCAATAATAGAAATAAAAACACTGTAAACACAAAAAATCAGTAAGTTAAGGTGTTTCTAAAAAAAGTTCCCTAAAAAGAGCTTAAAAAAGCCCCTCTAATAAGAGGTGTTTGGGAACCGGTTGGCAACCGGTTCTAATGTTACACAGCTTTTTTATTTAGTAATGGTTACCCAATTCATTCTTATATATTCGAATAAAAATATTTATATAATAAATATTTGAATAAAAATATTCATATAATAAATATTGGAATAAAAATATTTGAATAAAATATATACGAATAAAAATATCTGTATAGTAAAAATTTGAATAAAAATATTTATATTATAAATATTTGAATAAAAATATTCGTATAATAAATATTCGAATAAAAATATTTATATAATAAATATTTGAATAAAAATATACGAATAATAATATTCTTATAATAAAAATTTGAATAAAAATATTTAAATAAAAAGATTCGAATAAAATATATACGAATAAAAATATTCATATAATAAATATTCAAATAAAAAATATACGAATAAAAATATTCATATAATAAATATTAGAATAAAAATATTTGAATAAAATATATACGAATAAAAATATCCGTATAGTAAAAATTTGAATAAAAATATTTATATAATAAATATTTGAATAAAAATATTCGTATAATAAATATTCGAATAAAAATATTCATATAATAAATATTCAAATAAAAATACTCGAGTACAAATATACGAATAAAAATATTTGTATAATAAAAATTTGAATAAAAATATTTAAATAAAAAGATTCAAATAAAATATATACGAATAAAAATATTCATATAATAAATATTCGAATAAAAATATTCATATAATAAATATTTGAATAAAAATACTCAAATAAAATATTCAAATAAAAATATACGAAAAAAAATATTTGTATAATAAATATTCAAATAAAAATATTTATATAATAAATATTTGAATAAAAAGATTCTTATAAAAAATATTTGAATAAAAAATATTCGAATAAAAATATTTGAATAAAAATATTCATATAATAAATATTCAAATAAAAATATTCAAATAAAAAATATACGAATAAAAATACTTGAATATAAATATTTGAATAAAAAATATATGAATAAAAATATTCGTATAATAAATATTCGAATAAAAATATTCAAGTATAAATATTCGTATAATAAATATTCAAATAAAAATATTCAAATAAAAAATATTCGAATAAAAAATATACGAATAAATATTGTACACAAATCTTTGTAAGGAATTGTGTACATACACAAATCTTTATCATTTTTGTGTCATATTATGTATACTCGTAGCCATTTGTGTATGTACATAGATCCTTACCATTAAATGGCCTCCTTTAGCTCATGTTTTTGAAGTCGTAAGGATTTGTGTACATACCTTTTTTCTTATATTTTTCGTAAGCTATTGTGTATACTTTGTAAGGAATTATGTACATACGCAAATCCTTACCATTTTTGTGTCATATTATGTATACTCGTAGCCAATTGTGTATGTACACAAATCCTTACTATTGGATGCCTCCTTTAACTCATGGTTTCGAAGTCGTAAGGATTTGTGTACATAACTTTTTCCTTACGTTTTTCGTAAGCCACTGTGTATACTTTGTAAGGAATTGTGTACATACACAAATCCTTACCATTTTTGTGTCATATTATGTATACTCGTAGCAATAGTGTATGTACACAAATACTTACCCTTGAATTACCTCTTTTAGCTCATGGTTTTGAAGTCGTAAGGATTTGTGTGCATACCTTTTTCCTTACGTTTTTTGTAAGCTATTGTGTATACTTTGTAAGAAATTGTGTACATACACAAATCCTTACTATTTTTGTGCTAATTTATGTATTTTCGTAATGATTTATGTATGTACACAATTTCTTACGTTTGTAACAATTTATGTATGTACCGTTTTTATTACAGTTTTTATAAGGATTTATGTATGTACACAAATCCTTACATTTGTAACGATTTATGTATGTACCGTTTTTCTTATAATTTTTGTAAGAAATTGTGTATATAGTTCGTAACCATTTTGTACAAAAAATGACCGGACAAACCAGTTAAAGCTTTTTTTAAGCTTTTTTAAGAGGCTTCTCCTATAACTACCAGTAAATTAATCATAGAAATATACTATAAAACAGATGTGTGTCATTAAATAAAGATGTAGTACAAAATAAAGAAAATATACTATATATAAAAATTACAATAAAATATACAAAGAACAAACAAAATAAATAAAAGATATAAATCATTAACGATTAATAATTAATATTAAAATTAAAATTAATATCACTTTTGATTAGGTAAAAAATATATATCATTACCTGAATGAGCTTTGAAAAATATACGTGACTTGTAAAACTTAATCTTGGGTAGTAGTACTTTTTGCACGACAATTTGAATCGCTTACAACTCCTTCTTTTTTCATTATGCGTCTCGTTTGGATAGAGATAAAGGAGATTCGAGAAGTTGCTGAATTTTATCGGTATCCTTATTTTCATAGGAATTTTATTTTTCTTTGTTTTTGAGTGTAAGAATTTTTAAATTTTTTAATCCAATTATTTTTCTTCTTGATTACGTTATAATTATAACTTTTTATGAATTTAATAAAAATTCAGTAATATTTGTCAAAAAAAATATACGTAACTTATGTTAATAAGATTTTTTTTATTAAAATGTTAATACGATCATAGAGTTGAGTTTACATGTGCTTTTAATTATGCATATATTATTGTCGGGAGTAATGTTTTAAAGTACCATCAATCACTATTTATGATCTCATTTAAATAGAGTGAAATAATAGAAAACTTCCTTTTCCCTTCTACTTTTAGTAAAAGAAGGTCTCTTTAGAGCTTGAATTTCTTCAAATTTAATTTTATTAAAATGAATTGTTTCTTTTTATATAAAAGGATTTTTATTTGTGAACCTTCTAATTTGATAAATATTTATTTTTCATAATTTAATATAACATTTCGATTTTAATACGAGTTTAAAATATTATATTTAAGTTACTTAAAATCTGAATTAAAAATTTTTTCTTTATAAATGATAGATTTAGCCTTTGTTCAAAACATTAATACCTTAAAAGTAGTTATGGGATTTTTTTTTCTCACTTAGATGAGCCATTTGTAGGAATATTTTATTTTTAAAACATTTATAATATAATCTCATAATATTGTTTTTTACCACAGACTTATATGCATATAAAACTATATTTAAATTTGAGTAAGTTTACACTAATAAAAATGTTAATGTTTAGAAAACTTAAGCAAAAGTTTTAAAAATAGAAATTAAATTAATTTTTTTTAGCAATTTAACTCTTAATATTTTTATTCGGGTAAAAACGGCTCCATCGTAGATAAAATTACCAATCAACTAACGATAAATAGTTTAAAATAATATAATTAATTTTTATGACAATAGAAGTTGATTGTATTAATATATTCACTTTAAAAAAGATTATACGAATCAAAAATTAACTTTATAAAATTATGTAAACCTTAAAATAATTTTTTATTGACTTATCATTATGTCAAGTCATTTTAAATTATTTATCAATATTTTTTTAATAATTTTTATTTGTAGATGAGTCATTTTAACTTCAAATAAAATATTGAAGGTTGAATCGATTAAAAAAGAATAGAGGTCAACATGATCATTCAGTCAAACATTACGTGATTTTTTTACTTTAAACTTAAAAGTAAGTGCTAAATAATTAATTATATTTACGAAATTCGTTAACCAATCAAAATTTGATATGTAACTTAATATTATAACATAATATATTATCGAGTGATAATATTATAATATAATATATTACACTAATTAATATAAAAAATTATTTAATTTAACGTTAATAAAAAATAAATTAATAAAAATTTTGATTTATAAAAAATAAATTTAAAAATAATTCAAAATTTTGATTATTTTATTCACAAAAATACCATTAAGCCATATAAAAAAATAAAAAGAGGAATAAAGGAAGGGGCGATTCACGCGAGTGAAGATGAGAGCCAACCCGATTGCCAGCTGGCTGTCGGAGAGAGGTCAGCAGATTCCCAGCACGTGACTGACCATCTCCTTCCCACCCTAAAAACTCAGAAGAATAAAAAGGAAACGGAAAAGGAAAAAGCCATCGTTTTCTTCATCAATCAAATTCGAAAAAAAATCAAAATCAAAGAATTAATAAACGACTCCAGGCTCCAGCACTGATCTAATATTAGCTCCAATCGCTCTTCCATTTCCTCTTCTCCTTTAGGTTTGCATTTTCTATTTTTCGCTCTACATTTCTTATTCCCCCTTTTTTTCTATAAACATAATCAAATAATCTGTTATTATCTTCCTGGCAGGTGAATTTGTGTTAAAGGACATGAGGGTAATTCACGAATGGTGGTGTTGAGATTCAAATGCCATCGGTTTCCGTTTCAAATGCAAGGATCTGCTGGTGGTAAAATTGTTATTTCATTTCCTTTCATTCGCATGATTTATGTTTCTCTATTTCATTTCCGTTTCAAATGTACGAAACGAGCTATATTCGATTGGGTGATTTGTGATTTTTTTGTGTTTGGGCTGTATTAGATTTTGTTCTCGATCGGGGGGTGGGGGAGACCAAAAGAGAGTCTGATTAAAGTGGAAAGTTTCGAGAATGCGTCGCTTATTCTGATTCTTTTTGAGTATTTGTTCACTTGGGTTTTCTGTTAGTAGATCTTCAAATTTGATGTGTATTTGTTTTATTACTTATTCAGCTTTATTTGTATGTTTGTTTATCCGATTATTTATCACTTGAGAACTCCAATTGCTTTCCTAAGTTGGAAATGGTATGAATGTATTGTTAGAGGGTAAGAATTAGTTGGATATGAGTTAATTTCGCTAATGTTTTATTGGGGATTGGCCTATTTTTGCTGAATATTTGGTGGTTGATGATCGTGATATTGGTAGAAGATGATTTATTAGATAGGCAGGCTGATGTGCTCGTGAGATAATGGTATGTGGAAATTCTGGATGTTAGCATATTTTTGTATTTTAATTGGACCAAAGGCTTTTTAAAGGAAGTTGAAGACTTTCTTCTTGCACATTGCTTTATCTTGGTTTGTGCACACTTCTTCTTTGCTTGTAGGTGTTCCCCTTTGAGAATGTGTACTAGACTCTTGTGTATTTATTGAATTCAGAAGTAAAGAATTTACCCATTTCATCTAATGGTCTTTTCTCTTCAGGTCTGATGGCCTCCAGCTTAAGCAAGTCAGTACGAAAGAAGCTTGTCGTAAATGACTTGTTGCCTGCAAACTATTCCTAGATTGAAATATCTTTTATAAGTTGAGAAGTAAGGGTGAATATGGTTTTGCATTTCAAATACTTAAGGACATGGAAGAGACGCGAGATGATGCTGGTCCAACGGAGCAAGGGCCTTCTAATGCACCATGGTGGTCTTCAGATTTCATTGAAAAATTTGGTTCTGTTTCTTTAGGTTCTCAGGAAGAGAGTTTTAGTCAAAGGGAATCGCCTAAAACTTTTGAGCAAGATGGATTGTTATCTCAGACAGCATCTCAGGTTTTATGGAGCACTGGAATGCTTTCTGAGCCAATTCCTAATGGCTTCTATTCCGTCATTCCGGTGAGAATTTAGTAATCTTATTTGTGAATTATTGTACTGTACTAGTTTGTAAATGATTTCTGAACCAGGCATTGAGTTTAGGGTTTTGTTTGTTGATTTGCCGTCTCAACAATTAAGAGATCCATTCAAGGAACACGGGGGACTAATTGAAGTAATGAACCTCCCAGTTGGAGATTTGATGGTTACTAGCTTGTAATTGTATTTCTCTGCTGAGAAAAAAAAGTAATGGGATAAAGTTGGTGGTTCTAACTTGCAAGGACTGTCTGTAAATAAAGTTTAGCAATGGTGTACTGGGTCAAATCTTGTAATGAAGGAAAAAGAGAAGCTACCTCCTAGTCCTTTATTGTTCTGTTATCATATTTTTCTTTACACTATCAGTTCTGGAAAAATGCTTTTTATCCCTGGCAAGCTAAATTGGTTAGCGGTCTCCAGAAAGGATTCTGTAAATTCCTTGAAATTTAAAATCATAATGTAATTTTGTGCCTGTTTAATCATGTTATTCAAATCATATACAGTTCATATATGTGCTGGTGATCCGACAATAATGCATGTGTGATTTCTGCGCTTTGATTTCCATTTGGTCTTGTTTCATACAAATAGTTTTTAAAGTTCAAGTATTACTACTCACAGGATAAAAGGCTTAAGGATCATTTTGACACTATTCCTTCATTGGAAGAGCTTCAGGCATTGGGTGGAGAAGGTTATAGAGCTGATATTATTCTTGTGGATTTTGAGAAAGATAAAAAACTATCCATGCTAAAGCAGTTGATTGTGGCACTGGTTAAAGGATTGAATTCAAATCCAGCTGCAATGATTAAAAAGATTGCCGGACTGGTAGAATATTTTAATTTCTTCTTCTTCTTTAGGCCATCTTCCTCTGTCCCATGTCGCTCAGTGTTCTCATTTACTACTGTATTTCTGATTGTTTTGTTACCTTCGCAATAGCAACATATGGTTAGCTACATCTATTTTGTGTTGTGTTGTTATCAGATTGATTTTCTTTTCTTTCTTTACGAAAACACTTTGTCAGTCTTTCATGAATGGGCTTTTTAGGTGCATGCCATTTTCCATATCATGTGAAAAAAATATATACTATACCCCTTTTAACACGTAGCTTTTTCTAGTGATATTGGTACACAAAAGGAAGTGTTTATTTCCTGCTCAATTCACAGGTAGTTTGCTACAGATTTTTGCTAAATGTTAAGCAGTATTTATTTCAAATAGAATGCAGGCGATTTGAGAAACCTGTCTGAAATCAATTTGGCCTGTAGAATATATGAAAAGATTTTATAAGGAAATGTTTTAGACTAGAAGGTAACTAACAAAATACCTGGTTTTTATGCTTGTGCTTTGCCCTGGAAGGGTCATTACATTTCTAGAATAAAATTTCTAAATTTGAAATTAAGTTATTCCATAGCTTGATAAAGCAACTTAGTTGGTCTGCATACAGTTCCATTTTAGTTCTCTGCATTAAGTATGAGAAATAAGTAGGATAAAACCTATAGTCAATACTGACTAGTTCATCCTTTGAACAATGGGACAAGGCAATAATGTCTTGTTATTCTTCAATTTGTCTTTTGTAATCATATTCTGTATGTTACTCGGAGGTGAATGCTCATGCCCAAATATGTGTCATATTCTTTGGTTGTTTATAACAAATTCTCTTCTTGTTTCTCCTGCTATTTGCCTAGGTTTCTGATTTTTATAAACGTCCAACTACTGAAAGTCCCGCTAAAGCTGCCATAGATGAAACTTCCCACATGTTTGAAAATCAAAGTGTTCAGATGCTGGGGCAAATAAAGCATGGTTTATGTCGTTCACGAGCCATTTTGTTTAAAATTTTAGCAGATACTGTAGGGCTTGAAAGTAAGCTCATTGTGGTAAGCTCCACTTTTCTTCCTCTTCAATTGTTAGATTAGGTTAGAAGATTCATTTCTTTCTTTCATACACATCATATATCAGTTTCACATTTCAGACCGTGTGAAATTAAGTTGAATAAAATAAAAGATTTTACAGGGCCTCTTTTAATCTTTATCTGAAAGGCTGTGCCAATTTCCTATGTCATTCTTTCAGGGTTTGCCAAATGATGGGGCTTTTGAGTGTCCTGATTCATATAAACATATGTCTGTAATAGTTGTGTTAAATTCTGTGGAGCTATTGGTTGATCTTATGCGGTTTCCGGGCCAGTTGATACCACGAACAACAAAGGCTATTTTTATGACACATTTTTCAGCAGCAGGGGAGAGTGATTCTGCTGAAAATGACTCTTGTGATTCACCATTGGAGCCAAATAGTCCTCTCTATGGACTTTCTGAGAAAGTTGAGCATGACAGGTCAGTAGATGGCATTTGACACATTCCAATATTGTATACACTATCCTTTCGAGCTTCTTTGACATAATGTACTTGGTCAAAAGTGTTTGTGAGATGTTTAGAAAGATGACATTTTTGGAAATTCTTATTTGGGTTGCTACAGTGCTAAAAAAGGAGAACCTTGTGTTCCATTCAATATTAGATGAGTCTTCCAATATAAATGGTGTTGCATTGCAAATTTGATGCTACAAACTTCCACATCTACTGATGGGAAGCTAAAGTAATAGTTATTGTGACATTCCACTAGCTATGAAGCACACTTTTGTCATGTGAGCATCCAATTGTCAGACATGTGTCCAACAGATATCCGGCTTCAACATGATGGAATAGTTTGAGATATGTCTGGACAAAAAAAGTAGCAATAATAAAATATAAAATTGGAAATTGAGGAAAGTTGGGCAGTACACGATTGCACTCACTTGGACGGGCTAGATATGCCTGGATACGTGATGTAATTCTTTTTCATTTTCCACTAATTTGGAACTACAATGAGCAAATTGATTCTAATGAGTTCTTTAAGGTTCAAGTTTTAAAATTCAAAATAAAATTGAGAACAATTTTTTGGAAAAAGCTATATGCATATTAATGTTCAATCGAAAAATATTATTTTTTCTATTTTATCATATATTATTGGATAGAAGTATATATTCTATTGCTTCCATGTCTTAATTTTAAGAACTTCTAGTGTTGCTGATTCCGTGTCATGTCATACCATTTTTTTTGTGTCTGTGCTTCCCCGCTCACAAGATAAAAGACCTGCTTGATTGAAAATTATATGTGCTAGAGCATTTCTGGTATTATAAATTTCTAATTTTATTTATTTATTTATTTTGTGTCTTTAGTCTGTCACATAGTGAACCAAATACTTTCTGGCGTCGTAGCCGAAGAAAGGTTATTGCTGAACAGCGGACTGCCAGTTCAAGGTTCCTCTCATGCCCTTGTGTTTTTTATTTATATATGTTCAAAGTGAATGGTGCCATCCTATTATGTTTGGTTTGTGTTTTATTTCTTGTTGGTCCCTGCACTTATTGCATGACTCGATATAATAGTAATGTATAGAGAAAATCGGAGGTATGCGACAGTAATTTGGGAGAAATGGATGAAAATGGGGAGGGAAGTAGAAGAATTAATAGATGGGAAAAAAATAGGAGAAAATTTAAACATTATCATCGTAAACCTAGTTGAAACTAAAATAATTTGATATCCATGAACTAACCTGTAGACCCCATCACGATGCAAAATAGCAGATTTACCCTAAAACCATGATACTTGGAAAGTAAGAAAAATAATAACTTTATGAAGTACACAAGGTAACCTAAACCAGTAAATCTATATAAAGAGGACAATTGAATTGAAATTATATAGCAGAATTTGAGGCTAATCTCTTCTCTTTAAACTTCTTGTCCTTCTGCATCTTGTCGGCTGTAAGTTGTATGAGAGTATGTGTTATGTAATTCTTGCTCTTTTAAAAAATTTAATGCCTTTGCAGTCCAGAGCATCCATCTTTTCGAGCACGTGCAAGGTCCATGCTGAGCGGCGATAGGAATCCACATAGAGATTTTGGTGATGATACTGCTACATCAAGGTTCCTTCTGATTGGATTCTTTTTCTGTAAATGTGAATCACTTTTCATTAATAAATTGGTTCTTATGTTTCCTGAAAAACATATTTTTGTTATGAAAAATTATGAATGAAACATTTTGAATTCTCTAATGATAAGGTTGCAGTATGCCATTGGCTTTCATGTCAAAACATGCGAGTCTCCATCCTCTTTCACCCAAATTCTTCTGTTGCTCCAAAACTTCTTTCATTTGAGTTATAGAGTTGGATGGAGAGGGTATGGATCAGAGTTTTGAGTTTCCTTCTAACAGATTTCTTACTGTAACCATATTTTTTTTTCATCATTCTTTACTGTTATTCCAAGATAAATTATTTTGCTGTGTTTTTGTTCATGTTATGTGGTAGTGTTCTCTTGATTCGCAAGCTAGTGATGTTCTGAGAATCTGAATTTGAATGCCTGTTTTTAGTTTAATATACTAACAGTGATGTTCTGAGAATCTGAATTTGATTGACTGTTTTTAGTTTAATATACTAACTTTGGCTTAGTGAAAGGATTGTTCTGTTTTTTATTAATCTGTTTTCTATTCCCTTTTCCATGTTCTGTAAACTAACTTTAGAATTAAAAGCCAAATTGTTGACAAATTTTACTGTTATATTTGAACTGTTGATCTAGCTATAGATCAGATGGTGCATCAACATCAGAAGCTCGTAGAATGAGAAGAAGAAGCATTAGCATGACTCCAGAAATCAGTGACGACATCGTAAGGTTGATTATTTTTCTTCTTATTTATGAAATCATCCGATGCTTGACTAGTCTTGCTTTCTTTCTCCAACTCATTTTCTTTGCATTTCTGTTTTTTTTTTTCCATTCTATTTTCAAGGTGCTTTCCCACTTTTTCTTTTTAGTTTATCTCAACTCTGGTTTGTGCATATACGATTGCGAGAGATGGTAAAATGACAAACGTTACAATTTAAAGCAATCCTCCCCTTTGTCTCTTCTTTCTTTTTTCTCCAATCCGTAGAAGAAGAAAAAGAAAGGAAGTATCCATTTGATCAAATAACCTAAGGTCTAATTATGTCCTCAGCTGCTCTACGCTTTGGACTTCTAAAATTTAGTCCCTCTACTTGTTTGATTTAAAAATCGAAGTCCGGTTGATGACACTGATAATCAACTTCTGTTAAATTTGAATGTGTGATCAATTTGAAATTCAAATTTCACAGAAGTTCATTAATATTGTCATCAGTAGGACCGTGATTTTAAAATGAGGCCAGTAGAGTTGCTAGAATTTCAGGAACTTAAAGCAGAGAGATTAAATTTCAAAAGCCAAGAAGTACAGGGACTGGAAGCATAATTAAACTAAAATCTAATTGATGGCTGCTCTCGTGCAGTCCTTACCCTGTTTAGTGGGAATAGATTTGTTTTGCTCATTGCATTGACGCTGGTTTATTATACAAACAAAAGTAACAATATGATGAGGCACATGGGTCTTGTTTTTAGCGGTCTACATATTTTCTTTTTGAAGAATAACCATCGATATTGAAAGTTGCTTCAAAGATAGATTACCAATAGAGCACATATCAACTAAGCTGAGAAAATCAGCAGAGAAAACAAAGACTGAAACTGCACAGCACACAATGCATGAAATCATAGGAGGTCCTAGTGGTCAACAGTTCATAAAGGCGGTGGGATCATTGGGCAATTCCTGGCTAATCCTCGATGTGCATAATGAGAAGCAGATTCAATACAGAGAAAATAAAATATAATGGAGGCATAAAATGTTAAATCCATGGCTCCTTTCTGAGTCTCCTCTTCACTCCATTGAGTCTTCTAGGCCAACCGATAGGTGATCCCTCTGGGTCTGAAAGCAGCGTAGCAGTGGGATTGGGTCGTTGAGGTTTTTCCTTGCTTTCATCAATCATGTCTTGTAGGTTTGAGAAGCGAACTTCCTCTCCAGCATGGACAAGGGCTAAGACAGGGCAAAGTGTTGCTTCTGTGAATTCCTTATTCTTTTCTTTATTCAGGAAGTGCTTAACCTGCTTGATTCTAAGTTTCTCTTTTTATCCTTTAATACAAGCTTCTTTCTTTATCTTGTGGAATGTTTTGGAGCTCTTCTTCTCCTTTCCTTTGAAATTCCTTTTTCCCATTTGCCAAACAGTTTTGATCCTATCAGATTCCTGACCAGGTTCTTCTTCAGACATTGGATCTTTCAAGGACCAGTTGTCCTTGTCAGCTTCACAATCAATCATTTTGGATTTTTTTCACCATTGAGCTCAGCTACCCATCAAACAAGATTGGATCCAGGATTCTTTTAGATCTACTCGCTTGTGGCCAAGTCCAATATCAATATTGATTGGCCCATTGAAACTTAGAAAAGTAAGAGTCGGGGCCCTCTTTAGCATTTCACTGTTGGCGGGAAACAGCGGGGGTAGAATCTGGGGAAGATCTTCAAACCTAGCATGGGCATTTAATGCCTTATCTGTTGAAGAGCATTAAATCATCCTGTAGTCTCAAGCGTGCTTTTTTCATTAACATACTCCACTTGATTCCCCTAGCACGTGGCCTTTAAGTTTCATCTTCTCTGATGAGTTTTTGTTGAGGTTTGTTGTAACCTGCTTGACCTGCTCCATGAGAGCATGTTTTGTTCCTTTCGTTACTGCTCTCAACCAGTTACCATTCTTGCTAGAGCTACTGTTAGTGAATTTCATGAAACAGATCTTTTGTGAGTGTCCAAGACATCCGAACAAGAAGCATATCTCAGTAAGTCTTCATATCCTGGTCTCCGTTTCTTTTAATCTTGAAGACCACCGGAAGGGGTTTGTCCACCTGCACAACCACTTTGAGCCTCATGAAAGGTCCCAATTTGATACCACCATATCATGATATTCCATTTCAACGAGCTTGGGAAACATAAGCTCAATACGAATGGGATTTTCTAGTCATCATATTTAAGGGAAGATTTAGGTTATGAACCCAAAAATCTGACATTGCAAAGTCAATGTCTTCGATAGATGCCCCAATGGCCTGTTTTTTAAAACCATGTGCTTATTCATAACCGACCAGGGTTTTTTGTTTGTGTCCACTAAGTATTAAATCTAGTAACACCGTGCTCTATTAATTGACCCTTTGATTTGCATAATTTTTTTCTTTCTCTGGCTAGGATTGTTGCTTCTTCTTTGCATATGGCTTGCTATTTTTATCTTTACTTTCTCCTGCCAGCATTTTATTTATTATTATGCCAGTTACAAATTCTTCAACTTTTGAGCCGTTGAAAATATTCATCCAATTTGATGCTATGTACTTGGATTTGTTCTTTTCATGCTTTCCAGTTTGCTCTCTTGTCATAAACATTTGTTCCTTAGTGCTCCTTTGGCTTTAGAAAATGTTTTCTACTTTCTGTTTCCTTTTACACTCTAAATATGATCATTTATGAAGATAAGATAAATAACTAATTTAGGAAGATTGGAATATTAGTTTCCCAATATGGTCGAATTCTGCAGAAAATAGGTAAACAAGGATTTTCAAATTTGGTTATTACCCTTACTTGATATTATTTCTTGGGTAAAACTGGAGATGTAGAAGGAAAACATTTTCTAAACAGGCCTTAATCTTTTTCATTTTTACTTCATTCTCTTTGTCTAGAAGTTATTAGTTTGACAATAGCATCAACTATTTTCTTCGGTTTGAACCCAATGTAATGGAATGAAAGATTTAGTTTATCCTTTTCTTTCAAAATCATCATTATCCTTGCCAGCAACCCCTTGTTCCAGTAGTATGAGGCTTTTGTGGCACTAGAGCTTGGGTTAAATCCTAGTGTCCCTACCTACAATTCCAATTGAACCATAAAATCTTGTGTCTTACAGTCTGCATACGAAGTTGGCTTTTTGCTTTTGTCTACCTTATTTTTAGATATTTAGCCGAACCATTAATGTTTAAAATGACATTGTCTAGCAGTTTACCTTAGTAGCCTATATTTTCATCAAGTATACCAAGGCATGCATTCTGTTATGGAGTAACCAGTGATTTATCTTGGATTATGTCTGAATTGTTTCAGGGCTGTAAGAGCTATGAATGAAACGTTGAAACAAAATCGTCTTGCGCAAGAGCGTAGGGAAGATAGGTCTTTATCCCATTCTTCAGCTGATAGGAATGAGTGCCCAGACCCTCAGAAAAATGTATGCTTCTTTTACAAAAAATTTACTTTATCATGGTAGGATGTTCTGCATTCTTGCAAGTCTTATCTCCCTATCCATTTGAGTATAATTCAATTTATTTGGCAGAATTGCCAATCATTTCAGGAGATTTTAGTTCCATGAGCAGTGTTTAATTACTGCCAAATGTCTCTTTTTTTATGTACTTAATTTTCTATTTTTTTTAATACACCCTATATGCTACATTTCATCCATTAAACTACTCTTGTTGAGTTTCTTAACTTCACTGGCAGCATGTATGTATATATTAGGAGGATCCATTAACATTAGTGTAAAACTGAAGTAGTTTTTACACATTTTCATATCTTTTTATATGGTACATGTTTTATTAACATTGATCTTACATGTCTAGTTTTGAGTTAATTAAATATCTATGTTCGATGTAAAGGATTTCAACTGTTAAGTATATGTTGATAAAACATAGTTCTCTGACTAATGCGATTATATTGCTACATCCAGTGTTCAATTTGTGAAAACATTAGTCATACTCCTATAAAAAATTAAGGTGTGTAAAACTAATACAGTTTTATATTAGTGTAAAGTGAATCTCTTCTCTCTCTCTCTCTCTCTGTATATATATTAGTGTGTGATAAATTGGTTTTTGCAGTTTGGACACCTAATCAGTTTGGATACAATAGTCATAGGAAAGCTTTCAGATTTGTGCAGTTACCTTTTGCTGGTATTAATGTTGTAAAATTCCTTTAGACGTAAGTTGTATTTCCTTTAAAAAGGAGAGGGACAAGAAGTGCTTTTTATCTTCTCTGTTAGAATCACATTTGGATGATTGTTGTTCTGATGCCTTACCTGATTTATGCTTGTTTCTTATCCGTCTTCTGATGTTTATAAAGTTAGGACATCAGCATATGGAGTTTTTACCTATTGGAAACATTTTATTCCCTGCTGTTGTAAATTTGTGCTACTGGTTTTAAAATAAGAACTTATCATACTATCTGTTTTGTTGCATGTGCAAATATTCCATAAAAGCAGTGATTGTAATATATCTAATCTATGCAAATTAAATCCATATTGCCACCATATAATTACACTTGTCTTTTTCTTTTCTTAATTCCCCAAAATCTTTGTTTAGTGGCAAGGCCTTAAACATAAGATTGCAGCATGCTTTCCCTTTTGAGAGATTGTGGTTGCCTAATACAATATTAGTTCATTTAAGCCTTCTTTTTCTTTTAGGTATTAAATTTCCATCTTGATGGCCACAATAAAAATGTTGGTGGGAGCTCTGCATTGTATAACCTTTCCGGGGATGAAATTGATTCTCAGAAGGCAATATCATTGCCATCATCTCCACATGGCTATAGGAGTCGAATATCAGAGAGAATTGGACTTTCTGGTTTTGCACCAAATGATGAAATGGTTGCGGCATGGAATAAAATTCTTGAATCTCCGTTGTTCATCAATAACCCTATATTACCTTATCCTGACTGGAATATTGATTTCTCTGAATTAACCGTTGGAACTCGTGTTGGGATTGGTAAGCACTCTTCTCAACTTTCTATTGTATATTTTGTGGGTAACTTATCTGGACCTGCTTCATTAAGATTAATGCAGTAAATTGTTATTATTATTATTATTTATCTTCTTATTTTATATTTTTGGGTGGATGAGTGTGTGTGGGTGGTGGGGGGGGGTGGTGGTGGTGGAGCAAACTAGTACATGACAAAATGAATGGTAACATTGATTTAATACTTACAAAACGAAATTAGATTTGGAAGATACTGAGTATTAAATCAATTTGAGAAAGTAGTCAAGAATTATACCTTTAAGTACTAGGCACTTGAATCAAACCAATTATTAGACAAACTGCTAGACTGATGATTTTATCAAGTTTTCAGAGTTATAGGCTTAAATGCTGTCACTGATTAAATGTGTATTAATTATTCATTCGGCTCAGTGGGAGTTTCCTTATAAAAGAAGCATTTAATCATCGCTGATTAAATGTTGGAAATCCCTAGCAATTGGACCTAGCAGGTTGTGTTTTTAACAATTTGTTGTGTTTATTGTCCAGGGTTTTTTGGAGAAGTTTTCCGGGGTGTATGGAACGGAACAGATGTTGCCATCAAGGTGTTTTTGGAGCAAGATCTTACTGCAGAAAATATGGAAGATTTCTGCAATGAAATATCCATTCTTAGGTATCCTTTTGTCCATGTCACGGTTATTAAGTTTTCCTATTTAAATATCTTTCTAACAATCCTCGTTTCAACTTTCTGTGTTTCTACGTGTTTGTAATTCCAGCCGTCTTCGACATCCCAATGGTACAGTTCTACCTTTTCTAAATTTTTACATTTTATGTTTGCCGGGTATTGCTCATGTTTTAGTCCAGCTGGAAATAAAACAAATGGAAAATGGAAGGAACCCAAGTGAAATAAACACTGCCTCTTTGCCTTTAGTAAATGAAGTAACCTAAGTGAAATAAACACTGGCCTGGTGCCTATAGTAAGTTATCTTATGTATACAAGTTTCCTATAGCAGAATAAGAAAGATCAGCAAGTTTGCTTTGTTTCATCGTTTAGTGAATCGAGGAGTTATGCTTTTGCAGTTATCTTGTTTCTGGGTGCATGCACAAAACCACCGCAGTTGTCTATGATTACTGAATACATGGAGATAGGATCATTGTACTATTTAATCCATCTGAGTGGTCAGAAAAAGAGGTTGAGCTGGCGGAGGAGACTGAAAATGTTGCGTGATATCTGCAGGTTTGTTAGGCCTGTGCATCAATTACAAAGTGCATATCTTTCTGTTCCTTAAAAAGAATATAGTGCAATTAAGCATATTTTTCAAATATTTTATATTTTCACCTAGAGTCCATCAGTAGGCCCTTTTGGGAGGAACCAGAGTACAGTTAGTTTACTTTTGTCTCAACTTCTGCCTTTCCTAAGTTTTAGGGAGAAATTTTCTTCATATTTTTTATAACCATTAACATGTGGCTTTAATATAAAACACTGAGTATTCATGTTGTGCTTGTTCAGGTCGTTGCAATGCAGTTCATTTTCAAATATATTTGAACCTGTATGATTAAGCTTACAGGAAAAGGAACTTAAAGAGTTATGGTGTTTGGTATTTTTTTTTAGTGTCAATACTTGCAGAGGTGGAACTTAAGCATGGTCTATGGGGCTATGTGGCCCCTCCTAGATTTCAAAAAAAAAATGTTAAATGGCTCTTGAAATTTTAATTATTTTTTATTTGCCCCCTTCAGGATTTTAAAAAAAGTTATATCAAGCTTTAAACTTTTAAATAATTTTAATTAAATCCCCTCTCATAATTTTTTAAAGTTCTTATTAAATCTCTCAAAATTACTAACATTTTTAGTTAAACCCTCAAATTTTTTAAAAATTTTAGTTTAAGCCACCAATTTGTTTAAAAATTTAAGTTGCCCCCCTCAATCTATTACTCCAAGTTCCGCCACTGAATACTTGATAATGTCTGACATCTTTGCTGTTTATTTTCTTAGTAGGATTACATGAACGTTACATTTGTAAGTTATATTTTTACAAGTTTTGGGATATGTATATAGCTTTTTCTAATGACCTTATATTACAAAGTGTCGTTTAATGTAGTTTCTGTTGAAATATGATATTTATGTTGTTCATATAAGTAGTTATTCATTTTTTTCAATGTGAAACACAAGTCTTTCAGTATTTGTATATATGTATTGGACTGGTAAAAGATTCTTCTTTGGGATTCTAAATGATTTGATTCTTAAGAAAAATTGGACATTTTGTACAACGAATTGGTGAAGTTAGGAACTCTAAAACTGCATCATGTTCAAGGCTAACACCCCAAATCAATAGTAAAATTTGTTTTTTATCATATTTATTTCTACTTTTATTTGGCAGAAGCCTATGTAATTGACTGTCATGATTCTATGTGTGAATAAAGTAAAATAAAAGTGTGATTCTGACTAATATTTTTCATGTTTATACAGGGGTTTGATGTGTATACACCGGATGAACGTAGTTCATCGTGATCTTAAAAGTGCAAATTGTCTTGTGAATAAGCACTGGACTGTGAAGATATGTGATTTTGGACTGTCCAGAATAATGACCAGCCGTCCCATGAGAGACTCTGCCTCTGCAGGAACACCTGAATGGATGGCTCCCGAGCTCATTCGCAATGAACCTTTCACTGAAAAATGTGATATTTTTAGCCTCGGGGTGATCATGTGGGAGCTTTGTACTCTGAGTAGGCCGTGGGAAGGTGTACCACCAGAAAGGGTATGCAGTATGCTGTTTACTTGGTCATTCTCAGATCAGTTGTTTAATATATATCCAATATTGGAATATGTGTATTTTTTTCTATATCGATTTCAGGTAGTTTATGCCGTCGCAAATGAAGGGTCACGGTTGGAGATTCCTGAAGGTCCCCTGGGCAGGCTAATTTCAGGTACACAAACAAAATACATAGTTTTAATACATTTTGGGGGAGATGTCTGCCTGCTTAAGATATTTTTTACATGCTAATTCATGGTAATAGTAAAGGACCACATATGGGGGATAATTTAATTTCATATGATAATGTTGGTTGTGTGCAGATTGTTGGGCAGAGCCGGAAGAGAGGCCGAATTGTGCTGAAATACTTACGCGGTTGCTAGATTGCGAGCAGCCTTCCTGCTGATACCGTTGTTATCGCCATCGCTGTCACCGTCACCATTATCGTTCTGTTTGTATAGAAAACCTGGTAGAGGTGTTAACAGTGTTGTCGGCTTTTCGGGGTTGTATAAATACTTAATAATTTCCCCGGTCATTTTAAAAACAAGAATTTCTTTGGCCTTAAATCTCATCACAAAATTGATCAAATATTTTCTCCTGCCGGATATCAAATGCAGATCAGCTGGGAACCCCTTTGAGACGAGAGAAGGCCAAGTGATATGAAGTGATGATTTGGATGATAAAAGATATAAAGCCAAATAGAAGCCGGCCAAATAGCATTTTTAAGAAATGATAAGAAAAAGTACTTTAATGTTAATAGATATAATGAAATATAAATGAAATATTTTTAAAATTACAACAAAAAATCCAAATACAAACCAAAATTGATTTCTTCTCATGACATGTTTTTTGTAAGATAAAAAATCAGCACTTATTAATTTACTACTATTTCTTTAAAAATTATTTTTTTTTCTTTTTTTTATTGTATGAAATATTATTTTTATAACTACAGGCATTTGATTCCTTGATTAATTAATTAGAAGCCTTTATTGGTGACTTGGGAAGAAGTTTGTTATCCAAGATTTTGTGTATTTTATTTAGGTGGTTCAGGTTTGATGAACACGGTATGTGTAAGTGTTATAGAATGAAATTTTAACAGGATAATAAGCTATTAAAAATGTTTATTATTCAACAGCGGGAGAATAAACCAGTCGTTGTTCATTATTGGGTACCCAGTTTATCCGGATATCTACATTGTCAACCCGTCTCCCAATTCGTTATATACGGGTACTCGTTATTCGGATACTCATAAAATTCGGGTATCCGGTTTATGATTTTTTTTAAATTTTAAAAATATATATTAAACATAAAAATATTTTTAAAAAAATTTAAACTTAAACTTAAAATGTATATTATGCAAACATAGAAAAAACTTAGGAATTTAATTTTATTTTTTGTTAAAACTATTAAGAAACTTAAAATAAAAATATAATTTAAAATATAAAATATATATTAAACATAAAAATATTTTTTAAAAAAATTTAAACTTAAAATTAGAAAGTATATTATGCAAACATAGAAAAACTTAGGAATTTAATTTTATTTTTTGTTAAAACTATTAAGAAACTTAAAATAAAAATATAAGTTAAAATATAAAAATATATATTAAACATAAAAATATTTTAAAAAAATTAAACTTAAAATTAAAAAGTATATTACGCAAACATAGAAAAAACGTAGGAATTTAATTTTATTTTTTGTTAAAACTATTAAGAAACTTAAAATGAATATATAATTTAAAATATAAAAAATATATATTAAAAATTATTGGGTCAAGTATCCGGTAAGGGAAAACCTTCAGCCCATATTTCAGCCCGCGTCTCGGAAAAATTACCAGACCAAGTACTTGACCCGAAAAATTAAAAATTCTTTAAAATACATGTCTATTTATATTTGATAATCGAACCAGGTCAATAGAATCAAGTAATTTTAAGCACCTTAATCAAACCTACCAACCACACTTTGCTAATGTTGAAACTGATCAACTCACAAGTTTCTCGGGCTCGGTTCGAGTGAGCTCGACTCGAGACCTTAACAAGTCAAGTCGAACCTATCCAAACTCGACTCAAAAAGCTCGAGAACAAGCTCGAAATAATTATATTATATATATGTTACATATACATTAGAAGTAATATCTTTAGCAAAAGAAAATTAATAAAACAAAATAGGAAAAATCTACTAAAAATAAATTAACTAAAATAAATTGAGTATTTTTTTTCTCTTTCTCAATATTAAGTTTTGTTTCGTTGTTGGTTATGAAAAAAAATTAACGAGATCCTATCTTTTATAGAAAAATATAACAAAATTATATATTTTGAGTTGATTCGAGTTGAGCCTAACGAGCTTGAATTCGAGCCTAAAATTCCGAGCTCGCCGAGCCTAGAGCCCGAGCCAAGCCTGCCAGGCTTGGGATCGGCTTGGCTCGTTATCAACCCCTAGTTGAAACCACAAAACATAGGCGCATGATAAAACGTCACTAACTAGAACGAGTAAAATTCATTTGTCTCTTCATCATGTCTCCTTCTATACTTCCTGCTAAAAATTTTAAAAATTTAAATTTTAAACTCTATCCCTTATTTTTTATATTTTAAACTCTCCATCTTAACAAATGCACTTTACCTTTAATTTCTTAAACCCTAATTACAACTCTTAATCTTGAACGTTAAATTCTTTAATTTAAAATAGAAGCATAAAAAAATACTAGAAAGAGTCAAATGATTTCTGCCGGAAGGAGTACATACCTTTCTGCTCAGGCAAAAAACCCTAAATCCAAATGGTAACCAACCAACTAAAACAGACGCATAGTTCTGCAAAACCCAAAGTTTAAGATGCCTCAAAACACAAAGAAATTCACATTCATTGGCTAAATCCTCCTCCACATGTTCCTATATATTATCCCAGTGATGGTGATGATCGCATCAGTCTATCCCATTCTCCCAACGGATCAAATGTACATGAATCGGAAGAAGCAGAGAACCAGAATCACGACCATGATCATGATTCAGACTTCCATTTCCATTAGCAACGCCCACAGAAGTGAAGCAGCGGTATCAAATTCTTCACCCATTTCGTATATCAATATCTCCCCATTACCTGTATTTCATGGCAGCCCCCAGGAATACTCGGTGACACATTTAAGCAGGTTCGCCAAAGTCTGCTGTGCAAACAATGCATGCACCGTCGAAACGATGAGGAGGACCGATCTTCCCGGTCATCCTCCACGACGAGGCCGGCCTGTGATATGATCTTAACATAGAGCTCTACTCTTCACCCAAAGTGGAAGAACAGTTGAGGAATGAACTGTCGACGATGAATCAAGGCGGCGAGGAGTGCGTGCGGTACTATTTCCTGAGACTCCAATGTGTTTTACAGAGATGGCCGGTCCATGGAATCTCCGAATTTTTTGCTGAAAGACATATTTGTTGACGGACTGAGGGAGGAGTGTCAGAAATCAGAATTGGGTTATTCCTCGAAAGCCTGAATCAATGGAAGAGACGTTGAGGCTTGCTTTTGCTTTCGAGCAACTGCAAAGCATCAAAGTTTCTTGGAGGAGGAATCAAAGAAATGAAGAAGAGGAAAGAATGAAGATGAAGAAAGAGAAAGGTTGAATGGGAAGATGGTGAGTCTGTGTCGGTGCTCGAAGCAGCTTCAAAGAACCAACAGGCAGCCATGTCTCAACATATTCTAATGCACTGTGATTTTCTTTTCTTATTACCTATGAAGCTCGGGTATGTCGAACTAAAGCGTTCCACGTACTCGATATGTCTCGTATAGAAGATATAAGAAAACAAGTAATCATTTATCACTTTATCATGCCTCCATCCATCTTGTTAAAATTTTTTAAAAAATTAATTTTTTTTTAACTTTTATTTTTTATATCCTAAACCCTATACCCTAAAAAATACATCATACTCTTAATTCCCTAAACTCTAACTATAACCCCTAATCTAAAACCCTAAACCTTCTAATTTAAAGCGGAGACACAAGCATAAGAAAGAAGTAAACGATTTGTACCCTATAAAAACAGCTCAAGTACTTTTAGTATAGTGTCATGCTCATGAGATTTTTTATTTTTACTTGTACTTCATAATTTTAAAAATTATTGTATTCATCACTATATATTCATACTCGTATCTATAACTTCTTACTATCATGTTTCATCCCTGTATCCGTACTCGCATCCGTACGTACCAGTATTATCTTAGAGATCCTTGATTTAAATGGTTGAGTAGGCAGCCATGTCTCAACATATTCTAATGCACTGTGATTTTCTCTTCTTATTACCTATGAAGCTCGGGTATGTCAAACTAATGCGTTCCTAGTACTCGATATCTCTCGTATAGAAGATATAAAAAAACGAATAATCATTTATTACTTTATCATGCATCCATCCATCCTACTAAAAATTTAAAAAAATTAAATTTTAAATCTTAACTTTTATTTTCTATATCCTAAACCCTAGACCATAAAAAATACATTCTACACTTAATTCCCTAAACTCTAACTATAACCCTAACCTAGAACCCTAAAACTTTTAATTTGAAGCGGAGGATTTGTACCCTATGAAAACAGCTCGAGTACTTTTAGTATAGTGTCATGCTCATGAAATTTTTTATTTTTACTTGTACTTCATAATTTTAAAAGTTATTGTGTTTATCATTATATCCATACTCGGTATGTACAACATAACTTCTTACTATCATGTTTCATCCCTATATCCGTACTCGTATCCGTACGTACCAGTATTATCTTAGAGATCCTTGATTTAAATGGTTGAGTAGGTTAGTATTTAAAAACAAACAAGTGATTGATTAAGAATCCTAGAAAAGTTTATATATTTATTTGGATCCAAACTACAGAACTAAGAACAACTGAAACTGGAGTCAGATTAACAATGGATCTGCTGGGTGAACCATTGGATGACAATAAAAGGAGCTTTCACCAACTCCAGTGCCACCTCCACGATCACCGTCAAGCAAAAGAAACAGGGACACACCAATGTCAACGTTAACCTGACAGCACCACAAAAAAACTAACGACTTACACCAACCAACGAAAGTAAATTAAATAATGATATGAAAACTAGGGGAGTTTAACTATAACAGGGTTCGGACAGTATCTACCGAAATGTTATAAAATTTTAAACCTAAAGTGTTATCAGAAATAATAAGTGTAACATTTTAGATGCTAACCTAGATAATAACTATGACAGGGTTGGTGGGTAAATTTTAAGTTTCATGTTTTATAATAGTTCGACAAGTATTGTATCATAGTTGTATCGAACATTAGTACCTAGATTAGGGTAAATATCATACTTCCACTCATGCTTCCTATTGAAAATTTTTAAAAATTTAAATTTAAACCCTAACCTTTATTTTTTATATCTTAAACCCTATACCCTAAAAATATACTCTATCCCTAATTCGCTAAACCCTAGTTATAATCCCTAACATTAAACCTTAAACCCTTTAATTTAAAGCGGAGGTACAAATAGAGGTATGAGAAAGAGGTAAACGATTTGCACACCTAAATTCGCCCTATAAAGTCAAGGCATTGAATGATACTAACCCTACGATCCAAACAAGTACGCCGACGAAAGAGATGAGGATTGAAACCAAAGCAAAGGGAAGGCCGAGGAGGAATCCCAGTGGCCTGAAGTCTCCATCACAGCACATGCTTGAGTATATTGCCTCTCAATATCTCTTCTCTCGAATAATAATACCAATGGATGCTTCTTGTACTCCTTGCTATTTAAAGGCTGCGCAAAGAAGTTACGATTTTATTGTGATTTTTCTAAAATAATTATTATTTTTAATTAATTCTAACAAAACATTTAGTATTATATTAAAATTAAATAAATTTTAGCTCAAAAACATTTTATTTAAGGTTTAGTTAAAGAGTTTAGATTTTAATATTAGAATTTAATGTATAAGAGAACTTTAGATTTTAGGTTTAATGTTGAAATAAATAAGTTGAATTTTAGTTTACATCAGCTTTGTATAAAAAATACTCATTTAAATTGCATTTTTTTATAATAAATTCTTGAAATTTATAGATAAACACTATTTTAATATGCAATATTTTTTATTATAACATAAAATAAACTTATATAATTAAATAAATAAAAAGAATTAAATGCCAAACGTTGATGTCGAAATAAATTAGTATATTGAAAATCGTACTCTTATCATATCAAAATGGGTCCCCCATATGAATAAAAATGAATTTATAATATTATGTTTGATTAATTAAGTATTGAAATAAAAATATATATATATAAATTTGAAGGAAAAAAAATCATAATATAGAAGAACTAATATAAATTTAAATTTTAAACATTATAATAAATAATCAACCGTGTAAATTTAAAGTTCAAAATTTTGTTTGATCCCAACTTTGTAGGGAAGGGAAGCATTATAATACGAAGCTTGCGCCTGCTGGAGGAAATTAATGAAGCTTCCAATGCTTCAAGGTCGAGTGTCGAAGTGAATGATTCGACGCAACCAAATGCTGGTTAGTTAGATGGTCACAGTTTAATGAGATATGATTGAAATTTTCTTTAATAGTTTAATGGTCTGATTGACAAAATTCATATTTCAATAGTCAAAATATAATCCTACCACCAATTTAATGGCCTTGGGGGTTTAATTTTATCCACAATTGGTCACTGTTATCTTGGGTCATCGTGTGATCACTACATGTTACAATAACAACAAATCCAAGTTCAGTTTCCAATCATGATCTGGTTTGGTCCTAAAATATAAAGATCTTGAAACATGGTTTTCCAGATCCTCAAAAACCAAACATAGCTTGATCATCCAAGAAGCAGAGCCCCTTTTCCTTTGTTTGCTGCAAATCCTACACAACCTAAAACGTTCAACCAGAAGCTTAGTTTTAGACACAAAGAAGAGCTTCTAAACATGTACCAAAAACTATTTTGAGCACACACAGATCCCCACTAGAATCCATTCATGCCCTCACCTTCCCCACCAACAAAACTCCAATTGTTTGGTACACCGTGAGATCTGACACATTCA
Organism: Abelmoschus esculentus; assembly: GCA_035048815.1. NCBI lineage: Eukaryota > Viridiplantae > Streptophyta > Magnoliopsida > Malvales > Malvaceae > Abelmoschus > Abelmoschus esculentus. Next base: position 19,988,102 of record JAUCBN010000005.1, read on the forward strand.
GACACTTCATCTCATTGTCTTTTAATTTAACTCAAAACAGGGTGAAGCATACGTCTATACCACAGATTAGTAATGTAGACGGCTGATCAGGTGAAATATGCGAGACCAGGCCAGCAGCACTGAAATATGGTTTCTCTATGCGAAGCAACGGTTTCACGTGAACCACACTCGCTGCTTTGAATTACAAGGCTTGTTTCTTCCCTTCTTTATATAACATTAAATCAAATAATAATCTCCCCAGCAGAAAGCATAGTAAACACAGAAAATAACAAAGAGGAAAACATGGTATCACATCACAGGAAAACACGCCAGGACATTTAACAGAGCATCCTAAATCACTTGAGCGTGCATAAAATCAAAGTGGAAAGAGTGACATCTGAATCAGCACAAAATCGAGTTATGGTCATCATCCTCATCATAACAGATACAGTAGCACAACTAAATCACTTGATAATCATACATGCTTGGTTATATGGACATATGTTTATTGCATCTTTTTATCTTCAAATACTTTTCCTACTAGATTTACAATAACTATAGCCAACGTTATTGTTCTAGAGTATTCTTGATTTTAAGCTCCCGGTGCGTTTCTCAAGACAGTCAACTTTCTATCCAATAACAGGCACAGACCTAAACATCAGTTTACCAACTAGGAAAGAGTTCAGCACCATTATACAGATGCAACAGAAAATGAACACAAAAATATGTTTCTAAAAATGGGGTCAAAAAGATAGAAATCTAGCTTTACTTTCATAAACTAATAGGATATTAAAAATCCTTGCTCCAATAAAGCTTCTAAACTTTACCACTTTATCTTTAAGCTACAACTAAATAAACTCTCAACATAAATCAACATTTCAATTGAAACACAAGCTTATATTGTAAGATAAACAAGTCCATCTTCTGATTTGTCACATTTAGCTATGATTTCAATTATAACATAAATAAGTCTTTCAAGCCAAATTTTAACTTAAATTACAAATCCAGAATTGTTTACAAATCCAAATTTTAACTGAAGTTATCATGTGCTCACATACATGGTGAGGCAACCAGAGATGGATATTCACTAAACATCAGTCACACTAGTCGAAAGAACCAGAATATAAATAAACAGTAAATGATCCTACAGGAAAAAAAAAGGTAATTTGAAAATGAGCATATACATCTGAGCACCTTTGAAGATATCAAATCATGAATGCCTGCAACACACAGGAACGTTTCAGCATACCTGAATGGACTCAAGATCTCGGTGAATGTCCAGCATCAGACCCAGATGCCGAGGAACTTTCACTATCAGAGTCTACAACAAACATTTATATATGTCAGAACAATAAAAACATAATTTACTCCCTCTAAAAATCTAGTAAGAAATAAATCACCATACCAGTTGAAGAAGACCCGGAATCACTGCTAGAACTACTTGAACTGCTCAACCTACTAGCGGTATCTCCCCGTTTTTCAGCAAGTGGTATGGACACATTCTGTTCATCTGCAGACAGGCACGATCATTTACATATCAGTCCAACCTAGCACATAGCAACACTGCATCACTCTTCTTAACATAAAAACTTACTAGTTGTAGATTCCTTGGGCACTTCCACAGAAACAGGAGCTAGAGCCTGCAACTAAATACAATAAATGCATGAAATTAGAAAGTCCCAGGAAAAGATTCTTTCATAAGAAAATATGAAACAAAAACTTACTTTTTCAGGTACGATCTGCTCAGCTTCTGCTCTGGCTTGAATGGAAAGTTCAGCCTTTCTCTTGTTTTTGCTCAAACTTTTCTTGTAGTTGGTAACAAATCTATCTAACTCCCAAAGAGTCTCGGTATCCACACTATCAATGTCTACTTCAATTTCATCGTCATGTTGAAGGACAGCTGAATTCCTTTTCTTAATAATCTGTACAATGCTGTCCAGCTTCTCTAAAGGCAAACTCTGAAGGTTAGTGCTAAGCTTCTGCTTCTCATTGTAAGTCATATCCCTCTTATAAAGATCCTTTGCCTTAGGCTTTTTTGGAGCAGGGGTCCTAGCCAAAGGAGTAGTAGCTATTAGTTTTGGTGACGGATTAGCAGGGAATGTCATTGATCTATCAAATATCCTTCTTGTATCAATTGGAGGTGGTATCATTGAATGTGCCTTTCTTGGTGTCGGCGTACGAAGACTCACTTCATATTCTACTGCAAGTCTCATATCTCGAATATAATCTGCCTCTATAGAAGCCCATTTGCCCTCAAATATTTTTGACAACTGTTCAGCCATTACATGAACATCTTGTCCCTTAGGATTATATGTCATAGCATTCTGAAAGGTCAGTCTAACATCCTCTGCAAATTCTCTAGGTGACTTGTACCAGTTCTTGCTAAGCCTCGATTTCACAGTGCCCAAATCCATGGGATGCTTAATGACACTATAATAATCATGCAAACCCAAACCTTTTACATCAACAGGAGCATTAAAGACCCAACCATGCTTGTGCTTCATTAGCCTTTCAAGCAAAGAGCTGCAGCTCTTAAAGAACTTGTTACCCATGACAAACCCATGTGAGAATTCACCTCCTCCTTGCTTCTTCCCATTTAATTTCAACTTCTTGTTACTCTCAGCTGGCGGAAACTTATCTTTAGCAAGCAAAAACTCGGAATTTCGATAAAACTGATTTGCCTTGGGTGTTCTCTTCTCCTTCTCAATATTTTCATTTGCACCCCGACTATTATCCAAGGAATAAATATTCAACAGGTTCAAAGGTCTTGGTTTCTTAACAGGCTCCTGAGAAATGCCCGCTGCAGCCAGCTCTGGTTGAGCCCTATTGAAACCATCACAAACGGCATCATTCAAAGGAACAGGAGAATTACCAAGCCCATTTATTTCCTGTTCTTCGGCTTCAATCCTCTTCACCAAATTCCTCACCAAATCAAGCTCACTCACCAACTTTTTCCTCAGTTCCCTCACCTCCTTCTTTGACCTTGAAGCCAAACTGATCTTCTCCTGGTTCTCTGAGCTGGGCTTCATCGCTTCGACCACAGGAGGCTGCTTTTTCAGACTTGAACAGTCATCAGACAAAGCAGTATCTATCCGCGGATCAGGCTGTTGATGAGCTGAATCCCCAAACTCCAAAGGAAGAGGTTGAGCATGTATTTGAACAGGGTGGTTGCTATTATTGTCACCGTTGTTGCCGTTGTCATTATCGTTGCCGTTAGGGTCAGCAGCTGTTGCAGCGACAGACGTATCCTTCACAATATCAACATCGGCTTTACTGTTATTATTGTTGTCGTGGTTGAGATTGCTATTGCTAACGGTGGAATTGACAAGATTGTTTTTCTTGGAACCCTTAAACACTTTCCTCGTATAAACCTTGTTCTCACTGTACCTCGGTTTCTCTCTCTCACCATCCTTTCCTTCTCCAACTACTGTCCCCGAAGCCATACACATATATTAGGGCCCTAATCCCTTATTTCCTGTCTCCAACCAAACAATTCCGCTCCTGCAATCAATCCGAAATAGGGTTTAACTACCTCCGCACCAAAACCCTAACCTCCTCTCCCGAACCGAGCGTTCCCCAAGTTTTCAACCACCAGATCCAAAAAAAACACAACAAATCTTAGAGAATACGAACACGCCTCGATCTACGAAATTAAAACGACCACCTATACAAACCCTAGACCGAATTTGTAACAAAAAAGGGAAAACAATAAAATTAGATATCTCACCTCCGTACCGTGGATTGTCCGATTTCAATACGCTTTATTTCTCTCCTAAGAAATTCTGACTTTTTTTCCCGTGAATCTTATCCTACGGGTCTACGGTGGGGAATGCCCGCGTGGTTATAAACGACTTTTCAGAAGCGTGTGGGTGCATCCAAAGAGTCGTGCTCCTGAAGCATCATTAGGAGATGTAGAGTGTTTTACCCACGCTCTGCTTTGTAACGTGTCAAGAACGCGCCTCTTGATACTGGGATTTTGGGGATAGTGAAGGCGACGTCAAGTTGAGGTTGTGGGTTTGGATTATTGGAGAGACCTTTATTTGTGGGTCTTGCTTGATTTTCTTACGTTCAGTATAGAGCGTATGGTTGAGTCAGTTCCATAAATTTTTGGTCGGTCTGGATGGTTTAATTTTTACATAAAAATAATTTTAAATCTTAAATTTTTATCATTTTAATCATTATTTTATTTTTAGTTAAATTTAATTTTTAAATTATATATTTTTTAAATAAATATTTTATCTTTTAACTAATTAATAATAATAGTATATTATATATATAGAATGATATTTAAGATTAAAAAAAGCTTAGTATCCTTTTATTTTAGATTTAATTAAATTTTAATTATTTTATATTAAAATAAAATTATATTTTACGTATATATTTATGATTATCGTAAAAAATTTAACAATAATTACATGTCATATATATAGAATAAGGCTAGATGACATGTTATTTAAAATATATTATCACATATATATATAACATATCAATATCGTTAAATTTTTAACATTTTAATCATTATGTTAGTTAAAAAATAATATATTTACCAAAAATACATAGATTAAGGGTTAAAATTATTTCAAAAAAATTGACTGCCAAAATAATAAAAATTATAAAAATTAAATTTTAAAATCATTTTTTTGTTTTTTTTTTAATTTATTTTCTTCGTAATCTTGTTCTAGTAGTAATTTAGTTTGTCACTGAAAAATGAGTTGAAAATCATTTTTAAATGATAAATAATTATTTTTTATTTAACTTTTAATATTTGATATTGGTGAGACCATAGTTTAAATTTAATTTTTTATTTATAATATCATAATTAAGGATGAGTACGAATAAAGTAGAATCGAATTTTTTTACAACCAAAAATAGTTACTATATTAAACTTGATCTGAGATTAAAAAAATAAATTGACCTGAGTTATAAAAAAATAGATACTTAATTACAAAATATCATGACCTTATTATAAAAAATAAATTTAAAGATCAATTTATAAATAAAAAACTAATTTTAAGATTTAATTATAAACAAAATTTAATTTTAAAGATTAAATAAAAAATATCCCTAAAGTATAAAAAAATATAAGTTTGAGGGAAAAATATTAAAGAGCATGGAGAAATGGATATTTGAATGGGAAGGAAAAAAATAACGACTAATGAACAATTGATCATCTATGGAGGAAAAAGACAAAATAGGAAGAAGAAAAGATGATAATTATTGTATTATTATTTTTAATAGCATAACAATGGGTGATTCTAAAAAAAAGAGATCTTAAAAAAAAGTTAAAAAACGACATACCATTTTTTTTTTACAAAAGTTATAAGAAATTCGGTACACATTTTTTGGTATATACCGAAATTCTTATAATTTTTGTAAAAAGAACAGTATATACCGAATTTCTTACAAAAATGTAAGAATTTCGGTTTTTAAACCGAATTTCTTACAAAAAGTACAAGAATTTCGGTATATACTGTTTTTCTTAAAAAAATTGTAAATTTTTTTGTATATATCGAAAAGTGTGTACCGAATTTCTTACAACTTTTGTAAGAAAAATAATACCGCCGTTTTTTAACCTTTTTTAAGGTCGTCGTTTTATAGAACTTCCCATAACAATGATTGTAATAAAAATTAAATTAAATTTAAGTGATCGTAATGAAAATTTTAAAATCTAAATGATTATATGTCTTAAATATTCAGAGATTATCATTGTAATTTACCTTAAAGTAATTAAGTTTTTAAATTTTGGAATGATTAAATTTTGATATGAAAAAAGCAATTTTTATATTTGAGTAAAACTATTTGAGTTAGTTAACTCGATTAAAATTAAGGACACGATCTTTTAATTTGAGTAGAGTTTAAATTTATTTTTTATTAATTTAGTTTTTAATTTTATATTTTTAAAATTTATATTTTATTTTAAATTTATTTTTGCAAAATTTGAATCGTATATTCCTAACTACCATATAATACTTATGTAGTTTTAAATCTTTTATTTGAAATTACTTTTTTTTTAAGTTTAGTCTCCAACTTTGTACGATCTTCTTGTTTTTTTTAATTTTTCATTCGTTTCAAGTTTATTTCTTATCAAATTTGAATCATATGCTTCACCGCAATTATAAAATATCGGTGTAACTTTTATTCATATTTTAACAATAAAATTATTGTATTTGTAATTTAATACCTTAATTTTACATTTTATTCATTTGACCCTTAATTGTATTTTTCACAAATTTTTTCTTTTTAACAAATTCTTACTTCTTTATCTCTCATTAATACATTTTTCCTAAAAATCATTTTTTTTAAAATATTATAAATAGAGATGATAGATTAGCATAATTTTAAGAATTTTACTCCGTATCCGTTTTAGTTTAAATGAGTACGATTATAAACTTTAATAGATAATAAACATAATATATTTTAAAAGTTATATTATCGTGAATAAATAACAGATTTAAAACTTTATCTATCTTATATCTATTTGTTTAACATTTGTTCGCTTACTAACTGTCATACGAATAAGGTTATTTAAAATAATATTTTAATTCCTTTAATTAAATTTTTTAAAACAAAATATTTTGAAATTGACACAAAAATATATGTTATAACAGTAAATAACAATTTTATAATATTTTAATAGTTTAAAAATCATTTTATAATAATTAAAAAATAAATTTATTATTATATAATAATTAAATAATTAAATTATAATTTTATAATATTTAAAATAAAATTATTATATAATAATTAATATATTATTTTTATTTTTAAAAAGTTAATATGTCTAAAAATTCAGTATTAATTTTATAATAAAATTTAAATTTTAATATTTATTTAATAATTTTAAAAATTTGATTAATAAAACAAACATTTTAAGATAATTTAGCGTGTATTTATGAATTTTACCCTTCAATTTTTAACTGTTATGTTTCTGATTTGCTCCATACTCATAATGGGCAAGTGCCTTTAGTTTTTATAAAATACAATATTATTATTACGTAACTAAATTTAGAAACTAACCAACCGTATGGTCTTAGGCGATTTAACTAAAGACAAACGTTTAAGTAAACTTTATCACTACTTTCGAAAGATTAAACTTTACAAGCATCGATAAACGCAAAGCATTATAAGCAGAAACAAATTAAACAAAATAAACGGGAAAGAACTTAAAAAACGCATAAGAACAAAAAAAGACGACGATTAAAGAATTTTAGAATAAATATCTTTATTCTTTGAAAACTTAAATACTCTTGATACATCAAATAAGGTGTGGAAAACTACTATTTATACTTGAACTCCCTTTCATCCTACGATATATACAAATTTACATTAACGACTAAGATACAATCCTATCCATTTACAAAACATAATTCTGAAAATATTCTCAACTAACTATGAAAAATATTGTGTTCACACACCTTAGATAAATAAGACTTCTAGAACACTCCTTGGATCGGACCAACATTAGTGGTATACTTGAACCCAAAATCACCATTAAAATTATTTAGGGTAAACTACACAGATAGTCACCATACTATGAGATTAGTATCAATCTGACCATAATGTTTTAAAAAGAATCAAATACACTAGTAAACTATTAATTTGGTATTAAAATAGCCATCGACTGTTAGAAATTAACGGAGCAACTGACACCGCCGTTAAAAATAATTAGAATAATTACACATTTACTTCTTGTTATTCATATATTTTTATAATTTAATCATAATTTTATTATAATAAAATAATATAATTATTTAATTAAGTGATAACACGTGTCACCACCTGATTAAAGAAGAAAATGTAAAATCTAGACTCTTGCATCCAAGAGGAATTAAACCTAGGTATTCAAGATGAAAACCCCATGAGTCAACCACTAAACCAAGAGTAACTTTAGGATATAAAGCACCAGTACATGTATATATTTATGGTTCGTTTACCTTTATTTTTTACATTCACACATATAATGTAATATTTTTTTAATTTAATTAAAAATAATAAATTAAAAAAATGAATAATAAATTTTTAATTAAAAAACCCTAAACTATAAACTCTAAACCTAACCATAAAACTAAACCCAAACTTTAAGTTATAAACCTTAAACCCTAAACCCTAAATTAATTTTTATTATTATTTAAATAAACCAAATCTTTAAACCCTAAACTTAACCCTAAATCCAAACCCAAACTTTAAATCCTAAACACTAAACCTTAAATAAATTTTTATTATAATTTAAATAAACCCTAATCTTAAACCATAAATCCTAAACTCTAAGCCCTAAATCCAAATTTTAAATCCTAAACCCTAAATGAATTATTATTATTATTTAAATAAATCATAATATTAACATAAAACTTAGAGTAACCATAAGACCCTAAATGATTTTTATTTTAATCTAAATAAACTCTAACCCTAAACTTTAAACCATATACCTTAAACCTTAAGTGACTTTTTATTATAATTCAAATTTTTAAATAAATTTAAGAATTAGAGTTTAGGATTTAGGGTTAAAGATTTAGGAATTTTTAAATAAAATTTATTAATTTAAGATTTATTATTTAATAATTTAATAATTATTTTAAATTAAATAAATATTATATATGTAAAAAATAAAGTTTAACGAACCATATTTATATAAATGTACTGGTGCTTTATATTCTAAAGTTGCTCTTGGTCTAGTGGTTGACTAATGGGGTTTCAATCATGAATACTCAAGTTTGATTCCCTTTAGATGCATGAGTTTAGATTTTACATTTTCTTCTTTAATCAGGTGGTGACACATGTCACCACATAATTAAATAATTATATTATTTTATTATAATAAAATTATAATTAAATTATAAAAATATATGAATAACAGGGAATAAATATGTAATTATTCTAATTATTTTTAGCGGTCCGTTAATTTCTAACAGTTGATGGCTATTTTAATACCAAATTAATAGTTTACTGGTGTATTTGATTTTTTTAAAGCATTATAGTTAGATCGATACTAACCCTATAATATAATGACTATCTATTTAGTTTACCCAATTATTTAAACAGACAAATATACAACGTGTGGTACTAATGTCTCGAACGGGTAGTTCTAAAAAAAGCTCAAGGTAAAAAAAAAAGCCTAAAAAAAGCCTTTTATTATTAGACCGTTGGATTAACCCACTTCTCTTGTAGCCGTCCGATTAAAAGGGGTATACACTTGGTAACCGGTTCCAATATGGAATAACCGGTTACCCAATATCTTGATACTCGAAATCCTCCCCATCTTTTTCGTGGTTATTCTTCCCAAACCCTAACCCCTCTCATTTTCGTCAACCGTTTTTCTCCCCACGGTCAACCCAACTGAAGAAGCCTTCATTGTTATTTCTTGGTGTAAGAGCACTCTCTACATTGAAAGGTAGACCTAATTTCAGGTAACTTTCACCCTTTTTTTCAAATCTTGTAAATAGATTCATTTTTTGGGGTTTAGGGTTAGTTTATTGTTCAACATTTTGGGTTTAATATTTAATTTTCTGGTGTTATTATAATTTATTTGTCTTCTTCGTTAATGTTCTTCCCCAATCTTTGTAGAAACTACTATTGTTCTTGATTAAATTAGGGGTTCCGTCGTTCCAACGCTTACTGAATTTCTGGTAAGTTTTCTATCTTTATTTCTGTTTGAAAATCTTCTAAGTATAGCTTATTTTTCTGCTTTCGTGTTATTTTAGGGTTCCATGTGTTTGATTGCATTTTTGTGTAATGTTTTTTTTGCTTAGTGTTTCTATTTTGAAAGCATATTTGGAAGAGTTTATGTATCTTAAGAATTTAGATGATATCCCCTTATTTTGAAGTTCTTATGCTCCCAAGATTGGTATACTTATGACATACTTATGCCTCTTATCAACAATATTGATCTCACAACTTAATAATTGACTTTTTTCCAATTTTAAGGGCTTTAGAAATAGTTTTTACATAGCTAAACTGGTATAAAGAATTTGAAAAATGAATAGCTCCATATTTAGTAAACTCCTCTTTAAAATTGATGGCCTTTCTAACAACAGTCCAATATCCAATTTTAAGTTTTTTTAGTAACTCAAATACCAGTTTTGGATATTGAATTTCGTCCAATGTCCTTCAACTTATCCGATAGAGTATAGGCAAATTGAATCATGATTCATACTAAATAATTCTCATTGTTTAAACACTTGTGTATATGTTGAGTTCTACTGCAAAGCCAAGGTTGAATGGTCTTCTGTATTTAATAGGTCCGAAAATATGAATTCTAGCATACTAACTTTATTTTTTTTTGTTGTTGTAGAATTTGATTTTTCGTTAGAAAACAATGAGAATTTATAGATTTGTATGAGTAATTTATTTTCTTTATTTTGCAATTTTCATTTCATTTAGACTTGTTATAATTTATTCAAATTACATCATTAATTTCTATTATTAATAATGTCACTTATATTAAGTCCTTAACATTAAATTCAATTTCAAATAATTTAATAACAAGAATAATTATTGCTTGAGTTCTCTCGTTATTGTTTAGTAGAGTAACGTTCTTCCTTAACTTGTGATTAAATTATTTGAAATTAAATTTATAGACCGATCCAAAGTAGATGGCTCCTCGTGGCGATGGCGATCTAGATAGTGTAGAGGAGACACACAAAATCTTATCACCATATTTGCAGTTCTAGTAAGTTAAATTTCAATGAAATGACATCTTTGAGCTTATTATTTTGTTCCTGTATTTTTCTATACTTTAACTCTAAAATTATTCTTGTATAGCATTAGTGAATGTTCACGACTAAAAGAGGAGAAGAAGAAAATCAACAATGCTGTAAGTATCTTAAAATGAAAACGAGCTTGTGTTCTTTTTAATTTCTTATGTTTACTTGTCCTTTGAAATTAATAATTGTTTGATTGGTAAAGGTGAGGAAAGCCCTTGGTTTACAGTAGGCTTCAATGAGTGATATTGAGAAGAAGCCATATATCGATAAATATCATGAGCAGAAGCTTGCTCATGAGAAAAGGATATCCAAGGCAAGTTGAAGGATTCCGAAGCGAAGAAAGAAGGCAAAAAAGTATGTGATTGTATATTCCTCATGATTTAAAGATTGTTTTGTGTTGATATATGTCTTAACATGAAATATTTTAGTGTAAGGAAATTTTATTTTTGGTTTTATTGAATATTGTAAGATCTGTCGTCAAGGTGTAGTTTAAAAAAATTGTGTCTTCTGTTGAAAGAGATGCATAAGCTTAAGCTCAACGCTGTTGTTAAAGATTTAGGCTTCGGCCCTTTACTCGGCTTGAAATCTCATGCAATTCATCGAGATTTGTGTTGCAATTTAGCCAAAAATTTTGATATTGATGTATCTACAATGGACTTTAACGGACACAAGATTCCGGTTATGCTAGAAGATGTCGAGGTTGTGTTAGGAATAAAGAATGAAGGGTTGGATGTAGAGAAGACCACAGAAAAATTGGATGGTAGAGAACAAGCTAAGAAGTTCAAAATTAGTTTGGAGGTCACGTATCAAGAAATTTTGGGTGAGATAATTAGTGGAGCTTTTCAAGGAGATGACCTGAAAGCTCGAGTTCTTCTATACATTGTAGGAGTTTTCTTGTGCCCTAATGTCAACCTTGTTCCCTCCGTTGAACATTTTAAATTATTGTGTGACTTTGGGTTGAGGGGCCAATTGAATTGGTGTAAATATTCGTATGAGAGATTACTAGATGGAGTAGCCAAGTGTCAATTTCGTCATGGCTTGACCTATGTGACTGGTTGCATTGTTATCCTTGAGGTAACTGATTATACACTTATTCTTCATTTATAGTGTATTACTTAATAGATTTTATTGTTGCAAGCTTGATTTAGTTTCTAATCTTATTATTTATGTTCATTACAGGTTCGGTTATTTGACTATTGGAGCGGCATTCCAAGTAGAGGATATGCTTTGTCCGATTGTTGTGGCCGAATTCATGCTTGGGGGACGAAGGAGGTGGCAAAGATTCTCAACCGACTTAAGGGAGAAAGACCTTCCAAAAAACTGAAAGTAAGTCTCCACCTAAATTGAAAGAGTATATAGTGTTTTGAATGTCTCGAATTGAAATATTTTGAACGTTTCTAGGTACTTGCTTTCGATGATGAATGTTCTGAGGATAAAAATCAAGGTGAAAGGAAGGAAGGTAGTACAAATCGTGTTATGAAGCTGTTGGATAAGTTAATTTCTGAAATGGGTGAGATGAAAGACACTCTCAACTGTCATTTTGAGAAGGAAAATAAAATTGAAGAGAGTTTAAAGGATCTCACTGCTGAATGTAAGGGCCTTATTGATCAAGTTGCCGGGTTGAATGCCAATATGATGTACATAAAGAGGGTGTTGCGAATCATAGATGCAAAGTTTGACCTCGGCCTTGATAAAGAAGAATCGATGGAGGATAAGAAAGAATTTGAGGAGTCGAAGCCAGAAAATACAATTAGTGGTGATTGTGTATGTAGAAAATTGTATATTCTTGTAGGAAATTGTGTATGTACACAAATCCTTACTCTTGCAAGCCTCCTTTATCTTTTGGTTTTGAAGTGGTAAGGATTTGTGTACATACCGTTTTTCTTACGATTTTCGTAAGCCGTTGTGTATACCTTGTAAGGAATTGTGTACAAACACAAATCCTTACCCTTTTAGTGCCATATTGTGTATTCTTGTAGGAAATTGTGTATGTACACAAATCTTTACAAATCTTTACACTTGGATGCCTCCTTTATCTTTTGGTTTTGAAGTGGTAAGGATTTGTGTACATACCATTTTTCTTACGGTTTTCGTAAGCCGTTGTTTATACTTTGTAAGGATTTGTGTACAAATACAAATCCTTACCGTTTTTTTGTCATATTGTGTATTCTTGTAGGAAATTGTGTATGTACACAAATCCTTACTCTTGCAAGCCTCCTTTATCTTTTGGTTTTGAAGTGGTAAGGGTTTGTGTACATACCGTTTTTTTTACGGTTTTCGTAAGCCTTTATGTATACATTGTAAGGAATTGTGTACAAACACAAATCCTTACCCTTTTGGTGCCATATTGTGTATTCTTGTAGGAAATTGTGTATGTACACAAATCCTTACCCTTGCAAGCCTCCTTTATCTTTTGGTTTTGAAGTGGTAAGGATTTGTGTACATACCGTTTTTCTTACGGTTTTCGTAAGCCTTTGTGTATACCTTGTAAGGAATTGTGTACAAACACAAATCCTTACCCTTTTGGTGTCATATTGTGTATTCTTGTAGGAAATTATGTATGTACACAAATCCTTACACTTGGATGCCTCCTTTATCTTTTGGTTTTGAAGTGGTAAGGATTTGTGTACATACCGTTTTTCTTACGGTTTTCGTAAGCCGTTGTGTATACTTTGTAAAGATTTGTGTACAAACATAAATCCTTACCGTTTTGTTGCCATATTGTGTATTCTTGTAGGAAATTATGTATGTACACAAATCCTTACCCTTGCAAGCCTCCTTTATCTTTTGGTTTTGAAGTGGTAAGGATTTGTGTTTATACCGTTCTTCTTACGGTTTTAGTAAGCTGGTGTGTATACGTTGTAAGAAATTGTGTACAAACATAAATCCTTACCCTTTTGGTGCCATATTGTGTATTCTTATAGGAAACTGTGTATGTACACAAATCTTTACCCTTGCAAGCCTCCTTTATCTTTTGTTTTTGAAGTGGTAAGGATTTGTGTACATACCATTTTTCTTACGGTTTTCGTAAGCCTTTGTGTATACCTTGTAAGGAATTGTGTACAAACACAAATCCTTACCCTTTTGGTGCCATATTGTGTATTCTTGTAGGAAATTGTGTATGTACACAAATCCTTACACTTGGATGCCTCCTTTATCTTTTGGTTTTGAAGTAGTAAGGATTTGTGTACATACCGTTTTTCTTACGGTTTTCGTAAGCCGTTGTGTATACTTTGTAGGGATTTGTGTACAAACACAAATCCTTACCCTTTTGGTGTCATATTGTGTATTTTTGTAAGAAATTGTGTATGTACACAAATCCTTACCCTTGCAAGCCTCCTTTATCTTTTGGTTTTGAAGTGATAAGGATTTGTGTTTATACCGTTTTTCTTACGGTTTTCGTAAGCCGTTGTGTATACCTTGTAAGGAATTGTGTACAAACACAATTCATTACCCTTTTGTTGCCATATTGTGTACTCTTGTAGGAAATTGTGTATGTACACAAATCCTTACCCTTAGAAGCCTCATTTAGCTAATTGTTTGGAAGTGGTAAGGATTTGTGTTTATACCTTTTTCCTTACGGGTTTTGTAAGTATTTGTGTATACTTTGTAGGGATTTATGTATATACAAAAATACTTACAATATTTGTAGCAATTTGTGTATAATCGTAGGCAATTGTGTATGTACATAAATCCTTAAGGTGTAACATTTTAGGTTTATACCGTTTTTCTTACAATATTTGTAAGAATTTATGTATATACCATTTTGCTTACATTATTTATAAGAATTTATGTATATACCGTTTTGCTTACAGTTTCTGTAAGAAATTGTGTATCCAAATTTCAAACTTATTATGGAGTAAATTAACCGGATAATCCGGTAAGGCCTTTTTTAAGTTTTTTTTATGGGCCTTCTCTAGAATCACCCAGTGAACCCACCCCACGGCCCGCGACATTATTCTAAAAACGGATATGTATTTCGAAATTCAAAACAAATAGGAGAGCGTCTGCTATTCCCCCTCCTTTTATATTACAAAACGGATATGTATTTCGAAATTCAAATACTAGTAACATATATTTCAAAATCCATTTCTGGATTTCATCTTCACGCCTAGAAATCAAAATCAAGATCGAAATGGACAAGTACGAGAAGCTAGAGAAGGTAGGGGAGGGTACCTATGGCAAGGTTTACAAGGCCAAAGACAAGGCAACTGGACAATTGGTGGCGCTCAAGAAGACCCGTCTCGAGATGGACGAGGAAGGAGTCCCTCCCACCGCTCTCCGGGAGGTTTCCCTTCTCCAAATGCTATCCCAGTCCATCTACATCGTCCGTCTCCTCTGCGTCGAGCACGTCGACACCAACAAGAACGGTGGCTCCAAGGCCAATCTCTACTTGGTTTTCGAGTACCTCGACACTGATCTCAAGAAGTTCATCGATTCCCATCGCAAGGTTCCCAACCCCAGACCCCTCGCTTCCTCCCTCGTTCAATCGTTCCTCTTCCAGCTTTGCAAAGCCCCAGAACCTTCTACTTGACAAGGAAAAGGGGATTCTCGAAATCGCAGATCTGGGTCTTGGCCGTGCTTTCACTGTTCCTCTCAAGAGCTACACTCATGAGATCGTAACGCTCTGGTATAGGGCCCCAGAGGTTCTGCTTGGTTCCACTCATTACTCCACCGCCGTCGACATGTGGTCCGTCGGATGCATCTTCGCTGAAATGGTTAGAAGGCAAGCACTTTTCCCGGGGGATTCAGAGTTCCAGCAATTGCTCCACATTTTCAGGTATGTTAGTTCCTTCAAATTGCCCCTGCCTCCCTAGAAGCTGCTCTCTTACTCATTTTCTGTGTTTTTCAATGGATCAAAACTGTAAAGGTTGCTGGGCACTCCGACTGAGAAGCAGTGGCCTGGGGTCACCGCTTTAAGGGATTGGCACGTGTACCCACGGTGGGAGCCTCAGAGCTTGGAACGTGCTGTTCCTTCCCTATCTCTTGATGGGGTTGATCTTCTTTCCGTATGTCCTCATCTTTTTACTATAACAAAGCACCATTTTTTTTCTACTATAGATTTGTTATTTTCTCCTCTTTATTTCGAACAAATTCTAGTTGATGAAGCAGTCTCCTTTTAGCATCGACAATGCTACATATTATAGTTTAAGAACAAATAGAGATAGTGTTAAAAAATTCATATTGCACTTCTATTAAGTTGCTAACAGGCAAACTCCAATAAAGTTTGCTAATCGTGTTAAACTGGATACATTAGAATGCTTGATATCTTGATTCTTTATATTTCATAAAATATGCATATTAGACAGATTTGGTTGTATGTATAGAGTATAGATGATTGAATATGATCCTCAAAATATAAGAACAAGTTGAGAGAAAATTAAGTATATTTGTGGTGGACGATGCTTATATTCGTGTAGGATTATAGTAATGGTTTCAATGATTCAAAAGTAAAAACTAGATAGAAGCAACCAATTAGCAGGATACACAAATTTTTTTAGGTATGTCTTCATATCTCTAAGTGTCACTCTAGAAGATAGAGACTTTTCTAGAAAAAATTCGCTTTATTGAGTAATTCTCATTCACCTGAATACCTTTGGTTACAGAAAGTTAAGTCTACTTATAGGCCGTGATTTACAAAGAGTATATATTGTATACTCCTAGTTTGGATATAAAGTCCTCAAAGATCACTCTTGGTAGTGCCTTGGTTAACACATATGCAAGCTGCCTCTTTGTTGGCACATAGTACAACTTTACTATACCACCATTAACCTTCTCATAAATGAAATGTCTATCAACTTATAGCCGATTGACTATCACTAAAGACTTCAAAGTTCAAAGCCATTTTCTTCATCTAGATTTAGTTTGTTAAGGAAATTTTTTAGACTTCAAAGTTCAAAGCCTTTCTTTGGGCAATAGAATGATTAGTACACTTTTTATAAAAACAATAAATCTTTCAATAGAATAATTAGTACACTTTTTCACTTCCTTTCTTTGAGCAATCGAAAAATCATCTATATTAACAGGAAAAACAACCTGAGAGTGATCATTACCTGTTTCCTTCTCTATTACAGTAGGACTAGGTTCCAGTTCTTGGCAAGCACAAGGTTTAATAATAGCTTTTGTGATGACCTTCTTTCTCCTTGAGTTAACGCTAAGTGGTTTACTTTCATGTTATTTTTTTTGGAATGGATTTGGGTGTAGTAATAAGTGTAGTATGGGAGCTTGTGGGTTTAGAAGTTAGTGAGGACAAACTTTCTAGATTATCTTTAGTAAAATAAGACTGAGTTTTAAAAAATGTAACATTACAAAAGACATAAAAATTTCTTTGTTTGAGGTGTGTAACATTTACGACTCTTTTGATTGTTAGAATATCTAACAAACATACATTTAACTGACCTAGGATCAATCATACCCTTATGTTTGTAATGCTCATGAGCAAAGACTGTGTAACCAGAAACCCAAAACGAAAGATAAAAGAGACCTAGTTAGGTATTTAGGTACATTGACAGAAAATAAAAAAGGAACATAAGATTTACTAGGATGCGGTTGATCAAGTATGTAGCAGTTAAAAGAGTTTCCCCTATAGGTATTTAGGTAAATTTACAGAAAATAAAAGTGACATAGCTAAGTAAATGTTTGTTTTTCGCTCAGCTACCCAATTCTGTTGAGGTGTATTGACACTGATGTAATATGAAAAAGCGATAATTACATATTTAGTACCCTACTTATGTCTGCATTTTTTGTTTTAATATTTTAATTATTTTTTTAAAAAGTGATACATAACGTTATATTTTATTTTCAAATTGGTATATCTGTCGTTAAAAGTTAGTGAATATAATGATATAGATTTTTTTTTATTATTTTTCTCTTTCCTCTCTCCTAATCAATGATCTATTGACGTTATTATATTTTTTTCAACCAATAATGTGGTGACACGTGTCACACACCATATTAAATGCAAAAACACTAAGTTTTAGTGTTGAGATGAATCAAACTCATACCTATAAAACCAAAAGCCACAACCAAACTCTTAGGCCAACCTGTTAAATTTGATATAATATTAATTATATATATTTAACTTATATAATATATATAATTGAAATTATATTAAATAGAGTAAGTTGACCTAAGTTTTTTTTTGGTTTCTTTTGGTTCTATATGGCATGGATTTAATTTTCCTCAACACCAAAATTTGGTGTTTTTCCATTTAATGAGGTGGTGACATTATTATATTTCTTCGACCAATAATGTGATACCACGTGTCACACACCCTATTAAATGCAAAAACACTAAGTTTTGGTGTTGAGATGAATCGAACCCATGCCCTATAAAATCAAAAGCTACAACCAAACTCTTAGGTCAACCTGCTATATTTGATATAATTTTAATTATATATATTTAACTTATATGTAATATATAATTGAAATTATATTAATTAGAGCAAGTTGACATAAGAGCTTTTCTGTTTCTTTTGGTTCTATAGGGCATGGAATCAATTTTCCTCGACACCAAAATTTGGTGTTTTTTCATTTAATGAGGTGGTGATATAATGCCACATAGATTATTGACTATGAGAGAGGAAAGTGAAAGAATAATAAAAAATGTGACGTCCCTATATTTGTTAACTTTTAATGGTGGATGTACCAATTTGAAAATGAAACGTAACATTATTTATCATTTTGTTAAAAAAATTGTTGGGTACTAAAACAAAAAGGCGAATATAGATAAGATGCTAAATATGTAGTTATCCGTATGAAAAATACCTTTTTCCCTGAAGGACCCTAGAGTCTTACTAAGGTATTCACTCTTTAAGATTTTATCTTTCTATCAAATTGATTTTCTTTTATTTTATAAAAATCTTAAAATATTGTTTTAGTTTCTGATTTATCTCGAATTAGGTAGGTCTAAGTAGTCCTAGAATAATTATCAATGAATGAAATAAACCACCTAGACCCAGAAATGGTTCTAACTTTAAAAGCCCTCAAAATATCACTATGGCCTATAAAGAAAGGAAAAGTAAGTTTAAATGAGGATGAAACATAGGTGTGTCTTGTGTGTTTGGCAATTTGGCATGTATCACAAACAAAGAATGAATTAAATGCATGAAGAAATTATACAGTCTAATAGTTTATAATTTAGCAAGGTAAAAGAAATTAGGATGTCTCAATCGAAAATGCGATAATATTACTTCACTCGATAACATAGATTTAGAAAAAAACAGTGGATTAGACAACTTGAAACAACTAGTTTATGTGGAGAAAAGCTATCAAGTATAAAGAGACTATTATGCAGTCTAACATTACCAATCCCCATTCCCAAGCCACCTATGCCTGAAAAATACAACCATACATCCCAAAATCAACTTGATAATTAAATGCATGAAGCATCCTACTAACTGATAATAGGTTACAAGTACAATTACACATAAAGCACATTAGATAACACTAAGGATTTGGTGAAAAGAATGAACCCACTTCCTTAGTCATTAAAAGAGACCAACTTCCTTTATAGTTTGTCTGTCATATGACCTAATGTACCCGAATCCACAATCTAGTTATTGGAATGTAATATAGCTAGGCATGGAAAACTACCTTCGGTAATAGTAAAGGTTGTCAGGCTCAGCTTTAGGTTTAGGAGACAATTGATTTAGTTGAAGCTCCTTTATCTGCTGCTTACTAAAGTGATTAAAGGAACCTTCAGAAGTGACTAAATGTGCTTCTTTGGCAGGTTTACCAACCTCCAGCATTGGTCAATCATATGTCCAAGTTTCTTGTAGTGTTCATATCATGGCCTCCCTTTTTCTGTTTACCGCTAGAATCACCATGAGTAAGTAGGCACCATCAAGATATGCCAACATTCCCCCCTTCTGATTTTGGATAATGCTTCTCGAACAAGTGGAAGGGGTTTGGTCTCCAATATCTTGCTTTTTATTCCATCAAATTCTCCACCTAGGCTAGACAAGAAGTCAAGAATTAAAACACTCTTTTCTGTTTTTTGAGGTGATTGTAGAAAGCAACATCATCTGGACACTTCCATTTATTTTCTTCATAGACATTTATTTATTGTCAACACTTGCTCAATTTTTAAAGTATGTGCTATTGTCAGATTTCTACGCCGAAGATCTTTAATATGATTTTCAACACCAAATAATTTTGGTGTATGATCAACACCAAAATAAGTATCCAATTGTTTTCTAGATCTTTGTTGCAATCTTGTAAAGCATAAAGTTTTCCCTTATTTTATTAGGAGCCATCAGCTAGGTAAGGTACATAAAATCCAATTCTGTTGGAATTGGCATAGAATCTGAGAGGTAAGAAGCTTTCCTTCTCTCTATAATGTATAATCTCACTGATTGAGATTAGGGTAGATAATTGTTCCCATTTCGTTTATAACGAATGGGAGACGATGAATTAGAGATAGAAAACTTAGTAGTTAAAAAACTAGAGGAGGAAGAGATTTCAAAATAGTTCGATGTAGTCATGGTTAAAGGAAAGAAATGAAGGAATTGAGGGTGAAAAAAATGGCTAGAAAGAATCGAACCCAACTTGGTACTATGTAGAAAATAGAGACTTTTTTTTGAAAGAATTCTCTTTATTGAGTAATTTTCATTCACTTTAATACCTTTGGTTACAAAGAGTCAGATCTACTTACAGGTAGAGTTACAGGTCGTAAAGATCGAGATATGGGAGATTAAGGCAGATTTATTTATATACAAAGTTTCTTTGAAGAATGAAACGATGATCATTATATCCAAGCCAAGGAAGGACATCTCAAAAGGAGTTACGTCGATTATCTGACGAATGCTCAACGTAAGACTTGAAAGAAGTTATGGCAACTGAAACATAAGAGTTTTATCCCAGTCTATGTTAGACAATTCATCGAATTAAGCTCCAAATTCTAAACTTGAGTGATGTGTAAGGATTTTCCTACTTCATACATGGACTTCAAAGATTGGCGCAAATAGAGTTAGAGCGAAAAGGAGTTGAGGAGCTTTTCAAAGCATCGACCACAGTCGTATCCATAGCTTAGTTCGAAGTTGGGAAGTCCATGCCTTCTAGACCCCGAGGCAAGGGTAATGGTTGGAGAGAAAAGGATGATTATCATTCCAGTGATGGTGACGAGAAGCTCAATAGGGTCGTCAAACAATCAAGAAGAAAGATTGAGGGCATTTGAAGTGTTGCCATTGTGATGGTCCATACTTGGTGAAAGATTGTCCCAAGAAGAGATGCTCCAATGCCATCGTAGATGGGGACGACAGCCAAGAAGAGGGGGAATGTATGCTTGGAGCAATTAGTAGTGCCAAAGCAATAAAGTTGAGGGTGAAGAAGCGATGTTACAAGTGCAAGGGGTCACACTTAGATCGATACAAGCTCGAGTCGAGTGAGGTCTTCAAGCTTGGATTGATTTTTTGTGTTCTGCCAAGGCGAAGGACTGAAAGGAGAATAAGTTGATGTTTGTAGAAATCATCGTGGTTGGACGATCGGGAAATACTCTAGTGGACACAGGAGCAACCAATCTCTTTATGTCAAAGGTTGTCGAGAAGTTTGGTCTCAAAATTGAAAGTTCAACCAAGAAGATCAAGATTGTGAATCCTAAGGAAGTTCCAGTTGTTGGAATGGTACGAAGGGTGAAGTTACAAATAGGTAAATGGAAGGCCAAGGAAATTTCAAGTTTAACAATATAGATGATTTTGATTTTGTTTTGGGGCTTAACTTCTTGACGGTGTAGAAGCTAATGTTGATGTTTCCATTTGGATCCGAAACAACGTTGCGTTGTGCTTATGCATCTAGACAAGGGATGGAGGATCGAGAGGTTGACTTTCATTTAATTTGTCAAGGATGCTCCAAGCAAAATAGGCATTAGGTTTGAGGCTAGTGGAGTGGGGCAATAAGCTTTTGGGATGTCCATCAACAAAGGAGGTGGACGAGGCATCGATGGGTGCAACAAATTTCGTGAGACAAGATTATGTTCTACATTTTGATTTGCCTTGTTTGTTGGGTGTAGGCCACGAAAAACCTAACCCTTCATACAAAGTTTCTAATATTTGGTGCAAGCACAAGTCACCTTTCATAATTTTAAGATGCAAGTGAGATGTAATGACTCGGATTTCGAGATCTAAAAGTCGGATTAACTCAAGGCATTTAGGCTTCGTTGTTTGGGCCTTGGGCTCAAAGTGGTTTCATGAGAGGGCTTTTTGGTAAATTCCTAGTTGAGGACAAAGAGAAGAAAGGAAAGGGTAAATATTCTGCAAAGGGTTTTAAAGAGTGAAGTCATCAACCTTTCTTTTTCTCTCTTCTTCCTCTCACATCTAAAGAAAAGGTTGGTTAAAGTTTTAAGCTTGGCTGGTTTGTTAAGGAATTTTGTTTTGAAGCTTGAGGGAAGTTTATAGGGTTGTATGTGATCTACAAAATAAAATAAATATATTAGGGTTCAGTGGAGGAAGGATTTGGTGAGTTTGGAGAGCTAAGAATAGAAAAAAGGTGGTGTTGGGTTTCCAAGCAGTTTTGTTGAAATTTTTAGTTTTTAAAAACATCCTTAGCAATTTTTAATTATTGGTTTATCTCTTTCTTGTAGAAAAAAAAGTGGGACGACCTTCAAAAGTTCGTGGGAATGAGAAGGTATAAGCTTGATTGAAAACATGTTTAGGTTGCTATATCTTAAGATGAGTACACTACTGCGAGAAAGGAGCCATGGTGGCCGTAGATGCAACAGATGACGCTGATTTGTGTGTAATCAGTAGTTAAGGATTTGTTGTTTGAAAAAGATAAAAAGGATATTTTTCAGAGAGAACAATGTGTTTCTCTGTATTTTTTTATTATTCTTTTATTTCAAATGATTACAGAGTTCTAACAAATAGGTTAAAATAGAGTTTTAGTATAACTAAAATTATACTTTATCTATAATTTAAATAATATTTATTCCTAATTTAAATAAGAGTCCTAATTTTGATTTTTCCTCAAGCTCTAACACTTTTTAGATAATTAACACTCTCTCTCAAGCTGGTGAACAAACGTAGTACAACAGCAGCTTGAATATTGGATGTGATGTCTTACTCTTTTTTCTTCTGTTGTTTCTTCGAAAAAATGCTCCTTGTCGTTAGGAGTCTTTGATTGAGATGCTCCAACATGTGATTCTTGATTAAAAGAATCTACACTCTCCTCAAGTTGGTAGTTACACAAACTAAAATTCCAACTTGGACCTTTGATGTACATCTTGAACACAATGATTATAACCTTTTCATCTATCTTTTTGGCTAGCTAACTAAGGTAGAACCAAATAGTTTTTAAGGTTAAACTATGACCTTTTCTCTAATATTTTCTCCTATCTTTTGAAACGAATGGCTAAGATAGAACAAATAGTTTTTTAAGGTTAAACTATAACCTTCTTCTCTATTCTTTTTTCCAATCTTTTGAAACGGATGACTAATATAGAATCAAATATTTTTTAACGAACACTATAACCTTTTTTGTTATCTTTTTGATTGACTAAGATAGAACCATTAAATAAAAAACTAACAAAATTAAACGAGTAGATATTTGATGTAAGATTTTCACAAAGGAGAAGCTAGAGAACGAGTGTGGTCTAATAATAGTAGCAAAAGAATATCGTGTATCTGAAAAGTTAGACAGTTGATATATTTCGGATTAAAAATGACAGTAGCAGTGATATCATCAAGATCATTGTTGGCTCTTATACCATGTGAGAAAGGAGCCATGGTGGCCATAGATGCAACGGATCACTGTGGTTTGTGTGTAATCCGTAATTAAGTATTTGTTGTTTGATGAAGATAAAAAGGATATTTTCCAGGGAGAACAATGTGTTTCTCTTTATTTTCTTATTATTATTCTATTTCAAATGTATCGCGACCAACTTAAAATCGAAAGTATGAAAAACAGTCTAGCGAGTGAATTTTAAAAAACAAGTTTTATTGCTTTTAATTATAAATTATAAAAATCGGAGTCGTATTAAAAAACATATATTATTTGAATTTTAAAAATAATTGGGAGTCGTCACCGACAACTTTGGTGGGCCAGACACCATAAAACAAACTAGAGATTCATTTTAAAATATTTGGGTTCGGGGGTCGGTTACGCGTAAGGACGACCCTTACGAGTGCCTGAGATCAGTACCTTATTAATTACACGTGGCATTTTGGCATTTCGAATAGTAATATAAATTTAATTCGTCATTGTCAAATGAATATCGTTTGAATGAGAATATCCTTTTGGATAAGAAAATATATTTCTTTTAAATAAGAGCTTGAATAAGACGTCATCTAAATAAGAAACCTTAACTCATATTTAAAGAAATATAAATTCTGTCCCAGAAGGTTTTAAATGCATGACCGATTATTATCTTGTTTATTTTAAGTTCTAACCTATGAGGTTCTATTCTTTAATTTAAAATCATATTAAATTATTAATTTATCTAGTGTATTATGATAACATCCGAACGATCGAACACTACCATCTTGACACCGAATAAAATTAATAACACTATTGGTGTTTCTAATTATTTACCTAATTAATTTTATTTAATTCTAATCCTAAATTATTTATCATTTTTTAAGTTTCGAGGGCACGTCGAATGCGATACCAAAGTACACTCTCTTGGTCAACATAATGTTACGTCAAAACATTGACTGCTTAGTGTATCCGAGGTATATGATTAAAATGTCATCGTTACTACAATTATCTCCTTATTTAAGTTAATTATTTAATTAAGGTGACTAACCCTAAAAATGCTCTAAATTAATTAACTACGTGTAAATTAGGTGTTGTCCTAAAAATATACTATATGAATTTTAAAGTACGCTAGCAATCATATAAATAAGACAATTAAATTGTCGCGACCTCTTTAAAAACACGATATGGTGTGCGAAAAATAGCTTGGCGAATTGGTTTTGAAAAATCCGAATTTTATTACTTTTAATCTTGAAAAACCCAAAATTTTAAAAAATGTATATAATTTAATTTTAAAAATTGATTTGGGGTCGCCACCGGCCACTTTGGTAGGCCAGACACCATAAAACAAACCAGAGATTCGTTAAAAAAACATTTGGGTTCGGGAGTCGGTTACGTGTAAGGACAACCCTTACAAACGCCAAAAAATTAGTACCTTATTAATTTCACATGGCATTTTGATATTTTGAAGATAGATATTAATTAAAATTTTCATTGTTAATTAAACATTGCTTGAATTTAGGATATTCTTTTTGATTTAAAAATTACATCACCTTTAAACTTGAGCTGAATGAGACGTCCTCTAGATAGGAAACCTCACCCAAATTCAAAGGAATATAAATTCCGTCTCAAAAGGTTAAAATGCATGACCGTTTTTATCTTGTTCATTTTAAGTTCTAACCTACGAGGGCTCTATTAATTAAGTGTTAAAACCTATTTAAATTACTAATGTCACTAGTTATTTACCTATCAATTTTATTTAATTCTAAACCTAAGTTATTTTATCAAAATTCTAGGTTTTAATAGCACATGAATTCGATACCAAGGTACACTCTTTAGGCCAACATCATGGTACGTCAAAACACCAACCATTTAGTGTATCCGAGGTATAAGATTTAAATGCTAACATTACTAAATTATCTCACTATTTAATTAATTAATTAATTAAAACGACTAATCCTAGAAGGCTCTAAATTAATTAACTAAATGTAAATTAATTATTTCCTAAACAAGTAGACTATATGAATTTTAAAACATACATACAAAATAGGAAACCTAATACTAATTAAAAGACAAAGTCTAAATTAAATTTTATATAAAAGATAAAAGCCTAAATATATGATCTAAAAAACATTTATGAACATAACACAATAAAAGTTTAAATTGATATGAATAAAGAAATTAGATGATAAATGAATCTAACCTCTATATTCAGTGATCTCGCTCGGTCGGTTGGACGTTCAATGAATTCTTTCATTGTTGATGCTTTGCAAAAATTCCAAAATGGAAATTTGCCTTCCAAGATGAATTTTCATGTGTTCAAATATGAAGCCATACGTGGCTATCATGACTCCAATGCCCATGATTACTCCCATATACGTGGCAACACTTAAAAAACATGAAACCATGTCAACATTCAGTCTTGCTTTCTTCATTGGTGGTGCCGATTCATGTTGGGGATCATTCATCGCCAAAGTTCAACGACCTTTGCTCAACTCGGATTTTCATTTTGTCTTCCATGCTTTTTCTTCTATGTACCACCAATCGAACTCTCCTTTTCCCACTATTGTCTCCCTTGCTCTCATTTAATTGTTATTGTTCAAGATTTTAGATTCCATAGAAAACGCATCTCCATTCATATTCCCTTTGTTTTCCACTGCTTCATATGTTAAAGTGCCAAATCAAGAAACAATTCCTATTCGACTTGGTTTGTGGATGTATCCAGGCATAATTTCGATCTTACATTCCTCAGGTTTAATGATGTCAGGACAGTTCGGACCAATTAACCTGGTTTTTGATTTCTGATTCGGGGCAGCCTTCACACGGACCATGTCATGTTGAAGAATTTCTCCCGTGATACAAACAACTAGATCTAGTTCAGCTTCCATAGCCTCCATGATAGTAGTCGCAGCAAAAGGTGGAGGAACATAAACGACAAAAGTATTGGCCTTGATTTTAGCTTTTGCTTCAGCAACTGAGTTGAAAACATGAAGTCCTAAGTGCTCTGTGTCACCCTTCTTTGGTGTAACTCCACCACAATCTTAGTGTCATATTCGATTGCTTGCTCCGTGTGGAAAGTTCCATTTTTTTCGGTTATCCCTTGACAAGTAACACGAGTACTGTTGTCTACGAAAAACCGCCGGTTGAGACGCTGGAGCCGCCGAAAAAGCCCTTGACTGGGTCAGAAATTGAGAAGAGGAAGAGGAGGAAAGGGAACTGAGCGGGTATATCTTTGAAGACAAAGATCTAAGGAGTCTAGCGGCTTGTCTCGCCTTTGCCTCTGTCGCTGTGGAAACCCCCATAAAGAGGAAGAAGAATTCCCTTAGTTGCTGCCATGGTGGTCACCATATCACCCTGTCGAAGACTTCTCCTGCACCGTGCAACCCCTTTTGTTTTCAAAAATGTTTCGGTCCCCCTTTCTGTCGTTCCACTCCTCCCTTTAAAGATCAAAGTGCTACTCCTTCAAGGAGTCTTCAACCAAATCTCAAATCCTAAAATCCCTCAATCTCAACATCCAACTCTCCCGAAAAAATCTCAACCGAAACCTTATCCCCAGAATTTGTTTTTTCTGTTTTTTATTTATTATTATTTTTTTATTTGTTTTTATTATTTTTTGTTATTTGTTGCCCAAAATTCGGGTGCAACATAAATAAAATAAAATTAATTAAATTAAACGTAGAATAAAGAACCTATGAACTTGAACCATGATTTTATTGTAGGAAAATGGATAAGGATTGGTTGAATTAACCAGAACAATGAAAATTCACTTACCTTTCTTGGCAACAGACTTGGTCACCTTGGCTCCAGTGGGGTTTAACATTCTTGATCACACCAACAACAATCGTTTGTCTCATGTCATGGACCATGTGTTTGATTGGAACCATCCAAATGGAGAGTACTGGGAATTCTTGAAATCTTAACATGTCTGAGTTGTTGCTATTATTTTCCAAATTGGCAACGAATCCAACTCCGCAAGCTCCTCTTTTTGATATTAAATCCTCCAAATTTGCAACCTTAGGTTGAGAAGTAGATGATTCATGAGCGGAGACGCTATTGATAGTCAAAGTAGTAGTTAAAAGATGATAAAAAACGACCCCAACAATCAAATCCCTCTCCCCCTGGAAACCGCTCCTGCTTCTGTCCAAATTAATGCCATGATTCCCGAAAACATCCTTGAATCTCCCCCGAAATGAAAAACTGCCGAAAACTTATGAATCCCCCATTACAATCATTGCTCCATCATGACCACCATCATCGCCTCATCATTGCACCAATCATTACAGTCACCATAGCCACCATCATCACCCTCATAATTGCTGCAATCATGAGCTTCTCTCCATCATGAGCCTATCATTGTTGTGCCATTATTGCTCCATCATGGCCATCATTTTCACTCATGATTGCAACAATCATGAGCCTCTCCCTTCTCTGCCGAATGCTCCTTTTTTTTAATTGCTTCTCCCTTGCCCTTGTATGTATCCGAATGGAACCCCCCATTAATGTTTTTGAACAGAGCCCTTAATTTGGGTTGTGCCAACCGCTCCTAACCATCCCCACTAGGTAACCAACTTTCATTGCCAACCGATTATTCATATCCTTTTATTTTATTTTTTTATTATCTTTTATTTTTTAATTTTTATTTATTTATTTATTATATTTAATATTTAATTGTAACCTTATTTTATATTCGAACCCGGACAAAATTCGGGTATTACAAAATGATTATAGAGTTTTAATATAACTAAAATTATACTTTATTTAAAATAATATTTATTCCTAATTTAAGTAAGAATTTTAATAAATCTAAACTATTAATTAGGAATAACCTCTAATTATATATTAAATAAAACTCTTAACACTCGTTAATTTCGACTTCTCCTCAAGCTCTATTACTTCTTTGATAACTAACAACTACTACCTCTCAAATCATCTTACATCTATTGAAAATAGGTTGCATTGCTTGTGTATTGTTTGTTTGATTGTTGACAGCTTATGCTCTTTAATGGTGAATTATGGTTCTGGGCGGTTAATGGCTTAAAATTAGTAGCATCACACTCTAAACTATTCTAATAACGTGTAGAAACGAATTGGGGATCAACCATATAGTTTGAGCAAGGGTTCTTAAAAAACTCGAAGCTCTATACAGAAAGAGCTACTAGTGGAAAAGTTCATCCACGATCCGGTGGTTTTAGATAGGTTTCATATAGGAGAAACCTTAACTTCGGATCTAGAAGTAAGAGTTCTATATAGGAGGGACCTTAGTCTACAAGATCCGTCATGACGCGAAAGGTTTTATATAGGAGAGACCGACAGCGTGGAAGATTTGGAGTTTCATATAGGAGGAATCCCTATCTTCGTCATAGTCTTTGAGTGAAAGTTCCATATAGGAGGGGCACGTAACTCAAGACTTCAGGGTGAAGGTTTTATACAGAAGAAACCTCAGCTCGGGATCTAGAGATGAAAGTTCTATATAGGAAGAGCTTTTGTTTTTCAAGATCTACTCAAGACGAATGGTCATATATAGGAGTGACCTGCAACTTCAAAACCAGAAGGCAAGCAAGTTCGATACAAAAGGAACTTACGAGCCTGAAGAGTCGGTCAAGGAAGGTGGAGAGTTTTAGAAAAACACACCATTCCAAGACCACCGACTGAGAAGTCAGTAAAAAATGAGTACTTTTTTATCTTTGCTTAGTTCTCGTTTCACAAGAACAAGCAAAGAGGGGCAACTGTAATCACTCATTTTTTATTAAATTTTAATATTTGTAGTATTATTGTAGTAGTAATATTATTAATAAAAATAGAAGAAAAAGGGAGAAATGAAAAGAGAAAGGAGAAGAAGAAAGAAAGTAAAGGAAAAATGACGTGGGATTGGAATCCCACATTGGTGGGAAATATGATCTTCCCCTCTCTCATTGCCTATAAAAGGAGTGGATGGGGAGCCTTTTGAAGAGAAGAACCAATTGGGTGAGGGTAGTACCCTACGATCTTAATTTGAGAGCTTAGCTCTTCCTAAATTTTGGGTGGTTCGATCGGGTCTTATTTTTAAGATTCGATCTAGTTAAAATTTTGGTGGGATCGTGATAGATCTTGGTGGGGAGTTCATCGGGGTTAGCCGTTTGTATTTTTAGGTATAATTTTATCTTTGTATTTTGAATATTTTTAATAAAAATAGTTGTTTTTAATTTGTGTTGTATATTAATATTAATTTATGTTTATGTTTTAGATTAATATTTATGTATGTTTTAATTTATATTTTATTTATGTATGTTTTAATTTATATTTTAGATTAGTATTAAATTTGTTAGATTAATATTTATATTTTATGTATTTATTTTTTATGTGAAATATTTAATTTATTTGCTTAAGTTGCATGAATTAATATTTAGTTTTGTTAATGCGGGCCCTTAAATTCGATCGTAAGTGAGGCCAACTCCAGTGTAGTGGTGGTGGTTCGGACGTTTACCTTCGGGTTTAGGTGCTTTAAAATAAATGCGCACATTTAATTAAAAATTAATTCGATCGTCAAATTAGCCCGGAAAATTTAATATTAGTAACACGGTAATTAAATAAAGTATCAATTTTTGGGCGGTGTGGGGTGCTAATCCTTCCTTATCCGTAATCGACTTCCGAACCTCAATTTTCAAAATCTTTGGTTTTATGGTGTCCGGTCTATCAAAACGGCCGGTGACGACTCCATTTTTTTTAAAAATCATTTTTTAGCCGAAAACCCCATGTGGAAGACATTAATTTCAAAATGACACATCGAAATATGTTTTTCACAATCGAAAAAGAATTTTTTAGCGATTTTAATTAATCGTGGATTTTTTAAATCGCTACAGGAACACGCTGTCCAAAAATTAGTATTTGAGTTTGGATGTTTTATAATTTATAATAATAGGTTTTTGTTGAGTGGATCGAACAATTAAATTTGGCCAAGAGGGGTGAGTTGGTACTTCTAAAAGTTTTGGGAATGAATGGAAAGATTGAAATTTGGAATACAAGCTTTAAATAAGCTCTACATCCACTACCTTAGCTCTAACTAAGAATTTTCTAACTAATTCACTAATAATTAATTACCTTTCTATCAGTTCGAGAGATAACCGTTACAATCGAGTCAATTTTCTACCCAAAGATTGATTCAACTTCACAAAGTTACAAGAAAAATAAAAGATGACAAATGTATGTCTCTCACAGAAAAATATTGCCTCAATTATAGAAAAAACACTCCCGAAACTTAGAAATAAAGATTACAATTGAAGAACAAATAAGCTGAGTGTAAATATTTTGTAATTCGAGTGCTTGGAGTTAGGTTGAATACTTGAATATTGCTTTGATAATCTATAGTTGTTGCTTATGCATTTGAGACTTGTTTTTATACATTCTTAGTGAATTCTAATTGTTTGGGTGGTTGAGATCATTAATATAGCCGTTGAGGCATCATTTTTCCACTATAAATACACTTTTACAACTTGGCGTATCGATACACGAAACTCATATATCGAAATAGTGCTAAATAAGAGTCATTATGCGCATTTAATAAGAGCGTGTCAATACACTTAACCCACGTATCGAAACGAGTAGTCTTTAAAACAGGTGTGTATCGAAACAGTTAAAGGGCGTATCGATGTCATTTGAAACTACTAAAATCCGCATCGAAATACCTTGAAGGGTGTATCGAAAAGGGTAACTAATTTTTAAAAGTTTGGTTTTCAATAACTGACAACTAATGATTGAAAACTTTAAATGCGCGAAAAGCCTAAAAAAATTAACCAACTAATCAAAACGTTTACGTGGAGTATCGAAACGGTATTATGTTTCGAAACCAGAAATCATAGTTGATAGGTTATAATTAAATACTTTGGCTTTTAAATATCGAAACTAATGTTTCGAAACGGTATTATGTATTGATATCATTTATTGAAATATGCATATCATATCGAAACGCTTGGGAAAATTAAATACTTTTGGCTTTTAAATATTGATAGGTTATAATTGTTTGACTTGTCAATTGAGTAAAGACTTAAAATTGAATTTGCAAAATAGTCTTTTTGCTTCTTTTTTATATCAAAATCAAATTATGTTTACAATATTCCTTTTTTATATATCAAAACCAAAAATAAATTTTTAAGTAAAAATTCTCCCTTAATATATGTATTGGTTTAAAAATTGAATTTTAAAGATTTTTCTTTCCTTTTTGATAGATCAAAATCAATGAAATATATATTGATAAATAATAAAGCACGCAACATATATAAAAATATAAATTCATAAGCAATTCATAACATAAATTTCAAAACATAAAACAATCCAATAAGAAATCAAAGCATAGGTTCAAAAACCAGAACATAACATAGGTGCGTAAAAACTTTAGTTATGGATAGCTCTAATAGACACACTCAATATGAGGGTGATGAAATTGGCGCCACTCATCATGATTAGCTCTAATAGACACACTCATTGAGAGTTGTTGAGCTTCAAGAGATGTGACACGAGTATTGAGAGCATCAAGTTGACCATCAATGTTGTCAAAACGGTTGTTGAGGGTTCAAATTGATCGGTGAGGAAAGGCATAAGGGCATTGTTCGGAGCAATTTGATGAACGTGCTCGGGATCAATAGATTGAGGAGGAGGATGTGTCTTTTCACGGATCCATTCTCCACCAATGAATTAGAAGTGAGAACAATTTAAAAAGGTCTCCCAAATGGGCTCCTTAACCGACTTTAAGATATCGTGTGAACAATCAATCTCCAAATAGAGGAAAAGTGAACTCAAAGCACAAACATAGAAGAAAGATAAACAATGTTGGGTATGGCGATTCTGAACTTGACGAATCCACCACGAGATGATCAAATGCAGGAAGCGATCATGCATGTCAAGATTGATGACAGATACGGAGAGATTGTGACCAAGAGAGTTTTCATCTTCGATCCCCTCGTCATCGAGTCCATAAGCATCAAAAAAAGCTTAACGTCAACCCGAAACCGATGTCTCTTGAGAAATGACTCAATAACGACAACCTTTGACTTAGATAGAATGAAAGTTGTATTAGCATAAAATATGATCACAAGGTTAGTGAAGAAGATACCGGCCAAACTAAGGAACTTTATAAACTTTCAACAATGAAAAAGATAAAGATATCAGAATAGAAAGCGATCGGAATTCATAATGTTGATATCGGCACATCGTTCGCGTTTAAGCTTGTGATTGCGATATTATCGATAGTTCTCGTAAGAGATGGTATCGATAAAGGATTGTTGATAGATGTATAGGAGATTTAAACGAGTAGAACCCTCTTCGACATTGAATGATCCTCCAACCTCGATTCTTTGACATTTTTTAGGTGCCATTAATTTAGATAAAAATGATTAAGAATTTAGAAACTTAAAAACATATATGTAAAGTTAACCATATTCAATCCAATAATAATGATTTTTAAATAAAAAACTTGAAAAACGAAATTGGTTTTAAAAAATTTAAAAAGGGTTATTTTATATTTGAATAAAAATTTTGAGATTTTTGAAAAAATTTTGTGGGATTTTAAATTCTCATACATAAAAACAAGATTATATACACAACTAATTAATTTAAACTAAAGAAATTTAAACAAAAATTAAGTTTTTTGAGCTAAATGTGAATCAAGAGGAAAAGTTTTATATAACCTTAGTTTTTATGTATTGTTGAAAAATCCTCAATTAAAAATCTGACAAGGGTTTGAGGAGATTGTGTTTTAATTAGGTTAGGTTTGAGTTGAAACTCTTAAAACATATTTGTCGTCGCGCGTATCAATACGCCTTGTTAAAGATGACTAAGAACATAATTGTAAGTGAAGGATTTAACTTGAGAAGAGTTATGATGTTGGATAATGTAAACCTATTCGGCAAAAATAATTTGCACGAGGTTGATGCGAATTCCATTGCAAAAGCATTGTACCAAAAAGCATCAACCCCTCGAATTGTAGACCATTTACCCCTCGAAGGACGAAAGAACCAAGTGATAAGATGTAAAATCCTATCATGTGCGTGCATTAAGAACAGAAGCGGAAGAACCCGTGAGATGAACAAGAAGAATAAGCATAGTTTCATCGTTTACCCCCGTGTTCTCTAGCCCAAGACGTGTAGCTATGATGGATGAATCTAATTTAAAGGTTTTTCCCATAACATAAGACTCAATACCAAAGACTTCAATAGATCTTGTTTCAAAAATGTTTCGAAACCAAAAATCATAGTTTCACAAAACTGTAAGTTTGTCTCAAAACTTATTGCCACTTTCACAAGAATAGACTTTGACATATTCTTTGGGGCCTAAAGCAGAAAGTAAAATGTGTAAGGTTTTGCAATTGAGCTTTATCATCTTGTCAATGGCATTCCATTCCGTCCTGCTCCTTGTAGGCACGAACAATCGACCTTCAATGATAACTTATTGATGATATTCTTTGGCTTTGGTGAAGAAGATCATCCTATTCTTTCAATAGACGTAGTACTCTCTGTTGAAGAATGGTAGCTTGTTGATTAATTGCATCATTTGATCATCGGTTGATATAATATTGGTCGAGCTTGTCGGATCTTCTCAATAGGATGTTGAACTTTCTCAATTGATCCTCATTTTGACACCATTTGTTGGACTTGATGCTTTAATCGAAATTAGCACCAAGTGCGGAAGAAGTTATTGGCTTGATGATTAGTTATGGAAAGCAAAAAGCTAAACAAAAAACATAAGAATTTTAGAGTAGTTTTATTATCAAATTCACTATTTATTTCTTCTACACCGTCAAGGAGTTACAATGTAAACTTAACCCAAGCCTAGTAACCAAAGCTCATAACTCTAGCTTTTGGGAAACCACTCTAAAAAGAGAAAAACAAAGCAATCTAAAATACCTCTTGATGATATGTGTTTGCACTCTAAAGCACTCATCCAATTCATAATACATATTTGAGTTTGCATTTATATTTTGGCTCACAGGTGTTTGTCTATCTCAAGAAGGAGAACTTAAGCTCTAAAACAAATTTACAGTCATACTAAGTATTGACAATTGAAGTATTATTTGTTCTAGCTGTTGGAGGGGTCATTTTATCCTACCAAATGAGTTCATAGTCGTTAGTGACCGTTGGGACTGAATTTGAGATATATTCGTTGAACTTGAAATCAAAAATGGTGTATCAAAACATTCTCAAATACATCGAAGTATTACTCCATGTATCGATATGTCTAATGTCTGTATCGATACGGCTCGTGGCCGTTGAGGGAGGATTTCAAATAGCCATTAAAGGTGTATCAAAACCCCACATGCGTATATTGATACGGTCAAGCCTGTATTAGTATAGGTTTGGACGATGTTAAAATGGTAACTTGAAACCCTCAGGTATATCAGAATGAGTTACCTTATATCGTTACGGTCACGTTGAAAACACAAGTTTGATTACTTTAAAATGTTTTGAAAATTTTTCAAGTGCAAAATATTTTTCAATTATTATATTAAAATCATTATCTCAACAATCTCCTAGGTAGATATATTTGATATTTGATACACTAAGGATTTAACTTGCTCCGAACTTGCATAAAGATGTGAACAAAAGCACATGAACCAAAAACTCTAATGGGAAATATACATGACATTGATTTGAAGAAAGAAAAAGTTTGAAAAAATACCTTCTTTGATTTTTGAACCCTAAAACTCTACTAGGTAACTTAATTAAAAAAGTAGCATGATGTAATGCCGCTCACCAAAAGTGCTTAGAGACATTAGAAAAAAATAAGAAGGCCCTAGTAATTTCTAATATATGTTGATTCTTTCTCTTAATTATTTCATTCTGTTGAGGAATATCTACACAAGAGCTGATATGAACTATACTTTTTTCTTTAAGAAATGTACCCAAAGTTTTCGTAAAGAATTCACTCTCATTCTCACTCTTGAATATCTTAATTTTACTGCAAAACTGAGTTTCAACCATAAAAGTAGATTTTTTAAAGATTTTCTCAGTTTCAGTTTTTGTTTTAATAAGTTTAGGTTGTTCTTGTGTGAAAACAAATCACTAAGCTCATGTGATATTTTTAACATTAGAAGGACTCCGAATGTTATTGTGAATAAGAGAAAAAGGTTGTGAAACTTTATAAGAAGATTTAGTATAAAAAAATTATGTTTAAAAATTTGACAGACATCACAAGTAAATGAATTATTTTTAGTAAGAAATAATTTCTTAAGATAATAGAAACTAGGATTACCCAGTCGAAAATACCATAGCAAAATCTTATTGTTAAATAAGTAGATAAACGATAGGTTTTTTGAGTAGACTTGATCAGTTTATTCCAATGATTAAAAGAACAAGTTTACAGACTCTTATATAGACTAAGAATAGAACTTCTAATTGAATTAGGAGTCCTAAATATCTTAAACTTAAAACTCTTAAGTATAAAACTTTAAATATAACTAAGATTCTTTTACCAAGATAAACACTTGATAAACTAACTATAAACTCTTAACATAATCTCGACAACTAACACTCCCCCTCAAACTGGTGAGTATACATTGTATAATCCCAGTTTGCACATAAACTTGTCGAACAAGGCTTAGGCTTTTGGTAAAGCCTTTGTAAATATATCTGCCACTTGTTCTTCGGTTGGAATATAGGACAAGGATATGATTCCACTCGTGAGTTTTTCTACTATGAAGTATCTGTCTATCTCAACATGTTTTGTTCGATCATGTTGGATAGGGTTCTTGGCAATCTGAATTGTTGATTGATTGTCACAAAAGATTTCAAACTTTTTGTCTTGACACATTCCAAGTTCTTCAAGTAGCTTTTGTAACCAAATGCCTTCACATATTCCTAGAGCTAATGCTCCGTATTCGGCTTCAGCACTGCTCCTTGAGACTGCTGTTTGCTTCTTACTTTTCCAAGTCACTAAGTTACCCCAAACGAATGAACAATAGCCACTTGTAGATATTAAGCCAACTTGAGTCTGAAAACACCTTCTTACTTTTCCTAGGCTTAGACATTTGTAAGTTCACTTGCCCAACTTGAGTCTGAAAACACCTTCACACTTTTTTCATGGTTTTTCTTAAATATTAAGCCAGTTTTTTCAAACAAATTCAGAACATACCTTCTTTGATTAATAACTAGTCCCTTGCTTGATCTAGTCACCTCCATGCCTAGAAAATATTTGAGTTTACCTAGGTCTTTAATTTCAAATTCTCTATTGAGCATGTTCTTTAGTTGGTGGATCTTGTGAGATTATATATATAGTATTGGTAGGAATTTGAGTTACGATCTATTACTTAGAGATAATTTTAGTAGAATTAAAAGTCTTAAGTTAATAGGATTAAAAGCCTAAAGTAATTATGACTTTTAATCTTATTCAAAGTCTTATTCTAAAGCCTATAAAAAGGCATTAGCTTGTGTAAACAAAATTATTCATTCAACAACAAAAAATCAATTATGTTTTTTCTTCCGTTTCACAAAAAGCTTAAATTTTCCTTTTTCTTTTTTCAATATTATTTTATTTTTTCACAAAGTTGGAAGTTGATTTTCTACATGGTATCAGTCTAATATCGATCCTAGTCTAATTCTTAATGGGATTCCTTTCGACAACCTCTGAGATGTTATCCACAACAAAACAAACGGTTGGATTGGAGTTTTTTCAAGCAATTCCAGGTTCGACAGTAACCTGTGAAACAAATTTAGTTCTCGTGGAGGATAAAGGCATACCAAATATTTGTTCTCCTACTGTACTTTTTTCTTCTAAAGGTACATCAACATGGATCATCGACTCTGGAGCATCTGATCACATGACTGGTAACAGAGAATTATTCCTTAATTTTTTAGATTCATCTTCTAGAAGTTCTATCAAAACAGCCGATGGCTCTTTTTCTCCTATCAAAGGAAGTGGCTCGGTCCTCATTAATGATAACTTGTTGCTTGAAGATGTTCTGTTTGTGCCTAATCTTGCCTGCAATCTTATCTCTGTTAGTAAACTCTCCAAGAATTTGAAGTGTTCATTACAGTTTACTGAATTTAGTTGTTTTTTACAGGCAATGAACTCGAGGAAAATGCTTGGCAATGCTAGCTTACAAAATGGTCTTTATGTCCTTCTCGGTAATCAATCAACTGTCATACCAAATACTTCTTGTTCCTTTACTTCTTTAGGACAAATTGATAATATAATGTTATGGCATTTTTGGTTAGGGCATCCTAATTTCCATTATCTTGCTAAATTATTCCCTAAATTGTTTGTTAATAAAAATTCAAGTTCTTTTAAATGCCATATATGTCCTCTTGCTAAACAGACAAAAGCATCTTATTTACCATCTTTCTACAAACCATCTCACCCCTTTTCATTGATTCATAGTGATGTTTGGGGTCCTTCTCGAGTGAAGAATGTAACTGGTAGTAGGTGGTTTGTCACTTTCATTGATGACCATAGTAGAGTAACTTGGACATATTTGTTAAGGGATAAATCTGAAGTAGTCTCTGTTTTTGAGAAATTTTATTATATGGTAGAAACTCAATTTGGATGTAAAATTCAGATATTCAAATCTGATAATGGGAGTGAATATTTTATCAAGTCATTGGGAGAATTTTTTAACAAAAAAGGGATTTTGCAAATAAGCACTTGTGTGGATACACCACAACAAAATGGGGTTGCAGAAAGAAAAAATAGGCATTTGTTAGAGGTTACTAGGTCTTTGATGTTCACTAGTAATACTCCTAAGTATTTGTGGGGCGAGGCTTTATTAACTGCGACCTATCTCATTAATCGAATGCCTAGTAAGGTTTTGCAACATAGAACACCTAGAGCTATTTTTTTAGAGTGTTATCCAAATTTTAAACCATTGTCATCTATTCTTCCTTTTAAAGTTTTTGGTTGCACTGTGTTTGTAAAAGATTCTACTCCCTCTATGTCAAAACTAGACCCTAGATCTTTGAAGTGTGTCTTGGTAGGGTATTCTTCACTTAAGAAGGGCTACAAATGTTACCATCCTCCTTCTCAAAAATTTTTTATTTCATTGGATCTCACATTTTTTGAACATGAACCTTATTTCCACTCGACTGAAAATCAGGGGGAGAATAGTGATATTTTTCAGCCTCTCAGAAATCAAGTTTATTCTTCAGATTTATTTATTAATAATCCTTTGTCATTTGAACCTGATGACTCTTCCACTTCTACACCTACAACTTTTCATCCTTCACCTACTGTTACTACTCCTCAATTCTCACCTAAACCTCCCTCACAAACTCCTCAACCCTCTAAGCAATTGAAAGTTTATACCAGAAAACCAAAAACTATTCCAGAGACTGTTTTGCAATCTGACACTTGCCAAAAATTGGACTTGAGTTCAGTTGTCAATGAGAATGATAAAGGTAATGTTCTAACTGAGATTCCTTCCTCGTTACCTGAGGTTGATGATTTACCAATTGCTAAAAGGAAAGGGATAAGAGAATGTACAAAGTATCTCATTCAGAGGTATGTTGCTTATGGTAATCTAATGTCATCTTTCAAGGCTTTTGCAGCTTGCTTAGATAAAGAACAAATACCTGACACTATTGAGGAGGCTCTAAATAATTCTAAGTGGAGAAGAGCTGTTGAAGAGGAGATTGAAGTACTTGAAAAGAATGATACTTGGATCCTTACAGATCTTCCGCAGGGCAAGAAGCCAGTTGGATGCAAGTGGGTGTTCTCTATAAAATACAACTCTGATGGTAGTATACAAAGGTATAAAGCAAGGTTGGTAGCCAAAGGTTTTACTCAAACCTATGGAATTGATTATAATGAGACTTTTGCTCTTGTAGCTAAGCTAAATACAATTAGAGTTCTCTTAGGTTTGGCAGTAAACAAGGACTGGATGCTGCATCAACTTGACATTAAGAATGCTTTTCTTAATGGAAAATTGGAAGAAGAAGTGTACATGAGAGTACCTTCGAGTTTGAAGTCGATAAAAGGTGATCAGAAAGTTTGTAGACTTAATAAATCCATCTATGGTTTGAAACAGTCGCCTAGAGCTTGGTTTGACAGATTCACCAAGGTGATTCTGAAAGCTGGATACAATCCTTAGCAGATCACACACTCTTCATTAAGATAACCTCTAACAATAAAAGGGTTATTTTAATAGTGTATGTGGACGACATAATTCTGACAGGTGATGATGAGGAAGAGATAAGTCACCTGAAAAGGTTATTAAATACAGAGTTTAAAACAAAAGACCTAGGAAAACTCAGATACTTTCTTGGCATGGAGGTTGCTAGGTCGAGCAAAGGTTTAGTAATAAATCAAAGAAAGTATGTTCTTGATTTACTTAATGAAACTGGGATGCTAGGATGCAAACCAGTTGATACTCTCATGGAAGCAGGATTAAAATTTAGTAAAAATGACTCAAGCCATAAAGTTGATAAGGGTAAATTTCAAAGGTTAGTGGGAAAGTTAATTTATTTATCATTAACGAGACCAAATATTGCTTTTCCAGTTAATGTTATCAGTCAACACATGATTGATCCAAGGGAGGATCACATGGAAGCTGCAATTAGAATTTTGAGATACTTGAAAGGGACACCAGAGCATGGACTGCTATTTAAAAAGACTCAAAAACGTTCTATTCAGATTTTTTCAGATTCAAGCTGGGCAGGTGAACTGACAGAAAGAAAATCAACTAGTGGTTATTGTTCCTTTGTTTGGGGAAATCTAGTGACTTGGAGAAGTAAGAAACAAACAGTTGTATCTAGAAGCAGCGCTGAAGCAGAATATAGGGCTTTAGCATTGGGAATGTGTGAAGGAGTTTGGTTATTAAAGCTACTGAAAGAGCTAAATGTGAATCAAGAGGAAAAGTTTGAGATTTTTTGTGATAATAAATCTGCCATACAAATTGCTAGTAATCCAGTTCATCATGATAGGACGAAACATGTAGAGATTGATAGACATTTTATCTCAGAAAAGATTATTAATGGGACAGCTTCTTTATCCTATGTTCCTACAGAACAAGTGGCAGATGTGTTTACAAAAGCATTACCAAAAGCTTCATTCGACAAGTTTCTATTCAAGTTGAGAATATACAATATATATTCTCCAACTTGAGGGAGAGTGTGAGATTATATATATAGTATTGGTAGGAATTTGAGTTATGATCTATTACTTAGAGATATTTTTAGTAGAATTAAAAGTCTTAAGTTAATAGGATTAAAAGCCTAAAGTAATTAGGACTTCTAATCCTATTCAAAGTCTTATTCTAAAGCCTATAAAAAGGCATTAGCTTGTGTAAACAAAATTATTCATTCAACAACAGAAAATCAATTATGTTTCTTCTTCCGTTTCACAAAAAGCTTAAATTTTTCTTTTTCTTTTTTCAATATTATTTTATTTTTCCACAAATTTGGAAGTTGATTTTCTACAGATCTCCCTCTCATCATCTCCTGTTAGGATTATATCATCCACATAAACAATCAGGATAACTCTTTTGTTGTTTGGAGATACTATAGAGAATAGTGTATGATCTGACAAAGACTGTTTGTAACCCATTCTCAAGATGACTCTGGTGAATCTTTCAAACCAAGCTTTTGGTGACTGTTTCAAGCCATAGAGAGATTTGTTAAGCTTACACACCTTCTGAATATTTTCATCATCTTCTAGTCCTGGTGGAATCTGCATATAAACTTTTTCCTCCAAATTTCCATTTAGAAAGGCATTTTTGATATCAAGTTGATGTAAATTTCAGTCACAATTTATAGCTAAGCTTAATAAAACTCTAATAGAATTAAGTTTAGCTGCTGGGATAAAAGTTTCTTTATAGTCAACTCCATAAGTTTGAGTAAAGCCCTTAGCAACTAACCTTGTTTTGTACCTGAATACACTCCCATCAGGATTAAATTTGATAGTAAAAACTCATTTGCAGCCAATTGATTTTTTACCTTGAGGTAGGTCTGTAATAGTCCATGTATTGTTTTTATTTAGTGCCTCAACTTCTTCAACTGTCATTCTTCATTTAGGGGATTGTAGAGACTCTTCAATAGTCTTAGGAACTTGTTCTTCATCCAAACTTGTTGTAAATGCTTTAAAGGATGAAATCAACTTCCCCATAACCGGCATACCTTTGAATAGGGTATTTAGTAGATTGTCTAACTCCTTTTCTCTTGACGATATGCACATATTCAGATTCAAGTAGATGAGAAGGAATACTAGTTGAGTCATTACCTTCACTATCTTCACAGGCAGCTGGATTTAAGTCCAATTCTTGACAAATACTAGTTTGCAAAATGGTCTCAGAAATTTTTCTTCTTTTTCTGGTATAAACTTGAAGGGGTCTAGGAGGAGAATGTAATGGTGATGTAGGTGTGGTTTGTGAGTTGACAGGAATAGTAGAGGTAGATAAAGGACATGATGGTGATTTAGGTGTGGTTTGTGAATTGGCAGGAGTAATAGAGGTAGGTGGAGGACATGAACTTTCAATATGTGTATTTGGTGATAAATATTGGCTAGGAGGTAAGAAGGTTGAAGGAATGGATGGACTAACTTGAGTATGAGAAGGTTGGAGATCAATAGGATTCTCCCCCTGAGTTACTGCCTTGGAGAAATAAAGATCATGTTCAAAAAAGGTAAGATCTAATGAAATAAAGATTTTCCGAGTGGGTGGATGGTAACATTTGTAGCCCTTCTTTAGTGAAGAATATCCTATTAGAACACATTTGATAGCCTTTGAATCTAATTTAGACTTAGAGGGATCTAAGTTTTGCACAAAAACAGTGCATCCAAATACTCTTAAAGGAAGAGTGGAAGATATTGGTTTAAAATTGGGAAAATTCTCTAGGAAGACATCCCTGGGTGTTCGAAAATTGAGTACTTTGCTAGGCATCCGGTTAATTAGGTATGTAGCTGTCAATAAGGCTTCACCCCACAAGTACTTTGGTACATGACTAGTGAACATTAGGGCTCTTGTTACTTCTAATAGATGTCTATTTTTTCTCTCAACAACTCTATTTTGT
This sequence comes from Abelmoschus esculentus, assembly GCA_035048815.1. Taxonomy (NCBI): domain Eukaryota; kingdom Viridiplantae; phylum Streptophyta; class Magnoliopsida; order Malvales; family Malvaceae; genus Abelmoschus; species Abelmoschus esculentus. The sequence continues at coordinate 20,030,429 of JAUCBN010000005.1, forward strand.
TGTGGAGTGTTAACACACGAACTTATTTGGACTATCCCCTTTTCTAGAAAAAAATTTCCTAATGATTGTGTGAAAAACTCACCCCTATTGTCAGATTTAAAAATCTAAATTTTACTGTTAAATTGAGTCTCAATCATGTTGTAAAACTTTTGAAAGACAAAGGACAGCTCTGATTTTTCTTTCAACAAATAGACCCAAGTAGTTCGACTGTGGTCATCAATAAATGTGACAAACCATCTACTCCCACTAATATTCTTTACCTTAGAAAGGCCCCAAATATAACTATGAATCAAAGAGAAAGGATGTGAGGGTTTATGAGATGATGATGAATAACTAGCTCTTGTTTGTTTAGCAAGAGGAAAAATATGACATTTAAAGGAAGATGATTTCTTATTAAGAAATAAATGTGGAAATATCTTTGCAAGATAATTGAAATTTGGATGACCTAACCTAAAATGCCATAACATAACATCATCAATTTGTCCTAAAGAATTAAAACAAAAAGGAGGAGAAATTTGGACAAGATTATTGTTGTTAGTCAAAATGCAGAGACCACCTTGTAACCTAGCACTACCAATCCTCTTTCTCGAAGCCAGTGCCTGTAAAAAACATTCTTTGCCAGTGAAACAAAAAGAATAATTTTGGTCTTTGGAAAGCTTGCTCACAGACAGTAGGTTACAATCCAAACTAGGCACAAAAAGCACATTTTTAAGGACTAGATCACTGTTAACAAATACAGTACCAGTGCTTTTAATTGGAGATAGAGAACCATCAGCTATTTTAATAGAACTTTTTAAGCATGAAGGAGTAAATTGAATAAGTATGTCTTTGTTACCAGTCATATGATCAGAAGCACCTGAATCAACTATCCAATTTGACGTATGTGTAGTGGAAAGGAAAGCAGTAGAGGAGGATTGTTGATGGATACCTTCATCTTCTGCTAGGGCTAGATTGCCTTCACTACTACTATTAAATTTATTGAAGAATTGTTGTAGTTATAGCATTTGTTGTGTCGTGAAACTACCTTGTTGTTTTGTTGTGACATCAGTAGATGAGACTTTCTTTGATGGTTTTTGGATTGAATTCTTACCATTGGATGGTTTAACAGATTGTGACCATTGAAGATAATTATGGCCCACAAATTTGTGACAATTAATAGTGGTGCCTGTTACTTCTGAAAAATCTGCCATGGTGGCAATGGATGTTGAGGAAGATGCTATTTCACTCGACATGGATTGAAGAGAAAAAGCCATGGAAGAAATCTTGTCGATAGGATCGATTTAGACTGATACCATGTTAAATTAGATAAACGATAGGTTTTTGAGTAAACTTGATCAGTTTATTCCACAATGATTAAAAAAACAAGTTTACAGACTCTTATATAGCCTAAGAATAGAACTTCTAATTGAATTAGGAGTCCTAGATATCCTAAACTTAAAACTCTTAAGTATAAAACTTTAAATATAACTAAGACTCTTTTACCAAGATAAACTCTTGATAAACTAACTAAACTCTTAACATAATCTCGACAACTAACACTTATTGGAATTTAAACTAGAAATTTGAGAGGGTGGACAAACAGATTGAAAGGTACAACTTGAGTGAATTTGTCCATTGGGATGAGGTAGACATTAAAGAAGATAAAAGGCACCTATAAAGCTTAACATTGTTATTCTCGAAGCCATTTCTTGAAAAACACTACCAATAGAATCAAATTGAGTGAAATACTGAAGAATATAAGAAAATATAATGTCTGAATAAATTGCATTTGAGGTTAGGAATATATAAAACAGAGGAAAGAACAATGTCCTTTGTTAATGTAGATTGTTCTAATTTGTTCTACTGTAGTCATCTAACCATCATCTATCTTCACACTCTTGTGACAATGTTGCTTTGTAAGAGTAAAAAAAAGACTATTTTTTACTACCCAAGGAATGAAATTTTTGTTATCAATTGTATTTGCAAAGAAAATGCTACCTTCATTTACTATCATGATCATACTTTGATCAATTTTTACTATTTTTTTCAGCCATCTATTTAGTTCCCCGCGTTTGTTGTTACATTTTGGTTGTTGCTATATAATATACTATATGCCAAATCTACTAGAGAGAGGGTTTGATCAGACCCTAAACTGATTTCAGATGTTGGAGGGATATGCATATATAGGTTTTGTGGATTGAAAACAAAAAACCCTAAAAAACTAATAAGATGTTAATTATTGAGATTCTATTATAAAAAAAGAATGAATTATGGATATTTTGAATTGAATAATATATCAGTACAAGGCCTTTAAATATTCTAATCCAAAGAATTATATTACAATTAAAATACTCTTAAGTTAAATTTGAATCTAACTAGGAGATAAGAACTCTATCCTTAAGAGATAAGAATCCTAGGATATTGCTAGGAGTTTTATCCTTTACAATTAATCCTAAATTGTTAGGAGATAATTAACAAATAGCATTTACAATAATTAAAGTATATCGTTGACAACCTACACTAGTATTGTACTATTGTACGGTAGTATTCTTCGGTATACACAGCAAAAGAAGGAACTGAATATAGTCGCATTGGTGCCTGCCATTTACTGGTTTAATTTATTTGCAAGTTGGTCATTTTTCACGTTCGAATAATTTCGTGACAATATAGCACATAAATCTTCATTCTCATGATTTATTGATTTTCCTCTGCTTACTTGCACATTTTGGAGGCCTAATAGCATGCTGCTATTTGGTTATTGCAGAAAATGCTTAAATATGATCCTGCAGAGAGGATATCAGCAAAAGCAGCGATGGATCATCCTTATTTTGACAGCCTTGACAAGTCCCAATATTGAATTTGCATTGCCTTTTCTTATTGTATTATATGGATTCTACTCTTCTTGCTTAGAATGGCATATTGCTGCTATTCACTGGGTGCTCGCTTCCTTGCGTTCAAAGCACCAACTTTGAAGCTTCCAAGTATGTGTTGGGAAATCTGTTGTCATCAACTAGGTGATCCAAACAATATTTTACAAATGAATTTTACATTGGCACGTGTATTGCCTATTGTTAAAGGTTTGTAATGCTTGATATATCAACTAGTTCAATGTGAAAATATTCTTTATATCAGATTTCATGTGGCTTGAATCTTTTCATTTGAGCATCTTAAGAGGATCATGATGTATATAGAGAGAGCTATGATATATTTATATAGTGTAAAACTTTTAAATTTTACGTGTTTTTTGGATTGTTGGATGAAAAAATGAATGTATGAGATTAACTTCTTGCCTTTTTTCAAGCGATAATAGTAACATATTCTATGTTTAATTTTAGCCATATGTTCTACCTACCCAACAATCCGCAGTCTAAAAAAATGTAAAAATGTAAAATTTTAAAAAATTTATTTTGTATAATTGGATCTTATGCTATACCTGAAAAAATTTCACGTATTGACGGTGAAAACTTTTTGTTTTTATAAGTACCATAATTTTAAGGTTTAGGAACTTGGAACTTAGTTTAGAGGTTTATGTTGGATTTAGGGATTGTTGTTAAAATTTAAGATTTAAATTTTAGGGTAATATGTAAGAGATTTAGATTTAACTTATAAAACCTAAATTATAACCTTAAACTTTAATTCGAACCATAGTTCCTAAAGTTTAGGCACGTAAAATAAACCTAATCAATATGAACCCTAAACTTGATCTCTAACCCTTGAAATTATGATGCTTGCAAAAACAAAAGGTTTTTACTTCCAGTGAATGATCTAATTACCCTATACATTACAGAATAATAATTAAAAGTTTACGTGTTTTTATTAGATTAACTAATTTTATTGGCTAGGATTATAAATTTTAAATTTTACTTTTTTTTTACAAAACATCTTAGGATAAGTCCACAAGCATTGAATATAAATTTAAAATAATATTTTAATAATTAATAAAATGTACAGATGCGATCCTTTAAAATCTGGACTTGAAAGAAATTTCCCACAGGACCTTTTAAATAAAAATAAAATGTAGAGATGCGACGAAGACAAAAAAAATGGTATGGATTGGGTTGTTAAATTAGTTTATTAAGTTAAATAAATTAGGACTATAAAGAAATTGATCATTCAATAAATTATTTGGTAAAAAAATTGTTTTGAGTTTATTTGTTTATTAAATCAACAAATATAAAAATATTATGTTTGTTTAATTAAATAAATAAACACGAACAAAAATTGTGTTCGTTCAATAGTCCTTTTCACTATTTTTTTTTTAATTCTAAGATATTGATGAAGGTATACACTAAATTGAACCCATTATAAATTTTGGAGTTCAAACTCATAAAACTTAAAAACCTTACGGACTAGTAATGCAATTTTACCATTTTGAAAAATAAAAATAAATATACTAAAAAACAACCAAACGGATATATTTGCGAACATTACACGAACAAATACAAGAACACAAAAATAATATTAAAAATTTAAACAAACACGAATACATTTAAAAATAAATAAACAAACATGAATAAATTCAAAATTAAATAAACGAACACAAATAAATCTTGTTCGTTTAAATTCAATTCATTTGCGCTCCTAAAAATGACTTGAAACCAATAACACTATGTTTAAGGATGAGTCTAGCGTTTGTAGAGGATAAAGAATTTAATACTAATATTTTAAATTAAAGATTAAAAAATGTTGACACGAATTTTAAATAAATAATATAATAATAAAAAAAAAACAAAAAAATAAAAAAAAAGGAAAAAAAACAGAAACGTGGGGTGAGGGAGGAGAGTTTTGTGGAGTTAAGGGATTTGATCTTGTTTGTTGAAAGAAGAGATTTTAGGGGGTTGGTTACAATGGGTTACCAACAAAACCCGAAGGGAGATGCGTTTCCGGGGGGGGGGGGGGGGGGGGGAATCGGCTAGAATGGGAAGGAGGGTTTGGAGCTTCGGTTCTCCTTTCCTCTGTACTCCTCTTAACCCAAACAAACCTCCATCGACCGCCAGCAGAAGTAGACGAAGAAGGAGCAGCAACACAGCAGCAGAAGCAAACCAAGGACGAGAATGGTGGCTCTTCGTCGCCGCAGGAGCGGCGTTGTCCTAATAGCAAGATCATTACTCCATTAGCGCTGCCGCCGAAGCCGTCGCAGTTGCCTAGGTGGACCATTTGGTCAATGTGAGAGTTAGAGCGGTGGAAACGCTACCAAAACTGATGAGAAGGATGAGAAAAGACTCGGCATCTTCAACGGTGAACCAAAATCCAGTCTTGCCATCCTTCAGGCGTGCTTTTTCTCTCTACGACCAAATCAATCTCATCGATAATGTCCCCGATGACCAGCCCCGTTTCCAAAGATATACGGAAATGGAATTCACCGTCAATGGTATCAATTATGAAGGCAGCTTGCTTTACGTGGGAAATTTGGTCACTTCTTGGGGTGCCTCCATTTTGGGCAGAAACTGAAATAGGGATATTCCGACAGATATTACAAGGGAAAATAGATTTTGATTTGCAACCTTGGCATGCTATTTCTGATAGCGCAAAGGATCTCATACGAAAAATGCTTGACCGCAATCCAAAGAGAAGGCTAACTGCTCATCAAGTCTTATGCCACCCATGGATTGTAGATGACACAATTGCGCCCGATAAACCTCTCGATTCTGCAGTATTGTCACGCCTGAAACAATTCTCTGCAATGAACAAACTTAAGAAGATGGCTTTGCGAGTTGTAGCAGAAAGGCTTTCAGAAGAAGAAATCGGTGGTCTGAAAGAGTTATTTAAAATAATAGATACCGACAACAGTGGAACAATAACGTTCGATGAGTTAAAAGACGGCCTGAAGCGAGTTGGTTCTGAACTTATGGAGTGTGAGATCAAAGATCCTATGGATGCGGCGGATATTGACAACAACGGGTCCATTGATTACGGCGAATTCTTCGCTGCCACGGTGCACTTGAATAAACTGGAAAGGGAGGAGAATCTGATGGGTGCCTTCACCTTTTTCGGCAAAGATGGGAGTGGATACATAACCATTGACGAGCTTCAACAAGCCTGCAAAGAGTTTGGATTAAACGACGTCCATCTCGATGGGATGATCAAAGAAATCGATTAAGACAACGATGGACAAATAGACTATGGGGAATTCGTTGCAATGATGAGGAACGACAATGGGGAATAAAGGTAGTTCGAGGACAGGAACGAAAAGGGAAGGGTATCAATCCATCAATTTCTTTTTTCATGGAATGTCGATAATAGCATAGTCGGAACTGCTATCTAATACAACCCCTATTTCTCATGACGCGCTTTGGATTTAAGTGGTTTCATAAGATTCGATTCCGAACCATTGAAGAATTCATCAATCGGCACCACCAGTGAAGAACGCAGGACCATGGAGAAGACAACACTTGATATGGTTTTTCAATGTTGCCACGTGGGTATAGTTATGGTCAATGAAGCTTTGATGGCCACGTATAGTTTCATTTTCAGGTATGTTTCAAGTGAACATTCAAATGTTGCCTTTATATTAAATTTATAATGATTCAATCAATTTTGTCTTTTATCTTATTTAATGTTTTATTTATTTATTTAAATTACTTGTTTGCATATTTTAAATCATATAATATATTTATTTAGGACAACATTTAATTTACCCTTAGTTAATTAAATTAGAGCCCTTTTAGGGTTAGTCACTTTAATTAGTTAATTAAATGGGGAGATAATTAGTAAATAATAGTATTTAAATCTTATGTCTCGGATACACTAAAGAGGCTGATGTTTTGACGTACCATGATATTGGCCTAAAGAGTGTACCTTGGCATCGAATTCATGTGCTATCTAAACCTAGAATTTTGATAAAATAACTTAGGTCTAGTATTAAATAAAATTGATAGGTAAGCAACTAGCAACATTAGTAACTTAGGTTTTAAACACTTAATTAATGGAGCCTTTTTAGGATTAGAACTTAAAATGAACAAGATAAAAACGGTCATACATTGTACTTTAACCTTTTGAAGCGGAAATTACATTCCTTTGAATTTGGGTGAAGTTTCCTATCTAGAGGACGTCTCGTTCAACTCAAGTTTAAAGGTGATGTAATTTCTAAATCAAAAGGATATCTTCGATTCAAATAATGTTCAATTAACAATGAAAAATTAAACTAATATCTATCTTCAAAGTATCAATGTCACGTAATTTTTTTTTCAAGGTACCAATTTTTAGGCGTTTGTAAGAGCCGTCCTTACACGTAACAGACTCCCGAACCTAATATTTTTAACGAATCTCTGATTTGTTTTATGGTGTTTGGCCTACCAAAGTGACCGGTGGCGACTCCAAATCATTTTTTAAAAAAAAGTAAATTATATATATTTTTTTTAAATTTGGGTTTTTCAAGATTAAAAGCGATAAACTCATATTTTTCCTAAACCAATCGTCAAGTCATTTTCACCTAAACTCGCGTTTTTTAAGAGGTCGCGACAAAAAATAATACAAATAAAAAGCTGAAAGTATAATTTAAACTAAATTTAGTTTTATCATGTCTTTAAAATTTTAATACTTATTTAAAAATCATTTAAAAATTAATAATGTATAACTACAAATAATTCCAAATGTTCTCTTTGGCAATTACACAGACTGCCCCTTATTATTTTGTCAAAACAAGAATAAAAATGTTTTTTTTTTAATATTCTATAAATAAATTATGGAAACATACTACACTGAGGAAGTTGCAAAGTTGTATGTTAGGAACCAGGAAGACTTACTCAGTCTTTTATCCTCTTACTCATGGCTTTACGCTTGTTAACATCCAGATATCTCTTCCTTAATCTGATGGACTTCGGGGTAACCTGCAATCACATTGAACCATCAAAAATATTGGCACTCAGTCTATTACAGGAAAAAAAACATGTGATTTGAAGGAACTCGAGAAATATTCTCCGATGAATCGAAAATGGAAAACCACAACATTAAGAGTAAAATACCTCTATAAGTTCATCAGAAGCAACATAACCAATAGCTTCTTCAAGAGTCATCTGGACACAAAGCACAAACAGTTCTCACAAGTCGAATCCAAGACCGAAACGATATTACATTTATCATATGTTCCAAATGGTTTTTAAATTGATCTTTTTTCAATATTTGGTCCTTCAAAATTTCATGATAAAGCAGCACCATTGATTTCAACTAAAGGTTAAAATTGTCAAAAAGATGTAAACGAGACGTCTAAGACTTTGGTGACATCCAACAATGAGTAATTTGGGTGCATCCTGGCATCCTACCAATGATGCTGAGGAAGAACAGACCATGTTTCACATGGAAAGGAAATAAAGATTTATACTTGCAAATATAAGATATAGGGCAATGTGATAGCAATCAACACAAGATGACAAAAGTTTAAAGGGGAAACAAAAACCAAGATTTTTCAAAGGCGGACGAAGACGTACAAGTCTTGGGGGAGATAGTTTCACATTTTCATCTTTGCCGGCAGCACGCATATTTGACAGTTCTTTACTCCTTACTGGATTCACCTGCAATAACAAGGCCATTCCAGAAAGATCAGCTATCCATAAAGAAAACAAGGCCTGTTCCAGGGGAACCGGATCTTTTCTTACATCGAGATCTGTATCACGTGAATGTTCACCAACTATCATGCCATCATATGCCTGTGAGCCAACAAATAAACAATAATTAGATTTTTAAAGAATCAGAGCTGACTTTAACCTGAAAGAAACCGGGCAACTTGCACAACCAGAACTTGATGCAACTTGTTTACAATTTAAAAGTGAACAACCCAAATCTAAAGCTTGAGCTAAGACAAAAATCAGTTTATTAGAACATGATAATAAGATTAAATAACCCATTGGAATGCCAATAACTTATGATATGGGAGCATGCATAAGCAAATAACGATTTTATTAATTTCAACATGGAAACAACCTCCATCCCAGGGTTCACAAAAAGAGTTCCACGAGCTTCCAAACTCATCAACGCGTAAGCTGTGATTGTACCATAACCCATTGATACCTGTTCAGGGTAAATAGTAAGTATAACATGGCAAAGATTCAGCATGAAATATATACATTTTGGTGTATAAAATATTCAAGTTAGTAACAATTGTCAAATATCGTAAAAACTAGTATTCCCGCACTAATAATAGGGTGTAGTGAAACCCAACAACATATAACATGCCTATTACATTTTTAACGACCACTCAACCCATTGAATTGAAAACTAGTATTCTTAATAAAAGAAACACCATTTAAAGAAGCTCTTGGTTAACGTGTCTAAACAAAAAAGCACAGGATAATAATTATATTACACTCACAGATATTAACATGGTAATTAAGTCACAAGAAAGTACTAGGCAAACATACCAACACTCCTTTCCTGACATTTCCAAGAGGACCTCGATATTTTTCATATGCTGCAGAGAGACAAATTCCAGAAAGGGTCAACGATAAAATCATATCTAGAGAAAGTAATGCATTGAAGCAAGTATGAACACATCTGTGTTCACATTCTAGAATTATGACAAGTGGCAAGGCTATATGAATGACACATCAGTATTCAAAATAAAACAATTCAGCAAAACAAATAAAGAAATTAATTTTCGTATTAAATTGGTAACTACAGGAAATAAAGAATGCCAATTAAATTATTGCAAATAAAGAAATAATGCATTTTTAATTGAATTGACAACTATGCATTATATTTTAATGAATCAAATAAAAAAATTATGTTAGAATACAAATGTAAGAGCAAGAAATATAAAAATACCAATAATTAAAAGCTTTGATTATAATTAAAAATATGAATTTATATTGATGTTAATAAATATATACATTTTAATTCGTAACGTGAATGAATATATTATTTATTTTATAGTTACTTATGGGTTATATTGAGAATTAAACTTATGGGCATAGCTGGATATAAAAGCCAGTTATCTTGTAAACTGGCTATGGAGATTTTGAACTTCACAATCAGTGTTTGAGGATTGAGACTTTTCCGAGGAAATTATCTCGTACACTGATAGTAGAATTAAAAGCTCCATAAGGCGTAAATGGGTTGACAATTGACACTTGTCTCATTAAGTATATTGATAAGTAATAACATTAAATGGACATATTAAACCCATCTAACCCATCTCATGTGTTTGAAAAATTCAGCATCAATATATAGAATAAGCCAACTACAAATTACCATATACACAGCCAATGAAGTTTTAAACTAGACAAGCAACATGAGAGGGTTGACATATGTCCCATTAGATACATTTACGATAATTAATAAAATAATTGAACATTAAATATATATGAAAAACATTTAACTTCCACTTTTGAGTTTAAAACTCCACCACCAGTGTATAGTAGAATAAAAGGCTGTTCCTTAAGATAAGCAGTCTCAAAAGAAATTTTAACAACATTATGAGAACCATCGCATGCAAGTTGAAACATTTTTCTTTATTCATTTTACAACACAAACCTTTAAATAGAGAAAGCACATGCTCATTCAACATGTTATCATTAGTGGACCAACACCATGGAACAGATAATCTCTATTTCCAAACAACGAAAAGATTCAGCTACAAGAGAATAATGACATGACAACCAGATGCAAAGGACATGAAAAACAACACCAAACAAGGGGGAAAAGAACAACAGGTAGAAATACATACATAGAAAAGCACGATGCATAAATCCAGTTCCACGTGTATCACTGCTGAACACACTTCTGTAACCAACCAGGCCCCTGGTATAGAAAATATAAGTACAAATTTTCCGTGATTCTTGTAATAAAATCAGCCTAACAAACAAAACAACATTCAAATAGAATTTTCATGAAAGAAATGACCACATCATCACTGTATGTGTGTGTACACATATGCTTACAAGCTGCTCTCAACTGTGGAGTGCATTCAATCAAGGGAAAATTACCCAAGGGCTGCTAAACTTCTATATTGCAATGATGTATTATGAAGTATCACACAATTCTTTAATTTCCATGAATGGATTGTTTGGAAACTTCATTCTTTTAGCTGTAAGAGAAATGGTATTACTTAATACAGAAAAATGTATACGAACTCGTGGCACATACTGCAAGAAGTTGATAAAAGAAATAATCAACAAAAAGAATGAAGTAACACAATTTCAAAAAGAAAAAGCACATTCACAAGTTCTTATAAAGAAATCATCAACCAAAAGGTATTTTGGGTTGAAGAAGAATTTCAATTTCCAAAAGAAAATCCTACCTTTAGTACTATTGCCCCACTTCTCTTTAAGGGAGGGAGGGAGAGGGAATGTCACTTTTGCAACCAAATTGCCAAAAGAGAATGCTCACAAGAAGGAAAAAAGAAAACAAAACTAACCTTGATGGACAGGTCAAAGAAAGTCTAGTTCTACCAACGTTTCCAGGAACAGGACCCATGTCTGCAACCTCAGCGCGCCTATGAGACAGAGCTTCCATAACTAACCCCACATGCTCTTCATTCACCTGTTACAAATTAGTTTGCCAAGTTCAAGAGTGTATAATAGAAGGAAATGAACTACTATGCCTAAATCTGTAGTACTTACCTCAATAGTCACTTCCTCAATAGGCTCCAGTCTTTGACCATTTTCAACTTTATACCTGATGTTAAACAAGAACATTATCATTTGCAAATAACAACTACATGCATATAAATGGATCTAGATAGGCCACAAAAACCAGAGAGGAATCTACAGGATAGGATGTAAGGTAAAACACATTTAAGTTAGTTTTGTATCATTTTGGCTGTCAGCTAGCCATGGAGGTTCAATCAGTGGCCATGACTACATAAAGAATGTTACCTATAAAATCAAAATTACTAAAAAGCATTAGCTCAAATTTGTATGAAAACCTTCAAATTTCAGTTTCATAAATATCAATGAAGGCACCATGCTAAACCTAATATAGCTTTCCAAATCATGTAGAATTGAAGGAAATTCTCTCTTAATTTTATTCATAGGAAGAGTAGATATTTATATACAAAGACTGACTTAGTATTCTAGGAAACTAAATATTCTATAGTAAATACACAAGATACAATCCTAGATATGATTTCTAAAGATATTCAACTAAAGTTGGGTATACCTATAGTAGAAGAGTAGATATTTATATACAAAGACACCATGTAGAATTGAAGAAAATTCTCTCTTAATTTTATGCCTATAGTATTCTAGATCACTTTCTAGAGTTTATCACAACTATATATCTTGACCATACTTTATATATATAAACACATCAAAAACATAATACACACGCACAATCACATATAGAGCCTTACCTAGGGACTTGCTTTTTTGTGCCTTATGCCTCAAGCAATATAATGATTCTAGCCTAAAGTGCACCTTGCATCTTGAAAACCAAGACTGACAAAATAAATGAGTTATAGAAGCATCATAGAAAACTCACATCACTTTCGGTGGTGAAACGGATAGCTCAAATCCTTCACGTCTCATATTTTCGATCAAGATACCTGTACACATCAACAAATTAAATTCCACAGGAAAATATGATGCCAACTACATGTTGAAGTTGAAGAAGATGCAGAGCAATCTATGCTTTAGTAATTAAAGCACAGTGAAAAGGGTGGACAACAAACCCAGCTGCAGTTCTCCCCTCCCCTGAACCTCGAAAGAATCTGCTATGCTTGGAAGCACATTTATGGCCAAATTTGTTTCAGCTTCAGCCATTAACCGATCACCAATTTTTCCTCCAGTCAACTACAGAAATTTACCAGTGCACATATCACCTCAAGTTGATTAGATATGAGTTGCAGTATAATTCAAAATTTAAGTATAAGTTTCAGTCTTAGCAGCATATAGGGAAATTGTACTGTGGCAAATGAATTTCAAGATTCAACAAAAAGATTGGAGACAATAGCTATAAACTTGTAACTACTGCTAAAGAACAAACATACATATGATTTCGAAGCATTACTACCTCTATCTATTCTAACTATGCTGTACTTACTTTTTGCATTTAAATAATCAAATTACAATAGATAATTATTCAGACCTTTCATTTGGTATTGTATCTTGATTTTATTAGTGTTTTAGTTTGGTTACAAATACCTATGTTATTTTAGTTGCAGTTAGGTTTGGATGATGAATATTTGAGATTTAAAATATTAGTTATTGAGACTTGTCCCTCTATTTATTCTTTTTGGTTTTCTCCTATGATTCTTCTGTTTCTCCCTCAATTTCCTTTGTTGTTTACATAATTGCTTCTATTTATTTTCACTCCAAATTTCTATCGTCTTTTCTCTACTTTTTCTACTTCAGTTTTTCTATTTAAATTTCATAACTAAATTTTGATTGTATCATTTGTTAATATTATGTTATTATTTCTGCCAAATCTGATGTTAATTAATATTTTACTAATCAACATCTAATAAGATATCATGATATACACCTTACCTTAAGTTGATAAATAAATTGCAAACTTTATCACCTTCAAATTGGTTTGAAGTTGTTGCAACAATATATTTCCATAGGTAACTAAAAGAATGCCTTCGTCATTAAGAAAAGACCATTAAAATTCACCAAAACTAAAAAGCAACAGCCAAGGTATATGATACTTAACAGAACATTATAATTTTTAACTTATATCCAAGAAAAAAAAATGGTGTTTATTTTCAGCAAGAACTGAGAAAGGGTGTTTGTTCACAAAAATACTGCAATATGTACCGGAACTACTAAAAGCCATTTAATGAATATCAGTCCTTTATTTGATACCATTCTGAGCAATTAAACAAAAAATATATATATAATGATAAGGACAGCAGGAAAGCATACAACTTACATGGGTACCATCACGACCAGCTAATGGAGAATCATTGACACCGAATGTCATGGAAATGGTGGGGGGATCCAACTCAACGGTTGGCAATGCAGTCAAAACCTAGCAAATGAAACAAAAATCTGGTTTATGCATGCATCCAATCTGCCAACCTTTATAAGACTCTTGAGAAGCTAAATGAAATATGCAACATGTAAGTGGCATTCTGTAGAATAGACGTATAGTTATATGAAGGGAAGAAAACGTGTAGTTATATGAGACAATCATGACGGTTTGAAGATTCTATTGCAGCACGAAAAATGGAAGTAAATATAAGTTGCAATGAAAGCAAGTAGTGTGTTTTGGAGTAGAACAAATTTCAACACTTCTGGTTAAATCTGATCTCCCAAGTGCTCCATAATACCACATTTCTTGTTTTTAAAGGATAAATGTAGAGGCTTGAACTAGACAGAATAGATCAGGTCTGAGTTGGTTATTCTTCCTTGAGTCATTTTCAGCAATTTAAGCTTCTAATTATTTAAAATTCAGGTCTCCTTAGGAGCAAGCCACTTCAGTTTGAATGATCTATGCTAGATTATTTGAATCGATGGCTTTTGAAATCAAATTAGAGTTGGGTTACGTTCAAACAGGTCATTCAGGTTCTGTCAGCATATAGCAACCACAACTAACTTATGTAAGGTCACATTTTCAAACTTGCAAAACATCTTCAACTTCCAAAGGCCGAATCAAATTACACAAGGTATTTACTAATTTGGTTCGGTCAGACCTAGATTTCTCTGTTTGACCTTATAGTCAAATCAGGTTGTTTCAGGTTAGGGGTCCAGCATGTTGGGTGGGTCTTGTGGTACCAGGTGAATACATCACCTCCAAAATTGTTCCTAAGGACCTAATGCTAGCTCACCTTTCCAATAAGGCTACAGGAAGACTTTAAGGAAAAGGAAAGGAATTGTCAAGAGGATTTGCTGTATAGAAGAAAAAATGTGGCATCTAGAAAAGAGGAGGAGAAAACGAGCAAAGGAGAGGAAGAAGATAAAGATCCTAAGGAAGTGGAGACTGAGGACGGAGAGTTTAGAAGATATGTAAATAAGGTGGGGCAGGTTGACAAAGGGAGGATACGGTGATAGCAGCAGATTTGTGTTAGGGAAGCTATAGTCATGAAAGAAGGAAGATAAAGAGACAGGTTGTCAGGAAACTGTCTTTGATCAAAGCAATTTCCAAACTTTAGGGCATTTCTCATTAACTGGGAAATTTTAAACAAGGGAAGTTAGTTTACCTAAATTTTTTGTCTTATATAAGAAAATGAGGGAAACAATTTTTCTGGGTACAATTGTTAGGCACAAAATTGCAGGTAAGTACAGTAATAGGTCATACACCACTGCCAATCAACATGGGCTAACACGGAAGTGAGTCATGTCATATATCATCACATGTAATTCAAAACTGTAGATTATGGTACTATAACAACCTAAATATCTCAAAGTAGCAGATTTTGTGTTGCGGGGGAACATAGTTATCTTGATTAACTCCAAAATTCCTAGTTTACAGTAAAACTAGTAAAGTTGCAAGCACTCAGCTTTATAATAAGATCGAAGCATACCTCTGTATTTGCCACTGTATGGCCAATCCATGGACTGCCCAGCCCAGCCATTGATATAATATCACCAGCTCCTGCACTATCGATAAGAATCATGCTTGTACCCTTCTTTTTCATAAGCTTCACAACCTACAAGAACAACATATATCAACATACAGTATTACTCGATATAAACTTGTAACTACTGCTAAAGAACAACATACACTGATAAATGACATGACTTAAGTATTACTCGTGATTAGAACAAGAAGATCAGCTTATACTCTTGTAAAGACTTAAGAGAATTTAGGCCTAGAAGGAGAAATGTCTTACACTGTTTATGTTAACCTACAATGATTTTACATGAGCATCTAAATATTTCATAGAATTTAAAATTGGACAATCAAAACTCAAAAGCGATACAATTGATATTTGTTTTGGAAACTGAGAAATGAGTGATTAGGGTAAATATTCTGAATTTGAAATAACACTCCCTTCCAACCTAAAAACATTGTATCACCACCTTTTGAAAATCGGAAAATTTCATGAAACCACACATCGATTAATCTCAAACGAGATGCCATAAACCCATCCATCCATGCCATCCAACAATTTCTATGATCATTGAAGTCATATCTTGAGGTTTTGGTGTCTAGAGATAAATAAAAAAGGTAACTCGTAGAGGGAAATAAAGATTGGAGAGAGCTGGAAGAAGGGATGAATTATGAACCATCATCAGCACCGGTCTTCGCAATAAAGGAGAAGACTTAAGGGTATTAACTCTAATAAATTTTATCATATTACAGAAATCAAAATAACCAGCATATTTAATTCCAACCTGCAAACCAGGATTCAAGTAGACAATGAGCACTAAATTGCATCATTAACCGCAACCACATATCAATGACAAGCAAAAGCTCAAAGAAATATAAGTTAAAATGTCTTATTTAGATTATGATTTTAAGTCAAACGTTTCCTCTACTTCCAATCACAACCAGGCTATCCAGAGCTACAAACCTTTCCTTCTTCAATTTTCTCAATGCCAGATTCGTTGCTTCGTAAACCATGTATTCTATCACCAACACGAACTATTCCAGATGAAACACGCCCAGTCAAAATTCGCCCAAGATAAAAGTCTTTTTCCATCATGGAGACCTGAAATGATTATGTAAATAAGAAACTTAACAGCATGAAATAACAGTGGAGAGAGAGAAGGGGAAAAACCATCTACAATTGTAGGACACCCAGATGGATGCACAAACCTTCCCCCTTCTCCTCTTTCTCCCCTCCTTTTCTCCTATTGCATACATAGACATGTTTTTAA
Organism: Abelmoschus esculentus; assembly: GCA_035048815.1. Classification (NCBI taxonomy): domain Eukaryota; kingdom Viridiplantae; phylum Streptophyta; class Magnoliopsida; order Malvales; family Malvaceae; genus Abelmoschus; species Abelmoschus esculentus. The sequence goes on from JAUCBN010000005.1 coordinate 20,047,108, forward strand.
TTGATCAATCAGCAACGAATACCAACCAGCATTTGGAAAGGTCCATCGAGGTTTGCTTTTGGTGGAGGAACATGCCTTACAATGGCATCAAGCAACTGTGACATATTCTTTGCACCAGCAGGAGGATCTTTAGTATAGGTTGAAGATGCCCAACCTTCTTTAGCAGAAGCATAGAGGACTGGAAAGTCGAGCTGTTCCTCTGCAATGAAAAATATGAGGAAATTTGTAAAAGTATACAAGTATCCAGGTTAAGAATGAGGCCAAAGTCAACCAATCTGAAATAGGGTAATCATTGAACTTTTAATATTTCTATATTGCTTCACCTGTAGCACCAAGGTTTGCAAAAAGATCAAATACCAGACTCTCAACTTCATTACATCTCTCCTCTGACACTGCATCATTAACAAAACGACATAAGGTAAAGATTAATTCATTTACATAACAAAAAAAAGGAAAAAGGGATAAAAATATCAAGATGGAAGTAATTCCCCACCAACAGATGAACGTTCTTACAAAAATATAAGAATCACGAAAATAACATTTCAGTTTCAGTAAATTGAAAGCTGAAGCAAAAGTAACAATTAAACTTATACCAGATGGCCGGTCTACTTTGTTCAATAGAAGAAGAGGGCGCAGCCCATACTTCAAGGCTTTGGCAAGAACAAATTTTGTTTGTGCAAGTGGCCCCTCACCAGCATCAACAACTAATATTGCTCCTTCAACCATGCCAACAACCCGTTCAACCTGAAGATTCAGCAATATAAACAAGCACAAACCAGTAATTTGCATGCTTTAAATTTCAAAAGAGTGCAAATTATGCCCACTTATTTGCATTGTCAGCCAATGGTTTGTTGCTTTCCACTAAATCACTTTTGAATGATATGTAAAAGAACATAAAAAGTGTTTGTCTAGATGATCAGTATGGTATCAAATTACAAACTTTTTTGTATCAATATATGTAAATTGCAGGTTACCTCACCACCAAAATCAGCATGTCCAGGTGTATCGACCATGTTTAACTCGTTTTCTTTCCATGAAATACTAGTGACCTGCAATAGTTCAATTGAATCATTGAATAACCAATCAATATGCTACTTAAAGTTAACTTCTTTTGGTATTATGTAAAGAGTACGAAGAAGAATAAATAAACCTTAGACGCAATGGTAATGCCACGTTCGCGCTCAAGGCTGATGGAGTCCATGGCTCGTTCATGGGGGATGTCTGCTCCACACTGCCTCAGCAGCCGATCCATGAGCGTGGTTTTCCCGTGGTCGACGTGCGCAATCACTGCCACGTTCCGAAGTCTACCAGGGTCCAAATATGCACTCGGATCCGTCAAGACAGCGGCAGAGCCGGAGGAGAAAGGGCGGCATAGGCGGGGGAGTGGAGCCAAGTGAGAGGAAAAGTATTTCCTAGAGGTGGAGGACAAGAGAGAGCGAAGGAGCATAGGACCCGCCATTTTCTGGTCTCAGCTTAAGGGTCGGAAATGGGTCCTCCAACCAACAATCAAGGGTTTTTCTCGGCTTTCGGGGGTTTAAGCTCCGCCGCTTGGGTTGGGCTTATGGTTTTTAACTTTGGCGGCAGTGAAGCTAAGTCGCAAGATGTTTTGCCTTTTTAGGAGAAAGTACCCTGATAGTCCCTCAATTGTATTTCCGATTGCATTTTAGTCCTCTTACTAAAAAATAGTCAATTAGTCCCTATACATATCAAACAACAGCAAAATAGCCATCCATCCATTTAGTTTCATTTGTTGAGGGGTTATATATTTTCCATAATTTATGTTTGGACCACTTTATTTGGTAAAGATGAGTTCTGAACTTTATCGAAATCAAAGACCAAAAGCAGAAATGTTCCACCGTAAGTATCCATTATAATAATAAAATTGAAGAATTTGAATATCATTTGAATGTGTATTTCTCTTAGTTTACATTTTCTAGACCAAAAAGTACATATCTTTTTTTTACAGTGTTTACATAGACCGTTTAACATTATTTTTGTTCACATAATTATTAATTTAAAATAAAATTAGGGTATATTATACACAAAACGATATAGTTTTCGTAAAACCCAAATTAAATATCTACAATCTCTGATTCTCAAAATCAGCTCTTTTTTTTAATTAGCTAATAGTGATTATAGTAGTATTTATTCTAGAATATAATCTTCACCATTTGATATTGATGACTCAATCACTCTGCTAGTATCACTGATGCTCGAACCCGTGATCTCTAGGAAGAGCAACCGTTCCTTTAACCATTTAAGCTATAAGCTAGAGGGCTCGTGCTTAAAATCAACTTAAAAAGGAGCATGCAACAAAACACACAAAAAAACATAGTGAATTTCATTTATTTTCACGACACAAATTGCATATTTATCAGAAACCATCTGCTTTCCGGTGATGAATGAGAAAACGAAAAGAATCACACAGCGAATACATCGCAAAAATGACCAACCATCCCTGTAAATACAATTACCTCCAACGGGGTCAGAAAGTAATACAAACACAAACCCTGTTACAGTCTCGTGATTAAGCAAGATCAGACGGCAACGAGGACGGAAATTATCGATACAAAATGTAATTACAACTCAACATTGCTGCCTGTAAAGAATATTAGACCACTAAATCTAGCTACACAACAAGTTAACTAGTTAAGCAAGAGGGGAATTTCTCCAATATATATTCTACACAATATCAATAGCAGTGAATGAACCTTGTATACCTTACTTGTTAAAGAATAAACCTCTCTTCTTCCCTTTTCTTCTCTCACCAGCCTGCACAAGCTAATAAGAGAAATCAGCCTCTTATTTTCCACCACATTCTTCTGAAAGCTAACAAATATTTCAATGGAGCCCACAACTAATGGATCTCTAACAACCACAACCAAACTTCTAGAAAGATCTCTATTGGAATATTTTTATTCATCTCAATCAATTTATATAGGCAGAATCTTGTTTTAAAGATCTCTATTGGAATATTTTTATTTATCTCTAATTAAGATAAAAGTTCTTATACTGATTAGGATAGAATTTACAGCAGTAAAACTAACACTGTTCCAACTTACAAAACTTATGACCCGAGTGCAAAAAGTAAGGGAGAAAAACACTCATTATTCATTTTGGGTAATAAATAGGTCAAAATCAATGCCCAAAATGGAGTGAAACTCACATGTCAAGATCTTAGATTGTAATCATGCAGCTAATGTAAAGATATTAACAAAGTAAACTTGGTTAGATGCATGAAAAAAACATAATAAGATAAAATGTTTTGGTCTGAGCTCCATATGACTACTTCCGGACCTAAAATTAATGATAAAAGCTATTACCAATCAAAACTGAGCCAAAAAGGAGGGAAATTAAGTGGAAAGCATCATCCTTCGACAGGGAAACAGAAAAACAAAAATACATGATTGAAATTTTGAAACTAGTGCATTTTTTCATGCATGAATTTTAGATGCTTTCAATCCTCAATTTAAGAGTAAACAAAGTATGTAATCAAGGTAATAACACAAAATTTAGATTAAATGACAAGACACTTTTCAAGAACTTATGTATGCAATCAAAGCATAAGCTAAGAAATTCTATGTTAAAAAATTGAAAGAAATTGGAAAGTCATCCTTGGATCACTGACAACCTGTCAAAATCAACATGATTCTTTCTGATGATATGAAAGAGATATCAGAATGATTTTATTTTAAAATTTAACAATCAAACTGGAAGCCAGTAACAAAAAGAACGATTTTCACACTTGAAGGTCAAAATATATTCACAGATCCAATATGTCGAAAAAGCAAATAGTTTGAAGCTCCTGATCAGGATTAGGTTTCTATGCAGGTGTGTGCATGTGAGCATAACAATTCACACACTTCTCGGAGTAAAACTACAAGTATAGAAAGTAGAGAGTAATACCCGTATGCTAAATAATCTCAAGGTGAGCACAATTGTATCTCTTGAGCTGCAGAAATTAAATGCAAATTTAAATAAGCTTATACCTCTACACAGCCACCATGAATGAAAAATAAAGACAGTACAACTTGTCTAAAATATAGATGAAAAAAAATCTTAAAAATTAAAATAAGAAAGATACCAAGTTGACAATAATTGGCATTATATATTAGAACAGAAGCTCAGTCACAGCCAAAACAATGTTCAGAATCGCATAAAACACTGTTGTAGATTTTTACTCTGACAACAGATATACATACAACACTTTTGGACATCTACCCCTCAATCTTTAAATAAAAAATGAAGAAGCATGCAGAAGCAAGTTTCCAAGGGCTTTTCAGAGTTTGCCTGAGCTTGTTCTTGTCCCCAGGATTTAATTAAGCACATTTCTAAAATGGACCGTAGTTAAGAGCTTCGCTAGTTGGTAGTGCACAAATGAGTCCTATCTATAGGTAATCTATCTTTACAATAGAAATAGCAGCATAATTTATATATATATTTCTCTTTTAAATCAATGATCTATTGGGAGTTGTTCTGAATAAGATCAGTGAACCTTTCTTTCATTAATATAAAAGCCTTGGTATACTTTTAGGAATCCCATTCAAGGCATTTTTAGCATAAATGCTTATAAGATAGATCTTTGTCCTCTCAGAGTGCTAAGATTCCATTTGGATAAATGCTTTGTCCTATTTAATCAGAACTCCATTTTCAAAGGCATTTTCAGTGGATTGTCATTATAGTTCCATAAAGGAAATAACTTTAGGCATCATGTCTAAGAAAACTACACGGGATTCTAGACTTCTTATTTTCCTTCTCTTGCTCTGTAATTCAGATCAGTAACCAATTCCGGTTTTACTTGACGAAAGGCTCTCATTTATTTCTTTAAACCCAAGATAAAGCCTTTTTCAAGCCATCAACAAGCAGGATTACCTAACAATAATATTTTAAGCACGGAATCCCAATTGCATTACACTTTGATTTTTACAGCCTAATAAAAGGTTTCTATACGTAACTTTTCCTGGTCAGTTAATCAACCCCAAATTTTCGGTTACATGATTCACATTTCACACTGAACTGTTGCATTACTTAAACCTCAAAATAAAATATTAGCCATCCTGAGAGAGACTCCAAGAAAACCTGTAACACCCCAAACCTTTTCCCCAATTCAAATAAAAAATCCCTAACTTTGTGCCCTAAAATTTGGGGATTTTGATTCCTGAATTCAGGGACCTTTTTGTAATTTCTGAAATCTGAAGGCCCCGTTTTGAAACCTTAAAAATTCAGACCCTTCTTGTGCAATTTTACCTTTTCAGTTTTGGAAGGTTTCCTTTCCCTGTGCTTCGACCGATTCAATGAGGGATTTGTTTCCCTTCTAATTCATGTCCTTATAATCGAATATGTTCCCTTATTTCGCCTTCTTTCTTTTTTTCATGCGTCTGTGAGCTCTTTCCCATGAGTGAAGTCGGTAAGTTCTCTTTTCATTCGTTTCCGTTCTAATTTTTGGTTGGTTAGGTGCTTTAAGCCTTGTTTGAATCGAATCTGGTTTGGGGGGTGTTGTTTTGGTTTTAATCGAATCCATCGAGGGGAGAGGGCATCGTTTTTAACCGAACTTAACCCTGGGGAGATCTGGAAAACCAAGATTTTCTCGGAAAAATCCGTCCCAAGCCCATGTCCGACCCGGCCCGACCCGAAACCCGACCCGTCCGACCCGAAAACCGACCCGACATGTGACCCGTTGACGTCATGCTGACGTCATCAGTTGACGTCACTGTTGACGTCAGCGTTGACCTGATGACGTCATCTGCTGACGTCAGCGTTGGCCATGCTGACGTCAGCGTTGACTTTTTCAACACGGGCCCACTTTATGTTTTTCGACGTCCTGAGTCCGATGGCACTGTTCGTTTTTCGAAATTGGAACTCGAAGAGTCGTTTTTAGGGCTTTTACGTTCGGTTGTCTGTCTGGAAGTTATTTATTTTGGATTCTGAATCAATTTATGTTTGATTCAAGTGACGTGGACTCCGACCCCGAGCATCTGCCTCCTCCTCCTCCTGGCCAACCTCCTGTCCAACAGCATCCGGGACCCGCACGTGAGTTTTAGTTAATTCCGGTTTAGTGTACTTATCAGTAGAATGGCATAGTAGAGTGTCTAATGACTATGGTTATTCGTAGGTTCTACTCCAGTTCATTCTAGTGGTAGAGCCGAGTCCAGTAGACGTCAGTATCGTCGTTGAGCCTTCTGTTCAGGTGTGTTCTCTTCTGTTGACTTTGTTTTTTAGTATGTTTCGTTTTCTGTTAAATCCGTATGATCATGCATCATCTTGACATCGCATTCCTGATACTGCTACATGATATGCTTGCCTCCTGTTAGATTGTAATGCATGCATTCTGATACTGTTTATACATATACATTACATCCGGTAGATTATGTGTACGGGGAAGTTAGTGATTTATCACTTCTGTTCAGTGGCTTCACCTGCGGGTCGAGATACCACTTCTGATCAGTGGCTCCACCTTCGGGTCGAGTTTTCACTTCTGCTTGTGTGATGGAGTTAGAGGGGTTCAGGGGAACCTACTCTTCTGTTGGTGTTTGGAGATGGGTGCATTTCATGCATATACCGCATCATCTGCATATACTGTTCTAAAATCCTGTTTTATCTGTACTCTAGAGACACACTAGGCTCCCTAGCTTACACCCTCTCAGCTTCCTGTTTCAGGTCCTTGACCTAGGCTACTTCGGTACTTGGAGATTTCTACTTTCAGACTATTTACGTATGTTTTATAGATTCAGACTATTTTATTATCTTCCGGATATTTTATTATTTGTAATGAACTTTGGATTCGAAACTTTATTTTGGACTTTTTGGACTATTATATTATTTAATGTTGGGTTGAACCTTATTTAATTTGGATAAGCTTTCAGTATGTTTGGTAATAAATTATTTTTAAATAATTTGTTCTTATCTTTTGTTTTAATAAAAAACTAGTCTGCAAATTAAGTTTTAATAATGTGAACCCTAACTTTTATTCTAAGAAATTAGATAAATTTTAGGGTTACAAAACCTATCCACTGTTGTCCTACCTCAATATTAATTTCAAATTTCCTAACCAAGACCTTCATTACTTTCTTCCACCCTTCCTCCTCTATCCCCTTTATCTCTCTCTTCATCTATTGATATTCACTTAACTATAGAGCAGCAAACGGCCAAAGATTATCCATTATAGTTAAAGCCAATTCCATAATCATTTTTATACAAAATCTTTTTTTATAACTAGGTATAAATGATAGTGATCTTACCTCTGCAACAATACCATAATCATTACACACAGATAAATTTAACAAGTAATCAACTGCAGTGGTTATTCGGTATCATTCAGTTCGGAAGGAAAAAGTTGAAGGGTTTTACTCGGCAAACTCGGTATGCAGAACACCACTGAGAGAAAAATGGTAAACACAAGTAGCTTAAATAGAGGATTTGAATTTTCATGCATGCACAAAAATGGACACAATAGAGAAATCAGACGGCGGAAGAGACTGAAAGAACCTTCCAGAATTGGGGAATAATATCACTTTTCAGTTTATCATATTTCGAAGCAGTAGAGGATGGTATAGTCAGACATGGGATCAATTTCGCATAAAGTTGAGCCTATCAGTGCCATATGAGCCTCTATTGGCAGTGTACATCAAATTTTACGCAAGTTAGTATGAGTCAATAGACAAATGTCATCCAGATTTATTGAAGTTGTTGGTCAACATGGTCTTTGATATAACTCTCAAAATTTAAAGTGAAAATGTCAATCATACAATGAGCAATTGAGCATTAGGTGCATTGGTCTTTGGGTTGCAAAAGGGAGCTAATCCCCTCCACCCCAAAATCCAGAGCATAAAGACTTTCAGGATAAACTTCAAGTCCTAAACATCAAGGTGTCCCCTTGGGAGTTGGGACTATAAGAAAGTACCGTGCCTGCTTTTAGTAGATAGTGTTAATTTTGTTTTCAGACATTATTCTCAAATACACTATGTTTATAGATGTGCAATCAACAATTGTTTATTTATCAACAAGAGAAACTTTGAACTTACTGGCTAATATCTTGAGAACTGTGGTCTGCTCGTAACACACGCTGGACACCATTCGAACCAATAATCATAAACTCTGAAGGCTCTTCAAATGTAATTTTAACCTAGAGAAAACCATATATAATAAATACACAAAAAGATAACATAAATATGCAGGAATAAAAATAGAACACTTGTCATCTAATGCCTTAGGAGAAAATAATATATCAAAAGCAGACAGAATCAGTAACTTTAATTTCCAGCAGAAATCTATACATGGGAACAAATTAATATACTGAGGTAATTTTTTACTGCATGAAAGGATTACTATACTAAAAGGACTTGACATACAGAATACGATGTGATACTTCATATAGCAAATATTAATAATTACTAGGATCAGAAAATTTATCTCTAAGTCTATAATTTTAAGCTTTGAATAATCCTGGATCCCCATCATTACAAAAATAAGATCTATGTTGAGATTTGGTTTCCTGCAATGATCTGACTTCACAGTGAAAAAGTAATTAAGAAGAGAAACCAGGGAAAGCCAGCACTTTTCTTTGGTCCGTAAATTGAACAAAGGAAAACTTAGTACGCAGAAGTATTTACGTCTATGCTAATAAGCATTAGAACCTTAATGAAATGTTAGTGCACATACTGCTTAGAGCAACTCCTCACCAAAGAGGAAAGTCTTTGAAAGTTCCCTGATCATGATTCATGAACTTTGCTTTTACATATCGTTTGGAGTGATCATAGGAATAAAAGGAATATAGAACATAAATCTTGTGCAGAAACAGAGCATCTAGATGAAAAGCTTAATGTTATGAATGCTAGCTATTAAATCAAGAAACAGGTGTGAAGCTTGGGGGGGAAATTTCTTTTAATCAATACTTCAAAAGAACAATCAAGTTATTAGCCAAAGTGCCAAACCTGAGTGGTAGGGTAAAACTTTTCGGTGACCACAGGACCATTGGGACCAGTACACTTGATACTGTAACCGTCTCTTTTAATGGTCAACGTAGCCGGTTCCCATATATCAAGATATCCTGTCTGTAATATAAAAAGACTTGAGAGTTGAGAGTAATGACATTGAAACTAAATAAAATTACTAAGCACTAGAAAACTAAATGGAAGCATTATCACACAATGGGTGCAATATAAACAACCCTACAATTGCAGAAGTCATACCGTGGATGAAACTTTATATGAAGCTTGACCACTATGAAGAGTCTTCTCTATGTGTGCTTGCATCTCCGGATCTGTTAAAAATAAAGAGAAGATGGGGTGAGAAATAGTAGTTAACAAGGGATTAGATAGAGATTCTATCTCAAATGATAAAAGGCACAGAAAACGTCCAAGAAAAAAGCAACAAAAACTTAATCTGGTAAGTAAACGGGGATACAGGTAGAGATCCCTTGGTCATTAATTTCCAACACACCCGTAACCATCATTTTTTTTTGAGACTCGGTTATCGCCATAGTCATGAGTCATGACGGGCATACACGAAAGATTGGACAAAAAGAATAATGGAGGGAGTGGACACCGAACACAGATATTGTTATTGACCAACTGTTGACAAAAGGGTCAACAAATTCGTCTTTGTTTATTTAGCACTCTTCACAGTCAAAGTACAGAACCCGAGAACAATAAATTGCTGTTACCATCAGCTAGAGGTTACTATGTTTTTCTCTGATCTAAGAAGATCTCATTTACATTCATTACAAATGAAAAGGTAAGCTACAGAAACATAAAGTATCAATACCACATACCACATGTGATCTTCTTGTGCTCATTGGCGAATACCTTCACCAGCTCTCCCTGAGTTAAGATATAAAACATGTTATTCAGATTGGCAACGATAAGCAGATAGTCTCCCTGTTGCAAAGGAAGTGATGCCTTGAGCATATTATTACAGTATTCCATAAAAAAAGTTAATTCCAAAATTTACAACAAATAATCATTATATTCATCTTTAAGACACCAATTACTCTTCAATCGTTGGCACCTCCTGAGATCGTATGAGCATGGGAAACTTTAAGCATTTAGACCAATATAAATGGTGGGGTAACAAGTCCTATGAGGCAAGGAATAAAAGAAAGCACATATGTTACAGTTTCCCTTGTGGCCAAGACAAGAAGTCAAAGGCACCAAAAAGTATAAAGGAAACAAATAAGCTTTATTTTAGTAATATTCTTGATTCGGAAAATTATTTTAGCAAGTACTGTACTACATTAGAAATCCTTAATTTTAGTTTCTTATTCTACAAGTTAATTTTACTTTCTTGTTCTAAAAGAATAAGACCTTATTTTACCCCTATTAAGTGGTAATAAAATAAGACAAAATCATTCTAATTTATAGAGGTTTGAGACTCTATACCTAATGAGTCTAAGGTTAGGAGTCCCTTCAATGAGATTTAAGCTTAGGAGCTCCCTTCAATGAGTTCCACATACATTATTAATCATACGTTTTTGAAGTGATGATGCAATCAAGTCTCAAATACATGGCCATCAATTGCCAATGCAATATGCTCACTCTCTCCAGTTGAAGGTTGAAGGTTGAAATTCAAAAAGTTCAAGAAATGTTAACTTTGTGATTCTGTTTTTCCCGGGAAATATAATCTCACGTTACAGGGTAGGAAGTAGCCCTCTCACGTCCCGTAAATCTACCACCACCACCACCACCCCTTACCAAGAACCAAACCAAAAGCCCCAAGCTGAAATCTCAGTATCTACCCTCTTGAACACTAGCATGGAGATTGCACCAATTAATTTTCCCATCAACATAAAGTTTTTCGACTTTGTAAATAAAAGGATAAAATATATTTCATCATAAAAAATATCTACTTATGGAAAAAGGAGAGTAAAATGATAGTTATAGCTGGAGAGAGGTTAATCTTCAATTTAGAAACAACAATATAGAAGGCATATATGTACATATTAAACACCACTAAAACCCAAAAGCTTAAACTAATGGGTTTCCGGAGCCCTGACGTACATCTCACTTCCAAGCAATAGAACCACACTTTCCAGCCGTAACCTGAGCAAATCTCCTCTTCAGACGTGAGTCATATTAAGCTACTCTGGGCAAGTAAACAACGCAATTCACAATATTGAAAGTCTTTGTGCCTCATAATTTCTATTCCAACTCCATACCTCTATCCCAAGGCTAAGCCATCAAATAAACGAACTATATCATTTCCGATCAAGTGGAAAAGATATAAGAATGAAGTAATCATTGACTTCAGCATATGCTTTTTTTTCCGCTAATATGAGGTTACAACTGATACATGAGCAAAACATATAGGACATCTGATAACTTCATAATGCAAAAACTAGCAAATACATGAATCAACATGTTTGTCTACTGTTAAATAGTTCTTCCCTGGTAAATAGTTCAACATGAAACTTTTTTCATCATTTCTACACTCACGGCTCACCTTGATATTGATGTCTTATGAGGTTCAAACTAGCCTCATACCAGATTCATGGGCAAAGAAAGAAAAAGCCAAGGACAACAAACTACATGTGAATGCACAAGGTTACAGATATGGGAAATTGTATATTAAAGTAAATACCTTGCGTTTCCTGTTATCTAAAGGCTGAACTTCAATAGCAAGGTATGTATCAACATCATCAGCAGTCACAAGATAGTTTGGTTGCTTAGCTCCTGTTATTCAGAACCCTTTTAGAAACATATTCAATAAATAAAGGGAATATATTTTGAAGAGAAGTTAGAGAACCTCAAGAGGATGAAAGACTAGAAACTACCTTCAATGTATTTAACAGATCCGTCTTCCATATGGCGCACCCACTGCCATTACAAGCACATTACAGCATTATATATCCATATTTTGGAATCAAGAGAAAAGCTAACAAATACAAGGCATCTTCAAATACATCCAAGAAATAACAATACCCAAAATCCTAAAATGTTCAAAATAGAGGGCAGAAAAAAACCCTGAAAAAGAACCTCGAAATTACAGCTGGTTGTTCCATTAATAGAATATCCACACGCCTGAAGATCCCTTCCTGGATAAGCTTCCCCTGAAATTTGGAGACCTTCTATAGCTGGAAGCAGATCATCTTCAGCAGCTGTACACAGCAATACGCGATATGACATTCAATCATAAGGCTTATAATCAATAAAGCACACGTAAGGCATTACCCTCAGAAAAAGAAGACGAAGGCTCTTCAAGAACTGGTGGCAAATAAGAAGGATAAGAGGAACTAGGGTCATCATGTGCAGTATAAGGTGAGTTTCCTGAACCCCAATTGGAGGGAGGTTCTCTTTCAATCTGGGACCCCTCGGTATCAGGATAATCGATCTCACTGTTGCTGACAGGTTCACGAAATTTAACTTGTTTATTAATAGTTTCTTCACCATATCGCATGGTATTCATGTCACCCTGGGTTCCTTCCAGCTGTGTTGGTACCTCAACAGCAGCAGAAGACCTGGCAACCATTTAAAATAAAACATTTTCGTTTCAGTTTAACACACATGAATGCTGCCATGTTCTCATCAAACAAAAACACTCAGCATCTACCCTTATTCGAAAGTTTACACGTCTTTCTTCAAACAATCTACAAGAGATTATAAGTAATTTTTTTGCCACTCCAAAAGCTATTCATATAGACTATCATCTACTTTATCCTCATTTGACTATTTCTCCAAAATACGGATGCAAAATAACATCACAACCAAAGGTTCACATCGGCTCATCCTGAAAATCTAATGTTTGAAATGACTTATTTATACAAGGCACCAGAAGGAATTCAACAAAAACAGAACCCACCAACAAATGCAGATGGTTGTAATTTGTACATGCAGTTCACAATACAGGAAATTTGTGAAATAATCCAAATGGGAAAAATTTTGGGTAATAGAGTTGGTTGGGGGGAATTTAGGGAACTACGGCAAACACTACAATGTTTGTAAAACTCGCCTCCTGCAGGAGGCAAGATGTATTATTTTTAAAAAAATCTCAATCTGATAACAATGCAGAGGTTGATTCGACTTGTACAGGACATCACGCCTCCTGCAGGAGGCGAGTTTTGCAAACACTGTAGCGTTTGCTGTAGTTCCCCAAATTTCCTCCAACCCACTCTATTATCCAAAAAAATCCCCCATGGATTATTCCTCAAACTTAGCCTTCACAATAGCAGTTTTCATTTGACCAGGCTCACCTGCTTGCTATGGGCGAATACCTCCTCAAATCATCAGGTTCCAATTTTTTTGAAGCAATAACTCCACCCAAGCCACCTTGGTTCTGACCAGGTAGATCCCAATTTGAGTCTGTTTGAGCATCAGAGATTATCTGTGTCTTTACTTGGGAAAAAACTGGCTGTGGCACCAATTCAAGACCATTCCTGCTCTGCAATAAAGTATAGGAATAAGAATACCATGCTGATATAAAATTACAGATCAAAAGAGTGTACTGTAAGCATACTGAAGCTGTCAATGTTGCACCAAGGGAATGAGATGGAGATTGGGGGGCAAAATTGGAATGATTGACATCCGACCGCCAAGGTGCCAATTGATACTGTGACTCCTTTAGCTTTGACTGAGGCCAAGAAAATAAAACATTAACATAATTAAGTATTTGCAATCACCATGATCCTCAAAATCTCAAACCATAATTACACAGGTTAACTCCATCAGAACTGCAAAAGAAAATGCCTCCAGTTATTATAAACAATGCATTCCATGTGACATACCTCAGTAATAAGGAGCTTCTCTTGCAGATGTTTAAATAGAATCTGCACAATTCCAGTAGTAACATCAAACCTCTGATTTAAAGAGAAGAAACAGATATGCTTTGACTCATTCAAAATAATTTTTCACTCTTGCATTTAGCATCCTTATCTAATATATGTGTCATTTTTCTATACATACTCTTCAGAAATATCAAGGATAAAAGCGGATAGATATAGGTACATTATGTTACATACGGCGCTACAAGTAAAGAACACACACACAAAAGGAAGTTCCAAAAAGGAAAAAATAAAAAGAATGTAGGGAACCAAAAATGATATCATGTATACCTAATGATTACAATGGCATTGAAATTCGTAAGACAAACATGTTTCTTTATTTAATATTTTAAGAATCCTACCTTTTTTCCTTCCTATTTTATCATATTCATCAGAACTTAACCAAAATGCTGTTAAGATGACCCAGTCAGTATACATACATCATCATATTAAAAAAAATAATAGATCAGAGATATCAAACCAAAGACTACTCAATTAATTATTTGGAGAGATAAGATGGCCATACCAATTATGATCATTTTTCAATATCTGGAAAGGAATATCTACCCCTATAAATGGCATTCAAGTATGTAACTTGCACTATGATATTATTGTTGATAGGACTGAATGCTACAGTTTCATTTAAGGGGGGAAATCATATCAATATAGATTACATAAAACAGACATCTCGATTTTCTTGCAACTTGATAAACGGTGGGGGTTTTGGACAGGCGCAATAGGAGCGACCGCACAAGGCCCCTTAAAAAAGAGGGCCCAAAAATTTAATAAACTACATTCATTAATTGATATTAATCTCGAAATTCGTTGTAAAAAATTTGTAAATACTCTTTAGAAAGATGAGTTATAATTGTTAAAACGTAATAATTATGTCTTAAATGTGACAATTGATTATAGAATCTTATTGATTATTTTTATTACTAATAAGGTTCTAGACAGACATAATACAAACAATTGCAAAGGGGCCCCTAAAATGGACAACTGCTTTTAAAAGTCACTTTTTTAGAACCAATGAGGGTTATGGACAATTGTTTTTAAGGGCCACATTTTAATAAACTGTATAGGGCCCCCAAAATTTTTGAACCGCCCCTGTTGATAAAGGGTTTGCATAAAAAGTTAAGAGTATTTAGAAAATGACCTTGACATTGCTTACGATGGATTGAGCATCAGGAACTGGTGGCTGCTGGGAATACTCTTCCAATAGAGGAAGCAAAGATGACATAAAAGTTGTTCTTTCTTGCTGTGCGGCCTGAAAAAAATAAAACCAGACACTTAGAACATTGAAATGTACATCTTTAATAACAAACATGATCATAATCATCATAAGAATATACATATTACAATATATTGGCAAACATTCCCAAGTTCGTCAGAAATTGAGGGGACAAGTATCAATGTGAAAAGGAAAGGAAAAGCATTAAGGTTAAAATTAAGTAACATTAAAGAAATGAAAATTACCTGTAGTTGATATGTTAGACGAATATTTTCCTCAATTATGTCTTGCCTATAAGAGAGAGCTTTCGAGGCAGCATCAACAAGGTCCTGTTGTTGTTGATCAAAGGCCTGGTGACAAAAGCTCAAAAAATTTATTAATCATATTTACTTTCATGAAAAAGACTGAAAAAGATAATAAAAACCAGGGTGTTGAAACGGAAGGAAATACTAGGGTAGTGCCTACCAGACGCATATAGGCAATGCGCTTTTCAAGAACATATTTTTCATTACGGATTTGTGCTTCCTGCAAGGGAAACCGTGAATAATTATAAATCCAGAATTAACATGAATGAAAACAGAGGCCAGACAGGGGAAAATAAGCAAGACTTAACCTTGACAGAAAATTCAGCAAGTTGTTTGCGCAACTGTAAAATCTCTTCTTCATGTTCTCGACCCTTTATAGAAGCATCCTAGAGAAAAACAGAAGCTAGCAATCCATAAAAATATAAAAGAAAAAATCCAACGGCATAGTACAAAAGAGTATGAAGAACCTGTTTCCAAATGGAATTGGAATTAGTTACTTGGGCCATTGGCATGAGACCCTGAGGTGATCTAGAACTGTATTCTCCGTCTAACTGATACCTAACATTTTGTAACAAATAAATAAGAAAAATCCCATGTTCGATGTTCATACAATACAAGGACTGATGCAATATAATAATCAGAAGAAGAACCTGGTTGGCGAAAAAGAGGTAGCTGTGGAGGGCGAAGAGAGCCGAGAAATAGCAGGACCCGTATTATTATTATTATCAGAAGCAGCAGCGGAAAATGCATTCAAAGCACCATTCAAGATTGTATCGGTAGCTTCCTTTGCAAACACATTTTGATTGCCAACACTTTCAACTTTCTGATTTCCATGAAATATATGTAAAATCGAGCATGAATATAGCAGAACGAAACTATAGAACTTCATTAATAACTAAAATAGAAACAAAGAACAAAAACCCTACATATTTTTCGAGCTGCTCAAGTTTCTTCTGGAGTTCGAACCTCAACCGACTGTTCTCTTCCGCCTAAGAATAGATGCAAAAAAAAAATAATAATAATTTTCTTTTATCATATCAACTACAGAATAATGAAAAGAAGAAAACCTGTTGCTTAATGGTGGCTTCGGCGGCCTCAACAGCTTTCATGACCTGAAACAAGCTATCGTCGTTGTTGATATTGTTGTCATTTAGGGTCAACCCCGATAGCTTTCCAGCCAATTTCCCATCGTGACCGTTCTCCATGCCCCCTACCTCTCAACCCTCCCTTAATTTAACGATTCTTAGAAATCAAACTCTCAAAACCCAATCTCGATGACACCGATGGGCGTGGCGAAGTATGCAAATATTTCAGCTCCCCAAAAAACACTAACCTAATATTCTAAAAAAAAAAAAACAAGAAACAATAAACAAAATAAATATACGAAATGAGGAGGAAAAGTAATGAAATTGAGTGGAAGTGGGAGTGGGGAACGGGAAGAAAGGGAAGGACGAAGTGTGCGTGTTTACTAAGACATTGCAAACAGGCAGACAATAGATTCACCAGGCAATAATTTCCCCGATTATTATCTACAAAATTACAACTTTATACTTTTGGTCAAATTATAGTATTAGTCCTTATGTCTGTATAAATTAGAATTTGTCCTTGTGACTGTATAAATTGTAAATTTAATTTATATATTATACTATAATTTATATACTCCCTTCATCCTATCAAAATTGTTTATTATTAATTTTTTTAAAGTTATATTTTTTAAAATTTATTATAATTGCATTAAATAATTTAAATAATTAATTTTTATAAAATATATATTTAAAAAATTGATAGATATTTTAAAATATATTTTTATCAAAAATAAATTTTCAATAATTATAAATTAAAATTAAAATTTTAAAAATAATTTAAAAAAAGCAATAAAGAAAAAATGAGACATTGGAGTAAAACATCGACCCAAACATTTTTAATATTTATGTTCAATTTTAAATTTAAATAAATTTACACCAATTTATAGATTAAATTGCCCGAATCTAAGTTATATTAATAAATTAATTAATGCATTGTTAAACATGTAAATAATAAATTAACTCATAACAAATCATGGTTATCATTGAAAAATATAACTTTATCGATTTTGGTTAAATCAAATTGTTAATTTTTATATTATATGTAAAATATTATTCAATCCATTTAATCTTATCCAATAATCTTTAAAATTTTAAAATTTTAATCCTAAACATTAGATGAATAATATAACTAAATTAAATGAAAAGCAACACAGTGAATAACAAAAATTGAGAATATTTACATAGTATAGGGACTAATAGAAAAATTTGACCTTATCTTTTATAAATAAAAAGTACCAAGTAATAATAATAATTAGAAAGGAATCTGGCGTTATATCTCTAATTTAATACCTATAAAAATAAAATAAAATGCATGTGGGGCTGACTTTTCTTCTTTGTCGCTTCCGGACTCACCTACCAAGTATCGCTCGAGTCTAAACTTTAAATTATAAATAATTAATCATCATTATCATAATAAAACAAAACTTAACCATATCTTTCATAAATAATTGTTTTTATAATTAATTTTTAATTAATTAGATAATGACACCACAATGTGTTTAATGGGATTCAAACTCACGTCTACTGGGTTGAAAAACTGAACACGTAGTCACCAAGTTATCCTAATATTGTTGTTATTTTTACATCATTTGTTTTTTTTATTTTTTATTTTATTTATTTTTAAAATGAAAAAATAACTATTAAAATATTAATTAATATATTAAAATATATTTATTTAATTAATTTTATTTTACTAAAATTATTGTCATGCTTTTCTCCTATATTCACTCCTTGAATCCTAAAAATTCTAAACTCAAAACCCTAAATATAAAATTCAAAACACTAAACCTTAAATATGAATTTAAATCCCATCGAATAAACTTTGAGATTTTACTTTTTTGTCTTAAAATCAATCAAACTTGTGCTATAAGTTATAACTGATGATATCACATATCATTATCTAACGATATCATGTGTTAGCATCTGATTTGTTTAAAATAATATAAAATAATTATTTTCTAAAAAATACAATATCACATAAACAAATCTTTATGCATAAGCATTGTCATAACAGCAAATCTTACCATACAGACATTTCACATTAATAAAGAATATAAATTATTGGTTGATTAATAATTTTTATCGAACATATTAAATAAAAATAAAATAATAAAAATTAATTAAAAAAGCGACTAAAAGAATCAAATGATTTACTTTTGATTTATGCTTATTTTTATCTCATGTAAATAATATATACAAAATATCTATTTAATATTTATATTTATCACACAAAAGTTTATATTATTTTTTTATCAAAAATAATTTTATAAAAGAACCATTTAGATTTTAACTATTATTCTTTATCACGTTTTATTTGGGTTAAACTCATAAATAATAATAATAATATATTTAGAATGAAGCTTCGATACATTTTATAAAAGCATAAAACAAATATATATATATATATATAACATTTAACTAAATAATTATTGTAATCTATATATTTTTAAAATAATTGATTCAATATTCTCGAATTTAATCAGAAAATAATAATACCAACATCAACTATTTGAAAATTATCAACTAGTTAAATTAAAAACTAATTTTTAAAACAAGTTGAAAATCATTTTTGTCTTGAAAAATAATATGTTATATGCTTTTTTAACTCTAAAATACTTTAAAAAATGGTATGATTGATAAATGATTTATAACTGACAGTACATTATATTAGTTGATAGATAATTGTATTAGTTGATTTGACCAATGAATTATATTAATTGTTTGTATAAAAATATTTTATAAGATTATTTAAACAAATAGATTATTATATAAAGATACGATTATATTAATACTTGTTTGAATAATTTATTAATTATTAATATTTTATATTTGTTTGAGTTATTTATGTATTATTTTTTTATTTATATAATTATTTAAATATAGTTTAATTCATTATTAAATTTAAATAAATATATAAATATGTTAGGATTAAAAGAAAAATTAGAGGATAAAGAACTAAAATTGAAAATGTTAAATTTATGTAATTTAGAGACCTTTTATAATTACCAAGGAAAAAAGAACATTTTATAATTCATATGACAAACCTCTGATTGTAAAAAAAAAACTTCTATTAGCAGTTTTTTTTAATTAAAGGTTTATCTTAATTAACGAAATTAATTGATCAAATCTCTAATTTTAAGTCGAACCGTTGTTTATTGAATATTATCAATATATTTAAATTGATAAAATGTATGTATTTTATTAGTGGGGGTTTTGGACAGACGTAATAGGAGTGACCGTACAGGGCCTCGAAAAAGAGGGACCCAAATTTTTGATAAACTACATTCATTAGATGATGTTAATCTCGAAATTTATTAAAATTTTTGAAAACACTATTAAGAAAGATTAGTTATAATTGTTAAAATGTTATAATTATTTCTTAAATGCGACAATTGATTATAGAATCTTATTGATTATTACTATTACTATTGTTTCGGTAAAACTAGTAAGGTTTTGGACAGACGCAATAGAAATGATCGCACATGGCCCCCTAAAAAGGACATTTGCTTCTAAGGGATACAATTCTATAACTAGTGAAAGTCATGGACAATTACTTTTAAAGATCATATTTTAATAAATTGCAGAGGGCCCTCAAAATCTTTGAACCGCCCCGTATTTTATGCTTTGCTTTTGACGATGAGTCATTATCTTAATATCTCCGTACTTTAATGATTTTAAAACTTGTTTTTGGGTCTTAAAATGATTTTAAAAGACAACAATACATAATAAGTATTTTTTCGGTCAAAAATGTTTTTTCAAAAACTGTATTTTTTTATTTTTTTAAACCGCTTTTAAATAAATATATTATTTTATCTTTATTTATATTATTAATCTTTTTATTTTTTTATATTTAAAATAAATATTCTATAATTTTTTATAATAATAATAAATATTTATATTTTTAAAATTAAATAATTTTAAAATATTTTTTAAAATTAATTTATTTCGTTTTTAAAAGTAATGCAAAACTGCCCATCATTTATACATATTTGATTTACTTTTCTTTTAGTTTAGAATTGTTTTTGTACCATGTTGGTTCATATTACATTTATTTAGAGTATAAATAGTTAAATACCGTACTAATCGATATTATAGTCGATTACAACGCCCTTTAATGATAAATTATATTATAGGTCATTTTCATCATTTTATTTGTGAGATTAATTAATTAAATATATTTATTTATTAATATTTTAATTTTATTTTTATCAAACGAATCTTCATTAATATTTATTATAAATTATGTTTAAAAAATCGTTATATGTACAAAATAAAATTAATAAATAAATAAATAAATAAATTTAATTAATTAATCTTATAAATAACATGATAAAAATGACTAATGGTTTAATTTCTTTTTTAAACAAAAAATCCGAAAAATTAGGGTTCGTGTATTTGGTTAAGATAAAATCTTTCGATTAGAAACAAATTAAATATTTATTGATTTATATATAATAAAATATTTTTAAATAAAAAATAATATATAAACTTTTTCAATATATCTATTTATTAGTCCATAAGTAATTCCTCCCTTATATGCATTTGATTTTAACTCATTTCCGATCATCATTTTAAAAAATAATTTAAAATTATTCTTATTATATCTATCCAGAACAACCCGTAACTTCCTATAATTATTAATTAATGTTAAAATAAAAATATGATTAAAAGATAAACAATTTATAGTCACTCACATAGACGGAAAAGACTAAAATATAGTATTTTATGAATCATGGAAAAATTATATTATGGGTAAGTCCTACCACGTGTTCATGGGACTAATCACTGAAAATTATCTATGTCATCACTTTTTTTATATCAAATATTTTTTTAAGTGAATCTCCACTTATATTTATTGTTAATTTATTAAAAAACAGTTTTTAAGTGAAGATTTATTTAAAAAAATATATAATATAAAATAATAATAAAATAAATAATTTTAATAATTAATCTTATAAATAACATGATAAAATTTATTGGTGATATAATTTTTCCTTATCATGTGTGTGTCCAATTGCAAAGCCTGATTATATGAAGTTTTATAAGGTTTACATAGACGAAGACTATTCAACCTTAAAATTAGCTGTAAGAGGTGTAGCTTTCATTAAATTTCTAGAATCCCACTAAATTTGGCAATATTAGTTACTTAATATATCTAATTATCAATATATTTTTAATTCTTTAATAATTTTCTATTCATTCTAACATATATTTTGAATCTAATTTTATTCAATTTAATTTTATTAATATATTTTTAATATATTTAATTTGATCTAATTTTATTCAAGTTGTACCAAATAATCTAACAATTTTGATTTCGTCCAGATGTATTTACGTGGCTTTCTATATATATTGTATAATAAAAGAAATTATATTATAAATTATTACCGTTATATTATTTATGAGATCAATTAATCAAATTTATTTATTTTATTAATTTTTTAAAATATTTTTTATTGAGTAAATTTTCACTAATATTTATTGTAAATTAAGTTTAAAAATATATTTTATCAAATAAAGATTTGTTTAATAAAAAAATAAATTAAAAAAAATAATAAAATAAAATAATAAAATATCTATGATATAATTTCTCCAACAACAGGTGATGCTTTGCATAGCTATGGGTGGATTAGGTCGGAAAAAGGCAAAACTTTAAAAAATTTAGGGCGTTTATACCTTTAGTTTCCGTCGTGAAAACTTGTAAAAAAAAAGGTTAAAAATGATAGAAAATTTTCATTTAGGGAGGAATGGCGCCAACATCTTTTTCCAAAACCAGTGTTCCCGCCATCTTTGCTTATTTCCTTTATTTGTTTCTAATGTTAAGCGTTCTTCCTTCCCCCCTTCACCTTCACTGTACGCAGTGAAAGAAGGCAAACAGAGTTTAGAGCACAGATTTGAGGATTCAACTCCCGTCTCCTCTCCAGATCATGGGATCCGTCTCTCTTTTGGATTCTAATGATTCTTCCTCAGGTTAATTTTCGTTTGTTTCTATTTTCCAGACCGAATTATTGAATCTTATATTCAGCTCCAAATGCTAAAAGGAAAAGGGGGCGGGCGGGGCGGGGGATGGGCCCATATACTTATATATATTAATGGATTTGTATTTGACGGATTTATTTTTATGCATAAGAGAGAAGAGACTGTAGACTTACAGCTAGAGATAGGTCATCTGTTCTAGGCTAATCGAATCAGGTGATGGCTGGTTGTTTCTATTTTCATGTTCAACAAAAATTCTTCTTTTATTTTGTTTTGGAATTTACATTGCTTTTATCGAAGGTGGCGGCATAGCTATGGAATTCCATATTTTGCTGTTCTAGAATATGGGTTGTTTTTGTTATTTTAAGGGTTTTCTTGTTTCTGCATGTTCATCGATTTGATTACTCGCTTGTACTTTATACCTTCATGCATTTTGTTTTATTTTAATGGGCTGTTCATGCATGGATTTTTTTGGTGGATTTGATCTTTGGGACCTTTTTTTTTTGGTTTTTGATGCTTTGATTTCACTTGCTTGTTTTACTTGATTTGTGCCTTTGTGGTTTTCTGTGTGATTGTGTCAAACGTTTCAAGTTTCTACTTATTTGATCCTTCATTTCTTAGCAAAACGAGATTGTTAAACTACTTTTATAAGTTGTATGTGTTCCTAAGAAGCATGTTTATACATATTGTGGTAAGAATCTAGATTTGAGCTGTAAACTCAAAAATAAATGAGCTAGCTTTATTTAATCAGAGAGAAATCAAGAATCAAAAGAGGAAAAACAATGAGAGGAAGAGCTGTTAATTTTTCATTTTTGAAGTCTGGAAAATCAGACTCTTCATTTTATATTAATCCCTTATTTTTATTGCTGTACTTAGGCTCCCGGTTCAGCTAGTAATTGTTCTCAACCAACTAAACTCAAGTTAACAACTTTTTTTCCTTTTTGCATTCAGGAATGAAGAAGAATAAGAAAAGCAAGAATACAGCTGTTGCATCTTCCACCAAGAAAGAGACGGGAACTGGTAAAAAAGTTCAGAAGCGTAATATTGCTCCTGAAAATGGGGAACCAGCTTCAAAAAGGCCAAAGAGAGCTGCTGCCTGTACAAATTTTAAGGAGAAACCAGTTTGCATATCTGAAAAAGATTCAATTGTTGAGGCAAAGAAGAATATGATAGTAGATGATGAAATTGTAGCTGTACGGCTGACTTGTGAAAATGATGAGGGTCGACCTAATAGGAGGCTCGTTGATTTTGTATTGCATAATTCAGAAGGTCTTCCTCAACCTCTTGAAATGTTGGAAGTCAATGACATGTTCATAACTGGTTTGATACTGCCATTTGAAGAAATTTCTGACAAGGAGAAGGAGAAGGAAAAGACTGTTAGATGTGAAGGATTTGGACGTGTTGAGTCTTGGGACATCTCTGGTTATGAAGATGGCTGTCCAGTGATATGGCTTTCAACTGATGTAGCTGATTACTTCTGCTGTAAGTCGAGTGGAAGCTATAAAAAGTTCTATGATCATTTCTTTGAAAAAGCTCGTGCTTGTGTAGAGGTTTATAAAAAGCTTTCAAAGCCTTCTGGTGGAAATCCTGACTTAAGTCTTGATGAGTTGATTGCTGGTGTTGTTCGGTCAATGAGTGGAAGCAAGAGCTTCTCTCGTGGGTCATCAATTAAGGATTTTGTCATTTCCCAGGGAGAATTTATTTATAATCAATTGATTGGTTTGGATGAGACATCAAAGAATGGCCAGGTATTTGCAGGTTTGCCTGTTCTTGCTTCCCTTAGAGATGAAAGTAGGAAGCGTGAAAGTATAGGGCAAGAAATGACTGCATTTTCTGGTGGGACTCTGACTATTGGTAGAACAGGAGAGGGAGATAGCAAAATGGATGAGACATATTCATCTACCTGTACAATTGAGGAAGATGAAGATGCAAAGTTGGCAAGACTTTTGCAAGAGGAAGAATATTGGAAATCTATGAAACAAAAGAAGAATCAAGGTTCAGCCTCCATGTCAAACAAATTCTACATCAAGATCAATGAAGACGAGATTGCTAATGATTATCCTCTCCCAGCATATTACAAGAATTCTAATGAAGAAACTGATGAGCTTGTAGTTTTTGAAAGTGACATTGATGTTTGTGATCCTGAGGATCTTCCTCGAAGCATGCTTCACAACTGGTCATTTTACAACTCAGACTCAAGGTTGATTTCCTTGGAGCTTCTTCCAATGAAACCATGTGCTGACATTGATGTTACCATCTTTGGTTCTGGAGTTATGACTGCTGATGATGGGAGTGGATTCTGTCTTGATGATGACCTCAGTCAGTCTTCAGGTTCTTCAAGTGCAGTGAATGCTGATGGGATTCCAATTTTTCTGAGTGCTATTAAGGAATGGATGATTGAATTTGGATCATCAATGATTTTCATATCTATCAGGACAGATATGGCCTGGTATTGTCTTATAATTTTATATTAGGCTTCACCAGCTGATATAATTTTCCCCTAATCAATGTTTGATCTACAATGAGAAATCACTATAGAAGTGATAACAGAAACATTTCTTTGAAATTTCCTACTAACATGCAAAACAACTAGAATGTTTTCTTCATTAAATTATTAATTTTAATTATGATGGCCTTTTTCTTTCTCCTTTTTCAGGTATAGACTTGGAAAACCATCAAAGCAGTATCTTCCTTGGTATGAACCAGTACTAAAAACTGCAAGGGTTGCAATAAGCATTATTACATTATTGAAGGAGCAAAGCCGAGTATCACGCCTCTCTTTCAATGATGTCATCAGGAGAGTGTCTGAGTTCAAGAAGGATAATCGTGCTTTTATATCCACCGATCCAGCAGCTGTTGAGAGATATATTGTTGTGCACGGACAGATAATACTACAACTCTTTGCAGAGTTTCCTGATGAGAAGATTAAAAAGAGTGCATTTGTGGTTGGCCTTGCCAATAGAATGGAGGAGAGACACCATACAAAATGGTTAGTGAAGAAGAAGAAAGTTGTACACACAAGTGAACCAAATCTGAATCCACGAGCAGCCATGATGCCCGTAACTTCTAAAAGAAAGGCTATGCAGGCAACCACAACAAAGCTAATCAATAGAATTTGGGGAGAATACTATTCAAACTACTCGCCAGAAGATTTGAAGGAGGAAATTAATTGTGAGGTAAAAGATGAAGATGAAAATCAGGAAGAAGAGGAAAATGAAGATGACGATGCTGATGTCGATGGTGATGTCGATGGTGATGCTGGTGCTTGTGCCAATATTGAAGAAGATAAATCAAATTCAAAGGAGACTCAGAAGTCTCCTGTATCAAGGCAATCTAAACAGTGTTCCACGGAGGAAGTAAGTTGGGATGGAGAGCCTGTAAGCAAAACAAGCTCAGGTGAGCCTCTTTATAAACAAGCCTTTGTACATGGAGATGTAGTTGTGGTTGGAAAGGCTATATCAATTGAAGTTGATTCATATGAACTCCCTGCAATCTATTTTGTGGAGTACATGTTTGAAACTTCAAAGGGAAGAAAAATGTTCCATGGACGAATGATGCAGAGAGGATCTGAAACTGTACTTGGCAACGCAGCTAATGAAAGGGAGGTGTTTCTAACAAATCATTGTGGGGATTTTGAATTGGATGATGTGAAGCAGACTGTTGTTGTAGATATTCGGGTAAGGCCTTGGGGATATCAGCATCGGAAAGATAATGCCAATGTGGACAAACTGGATAGAGCTGAAGCTGAGGAGCGGAAGAGAAAAGGACTTCCGTTGGAGTATTATTGTAAAAGCTTGTATTGCCCCGAGAGAGGTGGATTCTTTAAGCTCCCCTTTGATACTTTAGGTTTGGGTTCTGGTTTCTGTCATTCATGCCAATCTAAAGATGCTGAGAGGGACAGAAAATTGTTCACAGTGAATGCATTAAATACAGGTTTTGTATACAAGGGAATTGATTACTCTCTCCATGATTATGTCTATGTAAGCCCACATGAATTTACGGTAGAAAGGGCTGAGACTGAATACTTTAAGAGTGGGAGGAATATAGGCTTGAAGCCGTATGTTGTGTGCCAAGTGCTGGAGATAATTACCCCAGAAGGGAAGAAAAAAGTTGGAGAGGAATCCACCCACATTAAGGTTAGGAGATTTTTCCGACCAGAAGACATTTCATCTGAAAAGGCATACAATTCTGATATAAGAGAGGTAGGTGCTGCAGAAGGGAAATATGGTTTAAAACTTCACATGGTCATATAATTTCCAGAGTTTACTATGGATGTTCTAATAAATTTATATGGTTTTTATTTTCAGGTCTATTATAGTGAAGAAACACATGTTTTGTTTGTTGAGGCAATAGAAGGAAAATGTGAAGTTTGAAAGAAGAATGACCTTCCAGCATGCAATGCTCCAGCAATCTTTCATCATATCTTCTTCTGTGATCGAATATATGATCCTTCCAAGGGATCCTTGAAGCAGGTGATTGGCTTTTGTTTCCTTTGCTGTAGTGCTTGATGGGAATGATACTTTTGCAATATTTTCATAGAAACTTTTGTTTGCATGTAAATCTTTTTTGTACTTGAGGATGAATTAAGTTCCTTTGTTTTTTGATTGGCGAGCAGTTACCAGCTCAAATAAAACTAAGGTACTCAACTGGAATTGCGGATAATGAAATTGCACATCAAAAGAAAAAGGGAAAGGGTAAACAGGAAGAAAATGGGTTAGAATTTGAGAAACAAAAAGAAGCATCTCGGGAGAACCGCTTGGCTACGCTAGACATATTTGCAGGTTGTGGTGGTCTGTCAGAGGGGTTGCACCAATCTGGTACTGACTACCTTTATGTCTTTCATCAATGTTAATATGTTTCTCTATATCCAAAACACTTTATGCCCAACCTTCTGCTTTTACTGATGTAGGTGCATCATTAACTAAATGGGCAATTGAATATGAAGAACCTGCCGGAGATGCATTTAAACTTAATCATCCTGGGTCTTTGGTGTTCATTAAAAACTGCAACGTGGTTCTGAGGTCAGTATGACAAATTAGCTCTCCTATATTCTTCCCTTTTAAAATGTTAATAACTCAAAAACAAGTTATAATATAGGGCTATTATGGAGAAG
Source organism: Abelmoschus esculentus (assembly GCA_035048815.1). Taxonomy (NCBI): domain Eukaryota; kingdom Viridiplantae; phylum Streptophyta; class Magnoliopsida; order Malvales; family Malvaceae; genus Abelmoschus; species Abelmoschus esculentus. The sequence goes on from JAUCBN010000005.1 coordinate 20,074,568, forward strand.
TGTGGGGATGTAGATGACTGCATCTCCACTTCTGAGGCAGCTGAATTAGCTGCATCACTTGATGAGAAAGAGACTAATAACTTGCCACTTCCTGGGCAAGTAGATTTCATCAACGGTGGTCCTCCATGCCAGGTATTATTAGTACATCTTTCCTTTGTTCTCCTAGTCTTTGGGTCAATTAACAAATGATTCGCTGAGAGGAAAGCTGTCTTGCTTTGCAGGGTTTCTCTGGAATGAATAGATTTAACCAAAGTACATGGAGTAAAGTACAATGTGAGATGATTTTAGCATTCTTATCATTTGCGGAATACTTCCGGCCTAGATATTTCCTCCTAGAGAATGTGAGAAACTTTGTATCATTCAATAAAGGGCAGACATTTAAGTTAACTCTGGCATCACTTCTTGAAATGGGTTATCAGGTAGATATTCCTTGCGGCTAACAGCAATATATGTATAGTATGTATCTTAGAAGTACACAGATATAAGTACATGTGCAGTCATGTTTGATATCCTGTTTTGCCTGTTTAGGTGAGGTTTGGTATTTTGGAAGCTGGAGCCTATGGAGTTTCCCAGTCGAGAAAACGAGCATTCATATGGGCTGCTTCCCCTGAAGAGACACTTCCTGAATGGCCAGAGCCAATGCATGTCTTTGCTGCTCCCGAGTTGAAAGTCACGTTATCACATAATTTACAGTATGCAGCTGCAAGAAGTACTGCAAATGGAGCCCCTTTCCGTTCAATTACTGTAAGAGATACAATAGGTGATCTGCCAGCTGTAGGAAATGGGGCCTCAAAGACAAACTTGGAGGTAGGGAGATTGAAAATTATACCTCCAAAACTACTTCATGGTATTAAAGTTGTATATGTGTATTCAATTTCCAATGTTTTATTTCTGCAGTATCAAAGTGAACCCCTCTCATGGTTTCAAAAGAAAATTCGAGGAGACGTGGATGTTCTTACTGATCATATATCAAAGGAAATGAACGAGCTTAATCTGATTCGGCGTCAAAAGATTCCAAAGCGACCAGGTGCTGATTGGCACGACCTTCCAGATGAGAAGGTACAACAATTGTTCATTACGTCTGTTCATTTGAAATGTGATCAGAATGAAATTGTTGAACTGCTGGTGCTGGGTTATTGTTTTCTTACAATTGCAGGTTAAACTCTCAACTGGACAATTGGTAGATTTAATACCCTGGTGCCTACCAAATACAGCCAAAAGGCACAACCAATGGAAAGGTCTCTTTGGACGGTTGGATTGGGAAGGGAACTTCCCAACTTCCATTACAGACCCTCAACCAATGGGCAAGGTTGGAATGTGCTTTCATCCTGAACAGGACCGGATCCTGACTGTTCGTGAATGTGCTCGGTCTCAAGTAAGTCATTCAACTGGCTAGCATTCATTGACATTATAGTTTATGAAAAAGGCTAATGTGAAGTAGAAAACATTGGTATAAGTTCTAATGTGTTTTCTATGCCTGTCCTAACAGGGTTTCCCAGATGGCTACAAGTTTTCTGGTAAGATTCAAGACAAGCATCGGCAGATCGGAAATGCGGTTCCTCCTCCTTTGGCATTTGCATTGGGAAGGAAACTGAAGGAAGCATTAGACAGTAAAAAGTGTATGTAATTGCAATTGTAGTTGATGGATTTTATTGGGACTTCTACATTTTAGCATTATGGCATGATTCATTGTTAGAAGTTGAGGGCAGGATTCTGATTGACCTTTTTTCTCCTCCTCCCCCCTGTCCCTGGTTAGGATTTTTTCTGCTACGTAAGTTTTATATTTTTTTGGATTGTTGGATTATTAAAGAGAAAAAGATGATAATCTTAATTATCTATTTATTTTCATTCACGGCTTAAAAAATATATAAAACTAAATAATCTCTATAGGATGTAAGTGGATTTTAATCTTTTTAAATGATTATTGTTACTCTTTTATATTTTCCCGACAAAAATAAAAATTATCTTTTAAAGGTAAATGTATCATTTTATTTATTTTATATCATACAAAATTTCCCTAAATTTTTATAAAAAGTTAACATGATGTTAATTGAGAAGATCCACTTAACACATCCTACTTAATAAAATTATGAAAAAACTTTATATGTGTATTCTTCTTAAGTCTCAATAACTTTTATTTTTTATATATAAAATGGTTTAACTAAGACTTTTTATTATTCAAAATTTAGTATTAATAAAATTGTAAAATATTTTCAATTTTTTTCGTTCAAATAATATATTATACTCCGACGGAGTAAAATAACATAGAATAGGTGCACCGTCAATCTAACTAGATTTATGTTTGTTTTTTTTGTTATTTGGTTACAAAGATAATAAGACAGCTGATGAGACTTAAGAAAATGTAACGATTATATAGGTTTTTAGGGGAGAAAATATAATTATGATGTTGAGAGACTAATGTGGATTTATGGGAAAGGGGTTTTAAATAGAAGTTAATACCCATATAAAGGGATGGCTGCGTTAGGACGGTAACGAGCAGTGTCGGGTTTTTGGTTGTCTCGATCCCGACTTGAAATTTAAGTCTTTCGATTTATTCTTGACCTGATTCGATTTTAATATTTTTTTATTTTCGACTTGTCCCAATATTATAAAAATCACAACCCAATTCCAATCCGACTTCCATATTTTAATAAAAAACCCAAATAAACCTGACTCGATCAAAAAAACTAATAAAAACATTAAATATTATATATATATATATATACTAGGTCAAGTTGAGAAATTTTCACCCTAAATCCGATCCTGACCCCGATTTTTTTGATCACCTAACCTGACCCAAAACCAATCTTTTAAATAAAAAACCCCGTCTCGATTGGTTGAGACCCGATGGGGACAAATCAAATTGCCGTCCTCAGGCTGAGCATTGACTATTCAACTTTTAATTAAAATAGACGTAGTAATTTTTTATATTTTATTATGGACTATATTTTGATATACAAGCTACGTAAGTAAATTTAACATTCATTTATATTTAAAAACCACCCACATCATTAAAAATTTATAAATTATAAAATTTAAATCTTTGACCTTACCACCTTAAAACCTGAAAAATTATATTATGGATCAGCCCCAACACGTGGTCATGAGACCAATCATTAAAAACCACCCACATCACCAATTTTTATACGTCATATTTTTTTTCAAGTGAATCTTCACTTAAAAAATTATTTTTAAAAAGAATTAACAATAAATATGAGTGAAGATTCACTTTAAAAAATATGACATGAAAAAAATGATGATATGAGTGATTTTTAGTGGTCAGTCCCATGGATGACATGGTGAAACTAACCAATGATATAATTTCTTCTAAAACCTTAACATTAAACCTTTAATCCTAAATTCTAATTTTTAACCACAAATCTTAAATTCTACACCATACACGTTAAAACCCTCTTTAAACCATAATCAAAAACCTAAAACCTTAAAGTTAAGAACATCATGAAAACTAAAATTTACATTAACAAGTATTTTCTTTTTATTTTTTAATTATGCTTTTATTCTGTTTATATATTATATATTTTAGTTTAAGAGAAATATGTAATCGTTGCTTTCAAAGTACAACGAAATTCACAAATTAATCATTTGTTTTATATAAATAGTTTCTTTGCATATGGATCAATTATTTTTCTATATTGCATTTGTGCCGCAACTTAATTTATCCATATTTTAATATTATTATAATAATTCGAAATTCTTAATTTAAAAACCAAACCATTGTGTCTGTCATGTTCAAAATTTCCAAAGCAAAACATCAAAAAGGTAAATTATAGTAATAATATATGCAAATAGCAATTAATCCTCTTTGCATTTCCAATCAAGCTGGTTTCTGAGTGCCACTATGATAAAGAATATCATTAGATCTTCAAATGATAACATTTTTTACTAAAAATTTTGAAAGTGGAAAGCTCAAGAAACCATATAGCTCTGTTAATTTACTCTCTACATGTTTTCCACCTGTACCTATATTTTCTCATTATGGTTCTAAGTAATTTAAACGGGTTTTTCTAACGTGAGACGGGTTAAAATAAGACTAAAATAAAGCGGAACATAAATTGTTATAAAGATTCTAAGAATTTCGGTATCAAATTTTCGATATATACCGAAATTCTTACATTTTTTAAAATTTTAAGCTTTTTACAAGAAATTTGGAATATATCGAAATCCTTACCCTTTTTGTAATAAATTCGGTATATACTGAAAAATTGATACAAAATTTCTTACAATTTTTAGAACAATTTCGGTTCTGTCTTATTTTAACCCGCCTCACCCTAGAACTTCCTGATTTAAGTGCAGAGAGTGCAAGATTCGTAATTGAAGTTGATAAAAGGGGTAGAGAAAAAACCTGTATTTCCATGGACTGCAATACAATGGTCACCTCATCTTCCAATTCCAATTAAGCTAAGCTGGATGGTATTACAAGTTCAAATGTGGATATGTTAGGTTGTAAAACATTTGGTAGATTAGTCGAAAATCGAAATTGAAAGCACTGATGAAATTGCAGAGAGCTTAAACACCAACTTACAATGTTATTTTGAGGTTGCTTCCTATAGAATCCATGTATAATGATTGGTATGATATTGCAGGCTGCAAGGATGTATATTATCAATGCATGCTTCCCCATCCATTCCAATACCGATGTCGTGCGTCGATATCCGTAGATGTCAACCTGTTTAAAAGTTTAAACAAACAATACAAGTAAGCCGGAATAATTATAACAGGTGTGAAAAGTATTCGTTGATCTACCAGTAGATAGGTTCCGGCAAAGAGAAAGCCAGCAGCACCAGAAGTAACACACATGTAACTGAATGTGTAAAGAGCCTTGTTAATATGCATTCCTAGAACAAGAAAGCGAGTAACCCAACAATGAGACCACTGACACTGCAGATGTTAGCCGCTGCTCGAGTATTAAATAACCATTTACCGAAAATGTCCAAGGCAAGCCCCAAGACTAGAAAAGCTGAAGATGGAATTAGCCACAGACGAATTCGATCACTGTGATCCTACATTTTAAACACTAATTCATTGATAAGTTTGAAATGAGAAGAGAAAAGCAATAGATAGAAACGAAATTGTCACCTTAAAGTGGACAATTATATGCCCATAGTGTAAACCAACCAGGCAAGTCACAACCGCCATCACTGAACTACAACCGGAGCATACAAGGTCAGTCCATAAGCATGCAACTGAAGCACACTGAGAATCGAGGTAGCCTATATCTTTTTGACTTCGTGTTTGCTTAAGAAATGTGGTCTTACAGTAGTGCACATGATTCATTGTTACTCTTATCAAAGACTACTTATTTGTACAAGAGAATAGAATACTATCATATATTCCAAGGATATTTAAGATACGGTGAAAAGGGAATTTTAGAGGGTGAGGAAGATACTGTAAACAAACCTCAGAAGTCCTTCAGGTTCAAAGGGGGCTTGACACCATGTAGGGGCATCAGAAGGTAATGGGCCATAATCAGGCGAGTTGATGCTGCATTGCTATTGAAATGGGGAGATAGTACAAAACAATGGAAATAAATGGGCTACGGGCAGTACATGATGCAAATAAGCAATTGAAAAAAGCTTTGGGTGGAGAGCATACGGCATACCTTTGTTCTTACAAAGACTGGTTTCCTGTACAAATGTTGAATACCCAGTATTTTACGATCAATCATTCCAACCACATTACAAGCTGGTCCTGTGTCACCACGTACTCCACATTTCACCTTTGAATGAAAATAGACAGTACAACATGTGCTTAGTGACTTGTTCCGTTTGTCAAAGTCAGCTATAGTCAAATGCAAGACAATTTCATAAGGAAAGAGGAACTAACTGAAAGAATCTTTGGTTCCGAGGAAGAAGTTGAATCTGGAATCTGATATTGCCAAGAAGGTACATACAAGCCATATAACAAGGAAATATATGTGACAACAAGCACAGAAGCTGCAATCCTGAGAGACAGAGAATGAGAGATGGATGACACATTGGTTAACAATTTGAGCTATGAAAGAACTATGAGAATGTAATTTTAAAGAACATTGGTGAAAAGGAAATAAACCTTTGGCATGAGAGACAAAAGTGAAAAATAAAGAATTTGAAGCTTACCTTTCCACATATATTAGACAGAGAAAGGATTAAACTTAAGGTTTTAAAAAAGACTGCATAATAAAGCTCTGCTCGGATGTAAATGGTAATTGGTATATGCATGTCAGAATAAAAAAGAGTTACTGTATGCTTAAAAAACACTTACCACTGAAATTGGTACTTTTTCAGCAGAGCTAATTGCGATGTTGCATGATCATCACCCTTCAGCCAAATCTCGCACAATGCTGCTACTAAATATGCTATTGCAATTCTCTGGGAAGGAGGGCCGGCAAATAAGCAGAAGAGAACGAAATGTTATCATACAGTAAATAATTAGCATTACTACTAACCCCACAACTAAATCTCAAGCCCATTTCATTCCTAAAACATTTCTACATCAAACTTGCTAAGACGTTTGAGAAATAATGAACTAATGATGTCATAAAGAACCTGAAAAGCCAACTTGTAAAGTTCATTAGATTAGCCTATTGTACGTTAAGGAGAAAACAAGAAGCAACCCTAGAACACCTTCACTAATATTCTGACCATTCATTAAAAAAATGAGTGAACTTGTGAGAAAGCACACCTGCAGTATTCCCATCAATCTCATTTGTTCAATATCAATCCCATATGTTAAACTCTTGAGCCCATGGAAGAAGCCTCCTGTTATTGATCAGAAATTACAGATTGAGACTAAACTGTTTTTGAAATTAGGAAAATAAATACCCATGTGATACATATATCGCTGAATTTTGATTACTAAAATACTCGACATAATTGTTTAATGTTAGAGGTCTTCCCTATTAGTGGGGTAAGAAAATGCATACATATATCCATCAGCCATGATATATTGTACAGGGTTAAAGATATATAAACCCACCTTGTAGAAAAAGGCCTAATATTAGAAGCTTCAATGCCCGCAATATTGCCTTTCTAGTTGCAGTAACTCTGCAGGAAACTTTCTGTGTAAAGAATAAAACGGTTAGTGATAAACCAGTTAGATCATAGTTGTATGATGTGATATAGAAGTATTTCTGCTTCCTAAGAGCATGCAAAGTGGGGAGATGCATTAATCTCATTTTACAGGTATCAAGAATTTTAATTGAAAATGATACATTCGAGATGCAAGCAGTACCTTGTATGTCAGTCCTAATGAAACACCCACAATGAAGAGGAAAAATGGCATGACATAATCTGCTAGGGTTAAACCATTCCATGGTGAATGATTGATAGCAGGAAGAAGGCCACCAACATCATCTACAAGTATCATTAGCTGCGGCAAAATAAAATAAGGAAAAAGATATATATTCAAAATAATCAGAGCATATCAATACAAATGAAACAATGTAATGCTGAAATCAAGAAAATGAAATGAAATGAAAATTAGAGCAAATACTGAAAATATTATAACAGATTTTGACATGAATAGCATCATGATTTTCTTGAATGGTCTGAATATCGGTTTCCATTTAAGGAGGAAGATGTCTTATATATTAGAATTAGTTAAGTTCAAACCTCCTACAGGCTACATCCCAAACCAAAATGCACAATTTAATTCATGGTTTTTTACTGATTCATATTGTTGAAGAGATAATTTGGTGATTTATCATCCAAAATACTTAAACTGACAGGAAATGATAAAATTTAATATTAAATGAATCCAAGTGTAGAATAAAATTGCAAGCTCGTGAAGGATTAACTAACATGATAAATCTAAAATAAAATGGTTAATGGTTATGCTACACAGACTCTTCATTCTTTTTTCCAAGTTACTAGTGTTTGATCCTCCAAATATACCAGATCATTTCAGAAAAAAGATTCGGAGAAAATAAACTCTTGATTCTTTTTTCCAAGTTACTACTACTAGTGTTAGAACATACCCATACTGAATACTCACTCCAAACAGAGTAATATAGTAAGACTAATGGGAACTTTTTGTTTTGTATCTTTCATATCTTGCAGGTTCTAACTCCTTTTAAGTTAAAACATACTTTTTGGCAACAGAATAACAGTAAAAAGTGGAGTTCACAATAATGGAAAGAATAAAATAAACAAGTATCTCCAAGGCCATGTCCCATGAGCTAATATCTGCCTATCATAATCATTATGATTTATGCCTATGTCAATGTGGGGTATACAAGTAATCCAACAGTCTCAAACTCTCAAGAAAATTAGATACTGCAACACAAACATCCCCCAACAGCTAGCATTACCAAATCATGCTCCACATTTGAAGGAAAACTGATTATCACTACATATCTTCCAGTAAGAAAAATCAGTTCATGACGTATAGTTAATGATACATGCACTGCTGTACGCATGTACCTTTACCTTTTGACAATATCACAATATGATTTCCATGCCGATTTTATATTTCTTAAACAAGTGAATATTAATATATTCGAGTGACCCACATATACATCGATTAATAGCTGAAACTTTTTCCTAGGAAAATTATCTTGTCGTACTGAATTAGAAATATAACAGAACAACTAGCCAACCCACTAATAAGCAAACGTACTTGGGATTTGGGTGAACAATATCCCAAAACGATATGGCATCCATTCCCATGCCCATGAAAAGAACAATATCCCAAAGCTTACACTTATTGCATTTATAACAAAATTATCATTATCATTATTATTTTAATAACTAGATTCTGCCTGGCACCCAATAAAAATTATTTTAAAATATTTGATCAATAAAAATTGAAATTTATTAATCGAATCATGTATGATATCACAAGAATAATTCATGATATAATTTTTTAACACTTGCTTTCTAAGCACTAGATTATATATATTTGTCAAAATTATCTCAACAAGTATTTTATAATTTGTTTTAATTAAAAATCATATAAAAGAATGAAAAGACAAAAAAAACATTTTAAAATATGTATTATACTCTAAAATAAGGGTAATTTAATAATTTTCAACTAAGTACTCAGGCTTTCAAATATAATATATATAATTTAAATATGATTATAAAATAATACATATCTATAAATATTTTTAATCGTTTACAATGCACACGTATTACAAACAAAAAATTCTAAAATAAATATCATTTATTTTTTCACTAATACTACATATAAGTTCGAATATAATATAGATATATGATAATTAGCAGAACACAGTAAATTAGGCCATCTTTCAGTCTTTGATTCCTGAAGCATAAAACAATATACAATATATAATTTTAAAGAGAAAAAACTTTCTATCTCTTTTTTGCATTTTTTATGTTTCTTTTAAAAATTTATTAAAAAATTAAATTTTAAATCATAATCCTTATTTTTATATCTTAAACCCTAAACCTTATATCTAAAAAATACATCTTACCCCTAATTTCCTAAACTAAAACCCTAAACCTCTAATTTGAAGTAGAGACATAAATAAAGACATAAAGAAAGGATAAACAATTTACACCCAATTTTAAATGAATGATAATTTTCTTAAAAAAAAAATTTTAAGAGCTTTCTTTCTCTCTCCTCAGGTAACGTTAAAAGATACCAATAGAATTTATCGATTTTAATCTTATAATATGTTTACATTAATTTAACACCTAAAATAGTCAAATTTCATCCCCATTTATCCATTTACTAATATTATAATCTTAATTTTTAAATCTTAAATTTTAAACTAAAATTTTACCAATGATTATGAAATATAAAAATATAAAAATATTCTTAAATCTTAAACGACAATATAATTCAACTTCTTCGGAAACTAAATTAATATGAAAATATCAGTGGAGAAATTATTTTATGGACCGATTTTATCACGTCATCTATGGTCCTAACCACTAAAAATTTGTCAACTAATTTATATATTTTTCATGACATTTTTTTAAGAGTAAATCTTCACTTTTTATTGCCATATAAATAAGTAGTGGGTGTTTAAATAAAAATTATTTAGGAAAGAATAATGACATAATAAATAAAAATTAATAGACAAATTTTTAGTGATTAAGGATCATAGATTATAGTGATAAAACCGGTTCATAAAATAATATTTCCCAATTACAAAATTAATAAATTATAACTACTACGTAGAAAAATAACAACCTTCAAGCCAAAAATTAAAAAATATAGGGACCACCACATACAAGCCCCTCAATCAATCACAATTATAGAGTCAAACCGTTACAGAAAAATTATATATCCAAAAAGTTATTTTTAAAGGGTTTTTTATTTATTAAATTTGTAAAAACCTAACCCTTGATAATCTAAATGTTATAAATTTATAATATTAATAATACAAAATATATATTTTTATGCAAAATTAAGTAAGACAAACCAAGGTTGCGCTAACTATTTTATTTTATTATGTGTTTCCCTATGAAAGAATTATGATTAATAATAGATATATTTATCTTAAAAAAACTTGAATTTAAATCATTTTTATGATAATCGTCTTAAGGTTATCACTAATCAAATTTTTCTTTAATCATATTGCTTCTCGTGTGCTGCTGGCGTAACGGATATACCGGAAAAGCAAAAAGTAAGGCAGTAAAAACTGAGAACCAGCGGAGATAGGTAAAAAGAGAGGAGATTTTACCACAATGGTGAGCCCTCGGAAAACGTCCAAGGAAATGAGCCGTTGCGGCGTCTGTTGGCGGTGGAGGGGAAGGTGTGTTGAGGTGGAAGTGTGGATTAAGGGGCTTTCTTCACCTTTGTTGACAATGTTCGGGTCGGAGATCTCAAAAGCCACCTGCCTCAATTTCTTCTGCTCATCATCATCATCTTGGATTTTCTCGGCATTTCCCATATCAATATCAATGCTCAACTGCTTTTCTTGCTCATAAACGGAGCCCGCCAAATCCTTATCGTGTCTCTTGATTGGTTCGTACTCGATCGACATTTGCCGCTCTCTACAATCTTCTTTTCTTCTCAATCAAACCAACATTCGCTTGATTCGTAGGGATTTCTTTACAGGATTTGAAAAGATTAAAGCAACAAAGAAAAGGGAAAGGTTTTACGAGTTTTGATTCTTTCAGGATATTATCAGATATATTATTAGAAAAAGCACTGTAAACGTATTGATTGGATTTGATGCATTAAAGAGTATATTTATTTATAATATATATATATATTTTTAATGGAATTTAAACAATTTTTATTAATAAATAATAACTTGAAAAAGTTGTTACAAATTCACTCCAAGTGTAATCGTTAAAACCCACTCCCTGCCCCATTAATTGTGTTGATTTTTTTTATCAAAATTTTTTAATTTCAATCTCTTGTAATTTAAAATTTATTATTAATAATAATATAAAAATATATTTCTTAAAAATTTTAAATCATATAAATTTTAAATAATTTTTTTTTATAAATTTTAATTAATTAAAATTAATTTTTTTAAAAAAAATTCAACACATAACACAATTAATAATTAAGTTTGATGAATACGATTAAAATTTTGTAAATTAGAAATAAACCATTTTAATAAAAAATTTATGTTTTTTATTATAAATTTCAATAATTTATTTTTTAATTCAAGAATTTAATATATATATATATATATAATTTTTTATATTATATCAATATATCATTGTATCTATCTATAAGTGTTTACTGCATTGTTAAAGTATATCATTATCAATAATTTTAAAAATGAAAATATTATTTATTTATATTATAATTATTAATATTTATGTATATCATTATCAATAATTTTAAAAATGAAAATATTATTTATTTATATTATAATTATTAATATTTATATTTATTTATTTTAAATCTAAAAAATATTAAAATATTAATTTATAATTTTTATATGACGAGTCTATTACATACGTCGTTGAACACTACTAACATCGAATATCATTAAATTAATTAATAAATATAAAAAATATCAAATAAATAATTATAAATTAATAAATTTTAAATTAAATTATTTTTCTATAAATCAATAAAATTTAAATTAAATTATTTTTCAAATGTCTTTTTTTTTTTTTTTTTAATTTTCTGATCCATTTGCGGGGCGAGGAAGAAGAGGTTAAAAATTGATTCGCGTCATATTTAATCGAGCTAGTGAGGACAAATCAGATACCGGCGATAAAGATTTTCTGCCTGAATTTAAAGACCTTCTCTGTTGGGAAATTGAATATCCATTACCTCCTGATAAATATGAGAAGGCAGAGAATGAGAAAATATACGAAACTGAGATGACAAACAATGTGAGTGAACGAAAAGGGTTGCGCAATTTAGTAAAGGGACTTGAGGAGAGGGAAGTAAAGTTCGAGGGTGAATTGCTTGAGTAATATGATTTAGAGGAGGAAGAATCAGATAGTACTGAATTATAAAGGAAGATGAAGATCAAGACAGTCGAAATATGTTAATAAAAATAAACAAAACGTGTTCTGGCAGGGGATATGTTTAATAACAATTTCTAAAGAGTTATAACCAATTAAAGGCTCAAAATCCATCTTTAAATTTTGTAAAAGTCAACCAATACTAGCCCAAAGCTATGCCAGGCACACCCAGGGTATCTAGTTCAAGCTTTTGACTTATTTTCAATAATAACATGAAGAGCTTTTATATATAAAGTTTTCTAAATCTATGTTTTCAATAAGTTCTGATATTCTACTTTGAATCTTATTTTTCTAACATCATGGGTGTTACATTGAGCAACAATTTCTCATTCACCCATTGAACATTTTGAGCATGTAAATATATAAATTTAATTTACTTTTGTTGTAGAGTAATAATACATTTAGTCCTAATTAATTTGACTAATAAAACCCACTTAAATTTAAGCTCAAATGTTCATGTACCATACCATTTTTCCAACAATGGACACACTCAATATTACCATAAACTTTTTCCAGATTGAGAAGAAGAAGCTTCAAGAGCAGTTTGGGTTTTAGGGTATTAAGATTTAGGGTATTTAGTCCAATTGATTAAGATTGTTATTTAATTCAATTATTTAAGTAGTAAATTTTTTATTTTGGTTATTAAAATATAAAATAGGATAATACGGTAAATTTAATAAAAATATTTTTTTTATTCTTTAAAGAGTAATTAAAATTTTAAATTTGTATAATAATATCATTCAGGAGTAGTCAAATATGAACAATTTAAAAAAATTATTAAATTATTTTTTTTAAATTTTAATGACCAAAATAAAAATAAAATTGAGTGATGATAGTTATAATTTATCTGACTTTTTATTAAAAAATAACATTAACATAATTTTTAACGAAATATAATAATAAGGACTGTATCAAATACAAATTAAAATTTTAGTGATCTTATCGAATATGAACTAAATATTACATGATTTTATAAAATATTTTAAAAGTACGACAATTAAATAAATCGACCCTGGTTATTTATGTAATTTACCCTTTTATCTATTGCAATATACTATGACTTGACGTTCGGAAGAAGTTTTGATTTACAACCCCACGGAAAAATCCCTCACATAAGTAAAAATGGAACGCGTTCTTATAGTACATCTTTCAGCACTTTACAAGCAGTTGATCAAACCTTCAACCATGTCGGAATTTGGGTCGAACAGTAATTAGTCCTGGCCTCGCTTCATCAAAGTGATACCTGCAAACATTCGTCGTCATCATCATCATCATCAACATTATTGAGTATGATACTTCTGGAAGTTTTGTTGTATAGTTCTATAAGTTTGGTTGTTAGTTTCTGAGTTTGTTTGTACAACAGAATTTAACTAATTACAGCTGTAACCTAGCTGCATATAGCCACGCATGCTCATTCGTGTATATATTTATGAGCTAGGGTAATTGTAAAGATAATGAGTTGTATACAATAAAGATTCTTTTTCTTCTTCAGTCTTGTTAGCTTTCTAATATGGTATCTTTCGCCGGAGGTCTTGGAGCCTAATTAAAGAAGTTTGCGACGCGTTGTCCAGCTGCGGGAGTCCAGTGTCGGATCTTGAGCAGATCGCTACCATCTTGAATGGTCTTCCAGTCGAATATCAGTCGTTTAAGGCTATTGTTACAACTAGTAAGGATTCTTTTTCTTTAGATAGGGTCAAGACGGTGTTGGTGGATGCCGAAGCACAGTTGAAAGGATTTAATACGCAACATGTGCTTCCAATGCTTGCTAATATGGCACAAGTACAATCTCTTGTTGTAAGCCATGGTGCTTGTTCTAATCAAAGTTCAGGGATGCCTCCTGTGATAGCAAATGTAGCTCAAATGCAGAATTCCACTGTTAATCAAGGGGGACGAGTGTATCAAAATACAGGAGGGAGGACAGGATATCGAGGAGGGGGTTGTGGTCGACTCCGACTACAATGTCAACTCTGTGGAAAGAATGGTCATTCTGTGGATCGTTGTTGGCAGAGATTTAACAAAGATTTTGCTGGAGTGTTAGCTAGTAATGCGCATATGTCAAAGGATCAAGTTAATGTCAATATGGCTTCTGTAGGTGATGAGTCTTGTGTCACTTGTTGTGCTGGTCATGCAAATTTGGCAACTACATCGGACAGCTGGGTGGTCGACTCAGGAGCCACTCATCATGTCACTCCAGATGCCACCAAAATAGGCAACAACATTGACTATACAGGAACAAGTAAGTTGCTTGTGGGTAATGGCCATGATTTGAATATTTCTAAAACGGGTACTACCTTACTTCCCACTGAGTCTCGTAGTCTGCTTATCAGCAATTTGTTTCATGTTCCTTCTATTACTAAGAATCTGCTTTCTGTGTCCAAGTGTGCCAAGGACAATCAGGACAATCAGGTCTATTTTGAGTTCCATGCCAGTGAATGTGTGGTTCGAGATGAGAAGACTGGGAGTGTGTTGCTGCGAGGAAAGGATAAACAAGGTCTATATCATTTTGACACTTGTACTGTTCAGCCCAGTAATAATGTTGATAGTGCTGAAGTTAGTCTAGCTTGTATGTCATCTGATGTATATGAATTGTGGCATAAAAGACTTGGTCATCCTGCGCATGGACCACTTGTTCAAGTGTGAGCAAATGAGTTTGAATGTTGATAATAAAACTGATATGCCTAGTTGTACAGCTTGTCGTGTAAGTAAAAGTCATAAGCTACCATTTAAATCTTCTCTTACTGTATATGATGCCCCCGTTTTAAGTTGTGTTCTCTGATCTATGGGGGCCTTCGCACATAGATTCGAATGGGTTTAGATACTATATGTCGTTTGTTGATGGCCATTCTAGATATTGCTGGATATACCTTCTAAAGACAAAAGACCAAGCTGCTTGTGCGTTTCAGCTGTTCAATAAAATGGTACAAAATCAATTTAATTCTTCCATAAAAGAGATGCAAACAGATTGGGGAGGTAAATATCGGGTGATCTCTCCTATTCTGCAAACTATGGGTATCAAACATAGGCTTGTGTGTCCTCATACTTCTGAGCAGAATGGCGTTGTGGAGAGGAAGCATAGACATGTGATCGAAACGGCATTGGCTTTGCTTGCTCAAGCTTCGCTTCCGTTCCAGTTTTGGTCTTATGCTGTAACCACTGCAGTGCACCTGATCAATAGACTACCTTCTTCAGTCTTACAGAATGTATCTCCGTTTGAAAAGTTGTATCTCAAGCCACCTCAATATAGTGACCTCAAGGCGTTTGATTGTCGTTGCTTCCCAAATTTGCGACCATATCAACCTCACAAATTAAGTTTTCGATCGCAAGCTTGCACTTTTTTAGGTTACAGCTGTAATCATAAGGGGTTTCAGTGTCTTGCACCAGATGGTAAAGTGTACATTTCTAGGCATATTTTTGATGAACGAGTTTTTCCTTTTGCAGATGTCAAGTCTGATAAATTGGCCACAAGAACAACTATGCATCATGCTGCTTCACCAGGAGTATTTCCTATTGTTGAAGGTGCGGCTAAAGTGTGCATGAAAGGTCAACCCCTGCACGCACATAGGTCTGAAGATTCTGAGGGTTCACCTGCAAGAATGTCATCACCTACAAGAATGTCTTCGCCAGTGAGAATGCCCTCAGAAGATGCTGGTGATTCACTGGTCAGTCCTGCGAATCCAGATTTGGAGTCTACCACAAACTCTCCTGACCATCGATCTGGGCAACCAAATGGAACTTCTATGTCAAATGAATCTAATACTTTGCATCACGATGATTTGTTGGTGTCAAACCGTCAGGATGGGTGCACCGATGTACCAGAAATTGGTAGAAACAGTGATGGGTCGAATCAGCCAGAAATTCAGTCAGTTCCAAATCTGTTACAACAACCTAGCAACAATATACATCATATGATCACAAGGAGCAAGCGTGGCATCTATAAGCCAAAGCTCTTCATGTTTGTTGCCAGTGATGAGCTCACAGAACCTTGTTCGATAGAGGAGGCATTTCAGCTACCTCACTGGAAAGCAGCAGTTCTTGATGAGTATGAAGCTCTAATAAGGAATGGTACTTGGTCTTTAGTCCCAACACCAGAAGATAGAAATACAGTTGGGTGTAAGTGGCTATTTCGAGTGAAAAAAAATGATGATGAATCTGTTCAGTGGTTTAAAGCGAGATTAGTAGCGAAGGAGTACTCTCAGGTACCTGGACAAGATTTCCAGGATACCTTCAGTCCTGTAGTAAAAGCCTCTACTATCAATGTTATATTGCCTTTGGCTGTGCATCACAACTGATCCCTGAGGCAGGTAGATGTCAATAATGCATTCTTAAATGGAGAATTGCATGAGGCGGTGTACATGGAACAGCCAGAAGGATTTGAACAGACAGCAAGTGATGGGTCTAGATTGGTATGCAAGCTTCAGAAGGCGTTATATGGACTCAGGCAAGCCCCACGTAATTGGCATGCAAAGCTGAAAGATTTCCTGCTTGAGATTGGTTTTACAGGGTCTCATGCTGACACCTCTCTTTTTGTCAAAAGGAAGGAGGAGGCAATGCTATATGTCTTAGTATATGTTGATGACATAATAGTAACTGGAGGATCTGCCCAAGGAATTGAAGAAGTGGTAAAAATGTTAGGAGAGAAATTTTCTCTCAAAGATCTTGGAGAATTAAGTTACTCTTGGTATGAATATGGTCAAGGTTGGGCAATCGATCATGCTGAGCCAAAAGAAGTATATTCTAAAGCTGTTGGAGAAAACACATATGGAGAAGGCGAATCCAAAACCTACACCTATGATAACGTCACTCAAACTTACTCAGGAAACTGGGAGTCCATTAAAAGATGCCACGGAATACAGGAGAATCATAGGAGGATTGTTGTATGCGTGCCACACTCGTCCTGATATTGTTTTTAGTGTGAATAAACTTGCTCAATTTATGCATAGACCATGTGAACAACACCTAGCAGCTGTGAAACGTGTGCTAAGATATCTTAGTGGCACACTAGATTTTGGTTTGTTGTTTTCACCAACAGATGCATACTTTCAGCTAGTTGCTTTCACTGATGCAGATCGGGGTGGCAGTCTAGATGACAGGAGGTCAATTTCAGGAAATTGTGTGTATTTGGGAAGCAATCTAGTTGTGTGGAATTCAAGGAAGCAGAAAGCTGTGTCTCGATCGATAACAGAAGCGGAGTATAGAGGTTTGGCAGATGTAACCTCTGAAGTCGTCTGGCTTAAGTGTCTACTTGATGAAATGAGAATCGAACTTAAGGATGTGCCGGTTGTCTGGAGTGACAACACCGGTGCCATTGCTATGAGTGCTAATCTTATCTATCATTCCAAATCGAAGCATGTGGAGCTGGATGTCCATTTTGTAAGAGAGAAAGTTGCGGCAAATGCACTTAAGGTCAACTATGTGCCTTCAAAGTTTCAGATTGTTGATGGGATGACAAAACCTCTTTCTCGAACGTACTTTGAAGAGTTTCGACAAAAGCTAGGAGTGGTTTCGCTTTCAGAAATCAAAAGTGGAAGAGGTAGGGAGGATATTGAGTATGATACTTCTGGAAGTTTTGTTGTATAGTTCTAGAAGTTTGGTTGTTAGTTTCTGAGTTTGTTTGTACAACAGAATTTAACTACTTACAGCTGTAACCTAGCTGCATGTAGCCATGCATGCTCATTCGTGTATACATATATGAGCTAGGGTAATTGTAAAGATAATGAGTTGTATACAATAAAGATTCTTTTTTTTCTTCAGTCTTGTTAGCTTTCTAATAAACATTACTTATCATAGTCGGATGAAGTAACTTTGTCATGTGTTTTCGTTTAGTCCATTATTGAATAAAACGAGATAATAAAGGCATGTAACTCTTGCGATAGCCGATACATGGTTCGAAATTTGGGAGTGTGTGCGTGTGAATATGGTGGAACTTGATTGAAAAAGGGGATACGAGGGAAGTGTCAAATGTCTCACCCATTTTCAATGAGGAAGCCTCTCACGGCTGTGGGGAGCGCGGCTTGTCCACGACTATGGTTCCCTACACCTGTTGTGGTAAAATAAAAGTATCAGTGCAGCTGCATTCTATGCAGAAACCAATAAACAATGTCAATTTAACCATTTTAGTAATAAAAGCAAATTTAACCAGCACTGACAAAGCTTCTTCTCCTATTGATATAAAATTCTCAGAAGCAATGTCTCCATAGAAAAATTCCAATTAAAAGGAATCTGACAAGTATTTCTCTGGTGAAGCAAAATTACCTGTTATAACTTGTAATGATGCAGGTGCCTGCCTAGACAAAGTCTGGTTTACCCAGTTTATCCGCCGAACTAATTGTGCCAGCACATGAAGAATGTACGGT
Source organism: Abelmoschus esculentus (assembly GCA_035048815.1). Lineage (NCBI taxonomy): Eukaryota > Viridiplantae > Streptophyta > Magnoliopsida > Malvales > Malvaceae > Abelmoschus > Abelmoschus esculentus. Next base: position 20,093,328 of record JAUCBN010000005.1, read on the forward strand.
CCCATTATTTGCTTTTACTTCGTTTGGGGAAACTGAACGGCCTCCTAACACCTGAGTCTCAAGCCGCCTCAAACGTTCCTGCAAGGCTTGCACAGCTTCTGTAGCATGAAGACCATGTAAATCCAATTTCCACAAGTCATTGTCACGATTTCTGATGCTTAAAATTTCTTTAGCAGCCTTAGCATTAAGTCTCTGTGCAGCTAACCATTCTTTTCGAGCATTTTGAGAGTGCTGCTGTGCAGCAAAGTGATCACCTCTCAAAAACGCATTAGTGGCAGCCCTGGAATGTTGAGATGCTGACCTGTTCAACAGGAAGAATACATGAAAAGGAATTCCCAGCATCTATCAACAGTAAGGAGAAAGTACAAAATTTAACTTCTATGATCCTATATCAGTAAGGACATACAAATCAGTACAGTACTACAGGCAGTAGGAAATATAAAAAATATAGAAAAAGAAAGTCCACCAAACTTTGCAACATTTTGAGATGATCAAAATCAGGGGAAGATGATTTTATTTTAGGAACAATTCCTACCTAGGGGAGGGGAAAGGGAAAATTTGAACACTTCTCCATCATCATTGATTTTGAAAACAACTAAAATTATGTTACTTTCATAACAATTCCAAGTAGAGATAATGCTCTATGTGTTTGTTTACGAAAGTTCAATGGCCTTAACATGTTCGACAATGTTTTAAACTAATAATCTTTTCCAAACAACTCAAGCTTAACTATTTAATTATTGTCAAAAAAAGCCTAACTATTTAAGAAAACATCACTATGCACTCACATCCTGCTTAAATCACAAGAAAACTTACATATCATTGTATCACAAAGCTGTAAACGTAAACACATTTACAATCATGCAAGATCCAAAGCCATAACATAAGTGTTAAATGGACATATGCATGCATGTACCTGTGGCAAGTCATTCTCATTATGAAAAGTCAAGCCTCGTATGTTTTAATATAAACGCTTGCAATCGTACCTCATCATCTTTATAGCATCCTTCCGGTGGCTCAGGTATACATCATCTTCTTCCCATTCAGGCTCAATAGGTATAGATGTAAACTGTCCCAGAATCAGCTTCATATTAGAGAGATAAAAGTGTTCATTCCTCTGCACATCTGTCAACATTTTAAAATTTCCCTCCCGTTCATTGGCTTTAGAACTCCGGCCAACATGCTCAGCTGTTTTTCCTGAAGGAAGACGTGTGTTACAGTTGGCATTGTCTGGAAAATTAGCAACGGTGGATCCCATCTCTTTATTGTTTGCTTCCTCAATATCCTCAATGCAACTTTTGGGCATCATTTCTTTCAATAAAGCTGAAGCCTCATGAATATTGTTATTAGTAGCCAATAATATGTCCTCAATCAAACTATTTTCAGCCCAGCAATACAACTCTTTAAGCTTTTTAAGGGCTGAATCATTATTGTTTACCCTAAGTATCGTCTCTTCATTTCCAATAGGCTTGCCAATGTTTGTGGATTTCAAGGAATCCTTATTCTGTTTCAAAGCTGGAAAATTACCAGAAGGCTTCAGCACAGATGAGAAAGACTTTGCTGAAAGATCATTGTGATTAGTCTGGCTTGTGTAGGGATGGAGAGCATCCAAACAAATTGCTATAGGAGGGAAAGAGTCATTTTCAGTTTCTGGTACCAGTCCTTGTTTCTGCCGCTGCTTAAGATCAAAGGCAGTCCAACCTGATGATTTGACTTTTCCTCTTGTAGAAGACATCTTTTTATAACGGGAGCTGATGGGAAGATTCATTTTTTCTCAAGTATTAGTTGCTGATATTGAATACAAGTTATTTCTCTCCTCTTTGTTTGGAACACTTGACACCACGGAGAGAAACAGTTCTTGGAGTGACCTAAACAAAGATACAGTCTACTGTTCGTTCAAACTGAAAAGATAACAGTCAGCCTATTGAACACTAAGCATCTGCCCTAAAATCAGCATAACTAGAAAAACTCACCCACTTTTCTCATTCACCAATTATCTTGACAAGCAATATCAAATAAATTTGTAGAGAAAAAAAAAGAACAGGATCAATGCCTTGAAGAGTTCGAGATATTCTTAAAAGGTTCCAACTAATCTATGGTACTTTGTTCATATAAGAATACCCTCCTGTTATAAAACAAATACTTCTGTTGAAAAATATGACCGTATTAAAAAAAAAAAAAAAACTAAACTTGAGCACAAGCAAAATCTAAACTAGCAGATCTCAAGTAATCCCTAATCAATAATCATTAATATTACTTGGAATCAAAATACAAACAAGCGAAAGAGGCGAATGTCAAAAAGGAAAAAACAAAGCTTATGGTACTGCTAGACTTGAATCAACCCTAAATCTAAAACAAATAAAATATAAAGTAAACCAGGAAGAAGGAATAGCAAATACCTCAACTCTAAATATGAAACGAACTAAGAATTAGAGTTACGGGAGAAGGAATTAGCGAAACCAAGGCGTGAATCTTTCGAAAGCAAAACCAGAAAGTAGCTGGAAATTGAGTTTGTAGAGAACCAGATTCACGTTGATGTTCAAGTCCATGTCCAACACCAATCCAACACCGCAGCTTCTGCATCTCTTATCCATAAAGAAAATAAAAATCCTTCTTTCTGCTTCTCGTTCTCTTTATCTTCCTAAACCCTTCTTCTCCTAATCGACGCCACCAACAAAAGGAGTTTTAAAGGAAAAAGAACTCCCCTCCAGCCAGAGACGACGGCCAATAAGAATTAGAAGACTACTATTTCTTTTGCTTTTATATTTGGTGTTCGAATTTTCAATTGGCGAAATCAGCTTCTTGTTTATATTAGGAGACGACTACTAACATTCACATCCTTATTTTAATAAAAGCTATTATATATATAAGTATATAATATGGTATTACCATATTTAGTCATATTTATTACTATTATTTTCATAAAAAATATTATTTAATATAATAATTACTATTATTGTATATTTATATTTAATATAAAAATTATATAAATATTTTAATTTGAGAGTTTAGAGATTAAGGGTTTAGATTTAATAGTTTAAAATTTAAAAGGTATAGTTAGAATTTATAATTTATAATTAAAGTTTATTATATAATAAAAAATATAGATTTTAATTTATAAACCCTAATTTTTAAATTATTGACATTTAAACCTAAAACTAACATATCCAAACTTAAAATTAAAACGAAAAAATAAAATGACATAAAGATAATTTTAACCTTAACGTTTGTAATTTTTATCGTTTTGGTCATTATTTTTATTTTGGGATAATTTAACCCTTAACCTATATCTTTTTGACAAATAACTTATTTTTTAACTACCATAATAATTGAACTGTCAAAAATTTAACAATGATGACATGTCATATGCATATGATAATATTATTTTAAATAACATGACATCTAACCTATCAAATATATACGAAATATAATTTTATTTTAATATAAAATATAAAACAATTAAAATTAAAATAAAAGATTAGAAAAATAATTAAATCTAAAATAAAATTTTACTAAACATTCTCAACATTAACTACGATAAAATCAAAATTTCATCTTAAAAAATTAATTAATTTAGTAGTTAGGGTTGAGAATGTTTTGTAGCCTTTTATTTTAGAATTAATTAATTTTTAATATTTTATTTAAATTTTAATTATTTTATATTTTATATTAGAATAAAATTATATTTCATATATATATATATATGTATTTGATAGGTTAAATGCCATGTTATTTAAAATATATTATCATATGCATATGACATGTCATCATTGTTAGATTTTTAACGATCCAGTTATCATGGTAGTTGAAAAATAAGCTATTTGTTAAAAAGATATAAATTAAGGGCTAAATTTATTCTAAAAAAAGAATAAGGGCCAAAATGATAAAAATTACAAACATTAACAGTTAAAATTATCTTTATGTCTAATAAAATTTTAAATAGATAATAACATACTTATTATTTAATAAAGAATATTGTTATAACTCTTTTAATTTTTATTTTAACTTATTTCATTTAATTATATTACGCTTTTAAATTTTATATTCATCGAATAACCTACTAATATTCGATATTTATTTTTTAAATAACAAACATATTTATAATATATATATTCAACCCTTAATACTTTTAGTTTATCAAGCGTCACCTTAATTTTATAAAAATATTTACCCTTTCCAAATGTTTCCACTCTATATACACAATTAATTTCGAGCTTTAATTCATTTAATTTCACATAATTTGGAAAAAAAAATGACATCGTCATATAATTTAGGTCACATAAATAAATAAATAAATTTATAAATCAAATATTTATTTTTTAAAAATAATTTTAACCGTAAAATCACATGTTATCAATTTTGACCTAATAAACACATTACAGAAGTAAACGACCAATTATGGTACATTTAAATAGAAGATTAAATTCTGAATAGCAATATGGTAGAGGGATTAAAACCATAAATAAACCTAAATGAATTTCAGTTAACAAGAAAGGCTTATATTATAAATAATGATGTTTATCGAATTGAGTAACTCGTAAATAATTTAAGCTTAAATCAGTTAAAATTTGATTAACGTAGATTCGAGTTTATTCGACTCAAGATAATAACGAGATAAGTCGAGTAAGGTCCACTTTAATTTGTTAAGTTCGTGAGCAACTCAATATTTTTATAAAGGTTTTATGATTTTTTGTGGTTACCTTAAAAAAAAAAAGCTTAATAGTAAAAAATAGCAAAATCTATACTTATTTTTAGTTTAATGCCTAACGTTTTTTGTTCACTTGATGCATAACGTTTTCAATGTTACTCAAATAGGTACTCTATTGTTATTGTTTGTTAATTTATTTTACCGTTAGTTGTTACGTGTCAACTTCTTAAAATTCTAAAATTATATATAAAAAAATAAATAATAAAAAATAACCATTAATTTTATAAAATAACCTCAGAATTTAAAATCCATAACACTCTATCCTAAATTCCAATTTAAAATGGTTTCGTCGTTAATTATCACATCGTCACCTATCACATCCATCACTGGACCATCACGATCATTTATCTTATTATTTTATCATCAAAAATTGATTGATTTCGTGTGAAATGTCAAAATTGTTGAATAATTTATTCGAATACTCCATGAAAACAATGACATAACAAACGATGAACGATGAGTGGGTCATTCAATGAGGAGAAGGTGCTTTATTCCGTCGTCGAAAAAACAGACAACGTCAGTGATAATAATTAAAATTGGGATTTAAGGATTTGATGAATATTTTGGGATTATTTGAAAGTTTTAAGATAATTCTAGGATTTTTAATGTATTAATTTTTATTTATTTTTAAATATATTTTTGAAATTTTAAGAAGCTGAAAAATGATAGTTTAAAAAAAAATAAGGGTAAAAATTAATGGATAGTAACATCGGAGTACCTATTTGAATAACATTAAAAATGTTATGCACCAAATTAAAAAAAATAAGTATATGTTGGACACTTTTTTTTAACTATTTAACTTTAAAAACTATGTTCTAAGAAATTTAAATACCTGATAAAAACTAAAAAAAAGTAGTGATTTGCTAATTGAAACACTTTGTATTTTCCAACAATTAAATTTTATAATAATAAATTAAATTATAATAACGAGTCTTTTTTTTATTTTTTATTTTATGTATAAAAATAATAAAAAGGAAATCTTCAATTTTCACTTCCCATATAAAAAATATAATTGAAAGTTAAAACTTGGAGAATATTAATATATATATATTTTTTTGTTTATGAAGATGTTAAGAAACTAAGAAGAATCTTATAATAAACTTCATCTCTAACTCAATAATGACATGTTCAAATATTTATCTTTTATATCTCATTTTTTTTTTGAATTTTATGTTTATGTTAAGTTCTAATAGTATAAACAGATTTTAACAATATTTATAAATATAAAGTAAAATTTGATGAGCTTAATGAGTAAAAAGATTTTTAACGAGCATGAGTTGATACAAATTTATCGAACTTAACGAGTAATGAATCGAGTCGAGTAACAAGATTTTTAACGAGTACAAGTCGAGTACTATTCAACTCATGATTGACTCGTTCGATAAGCACCCTTGATTACAAATAATAGACTCCTAAAGTATTTGAACTTTTTCATTTATGTACCTAAAATATTTTTTTCAAAAAAAAATACCTAAAGTATTTTTATTGGTCAAAAAATGTGTACCTAAAGTATATATATATTCATCTAAATTCCTAAAAATTATCATATAAAATTAATTAAAAACTACATTAGATACCAATAGGTTAATTCAAGTGATAAGTAATTTGGTATCACTTAAACAAGGATCGAGTTGAGACATTGCATATGCAGAAAATCTTTGTTAGGAGACTCACCCACCAAAATCAGGTATGATACGGATTAATCCGAGTCAGTTAAAACAATATCTTAAAACTAAAAAAATAACAAAAAAATTATTAAGTACATATTTTAACAAAAAAATATTTTATATACCTACTTAAAAAAAATTACTTTAATTATTATTTTAATAAAAAATATATTAAAATTTTAAATTAATCAAAATATACTTTAATTACTTATTTTGACCAACTAATACTTTAAGTACCATACTGAAAATATCATTTTTATTTATGATATAAGCCTAACAAAAGGGCCAAGGCCCAAAGAAGAGTCCAAAAACCAAATCTGAGAAGTATAAACCAGCTGGTGTGTCTCCACAGTCCAATCACGAAGTAGTCAGTGATCGGTTCGTTCGGACTTCGGGAACAGCAGCAGGTAAAGATTTCAGCTAAAATTTGCCTATCAAAGTCTCAATCGCGTTCTTGTCTTCGGAAAAATCATGTTACTAGAGAAATGATGCTTTATATGTTTCGCCTTACTGTTTTTGCAGCAACTGATAACCTAGAAGAAGATGCAAATATTCGTCAAAACCCTAACGGGGAAGACCATCACCCTCGAGGTCGAGAGCAACGACACCATCGACAATGTCAAGGCCAAGATTCAGGTTTTTCTTAATCCATTCCGTTACACATAATCTGATCTTCAATTTCGATTCAGTTTTACATGAGATAAACTAAATCTTTGTGAATGATTACTTTATTATATGTTTTTTTTTTTGTGTGTGTGGTTATTATTCTCATTTTTGGACTACAGATTTAGTGTTAAGGAAGATTTGCTAATCCTGCTTCTTTTATGTGTACTTAGCAGTTTTCTGAAAGTTGCATAGAAAATGTTTTAGGGACGTCGATGTATTGTAAAACATTCGAATTTCGATCCAAGATTACCCGATCCTTTTTTTTTTCTTTTCGATTTAGGCGTTATATGCGACGGATTTGAAGCAAATTCCGATGTGAACTTGGATATCAATTACCCAAATTCATTTAGATTCTGGCTCAAATGGTGTTGGATATTGAATTCGTTATCGAAATCCAATATGTTTATGCGGTTAGCTTGTTCAAATATCCTTTATCTGATATCTATTTGCATATTTAGTTGTTGTTTTTAAATGATTTAATCAGTTGCGATATTTAACAGCTTTGAATTTACAACGGATATTGCCATTTGAAATCAGATGCATATATCAATAGAAAATAGTAAACATGCATTTATTTTGAATAAATTGAGAAGATTTGAATTTGGTTATTTAAAAAATTACAAATATATTAATGGCTGCCATTCCCAGTAATGACTATTGTAGAAGAAATGTTGAAGTGATGATAAATCAAATTCTGTGTTGGTTGAGTTTTTTATATTAGTAGAGCAGCTGATATGTGCTCAGGATTCCCCCCACCCCCACCAAGTTAATTGATGCTAGATTTTTGTAAAATTGTGTTGTTTAATTGTCGTAGTTCAAGTAGATTATGTGCCAATTTGCAATTCCTTTCGAAGCAGTGAGTGCTAGTCCTAGAATAAACTTAAACCTTACTTGACTCTTTTGCACCTTGTTATTCTTGTTGGTTATGCATACTTGTAAAGCCTCCTATTATTATATTCCTTTGTTTCTTGTTATTTATGTTTCAATCTTTTTGTGTCCTCCCAAGTGGACATTGTTTTAACATGATGATTTCTTCATGATTACTACATTTTCTAGGATAAAGAAGGCATCCCTCCTGATCAGCAGAGGTTGATTTTTGCTGGTAAGCAACTGGAAGATGGGCGAACCCTAGCTGATTATAACATCCAAAAGGAGTCCACTCTTCACCTTGTTCTTAGGCTTAGGGGAGGAACCATGATCAAGGTGAAGACTCTCACTGGGAAAGAAATTGAAATTGACATCGAACCAACTGATACCATTGATCGTATCAAGGAGCGGGTCGAAGAGAAAGAAGGAATTCCTCCAGTTCAGCAAAGGTACCTATTTTTGTCTTCTCTATTTTTACCGAGTGCTTCTCTATGATTTACTTGATTGATGACAGTATTTCTCCAAAGGTGTACAAGCAGAAAAGCCTTTATTTCACAACCTTGCATACAGGATATAAAATCTGATGATCTTACAGTTTACACACTTCTGTGGTACTCTAAATCTTAAGCATGTTATCTGATACACTTGGGGTATATTCTTTATGTATTCTGTATCAGGAAGGGTATTTCATGGTATAGATTTCGTATTTCAAGAGGTAAGACATGATTGGGTCATAGGTCAATCGGTGACTTGTTTGACTGTCTAGGTCTTGGCTCAAGTTCAAAACAATTTTAACCATAGTGCTCTGGTTCTGGAATTTTTTACTTTAATGCATGTTTTTGAGCCGTCTTGCCATTTTATTTAACCCCAAAATGTTTGATCCACTTGGCACAGGCTTATATATGCCGGGAAGCAACTCGCCGATGACAAGACAGCGCGAGACTACAATATTGAGGGTGGCTCTGTGCTGCATCTCGTGCTTGCACTGAGGGGTGGCTGTCTCTAGATGGTCCCTGGAATATTAGACAGAATCTGCTCCCCTTTTACGTCCGCATAAATTCTAATGGGTTTGCATTTGATCTGATAACAAATGCATGGAACATATATGGATTGATTTCCTCAGACACAGATGTTGTGTTGTATTAGTGTAAATCTGCTTTCTTTGGATGGCCTCGCAATCTCATGAGGATCAAATATTTGAAAGAAAACCAAGGGGTCGTCCTCTATGGACATTAGTATAAAGTACTTTTAAACTGAATTTAAACTTTTTTACCTTAAATTGTTTAATTATGGTATTTATATATAATCACCTAATTTTTTTATTAAATATAAATTAATACTCTCTCCGTCCCAAAAATAGTATCCCTTATTAATTTTTTTAAAGTTAAAATTTTTAACTTTAACTATAATTATATTAAATTTTTTAAATAATTAAATTTTTTAAATTATATATTTAAAATTTACTCGATTAAAAATTTTTAAAATATTTATGGGACAAAGAGAGTATAATTTTATTACGTTATTATCCGCTTATAAAATGTATATTATTTTTTTAACCGCATATTATTTTTTTAACCGTTGAAAGAGGGTAAGTGAATGATTATTTTTTTTGTTTTTCTATAATTTTTTATTTTTATGATTAATTTTAGTTATCCATTTAATGATCGAAAAAATGTAAAAGTTTAACGGAGGATTTTAAATCATTTTTTTATAATTTTCATGATGGGCATGTGATTAATTTACTATATATTTGTACAGAATTTTAAGAAAAATATTTTATCTATTGATGGTTGATTTTTGTAGAATTAATTTTTTGATATAATAATTGAAAATTAGTTTTAGATTAATTTGAAAAGATTTTAAAAATAATTTTTTATGTTCAAACTACTTGAAAATATATTTAAGATGTTTTTAAGAGATTTTAAATATGTTTTAAATGATTTAAAGAAACCAAAGAAGTGTTTTTAACTCAGGTGTTTCGATACAGCCATGTTTTCAAAGGCAAAATCACAGTGGTATCGATATCTTTTTCGATACTCTTTCACCACTGTGAAATTTGGTTTCGATACCTGTTTCGATACACTCCCAACGGTCATAAACGATTTTATGAAAATCCCCAACGGTTAGGAGCGATATCGATACCAATATCAATACTTGTTCATAATTGCGGGTTCAACGACTATTTCTCAAAGCAGCTGTTTCGATATCGATTTTAGTGGTATCGATACCTCCTATACCAGAAGAGGAAATATGCCTTGAAATCAGCTTCAAACGGCTCCAAATTGATCTCAACGATCATTGGGATGATAAAAGAAAACATCAAGCATCAAGAGAAGACTAATGCTTCATTGAAAACATTATGATTCAAAAATTGTCTTAGAGCTTAATTCTCACATTTTTGGGTAGACAAACACTTGTGAGCTAAATTGTTAATGTATGCTCAAGTGTATTAGGATTGGTGAGAGTTTTAGATTACAAACATTAGCATTGTTAGAAGGATTACAAGTTTGCCTAAGTTTTTCTCTTGTTTGAGAGGGATCCCAAAGTTCGGGTTGTGAACTTTGGATGCTTGATTCGTTTTTGAATTAAGGCTTGTAAAGTTAGCTCTTTACCCTCAAAAGGACGAAATTCTTAGTGAATTTGGGAAATCCTTAGTGGGAAACTAAGGTAGTGGATGTAGGCGTGGCCGAACCACTATAAATCCTTGTGTTCATTGTTTATCTTTTGCTTCCACCACAAACACCCAAATTACAGATTCTCCATCACTTAGCAAGCTTAAATCGGTTGTGAATCGAGCACCTCTAAGCCCGAAATTTTTTTATATATATGTTAAATTTTTGAGGTTTAAATATTATAGTTTTGTGATATTTTTTTAAGTTTATGAGTAATTAAATTTAAAATTTTAAGATTAAATTTTAAGATCCTAAAAGGAATATATGATAGTCTTAGAGGTTTATTTGTGGGAAAAAAATTCTATTAGCGGTGTATAGATATTTGTTTTGGGTGATTTTTTTAATTCAATTTTTTATAATATTATTAATTTTGATCTTATTTAAAGAATTTAGTGTTATTAATCGAGTTATATATAAATTAATTAACCCACTTGATTTGTTAGGTATAGAAGAGTTAAATGAGATTTTTAAAGAGTTGATATAGAATTTTAATAAAATTTTTAGAAATTAATCCCACTTGATTTGTTGGACCAACGAGGCTACAATCCTACAAAAATTTAAATTTTTTTAAGTTGAGGTGATAATAAATTTATATTTTAATCTTCTAAAAGCATATAATTTATATTGTTGGTACCATAAATTAAAAAAAAATATTCCCCTCAACAAGTAACGTTGAGTTATATGACTGTTTATTAGGGATGAGCAAAACTCGACTCAGTTTAAAAAATTGAATAAATCAATTTGAGGTGAAAATATTCAACTTATTTTGACTCAACTCGAAATTCATAAATTTGAATTAACTCAAAAAAATTTAAATAAAGTTTGAGTTATAAAATAGAAATTCGAATAACTCGAATTTTTTTAGTAACTAGAGGATTTATTCTTAAGTTCGAGACGAGTCTCTCAATTTTTTATAATATATATATATTGATATATAAAAATATGAAAAAAATATTTGCTACACGTGAAAAAATATATATATGAACATATCTTTATATGATTAATGACAGTCGTTTAAATTACAACCAAATTGTACTATAACATAATAAATAATTATAATTAAAATTTTATAAAAACTCGAAACTCGATTCAATTTGAATTTTTTAATTCATCTCAACTCAAAAAATAAAAAAAAAAATTGAACAATAAAATTAAACTCATTAATTAAAATAACTTAAATTTATTTACTCGACTTAATCAAACATTTATTCTTTATCGTTTGTTAGGATATATAGTTACCAATATTTATTATAGCGGTATAGAATCCTATCCCACCTTATATGTTATACGCTACTTTACCCCACTGATTAAAAATCATAACTCCACCGCTATCTAACACCTCGTTTTACCGAATCAACTTATCGTTAATAATTGAGATAAGTCTATAATGAGTGTCGAACACCACTAAACATTATTAATGTTGTACACCGCTGAACATTATTAAATTAATTTATAAAAAATTAAAATCTAAAGGACTAATCATATAATTACTAGGTATATGTTGAGTTCGTTACTCTTTTATTAATTACATACCGAGTCCTTAAGGTTTAAAATTTTTATTAATTAATTTAATAGTGTTCAACAATGTTCATTATTAGTGGTGTTCAGCAGTATTCGACGCCCGTTGTAAAATTTTCCTAATAATTAAGGTTGTTATTTATACCAGTGACTTTCAACTTTTTTTATTTTTATATTTTTAAAAGACTTTCACACTTTTTAATCCATTATTTAAAAAATTAAAGATAATTAAAGATAATATAGATAGTAAAAAATAGCGTAAGTTCTCATATTCTTTTTGATTTTGTTATTAGGAATGTCTACACACATGCACCGTGTTCACCTAAATCAACTTGTGGTTACGTTCAGGGACGGAACCATAATTTATGGTTAAGGGGACAAAACATAAATGTTTAAAAGTAGTGGGGTAAATTTATAAAAAAATTAATTTAAAAAAAAATTTAAATAGAAGGACAAAAGTGAAAAAAAATCTTTTGAGGGTAGGGGGCGATTGCCCCTCCCCACCCCTATATGATTCCGTCCTTAGTTACGTTCGTGTCTAGTACATATAAACTTTTTACGGTAATCAGGTTATTCAATTATTTATAAAATTATATTTAACTCAGTAAATTATTATTAAATTTTTAGTTATGATCGAATTATTTTTCAATTAAAATACAAATAAATATTTAAAAAATTTAATATAATAATAATTTGGCATAAAAATAATTTTAACCCATAACGTTTATGATTTTTATGATTTTGGTTTTCATCCATTTTTTAGGATAAATTTAACCATTAACTTATATCTTTTTGATAAACATCTATTTTTTAACTAACATAATAATTAAATAATTAAAAAATTAACGATAATAATATATCATAAAATAATATTTAAGATTTAAGAATGCTTAGTAGCCTTTTATTTTAGATTTATTTAATTTTTAATATTTTATTTTATTTTTATTTTAATTATTTTATATTTTATGTTAGAATAAAATTATATTTTACATGTATATATTTGTCATTATCGTAAAAAGTTAACGATAATGACATATTATATATATGTAGAATGATATTTAAGATTTGAGAATGCTTAGTAGCATTTTATTTTAGATTTAATTAATTTTTAATATTTTATTTAAATTTTAATTATTTTATATTTTATGTTAGAATAAAATTATATTTACATGTATAATTTGTCATTATCGTAAAAAATTTAACGATAATGACATGTTATATATATAATGAGGTTAGATGCCATATTATTAAAATATATTATCATGTATATATGACATGTTAATATCATTAAATTTTTAACGGTTTAATATTATGTTAGTTAAAAAAATAAGTTATTTGTCAAAAAAACATATGTTGAGGATTAAATTTATCAAAAAAAAAGGGGCCAAAATGATAAAAATTATAAACGTCAAGGGTTAAAATTATCTTTATACCTAATAATTTTAATCTTTAATCTATATATATTATATTAATTTAATCTTAATTCAAAAAAATTAACTCTTCATATTTTAAAAAATATATCAATATAAGTTCATGACTAAAACAAAAAACATAATAATTCGGTAACTATTCATGTAGTTTACATTTAACAATAATTCAAGACCAAATTTTTTTAAAAAAATGAATTTAAAATATTCAATTTATCCTCTTAAATAATTTATATTTAAACTTTAAAATTTTGAAAATTTTTAATAAATTTTCCTTTTAGATATTTTAATTTTTTATTAAGTTTTTCGAAATCAATAAACATTTTAGTTAAACTCTCAAAATTTTAAAAAAATTTCGTTTACACTTTTAATTTTTTTAAAAAAATTTAAGCTATTCTTAAAATTTTATCCTAATTTTCGTTAATTTAGAAAATTAATAGCTAATCTGTCTACACACGTGTGTAGCTGGGTAGAGCTGTGAAAGGAAAGGAGAAACTGGATACTACGTGGAGGTATATGCAATGAACAAATTTGGTTCAAAAAGAAATATAAAACGTTGCAGACGACAACACCCACCATTGTTTCATATCGCCTTTAGGGAGGACAAACCAAAATCCTTATTTTTTTTCTACTTTCGAAGAAGAAGAAGAAGAAAATTCAATTAAGTCAGATTTCGAAGACCATGCTCTCTCGTATGCGTTGGCCTTTCACATGCCTTTCTCCTCCCTTTACCTCTGTAAGCTTCATTCCTTTACCTGCTCACACTTGTAGATTTTTGTGCTTCAATTTCTTGCATTGAAACTTCAATTCCATGCTTGTTCTTTTGGGAAATTTTCTATTCTATGCAAATTTGTTGTTGTTGCTGCTGCTTCAGCCGCTATCGTTGAATCTGGATTTAATCTTTTCTACATATTTAATTGTCTTCCTTTAATCAAACTTGGAGACCCAATTTTAAGCTAATTAGTGCCCACGTTTTATGTAAATAGATATTTCAGTCAATTTTTGTCCATTTAGTATAGAAGCATATTATGAAAAGTCTGTAAATTAAGTCAGAAGGTTTGTCTATGTGCATAAAGATTGTTGATTCTAAAATTTGTGTAGCTGGAGCTTAGCTGGTAAGCCTTACGATTCTACCAATAAGTTAGGATGGGAAGGAGAGAGTAATAAGAAGCAAATTAGTAAATGAGCTTGAGCTGTGGTGAGAATAAGGTACGCAAAGGGGAGCTTGATGTGCAAAACACCATGTGTTTCTACTACAACTCTCCACATCACGAACATTTCTGGTTCGGGTAGATTACTAAAGTTGGGGTTGAATTGGATTCATAGTATTCTTGCTCTTCACCATTTTAATCAAGTGACCATTCTTACTATACAAACTTGCACATTTGGATTTGGTGTTACGTGGTCCCCTGCTATTGTGTTTGTTTTCTACTTCTGATAGGAGCTCTTAAATGTGAAATTGTTTATGTTCATCATGCAGCCTTCTACAAGTAGACCAGAGGTGCTTCGAAGTTTTTTGACAGGCAGGTGTTCTTTTAGCCTTATAAATCACATAACATGCTGCCTTCATCATTCTTAAGTGTGGCTTACATAATTGTCACCATGTTCTTTAAATGCATCCTTTCAGGTTGCAAATTTAGACAATCATTTAGCCAAAGAAGAATGATAATGTTCTCTAAAGGCACTGTAAAGTTTGTACAGACATCTTGCCAGATATCAGTCCCTGGGGTGGCAGTTAGAGAGTCGCAAGCACCAATGAACTTTTTGAAAGACAAGAAGATGGTTCCCCAAGCAGATCCTCCCAGTGCCGACGATGTAAATCACCTGTATCAGCTCATTGATCAAAGGTTATTCTTGTACTTGGGTTTGCATATTGTTTCCCTTTGTAGCCTTATAATAAACGATGTAAATTAATTTGAATGCACTAAATATTTGACAGCTATTTGTGTTATGCAGTACCAAGCTTGTGGTATTGACTGGAGCAGGAATTAGTACTGAATGTGGAATTCCTGATTATAGAAGGTTCTCTCTCTTGTTCAGCTCATTTTCAATAGGATGTATAATGTTATGGACTTTTTTCTTGCAATTGCAGTACTCGACATCTAGCATCTGGCAACTTTTCCTTAGATTCCATCCCTGCATAACTTATAGATTGAATAGATTTAGCAGTATAACTTACTAGCTTTTTTGAAGTTTTCTAAAAAATATTTTATATGTAGGCATAAAAAGCAGGTAAAGAGTTGTAGATCATTAAGGATTTATTCTTTAGTTATTCTTCAATCTCCAGTTTGTGCAAATTCTCTTCCTCTAAGTGGCATTGCATTATGGTTGACAGATGTTCAGGTTGATTGGCCATTTTCTGTTAACTGCTTTTTTTCCCAGGATCTTGATATTTGGAAATTGTTATGAATTTCAAATGTTTTTTTCGGGTTAAGAACTTTAAATGTGGATGTGGCAAGAGAAATTATAATAAAAAAGGATGAGATGATTCTTTTGCGGAACTAATTGAGGAAACAAGAAACACTAGCAAACAACAAGGCAGCATGTTTGCCAGCTTTTAACCATAACATTTCCAAAATGAGGGTATGAAATGTTAAGGTTTTAGGTAAAGTGTGTTTTGCTGTTATCATTTCTTTCTGATTTCTTCTCACACGCATGAAAAATGGGCAGAAATGCAGGTCCTTGAAAATACACATGCTTAAAAAAATGAGACAAATTACAAATCTTCTTTTGAAATCAATAACTAGTAACTCCTATGAAGACCTCCTCACTTGGTTGTTTGCACTGATAGTAATTATTTGTTCAGACATTTACTTTTGGTTACCTTGGCTGTGTCACACCAGTCTGCTAGGCTATACTAAAGGGTTCAGACCCTCTCAAAATCATTCACACAAAAATTCTCTGCAGTTTTGATTTCCCTATTTTCTTCCTTTTCCATGTCAAGGTTTATTTTGTTCCCCGTTTATTCTCAATAACAAGTTTCTTTTCTTTTGCAGCCCAAATGGAGCATATAGTACTGGTTTCAAGCCAATAACCCATCAGGTGATGTGCAGGCATGATTGTGGTGCTTAGCAAATAACACTAACAGTCTAGTTCAGCTAAAGAGTTGAAGTATTTCGATGCATTGTTTGCTTAAAAGTCACTTTTAGTCTTTCTGCTTATAATTGATTTCGTTACTTCGTAATGACATTTACTGTTTCCTTCACAATTGAGTTTCATACCTACGGACACAAATGCATGAAAGAAAGATAAACAAGAGTACCGTCTAGAGCATGATAACATGATTGCATAGTTTGATATAATTCCTTGACTGCTTTCTTCTTACAAGGTTCTCTTTTGTTGGTTTCAATACTGTTAGGAATTTGGTATTCGGAAAATAACCAAAGCGATAACAACATAAAATAAGACATGCACAAGAGGTGAGTTTTAACGTGGTTCGACCTTTCCTACTTCCAAGAATGAGATAAATGAATAAAATCCACTATTAACATGGAGAACATGAAGAGTACAAGTACATGATATCCCATGTAATCACATTACCCAATATATATATCCCAAAAGCTGGTGTATCCAAAACACTCTTTCCAACGTCCCTAAGCATCTCTACAACATATGTACTATAGTTGCAGAGATCCTAAAAGTGGGACATCTCTACAGAGTAACTCTCTCTCATAAGTCTAAAGGTTAAACCCTAGTCTATATTTAAGCCAAAATATAACAAATACCTTTTGTGCTTCTCTATTTTAATATCAAAGAGACAATTGGAAAGAGAGGAGAGCTCCTTTTTGATGTAGTGAAACAGATTGTCAATTTGCATTATCTTGTTAGTTGCCAGCCTCATCATTTCCATTGTTTTGCCATCAAAGCGTCATTGATATCTTAAGACTCTTACCATTCCCCTACTGTTTATTTTGTCCAAGGATAGAAAACTTAATTGTCTTTTGTACTGGATAGAAAACTTCTCCTAGTTTCCTAATTTTTCTTTAAATTACTAGCAAAACATTAAATGTCTTGTAATCTTGTTTTGTTTTCAAAATCTCTATAGTTTCCTTTAACATATTTTCTGGACATGTGTAGTACCCAAGTGCAGAAAAGCAAATTTATGCAGTAATTCACTATTAATTGCACATCTTTAAGTGGTTTTCTGCAACCAATGTCTGTATTTAAATTTCTATGTATTTGCAATTTTCTTTCTCCAGGAGTTCGTACGTTCAAGTCGTGCACGTCGGTGCTATTGGGCAAGGAGCTATGCTGGCTGGAGGCGATTTACTGCAGCACAACCTGGTGCTGCACATGTTGCTTTAGCATCTCTAGAGCAAGCTAGCCGAATAAATTTCATGATAACACAGAATGTTGACAGGTAAGAAACTATTTTCCTTCACCTCTTATTCACAAGTGATGTTGAAGATGCTAATTTAGTAAGATTATGTTTCAGACTGCATCATCGTGCTGGGAGCAACCCACTTGAATTGCATGGGACCGTTTATAGTGTGATTTGCATAGATTGTGGTTTTTCCTTTTGTCGAAATTTATTTCAAGATGAAGTGAAGGTCCTTAATCCAAAGGTTAGTCTTCTAGATTTAATGACCTTTTGCAATACCCATTAATCCTCTTATACTCGCTGTCAGTTACTGACTGTTGTAATAAACTGACAAAGTTTGGGAACTCCAAATAATTGACCTTATATGTATTTTGTTTTCTGGATTCCAATCGTAAATATTGGAAGTTCTGATTAACTGAAGTCATACATTTTCTGTTTTCAATTTATACTCAACTGATAAAATGGAGTCAGATGGTTGACCAAAGTGAGTGACCTGCAAGTTACTCTTTCACTTCTTGTCCATTTTTAACCAAGCTATCTAAAGTAACAAATTATAACGTTTTAAAGAGGTTCGGAATTTTAATGAACTGATTGGAACTTTATGGACTAAATGAAACTTTATGCTAAGATGCAGGATTACCAGTGCATTTTATGTTTTTTTACTGATAAATAGAATGCTATTCCCCATAGAATCCCTTACCCTTTGATTGTACCTCTGATTACAAAGACATTCAGCATCCTGTACTGGAATAGGCAATGAATCCTTCCTATTGCAGTGGGCAGCAGCAATTGAAAGCTTGGACTATGGCAGCCCTGGATCAGATAAGAGCTTTGGAATGAAGCAAAGACCTGATGGTGACATTGAGATCGATGAGAAATTTTGGGAGGAGGATTTCCACATCCCCACTTGCCAGAAATGCAATGGGATCCTAAAACCTGATGTAAGCACTTTGCTTTATGAATAATTGGCATCTAGAGTGTTTTTAGTGTGATGATGCTTATATTTCCTATTAACGAAACATCTTTTTTTTAAAAAAATTGATTAAGTAGCGAGATATTACATTCCAAAGGCAAATGGCGGGATTCAAACCTATACAAGATGGGGGTAAACATGAGCATCCTTGGCCACTTAGCCAAGTAGTATATCTCAATTTCCCTTTTTAGTGAGAAAATAAGTTTTCTGTATTAAGATTTTTAGTTTTATTTAGAACCAGATAAGATTTTTGGTTTCATCTAGTATTTCTTTTGATATTTTAAGGAGGAAGGGTTTGCAAAATTTAGTAGAGTGATATTTATGGTTTTGGGATCGCGAACATAGGTTATTGGGCTCAAATTTATTGTCTTGATCTCATGTTGATTACTTTTATCACAAATTTCCATCATTATCTTCAGTTATAGGTTTTATTATTTGTATAGGTATATAGGCTTTAAAACTATTTTGCTATGCATTTGACCCGTCACCCATCTAGTTTGAGACTAATTTGAGTTGAATAGTTTTTAAATGAAATACAAACACCCTTTTTAATGTTTTTGTTGTGTATTTAAAATCAAGGTTGTCTTCTTCGGTGACAATGTGCCCAAGGAAAGAGCGGATAAGGCCATGGAAGTTGCAAGAGAATGTGATGCTTTCCTTGCATTAGGGTCATCTTTGATGACCATGTCTGCTTTCCGACTAGTCAGGTATATATTCTGGTCGGTAATTTTCACAATTCACATCCAAAAGTATTGATCACGGCGCTTTTTCTGAAATATTTGGTTCAGTTATAATTTGAGGTTTTTAGTACTTCATTTTTTTTGAAAGAGGATTTGATCTGCAGCTAATGGTATTTGAGTTTGACAGGGCTGCTCATGAGGCAGGTGCCTCCACTGCCATTGTGAACGTCGGTAAGACCCGTGCCGATGATTTTGTATCTTTGAAAATAAACGCTCGTTTGGGTGAGGTACTGTTTTTGAAGTTTCAACTCTTGCTTGGTTTTGCACTTTGATCCTTACATTTTTCAGTGTCTTATATTTACTTCATTTAAACCTTTCCATACTACAGATTTTGCCAAGAGTACTCAACATTGGCTCTCTCAGTATCCCTGCTCTGCAATAAACTGATTAGCCAAGGTAAAGCAGCTAAAGTTTATTTTCCCAATCTTTAAATATAAAAATAAAACATTTTTATTAATTATTGTTATGGTTCATATACTCCTATATATTCATTATGTCATAACCTAATTGTATTATGAAGTTAATAAGAAAAGAACCACTCATTCCTCTCCGAGCACGTAAGCACATTACTGAACCTCGTTATAATCTTGTGTTCTTGGCTTCTTGCTTGTTTGATTTCTTCTTCGTTTGTCTTATTTCGCAACAATTATTAATACACATAGGTAGGGACAGAAAAAGGATCATGTTGCTTATATTTCTGATGATAGACCCAAATATTCTTTTCCCTTGTCTATTGCCATATTTTGATCCAATCCTAATATCTTGATCCTGAACATCTCAGATTGAAAATTGGTCTGAAATTGTTGCAGGTTCATGAAACCAAACAATCATTCTGCCTTGGCTAAACCTAGGAATAAGCATGTAGTATAGTACTTATGATCTGTGTGGTACATAAATTAGAGTTAAATAGGAGATTAAGGTTTTGCTGAACCTGGAAACCATGGAGGGGTTGAATTTTTTGCTAATATATCTTTGCAGGACTCTATTCTCACATAATGTAGCCACTCCCAGCAGGGGACTGGGGGGACCATGACCCCCTAAATTTTGAAAAATTAGATTTTGACCCCCTAAATTTTAAAAAAGTTTAATTTGGCCTCTCAATTTTTTAAAAAGTTAATATTAAACTTCAAAATTTTAAATTGAATTAATGTAATGGCCGTGTTCACGGTGCCTTTTTTTTAGTAATATGCGATGCCCTGAAGAGTTCAGCGGCAAAAATTATGGGGCATTTAATATAATAATTTTGATTAATTTGGTTTATTAATAAGTTTTAAATTGAATTAATTGATAACTGAAGAATATTTTAACCATTAAATGATCATATTTTAAATTATTCGATTGATTAACTTAAAAAAAATTAGTTCACTCGGTTGATTCACTTATAACAGAAATTTGAACATCTCTATCAACTAGATAATTTTAATGAGAACCCAATGAACGCCAAACACTTGCAAAAGTAATTATAAAACAGAACATAAGGTAGAGAAAACATACCACAAGATAAAAAAATATATATATAATAAAAAATAAAATAGATTTATTTAAATATAAAAATAGAAATAAAAATAAAAATTATCGATAATTAATGAAACACTAAAATATAGTCATCGATTAAAAAAATGAACGATGAGAAAGCAAAATAAAAAGCCGCTAATTAAAGATATTATTGTGCCATCGAAATTATTGTTTTAAAAATGTTTTTTCTTTGTCGATGTAATTGTAGAGTGGACATTGTCCTTCAGAGTAAACACAAAAACTTCAACATTTGTAAGCCAATTTTCTTATTTTTTCTTTCTTTATGTCATGTGTAATCACCGGTTTTCGTCCGGGGTGAACGCGGATCAGATCGGTCCCTGAATCCGGATGCGAGTAAAGAGCTCAAAACGATATCGTTTTGGGGGCTAAATAGCCACACCAAAACGTCGTTTTGATGATGGCTTAAATACCTTTTTTCCTCAAAAAAAATCATTTGTTCTCTTCTTCCTGAGAAAAAAAGGACAGAGCTCAAAGAGCTCTCTACTCCCTGGAGGTTCCGACGTCGGATCACCGTTGATCGTCGCCGGCCGCCGTGCTGGTCACTGGAACCTTAAAAGGTCGTGCCTTTCCGAAGCTTCTCGACGTATAGAGTACGAATCTGAACTCCGATTTTCGAAACGATGCGTAGATTGACCTAGATCTGAAAAAAAAAAAATAAGTCGATTTACTCTCTTTTTACCTTCTTTTTGCTTCGGTTTTGTTCCGATCTCCCTCTTTTCTCTCTGTCTTTGTTTTTTCGTTTTGGTTTGTTGTATTTGATGTGGAGTTTTTACAATATGGAGTTTTTTTTATAACAGACTGCTCCACTGGGTTATTACAATATGAATTTTTTTATAACTGATGGACTGGATGACTTCCTCTCCAGCTGTAATAACCCATCAGTTATAAAAAAAATCCATTTTATCAGATCCAACATTACAAACCCTTTTGATCTAAGCCTAAATAATATACAAACCCACTAACCCTTAACCCAGCAATGCAAGCCCGACAGAGCCCAAGATATACAAGCCTATTAATCCAATACACAAACAAACCCAGCTAAAATTTTTACCCTAATCTGATCAAAACCATGATAAACCCTAATTGATCCCTAACCCAGCTGCCGCCGCCTTGATCTCCAGGTGTCCGCGCGTGGCCGCCACGCGCGGCGGTTCGAATCGCGCGTGGTGGTCACGCGCCCTCTGATTTGCTCCCCTGGCCGACCACCGTTCTCCTCTGACAGTCGTCTGACGCCACCGCCTTGGTCACGTCCACCTGCAAAAGAAGATTACGTGATTAAACCTATTTTACAGATCTGAAAATAGGATAAAAATCCTTTCCAGTTGTATTAAAATATGTATTAAACATGGGTATAAAAACCCAGTTGAATCACATGTATAACCGATTAGAAACCGGTGATCAGATCAATCAAGAGCCACATTTTTCGAACCGAAAATCAGTCAAAAAACAGAGCTATATTACCATATTCAAAGCAGAAATAAAAAAGGAGAGAGATCAAGGCGAATCGAAGCAGAAGAAGGTAAAAAAAAACATATATAAATATATTCGAACTTATCTTTGGCTCCAGATCTACGTCCGAGCACGCTTCTTTTCAAGAATCCGAGGCCATAGTCGAGATCAGGGTGTCGAGAACGATCAGAAAGCACTTTCCTTTCTTTTTTCGACGACCTTCCACGGTGGTGATCGTCGCCGGCGAACAGTGACCGCCGCAGGACCCCACCGACGATGCAGGGGAGACAGAGAGCTTTAAGCTTTGCCCTTTTTCCAATTTGAGAGAAATAAAACAAATGAGGCAAAAAAAATATATAAGGGATATATATATATGATAAAACGGCACCGTTTTGGTGCCGGTTCATCAGGCCCAAAACGGTGTCGTTTCACTGTTGGATATCCGCACCGAATCCGACTCCGCGACCCGAACCCGCATTTTACCCGGAAAAAGGGGGAAATTGCACCACTGGTCCCTGAACATCCAGCCTGTTTTTACTCCGGTCTCTCAGCTTGTCCCGCATTAGATTTTGGTCACCAATTTCACTAAATTAAGCCATTTTCTTTTATTTTTATTCAATTTCATCCTATCTTTATTATATTTTAACCCCTACAGGTTTATTATTTTGCAGATATGGTCCCTGAAAATTTAATTATTATTATTTTCATATTGTTAACATTATTATTATATTTTTCATTATTATTAAATGAATACTAACTTTTTTTATTACAGATTTCATTAACGAATTAATATTTTCGATCGTATAAAATATTATGTAACCGACAAGTGCCGATTTCGGGCGTTGTGGGGGTGTTCACCCTTCCTCACGCGTAACAGACTCCCGAACTTACTCTGGTTCGTAGACACATAGTTTGGTGTTCCAATCGCACCGAATAAAAATCGATTGATGGCAACTCCCTGGACGAAAACCGGTGATTACAGCTGGGGACTTAATTTTCGAGAGTCGAGCCTCAACTCGGTTACATTTTATTTAACGATCGAAAATATAAATTCAATTGTTTTCTTTTATTTATTTATTTTTCATTATTTATTTTTATTATTATTATTTTAAATACTTTACTAATATGTTTTTAAATCCCTTTTTTCAGGATCCTTCATTCCATAAGCCCTCAACCCGGGCCCGTCCAAATTAAGTAGGAGCATGAAACCACTCCTTCGGGATATTTTTCCCTCTGTCTTCGTGAGACCTATGTCTCCGCATAGACTTAGAGAAAAATATCCCCCTGAATTAAATTTATTATCCTTAGTAGGATAATAAATTTTGTTCGGGTACCTTCTAGAACTACACCAAACGTAGTGAGACCTAGAAGCCCGCCTTTAGAGCCGTCATGCCGAAGCTCTGCCCAATTAGAAAGTCACCTTGTAGGACTGTTCCTTTTAGAGAGAAAGCAAGAGGGGGGTTCCGTTCATTTATATTTTTATTTCTCGCTATTTATTTTCATTTCTTCTTTATGCAATTTATTTATACTCTCATTCATACAACATACATCATATTTATTTGTTTCAACACTAACCATATTTGTTCTGTTCTATCTACTGTTTTGCATGTGCATTTTCCTTTAAAAATAATAAAAGGTGTTGATAACGGAACAACTGTTAGAAAGGCTCAGCTCAGCTATGGAAAACCACTTTCTAGACAAGGTAGAGGGCAATCTCCGAATCCGACGATGGTCAGAGGAATTTCAGTACCAGAACGGGGATAGCTTAATGAAGGGTGAAAAAGTCAACCTCCAGGAGTTCACACGGATATCTGCAACGCAAAATCATTTACAGGAGCTGAAATATATTTGGGACCAATGGAATGAAGACACCAAGGGTATGTTCCTGGCTAATTACGGAGACTTGTCGTATCTACTTGATGTCAATGTTGATAAAATATTATTTCGAGCCCTAGCCCAATTCTGGAACCCTTCGTATAATTGTTTTACAATAGGAGACGTCGATATCACACAAACAATCAAAGAGTATACAACTTTAATTCAGTGCCAGAAATTTCAACCAGACAAAGTGTACTTCAAACCGTCTGATTCACCGGTATTCAAGAAGAGGGTGTTGAAATTAACCGGGAAAAATGAACAATGGGCGCAGTCCCGGATCAAAGAGAAAGGGGAAACCAAATGCATCGCTTGGAGGGACATCCGAGATCTGATCCAGGTGGAGACCAAGAGTGAGAAACATGTTAAAATGTTCGCATTGGCCATTTACGGGTTGGTCATTCCCAAAATCACTCGGATACATCGACGATGCAGTTATGGAATTATTCGATCATCTCGATAAGGGAGTCACTCCAGTTCCTGCAATCCTTGCCGAGACTTTTCGATCGCTTACTGCTTGCCGAAGGAATGCTGAGGGAAGGTTTATTGGTTGTGCTCAACTTTTGCTTGTTTGGTTCCACAGCCATTTCTGGAAGCCAGAAAGATCCTCCTACCAGGCATGCTTCGACTCCTACTCGCCAATAAGGGAACTAGCACATGCTTAGAGGTTGTAAAACATCCCATATGATCAATGGAAAAATATTTTACGTAATCTACGTGAAAGAGATATCATATGGAAAGCAAGATGGTTCTTCCCTCAGGAGATCGTATTCAGTTGTGAGGGATATAACTGGGTTTCTTTACTTGGAATCTGGGGGCAACAGGATATGCACCGTTGATGGTCTCCCGACAGTACAGGTCCCGACAATTCATCCCGGCGATCAGAGGGTTAGCTGTATGTGAGTTTCTTTATCGAGGAAGAGACTACAAAAAAGGTGTTGTCGCTATCACAAAAGCATGGAAGCGTCCGTTAAAAATGGAGCCGTTCGATGAGAGACCTAGGGTCACTCCAGAGCATCAACAATGGAGAAACCAGAGGATCAACGACGATGTCCCGACGCGAGACTTAGAAGACACCAGGCCGTTAGAGGAGCAGCTCTTTGTGAATCCTTCAGAAGCGGAAATCGCCAGACAAGATTATCAAGAGAAATACATCATCATGGAAATGTAGCTGTCAAGGCTAGAGAACGAAAGAAACCAGCTAGAGTTCGGCATACAGTCGCAGGAACGAGAAATGCTACGAATACAGAAAGGGAAGAACAAAGCCGAAGATGACTTAACTGATCTGCAAGGAGACTACAAAAAGCTCAGAGAGTCGGCAAAATATGCTGATCTCAGAAAGTCTTTCGCTGATTGGAAGCTAGAGATGCACGAAGAAAAGAAGAAAACCCGCTACTGGGAAAATAAGTTCAATGAGGCAAGGAGCCAACAAGTTATGGATTAGGAAGAGTTGAATCGGGTCAGAGGTGAAAACGATAGTCTGAGAGGTCAGGTCTACAGTTTGGAAGAAACTTGTTAGAGCTATCATCAGGGTTCGACAGCTCAATTAGAAGCAAATGAGGCCCTGAAAAGCCAGGTCAGAGACATAGAAGCTGCCTTGCAAGCTAGCATGGCACAAATTAACTATCTGGAGGAATTACGTCGTTGGGAAGAGCAACAGTAGAAAACCCGACTTTACGAGACCCAAAAGCAAGTCCAAGATAGAAATTACACCATGTCTGAGGCCTTAGTACAAGTCCGGGAAGTTGCTGAATACCTGCAGGCATTGGCAGTTCAGGCCGAAGTTCTCAGCTTACATTTCGAGGCAGAATCGAGCAAGGGCAGGAAGCTCGCATCGCTACTCAAAAAGATCAAGATCTTGGGAGTGAAGGCCAAGCAGTATATGTAAAGCAAGGCCACCTTGTGTATAGAAAGTCGTGTTCTAAAACGGACTTTCTTTTCAAAGTTATACCAAAATCAACACTTTTTGTAAACGTTTTGGGAATATTAATATAATATGTTGGTTTGCGTAAACATTCCATCATATTAAATTGCATTCATGCATTATTCTATTCTATTATATTATTGTTCTAATGTTCCAGAGTGCCATCAATGCAGTAATACTGGAATCAGACCAAATCCAACATCCACACTTCACTCGATTCAGATCCAAAAGAATGGAAGAGAGATTGACCAAGATTGAGCAGGCATATGAAGAGATGAAGCGGGACATGGAAAGAAGGTTGGACAAAGCGCAACAGGAAACGCGAGTTCATATTTCGCAAACTCAGGATGAATTGCTCGACAGAATTGCACAATTACTGGCAAAAAAGGAGTCAGACAAAAACAAGGAAATCATGATTGAGCCAAATGCAACGGCCGATGACTCGGGGACTCCTCTCCAGACCCGCGGTCCAGCTGAAGTTCACAAAGGATCAACTAGCTAGAACGAAGCTCATTTTCAAGGAGGATTAGTTATTCAGAACCCCAATGACTACACGGTGCCTAATTTCAACGAAATCGAGAAATCCAAGGCTAAAAAAGAACTCGAAGATCGCTGCAAAATGCTGGAAGAAAAATTCAAAGCAATGGAAAATATGGACCAGCTCCCGAGGATGGAAGCGATGGAGCTAAGTCTAGTGTCCGACCTAGTGCGCTACCTTTTGAAGTTCAAAATACCGGACTTTGAGAAATACAACGGGACAACCTGCTCTAAAGCACATTTGACTATGTTTATTCGACGAATGACGGGATACATTGACAATGATCCGTTACTGATTCATTATTTCCAAGATAGCTTAACGGGCTCAGCAGCAAGATGGTATAACCAGTTAAGCTGCACAAAGATTCGCTCGTGAAAGGACTTAGCACAGACCTTTGTACGACAGTACAGTCATGTCATTGATATAACCCTTGATCGAGTCACTCTACAGAACATGGAGAAAGGCACGATAAAAGTTTTAGACATTATGCACAACGCTGGAGAGATGTAGCTGCTCAGGTGCAGCCACCGTTATCAGAAAAGGAGACAGTGATACTCTTCATTGGGACACTGAAGAAGCCTTTCCTTGGGCGAATTTTAGGAGGCGCAACAAAGGATTTCTCGAATATCATAATGAATGGTGAAATGATAGAACAAGCCATTCAAAGTGGGAAACTGGAAGATGAAGAGTCATCTAAGAAGCCGTACTACAAAAAGAAGAACAACGAAGGTGGAGATTCTAGTGTCCATAATGTCAATTATTCTAAGCCATCCAAGTGGCAACACAAAGCTTCGAACATACAGAAACAGAATCAGAATCAGAAGACCGAAAGGGAGTTCACCCTTATCCCCATATCCTATGGAGAGCTTTTCAAGAACCTCTACGATGCACACGTGGTGTCACCTTTCTACATGAAACCGGTACAACCACCATATCCGAAGTGGTACAACCCCAACACTCAATGTGAATACCACGCCAGGGCAGTGGGGCATTCAATCGAAGATTGCATTAGTTTCAAGAAGCTCATCTAGAAACTCATGCAAATAGGAGTTGTAAGGTTCGATAATGGTACAAGAACCAAGGAGGCAGGGAATCCGCTGCCTAATCATGCGAAACCTGGGGTGAACGCGATTATTGATCCAAATAACAGAAGGGTAAAATGCAAGGTAAAAGAGGTGAAGTCCCCATTAAAATGGGTATGGAAAATGATCATAGAAAGAGGCTTAATGCCCGGAAGAATGAAGGCTATCCATCAGTCCTGCCCTTATCACAATACGATGGACCATTCAATACACGACTGTGTGGAGTTCAAGGATCAAGTACAAAGACTGATTGACAACAAAGAGATAGAATTCTTCGAGGAGGATACTTCTGAAGCCACGGAGGTTTGCGCTTCAGAACCACGCAACACTAAAAATACTCTGTTTTTGGTAATTTTAAGACCAAAGAAGCCAAAAGACAAGCAAGTCAGCAAAAGCCAAGCTCTCTGTTCAAGAGCCTCAACCATTTTCCTTCCAGGATCCCAAAAGAGTTCCCTGGAAATATGACTGTCAAATCACTCGACATGAAGACCCTCGGAAAGCTGGAGCGGGAGCAATAAATGATGTAACGTTCCACACTAGAAGTGGAACCCAGTATGATTTAAAGGAAAGCAAAGATTCAAAGGGAAAGGCTCTTATTATGGAGCCGTCGAGAAGCGTATTTCAAGAACCCGAGGCACTAGTCAACGATCCAGTGCAAGAAAAAGAAATGAAAGAATTCCTAAAATTTTTAAAGCATAACGAGTATAATGTGGTCGAACACCTCAGAAGGTTGTCCGCCCGCATATCAATCCTCGCTTTGCTGCTTAGCTCCGAAGCCCACAGGAACACACTATTAAATGTACTCAATGAGACCTTTGTTCCCAATGACATCTCAGTAAATAAACTCGACAGATTGGTCAACAATTTGAATACGGATAACTTTATTCACTTTAATGATGATGAGATCCCGTCGGGAGGAATGGGGTCCACCAAGGCACTACATATCACCACCCGATGCAAAGGGTATACTTTACCCGGGGTACTAGTAGATAATGGATCCGCACTGAACGTAATGCCATTAAATACATTGAACAGGCTCCCAATAGATAGTAACCCATATGAAAAATTCCAATACCATAGTACGTGCCTTTGACGGGACTGAAAGAAATGTAGTGGGACGAATGGACATACCACTAGAAGTGGGCCCCAATACTTATAATATTGATTTCATAATAATGTACATCAAGCCCACATATAACTGCTTACTGGGAAGGCCATGGATCCACTCCACTTGGATCGGTCATCCTCAGATTCTGAAAATTCTCCTAGACACATTTCTTTCTCGAAAATGAGTTCTGGATTAGCTTCACTATTGCTTGATAGTTTGATATATGAGGACTTGAAATAAAACCTTATTTTGAATAAAAATAATTTGAATTATAGTTGAAAATAAATATTTGAAAACGAAAATATTTGCTAAAAATTTACAACAAAAAGTTTTATTTTATTATCGTAAACATACTTATGCCCTTTTTACAAAAAGATTCTTATTACCCTCGGGCTAGGGGTAACAAGCATGATTGGAATATTACTCTGAAATTTCCCTAAAAATTGTGGGGATTTCTTCTACGCTCCAGTTATTCAGAGTAGATCCAGGTGCGTACGGTGTGATTCCTTCCAGAGATGTTTCAGCACTTTCTTCTCCAACGAGGGCATTAATGTCCAACTTGCCCATCAACTTCGTTAACTCTTTTTCTTCTGTTTCCGGGTATATAATTCCTCCAAAGACAAAATTCTGAGATAGTGGAGGAAATGTCATGGGTTCCCGGCGAACTTTTTTCCCCTGTAGTCGAGCCTTCCTTCTTTCCTGATTTTTCAAAATTTTTTTCCTCATTTCTTAGTAGTTGGCTTGCATCCCAAGCCAAAGCGGTCTTGTTTGTTGATGATAGCTGGCGTCCTGGCGCGACCTTGCAGGCGTCGTTCTAGCCCTCTTCCAACTCGGGTTCGTCGCCCCACGGTCAGCTTGATGCCCATTCTTGTGGTCCTGGACAATCTCGGCGTAGGGATTTTGTTTCCTTCTGCGACGAATGTAGCGCTGACAAACTCGAAGGATCGAAAAGAACACTCAAGTGCCTTCTTGTCAGTTTCTACGTACGGCGCGTCACTCGTGACAGAGGCTATAATATCCTCTTCCGCATTGATTGTGATCAACCTCCCGTCATGGATGAATTTAACTTTCTGATGCAATGAAGATGGCACAGCCCCCACGGAGTGGATCCATGGCCTTCCCAGTAAGCAGTTATATGTGGGCTTGATGTACATTATTATGAAATCAATATTATAAGTATTGGGGCCCACTTCTAGTGGTATGTCCATTCGTCCCACTACATTTCTTTCAGTCCCGT
This sequence comes from Abelmoschus esculentus, assembly GCA_035048815.1. NCBI lineage: Eukaryota > Viridiplantae > Streptophyta > Magnoliopsida > Malvales > Malvaceae > Abelmoschus > Abelmoschus esculentus. The sequence continues at coordinate 20,123,636 of JAUCBN010000005.1, forward strand.
CAAAGGCACGTACTATGGTATTGGAATTTTTCATATGGGTTACTATCTATTGGGAGCCTGTTCAATGTATTTAATGGCATTACGTTCAGTGCGGATCCATTATCTACTAGTACCCCGGGTAAAGTATACCCTTTGCACCGGGTGGTGATATGTAATGCCTTGGTGGACCCCATTCCTCCCGACGGGATCTCATCATCATTAAAGTGAATAAAGTTATCCGTATTCAAATTGTTGACCAATCTGTCGAGTTTATTTACTAAGATGTCATTGGGAACAAAGGTCTCATTGAGTACATTTAATAGTGTGTTCCTGTGGGCTTCGGAGCTAAGCAGCAAAGCGAGGATTGATATGCGGGCGGACAACCTTCTGAGGTGTTCGACCACATTATACTCGTTATGCTTTAAAAATTTTAGGAATTCTTTCATTTCTTTTTCTTGCACTGGATCGTTGACTAGTGCCTCGGGTTCTTGAAATACGCTTCTCGACGGCTCCATAATAAGAGCCTTTCCCTTTGAATCTTTGCTTTCCTTTAAATCATACTGGGTTCCACTTCTAGTGTGGAACGTTACATCATTTATTGCTCCCGCTCCAGCTTTCCGAGGGTCTTCATGTCGAGTGATTTGACAGTCATATTTCCAGGGAACTCTTTTGGGATCCTGGAAGGAAAATGGTTGAGGCGCTTGAATAGAGAGCTTGGCTTTTGCTGACTTGCTTGTCTCTGGCTTCTTTGGTCCTGAAATTACCAGAAGCGGAGTATTCTTAGTGTTGCGTGGTTCTGAAGGGCAAACCTCCGTGACTTCAGAAGTATCCTCCTCGAAGAATTCTATCTCTTTGTTGTCAATCAGTCTTTGTACTTGATCCTTGAACTCCACACAGTCGTGTATTGAATGGTCCATCGCATTGTGATAAGGGCAGGACTGATGGATAGCCTCCATTCTTCCAGGCATTAAGCCTCTTTCTATGATCTTTTTCCATACCCATTTTAATGGGGACTTCACCTCTTTTACCTTGCGTTTTACCTTTCTGTTATTTGGATCAATAATCGCGTTCACCCCAGGTTCCGCATGATTAAACAGCGGATTCCCTGCCTCGTTGGTTCCTGTACCATTATCGAACCTTACAACTGTTATTTGTATGAGTTTCTCGATGAGCTTCTTGAAACCAATGCAATCTTCGATTGAATGCCCCACTGCCCCGGTGTGGTATTCACATTGAGTGTTGGGGTTGTACCACTTCAGATATGGTGGTTGTACCGGTTTCATGTAGAAAGGTGACACCACGTGTGCGTCGTAGAGGTTCTTGAAAAGCTCTCCATAAGATATGGGGATAGGGGTGAACTCCTTTTCGGTCTTCTGATTCTGATTCTGTTTCTGTGTGTTCGAAGCTTTGTGTTGCCACGTGGATGGCTTAGAATAATTGACATTATGGACACTAGAATCTCCACCTTCGTTGGGTTAATGGGTATTGGGGATCTGGTGATTAACATAATATTTTATACGATCGAAAATATTAATCCGTTAGCGAAATCTGTAATAAAAAAAGTTAGTACTCATTTAATAATAATGACAAATATAATAATAATGTTAACAATATGAAAATAATAATAATTAAATTTTCAAGGACCATATCTGCAAAATAATAATTAAATCTTTGGCCTTTCTTTTTTCGGCGACCTTCCACGGTGGTGATCGTCGCCGGCGAACAGTGACCGCCGTAGAACCCCACCGACGATGCAGGGGAGACAGAGAGCTTTAAGCTCTGCCCTTTTTCCAATTTTTGAGAAATGAAACAAATGAGGCAAAAAAATATATATAAGGGATATATATATATATGATAAAACGGCACCGTTTTGATGCCGGTTCATCAGGCCCAAAACGGTATCGTTTCACTATTTGATATCCGCACCGAACCCGATTCCACGACTCGAACCCGCGTTTTACCCAAAAAAAAGGGGAAATTGCACCACTGGTCCCTGAACATCCAGCCCGTTTTCACTCTGGTCTCCCAGCTTGTCTCGCATTTGATTTTGGTCACCAATTTCACTAAATTAAGCCATTTTCTTTTATTTTTATTCAATTTCATCCTATCTTTATTATATTTTAACCCCTACAGGTTTATTATTTTGCAGATATGGTCCCTGAAAATTTAATTATTATTGTTTTCATATTGTTAACATTATTATTATATTTGTCATTATTATTAAATGAATACTAACTTTTTTTATTACAGATTTCATTAACGGATTAATATTTTCGATCGTATAAAATATTATGTAACCGACAAGTGCCGATTTCGGGCGTTGTGAGGGTGTTCACCCTTCCTCACGCGTAACAGACTCCCAAACTCACTCTGGTTCGTAGACGCATAATTTGGTGTTCCAATCATACCGAATAGAAATCGATTGGTGGCGACTCCCCGGACGAAAACCGGTGATTACAACAAACCAATCTAGTTCCAATCCCAAATATTTTTTTAAAAAAAAATAAAAAAAATGGGTTTAGTTGGGGATAGTTAGGGTTTGTTATCATTGGATATGGGTTATTCATTTTGGGCTTTGTTGGGTTTATGTAATGGACTGGATGAATAATAAATGAATGGTTTTATATCCAATGGGTTATTACAGCTGCCCCTCTTTGCTCATTGTTGTGTAACGGTAATAGAGCAAAGATAAAGAATAACCCATTTCATTTGGTATGTTTAGGGATTCTTCTTTGGTAAGGCTAGGGTTCTTTTGGTGAGATTGGGGTTCTTTTTGGTAAGGTTAGGGTTCTTTTGGTAAGATTGGATAAGGTTAGGAGGTATTTCTGGTCACCGCTTCTTCTACTGGAGTTTTGTCTTGACATACTCCACCGCCCTTGTCAATAAAATCTTTAAAACTGACGATCCGTTGGAGAAGACGATATGTGCTTGACTTGTTGTATGAGGCAAAATATGTTTGTTCTGCCATGACACTGGTGATGTTGCCATCTTCGGAGGAAACTTTGATCTTTGTTGCAACGTTGACGGAGCTGCAAGGTCTATAAATCTCGGTCCATCTATAGCACTGACTATAAGATGGATTATATTATTTGATACAACTACAACACCGTCGAGGAGATGGTTTATAAATCTAATTTAGCTTTAGTGTCATGATTTGATCCAACTGCAGGACTGATAGGGAGGCAACGTCTTTAACAGTTCTGATATTGAATTTGACTACACCATTAACGAGAATGTAACCCCCTCGACCCGGTCTAGACGCCACCCGACTCGAAGGAGCTACACGGGGAATACCGAGGCTAATCCAGAGACTCACCCCGATAAACAACCCTAAAAAATTTATCATTTATCTTTTCTAAATGTTTTGACTAGATCCTACATGTTCATGCAAGGACTGAATTCAATTGAAGCGGAAACTAAAGAGAAACGAGTCCTAATTTAATCGAACAAGTTTTAGGGACCCAATTATAATTTTCAGAATTTTATACCCTGATTGTGAAATTAAAGTTATCAATATTTAATTAAGTATATTTTATGCTTGAACGTAAATTTAAGACTTAAAATAATATCTATAAGTCATTTAATTTCATGCTCAAAGTTTAGGGACTATTTCCAGCTTCCAAAGGTTTCATGTCATTCTCTATATGCAAATTCACCTAAAAACACTTTAAGAACATGTCATGGCATATTATCTAGATGCACTTCAACCTAGTTAACAATAATATATTCAACTCCTAAGTAGTCATGCTTCATTATAAACAACACTCATATTCAAACATAAGAATATAAAGAATCAAACTTTAAGATAACTATATTAATACTAAAGGAATATCAATGAGCAATTTACTTCAAAGTCGCAAGCTAACATCAACTTTGATATTCATCAAATAAGTATAAGCATATAACCATTCCATGTCTCAAAAGCATAGACATTATTCGCAATATGATAACCCATCCCCATTGCTCTCTCACTACTACTAATGTTATAAAGACACACTTGAGCTTTCACTTGACGGTTACCTAGATCCTTGCTTCTCTTTGCTGCCTCCACATCAAATACTCTGCATTGCAAGGTAAATGAGAGGGTAAGCATAAGCTTAGTGAGTGAATAAAAACAAGTATAAAAACACCTTGCAATGCAGCCCATATTAAACTAATTTTATCAATTTAAAAATATGTCATACTCTTTATAAAACAAAACACACATGGCTAACAACGCCACTTTTAAAACTCAGTAAGTGTCATCAAACCAAGGCGAACAACACCATTATTAAATTTTAGTAAAAACCATTTTGTAATCACATGCTTTACAAGTTAAAACACAAGTCTTACATGCTACTCACATAGCAATGCTTACACGTGCATCTCGATGCACAAAGCTCAAGTCTTACATGCTATCAACATACTATCAACATAGCAATGCTATAATCACATGCATACCAATGCATAAAACCTCGCATGCATAACACCATACGCAATCAAGTGAAAACCAAGACACTTACCTTTGAAAAATAAAAACATATATTGGTGCTAGTGATCCGATTTATACTACTCTAAATCGTTAGGATAAACGGGCAACCGCATGTTAGTACTACTCCCAGAGCATGCGCATGTTGATACTACTCTGAACATGAATTATCTCACCTTGGTGTCCGGTAACAGTACTACTCCGATCAATCCGTATGTGACAGTACCACTCCCATCATATAGCATTGGAATAAAAGGCAAAATGCAACACACAATGAATTTATACACGTACAACTTTTGAATGTTTATAGTGCACTCTAGACCCTATTGATCGATCAACTTATCCCATAAGGTTCATCACTTAACTAGCCAATACATTATCAAAAATCAATGCTCAATATTTAATTCAAAACAGAATTCAAATCATATGTATCCCACTTTTTACGCATCATTTGCAAAAATCGATAAAACCACTTTTATCTTATTTTTCAAAATAAAAACCGTGAAAACATTGAATGCATATAAAATCTCTTTAAAAACAGTCTCATGAGCATTTATATACATGCATAATCACATATGCACAACACAACAAGAGCATAACAAATAACGTTGTAAAAATAAGACATAATATGAGAACCTTTAAGAAAACAATACTTTAAACTTACTTCCGAGTATAGAGAGGTTTTTCACACCTTCCATACACCCAAAAACATTTGAAAAACATTTAAAACCATGCCAAATTGGCAGCCCTCATAATCCACTCACCGATTTACTGAAACTTGCGCGACAAGTCACCCGAAAACGCGATTCGGCTTTCCAAACTCTTTCAAACTTGGTCCTCTATCTCTTGACCTAATTCAAGCATCAAAACCAGAGGTTTTAGTTTATTAAAACACACCTACACATCCCTCAAGTCGGATCAATACATGGCAGCCCCTAAAAACACCATAAAACTTAACCGAAACTCACCGAAAACCTCTCCAAACACCCTCTAAACCTTAGGTCCAGGATTAGATACTTTAAAGCCATCTTAATTACATCTAAAAACTTCAAGATTCATGTATTTAGGCATAAAAAATAGCCATGTAAAACCCTTGAACGAAAATCAAGAAAACAATGAAATTTTTATCAAGGAAAGCGATTTTATTGATTCAAGACTTTAAAGATTGTTTCAATAAGATAAGAACTTAGGAAATTCATTAAATAACTTTAGGTTTCAAAGTTTTTAAGGATTATCAACTCCAAAATTAATCTAACACCTTCGAAGGTTTAAAAACTAGAAAACCCGTAGAAAAACGATGAGATTTTGATGAAGAAAAATATAGGAAAATAAACCAACAAAATTTTATTAAAAAGAATGGATATTTACCTTGAAAATATGATTAAAAGGCTGCCTTGGAGAAGAAAAAACCGAAATTTAAGAAGAGATATTTTTAAAAAGTGAATTTTTGTGTTTTAGATTAAAATTAGAGAATTTTGATTACTTAGGTTGAAACTAGGGATTAAAGGTTGTTTATATAGGCTCTTGGAAAACCTAGATCAACTAGGATTAGGATTATATCAAATTACCTTAAAGATTCAAAGTTTTGGCTTAGTTTATAAAATTTTCCTCAAGTTTTCTATTTTTACAAAACAGTCACTAATTTCAAAATCTTAGGGTTTCAAGGGTCAATTTTCTAAAATAATTTGACCGAAGTCTAATATATATTAATTAAGGATTTTATACATAATTTATTTTGATTAAAAATCAATTTTTAAGTATTTAATCCCAAACTAGGCTAAACCGACAAAATTGGTCTACTAGAACTCTAAACCGTCCTCTAAACTTCTAGGCCCAAATTTGGGGTGTTACAGAGAAGATGAGTTCTGAAATTTGATTCTGTTGTAACGCTGAAGAAGCAGTGATCTTGGTTCAGTTATATTTTTCCCAAATGCACAGGGATTAACGGATTTGGTTTGCCGTTACCGACAGTCGTTTGCTCCGGGCTAGTTGTACCATTAATCTGGGTACAATCAGTTGGTACCAATTATGATATTGGATTTCCTCTAAGGTTTTAATCTCTCGACCATTCGCGAGAATGGATTTCAATGGACGTTCGAATGGTCCCTATTAATATATTTTTCCCAAATGCACAGGGATTAACGGATTTGATTCGCCTTTACCGGTAGCCGTTTGTTCCGGGCTAGTTGTACCATTACTCTGGGTACAATCAGTTGAAAACTGAGGACTTAATTCATTGACCATTTGCAAGAATGGATCTCAATGGACATTCGAATTATCCCTTTGTTTCATTTTCCTCCCCTTATTTGTTCATACAAAAACATGTTAAGCATAATAGCTCATTCTATCCTGCTATTTATCCTCCAATCGGCATCATCTTCAGCTTTACCTGCATCTCCAGATTAGTCAGCTCTCCCTTTTATGATACAAAATATTTACTAGGATATTTTGTAAGAAAAACTTAATACGTAAAGTTAATAATACGAGATAATTTAACGAAATAGCCTGATGTGGTACGATCGAAAGGGAATAGATCTTCCCTACATCTGAGGAAGTGGTAAGATCTTCATGAAGAACTGATCGGTACTAAATCTGAAGTAGTGATAAGGTCTTTGTAAAATATTGATCCGCACGACATCTGCGGAAGTGACTAGATCTTCGTGAATAACTGATTTACACAATATCTGAGGAAGTGGCTTGATCTTCGTGGAAGATTGATCTACACGACATCTGAGGAAGTGGTAGATCTTCGTGGAAAATTGATCAACACGACATCTGAGGAAGTGGTTGAAAACGATCTACACAACATCTGAGGAAGTGGTTGATCTTCGTGAGAACGATCTACACAATATCTGAGGAAGTGGTTGACCTTCGTGAAAACGATCTACACAACATCTGCGGGAGTGATTGATCTTCGTGAAAACGATCTACACAACATCTGCGGGAGTGGTGAATCTTCATGAAAATGATCTACACATCATCTGAGGAAGTGGTGGATCTGTGAAAACGATCTACGCAACATCTGCAGAAGTGGTGGATCTTGATGACGAAGTAGTTGTGTTCGTCTATTCTCTCATTTATTAGAGGATGAGTGAATTCTGTATCACTATTACAAACAGATTAAGAATGTTATGGTTAGCATGCGCTGCATGATTCTAATCCTAACATGTCTGATGTATGCATGAATGCATGATCCTAGCATGAAATGCAAATTGTATATGTTTATGATTTTGCTTGAAGATTGGCTCATTCAGCTGGCCTGACTGTCTGTTGGAATTCTGTTTCCGTAGTTGTGCCTTTCTTCTTCAGGCAAAGTGTTTTTTTTTTTTGCAGAAATCTCTTTTTGAAATAAGGTTGCTCTTAGTCCCTGTACCTTTATGAACGTTTCTGGAGCAATATAGGCAAAATCATCCATTCATTGACAAAGCTCAAGCAAATGTATAGGACTCTAATCTGTTTATGGAGTAGCTATTTTTCTTTTGGTGTTTTCTTGGTGAAATTCTTCTTCTGAATTGAGATTGCTCTCAGTTCCTGTACTTTTAGGAATGCTTCTAGAGCAATATAGCCAGAATCGTCAACTGATTGTTAAAGCTCAAGCAGCAAAACTTGATAGATACTCAGATAAACTAGCAAGATGTGGTACCCCACATATCTTGTTTAACAAGTTCGGTATTATCAAATTAATGAGGCATCTCATGCCTTGAAGACTTTGAGTGAATATTCCTCTTGTATCGCGAAGCTTTATTTCATCTCATTTTTCTCGGCAAACCCATAGAAATGATCTTCAACTTCTACAAGTAAAACAATATTTATCCCCTACATTAGGGAAAAAGAGGTTGCCCCAGAAGAAGTTCTGAATGATATTGGCTTCTGATGCCTCTTCTATGATTAGGGAAGATATGTCGACTTCTACAGGTACTAGCGTTTATCCCTTATATTAGGGAAAAAGAGGCTGACCCAGTAAAAGTTCTGATTGATGTTGGCTTCCTCTCCCATTATTAGGGAAATATTTTTTTACTCAACTTCTACGGGTAATTCTGCGTTTATCCCTTATATTAGAGAAAAAGAGACTGACCCAATAGAAGTTCTAGCCGATGTTCTGTAGGCTTATACGACAAACGATATCTTCTTGTGCCAATCTCTGTAGGTCTCAACCATTTTTGCAACAATATTCTCTTTAATGTTCAGTTAGCGATTTTCGCTACTTCGTTCATCTGAGGAATTACGATGTCGTATGTTGAATTATTAACACACTTTTTTTGTAGTTTCACCACTCAAGTTCAGCGTATCATCAGACATTAAGCTTTTTGACGCTCCGCACTGGCATATGATCTCTTTCCTTAGGGATCTGATCACGACTACTAGCATAAGTGGATATCTTTTTACCCCTTCGGCAAAATGATCAGAACCCATGAAGATGACTTAATATCTATTGGAAACCCTTATCGAGCTAAGTTCAACGATGTCTGTGCCCCCCACAGAGAGAATGGCCAAGAGGAAGTCATCGCTTGCAGAGATGATAGAAGAACATGGATTTTATTAGCATTCATGTTGCATCAGTGACATCTCTTTAGCATGATCTATGCTATCTATTTTCATTGTGGGCCCGTAATACCCCAAATCTCGCCATCTACCTACCAATGTAACTATGTTGGTATGAATTCAGCATTCAATTTCGTAGACTTTCCGAGAACTATTTTTGCTTCAGCGGCATTTATGCATCGTGGCGATGCTTGATCTTCATGATGGAATCACCTGTTTATCTCTGTAATATTTTTTCACTTTTTATGATCTCCAGTGGGTGCTTACAACTCGAATTTTCGTACAATCAAAGCTGTGCTTACTGACGAAAGGGTTACAATCACCTACTAGGCGTATTTATGTTGTCCCAATATCGTGTGGACTTGAAGTCATTGTCAGAGTTTAGGTCTTGAGTTTCATAGCCTCTTTTCGTCATTTATGTGGCTCAACCGTTTCTCGGATACAACTTTGAATACTCATCTTAGCAGGATTCGACTTTGGTGGGAACTTGGTTAGTCTCAAGAAAGGTCTTCTATATGGTCGTCTTTAATTCTCGACTTGGCGATCATGTCGTCGACAGATACCTTGATCTTCATGTCATAGAATACAACGGTCATGGCTCGCTGATATGTTACTCCCAACATCTTTAGTGAAGGACACCAAGTTATAGCAAAAGGTCTCTCATACATTGAACCTTATTTTCGGCAACTTTTGTTGGACTGTTTTTAATCTTCCTTCATCGTTGATATTGGTGCTTAATCAAGGCATATCCTTTTTACCGTTTTTCTTTTGTCATTTATGTTAAATCAAAAAACGGATCATGTCTTTGATTTTCAGACTCAAGTAATTTTAGAGACATAACGCTCTTAAACATGAGTTTTGGATCTGAACTCGACATCTGAGGTCTAGAATCATTTGTTTGGTTATGATGCATAATTTGTTCAACACTCTCGTATTAAAAGAAAAAGTAACACATGTATCGCAAAAAGTTCCATTTCATAGAGATAGTAGACTTAGTCTCTTTTACAAAAAGACTCTTGTTACTCGCGGGAAAGAGTGACAAGTACGGTATGTACATAGCTTTTAAGATACTCCGAAAGCCGTAGGGAACTTTTAACATTCTGACTATAGTAGTTGTAGGGTAGGTGGACCCTTCGAACAAAAAGTTTCAAAAGAAGGGAAATCTAAGGGTTCCCGATTGCATTAGGTCCAGCAGGGTCGTCAAATCTCACAACGCCTAAGTTCATAAGCTTCTCCACGATTTTCTTGAAACCAACGCAGTCCTCAATGGAATGCCCCACAATTCCAGCATGGTATTCACATCGAACATCAGGGTTATACCATTTTGGGTAAGGAGGCTCCAATGGCTTTGCGTAAAATGGGGAATGTGTGCATTATACAACAACTTATATAACTCGCCGTATGAGATAGGAATAGGGGTAAACTTCTTTTCTACTGCATTTGTCTTCTGATTTGACCTTGCTTTTTCTTTCGCCTCGATCGCCAAATCCTTGTTATAGTCCCCCTGTGAGTGTTTCTCCAGCTCAGTAATTCGATCCTTCAAGCTGATATTCTTGAACCCGCTACGGGCCAACCTTTCTTGCATGAGGGCTTGTTGTGTGTATGCATCTTTAAATTTCCTTTCCCAGTGATCAGCTTTCTTCTGGGCTTCAAATTTTCGGTCAGCAAGAAACTTCCCGGTGCTCGCATATTTCACTGGCTGTCGAAATTGTTCATGACCGCCTTGCAAATCCTCCAGGCTTTCTTCGGCTTTATTTTTCCCTTTCCTTAGCCTTTCCCTTTCTTGTTCTTGGGATCGTATCCCAAGCTTCGCCTGATTCTTTTCATTTTTTATTGCTGACATTCGCTTTTCCAGATCAACGCATCTTCCTTCAAACTCTTGTTTGGTCATTTCCATTTCTGCTGTAAGGGTTTCAATCGACTCATAGGCTAAGCCTTTGACCATTGTACTTGTGTTCTCTTTCTGCCTTTCGAAATCCCTTTCGGTCAACATCTTGGCCATTCTTCTGATCAGGTCATCATGTGACTGTGAGACGTACACGTAAGTGTCTAGCCGCATCTTTTCCAGCTTACTTAATATGTCCTTCTGCATATCTTCGTAAGCTTGCTCGATCTTAGCTAATTTTGCCTCCATCCTTTCGGGTTTACTTTTGGCGAGTTGAAGATGTTGTGGCTTAGAATTACTGCAACAGAGAATGCCCCGTTGGTGTTAGGCTCACGGTGGATATGATGCAATATGTAATGCTTTGATGCAACTAAAATGATGTTATGTATACGCAAAGTGCTGCAAATTTTTATATAAAAAAAGGTGTTGACTTGGTACAACTTTGAAAAGGTAAGCTCGAGTCAGAACGAAGCTTTCTCTACATAAAGTGAGTCTTGTTTAGCCTTTATCTTCGAAATTTCAATTTTTTGGGAAAATACTATCGGCTTATTGCCCCAAATAAAATTTGGTCTCGAACAATTAGGATCCACATATATTTTATCATTTTCTCAGGCTTACTTTATGGCTTCGATCAAAGTGCGAATATAATACTGGGTCTGGTCGGGGTGAACCTTTCATCATGGTTGGCATGAACTATCTCGAGCTATGCTCTTTTGATATCCCGAGCGAAACCCATTCCGGTGTCCCTCACTTTATCGAGAAAACAGTTCTACGTGACTGATCCTTTCTAATTCTTGTACTTTTATCAACACCTCTTTTAAAATTTAAATGCGTGAATGCAAAAACGAGAAATAATGCAATGCAAGGATGCATAAATATTAATATCGAACTAGAAAATAATAAACGTGCATGCTTTATGATGCATGAATAGGCACATGACAATTGCGAAAATAAATAACAAAAAATAAATAACATGGTTTAAAGGGCATAAATAAAAAAACCCCGACTCTCGGTTGCTACTCGACTATGGCCTCGGATATTGCTGCAACACTAAAATTTTTGGTCATAACCCATTTCAAACAAACCCAGCGGTGATATTTTATACGATCGAAAATTTTTAGAATAGTTAGGGTTTGTTAGAATATTTTTCAGGACCCCGTCAGTGTTGCAGTTTTAGAGTGACATAACTCGTCATTAGATCCCCGGACGAAAATCGCTGTAATAACCCATTTCAAACATAAAAAACTATTTTATTAAAATCAAACCTAAATAACCAAAAACCCTAGTCCAAAATAAACAAAACCTTATCCCCTTCAGCATTGCTGCAGCCGCCAGCCACCAAACCATCATCCTCCATCCATCATGTCGCCACGTGTCACTCCTTTATTGGATTGGTCGATCGGCCACCGCCCAACCGACCTGATTCACCGCCTTGTTCTGCAAAAAAATAAAAGCAACTCAGATCTGAGAAAAATGCAGAGATATTTCATGCTTTTCTAAATATTTTATGTTGTATTTTCGGGTTATAAATACCCATCAAACAATCATTGTAAAAAGGGGACGGAATGAATGAAAAAACGGAGATATTCGAACTAAACTCCACATCAAATACAACAAACCAAAACGAAAAAACAAAGACAAAGAGAAGAGAGGGAGATCGGAACAAAACCGAAGTAAAAAGAAGGTAAAAAAGAGAGTAAATCAACTTATCTTTTTTTCAGATCTAGGCCAATCTACGTATCGTTTCGAAAATCGGAGTTCAGATTCGTACTCTACACGTCGAGAAGCTTCGGAAAGACATGACCTTTCAATGTTTCGGTGACCGGCACGGCGGCCGGTGACGGTCAACGGTGATCCGACGTCGAAACCTCCAGGGAGCAGAGAGCTCTTTGAGCTCTGTCCTTTTTTTTCTCAGGAAGAAGAGAACAAATAATTTTTTTTTTTAAGAAAAAAGGGTATTTAAGCCATCATCAAAACGGCATCGTTTTGGTGTGGCTATTTAGCCCCCAAAACGACGTCGTTTTGAGCTCTTTACCCGCATCCGGATCCAGAGACCGATCCGACCCGCGTTCAACCCGGGAAAATGAGGAATTCACAGCATCAGTCCCTCCACTTCCAGAAACCTCGCGTTTGGGCCTTCCAGTTCGTTCTGTCTTTGATTTTAGTCACTGGTTTTCATGATTTTGCCTTAAAGTTTATATTTTATTCAATTTCACCCTTAATATATTTTATTTTAACCCTATAACTCCCTTTTTTGCAGATTGACCTAATTGTTATTATTATTATTAGGTTTTTTATCATAAAAATTATTATTCTTACTATTAACATCATTATAATGGTATTGTTTTAATTTTTAGCTACTATAATTTTGTTACGTATTATTATTTTTCAGTCTTATTAATATTAACATAATATATATATCGATATATATATTTCTTGTTATTATGATATTTAATATTTCTTTATGTTCTAACCTTTTTCTTTCATTTTGCAGATTAAAATTTTGGGATTACAACGTTAAATGTAAAACCAGATTTATAATTTCGATCATATAAAATATTTTGTAACCGACAGGTGCCGATTTCGGGCGTTGTGGGGGTGCTCACCCTTCCTCACGCGTAACAGACTCCCGGACTCACTCTGGTTCGTAGACGCAATTTTGGTATTCCAATCGCACCGGTAAAAAAACGATTGGTGGCGACTCCCCGGACGAAAACCGGTGATTACATCATGATATTCAAACCTTAATCTGCCTTCTTTTCAGTTTATCATGGAGGAACAAATAAAATAGGCCGGGTTGGGACAAAATTCATGTCGAAGTCGAGACGGGTGAAATCTTTCGAGTGTCAGGCCGGCCGGGGTCGAGTCGGACAGCTAAAAATCCGACCCGCCCCACTCTGTTGTTATCCATCCGTAAAGTGTGATTCAAAGAAGAAAAAAAATACTCCATGTTTTATGTTGCTTATAAGCTATGTTGTGACTTGAATTGACAATCCACATCTCAGATGGAATTTAACTGAAATCATCATTTCTTGCAGGTTCAAGCAACTAAAATCATGAACCAGACCCAGAGGTACACATCAAACACTCATTCTACAAACATATATTTTACAAATTAGACCTTTTTATGCTACATGAATAAGAGAAACAAAGAAGACTAAGGAACCCCATCCACTAAACCAGGGAACAATGGAGGGATTTGCTGAACCTGTGGTTTCATTTCTTTCCATTCTCCCATCCATCGACTAAAGCTCGAATTTTTCGACAATACATCTTTCGACACCTCTTTATTATTGATCAAAGTCCTTGCATACCCTTCGAACATGTCGATCTTTAGCCACAACTGATGTCGCTTTGTTACGTCATTCTCACTTCGAATATTGTCTAGCCACTCTCTGGCTTCTTCTACCTTGGCCCAAAAGCATGAATCTTGTGTCAAGCTGGCGAATTTGCTCCTCTTGTTTTCTTCGTCCGGAACGCTTCTCTCCCTCCACCACTTGTCGAAAATCTCGTACCTTCTTTGTCTTCCATGCTCGATGTAGTGCCCGTGTTCGATGTGTTTACCGTTTCGGTAATAATCAGCTATGTCCAATGGTTCAACAAGAAGCTTATAGGATTGTGAAGCGTTTACCCACTTTTCCCTCCTGTCGAAATCATGGGGGAGCTTGTTGTTATCCAGCATGTAGATTACACTATCCCAAAACTGAGCAAGCCTATGGCGGTTCATGTTGACTCGAGCCTCCCTTCTTGAGGCCCCCCTAAGCTTGAAGGAATCATAATAGCCCATTTGATCATCAGCCTCATCGCAACAGGCTTTGTACCACTCGATTTCGGCTCGAAACGGTACGATCTTGGACAATTTTATCGCTAGATTGGCAGCAGTCAGGTTTGGTTTATCACTGTGATGAGCCATTTGTAGGCATACCTTGGCCTTCACTGCAACCGGTGCCTCGGCAGTTAGGTCCGAGGACTGCAATGCCAAAGCTACACCAGCTTCATAGCTAGAATCAGGTATCATCCCTTCTTCATTAAAGTTTCTAGCCTTTAGGAGCTGTGTAGAGACTTTAGCAACATATTCTCCGTACCTGAGATGATCCTCGATGCTATGGCTCGGCGAGCCTGTCGCCAGCATCAAATGCATCATCTTAATAACCGATGCAACGTTCTCTACACAAATGGCACCCTCTTGACCGCAGAAAACATAGCTCCCGAAAGGCCAAAACAAGCTCTCTGATGGATCTTCAGCTTGGGCTATCAATTCCAAGTCCTTTAAAACACAGTGAAAAAGTGTATCCTTTACATCACTAGGTAGCTGAGAAGAAAGGCCTTCAACAAAATGGTGTGGAGAAGCCATGCAGCAGTGCCAGAACTGCAGCAGAGATTGTATACGAGGAATGTGGTTTACAATCTCCGCAAAAAGTAGTCTTGGCATGATATCATGCTTGGAAACAACATGACAAAAGTTTCCACCCCATCGTTGGCGGAGAATCGATCGATGGAAGGCTTCGTTGCCGAGCAATGGAGAGCCGAATGTGATGCATAGGACCGAAATTGGAGGAGGAGACATAGAGAGCAGATTACAGAGGAGCCACAAAGATGAAAGAGAGGCTGTTGTTCCTCCTATGCACTGACCAGTTATCACAATTGACTTCACTTTTCCCATTAATGCTGCTATCTGCAACAACACCATGTCTAATTAATTACTGTTCTGACTAGGGACATCTTTCAATAATAAACAAAGAGTTCATAGAAAATGCCATGCTGGCATTCTGTATCAATAAATTATAACATCGTCAATGGTTGGATGAAAACTTTGGCAAATTCACCCCAATATACCTTTATATTAATTATTTATTAAAATCACCCCTCCGAAAATTATTAACAAAATATCCTCATTTTAGACACATAAGACAAAAGTGTTCCTCGTCTAATGTGCTATACAACATAAATAATTAGTATAAAAGATATAGTGAGGGTGAAATTGTCGAAAATTTTACATGAAACAACCTTAAGGGCGTACAAGTGTCTGGTAGACTTAAAAGGTCAGTTTTATATTACTTTTAAAAAATATAATAAGAAAGTATTTTTAAATTATTTAATTTCAATAAAAATATTTGGTATTGTCATTAAAAAACATTTTTAAGTAAATGAAATGTTTATTTTAGATATTTTAAAAATATAAAAATATTGATGATATAAATGAAGTTAAAATTTCAGTTTTTAAAAATTACTTTACAAATAAAACTGAAAACTATTTGTTTTGTATAATTTTTATTCCTAAAATCATTATTAACTCTAAAAATATTTTTAAAAAGCAATAAAGAACATAATCTATGAAAGCATCTCGAAAGGTTTGAAAAGGTAATTTTTCTGTATAAAGTTTAGTCCCATTCCCACAGATATCCAACCCCATCCCCATGCAAAAAAGAGTAAAGAAGCATCTTGAAAGGTTCTAAAAGGTAATTCTTCTGTATAAAGTTTAGTCCCCACAGATATCCAACCCCATGCAAAAGAGTAAAAGAAGCAAACAAGGGACCAAGACAAGGGTAGACCCCAGTAAAAGTGTGTTCGGTTGGTTTAAGATTAGAGTTGACCTCAACAACCCAACCATGAAAAGACCCCAAAACAAAAGAAATGTAGCTAATATTTTGCCGACATGATTGGCAAGGGAATACGTTCCTAAGAAATTGTTGACTTGTGAGTGCAGTTCGGGGTGACTGACTGTGTCAATTATACTGAAGTGATGACTTATTCCACGACATTTAATGAATGTGGACATAAGTAGTCGATCTTTAAGTACCCCCAAAAATATTATGGGGATGAGGAAGATCCAATTATTGACACGTTAATTAGGGAAAATGAAAGAGAATAAAAGCCAAAATATCGAGGGACCTAAATATGATGACTTATCATGCTAATAAAATACGACAGTTTTGTTTGTTCATGTTGTAGTTTCACCTATTCAAAAAATGTTGTTTCACATTGTGAAATAACTAAGATTTTTTTTTCTAATAGATTTCTCTCATATACATATATTTAAATCTGTAAACTTTGAATTAAATTAGTTAAATCTAAATATATTTCGACCTAAAATTAATTCGAGCTTAAACATAAAGGACTCTGAATAAATAATTCATAACTTGTAAATTTAACTATTTTTTATTAGCATATAACATGCAATTTCAACTTGAATATTTTTTAAAAGTAGATTAAGATAGTATGGTTGTTTATGAGTTGAGTTCTTGTTAAAGGAACTAAGTATATGGGCATTAAGATTTAAGATCAGAGGCATAACTAAATTGAGTAAAAAAAATTCTCTTAATTATGTTTTTTATTAAAAAAAATTTTAAAAACAATTTCTAAACCTAACCCTAATTTTTACATATTAAACCTTAAAAATACAGTATATCCTTAATTCCCTTAATTCTAACCATAACCCTAATCTTAAATCTAAACCCTAAATTATAAATCCACTAATTTAAAGTGAAAGCATAAAATGAGATATTTTTATGGGTAGACGATTTATGTTCGATTAAATTAACCTGAGATTAAAATTGATTTAATCAAATTGAATTTATCAGAGTATCCGGTTAAGTTGGTTAATCTTAAACCAATTGTAATTACTTTTCTAACTCTTATATTGTAATTGGATCAATGATTTCAAGTATTTATGTATTTGCATGTTAAATCATAAAAAACAATGTGTAAAAAATATGATCAATTGTAATGACTTTAGTCTTCAGCGGTCAAATCAATAAATATAGGACTAAAATTACATATTACTTAAAAAAATTTAACAATATCTTACTTCAAATAATTTATATGATAAATTAAACTCGAATCAATGAATATAAAATTTCATAACCCAAAATAACCCACACTCGTCTAACCCAAAATTAAATTAATTCTAATTAATTTAATCAAAATTAACTCGACTAAAAATTGACCTTAAAAATGCTAAACTAGTACTAACAAGGTAAAATCAGAATTTTTATATAATAAGGTTAAAGTAATGTATGAGATATTTTTTTTATATTAATATAATAAATATTATTGACCTCATATGTCAATAAATTAAATAAATCAATTCTAATATTTTTTATAGAAAATCCGATTTAATTTTAATATTTCTATTTAATGAGTATTTTTAGTGGGTCAATTATACTCCTATTTTTTTATGTGCCTATCCCCATGAGAAATTATATCATGGGTCAATCTCACCATGTCATCCATGGGACCAACCAATAGAAACTGTCCACCTCATTATTTTTTAATTTTTCAAGTGAAGATTCACTTGGGAAAAAATTATGACATGAAAAAATTGATCAAGTGTGCAGTTTTTATTGGTTGGTCTCATGGACAGGTGGTGAGACTGACCCATGCTATAATTTTTCCTATGTCCATACATGCTAACCAAACCTCAATTCTCTTTCATATCTTAAGAGTTTTAATAAAAAAATGAATATGGATTTGACTTTGGGGGTAGACATTTTTACATTTATCATATTTGAAAATTATGATTGAGTTGAATATTTAAATTGTAATTCAAACTTCAAAGTTTGAATCATATAGTAACAGTGTTTTTCTTTTCTGATATTTACGAAATGGAGCTTTCAGGATTAAAGAAAAAGTAATGGAACTTTCACACCTAGTAATCTATCATATGGGAATGGAGCACTAAGTCTAAAACAAACAGGGAAAACAACAACTACAACAATAAGTTCCAAAGATGCAACAATTATTTTCCCATTGTTTTATGGAGTGTTCAATTGTTGGTGTTCAATGGTACCTGCTTTTCCCACTACCCAGAATTGTCTAATTAATTCGAATTAAATATTATAAAAAATTATTATAGACGAATCTCTCAATCAAATTTATTCTATTCACAAACAAACTCGTTATCCTGTCTAGTGCCACTCTTAGTCTCCGATCAACTTATGGAAATCTGGCGCTTACAGGCCATTAGTTAGCGCCCAATTACCCATTTTTCATACTTTCACAAACAATATCTTTTCTTCTGCTGACCAGATTCCCGAACAATATCTAATTAATCCCATAAATCTCCAGCACATCTCATATCAATCTTGTAACTGGGTTTTTGCTTAATTAGATACTAATTTAATAAAAAAAATTGATTTGGTTTTCTTTGTTGATTTCTTCAATATGTTTCATGAAAGTTAAACAGTTAAGGTTCTGGTAGTTTTGTTGTATGCCTAAACATATATACAGATTTACAGATCAACGCCAGAATCGATGTGGTTTGTGTTGGATTTTACAAAGAAATGAATTAAATCTTCAAGCATAAGAAAGGAAACAGAAACGGAAATTTGAAATCTAAAATTGCAGCAAAAGGTAAAAAGAAAGCTAACCTGGATTTGAAGACTCGGAATCATTGAGAAGAAAAGCTTTAGCATTCCATGATGCACCTTGATGGGCTCCTCTGCTTCGCTATGTCGATAAAGCGGAGCAAAAAGGCCGCCGTCTTCGGCATCCAAAGCCACCAGATTTCTGCAGTTCTGATCCGACCCAGCGCTCATTTGAATCCCAGAAAACGCGATATAAGCTACGCTTCCGATCTGATGGACCAGGTAAGCCCCTGGGGAGCTGGTGTTTGCTATACCGCATAACCTCCATGCCTCCTCCAACAACTGCGTCGACGCTAGAAATGTTGCCAGCGTCTCGCTCATTTCGAAACTGTTTTGGCCGCTTTAACCCATTAATTT
Source organism: Abelmoschus esculentus (assembly GCA_035048815.1). NCBI lineage: Eukaryota > Viridiplantae > Streptophyta > Magnoliopsida > Malvales > Malvaceae > Abelmoschus > Abelmoschus esculentus. Next base: position 20,143,233 of record JAUCBN010000005.1, read on the forward strand.
CCACAAGAAACCGAGTTAGGATTTGGGAATAAAGAATTTCCAAGTCAAATTTGGAAACTGTATAGGAAATTGTAGTAGGGAATTAAGAAAAAGAAGAAGAAGAAGGTTGGTTGAGTTACTTACCATGAAGCTTCGGTTTTCATATTATGGAGAAGCTGTTTTACTCTTTGGTTCTTTCTTTCTTGCCTGGTGGTGGTGGCGGGATGGTGGTGAGCTTGTATTTTATTAGTTACAAAAAACTAAATATTGAAATATATAGTTTCAACTTTGAACTTGAATTCAATAAAAAGTGGTTTGGTCTTATTTAATATTCGATTTATTAGTTAATTTATTTAGATTAAATTTTATAAAAATTTAAGTTAAGGATAATTCTTTCGATTTAATTTTCTTAACTTTTAATATTATGGTTTAAATATATAATTTTGGACAAAATATCTAACATATTATCGTACTTAATTAACCGGTTGTTAGTTAAAAATTAATTTTAAGATAATTATCTCTTATTTATAAAATTATCTCTTTAATATAATTTTATTAATTATTAAATTAAATTTTAAAACATATGTATTAATCTCATTTATTTAAATAAAAATAATTATTTTTAAAGTATATACGAGAATTGTCTTAAAAAATATGTGTTGTAACTTGTGAGTAGAAACGGAGGTACATAGGACGGGGTAGGACAAATGTCTCCGCCCCAAATTTTTTTATTCTCATATTTAATTTTTTTTTAAATAATTTGTTTATAAATTTGTTATTTATTTTTAAATGACATAAATGTAATTTTCACCCTTAATATTTATAATTTTTATCATTTTAGCCCTTATTCTTTTTTGGGATAAATTTAGCCCTTGACCTATGTCTTTTTAACAATTAACTCATTTTTTAACTACCATTATAACTGAACCGTTAAAAATTTAATAATGGTAACATATCATATATGTAATAATATATTTTAAATGATATATAATCTAACCTATTAAATATATATAGAGAGAATATAATTTTATTTTAGTATAAAATATAATAAATTTAAAATTTAAAATAAATATTAAAAATTAATTAAATGCAAAACAAAAATTTACTAAATATTCTCAACCCTAACTAAACTAAAATATCTTTATAAAATCCTAAAACTCCGATTTAGATTAAAATTAAAATACCTAAATTCTAAACTAAAATAATAAAAATCTAATTGATTATTATCAAAATTCTTTATCTTTGATTCACCGGTAACAAACCATACAAAACCCTTTCTTTTCAGATTATGTTCATACCTTTTTAGATAAAATTTTGATTTTACTATAGTTAAGGTTGAGAATGTTTAGTAGCCTTTTGTTTTAGATTTAACTATTTTTTAATAAATAAAAAATTAATTTTTAATATTTTTATTTAAATTTTAATTGTTTTATATTTTTAGATTGAAATAAAACTATATCTCACGTTTATGTATTTGATATATTAGATGTTAAGTCATTTAAAATATATTATTACATATATATGACATGTCATTATTATTAAATTTTTAACGGTTCAGTTATCATGATAGTTAAAAAATGAGTTATTTGTTAAAAAGATAAAGGTGAAGGGCTAAATTTATCTAAAAAAATAGGGACAAAATAACAAAAATTATAAACGTTAAGGGTGAAAACTATCTTTATGCCTTTTTAAATATTTATGTTTTATCTTTAAACTAAAAAACTTTATAGCAGCTTTTTCGGTTCTTAAAAATTCATCTTAATTTGTTATTAAATCATATGTTAATCAATTACTTAAATTAATGGATTTAGTTTATTTAAAATATACAAATTTATAATTTTATCTCAAAATTATATTTACCAAATATGACTTTAGACTTTATTTTTTTTCAATTTAGTATTTTAACTTTTTTATTTACTTTATATCCGAATTTATGTTTTCAGTTGTTTTGATGAGTATTCAAGTTTGTCGTGTTACATTATTACCTATATATATTAATATATATTTAGATGTTGACGTGATATAATCCCAAAGTGTTTTGTTTAAATAAAAATATTATCATTTTGTCCATATTTTTCAATGTATTTATCATACATTACCATACACATGTGTAGGATTCCACTTATAAAATGCACTATAAATTATATTTATAAATAGTTATGAATGATGCTTTTGTATTGGATGGTAGTTAATGAAAAAGTAATAAATGAGGACTTGATTATAAAGTATCACATTAACAAACAATAACGGAATCAGAATTTGGGGACGAAACATAAATATTTAAAAGTAAAAGACAAATTCATTAAAAAAATTATTTTAAAAAATATAAATATGAGGGACAAAAATTAAAAAAAAAACTCTTCAGAGGGGCGATTATCCCTTCCTACATAGGTGTAGTTTCGTCTTGTTAACAAAGGACTAAAACTCTAAATTTAAGTATAATAAGTTTAAGCTTTGTTTGACGTTAAAGTTTTAAATATGGATTTGGGGGTAAATATTCGTTTGTAAAAGTCATTTTTTTATTGTTTTAAAACGATTGTTTAAAACAAGGAAATCAATTGATGAGAGAGTGTTCAGAGCCAAACGTGGTTTGTTTGTGATTGTTGTTGCCGGTGACTGGTCATTTCTCACCGCAATAGCAACAAAAAATACAACTTTAGTCAACAATCTCTAAAGTAAGTAGTTACAACTCTCGATTGAAATTTGACATTCTTCCTTTTCTTTTAGGTTAAAGCCTTGAAATTAGGGGTGTAAACGATCGAGCTTGAGTAGTGCTGAGCTCGACTCGAAATGCTCGAAAATTAAGCTCGATTCGATTGAAAACTCACGAACTTAAAATTATTGAGCTCAAGCTCGAACTCGAGAAACTCTAAAAGCTCAAACTCTAAAAACTCAAAAAGCTCGAACTCTAAAAAGCTCAAATATACCGAGTTAAACTCAAATATCAGTAAAATTGATTTGAGTTTTAAATTATTAAACTCAACTAGAGCTCAAACTTAATTGGAGCTCAAATTCTAATATCAATAAAAGCTAATATAAAAATATATTTAAACTTGTTTTCACCCTAAAGGAAAAAAAAAAAGAATATTTTGTAAGGTAAAACCTTATTTTATTTATAGACTTATTCTCTCCGCCTTCTTTAAGATTTGTGCAATATGTAATTATCATCTCTATATCAACTATGTTTGTCTTTGTATCATGCGAAAATAGATAATTATATCAAGAATCCTCCAAACTTCTCATCGTGTTCAACTTGATCACTATATAAAATTTGAAGTATAAAACCCTTATTTATTATTATTATTATTATTATTATTATTATTGATTTCGAGTAGCTCACGAGCTTTTCAAGTATCAAGTAACTCGGCTCAGCTCGTTAAGAATTCAAGTCGAGTCGAATTTTGATTGAGCTTTAACCGAGTCGAACTCAAATAACTCACGATTTGTCTCGTCTCATTTACAACTCTACTTGAAAGTTTATTTCGAGAGGGATAAACAACTCCCAGTTGATATTCGATATTCTTCTTTTTATCCCTCCTGAAATTGCTAATAAAAAAATATAATAAACTTAACAAGTTATCAGATTTTGAAATGAAAATCGATATGATTTTTGTGATGGTGGGTGACCATGGCTTCAACTGAATTTGATAAAGATTTGAGGAAGAAGAAGAGACCAAGTTGGACTTGAAATGTGAAACAGATCCAACGGATATTCTACGACTTGATTAGGTGACCTTCCATGGAGACAGATTTGTGGGTCAACTATTGCTTTCAGAGTTATTTATGAACTTTATTGCATCATAGTTAAGCTGATGGGTTACAGTCTTAATTAATATTAGATAATGTTTTCTCAACCAACGTTTAATTATTAAAAAAATAATATTAAATGGTCATTTTAATCGTTTTAAAGAAATGTTTGTTTCGTCTTAAATGAATATTTTTGAAAAAAAATTGAAATTTTATTTTATTTTTTTTATAAATGAACATTCTCATTTAAACAAACGTTGAAAAATTCGCAGCTAATGAAGTTTAAGTACAACTTATGAATTTATAAGTAAAAAATAAAAAATAAACATAAAAAAGACATGAGTAAAAAATAAGATTTAACATAATACGCTCTCTTTTATCTTATAAATAAAATAAATAAATAATTTTTAATAAAAATAAAAAATATATTATCATAGATCTCGTTAAAAACCTTTCTAAGTCTAAATTGAAAAAAAAGAATACCTATAATAATATTACATAAACAACCAAGAGATAAACTCAACAACAAAACCAACAATAAGAATAAAATAAGAAAAAACATCAAAAGAACATAACTATACCTCAAACACCAAGGTATTCATGCAGAAAGTTAAGAACAATATCAGGAGGTTGTAGAAAAAATTGAGATTCAAAATTATCACAAGAATACAATCTTACCATTACATTAGCCACTTTGTTACCTTCACGAAACACGTATTTGACAATGACTTACTCAAAGATTTGTATAATACTCCGAATTAAATAAAGCAAATAAGAGTCATTCCCTACTTTATCATTATTTTACAACATAAAAATTATTTCGACATTATCAAATTCAATTATAATAGACTCTGTGTTCATGGTTGCCATGACATTTTGCCGAGGTCCCTATGTAGCATAACAATCATAGTTACACATGGACGGAACCATGTATAAATTTGGGGTGTCTGTTGACACTTTTTTTTTTTGAAAAATTATATTTTTATATAATTAATATATAAAAAATTAAAAATATATGTAATTGACACCCTTTTATAAATAATTTGACACTTTTTTATAAATAATTAATTCTTTTTAAATACTGTTCAAAAAATGACACCTCTTAAATAAATTCTTGACTTCGCCCCTATAGTTACATATTTTTATAGAGTCAAATGATCACCAAAAAATTATATTTCATAATATTGTTATATAATAGTAAAAATATTGGATTATTACCCTATATAATAATAGTGAAAATATATTTCATAAATGATATTATTTTAGAATTATAGAATTTAAGACTTATGATTACGATATAAGATTTTTAAATAAAAAATGATTTTTTTATAATAGGTCCCAAAATTTCTCTGGCTATAACAGGATACTCTTTGTATTGTGCCAAATGTTGACCGGTTCAAACATGATCCATTTTTTATATAAAAATTCAAATAAATCGTTTGACTGGTCAAATATGTCCCACCAATAACAACAATATGCGATTTAAAGTATCCTTAAGATACAACGAAATCTATAGTTGACCGCCATCATACAACCAACGATTAATATTTTCGGAAAAAAAAAAATAAGTATAGTTTATTATGTTATTTATGATCTTATTTATTTAATAAAATTTATTTATTTTATTTTTAAGGTAAAAATTTATATATTTTTATATGTTATTAAACAGATAAATTTCATTAAATAAAATCATGAATGATTAGAAATTATATCATAGATTATTTTCATCGCATTATTCATGGATCAACTAATCAAATGCATTCATTTAATTATTATTTTTATATTATCTTTTTTTTTAAGTGAATCTTTACTTGATAATTTTTTAAACTTAATTTACAGTACATATTAATGAAAATTCACTTGATAAAAAATAAAATAAAAAATAATTAAATGAATATATTTGATTGATTAATTTTATTGATAAAGTGACGAGAATAACTTATGATATAATTTCTGATAAGTGACATAATGAGTTAGATCACGTGATAATTTCTCGTACAACAAAGAGTCATTTTATTTTATTTTGAACTTACTGGTTTTATTATAAAAATATAAATTATGATAAAAAATTATAATTATATATGTAAATTAAATATATAATTTATTTTCTTAAAAATTATAAATATAAAAAAATATTTTAAATCATAAAAGTGTTATAAAAAAGCTAAATCAAAAAATAAATACAAATAAATTTAATTATATCAATAAATAAACTACAAAAATGCCAAACTATTAAAAAATCATCAATAATATTAAATTAAAGTCTAGCTAACGGTGAACTAGAGGCCGTACTGCATTTTAAATTTCACAATAACAAATAAAAAAGTTAAATATTAGAAGAAAAACATAATTTTTTAAAATAATTAAATAATTATCGAATCCATTTGAAACAAAAGTAGAAGATAATTAAAAGTGAATAAAATTTAACTTGAATAATTTTTTTAACTCGTTTAAATTTTTTAAATAAGATTTAATTATAAAATATAACTTATAAATTCAACTTATAAATTTTTTATTTAATATTATTTAATTTAAATTTTAAATAAATTTTAATTATAAAATAAAATGTGAATGACAATAATGGGCGGGGCGGCCATGCATTAACCTTTTCCAAGACGCAGTAGCGTTCTAGATGGGATGACTTATATACATAATTATATATAAAGGATAAATTGCTTAGGTGAACACGCTTTTATAAATTGCATGGCTTTCATTATTTTATTAATCAACTGACCTTTGACCCAAATATTTTATTTAATTATTATTTATATTTTTAACGCCTAAATGAAACTAATTTTGGATATCGCATCAATGATAGGAACGTCTCATATATGACGAATTACATTAAAAAAATAAAAATACGTAGAATTAATCAGAGTCGGTTTAAATTTTTTAGAGTTTTATATAATTTATTAAAATAAAATTTTTTATTAAAAATATTATTATTTTTAATAATTTTAGGGATTTTTTACAATTTATTTAAAATATATTTTTTTAATAAAATTATATTAATAAAAAATATTATTAAATTATCTTTTTTAATAATAAAAAAAATATTATTAAACATCTAAAAACTAAATATTTTTTAATTTTCTTTTACCTAAAAGTAATATTTTTTACGTTTTAAGTTTAAATAATTATTATATATACATATAATTTTATAATTATATTTTTTATAAATATTTAAGTTGATTTTTTTTATTTTGGACCCTTCTCTCTTGGGCCCTGTGTTTTTAATATTAAGTTTCTGTAAAATGTGAATTTAAAACTCGTTTTCTATAAAACGTGAATTAGTTTTACTTACGTGGATAATTTAGGGAATAATTTTTAAATAATATTGATCTAGGGTCATCTTTATACATAACTACTAAAAAGGGGTTATTTAGGTATTCAAGTAACAGAAGTACCGTATACTTTGATCATCTAATAATTATATGGTTGGACCATGCCTCGGCCTGTTTGTTATGGGTACGAGTTAGTCAGGTACCGAAAGTTGTGGATACTAAGAAAAAAAGATATTTGGATATTTTAATAAAAAAATATATTTTTAAATATAAAATATTTTATTAATTTAATATACAAATATATTTATTAGTTTAATATAAAAATATGTATTCATTAAATATAAAAATAAGATTTTTTTATTAATTTAATACAAATATATATTTGTTGAATATAAAAATATTGATTTCACGGGCAAATTGGGTGTCCAAAAATTCCTAATTATTACTCCGGCCATATTTGAGAAATGACTGACCTGATATCTGACTCAAATAAAAATTATTTTAAATAAATACTCGATTATTTATGTTTGAATAATCAAGTCGAGTATTTTTTTAATATTCCTATTTTGAAGTGGTAAAAAAATTACATAACTGCAGGCCTTAATATATTTTTTTATTTTTTAATCAAATATGATAAATTTTTAGTTTAAGATAAATATCAATAATTATAAAATAAATATCGTTACTTGAAAAAATAAACAATTAAAAATATAATATATTTAATCCATAAATAAATTTCAAAATTTATTTTTTTAACTATCCCCTAAATTTTCAGTCTGATAACACATGCAACTATGCTGAACAATGTCTAACAATGTTGTATGGATTTGGTATTGGACCTTGATTTTGGGCTTAAAATTTTACTTCGCAAAATCAGAAAATTTGTCGGGATGGGCACGGAACTCGAACCCGACGGGTTCTGACCCAACCCGGTCCAAACGGGTTAAATTTTTTTAAAGAAAATTCGGGTTCGGATCGAGTCGGTTTTTTTAAGGATAATTTTGGTCGGGTTCGGATTTAGGGTGGAAAAAATCTGACCCGACCCGAGATTAGTAGTGTAATTTTACATATATATTTTAGCGATATTTGTAATTATGATCCATCTTTAAATATATTTTATATAAATAGGTCACTAAAATTAATTTTTTTACTATTAGGTCACTGAAATTTTATTTTATTTATAATTAGATCTCTATTTTTTTTTTACAATTAAGTTCCTAAATTTTAAAATTTTTTAATGATTCGGGTCGGGTCAGATTTTAAAACTTAAAAATCAGGTTAGATCGAATCGAATTTTTAATCTTAAATTCAAATCGAACCGAGTGACGGTTATATTTTTTTGGTTTGGGTGCGAGTGGATCGAAAGTCCAACCCAACCCGTGCCCATCTCTGTAAATTGTCCAATTTAGTCATGCTACATCATTATCACCTTAGAATTTCTAAATTGAATGGGTGAATATGACATTCTTAAACAATATTGAAATTTCAACTACATGAGTTATTATTTTTTAAAATTAATATGTGATACACTAAGATTATAATTTTTTAATTATTTTATAATATTAAAAATGTTTGACATAAAGATAATTTCAACCCTTAACGTTTATAATTTTTTTTATCATTTTGACCTTATTTTTTTAGGATAAATTTAACCCTTAATCTATATCTTTTTGACAAATATCTTATTTTTTAACTAACATCATGATTAGATAATTAAAAAATTAACGATAATAATATGTTATCTATATGTAAAATGATATTTAAGATTTGAGAATGCTTAATAACCTTTTATTTTAGATTTAATTATTTTTAATATTTTATTTGAATTTTAATTATTTTATATTTTATGTTAGAATAAAATTATATTTTATATGTATATATTTATCATTATCGTAAAAAATTTAACGATAATGACATGTTATATATATGTAGAATGAGGCTAGATGCCATGTTATTTAAAATATATTATCACATATATATAACATGTCAATATCATTAAATTTTTAACGATTTAATCATTATATTAGTTAAAAAAATAAGTTATTTGGTTCAAAAAAAATGAAGGTCAAAATGATAAAAATTATAAATATTAAGGGTTAAAATTATCTTTATGTATTTAAAATTTAAAGATTAAGATTTATTTTTAAAATAATATAATTAAAATTTTAAATTTTAATCTATAAATACTAAATTTTAACCCTAAATCCAATATTTTAACCTACCTATAAATAATTACCCTAATTTTACTCCGAAACCATCCGGTTCCAAATAACATGACGTGAACCGCGCAAGTAGAACCGGTCCAAATATACCTTAGCAAAAATATCTGCTTCGGCTTTTGATAATAACATGAAAATGCAGAAGGCGAGGCCCAGATTTATCTGTTGCTTCGGCCTGGCTGCAAACAGAATCATAATCTCAGTTTAGTCTCTTCTCCCTTCAGCTTCACCGTAAATTTACAGTTAAGAGTTGTAGAATCTTCAAAAAAGAGAAAAATCCCACAACAGACAAAAAAGCTAGAAACCCATAGCCTTACCAATAAATGGCGTCCTCCATTTCCTTTACTTCAACACCCCCTTCTGCTTCCCCTTGTTTCCACCATAAAACCCCATTCCTTTCGTTCCCAATCCGGGTCCCCTGCCGAAGCCCCAACCGCAGCGGTGCATCCGCGGTGTTTCCTCTCTGCTTTGCTGCTAAGTCGCAGACGGGTGGACCTGTCAAGAAACGATCGTCCTCCGCAGCTGGGAATAAGAAGAGGAGGAAGGGGAAAAGCGGGGATGATGATGGTAATTTGAAGGAGCTGAGTTTGAGGGATGTTGAGATTGTGGAAGAAAATGATGCTGAGGTTGATGATGGGTCATCATCTTCTTCTACCAGTACGACTAGGCGTTCATTAGCATATTATCCTTCGCCGCTGCCCAAACCGCCGGCTGGGTTTGTGGTTGATGACACTGGCAGGGTTCTTATGGCCTCAAACAAGAGAATTGCCACCGTAGTAAGCTTTCTTTTCTAAGCTCTTGTTTTGTAATCTTGTTTCTCATAGCTAATGTTTGCTTGTTGGCTTTGCAACTTTTGAGAGTGAGAAACATAAAACATAAAAATGAAATGCTTTTAGGTAACTTCATATAAGATTCTTGTTTATCTTTCAAATTCATTGATTTATTAGATGCTTGTTTAATATAAAATAGAAACTTTATGAATTTGATTCATGTTTTTATATTATTCAAATATGTAATTCATATTGAATCTCAACTTATAGATGCAATTTTATGTAGCAAATGAAATTGACATACAAATCTTGGAATATAATACCATAATTGATTTGGATAATTTTGTATATTAGCTTTGCAAAATCTTTTTAAGGAAATGTACAACTTCATTTTTATATGGATTAACTAGTTATTGCCATGAATATCTGTTTAGTACAACACTGTATAATGTTTAAGCATTAAGATTAGGCTATTCAATAGATGAATCTTGGCTATTCAATAGGTATATTAATAATGTTTTCAGTGGCAGATGGTTTTGTCAAACTCCATTATCATGCAGATGCTTCTAGCATTAGGAAATTAAGTAATGATTCTCTAATTTTACATTAGAAGCTTTTCTCACTACCAGAGAAGCTACCTTGAGGTTTTGAAGTTACTTATTGATGATTGACCAGCTTGGCTGTGTGTGGTTAGTGCTGTAAACAAGTGGAGGCAGACCAGGGGAGTGATGAATTGGAATCTTGAACTTGGTTGGGATGTTAGAAAACTTAAGGGCAGATCCCTGCTCACCGTTTTCCTTAAGTTGGCATGGAATGCGTTTATCTATTGCATTTGGATTTTGGAGGGAGCGGAATAGCAGAATTTTCCTACAAAAGCTTGCACAGGGTCATCCATTGGTTCTTTATATTAAGGATCCTGTTAGAAGTAGATTGCTAGGGAAGGATATTAATAGAACTACCAGTGTGAATAGAGATATTTGTATAGGTTGGGGGCTGGTATAGGTTCTGTACGGGTTTCATTGATCTGGTTGAGTTGTAATTTTTTGATGCAGTTCACAGCCCTTTGGATAAATAAAAAGCAAATTTATCAAAAAAAGAAAGAGGGAGAAACAGAAAATAGGAATAAACCGAGGAAAAGAAGTGATAGAGAAGTTTATGGGGAGAAACAGATGGAACCAGGGCAGAGGGGAATCTTAAGATTAAATATTTTCAGTGCTTAAAAATCCATATCTAAAGCTACCAATAGTTAAAATGGCATTAAGTACTATAGGTTGCACCCTATACCCAAATATAATTGTGAATTAGTCCCTCAGACTTTTTTCCTTCACTATTTGGAGTTCAAGGGAAAACCTGTTTGATGTTTTATTGAAAATTTATTTCTTTAATAAAATTGATGTTCTTTGGTTGTCAATGCCAAAGAGTTAAAAAGAATGAAGAAGCAGTTTTTTCAAATGGAGAAAATATGAGTATTAGGTGTTCCTAAAAGAAAAGCGGACAACAAATTCCAAATAACATGATGGACAAAGAATATGGGACTTGGGCAGTATTAAAATAACCTAAATTCTAGAAATTAACCCTTAAAAAGCTTTACAGAACAATTAAATAAAGTCTTAAATAATTATTATTATTCGATCAGCATCTTTTTGTTCCGCATCAGTTCAACTACAGCTTGTAGTTGTTGCATGATAGCTGCTGTGATTTTTTTATGATGTCTTTTAAGTTTTCAATTGCTTAAAGGCTTGATCCTCTTGTTGTCATTCCTATCCTGTTCTGACACTCTGTTCTATCTGAATCCATTAATTTTGCTTAGGCATGTCACTAATTACAAAATTTCTTAAGAGTTGTCCGTCATATCTGTTGCATGACAGTTGCTGTGATTTTTTTAATGATGCCTTTTAAGTTTTCAATTGCTTAAAAGCTTCATCCTCTTGTTGCCATTCCTATCTTGTTCTGACACTGCTCTATCTGAATCCAGTAATTTGCTTAGGCATGCCGCATGCCATTATGTCTATCTTGACATTAAAATATTCAAAATAATCATTTACAGTATAAATAAGAGAAAGGTTAAAGTGATACATTTAGTATTTTGTTCTGATACTCTTCATGTTCATCAAGTAAAATAGTTTGTTATAATTATAAATATTTCGTAACTTGTTCTAAATGAGTGATTTTATTGTCATTTCTTTATATTATTAAGAAAGGGTAAGTTCTCTTTTCCTTTTTTTATTCTTATTTTAAATAAAGAAGCCTAAAGAAATTATGGACAGGTTGACTATGTCAACAGCAACTCGTTAGAGTGTGTCATAAGGAGGGTATTCCAAAGTTCTCGGGGGGATGAGTGTATGCTGCTCTGCCCAGTTGACACGTATGTATTGCTCTCTTATTGTGGTGTTTAATTCATCAGAAATATTACACTAATATTGCTGTTCTAGATGTTTGATAAGAGATTGGTTTCTGCAGGCCTGTTCAGATATTAAAGAGCATCAATATGGATGGATGGTCCGCTGTATGTTTCCTCTTCCAAATTGTTTTTTATTCCAACCTTAAATCATTTTAGACTTAACTTGTTATTGAACTGTGGAATTTTGGTTTTGAAAGGTATAGTTAGGACTTGGGAGTGATTTTTTAATAGCCATTCTCCACGCTTTTGAGTGTATAGGATTCATTAATATCTGTTTATTGCGTCCCACAGCAAGAACAATAAATTCATCCCTCCCTCTTCCATAGGGTCTATGACCTTACAAACCACTATTCATGCTTCTTTGTTTCAGGTCAGTGATGAAGAGGTAGAAGCTATTCTTCCTACGGCTGAATATGCTCTTGCCAAAATACATATGCATCTGGTCCACAGTGGGTATGTTCATAAAATCAGTGTAGCTTGTTTTTCCTTGATATCTTGATAATATATATTCCAATTTCTTCACGTTGCATCAGATTCTGTTATACAGCTCGTGGAGGATTCTGCTACTCAGAAGATGATATCTTCGATTTCCGCTCAGGCATCTTCCCTCTTTTAGTTTTATGCTTTTGCTTTTGGATCTTTGCAATTTTATCTAGGTTTAACTGGAAAATCTCCGAAGTTGAAGTCATGCAAAATTTTATAAACTTTTCTTTTTCCTTATACTTGGAGGATGAATTTCTCTTAAGTTTTAACATAGGCTGAAATGAAAAAAGCTGCCTATGCAGATTTCCTGGTAGTGTGAAGGGCTAGAAGTATTTTTTGAAGTCTTGGAACTGTAGAAAATCTAATCATGATTAAGGCAATAACATTAGTTGCTGAATCTTACTTCCTAAAGGAGCGTTGAATTATGAAGCTCCTCCTTTTTCCCTGTTTAACTATATGTAAGAAAGAAAACATGGTTTGATTTGATTTCTCCATGGGTCCTTGTGGGTGAAGGGAGAGGCAAAATGTGTTAGAGGTTAGGTATTCTAGTACTTGTTTGGAACTCTCTCAGAAGGCTAGTGAATGGTAGCAGTACCTTACCACTTATTTCTGTTTTCCTCTTTTTCCTCTGAATTGCCGAAAATTGGGTGAAGAACCCTATTTTAGGAAAGCTTTCATTTTTTTTAGATTCTGTCCTTGATTAATTTTCAATCTACTTTATATTAAGATAAGATAACAGCATGTTCTTTTTTGGATTTTAAGTGCCATTGTGGAGGGTTGCTTGGCTGAATGGGGTGAAAACCTCTTATGGTGTTTGTGTTACAATTGAAATACGATGATGAGAGGCTTAGGGTGGTCTATAAAGTTGGGTTGTACTTGTGGATTCCATATTTCAATACTTATTAGGCACTCTGTTAACAGGATTGAAATATCAATAAAGGCTCAGGGCCTTTAAAGCCCCATCATTGGTTTTCTGCTATCTTTTCTGTACCATTTTTGTATTCTGTTATCTGAGATAATTTTCTTATACTTGGTTCTTAAATTTGCAGACGATGGCCAAGATATTGATGGTTTGCCAACTGAAGGCATAGAGATTACATGCTTCCATCTGGTAGTAACTCTCAATTTTATAATCGTTTTAAATTCTATTAATCTATTAAAAGTATTTTAAAAATTATGCCTCGTTCACTACAAAACTATTATTTTGACATCTTTTGTAGAATTTGTAATTTGATATGCTAAATTTAGTAACTCTGTTAATTTAATGTTTATTCATTTTATTCCTCTACTTATTACTTTTATTTTTACATTAATTATTGCATTAATACTTTTAATCTTATCTTTAGAATAGAAAAAAGTTAAATCTTACAATATATAGTATAAACTTTGCATACTTTATCAATATAAAACAATGCTTTTCACCAAACCCTAAAAGAGATTTGGGTCTCTCCCTAATGAGTCCTAAGGTATCAGGCTTCCTTTGATGAGTCTGAATTGTCAATCAAAGTAGGTCATTCCAGAAATCGAAATAAAGTTTGACTGACAATTAAAGAGATTTGGAATTGACCCAAATCTCTTTGAGTCCAAACAATGGTAATCTTGACTTCTCTATCAATCACCCTATGACACTATCCCATCGCCTATTCTTAACAGTATATTTGGCATTTGACCATATAGAGTTTGTTATGCAAAACAATTACTCTCTAACTTCCCTAGAAAATAGTCTCATATCCAAAAATCCGAACCAAGAAGAATATAGGGGAAGATTAGCAAATGTGAGCTAACTATATTTGCTGTGCTGACTCAGATGCAGAACCTAGGATATTGATCATAGTTTCGGATTTTATGATCCGACAGAACTTACCGAAGATGTTGCAAAAATACAAGTGAGGTCAGGGGTTGAAAAAACTTTCCGTCAAAGAGTGCAATCATGTCTGACCTCTCAACATCCCTGTCTGATAAGACTTTATGCTCAATTCTCAGTACCAAAATCTTGATATAAAAATGCTCCCTCCATAGTTAACTCTGTCCAGAATAGTTGATAGAATTGGATTATTTACATCCAGAGTCACTAAATTTAGTGTCAGATCACAACCCTTCAATTTTATTTAATTACATCACTGATCTTTTTTTATTAATAAATTTGGTCAGTTATGCAAATTCCGTTATGTAATAAAAACTGTCTTAGCATGCACACGTCATTCAACTTGAAATCCCAAATTTGACTTTGTTTAGAAAATAAGTTGCATATATGCATGCTGAATTAGATTTATGTTAAAAATATTTAATGAAATTAGCATAAATGATCTAGTTTATAAAAGTAGAGATGTAATTTGATGAAATTAAAGATATGTGACACATATGGAAGTTGATACTAAGTTCAATGACTTAGAATGTAAATTACTTGTTAGAATGCATTAAATTACTCAAAGATATGGGAAGGGAGCGAAGAGCTAGTTAACCTCCTTGGAGATAAGAAAAATGAATTCTACTAAAGATTCTTTAGTAATTTTGACTGAAAGAGCTTGTGCTACATATGTACTATAAAGGGTTTTAGCTTGTGACTACACAAACATTTGAAAAGAGGTAAATAACACAGTCGTCTTGATTTTCTGTGCAGGATGGTGCTCATTACATGATTTATACACCATCTGATCCGCTACTATTTGTTGCGGTCAAGGTAACTGCTAGTACCCATGAAAGAAATACTATTTCAGGATTGAATCTAGTCAGAGTTCCAATTTTTATTGAATTGTATGCTCATGTTTTTAAAGTGTGTATTTAAATTCATGTCTACAAGCAATAGCTTGAGAATCAGTCTGAAGGTTATTTTGAACTAGGATGCTGATGAAGCTGGTCTGGTTTCTGCAGGATCAGAATGGAATTTTGCAAATTGCTGAAGATGTACGTAACTTTTTAAATTTTGCCATAGATATTGTTGAAGTTTTTACTTCGACTACTTTGTCCTCTTTTCCGCTAGATTTTATCAGGACAATAATTAGTCTAATATGTTCATGTTCTGTCATCAACAATATTGTTTTGCAATGTAACACCCTTGCTCTTGGTGTTCACTTACATGTTAATGTGCATGTACATAATTCTCATTTAGAGGCCCACACCCACCAACTTAAATAACCTGCCCGTGTGATTAAATTCACAAGTTTCATCTATCCACTTATGAATTTTGGTACGGGAAGATGTTGCATGAAAGCAAATTTGTGGTTTTGAGGGCTTTATGGTAAATTGTGAGCCAAGGGAAGGCAGTATTTTGCTTGGCAGCAATCTTCCAAAAGGGTATCAAATGCTGAATTTATTATGAATAATCTCTCTCTCAGCTAAAATGTTTTACATTGATTTTGGACCATTAGATGATTCTAAATTTATGGTTGAGGTTATTCATTATTTTTTTTTCCCTTAAAAATCTCATCGTTTTCAACTTTTAATTTCAACTATCAATTTACACTCCTACAATGGTCCAAAATATGTGTAACACTAAGAAGTTCTAGATTGGGTCACTGGATCCTCTCTTTGTCTCTCTCTCTCTGTGTATTATTGTGTACAGTGGAACTGTGGAAGAGCGGAGGACTGATGTTTGTATTGGTGTTGATATTGGCCATTTTTGCTTTTAAACTAGTTTTTGTGAACAAAGGGTTATATATGACCGCATTTATATGTATCATCATATGGGAACAGGATCTCTTGGAGGACCCTGCTGTTATGAGTGCCATTGACGAGGAAACTGAGTTTAATGCCTTAGTGGTATGCCACCCTAATCAATTACCTTGTTCTCAATCTACTGCTGAAATGTCCTTATAATAATTGATTTTTTTTTGGACAGGAAGAAGAAGCTGCTCTTCTTGAATCATTGTTGGGTGAAATATGACCAGCTTTAAAGCTACCAAACTTACTGCCCCTACTCTTAATACTCCCTCTCCACTTATTTCCAGTAAAAATGCAGGTCAAAAGGCTGTAAGTAAATATTTTTGCTCTAGACTCAGGTGAACTATAACTCGATGTTTAATTGGATAACAGATCAAGGAGTTGATCCTCAATTTAGTTCAATCAACTTGTCATTTTGATTGTTGTCAATGCTTTATTGAATATATATGTTAGAGTAGTTACAGTTTGATGAAGGGTTATAGTAGTTCAGGGGGTGATTGTAAGAATTTTGGGAGTTAATGTCATCCACTGAAATTGTGTTTGAAGAAGATCCCCATCCAATTCTTCAAGCACCACCAATAGATTCCTGGAAGGTTTGAGTAATGAATGAAGCACATGGTACCTACAATTTCAACTCAAAACAGACCAACTTTACCTTTAAACAAAATTTTGGAAAGATTCCCTGTAGGGGTATGGAATGAAACCCAACAGCGACCAATACTTTGTTCATTCACCCAAACTTGTCCTTTTTGCATTTAACTCATGTTCAAGGCAATTGGACCATCTCCAATGGGTGTATAGAACATGGTCTAACAAATCACATGTATAAAACATTACTTTCCCTTTTTATTACTTCTATTTTAACCAAAATATGAGAAATTATTAGATGGACATCATGTCATAAACCAATGTAAACCATCAATATAAACCTGATATCCCTATGTATAATTGGTAGTCATATGTTTGATTTTGAACATTGAATGTGTTAACTTTAGGAATACAAGATTTGATTCAATCTGATATATTGATCGATCAATTAATATCATGACCGAGAGGCTGACCCTTACACTGAAAGTGGAGCTCCACTATGATACTGCACCGGCGGAGTGCCAAAGCCTGATCCGCAACGCGCTACTAGAGTTGGTTAAGAACTCCTATGGTCATGTAGGCCTAGGCATGTTTGGTCGTTTGGTTTGTTTGGGTTCTTTAAGCATTGGTTGATTGTTTTTATTTTCACATGCAATCTTTTTTTTTCCTACTTAAACTAAAGATTTTTTTTTTATTGTTGAAGGGGTTGGTAGTTCTTTCTTTATTAAATAAAAATCATTTAAAAAAGAAAATAATCTTTTGCATGCGGCGAAGCGCCAGCAACATTTCTAGAATATAATATTCCGTTGATGTCTTCAGGTTATGAAAGGCCGGGGAGGCAACAAAACACACGCTGTCACTTTGGACCAACTCTTCAATTTACATATTTTTTAATACTCTCACAGAAGTTGATTCAGACAGAATATTAATAATAATAATAATAATAATAATAAAATAAATTATATCAAACATTAATTTTATAGATTGAAATTTTAAGTTAAATATATATTAAAATTATAGACAATAATCTTTTATTTTTTTAATAAAAGAATCGTCTTCTCCTTAATTATGTATCATTTTATGTCATACAATAAAAAAATATTTAAAAATTAAATTTTAAATATAACCCTAATTTTAATTTACACCTTAAATCCTAAAAACACACCTTACCATTAATTCTTTAAACCCTAAACCTTAAATCATAAACTCACTATTTTAAAATAAGGACACTAAATGACATGATAAGACAATATGAATCCTTTTTTCGATACCTCATGCCAAGCACTAAAAATTTAAATTTTAATCCTTAAATATAAATTATAAACTTTTAAATTTTAAAATATATATACTATATTTAATACTCTAAATCTTATATTAATCCTTAACTATAAAATTATTTTTTTATACATTCACATGAATATTGCACCCAAAAGGCTCTAAAATTATATATATATATATATATAAAGTTGTATTTGGTGTACTCTATGACGGAAGCCATGACACAAAGCTCAATCATTCATTGGTCGCATGCATACACAGATCCCTTTCCCGGTTCATATAAAGCTGAAGGGCTGCGTCAGCTACAAAACGACAACCTTAAGCTGATTTGGAGGTCTAAATTCCAAGGAAACAGACAACAACCACACGTGCCTTTGCCCTCTTTTAAAACCTATGATCTCACTTACTCTCCATGTTTCAGTTCAACAGAAAAGAACCCAGAATAGAAGAAGCTAAGTTAGAGTCAGAGAATGAAGGGAGCAATAGAGTTGCCACCAGGGTTCAGATTCCATCCCACGGATGATGAGCTGGTGAACCATTATCTGTGCCGGAAATGTGCAGCTCTGCCTATTTCTGTGCCCATCATTGCAGAGATTGATCTATACAAGTTTGATCCATGGCAGCTTCCAGGTTACACAATAATATATGATTTGGTTTGTATATTTGTGGGGTTTAGAGTTCCAATAAAGTGATTAATTAACTGTGACATATTTGGTTTTAGATATGGCGTTGTACGGTGAAAAAGAGTGGTATTTCTTTTCTCCTAGGGACAGAAAATACCCCAACGGATGCCGGCCGAACAGGGCGGCAGGAAGAGGGTATTGGAAGGCGACCGGAGCGGATAAACCCATCGGAAAGCCCAAGACACTCGGGATAAAAAAGGCACTCGTTTTCTACTCCGGTAAGGCTCCGCGAGGTGTCAAGACCAACTGGATCATGCACGAATATCGGCTGGCCAATGTTGATAGGTCCGCCGGCAAGAAGAACAACAACTTGAGGGTAAGTCCATATTTTATCATTATTATATTTTAAGAATAATTTTTTATGCACTTATTTTATATTTCATATTAAAAATTATTTTAAAAAATTAAATTTTAAACACTAACTCTAACTTTTACGTTACAAATACCAAAATGTAGACCCTAAAAATATATTTACCATTGATTTTCTAAATCCTAATTATAACTCATAAACATATTATTTTAAGAGTAAAAATATTATGCCTCTTTTAAAAATTTACTAAAAATTGAATTTTAAACCTTAACCCCTATTTTTTATATCTTAAACCTTGAACTCTATACCCATAAAATACACCCTACTCCTAATTCCCTAAATCCTAACTAAAATCCTTAAATTAAAACCCTAAACCCTAAACTCTAAACCCTCTGATTTGAAGTGAAGGTATAAATGAAGACATGGAAAAAAGATAGACGGTGCTAAAGTGTGACATCAAGAATGGCACAACAAAAACTATTTTATTTAAAAAAAAACAATTTTGACGGTTCACACTCAATGTCACGTTCTAAATGGTGGTTTTTCTTTTTTATTACAGCTTGATGATTGGGTGCTGTGCCGAATATACAACAAAAAAGGTAGCATAGAGAAGCATATTCCTATTAAACAAACATCTTTGAGTTACCCTGAGATGGAAGATGAGAAACCAGACATTCGAAGCATGGAGACTGATGTCATTGCACACACGGATGGTTCTGTGTCGAGTTCGTCGGAGCAGGAGTTGTTGCCGGAAATCGCGTGGGGGAAAGAGGGTGAGAATGAAGGCCAGTGGAATGGTGTTGATTTTGAGTTGGATTTCATAGACGATGAGCCATTTGGGAGTCAAGTTGGGTACCAGATGGGTCAGTTGTCGCCATTGCAGGACATGTTCATGGATCTTCCCAAGTCGTTTTAATCAACGTAGACCAAAATCCTCTCGTTGTGGGGACATGCAAAATGACAGTTTGTCTAGTCCTAGGAAATTCTTGTAACATATATTTATATCTAGTAACATTTTTTTCGATATATAAAAATTCGAATATGACTTTTTTTTGGAATTGGGAATGGATTAAAATGGAAATTAAAAAATAGTAATTAGAATAGAGCTGTTTCTAAGAAGTACAAATTATCTGCTCCGGGCTAAGATTTAAGATTTAAAGTTAAAGATTGTGATTAGAAACTAGGGAATTAGGGATAGGTGTAATTTTAGGGTTTAGAGATTAGATTTTAGGGTATAAAAAATTGAGATTAGGATTTATAGTTTAGTTTTTTAAATTTTTTAATACGAGAAATAAAAGGAGACATGATTAGGAAACAAAAAATTTTTACTCGTTTTTCAAGAGGGCACATATACTTGCTTTCGATACAACTTACGAGATATAGAAGGGTAAATTAAATGAAATTGTTAGCTGTAAACTTAACCCTATAATATACATATATATAATCATTGTGTTTAATAAATATTTAAATGAATATGTAATTAATCATCACTAATTTTAAATATAAAGTAAGCTTAACATTTTATATTTTATTGGTATCTACTTGTAAGCATGTTCTTCCCTATGATCTATCATTCTCAGTTCTTGCTAAGTACCAGAAGGGTTCATCTGGAATGCAAACTAACAAATAAATCTTTGAGTTGATACGAACGGATCTGTCTGCATCGACTTAGTCGTTAAACCAACCGAGTAACGCAAGAATAATCTTAAATATGTTGCCAGTGAGTAAGGCTTTAATTTGCTTTTGTTTTACGGGTGTGTAAGGCGGGTACCTTGTCGGAGAATCCCCAGAGAAACTTCTGTATAAAACTGCCTTCCTATGGCTAAAAGCATCGAAAGAGAACTTCCCGTGGTATGAGCCCATTCCGCTCTCCCCGACTCCTCCGAAAGGTAGACTGGGAACTGTGACCTGCAACGATTGTCATGAACAAGGAATTAGATCTAAGTTTAACTAGTTGAAATATGTTTGTTGTAACCAAATGCTTGTAGTGATCATATGCACTGATAACATAATCGAATTACAGACGTGCTCGAAGGAACTGAGAGGCCTATGAAAGGCTTGGTGGAGTTTTACGGTTAACCGAATTATCAACAAGCCGGTTATTGGATAGTGTGTGCCACTGGTTTTCCTAATTACTTAATTAAACTTGAGAATGAATTCAACATTGAACCCCTATCTCATGCTTGACAGGATACTAAGTGACAATGTGAAGACGAATATATGGTTTTTTCGTATGAAATTCAACTCATCGAGTGCGGAAATACTTGTAGAATGGTGTCATTAATAGCCATTCCTCCGGCATACACATTTTGTACAAACTCCCTTTTAATCTGTTCATCATCACTGAAGAGATATGCAGCAAGTGGTTTCGGCTTTCTGTTTATCATGGCAAAGCCATCTTCCAACCTTTCAACCTGAAACAACGAGGATAAAATGTCGGTTAAAAACTAGAAATTCTATCTTGCATGGAAACATGCTTAACAACTCGCCTTAGAAATCATGGCATCAAATCAGGAAAACCAAGACTAAAGAAAATTTTGTGAAATGGCTTCTGAGCAAGGATTTCAAGAGTTCAAGACAACCTAAAAAGTGTCTTAATGTGATTTTAATGTCACATTAACAATGAAATGGAACTCACGGTCATTATCGGAAGTAACGGTCCAAATATTTCTTCTTGCATTATCAGTGAGTCCTCAGGAACGTCCAACAATATTGTCGGAGCTATTTGTCTGCATTACAAAGCTGAGTATTACATGGTGATTACGCAGTAGATTGGTAAAGATATTATGGAGGTGCAATTATCAAACTCACAATTGACTCCCGTCCCTTTGACCTCCGAAAACAATTTTGTCAGAGACCTTATGCTCATCCAAGAGATTCACTAGACGCGAGAAGTGGAACGAGTTTATAATGCGGGATCGTTCCTTTGATTCCATTGGATCTTTTCCAAAGATTTCCTCCACTACACTCACTAGAGCTTCTATCTGTAGTTCAAATATGTTTCAAGGCCATGAGCCAATGACAAAGTGAATTTTACTACTTTGGCAAAACCTTACCAACGTTGGGGCAAATTCTTTTGTTGTTATGATATAATCAACACCGATGCAAGCTTGTCCATTGTTGCATGCCCACTTGCCAGCTACAATCCTCCTCGATGCAATCTTGAAGTTGATACAATCAAACCGGTTAAATAAAATGAAGATGAATTAGTAGCTCAAGGTAAACAAGAGCTATTCTCACCTGTAAATTAACATTAGAATCAACAATAGCTGGGCATTTTCCTCCAAGTTCAAGAGTTACTGGTGTAAGATTCTTAGCTGCCGCGGCCATCACAATGCGTCCAACTCTTGCCCCACCTGCAATGTAAAGGTATCTGCATTTAGCTAACCATTTAATATGTAGCCTCAAGCAAGTCGGAATTTATTCAAGGTGCGCTACGTCTAAGGAAGACTAAAAATATTTAATACAGGCATCCAAGTTAGAGAAATCAACACATCTGACGAATATAGATTAAACCTGTAAAAAAGATCTTATCCCACTTCTGTTCTAGTAATGCCGAGGTCACGGCAACAGCACCCTCAACAACTATTATAGCAGATTGGTCCATATATTCCCCTAGTAACCTTGAAAGCAGCGATGATGTGGCTGGAGCAATTTCAGATGGTTTGAGGACCACAGTATTACCAGCTGCAATAGCTCCAATTACCGGTTCAAGAGACAATGCTAGAAGACGAACCGACAGACATTTCAGTTTGCAGAATATAAGAGGTGATGATAATGAAACAAAAGAAGCCATCTATCATATTTTATTTCTACAAAAATCTATAAAAACAATGGCTATGTTTTAGAACAATTCCATACGCCAAGGAAATACCTAGAGACTAAGAGACACCTTTAGATTGTAAATTTTCATAAATAAGGCAGTGGAATCCATCATGAAGACAAATGATGTGGAACAAGTACAGCGCATATCACATTGCAGTTTCATTACAGGTATCTATTTAAAATATACATATACAAAACCCAAGATGTCTCAAGCCAAGCCTACTCGCATCGAATTGCAGCATCATTGAAGAAAGAAAGTGGAGGTTTCTAAAGCAATGACACAACTTTATATAAACAATCAAAAGGACTCATCACATACACTTGCATGCATTCATATACATATAGACATAAACAAATTAGATACAAGCATGTTGCTTACTATATCAGTTCAATAAAATTGATGTGATAAACGAACAACGGATAAAGGAAACATTACTGTGCTTCAACATTCAATAATATTAACACACAAAAGAACTAAAAGAAGATACAACAGTTCAAAGATATCAAGTGCCAAGTGGCAAGCAAGATTTGATGTAACTATATTTTATTTATCTAAATTGAGTGAAAAGGAGTGAGTGTGCAGAAGACATGCAAAACTAAATTAATATAAATTAACAAAAAATAAGTGACTAGTTAGGGAATATGCTAAGCATTACACAAAACTAATAATACATTAAGTTAAAACAGCAAAAAAGTAACATACAGAAAGGGTAGTTCCAGGTAGATATGACCAAGACAACTCCAAGAGGTTCTGACACTATTTCTGCCGACGATGGATAAGTTGCCAGTGAAGTTTCAGCCTGAAATGGTGCTGAAATGTTTAAGAAAAACATAGATAATAACATTTAGTCCTAAGATTTGCAACCATAACAGTAATTACCTTTTTGGGCATCATCCATTGTTTAAGTTCTTTCAGAGCCAACGTACATGAGGATTTTGCCATCAAAATCTGCATCACATATGATATGAAGTCCATCTTATGCCCAACATAAATGCATGGCATGAAATTTTTAGCATCCTTTATGTTGACGTTCCTGCAAGATCAATCTCTTGTACTTTCTTCTGTTCTTGGATTATGGGTTCCTTTTGTTTCTAATTGCTTGAGTTGCAATGGTTTTTTTAACTCAAATCCCACACTTCCAGTTTAAACATAATGATATTTTCTCTATCAGAATTCTAACCTTAAATGGTTGAATTTACATATAACCTGTATATTGGTGCATGTACAAGAACAATTTGCTAAACTATTTAACTACTTGAATGAAAGTCGAAAAAAGAAACGAAAAAAGGTGCATAAGTGTTTCTCAGAACTCTTGAACGTAAAGAGAAACAAATTTTGAAAAGTTTATTACATAAAAGAGGAAGAAAGAAAGACTTAATAATGGATGTCACCTCAGATATAGTTCACTATGTGCACTAGATTGAAAAACCAAACCATCATAAACCCCTGGTTTCAGATAGGGTGAGTTAAATTCAATAAGAAAATGTATGAAAAAAATTAAAAGGACTATCAATTTCCACTAGGGCTTTTCACTAGATAACTATCAGCTTACAAGCTGCTATGTACACTTTAGTGGAGATAATCAAGTGAATGTGGCTTCCTTAATGCCAAAAACAGTTATGTACTGCTCTCCAATAGGTGTAAAATGATTCAATACTTGCACATATGTTAGGACCCCGCACATAATAATCATTTTTCTCCCTCTATGTAGGGTTAGCAGATAGATGCTAATGGTTCAGAATTCGGTAGAATCTTCTATGTGCAATTTCACTTGGAAGTTGAAAAATACACAACTAATTTCATGAAACGACAGCTGAAGGCGGAGTTGAAACTTGAAACTTGTAAGGTAATGTACAATACAAAGGACAGAGAACAATATATGCAGCAAGATATTTGATGATGAAATGAAGAATAAAGACAGACCTCTGATAAGTACACTTCAAGTTCAGGTTTCGAGAGGTCCTCATGTAGTGCTTTGATAATTTCTTTCTCCTTTTCATCAACCATCTTTGATATGCTTTCCAATTGTGATATTCTCCATTCATAGCTCTTTGTCTTGCCTGAATTAAAGATTTTCCTGAGCCTGTTAACTAGTACAGCAGCTTCGTCTGTGTCAAATGCAGGCTTCACTTCCTCCATCGTTGTTGATAGCGTTGCACAACAACTTTAGATGCATTAGAAAAATATCCCAGGAAATAAAAGGATGGTGGAAACCAAGATATGGAAATTAATTAATAGAAACAAACATGAGTGGAAAGAGAGAGAGAGGGAGAGTTACTAGTGAGAAGAAGGAACAGAATTGGAGAAGCTGACTTGGTTGATCTTATATGTCTGACGATATGTGAAAGAGCCAAGAAAACCAACATCAACAATACTGGTGGATCTGAAACATCTGAAAATGAGTGAGAAACAGAGCAAATCATGCAGGTGCAAATTGTATATCAGTATTCATGAAGATTGAACTACACAAAATTCTAAGTATTAGACGCTCAATTTTGAGTAATGATTCCAGTTAAATGGCCTCAAGTCATCATTTACTACTTTGTTGAAACTGGGATTTACCCCAGAGGACCAACACAGCAATGAACTATTCTATAAGCTTGCACTGTTTAGGCAGTTATGTCACGTTTGGTACACAGTTTTAAAATAGTGTCTGGTATAAAGGCGAATTAGTATAACTCTAAACATGAAGTTAGGAAGATGAGTAAAAACACATGTAAAAACCAATACCTATTCAAAATAAGCAATATATAGGGTAAACTACAATAGAGATCACTCAATTATGGATAAGGTTACATTTAGGTCACTCAATTATTAAGAGTTATGTTTGGATTAAGTAACCTGATCACTTAAAATTAATAAAGGTCACAAGGTAAGGTTACATTTGGCCACCCTTCATATTTGAAAAAAAAAAGTTTATCAATTCGTGTATTAGATTAAATAATGATTTTAAATGAAATACTCTAATATTAATAAGGGTATAAAAGT
This sequence comes from Abelmoschus esculentus, assembly GCA_035048815.1. NCBI lineage: Eukaryota > Viridiplantae > Streptophyta > Magnoliopsida > Malvales > Malvaceae > Abelmoschus > Abelmoschus esculentus. Next base: position 20,169,449 of record JAUCBN010000005.1, read on the forward strand.
GATTTGAAAGAAGAAAAAAAACGACCAAATTGATGTATTTTTTTAAAATATAAAGTGTGACTCAATAATAAATTTACCTACAATTGAGTGACCCAAATGTAAGCTTTAATAATTGGATGACCTACATATAAATAATCCAAATATAACTTTTGATAATTAGGTGACCCAAATATAATTATACTCATAATTGAGTTACATTTGTTGCAGTTTACCCCTATCATAAAACGAAAACAATAATTAACCACGTAAAAAACGATTGCATCAGAGTTTCAATAGCATTAGAATTCAATTTCTAAAAAAATGGATTATTTATAGAATCAGTCCTTAAACTTCAAAACATTATAAAAATGATTTACGTTCCAAAAAATTATAGATTAGAGCTAGAAATTAGGGTTTCAAAAATTGAGAAATTTTAAAATGAGAGTTTTAAATTAAGAATTTTCTAATTTAGGGTTTTCGAATGGGGGAAAATTGGTTCTTACGCAATGACTGTCAAAGCCGGAATCACAGATCCGGCGGGTCTAGCATGTCAATGTTTCTTAGACGAGTATGATTGAAGTGAGTTTTTGTTCTACAAAGAATCATCGGTTTGCTTTTAGTCCAGTACCAGGAGACTGCTGCTTTCTCCCAAATATAAAACTAATCCTTAGCACGGTTTGGGATATGAAGATTGGTGCAGCATTTGGGATTTGGTGGTTTTAATTGATCTAATTTTCTGGTAGTTGGAGATTAAAATGAGGAAAATCTTGAAGCAATTCAGGACTATAAAAAGGCTTTCCTTCCCCATTTAATTCACCTGCAACCATACAATCCCCAGCCTACAATAATGCAAATAGAAAGATAGATATAGAGAGATTAATAGTTAAAACTTGCATTGTATTTCAGCATTCGCAGCATAATCTAAGCAAGCATTAAGAAAGGCAAAAGATTATCAAAAGCAACAATATACCAGCAAAGGGAGGAAAGAGTAGGTTGCAAAGATTATTAAGAAACCTGGTGGTGGTGGTGGGGTGTTTGAAGAGCGCAGCCGAGACGATTGCCATGGCAGCTGGTGATTCTGCAACTTATCAGCTGAGAATTGGGTCACTCAGTCTACTGAAAGGAAGTAGTAATTGAGAAAGGCAAAGAAAGGTAGGACTAAGAATTAGGATGGTGGAAATGAAGGTTATCTTTTGGGGTACAATTACATTTTTAATTTAAATATTAATTAAATAATGATTTTTATTTTCTTAAATTTTTAATTTAAAGGTTTAATAGATTTTTGTCTCTATGTCCCTGCTGTCTCCCCTATCATATGTGGTTTGCTTTCCCCAACTCAAAATGTGTGGGCATTTCAGAGACGTTTCTCCGCCATTAAAATGGTGAAGGAGTGCCGGAGATAAAGTGGAAACTACAAACACAAACGACTCTACCACTCTGATGAGGCAGTAACATAGTTGTTTTAGATATCTTCGAGGGTTTAAACAAAAATAATTTATTAATAAATCATTATTTTGTTTGATAAACAACTTATATACAACTAAAATATTAAAAAGTAATTATTACTAAAAATTATTAAGTTATAAAAATAAAATATAAAATATGAACGATCACTTATGATACTCTCCATTTGAGACCTGGTGAGCATGGAACTAATTTATGATACATTTCTCTTCCTTTTCTTTATATATCTTAAACGCACACCCACCCTTAAATTCTGCTCATTTCTTTTCCTTCGGATTGTTGTTCCTAAAGGTCACGAATTCGAGCACCAGTAATAACAGCATAGTGATTGTACACATAAAAATTTACCCCTCAAAAATTAAAAATTCACATTCCCTTTTCAAGGGTCAATTATGCTAACATAATTGTACACATAAATTGTTAACCCCCATCAACATCTCATATAAGCTCAAATACCAACACTATCAATTGGATGCCATTTATGAAGTCTTCAATAGTTCCCCATATTTTCTCACTTCCACTAATATGTAGGACAAGCAGTAAAAAAAGAATATAGTGAATTCATATGCAATCATACCAACAAATCATGTTGTATGAGCACCATGCGTTCTTGAGGCCCATATACCAAACACTAGAAACCAGAACACGAACAAGATTGCCCAATAGCGAGCCGGTCCATACTTGATCCTTGTCAGCACAATCTGCAATCATCAGACATTTCATACAAAACATCATCTCAATCGAAATGATGACAAATAAACGTTGAAAGGATGAAGTCTATGCATCCTATAATCTCAAGTAAATGGACCATATGGCCAACTCAAATTCAGAATGTAACTGAAGTACTCAATCTGCCACACTACTCCTGAACATGAAAAAGATATGTTTCCTTGGATATATAAAAATGTCAATGTTTTCATGCTGTCATTACCTAGATGCTAGCAGGCTGTCCAATTATTTCAGATGTAATTCCAAATTTAAGGTGATGATGATGAAGCTGCATCATCCTATTAATCGCATGTTCTATTGTAAAGATCAATCAAAGTTTAAATCAGTTTTCCAATATTGCTGCTTCAATCAGCAAAAAGAACAAATTGGTTTAGAAAACCTCAAAGGATGATAATGAACAACAGATATGGAACTACACAAGCCAAAAAAAAATGGCATGCCCATTCTGATGATACAGAAAAAGTATAGTGAAGTTTATCAATATAATTGTTAGTTTGTCGAGGAACGGAAACATAATCACATCATGTATCAACCACTTCCAAATATATTCAACATCTATTAAAATTGATTGCACACAAGTTCAGAAAAAAGATAACAAGAGATGGCATCCAAGTCACTTACAAAGCGAAAGGAGATTACAACTGTTAAAGCACATATGCCTCCCAAGAGGAAATGAAGACCACTATTAGCTGTTTTCTGCAAAACAAAGAGTGGCACATAAACATTATAATCCGTGATGACTAAATGCTTTATAAGTAATAAAAATAACTGAAAATGCCTAATATATACGTAAACACACACACATTTAACTAGATAGTGTGCTGATAAAATTTTCATTGGCAAAAGAATAGAGAATGTAAATGAGACACTTGTATCCTCAGTCTACTCGAATTCGATTCAGTCACTGTCAAGCTGATCTCGAGCTTGTGGGAGTCAAGTTCAAGTTTCATAGTGCCCGTAGTGAGTAGTTCGTGTGCCTAATCAAGCTTTTAGTTAATAATATATTACTTTTTTTAATATTAAGTTAAAAAATAAAAATCCCTTTCAAAGAATTGTCCGAGGGGGTTGAAGTGAGAAAGGGGGAAAATGAAAGTAGGTGGCTAGGGTTTTGTGGTTTATTTTTTTGGATAGCATTAGCAGTAGTGCAACACGTGAGAAATGAGATAAAAGAATTGTGAGTTTTGTGTTTTATTTATTTGTAGTTTATTTTTTATTTTTATTTTTATAAATTTATTTTAGTGGATAATGCCCAATTTATTTTAGTTAATTTATTTTTTGTGGATTTTCCCTTAATTTATTTTATTGTTTTTTTTAAGATTACTTTTAGAGTATATGTAGCATAAATATAATATATAATTATTCCGAGTATGTTCACGAGCTTTTGAAGTCGAATTTGGGTCGGCTCAGTTCGGCTTGTTATGGTATCGAGCTGAGCTCACTCAAGCCGAGCCCGTGTAGCTTGAGAGCCAATCAAGCTCATTATCATTCCTACCATATACAACTAGGGTTATCCCAAAAATTCCTCTCCTAAACTCAAAAACTCTCGAGTCACAACACTTTCAGACTTCAGTCAAGTTGAAAATAACAACTGACTTCTGCCAATCAACACTAAAAAATATTCAAGGTCCAACAGCTATGGTTCCTCTTACAAAACATCGTTCATCAATATTTATTGGGAGATTGAGGATCATAGATCAACATTCCTTTGAACCATGTCCAACAGGCCAAATTTTTACCTAATCTATATGGTTCTACTTGAAGAAAATGAGATAAAGAACCAATGAATAACACAGTTAATATTTCCAGATTACAGCCACACTAACAAATACCACTGACCAATTGCCACTGGTGTGTACTAGTGTAGACCTGGACCGACATCAACATTCTCTTGGTCTAAATTCCACAAGTAAATTGCATTCAGCCTAATTATAAGAAATTCTTAAACTTAATTAAGAAAGAATATAATTTTCTAAGAAATCTGATTAGAAGCAAATTACTTTTAAAGATATAAAAAAGATTAATGACGTGTATCAAACCCAACACTCTCATTCTGGAAGATATTATTCTCACTCGAAAAGGGGGATAATAAAGAAATCATAACAGATGCAATATATGACAGTAGGCAGTGTGACAGAAAGATTAAGTACACATACATGTATGGAGAATGTTCATAAAAACTCTGTATTGGAAGAGATTGATGAAGTATTCGATGGAGATCTTTCCTAAGTCTTTTTACATCAATTAATTAGTATAATCATCTCTTCTTACATTGGTTTAGAATTGGAAACATATTTGAGGTTCTTTAAATTTTCATGCACAAGCATATGGTTAAAGTTTTCAATTAAGGCTGACTTTTGATATCTCTAATTTCTTTATTGGCAGGAAAAACAAAATGAAGCAGGTTCTTAGCTTGTTAGATGAGCATTTATCAGAAAATACCTTTCCAACACGAGGAGCAATGAGCCATGCAAGTGTAACAGTAAGTAAACCCGTAGCAAGCAGAATGCCAGTACCTTCCACAGCCCACTTGGTTGCAGAATTTTTGGTATGAGCTACTTCCTCAATGACAGTATTTGGGGGTTCAGAAGCAACCTGTGAAACTGCAGAAAAACTACTGTTGTTGTTGTTATTACAATGCGGGCTGAACCACAACGAAATCTCACTTAGTCGTTGCCTCCGAATAGCAGCAACAGCATCAGGGTCTACACCTGAACTTGTATGAATTTGGGCAGGATTAGGATCTCCACTAGCAGTTCTTTCTCTCAATGCTTCATAATCCTTCAAAGAAACCACAACTTTCTTAAAATCAGAAGTCCTGATATTTGTTGCAGGATTTCCACAGATCTCACAAACAGTAGATCCATGGCTAACAAACCATTTGAGAGCACAAGCATAATGCACTAGGGCAAGATCATTTTTACAAGAACAACCAAGTTCTATTAATGCATCTTGATGATGACATGATCCCATTTCTAAATCAGTTCTACATATGAAAACCTCTCCTTCAGGGCTTATGAACTCAACAAACCCAGATTCTCTCCTAAGACTCTTACCATTAGACTCATCACTTTCAACATCTCTTTGAACTCCTTCAATATTAAGCTTAGCTTCGCCTTTGTTTTTAATTGTTTCTTCTAAGGGAGGAGAGATCCCCAAAAATGATAAAGCAGCATCCCCTCTTTTGTCAGATTCTGAACACTGGCAGACACGACAAGTGGGCAAATCTGCATCTCTGTCTAGACTATATCGCGAGTAAGCTCCTGAATTATCAATGACAGCATTTGAGGAACTATCATTGCTGACACCTCCATTAACTGCTGGAGGCAAGTTTTCTTTATCCATCATGAATCTAGTAGAATTAAATAATATCAGTTCAACTAAAGCAGCGAATTTTTTCCCGAATGCATAATCTTAATCTTCCAAGAAACCAATCACCCCCATTGCAAATTTCCAAAGCATTGAAGTGAAGCAACACTACCTCTACACAAATGGACAGTTCACATCCACTTCCACTCCATTGAAAAATGGTGTTCCATTGTTTCTAAACAATCCATGGCGTTAATGCAAGATATAAACAAAAAACAATTGCTGCAAGCAAGAAAACAGATAAAATCATCTAAAAATCAAGATTCTGATTCAAAAAAAAAAACACAAAAAAGAGGGGGGAAATGGAATCACTAACCAATCATGAGAAATGCATAAGAAGAATTGATTAAACAACCAAACAGTCAAATCTTAATACTGAAAAACAATTGGTTCTGAGAAAGAAGAAAATACAACTGAATAATTGAAGTCATAGGCAAGGAACATTAATAATTAAAAATGCTGGAAGTCAAATAGAGTCAAACCCAGAGAGACAATTCAACTAAACAATATATGCAGGCATGAGGAAGATGAAAAGGAATCAAAAGCAAAGCAACATAATCATCAATAAACTTAACACGCAACTCCAAGCCTGTAGAGAAAACTGGTAAGCAACAAACCGGGAAAGCAAAGAAAACCCAGAAATCCTCTATCAATTAAATAAAGATCAACCTATTGAAATTGGGGTAGATCGGGGAGATTGACTGCAAAGGTGAGGAAGGTGCGGAAAAGTGTGGGTGTTCTGCTCCTATGGTTCTTTTGTGTTCGTACTGTGTTTCGTGAGCTTCACATTTCCTCTACATTTTTGGAGGTGGACTGTTACTTGGCTCTAATTTTCCGTTTGTTTCGAATAACTTATCTTTTATTCTTAAATGGAGATTTCCAGAATTGTCTTTTTCGAAAATATGGAAAAATATCAAAACAAAAAAAGTGTTTTTTATATATATCTTTTATAATATGTTTAGAGATAAATAACAGTATTGGTCATTAAATTTTTGGTTATTAAATTAATTTTTGGTACGATATTATTAATATTATATTTTTTATTTTAATCATAGAATTATCATTAACATTTAATGTTGGTGATCAGTGGGGTTTTAAATATGTATAATAAAAGCGATCGCACAAGATCCCTTAAAAAAGAGGTTTAAAATTTTTATATACTATATTTATTAAATGATGTTAATCTTGAAAATTATTGTAAAAATTTTAAAAATATTTTAATAAAGATAAGTTATAATTCTTAAAATGTTATAATTATGTCATAAATGTGATAATTAATTATAAAATCTTATTGATTATTCTTATACCTATTGCTTTTGTAGAACTAGTGAAATTTTAGAAAGATATAATAGAAACAACCGTACAAGGACCTTAAAATTAACAATTGCTTTTAAAGGTCATATTTTTAGAACTAATGTGATTATAGATAATTACTTTTAAAAGACATATTTTAATAAATTGTACAAGTCTTTAAAATCTTTGAATCATCTCTGTCGATGATGATACATATAGAATCTTTATATAAATATTAAAAAAAAGCCTTTACAGTTCTTTTATTAAAATCTTCGGGGGGGTACCCTCTGTTTTTGTGCTTTTTATTTTCTAATTATTTTTTAAATTGTACTTAATATTACATTATATTTTTATTTTTATACTTTATTGTTAATTTTGAATGATGACTTGATGAGAAAGATGATGTGATTTGGTATAATTATATATTTAATTCTTAAGATTTGTATTGTTTTTCAATTTGGTCAATTCGTTAAAAATCAATATCTATATCTGATTTGATAGCCAAGTTTAGGGGGTATTCTATGAAAACTAGAACTTTATAAGGACTCGTACTGCACTTTTACCTTTCTAAATAAGGATTTAATTGCAATTGCATTTTTGGATGTGGTATTTTATCGTAATTGTGGTTATTATAGATTATTTTTTTTTCGATAATAATTTCGAACGATGATAAAACTTTAAAATAATAATATCGTATATTTAGATTTAAATCATTTTTACTAAATATTACCTCTTTTCTCGAAACGTTAATGGTCTCTCAAAATCGTAGATTCAGATTTAACTTTTAGTTATTAATACTATCCTTATCTTGAAATCTTAGTTGTCTTTTAAAAACTCACCACCCAATCGACCCTCGTTATCGGTCGTTCAACACCACAAATATCATTAATCATATCATTAATCTAGTCGTCTTGATTTGACTCAAAATTTTATAAATTTAAACCGACTCGAATTATTTTAAATAAAGTTTAAGTTGTTAAATAAAATTTTAAGTAACTTGAATAACTCAAAATATTTAATAATTAATAGATTAATTTTTAAGTTTGAATCAAATCTTTTAATTTTTTGGTATATATATTAATATAAATAAATATATGACACGTGTAAAAAATTATGAAAAAATATATAAAATTTGAAAAATTGAGTCAAATTGTACTATAATAAATAATTATAATTAAATTTACATAAAAACTTTAAAATTTCACAAATAAAAAAATAAAGTTTGCATATAATTTTGTCAATCTTTTTTCTCGTTTTTTCTTTTACATTTTATTGTGAATATAATCTTTAAGAGTATTTTTTTATTTTGTTTATAATGTTATTTTATATGTTATTTTGAAATTAATTTTTTAAATAAATATATTTTTGGTTTTTAATTTATTTTTATGTTTAAGAACTTTAATATTTATTTGTAATTGCATATTCTGTGATTTATATTTTACTTTCATATATCATATATTTTTATGAGGAAAAAAAAGTCATTTGTTAAAAAAAATTGTGTTTGGTTGCTAAGAAAATATGTTCTCAAAATAAACATTGATTTGGATCTATTTGTAATTGAATATATAATTTGTATTTGGTCGTTTTAATAGAATTAACATGTTTAATTGTCGACTATTGAATCTATTATTTTTTTTGGTTTTATTTTTAATTTCTATAAGAATCTCTTCTTTTATAGCACGTTGTTTCTTGTCTTGTGAAACGTTTTTTTTTCTTTATGACATGTTTTTGTTTTGTGATTTTATTTATTCGTATTTGTGACATGTTTTAGCGTACTCTAGCGATCGATTGTTGTTCACATAGAGATTCAATCGATACTAATTTTCTAATTTATGTTTTTGTCAAATGTCACTTGAAAAAATTTATCCCCACTCGGTTGATGGTCGTTTGTTGATGAAATCAGTCCTGGGTAGCGATATATTTGCACGACAGTTTGGATCGTTTACAACTCCTTTGTTATGAGTCTCGTTTGACAGAGACAAGGAAACTCAGAAAGTTTCTGAATTTTATTGGTATACTTATTTTCATAAAAAAATTATTTTTCTTTGATTTGGTTTTAAAAATCTTTGAATTGTTTGATTCAATTATTTTACTTCTTAATTGCGACATAATTATAATTTTTCTATGAATTTAATAAAAATTCGATAACATTATAAAAAAAAATAATCTTATCATTTGGCATAAATGATACTTTTTGAGTTAATTATGTGTTATAGTATTTCCACTTCTTGTGTGCACATCTTATGAACTGTGACCCCTTCTAATAATGGATTTGGACCAACAAGAAGACCGGTTTTTTCCCTATATTTGTTTCTAATATGACTGGACACTACAGGTTGGGTCAGTCTATTAACTCAAAAGTCAAAAAGTATAATCTTTTTCCTAATTTGAGTTAATAAAAAAATTGATTTATTAAGCCTTAAGTTTAAAATTTAGAATGAGTATAAATTTTATTTTATTAGTACTTTAATTAAAAAAGATTTTAAATATAATTATATCACAAAAAATTTATTCATGTTACACATGATTCTATCTCTAAACTCTAAAATATAGTATCTATATAAGTTTTGTTAGACATATATATGGTGTTTAAAATTTTTATTTAAGAAAATAAAATGTTTGAAATATATTTTAAAACCTAGACCAAAAATAGAGAGAAAAAAAATCACAGGTAAATAGTGATTTAAGAGAAAGATGTCAATTGCAGGTGGTATTTTCTACTTTTTTAAAAATAGGCATAAAGATAATTTTAACTCTTAATGTTTATAATTTTTGTCGTTTTGGCCCTTCTTCTTTTTTTTTGATAAATTTAGCCCTTAACCTATATCTTTTTGACAAATAACTTATTTTTTAATGGTAACTAGACCGTTAAAAAACTAACAATGATGACATGTTATATGCATATGATAATATATTTTAAATAAATGACATCTAACTTATCAAATACATATATATATACAATATAATTTTATTTTTATATAAAATATAAAACAATTAAAATTTAAATAAAATATTAAAAAAATAATTAATTCTAAAATAAAATGCTACTAAATATTCTCAACCCTAACTACGATAGAATCAAAATCTTATCTTAAACAAATTAATTAATTAATTAGAGTTGAGAATGTTTAGTAGTATTTTATTTTAGAATTAATTAGTATTTAATATTTTATTTGAATTTTAATTGTTTTATATTTTATATTAGAATAAAATTATATTTCAAATATATATATATTTGATAGGTTAGATGTCATGTCATTTAAAATATATTATTATATGCATATGACATGTCATCATCGTTAAGTTTTTAATGGTCCAGTTACCATGGTCTTAAAAAACAAGCTATTTGTCAAAAATATATAGGTTAAGGACTAAATTTATCCAAAAAAAAAAGAATAAATGCCAAAACGATAAAAATTATAAACGTTAAGGGTTAAAATTATCTTTATGCCTTTAATATATATATATATATATATTAAATCTGAAGAGACAACATTGTATACATAACATTCTACCATGTGTATTATATAAATTGACATAAAATCTAAAATATAGATAAAAAATTTTATATTTTAAAATTTAATTTTAAATTATTTTTTTTAATTTTACCATCGATATAAGTTAATTGTAAAAAAAAAATCTACTCAAATTGAGTTTTTTTTGCATGCCATAGTAGACTACTACTTTAGCTATTTTTTTACTAAAATAAAATTTGAGTCATATAACCCTAAATAGACCTTAAAAATATTATTTTTAAATTAAAAATTCGTATTTTAATCGAGTATAATGCCTATTAAATTCATCTACTGGAGAAGAAATATCCCATGACAATGTGTGTACCAATTATCAACTTAATATCTGTGTGTGCTATATGTTGGTAAGATGCAGTTGTTATTGTATTTATGGTTAAAAGTTGTATCATCTATCTGTAAAGAAATGTGCCAGAGACAAGAGGATAAAAGATATTAAATTTTTTAAAATAATATCAAAAGTTGAATTTTAATATTGTAAATTTAAAAAATTAAGTTAAAAATATCATTCTATAACTAACATTTACCATATTTATTTTAAATTATTTAATTAATAAATTAAATACTATTAATTATAAAAATATATTTTTTCGTATTTAATAGAGCTTTAAAATTAATTAATTTTGAGTCGATGACGATTTAAAATGTCTTTAAAATAATAAAAAGAGAGAGATCATGTAAGTAATTCACATGCACCACCTTTCCCTTACTCAAAGAGTCGTAAGCTCAGCAACTGATAGAGATCTATGAGATCATTTAAACGCCGAAAAAACTGTTGCAGGATGAAAACAAAACTTACCCTACATGTTCATAGAAGTTACCGACAGCTGAGGACGAAACTATGTAGAGACGGAAAAGAATAATCGCCTAAAATATTGATATTTTTTAATATTTATTTTATTTATAAATTTATCTTATTTTTAAATATTTATATTTTATTTTTAAATTTTAAATTTTGATTTTATTTTACGAAGAAAGGGATCTTGTCAAAGATGGACCGAGGGAAGTGTGTTAGAATTAAAAAATATTTTATACGAATATAAATCTAAGATCTATACATGTCAAATCATCAAGAACAATAAAATAAATAAATTGAATGTAGAAGCGTACTTGAATTAATCGATAGTTTTTTCAGAAGGTTTGATCTTCTAAGAAATTAGGTTTTTTCTTGCAGCACAACTCTTAGACGGAGAAAAGAGATATGCAAGTTAACCTAATTCTTGGTGACCATAACCCTTTATATAGTTGATTTAATAACCACTAGTAGTTGATGTAATAACAAATTAGTAGTTGATTTAATAACCAACTATTAAGTATTTATAACTCTGCCCCTCATCAAATTATAAATGCACCTTATGGTATCTACACTTTTAATTCCATGATAATTAAATACTCATAACACGTGTAACATAATTGATCACTTAATTGCGTGTTAAATTTTATAATAGCAATATATATTATACATATGTGCCCACTATTATTGAATTTTAATCCAATAAAATGTTCTTTCGATTTTTTTTTATGTATTTTTGTCCCCTCCTCTGGATCCGCCAATGAAATGACCCCAAGCTTACTGCTGATGTTAAGTCCCATAACTTAACCTGGATCTCAAGAAACGGCTGTAGGTTGGCTGGCTAGGTATAACAACCAAGGAATAACGCCTATTTATTTCGTCTTTATAAAGTGGCAGGACAAAAGTTACCAAACCTCTGTTTTAGCTGGAAGACTAGAGAAATGGTGTCTCGGGATTTAATACCTCGCTTTTTTTTATATTAAAATTCGAACTCATATAAAATAAAATAATATAAATACTTTTTTTATCATTAATTCAGTTAATGAATCTCGAAACCCTAATAGCAAGGACGAAATTACGTACGGGTGGGTAAAGATAATCACCTCTTATCTTTAATGATTTTTTTATTATTTTTGTTATCTTATTTAAATTCTTCTAAAAATTATTTTTTATGAATTTATCCCTTATTTGAACGCGGAAGATAATTTAAGGACTATAATTGATGTTAATCGACTTTTAATTCATCTCCCAATCAGCACCCACTTTTCATGAATGAGAGTAATATCTAACCATTTTTATTTTATTTTATCTTTCTTGGTATTAAAGAAATCTGAAATTAATATTCAAATATACAAGAATAAATAAATTAAAAACTACAGTCTTATACCAAGTCATACGTACTCGGTAATCTTATCGGTTCTCTAACAATTAATTTTAGGATTAAGTACGCTCACCAAATTAAACCAAACTAAACTTTTTGGCCATTGATGTTTAGGAAATTACAAAACGGTCAAAAATCTTGTAAAATTATTATAAAATGGTCACTGAATTTTGTTAAACTATGACTCCATAAAATAATTATTGTTTCTTTTAGTTATTACAAAATGGTCCTTAAAATTATCAAAACTTATCCTTATTTTATAATGAGTACTGAGTAGTGACCATTTTGTAATAGTTTGATAGTTTAGTAACTATTTTGTAATTTTTGAAACTCTAATGACCAAAAAACATTTTAGTTTAGTTTAGTGTTCATTTATATACTTTTACCCTTCATTTTATGATGCACATTGTTTGACTTTTATAAAGCTATTGTTTTATTAGAGAAGAATAATCCCATTTAGGCATGCAATTTTCACCCTTTTTTGCCGCAATTATTATTATTTTTAACTAATAATAAGCGTTGCTTTAAAAAATAACTAAAAGGACGAATAGACTAATTGAAATATTTTTTTAAAATTATTATAGTGTATATATAAAAAATTATAAATTTAATTAAACAATTTAAATAATTGATAGATATAAATATATTTAATTATCGAAGATAAATGATAAAATCTATCAATATAACAATTTAAATATGACTTGCATTCGATGATTGTTAATATGTATTAATATTTTTTTGAACAAGCTAATAGTGATTACAGTAATATTTGTTTTAGAATATAATCTCTATCATTTGAAATTGATCGCTCAATCACTCTGCTGGCATTATTGATGCTCGAACCCGTGACCTCTAGAAACATCAATCGTTCCTTTCACAACTTGAGTCCAAGATAATAATATTTTAATAAGATACCATAATAAATAAAATAATGTCAAATCTAACTCTGAGAGAAAAAAACGTATCATAAAAACAGATAAAAAATTGATCACAAAAACAGGTAAAAACGGACTAAAAAATCAAATCAAACCATTTATTATTTCCGCACAAAAAGAGAAACACTAATTAAATAAAATAATATTTTTTAATAAAAAATTAAAAAAAACGATCGATAATTAATCTAAAATTGTCTTGCATCGGTGATAAAAAAAATATAAAAGCCGAACAAAAGAAAAACACACACATAATAATACCACTATCTTCATCGTTTGTATGAATTCAAACCTCGATATTTATCTCAAAAATCTTATTATAACACTTCTTAATAAATAAAAAATAAAAAAATCACTACCTATAAATAAAATAATTATCCATTTTAGAATTTTAAAAAAATAAATCGAGATTTGCAAGTTGGCCTCTCTGCTTGTTCCACCGCAGTCTAAGCATTGTGAAAGCCGCATGTCCTAAATATACTTAGTATGGTCCTTTCAAAATATTCAATGCGGCCCCTCAAGAATTAATTTCATATTATATAGTTCGGTAATTCCAGAACAAACTTTAAATATGGCTGTTTCTAATTATTTTTCTATTCGTTTTAATAGCTGTTATACCATTTCATATATAATAAATTACCCTCAATTTATTTAATGACTCACTACAATCTACTAATTATATTACCCTCAACGAATATACATTCTATTAATTTTGATATAATTTTTGATATTCGACTTATTTATCGAGTAAATTAGATTAAGTTTAATTATGAAATTAGTGTTTTGTTCGATGCTTAATGTTCGATATTTTACTACAAGGCCTCAATTTAATGAACTGTGATAAATGTGTATATGTTAATTTAGGTTTTGTTTAATATTGCATTCGAAACCAGCTTTTGGCCAAAAACTGGTTTAGAACGTAGAAGTAACGCTAAACTATTAATTTTTGGAGAAAAAAATTACGTTTGAAAAGTGTTTTTCAACCTAAACGCAAAAGCTAAAATTTTTAGCTTTTGCGGTTGAAAAAAATACTTTTAGGAGTCAGATTACAATTTTAACCTTTATTTACTATGTTTTATTATAATTTAATTTTTACAAATACATAATTATATTAACATAAATTATTTTTTTAGTTTAAAAATTATATATATATGTCAAATTAAAAAAAATACTTTTAAAAAATAATTTATGTATTCATTTATTAATATTTTTATATTTTTATCATAATTTAAGTTAATATTATAATATGAAAGAATTTGATTATCATTTAAATATATATTTTTTATTTATAATATCATGTCTAAAATAATCATTTATTTTTTAAAATTTTTTTTTAACACAATACTAAACACATATCTCAAACCCACGACACCTTTCATCGTACTTTTATACCGTACTTTTCAAAAGTAACATTAAACTCGTCGTCAAATTTGAAGTAGCTGTATATTGTTACCATTCCGACATAGGTAATCTTGTGTCTTTGTCTATTCTATATAACCTATTCAACTTACACAAGTTGATCATATAATATATATTTGTATTGGTTGAATATATTGTTGCTTTCTTGTTCAACCTCTGCTTTGGTGCATTTGCTCTAACCACCGTACCGCCTCCGGTCCACGAGTCGTTTCCGGTGAAATGGGATTGTTCAGGGCTGCCGGTGTCGTTTACGAGCCGGTCGAGAGGATTGATCTTGGTCCTGACAGCAATGAGTTTTATCTCAAAGCCAATGTTAAAGGTCTCAATTATGCATCATCTTCCTCCTTCATACTTTTTTCTGATTTCAGCTTTTCTTTGAACAAGTTCTCAAGCTTTTGCTGAAAAATTTGCAGATACCTTCTTTAGTCTGAATTTATTTCAAACATGGTGCTGAATTCTGAAGCACACTCAGTGCTATTCACACTGTTTTTTAACAGTAATTTTACCATATATTTTGTGTGCTTGATGTAAAGCTCCTCGCATGGCTGGATTTCTGGTTAAGATATTTGCTTGGTTACTGGAGTCAAGGATCATTGGAAGCTTGATGTTATACATATTGAAGAGGAACAACCTCGTTCATAAGGTATATATTTATTAGCTCCATTTTCTTACAAATTTATATTTTATTTCCCAAACCTTTCACTTTTACCATTATTTGTGGTTTGTAAGTTAAAAAGAAAAGAATTCCCATATCACAAATTAAGCTGTAAAAGTAAAGAGGTGGCTAACATTTTCCTAGTACTTTTGTTCTGACAAGAGACAGTGTCTGGAATTATGTCAGTGGTTGCAAGCTTTTACTAACACCCATGTGATGACAATTTGGTCACTATCTCTGAGTCATTCATTCCATAGGAAGAAGGCAGCATGAATAATTGGCCAGTAGTTGAGATCTCAGAATGAATATTGCAGTCCCCACAAAAAAAATAACTAGTAATTTTGTTTCTTACCATTTTACTGCTTGTTCTTTCTTTGTACTTGTCTTGAGCCTCAAATTTGATCAAGTTTTTTAGGAGGCAAGAGATGAAAGAAAAGAAACAAGCAGTTGGTTAGAAACCAGACATTGATGATTTGATTAAAATATACTGGTTAGGCTCTCTGCATGAAACAGGACATTCATCATGAGTCATGACATCTTTTGAACTTGCAAATGATGCTTATTATGGAGTATGGACCTTGACATTGTTGTTTCTCTTCTATTTACTGTTACTATTTGTTGCTGTGTATGTCTTATTTCCCTTGAGCAGCTTGTTTCGAATGCGACGCTCGAGGAGTCACCGGTGTTTGTTCCTTTGCATCCTTTTGTTGGTATGTATGTGCTGCATACTTTTGGTTATATTTTTGATACAATCAACAGTTCACCTTACCTACTTTTCTTGCTCCTAATTGCATTGCATGAACACAGACCTTAAGGAACAACAAGTCGAACAAATCGACTCTGATGCATCTCCATCAGAACGAGTTCAACAGGCAATAAATTGCCTTCCTTTAACCTCTAAGAAGTCACTAGATGAGTTAAAACCCAGCAACTTCCGACGCTGGACGATAGCAGATTATTCGAGAGCCTACAACTCTGGAGAAATAACTCCACTGAGGGTATCATTCTTGGCTATGATAGTTTATGACATATTGTTTTGTTTCCCATTTCAATGAGTGATAACATTAGTTTCCTGAAAAATATTAAAATGTTCTAGCTATTTCGTACCAATGACTTTTACTTTCACCATGGTCATGGAAATCGATTTTCGATAATAAGGTTGCCGAGCAGTTTGTAAATGCTGTGCGTGAATCTTCTACTGGTGCTTTGCCAATGTCCTTTTTCATTAACTATGATGCTGAAGATATCCTAAGGCAAGCTACAGAGTCGACTCTTCGGTTTAAAAGAGGTAAGCTTTTCATTGTAACTAAATCACTATATACAGATGACATATCCTAATGTGCTTTTCTATTGACACACTGTTGTTGTCATTCTCCTGAAACATAAGGACATGGTCATTCTTCATGATGCTCCAAACTTAGCTAAAGTGAACCATTTTCATGTATAGTATAGTATTTAAACGATACCGTCTAGATGTTCATATAGATCTGGTGGTTCTCTTCTCCAGGGGATCCAATATCGGCTCTAGATGGAGTCCCAATAGCTGTAAAGGATGAAATAGATTGTTCTCCATATCCAACAACAGGTCTGATGATTTTTCCACTTACCCTTTCTTCAATTTGTTCGATTTTCTTTCTAATGTAATTCTTAATTTGTCCTTATCTTACTCTTGATTCTTCTAGGAGGTACAAAGTGGCTGCACAAGGTTAGACAGTGTACCGGCGATGCATGCTGTGTTATGCGCCTCAGATCCTGTGGTGCTATAATTGTTGGAAAGACTAATATGCATGAGCTTGGAGCAGGGACAAGTGGGATAAATCCTCACTATGGGTGAGAATTTTCTTTTGGTTTTACTTTGTAGACTACCAACTTCACTAATTTTAACACTAACTTTCCTTTATCTTGTCAAAGTTCTGTCCATTAAGAAACATTAAAGATGGTGGCATGTTCATTTTCTAATGCTGCAGGACTACTAGAAATCCATACGATCCCAACAAAATCGCCGGCGGTTCCTCCAGTGGATCTGCTGCAGTAGTATCGGCAGGATTATGCCCTGTCGCCCTAGGTGTGGATGGGGGAGGTAAATTTGTCATCTTTTGGTGAAAAAATAAACACCAAATCATATTGTAAAAATTAGGTGCAAGTGTAACATTATACCATGTGAATAAGTTTAAAAGACCTCGTCCTTCATGTTCTATGGTTTCGGACTTTCGGTGTAGGATCTGTGCGGATGCCAGCAGCCCTTTGCGGTGTTGTAGGGCTCAAACCAACTTTCGGACGCGTACCTCATTCAGGGTGAGAAGTTAGTTTATGGAAAATAATTCTATTGACTATCGAGTTCCATTAGATGTACAATGTAGACAATATATCAGCAAATGTATATGCTGTTTCCAGTGTTCTTCCTTTGAACTGGACAGTGGGGATGGTAGGAATACTAGCAGGCACCATAGAGGACGCATTGGTTGTGTAAGAATTCTCTCAGTTTCTTTTACAAATTCATTTCCTTGAATTTTAAATTCCATTTTATTTAATTCTAGACATGACTTAGATTAGTTTTCTGTTTTCAGCTATGCTGCCACTAGTGGCCAACTTCAATCATATGAGCCAACAACTTTACCTGTAAGTACCAGCTCTATACCATCACTGTAATTTTCGGATACTTTTCGTTGCTCTAAATTCTGATCACATCCCTCTCAGAGAAAGTTGGTTCTGATAATAAATTCTGAATCTACCAGCCCAAATTACATGTTCCGCTGCTGAACTCCGGAAATCCGATATCAGACATCAAGTTTGCAAGATATGGAGAGGTTAGTGATGTAATGATACAATCAATTGGCACAAGGTCACTTTGATCATCAATTACAGCTTAAGAAGATGAGATTCCTAATTCCTGCTATTCTATTTCTGAACCACTAATTGTCTCAATTAGTGGTTCAATGACTGCTGTGACCAAATCAGAATATGCTGCTCCAATGCCCTGCACTTGCTTTGTGAGCATTACAATTGGAAGGTATTAGCAATGGAAAAATAACATATTTAAAAGGTTGTCAACATAATATTAGTGACTGATCACTAATCTGAAAAGGGTTTACTATTCATAAGACTGTAGAGGTTACTATACCGGAGATTGAGGCGATGCGACTTGCACATTATGTGACCATTGGCTCAGAATGCACTGCTTCACTGAGTTCTTATCTGGAAAAGCTGTATGTTATGTTCCAGATTCAAGCTCAAATTATCTTCTCATGCTCATTTCGTTTGGAATTTTGAAGTTTGACATTATAAACTTGATTAAATAGGGATTTTTCCAAATTAGGATGGGATGCAAGAGTAGCACTCAGGGTATACGGTGCTTTCGACAGCAACGAGTACATAAAGGCCCAAAAAATAAGGTAAGTTGTTGCCAATTATGATTTTAGATTCTGCAAACATGTAACAGAAGACATTTCAAGAATTAAAGAGTGAATGTCATAGATTTTGCAAACTTGATATACATGTGCAGGAACCGCCAGATGGAGATTCATAAGAACATATTCGCCGAGGCAGATGTCATAGTTGCTCCAACAACAGGGTAGATTCTTTTTAACTGCAACATCTTGCATCTGTTTTAGTGACCCTTTTTCTCCAAGACATTGTCTTACAATTTCTTATAGTGTCTGCCCTTTTTCTTCCCTCGAAACAGTGTGACTGCGTACACGATATTCGATGATGCTCTAAAGACCGGTGAACTTGACTACATCAATGGAGGTATAAGTTTTGACATAGCTTGAAGCTTTTATCAGTAGGATAAGTTAATGAACAGAAGCTACAGCATAATGGAAGTTAACCATTTCATCATCGTTTCAGCCGCCCTAGTTCGATATCAGATAGCAGGGAACTTTTTGGGACTACCTGCTGTGACTGTTCCTGTAAAAACTTGTTACCACTTCTCAGTTATCAATTAAATTCAGACAAACACTACATTTATACTAACATCCGTTCTCTGCCATGTCTCCCTTTGATAGGTTGGTTATGACAAAGAAGGTTTGCCGATCGGCCTTCAATTTATAGGGAAGCCATGGTCTGAACCCACTTTAATGCACATAGCATTTGCAATGCAGGTAAACCACTAAATTTGAGTTTTCATATCATTGCTACTTTATGGCTAATACTTGAAAAAAAACATGTTTTTGGTTTCAGGCCTTGTGCATCTCACACTATAGAAAGCCTAAAGTTTTCTACAATCTACTGGATAAGAATTGAGTGGCACAGGGCGGGTGCCGCCGTGATTCTTCAGAGGCCGGAGGGTCATCGGCTGCCAAGATTACGCAGTTTAATGTAGCTTCTTTTTTCCTTCTTTTGATGAACAATTGACTTGATCAGTTACCTTGGAATATTGCAGCACTCGGTATTGCTTAATTATTTAGGAGTGCCTTTGTTGAGATGGATGGGTTATATTTTATTCATTGCGTTAAAAAATTCCCCTAGCATTTTATTAAATAATTATTTATTTTAATTTTAATATTTTGTTTAAGATTAAAATAGTCTTTTATAGATAAAAACATTAATAGGTTAATGTGATACGATAGCTTAACTTAAAATACTAATGTTATAAAATATTTAATTTTTGGTCAAAATAGTTCCTCGTGGATAAAAATTATTAGTTGACTAACGATTAACGTGAGACGTTGACGTGATACAATGAGTTGGCTTGAATGCTGTCATGACAATTTATCGTATTAGTATTTTTAAATTAATCAATAATAATTTATTTATTTTATTTTTTTAAAATAATAATAATAATTTAATCTATTCATTATTTTTTAAAAAATAAATAACAAATAAATAATTTATTTCTTTAATTTCTTTAAAAATATAAATCAAATAAGTTATTATTTATTTTTAATAAAACTTAAAACAATAAATTAAATAACTTATTATCATTTTTTAGAAAAAAATAAAAAATAATTTTTAAAATATTTACTAACATGGATAAATGTCATATCCCAAATTGAAAAAATTATATCATGGGTCAGTCCCACCACGTGTCCATGGGACCGACCAATGATAACTACCCACTTCATCAACTTTTTCATGTCATATTTTTTTTCCAGGTGAATCTTCACTTTAAAAATCAAAAAATAATGAGGTGGATGATTATCATTAGTCGGTCCCATGAATGACGTGGTAGGACTGACCCATGATATAATTTCTCCCCAAATTGAGTCAGCATACTACATCAACAACTCACATTAATCATTAATCAACTAACAATTTTTATCTACAAGATTATTTTAATCCCAAATGAAACGTTACGGAGGAAGGTGAACAAAAAAATAAAAACAAAAATAAATATTGAATGAAATATTTTAACTTTATATGACTATAATTTAATATACAAATTATACTAAAAAATATTATACAATCATCCTTTAAAATATAAAACTTTAATTCTTAAAACTAAACCCTTAAAACCTAAATCCTAAACTTTAACCCTAAATTATAAATTTTCTAAACCCTAAACTGTCACTCTAACCACTACTCCTATCAAGCTTGTGTAAGCTAAAATTACATATCTAAATTTTGTCCTAATTGAATTAGTATAAAATTACATATTCTTTGATTTGGGAATTAAAGATCTTGTGCATATTACAATTAAATTAACCTCAAATCCAATCAAAACACTAAGCTGCTGCTCCAATCTGGTTTGAGTTTACTTAATAATTTTTTTTCCAAAAGAAATTCAATAATATTTAAAATTTTAATTACCTAAAATACCAGAAAATACTCAACTGAAAAAAAAAAATCAAGTCTTAATCCATTGAAAAATGTACATTAACAAATAATCCTGGCTTTAGAAACCCATAAAATCCAACATCTAAATAGTAAAAACAATCTCCCATTAACTGTGCTTATCAGTGCCACTGCCATTAAAATCATTAATGCAAATGTGTGGTGAAGCATCCAGGAGATGGTCATTACTAATGGCAAGATGCTTATCATGAAACAGCCACGTTGTTTTCTCAATCATGCAGGTAGGGGTTCCTCCATAACTGTGTTGGAAAAAAATTGTTAACTTTTCGATCATGCAGAGAATGCATGCATGTGTGCAACTATAGGCTGTTTGGAAAATGTGTATGTGATAGCACTTGTGTCAGTATGTATGTTCGTACGTATGCATGTATGTGTATGTATGTAGAGAGAGAGAGACCTCTTCTTTTTGTGGAAATTTCAGCTGATGCAATTTCAGGATCATCTCTGTCTGCATTGGGAGCGACTGGTTTCCCGGTTGGCACATCAGGAAGATCCAACTTCTGTTCTTCAGATTCTGCTGTAGTAGGCACTTCTGGCATGTCTTGAACAGCCATCTAGCCAACATACAATTCGCCATTCAAACAGAAAATGGTTGAGAGAACAATACAAAGCATAATCCCAAATGACGTGTTAACAAAAGACATTTACATGCTTACAAACCACCAAAGACTTCTTATATTTCAAAGAATCCAATCGAAAAGGAAGAAATATCCCAAGCTTAACATAAGCAAATAGATATAATCCCATGATTCAACATATATCTTGTGCTGGGCAAAATACTTAAAACAACAGTTATAACATGGAATAATTTGTCCAAATCC
Organism: Abelmoschus esculentus; assembly: GCA_035048815.1. Taxonomy (NCBI): domain Eukaryota; kingdom Viridiplantae; phylum Streptophyta; class Magnoliopsida; order Malvales; family Malvaceae; genus Abelmoschus; species Abelmoschus esculentus. Next base: position 20,191,604 of record JAUCBN010000005.1, read on the forward strand.
TACCATTTGCTTATTAGCAAGCAAGAGAAGAGAATAAATAAGATACTCCTAGCCCTTAAAGACATCATTTTCAAAGAAGGTCCATGGAGTTTAGGAGTTCAGGGGCTGGGTATACAGGATAGTCTGGAAGCAGAGGACTCTTCAAACCAATGAACGTGAAGAATATGGCCAAATTGACAAAAAAATGATAAAGTTGTCTCAATTTTGGATTTTACACATGTGTGAAACAGTAACTAAAAAGCAAAGTATAAGAAAAAAGAGGAATTCAAGTAGCACAAGAATATTCACGTCACTCAATTTTATTTTAAATGTTGATACCACAGTGTTTTATCTTTAATCTATTTTGAATAGATAAAGATATATATTGAGGGGGCTATCATTGCACTTAGGGGGGTGCTACTTAAAATACCATCATTTATTGAGAAATTTAAACTTTTAGAAACAATAATTCAAAAAAAAATCCTCCATTTTCTGGCATTAGAAATTAGAAGAAAGCTCCCGCCCAAGATCTCCAAATCAAACAGATTCTAGTCTGAAATTTTGAATTCTTTTTCTAATCATATTTGGTATCAAAGACAAATAACTATCTGGAAAGTGCTATGGAAGCAAAAAGTGGAGTTCCTAGGATAAACCAACAGTTGAAGAAGACTACCAGAAAGATGATTATCAACACCACCTAACAGGGGAAAATGTGGCCTACTCTGGTGCTACAAAATCACTGGTACTCTATAAAGAAATGTCTCATTTCAATAGGAGTGAGCAAATGGTTAGTTTGGGTGTAAAAATAGAATAAACCAAATTATAAAACATAGCTGATGGAATTGATTTAGCAGAGGAAGGAAACCATAAAGATTGAAATGGAGTAGTCGGTCAATTCAGATTTGTCGAGGAACCATTGAAAATTACAACTGCTTAAATGAAAGATACATTTATAAAAAAAATAAGGGAATTGAATGAATGAAAGGGAACTAAAGAGACTGAAACAGAATATTTTGGTGATCTTCAAATCTGTCTAGAAATGGCTGAAAACTTCAGTCAAATTCAACTTCATAAGGCCAGTACCATATGATTAATGGCTTCATCCATTTACAATTGGTTGTCTTATATTGGGTAAATATACGAGAGACCATGGAGTTTAGTAGAAAGAAAAAAACAGATTTAAAGGAAAAATAGATTTTGTAAGCTCGTCTTACGTCAGAGTTTAGTTGTGTACGTATGATTAAGACAGTGGAAAACATACCAAATCCAAGGTAAGTGGCTTGACAATGTATGAGGAGCTTTTGGGATGAGCTTGACCATAGTAATCTTTGTTCTTTGATAGTTAATTTCATCTTTGTTCTATCCATGGACATAGAGAGTTGGTTACCTAACATGGTATATTTGTCTGTTCTCTCTTTATTTCTTCCATCATTGATTCCCTCTCTTGGTTAGGTTATTGCTCCTGTTAGATAAGTCTAACATCTAAATAGGATAATCTGATTGTTACAACTAAGCTGTTTGTGTTAGTTATCACCCAATATTTCTACATTTTGCCACACCATCTTGATGGTGGGTACACAACCAAAGCCCATATCAGAGGGAAATGCAAAACTATGAAATAACTTTATTTAACATTTTTCCCTCTTCTTCCACCCAACTCCCTCTGCATTCACTTGACATGTTTACAATTTTCCCTTCCCTTTCCATAATACCAAAAGCAAAATCAATAGGAAACAAGGTAAAGGGAATTTGCAAGGACAACAAATTTTCCTTCCCTTTCCATAATACCAAAAGCAAAATCAATAGGAAACAAGGTAAAGGGAATTGCGAGGACAACAAATTTTCCTTCCCTTTCCATAATACCATATTAGCTTTTGCATGGCTGAAATTTCCAGCCATTTGTCAATATCTTTCAAGTTATGAGACAAGCTATTTGATTCCATTGGCAGTAATTTTCAGCCATTTCTCAATATTTTCCTTCTCGTTCTACACCGATGAGGATGTATGTTGTTTACCAACAGAGATGGTCGTCATAGTTTTATTGCGTCAGCGATAAATACCAGCTTCTCAGAGGTTCAATTCGGACCTCACAAATCATCCACCCAAAAGGTTATTTTAGTTAAAGTAAATAAAATTAACAAGCCTAGCTATTTTTCAACCCCCAGCAATTTGAAAAGATAACAATGAGGAATTTAGGTTGCTTGAGAATTTTGAGAAGGGAGTAACTAAAGACTTGCAGAACAGGTTGCAACCAGTGAAGTGTATAAAACAGTAAATTGGTATTCGCAGATCAGCTTTACCTAATCTAGGAGCTTTTGGGTGCCAGCAGCACATAAAGTAGAAATGTGTTGGGAAGTTACAGAATTGAAAACTAGAGGTTAGACAACGCAGCTGAGTTTGCCCACCTCAAACTTGATGTATGGTAAAAAGTAAATGTGTATGTACATAAAAACATGTGTATGGTTCATAATACTGTAGAAGTAATGTTGCAGAATTTTGTTGCCAAAATACCTGAGTTTCCAAGTTCTCAAATTCTGCCAAAATTTCTTCTTCATCTTCTGCTGATAATTTCTCCCCCAAGATCGCATTAATTTCCTATAAAATTACAAATATGCAACCCATTTTAGAAACAATAATGGAGAATAAGCTGAATGCCAATGTGAAGAGGAGATGATCATGTTATGATTTAATCGACAAACCAACACGAAGAAAAGGAAAATGCAAGTAATTCTTCAAAAAAAATGAGAAAACATGTCTTATTCTCCAGCAAGGAAACAGAGATCTGCATGATCATAGTTCATTTCAGACACAGAACTCAAGCAAATGAGCAAGGGCATAATGGCTTAAAGGAACCAAAATTAGTAAGAAATGAAATGAATCTCACATCTTGGTAAGCTTTAGCTTCTTCAGTGTCGTCCATTAACTTCTGGACATCATCTATGTTGATCTCACTCTGTATCGCCTTAATTGCATTGTTACCTGCTTTCAAGCTATCGAAGACTGCTTTTTGCTTGCTTGCTAGCTCAATATCTGCCAACTGGGAGAATAATTGGTTTTTAAATCTATCTATAAACTTTCCAACAGTAACACTAGTTCAATATCCTTTCTAATTGAAAATGGTTTTCTCATTGTTGTAAAGGATTGACTTCATATTTAATAAAAACCAGTTACAACATTGCCTAATAAAACATCATAGCATTAAATTAAACAATGAGAAAATTGGAAGAATTCAAATTAGCAAAAAATCTACGATAAGAAACTAAATTTAAAAGAAAATCAAACACTTCAAAAATTCAGTTTCAGTTACTTGCTGCTCAACATTGATAAGCCACGTATCAACTTGCTTCAATAGTTCTTCTTGAGCTTTCTTCTTCTTCAAAGCTAACAAAGCTCTATCCTTTCTCTTTTCACGAATCAAGTCCTTAGCAGCTTGCTTTTCTGCTTCTATAACGGCCTCAAGCTAACAAAGAACCAAAATGTATACAAAAATGAAGTTAAAAGAAATTACAAATTTTAACACAAAAAGAAGCAAAATTGAATTAACTTATAAACACAATTAAAAAAAAAAAGAGACAGAAACCTGTTGCTGGTATTGACCAAGCTTGCGTCTCTGAGTCTTGAGTGAGAGAATTGCTCGATCAACTTCAGTGATCTTGGGTTTCTTCGCCAATAAATTACCCATCTATTACTGATTCAATTCAAACAAAAAAATATATATTCTCTCTATTCGGATTTTGTTCGGAAGAGAACCCAAATCTCTCCTCCAGTCAGCCTTAGAGGCGGAGTTATTTCTGTTCTAGAAACCAATAACACATCAATCTGCAGCATGTTAACATTTAGATCAATCACCTAAAGAATAAATTAGACTACAAAAGATGCACACATTAAGTAACATGGCTAGTAGCATCCTTGAAATCTGTAGATTGAAGTAACATCCAAATCAAAGGACATCATATAATTAAAATCTTTAGATTTTTGCATCAAAACGATGCTATCAAAAGGGGACAAGAATGTCCAGAGATTAAAGTTTCTACCATAATTGAACCTTAAACTAGAGTTTGGTCTAAAACCAACATAGTTTTGAGTCATAAAACCTTTTAAATGAAGGAACCGTACAGAGAGCATTTACAATAGTAGAAGCCATAACACAAATTCAAAAGATCTCTGCAATCATAATTCATCAACAAGAAACTCTTAACTAAAATAAAATCACAAATCGAGTAAAACAAGAAGGTGGATACATGATAAATTCACGAATCGCGATCAATGAACTAAAAACATAAAGAATACGAAGAACCGAACTTCAAAATTCCCATTCTCTATTTATTTTTCTTTCTTAAAATTTACTGGAGAATCAGAAAATAAATCCAAAACTTTGCACCGGGAAAAGAGACAAAAATAGAGACAGAAGGAAATTCGGTATGAAAACTATACCTTATTTGATGAGAATAGATAAAGATTCAATGAGAAAACAAGAAAGGAACATTTGAAAGAGGAAAATAAGTTCGTTTATTGTAATTTCCGAGAGAAAACAGACGAAAGACAGACGGAGGAGATATCTAACTCACTTGAGTTGTCGCCGTCGAAGAGGGAGAAGCGCCGGTAATGGTGGTGATTCTTGGACGGAAGCTTTGGAGATTAAAGGCTCCGAAAATACGTTTTTACCGAATTTTCTCTTTATACTTGTAGTTAAAATTTTTGATGTGATCACTATTTTTTTCTTTTTCTCTTTCTGTATTTTTTCATTTCGCTTTCTATATTTTTTTAATCATTATATTCTCTATTTATATATTATAAAAATTAATTAACTGTATATTAAATCATACAAATATCTAATATTTATTTAAAGGTTAAAAGGATTAAATTTTTATGTAATAAACCAAAATCAGTAATGTTATTCTTATTTTTTATAAAATTTTATTTTTATTTTATTTTTTATCAATATTAATTATTAAAGTATTGATATAATAGTTAATATTATTGATATGATGGTCAATAATAATATTGTTGCATAACATATGTAATGATGACATGAATAAAGGGGATAAATTATTTTTTTAATCAACTTTAAGAGTAATATTTTTTGGCATAAAAATACTTTTAACCCTTAACGTCTATAATTTTTATCGTTTTGATCTTTATTTTTTTTTGAGATAAATTTAGCTCTTAATTTATATCTTTTTGACAAATAGCTTATTTTTTAAATATCATGATAATTATGCCGTTAAAAATCTAATAATAATGACATGTCATATGCATATGATAATATATTTTAAATAATATGGCATCTAACCTATCAAATATATATGTGAAATATAATTTTATTCTAATATAAAATATAAAAACAATTAAAATTCAAATAAAATATTAAAAAATTAATTAATTCTAAAATAAAATACTACTAAACATTCTCAACCCTAACTACGATAGAATCAAAATATTACCTTAAAAAATTAATTAATTTTGAATTGTGTTCATATTTTTTTAAGATGGACTTTGATTCTATCGTAGTTAGGATTGAGAAAGTTTAGTAGCCTTTTATTTTAAAATTAATTAATTTTTAATATTTTATTTAAATTTTAATTATTTTATATTTTATATTAGAATAAAATCGTATTTCATATATATATATTTGATAGGTTAGATGATATTTCATTTAAAATATATTATCATATACATATGATATGTTATTATTGTTAGACTTTTAACGGTCCAGTTATCATGATAGTTAAAAAATAAGCTATTTGTCAAAAAGATATAGGTTAAGAGCTAAATTTATTTCAAAAAAAGAATAAAGGTCAAAATGATAAAAATTATAAACATTAAGGGTTAAAATTATCTTTATTTTTTTATTTTTATGAGTTTTGAGACATAATTGAATTTAATTAAAAGTTTAATAACTTGTTTAATTTTTAAACTAAAAATATGAAATTATTAAAATTTAAAAATAATTAAATAATATTTAAAAATTAATAAATATTAAAAATAAAATATTATAATAAATTTTAAAAAATAAGTAAAAACATAAAATTAAAAATATAAAAATTATAAATATAAAAAATAAAATTTCAGAATATTTATAAAAAATATTATAAAAGTCTTCCATTATTTTTAGTTATGCTAAGATAATTAATATTTCTCTTTTAATAAAATATTTATTATTATTATTATTATTATTATTATTATAAAACTTATCAAATATTAATGAGTATAATTTATTGTAAAAAAATTCAACGAAATTATTCATTTTTTTATATTTTATAAATATTAACGAGGACATTAAGACATAAAAATGGTTTTTTACTCGGTCCACCTTTACTAATATTAAAGTTTACTTGGGCCTAATGATCATTAAATTTTTATGATAATTTTATTTTAATCATTGAACTTTTAAAAACTTTATTAAGATCATTTAATTTTTATTTTTTTATTTTAATTTTTTTTTGTTACCTTTCGTTAAAAAAAAAAACTATTTGATCCGTTAATTTTTCTTTTGTTCCCAATAAAATATACAAATGGCTATTGAATATTTAAAATATTTTTATTTTAATTATTAAAATTTTTAAAAATATTAAAATTATTTAATTACGTAAGATTAAGAATAATTTTATGTTTTTAAATGGCGACTAAATTTAGTCAGAAATATAACCTTAGTCAAAACTCGATTGTTTGACCGAATTCAGCAATTATGATCGGGGTAACTTGCATTGTAATACCAGAACTTTTCTTCCACTCAAATAATAATAATAATAATAATAATTTAATCAATAAGAAGAAGAATTATATTTTAGTACATCAACTTTGTATAAAATATTACATTTTTTTTAAAAAAATAATATTTATTTTTTCTAATTTAAATTTTTAAAACATAAATTTAAATCTTAAATCATATAATTTATATAAAACTAACTATATCAAAGTTTTAAACTAAACTTTATTTTTCATCTTAATGTATTTAAATTATATTTTTAGTTTCCGTAAAACTATTTATATATATCTTATAAATATAAATTAATATCATCCCAACTCATGTAATATTTGAATTTTTATGTTTAAATAAAAAAATCCACCCCGAATTAAAGCTCAAAACTCAAATAATACTATGGCCTGTTCGAATCTCCCGGGATTATAGGATTTTAGAAGAGGTTAAGGTTTTAGGCTGGACTTCTCCGTGAGCCCAGTTCTTCTGAGTAGGGTTATAAACGAGTTAACGAGTAGTTCATAATTTATTTCGTTTCATCTATAATTTTAATTGTAAGCGTATTTTTTTAATTATAATGGAGATTTAAAAAATAAGATCAAAAAGTATAAGTAAAAAATATCTCTTTCTAAAAGAGATCGTATGTAATGAGGAGGCTTATCAATAGTGATTAAATTATAATGAGAGTCATTCATTTTCTTTGTTATTCTGTCAGCCAGAGAGAATCCATTGTGGCTCTGTAATCCAACTCTTCCAACGTAATCTATCAATAGCTCGAACGAGAGAGTTTGAACTCAAACGTGCATTGCAATCTAAGATCATGGTAATCGCTTCAAGACAGTCAGATTGAATCAAAACATATTCAAAACCATTGTTTCAAGCGACTTCGAGTCCTGTATAAATTGCCCATAACTCGACATTTAATGCCGAAACAACTCCTAGCAATCTGTTGAAACTCAAAATCCATCCTCCATCACTATCACGAATAATGCCACCTATCAAACCTATACCTTGTTGTAATGAACTACTTCATCAGCATTAAGGCACACCCAACCTAAACTTGGTCGAATCCAAGAATGAAAAATTATCGGAACACTTCATGTTGATTGACAAAGAGTACTCCTGTAGAAAAGAGCCTAAGTTAACCCCGCTGGAAAATCCTAGGCGATGGTTCTCTCAAATTGTAAGCGTATTTTTTAATATCAGTTTATTGTATTTTCGTGTGTTTTACGGTTATTTTTATGTTTCACTGTAGTCAACTCAAAAGCGATAATAATAAAATACGAAAACAAATTCGTTTTCGCTCTCATAGTTCAAGTCGTAAGTAAATCAGACCTTAATACTAATTTTTTTCCTTGTGTTTTTTTAAATTTTGATCTGTATTTGTACTTTTAATTTCGGTTGATCCAAGGAATGCTGCCATAAGGGGCAGAACATAGGAGAAGTTTTTGAGAGTCTGATTCTAGTTAATTATTGTCTTTTATATTATGTAGAGTAAAAAAATTTAAAAATTTTAATTTATTCTAAAAAAGTCGTATTTTAGTTCTCGCCAATCTAATTTTTTTTAAAACATATATATTTTAATCATCTCTATGAAAAATTAGTTTCATCTGTCGCTGTCATCGAAACACCAACAAACCTTTTTAACAAAATAATCGGTTAATAAGACGTATGTAAATTAATATTTTTATTTTTATTGTTTATATTTTTTATATAAATAATATTTTGATTTTTTTAATATTTTGATTTTTCTTATTTTTAAAATTATCGAAGATAAGGGATATTTATATTCACTTGTTAATCGATTTTTATATTTTCTGTTTGTAGAAGTTTAACTTAAAAAATTAAATTATTTATCTAATTTTATTCAAAAACTAAATAAATTGATTAAATTAATCTGAATTTTAAATAAGTTATTTGTTTATTTTTTATATTTTAAAATTTTAATAATTTCTTAAATTCTCATTTTTTATTTTAAATATTAGATAAGTTATCAAACTTTTAATTAAAATTTATTATGCTTCTAAACTTAATAAAAAATTAATTATAACCTCAAAGTCAGTTAAAAAAGTAATTCAACCTCTTTGTCACATAATTATTACATGCATACCACCACATCAACATACTAAATTGGCACATCAGAATCATTAACTGACATATTAGTACTTAAACGATCAATATTAATTTGTAACGAAATGACTTTGAAAATAAAATTGTATATAAAAAATAAAATATGCCGTTCATTAATTAACAATCTTTTCACTATTATTTTGGTCACTTAAATTTTAAAATTTTTAATTTAATAACCGAACTTTATAAATTGAAATTTTTTTATCGCTCTCAAATATTTTATCATTATTTTTTTTATTTTTTAATATTATTAAATATAAAAATAATTTAAAACAAATATTAAAATAATAAATTTTTATTATCAAATTTAAAAAATATATAAAACAACAGTCGTTTTGACCCTAAATTATATCAATTAACCCATTTTAACACATCGAATCCAAATTCGATGATTGTTTCATCGAAAATATCATAAAACTCACAAATCTCGATATAAACTTTTTGGTTCTCTAATTTTTTTTTTATTTTTTTTATTTTAAAATATTTTATAATAAAATAAAGGATAAGTTCATACTCGTGTGATATAAAACGATAATAAAATATAGAATCGAATATCTATCACTAAAAATCATCGATGATGACGTCCGGCGATGACTAATAATGACCGACGTATATTTTATATTACTTTTAAATTTTTATTTTAACTTATTTTTATATTAAACAATATTCTCTATGTCCCATAAATATTGTCTCTTATTAATTTTTTTTTGTCAAACTTTTTTAATTTTGACTTTTCATTATTTAAAATTTATTATTGATAAAAATATCAAAAATATATTTTAAAAACTTCTAATCGAATAGATTTTAAATATATAATTTATAAAATTTAATCATCTAAAATATTTAATATAATTATAGTCAAAATTTAAAAATTTTAGTTTTCAAAAAATCAATAAAAACATTATTTTTAGACAGAGAAATTAATAAATATCATGACATACTAAAATAATAATAATAATAAAATATTTAAGAGTAAACAAAAACATTCTATAAAATTTAATTATTAAATTAAAATATTAATATTTTACCAAAATCTTTCTGTCTGTCCGCGTTTGACTGAGCCTAACGATCTCTCACTTTCAAAACCCCAATCCGCTACCAAAATCAGCAGATCCATTGAAAGATCCAGCAGTAGCATCTGATGAGGAGGCTCGAATTCACATTCAGGTTCCTTTTTTCCCCTTTTAAATTAGTAATTAATAAGAATTTTACTGGAATTGCTGTTGATTTTCTTCAATATACAGCCGAAGCCTCCTTCAATAAGGTTGAAATTACACCAGTCTATATTTCGAGGTGTTAGAGAGCAAGGGTTGAAGGAATGATGAAAGGGTGCAAATTCACTATACTGAAAGGAATCCATGTTTCTATTGCTCTGATTACTCTGGTTTTTGTAACTATAATGCTTTGGCCACGGCAGAGTAATCCTTTTCTTAATACCTTTTTCTTGGCCCAACAACGTTTTAGACACCCTTCGTCAGGTTTGTTTTCCCTCGCTCCACTCCTTAAAATTTCCGTATCTTCCTTTGCTTTTTCCTTGTAAATCTGAATGTTCGCCGTGGAGAATGGTTTAGTTGTCTGGGTGGGATGAAACATGGAAGCAATGTGAATTTAGCTTCTTTTGGCTACTGTTTGAGAATTAAAATGGAACATTTAAGTCTGGAACTCATTAGGATGTTTAAACATGTAATGTTATAAAGGAGAAGAAGAAAAAGAGGGGAAGAGATGAATCTTAGTTCTCAAGGTAGAGAACTTTCTGCCTGGAAATCTAATTTCGATTAGATTTTGCCAATTTGATCACGATGCATGGAAAATGGATCTACAAATACATGTAAGATTTGGGTTTCACTAAATTGATAGACTATGGTGAAATTTCTATGCCTGGAAATGTAATTTGGAAATGAAATTTGTTATGGTATTGAAAGTGTGTGTAAATGCACAAGAGGATGTCCAAAGCAAAAAGCTGGGAAGGTGAAAAATTATATGATGGTATAAAGAGTCCCATGGGGTTTGTTTCACTAGTATGGAGCTATGAATCACATTGATGTTCAATGATAAGTATCATCCCGTTTGTTTTAATATTCAATTGAACTTTCATCTTTTTGTGTAACATATCACTGTGCCATCTGTTAGTCTTGAGAGTGCTTATTTATATGCTCTTGAGAGTGCTTAGTCAAATCTAATGCTAGTAAAATTTTTTTAAGATAGTATTGATCCTATTTAGGTGGTAGTTGTGGAGTATGTTTTAACTGGGGTGAATAAACTATCGAACGACATGCTATACGAGAGGCCTTCTGGATACTAAAGGTTGTAAAAGTAGCTAGCAGTAGCACATCACTACGTTTTTGCTATTGGGCTAGATTTGATGGATATATGGAACATGGTTTACTACTTTTCTAGATATTAATGTATGAAATATTTGAATTGAACAACAATTTTTAAACTTATTTTTAAACCATTGACTCTAATTTTCTTGTTTCACTTAGACATTCTTGTGAATGCACCAAATATTTCCAGGAGCTCTGGAGGGAATTCAAAGAAGGTCAATAAGCCAATTTTGAAGAAAGAAGCCCCAATAATCGGAGAACATCATAATTCTTCTTCGTCAACAAAATCTGTAACCACATTCACTTCTGATGTTGAAGATAGTGATGAAAAAGAGTTATCTGCCCAAAATGCAGGTTGAGTATGAAATAAACATTTCATTTTAAGTAAATCTTCCAACTTTCTTTTTGAAACGTCGACTTATTCTTTCCACAAGAATTCTTGTTTTAAGTTCTTCGCGAGCCTAAATTTTGCAGAATAACTATGTTGACAAGGTCGGCATTTAAGCAGTCTGTTTTAACATCAACGGATGACATGGGAATAGAAATCTTTGGTTGGAAGCTAAGGCAGGCAGAGTTAAATTGTTTTACATGCATGTAGGTGATTGCGGTGCTTTAGCTTAGATGAAGAAAGTTTCTTTACCTAAAAGCCTTTATTAAAATGGTTGAATCCCTAAATCAGATGGGGATGTAGGGAAATATGGGTTTTCGATGACTAAAGGACCAGAAAAGTATACGATTCAAGAGAGTTAACTAGCTTATTGGGGGATCTACTTTCTACTGATAATTGGTTCTTCTGTTTCCTCTTTCTTCCACTGGATCACTTTAACACTGCAAATAATTTAATTACTTGTTTGTCAAAGGCTTATGCTGTTGAGTCATTGTTAGGGAGAGAGTTGATTAGTGTTTTATGTGTGTGATTGGATTTAATAGATTCTACTTTCATGCACGGTTTCTTGAAATTTTACAGACATTTGATCTAAATCTTCTTACCAGCTAAAATTTGGGATCATAGCTACTAATTAGTGTTTAAAGGGGTATGATTTCATAAGAGTAAAGTGAACCTGTTGCAAATATGAAAAGGCTGATAAAGAGTAGGGAAGTTATATTCCTAGCATTACTTCTGAGATCCATCAAGAGTCAAACTCGTAGAGGGATAGAATTACATAAAACTTTTTTTAATTGAGCTAGAAACCCTCCTAGCTTAGTTGTGTCTAAGAACTTGGATTGTAGAATGAGAAACTATAAAATTGATTGATGATTTTTTTCTTGGCAGACTCAATAACAGGACATAGAATTTGGCCAGAAGTGCAATAAATGAAAGTGAGGAATTATCCTCATAATAGAACTGAAATGAGCATTTGTGAAATATGACAACATATGCCTAATGTGATAAATCACAGAATATTAATCGGTTGGTTAGTCTAGGTAGCCAAATATCTCAAGGAGGCCATTATCTGTTATAGGGAATAATGCTGCTTCTTTTGCATCTAATGGCTTACATAAGGAAAGTAACCATAGCAATATTTAGGCCATATATAAATAAACTTTACTGAAGTTTAATAAAATTTAGGATTATAAAACATGTACAGGGTCCTTTATTACTACTATTTCTTTCTTCATTTCCTGTTGTGTTTTTATGGCCACTTAATGACACTTTAATTGTAGCCTTGAATGTTACTATTTACTTTTGTAGCATTCAAATTTATTGAGAAGCTTCAATGGATGATATTTAAGTTTTTCAAACACCTGTAAGATTTATCACCAAGTATTTCCACTTTTATGTCACTCAGATTGCAACTATGCCAAGGGTAGATGGGTTGCTGACAGCAGGCGGCCGTTGTATTCCGGATCTGGATGTAAACGGTGGTTATCAGAAATGTGGGCTTGCAGACTAACCCAACGGACAGATTTCTCTTTTGAGGGATATCGATGGCAGCCTGAGAAATGTAAAATGAAAGAGTTTAACCGGTTTTCATTCTTGAGAAGGTATGTCTTGTGTATGGTTTCTTGTTATTGCTTCTTCCTATTCCCTTTCACTACATAGCTCTCGTAAAGAGATCGTCATAAAACAAAAAGATGAGATTATTTTGATGTACCTTTACGGATATCAGGTTTTAGGCACCCTTGACTGGTTTTCTTTTTCTTTTTGCTTAAATCCACTGCTTTTCTTTTATTCTCTAATGTTTCCTGCCAAAACACAATGCTCATTTATCATCTTGCTATATTTCCAATTTGGCACTAAACGCATCTTACTATTCACTACTGACTAATTTCAAGATGTTTTGGAACACTAAATTAATAAAGATTAACACTGGTAACACTGCCATCTGGAAATTCCTCATTTTGTGATGCCTTTTCTTTCGCTACTGTCTTAAATGATTTTCAGAGTTTTGTGAAATTTCAGGGTTTTAATTTTTGTTTAGTCCTCTCAGTAGGTGTACTTTTTCTATTCTAACTGTGTTTGTCATTTTCAGAATGCGGAATAAAACAATTGCCTTCGTAGGGGACTCATTAGGCAGGCAGCAGTTCCAATCTATGATGTGTATGGTCTCAGGTGGGAAAGAGATGCCTGAAGTTGAAGATGCTGCAAGGGAATATGGGCTTGTCAAACCTCGTGGAGCTAAACGTCCTGATGGATGGGTTTATCGTTTCCCGAGTACAAATACCACCATCTTATATTACTGGTCAGCTAGCCTCTCGGACCTAGTGCCTTTTAACCACTCAAACAAAAACTCCAATGTTGCCATGCATTTGGACCGTCCGCCTGCTTTCCTAAGACGATACCTTCATTGTTTTGATGTATTAGTTCTCAATACAGGCCACCACTGGAATAGAGGGAAGCTTGAACTAAACCGTTGGGTGATGCATGTTAATGGGAAGCCCAATCAGAATAAAGAATTAGAAGATATTGGGAAGGCCAAGAATTTCACCGTGCATAGTTTTGTCAGGTGGCTAGATTCACAACTTAAGTCCCACCCTCGACTAAAAGCTTTCTTTAGGACCATCTCTCCAAGGCACTACCTCAACGGAGATTGGAACACCGGAGGTACATGCAATAACACAGTTCCCTTAAGTAGGGGTAGTGAGGTCTTGCAAGACGAGTCTAGCGACAAAGTTATCGAGAGTGCTGTTAGGGGAACAAAGGTCAAGATTTTGGATATAACCGCGATTTCCGAACTCAGAGATGAAGCTCACATGTCCAATAGCAGTATTAGGCCAACTCAAGGTATCAACGATTGCTTGCATTGGTGCCTACCTGGTGTACCGGACACATGGAATGAGATCCTCATCTCACAGATATAGCCCCTCCACACATATGGTATGAGCAAGCACAAGCCGGTACATCACCTTAATTCTTTTTACCTTGATATATAGTCTCTTATTGATTAGAGAATGGGTAAAGCATGTCATTTTTTTTCACCCTAGATTGTTGAAACCCACATGTATTTTCAACCAGTTTTATGTCCACTGAACCCAACAAATAAACACATGCAATTCAGCATCCGATTTCATTTGTATTGTACTGTATGTACATGTATTACCTTGATCACAATTGAGTTCCTTTTGCTCTAGGTGTTGGTTATTTTGATACACAAATTCACAACCCTTTTATAAAGTTTAAAACATAAATTCTAAACCTTAACCTCTAAAACTTGAACTCTATCTCTAAATCTTAAATTATACGCCTACGCATTAAATCTTTAAACCTAAACCATAAATCATAAATCAAATCATAATACAAAATGTCACGTCAATTATAAAATCACCTTTATACCCTACACAGTGTGCAAATGTGTAAATCAGATTCGATCTGAAATTTCAGATCACCTAAATAGTGATTTGTATCTGATTCAGATATTTGGATATTCAAAAATTCGGATCAGATATTCGGATATCCAAAAATTTAAATTAGGTATTCAGATATCTGAACTTATAAATTATTTTATTTATTTATTTTTTAATTTGGTGGTCTTATTCATGAAAATTTTAGGGTTTTGAATATAAAATCAACAATTATTGAATATAACAACATTTTTATCGATCTGAATGATCCAAAAAATAAAATTCAGATAAGATATCCAAAATTTCAGATCAGATCAACGGATAATTTGATCGAACCAATCAGATCGGATATTTTCATACACCCCTACACATTATTTTGAATTAAATTCTTAAACCTTTTTCAGCATTAAATTGCTTATTTCAAAATAATCTTCAAGTACTTTAAAGTTGTTCATAATAAATGTCAGTACATTTTTGTATGGATTGGAATTGAGATATACAATATATCCAATAGAAAAGAGAGTTCCAGCTGACTGGGTTCCTCCTTTCCCCCTCTTTTAACATCTCCATATACCACGATTTCTTCTCCTTAGTAACCATTTCTACATGCATGTATAATACCAGCGATGAATATCGGCTCGAAATCGAAAAATAGTGACCACAATGCGACTGTTATTTAAGTTTCTGCATCCCAGGATCTGATTCAACGTATTGTATTTGTTATTTTTTGCAGTGCAGAAATGGAGCTGAAAGGTGGAGGCCTAGGAGATGCTTTCCAAATAACTGGAAAACATGCCTCTCTTACTGACCCAACACCGACACTCTCCTGCCCCACCTCCAGGTTTGTTCAAGTTCATCTCAACTGTAAGTAATACTTATAAGTTGATGAATTCCAATACCTATATGTATACTACAGCTAGGCTAACTAACCACAGGTTCACAGTTCGCTCTGCCCCGGCAAGCTTTCGTCGCTACTCGAATAACTCCACAGAGTCTATGGAGCCTGCTGAGGTGAGAACGGAGATAATAGATGGTAACTCTGAAAATGGGACAGACTCATTGGAAACAAAAGGTACATATGCAAATGCCATGCCATGCTATTGCAAGTTCTTATATAACTAAAGAGAAGCCAATTTTATTATATTCATATCCATATTTGCAGTCTGTAGTTATGCAAAGGGTAGATGGGTTGCAGACAGCAGGCGCCTTTATATACTGTTCAGTGCAAGTACATAACAAAGAAATTGGGCTTGCAGACTCACCAATCGGATTTCTCCTAAGAAGGTTATCGAATGGCTTGATTCTAAGTTGGCATCGAATCCCGGCTTACAAATTTTCTTCAGAACAACATCGCCGAGACACTTTTTTAGACTGGAACACCGGTGGTAGCTGTGATAACACCGTCCCAATGACCAGAGGGAGCAAAAGTAATACAAGAAGAATCGATAGACAAGGTCCTTGCAGGCGCGGTTGAGGGCACCAGGGTGAAGATTTTGGATATAACTGCTCTATCCGATCGGAGAGACGAGATTACTCACACTGGTGCTTGCCTAGTATTCCAGACACCTCGAACGAACTCCTCGGCGCACAGCTCTAGACATATGCTAGCCTTTGTGTGACATTCTTTTGAAACATTCGAGTCTTAGATAACAATGTACTTGAAGAACTATACTGTAATAAACTAAAACATCAATGAGAAAAAAAAAACAGTAAAAGCAATTCAATGAATCTGTTTTGTAACATATGATTTAGGTACACCAAACAACCGAAGGGATAGTCCCCAGTTTTAGAAATCTCAGCTTTTCATCTCAAGGTTCGAATGGACTCGAATCTCGAAATTGTCTGCTCGTTTGTTTCTTCCCTTTGTTATCTTTTCTTGGACACCAAGAATAGCCAGCAACTAGGCAAGGAACTTTTTACATCCCTGCACCATGATTAACAGTTATATTATATGTGTATGTACAATAATACAAACATAAAAAGTTTGGAAAAAGAGGACAAAACTACCTGCTGGTTCTAACATTTTTGCTGCTATCTTCATGTCTTCTATTATTCCTTTGTAAGAAAATCCTTTGAATCCACCATTTCTTATCCACCGGCTTATTCGATCTCGCACACGACGGATTCAGGGAGACCTTGGAGCTATTTTCAACAGCTGATTTCTTCTTGAAACTTAGACAACTAGGGAAAAACATCTTTAACAAGAAATTATCAGTTTCCATGGTTGCAGTTGTGGACAATGAACCTGCCTTCGTCACCTTCCCCACCTCTGTTCTCTTTGTTTCTGGTTCCGAAGAAAAGCTTTTGTCTTCGTAAACAACTTTCTCTTTGACCATCTCCGGTGAAGTCTGTCGATCAACTAAATCTTTCAGAGAGAGCTCGTAGCTGGATTCAGGCATGTTACGGACCATCTCCATGAGTTCTTTCCGACCTTGTTCGATTACTTCTCTTCGTCTTGTAGGGGAAAGGTTGCTGTAAAAATGGTTGTTGGGAAGAAGAGGAGAAACATCTGTTAACTTATTAGCTCCCCATAATGGCGAGGGGCAATCCCCAACACGTGCTTCTTCTACTTGAAACTCAACTTCTCTGCCATCATCATCATCATCCTCGTCCAAGTTGTTGTTGCTGTCGTTATGGTATAAGGTTTCACGGTCTCCCCAGAAATCAAATTCGATATCTCCCGTTCCATCACGGTTATTGTGTATCCTGTACGCCGGATTGAATGAAGGAATCTGGTCTCCGGCAGCACCATGCCGGCGGTCAAGCATCATTCCGCTATGGAGCGACTGAGGCTACTAGCTAGAGTTAAATGCGGGAGAAATATATGAATACGAATTAGGCACAAATTTGGTCAAATTCAGTAGGGGTCCCTGTACTATTTGTTTTTTACAGAATCGACCACAATTATTATGAGTAATATCTTTTTAAAACGAAAGATCCAGTTATTGGTCTAATGGTCAATAGTATTCATATTGGTCGAGTGGTCTTGGTAATTAAAAGTTGACAAATCCCCTAAAATATTTGTGAGGATTAGATATTCGATTGAGTTAAGTTAAAAAATTGAGTTTATACGTTTTATTTTTTTTAAATTGAGTCGAGTTTATAAAATTTGAGTTGAATTTTTATATTTTTGTATAAATTTAATTATAATTATTTATAATATTATAATACATATTGATTCTAATTTTAACGGCTTTCTACATTCATATACCACATATTTGTTTTCATATTTTTTTTATAGATATCAAACAAAATTAACAAATTCCACTCTAACTTGAAAACTGATCAACTAATTACTAAATTTTTTTGAGTTATTTAAATTTTTATTTTATAACTCAAATTTTATGTAAAACTTTTTTGTCAAGTTAAGTTTATAAAATTACAATACAAATCTAAATGAGTTGATTTTTAACGTCTAGTTAAATAATTAAATTTTTAAAATCGAGTCGAATTTTCCCACCCAATAAAGATACACATTTGTCGCGATCGTTTAAAAATCGAAGGTGGTGTGAAAATAGCCTGGCGAATAGAATTTAAAAATCCGAATTTTATTATTTTTTAATCTTGAAAAATCCAAAATTTTAAAAAAATGTATATAATTTAATTTTAAAAATTGATTTGGAGTCGCCACCGGCCACTTTGGTAGGTCAGACACCATAAAATAAACCAGAGATTCGTTAAAAAATATTTAGGTTCGGGAGTCGGTTACGTGTAAGGACGACCCTTACAAACGCCCAAAAATTGGTACCTTATTAATTTCACGTGGCATTTTGATATTTTGAATATAGATATCATTGTTAATTAAACACTGCTTGAATTGAGGATATTCTTTTGATTAAGAAAATATATCTCTTTTAAACTCGGGCTTGAATAAGACGTCCTCTAGATAGGAAATCTTACCCGAATTTAAAGAAATATAAATTCCACCTCAAAAGGTTTAAATGCATGATCATTTATTATCTTGTTCATTTTAAGCCCTAACCTAAAAAGGCTCCATTAATTAAATATTTTAACCCTATTAAATTATTAATTTCACCCAATGTATTATGATAACATCCGAATGCTCGGACACTACCATCTTGACACCGAACAAAATTAATAATACTATTGATGACACTAATTATTTACCTAATTAATTTTATTTAATTCTAAACCTAAATTATTGAGTCAATTTTTAGGTTTCGATGGCGTATCAATACGATACCAAGGTACACTCTTTAGGTCAACGTCATAGTATGTCAAAACACCGACCGTTTAGTGTATCCGAGATATATGATTAAAATATCATCATTACTAAATTATCTCCCCTAATTAATTATTTTAAAGCAACTAATCCTAAAAGGCTCTAAATTAATTAACTAAATGAAGATTAAGTGTTGTTCTAAACAAGATATTCTAAATGATTTTAAAAATATGCAATCGACATAAATTAAACAAATTATAAATAAATATTAATTTAAAGATGATGCACATTACTCAAGAGTTATTTTTTTATCTAGATAAATTAAATAAATAAAATATTAAACATTAATCTGATTGTACTTACCACCCATACAGACTTCAATCTTCACCCTGTTCTTCGGTTCTCCCTTGTGGAGAGAGAAGCCGAATACTTCAATCTCCAAGTTGCCAGCACCAAATTTGTTTTCATGTTGGCACCCCTCTTAATCTTTGTAATCCAATTGAAGGGCTGTAACAAAGTAAGCCTTCTCGGTTGGTGTTGGACTCCCCTGGAACCGTGAATTCGAGACCAAAAAAGAAACAAATCATGATCATTTTCACTGTCGAATCCTCTATCGTAACCATGTTGGTGAGCCCTCTATATTTTTTCTAAGCTTTTTCACGAAGAAGATTGATCCCTTTTGCTGTCGAATGGCCCTTCGGTTCAGTAGTGAGAAATGAAATCCGATTAGAAATGTGGAACCCCCTTGAACTCCATAACCGAGTTCTCTTAGGTTAGAGAGAAATGGCCAAAATCTATTTTCCATTTTCTCCCTCCTCATAACCAAAACCATCTCCAACTGCTCTCCATGTCTTTGAATCTGATTTAATTCCTTTAGTGCCGAGAACTTTCTCCACCGAATAGCTTCCACGCTTCTGGATGCTGTCGAATTCCCTCATGCTCAAACCATTCTCTTCCAGATTGCCCCAATTCATGCCACCCAAAGGCTTTGCTCTGCGTGTATGCACCAAAAGCATGAGAACCATCCCCTTTTGTTTTCAGAAATGTTTCGGTAGCCTCACCCTACTTTCTTTTCTCCTCTCTAAAGCCGATCCAAAGACTTCCTTTTAAAGGCTTTGAACCAACAATCCTAGCTTCAATCAAAAACTTAAAATCCCTCAACCAACACAATCCTAACCACCAACAAATCTGGTAACAACCCACGTCCTCCATATTTTTTCTGTTTTTTTATTTTTCTATTATTTATTATTTTATTATTTTATTATACTTTTATTCTGTTTTTAGTTTTTTTATTATTTATTACCAAAAATTCGTGATAACAGCTGCCCCTCTTTGCTCAATGTTGCGGAGCAGGAGATGGGCAAAGACTGAAAAGCACGAATTTTGTTTAAGCCCTGAAGCTTGAAGCTGTTCTTCTTATGACGAAATTCTTCAAGCGAAACCTTGTGATGCAACTCGAGATTGTTTTTCTTTCTGAAACTCTTTGTCTCTGGAATACCTAGAGCTGTTCTTCTTATTACGAAATTCTCCAGGGTCTGAAGCTGTTCTTCTTATTATGAAATTCTTCAGACGAAATTCTTTAGACTCATCAAGTGATGGAGCTTGAGGTTGTTCTTCTTATTACGAAATTCCTCATCTCCAGGATCTGGAGCTGTTCTTCTCATTACGAAATTCTCTAGATAAGAGTGGTGAAATCCGAGGCTGTTCTTATTATAAAATTCCTCGTATCTCGTGGAATTTGGAGTTGTTCTTCTTATTACGAAATTCTCCAAATTCATCAAGTGATGGAGCTTGAGGCTGTTCTTCTTATTATGAAATTCCTCATCTCCGAGAGATCTGGAGTTGTTCTTCTTATTATGAAATTTCTCATCTCCGAGAGATCTGGAGTTGTTCTTCTTATTACGAAATTCTCCATATAAAGGTAGTGAAATTCGAGGTTGTTCTTCTTATTACGAAATTCCTCGTATCTCGTAGAATTTGAAGTTGTTCTTCTTATTATGAAATTCTCCAAACTCATCAAGTGGTGGAAATTGAGGTTGTTCTTATTACGAAATTCCTCATTTCCGGAAGATCTGGAGCTATTCTTCTTATTACGAAATTCTCCAGATGTAAGCGGTGAAACTTGAGGCTATTCTTCTTATTACGAAATTCCTCATGATACACCACTTCTTTCGGGACTCACGTTGAAAAGGTTGTCAATTTCTGTTTGTATCGGGACTCATGCCGAGAAGGCTGCCAATTTCTGTTTGTATCGGGACTCACGCCGAGAAGACTGTCAATTTCTATTTGTATCAGGACTCATGCCGAGAAGGCTGCCAATTTCTGTTTGTATCGTGACTCACACCGAGAAGGTTGCCTATTTCTATTTGTATCGGGACTCACGCCGAGAAGGCTGCTAATTTCTGTTTGTATCGAGACTCACGCTGAGAAGGCTGCCAATTTCTGTTTGTATCGGGACTCACACCGAGAAGGCTACCAATTTCTATTTGTATCGGGACTCACGCCGAGAAGGCTGTCAATTTCTGTTTGTATCAGGACTCACGCCGAGAAGACTACCAATTTTTGTTTGTATCGGGACTCACGCCGAGAAGGCTGCCAATAATGTCCGTTGTTGTTGATTTCTTTGAATCCTGTTTAACAAAAATATTATGCATTATTAACATGCTTCTAATGCAGATATTTCTATTATGATGTATGAATGTTAATTGAAGGCCACTTGGGTAAACTTTCAGTTTCAGGGAAAGCTCATAATTTCTTGCTTTATCTCCCGATATATCTTCTTTGACTGATATGAGAATTCATTCCACACTCGGGTTCAATTTTCAAGATCTTTGTTTTTTACTCTAAAGCGCCTTTTCAGGTTTTCACTTTAGATTTTTCTTTTTCTTTCTTTCTATCTTCTTTTCAACAAATGAAGTCTGTCACGATCTCAATGACACTTGTTCTTATCTTTCATAGATTCAACATATTCCTTTCTTTGTATTTTTAATCTTTGAACACTAGGGAAAATCTATTCTGGGAAAAGTTGTTCTCTGCTCTGAAAGAATTCACCATTTCCATTCGGTTTTCGAATTTCTCATGATAGTATGTTCTTCTGACACATTTTTTAGCATTGCCCCCATTTGAGCTTGAGCATAATTGTCCTGTTTTCTCATTCTGATATTCACCCCGTACAGATTCTTTGTCTTGTGATGTCGAAATTGTAACAATTTCCACACGTTGATGAATTGATCCAACTATATTTTGCCCCAAATAATGTTCATTGCTCTCTCTTTGCCCCAACTTTACTTGCGTCATTTTTGACGCTCTTGCTCAAATACTTTGGCATTTGGAGCTCTAACTGTTTCTTGTCATATTTTCATCAACAATCGAGTACTAAGGTCACCTTCTGCTCTGTCCGCACTTATAGGGTTAGTACATCATAGCAATATCCATAAAATCCTTTATTTTCCTTGTATCTAATCAATTTATCTGCAAGATGCTTGTAAAAACAATAAACAAAAATGCTCAAAATAGTATTTTGAAAACATTGAAAAAAAATTTGATTATCATGGCAAACAAAAACAAAAAATTAGGCCTCTAAATATCAAGTGCAACAAAGCCTTCGAACAAATTTGCAAAGATCAACTCTTATGTGACCATTTTCCAATTTATTAGACTTTCAGGAGAAACATTCCCATTTTTCTAATTTTACCCCGTTTAGGTGGCACTCCTTTTCTCACTAGCTCATCATACCCAATTTATCTCTCTTTTCTGACCTCGATCAAGTATTAGAAGACTAAAAATCCTTGAAGAAAGGTTAACCCTGATAAGCGGGATATATTTTGAAGACTAACTCTCCCTGTTCCAATACTCGTATATGGTTAAATTGGTCTTTTGTGGCTTGTAATGTGGGCTATGGTTTATGGCTACCAAAGAAAGAATATATAAGCTCAAATAATTCAAGGGTGATAAAATCAAGGATCATTGTCGCACTGATCTGAACATGATCTGATGAAATACTTTTCTCTTTTTCTTTGCGGATCACTCTAGACTGACCCTTTTTTAGGTTTTTACACTAGAGGTCATTTCCTTTTCACCACTTCTTTTTCCAGTGGTTCATCTCATCAAAATGTTTCACTGAACTTTATGTTTGTTTTTCTTTTTCGGTGCTTCAATTTTTGTGTCAACAATTTAACTTGGTTTTGTATTTCACTTTTATTTTCTGCCACTGATTCACAAGGCATCACAACCAAGCACATTTCACTTTCGAACACATTTTCATCCTCTTTTGCCCGCAGTGTAGGGTTGATCCTTAGTTTGGGTTGAATCGAAAGAAAAATAACATTAGGCTCAAAGGGGACAATAATTTTCTTTCTTTGAGAAGGGAAATCAAGGAATGTCAAATATCATCCCATACTTGGATATCTTTAAAGAAAAGCATACTTCAGTTGGATGATGTTTTGGGTTATCACTTCATTCAAAGACCTTAGCCAACAATGCTTGAGAGGAAATTCACTCAAAATTTGTACGAGATTTTCCCGTATTTCTCGAACACTCATTAACGTTCTCTTTTTGGCCTAAATAAAGCGGAAACGGGCCACATTATTGAAGTTGATCTCCGAATTCGATTTAAGGTCAATCCTGCAATTAGTATTCAAGACCTAAAAAGAAAGATGTCAGTAATGATATATACATATATGTATGGGTGATCAAAACTTAATCCATAATAAAGAATCAAAGGATTAAAGAATTAAAAAATCAAAAAATATGAATGTTTTCCACTTGAGAAAAATATATGAAACAAGCATCATAAACAAATAAATTAAAATATCTTCCCTTACAAAGGACCTCCAATGCATGCGGGCAAAAGCAACTGGGATGATTCAGGGTATTACTCCGTAATGGTCCAAAAATGCAGATAGACCCTTGATTCTTTTCAATGTTGAATTCTCGATTTTTGAAGTATCAATATAACTTCTCCCTTGGTTGCCCCATGTTTGGTCTTTTCTTGGATTTCTTCTTCTGGATGACACTGATAAATTCATTATTTGACAAAATTTTTTGCATTATTATTGCTTAGAGTGATCAGATGCCCCAGGTTTTCTCATGTTATCGTCATCATGATCGAACACTTTATTGATGTTTTTCATAGCTCAAAATTTGATCTTTTAGAATTCTTGAAGATTCCCCAACTGCTTTGAATCATTCCTTTTGACTTCATTTTGCATTTTTCATTTTTCATTTTTCATTTTCTCTCTTCTTTTTGCTTTTTCTCTCTTTTTTATTTTTGTTATCTTCTTTTTTTCATTTTTTCATTTTCTTACAAGAACCTTTCAAATTGAACCCTTGGGTGAGATAAATTTCCATTCGGTTCTCTTTCATCTATATTTCATCTGGATAACTTTCTTTCTCGATCTCCTAGACTTCAAGCAATATAAAAACTGGTGTCTGATTCTGATACCGGTTGATTTTTCATATTACCCAAGTGATCCTCAATAACTTTCAGAAATTTCTTAATCTTAACATATTTTAATTTATGCTTGCCAAAATGCAATGCTACTTTAAAAGTAATATTTAAAACACAATGTAATATTTTTTATTATTTTATATTCTTCTAAAAATGTAATATTTAAATAATACAATGCATGAATGCAGGAGATATCGATTTCAAAAGCTAATTGTTAGACAACACTCATCTAACTAAAAGATCAAATACAAGGGGAAGCCAATTTGTTGATAGAAGATAGCTGACTCGATCACCTCGTTCAGTCTGGTTCAGCAATCATTCTGATATGTTGATAAAAATCTGTTGATGAATCTTCAGCTTCATCGGGCAAAATCCATATATATCTAACATTTCCTGTACTTGGTTCTGAAGTTGATCACTAACTCCATCTGCATAACCTTGGTGAGTAACTCGACCTAGATTTCAACAAATTGTTCTTCACTTGAAATGGTGGTTCAAAACTTGCAAACTAATTTTCTGCCTGTCATGTTGTACTTTCTGAATTTCTCATCTTCATCATTCGATAATCTTTGGGATGCCCCTAGTTAAACTTGTCAAATATCCACTTTTTGACTATCTTCGCCTCTTAGCCACCTGGACCCGACTTGAAGCTTAAATAATATAAGTCTAACTCTTTTCACTTACTGGAAAGGTGTAGCAAAATCTCATATCCTTCTATTGTTGAATATTGTAACCATTCTCCCAACGGCAACTGAGAAACCTTACCTAAAAGGATTGCTCGCACTATCATCCAAGAATTCCGTAATTACCTTTAATTTTGGCAGACATGCCCCATGCTTGAAATCTTCTGAAACACCCTTGTAGAATTGATACTTGGTCTTCTTGAATACCAACTCTGATCTCGCACTGAGTCTCCTCGAATATGGTCCACCTCGGCATGATGTCTTCCACTTGTATATCAAACCTTTTAGTTTAACTTGCAAATGAATCGATACAACTAGCTCATAAATCGATATCTCTAATGCATGCTATATGAACCCACTCACACGCCACCAAAAAAAGTGTTAGTGTGGTGAAATAATAATCTGAACAAGAATAAATTAACTTGCAAAAAATAACCAGAGAACAATTTAAGTCGCATAAAAATAACCAGAGAACAGTTAAACAGAGAAATCCTAATTTCGGCGGCATTTCGGCAACATACCGCCTTATCTTATGGTCCCTGTCTGGCTCTAAAG
This sequence comes from Abelmoschus esculentus, assembly GCA_035048815.1. Classification (NCBI taxonomy): domain Eukaryota; kingdom Viridiplantae; phylum Streptophyta; class Magnoliopsida; order Malvales; family Malvaceae; genus Abelmoschus; species Abelmoschus esculentus. Next base: position 20,217,390 of record JAUCBN010000005.1, read on the forward strand.
GGGGTGGGTTTCTACTCTACATATGTGGTTTTTGATCTAGACACTGGGTCCCCGAACTGTCGTTACCGTCTACTGCGACGATAAGATATCGATTCGGTGGTATAGGTCCCTTACAAAGGAGGTGAAGACCCCACGATGCGTAAGGTTAGTATAGCGGAAGCAGATAAAAATCCGAAACTTGGAGCTGGAGAGCATAACGTCGGATAATATCTAACTCCCACTTAAGGGTGAAAGCTCGGGTTGAGAGCTTATGCATGAATGACATGATATATCACAAAAATAAAAATGCTACCCTCATTCAAACAATGTTCATTTAACAATAAAAAATTAAGTTAATATCTATATTCAAGATACCGAAATGCCACATAAATTTTTTTTGAAAAAGTTAGGCCTGACTCACAAAAAATATTTTTTTGGGGTCCTCAGCGAAGTCGCCAAGCTGTCGCGACCGTTTAAAAATCGAAGGTGGTGTGAAAATAGTCTGGCGAATAGAATTTAAAAATCCGAATTTTATCATTTTTTAATCTTGAAAAACCCAAAATTAAAAAATATATATATATATAATTTAATTTTAAAAATTGATTTGGAGTCGCCAACAAACCAGAGATTCGTTAAAAAACATTTAGGTTCGGGAGTCAGTTACGTATAAGGACGACCCTTACAAACGCCCAAAAATTAGTACCTTATTAATTTCACGTGGCATTTTGATATTTTGAATATAGATATCATTGTTAATTAAACACTGCTTGAATTGAGGATATTCTTTTGATTAAGAAAATATATCTCTTTTAAACTCGGGCTTGAATAAGACGTCCTCTAGATAGGAAATCTTACCCGAATTTAAAGAAATATAAATTCCACCTCAAAAGGTTTAAATGCATGATCATTTATTATCTTGTTCATTTTAAGCCCTAACCTAAAAAGGCTCCATTAATTAAATATTTTAACCCTATTAAATTATTAATTTCACCCAATGTATTATGATAACATCCGAATGCTCGGACACTACCATCTTGACACCGAACAAAATTAATAATACTATTGATGACACTAATTATTTACCTAATTAATTTTATTTAATTCTAAACCTAAATTATTGAGTCAATTTTTAGGTTTCGATGACGTATCAATACGATACCAAGGTACACTCTTTAGGTCAACGTCATAGTACGTCAAAACACCGACCGTTTAGTGTATTCGAGATATATAATTAAAATATCATCATTACTAAATTATCTCCCTTAATTAATTATTTTAAAGCGACTAATCCTAAAAAGGCTCTAAATTAATTAACTAAATGAAGATTAAGTATTGTTCTAAACAAGATATTCTAAATGATTTTAAAAATGTGCAATCGACATAAATTAAACAAATTATAAAAAAAATATTAATTTAAAGATGATGGACATTACTCAAGAGTTATTTTATTTATCTAGATAAATTAAATAAATAAAATATTAAACATTAATCTGATTGTACTTACCACCCATACAGACTTCAATCTTCACCCTGTTCTTCGGTTCTCCCTTGTGGAAAGAGAAGCCGAATACTTCAATCTCCAAGTTGCCAGCACCAAATTTGTTTTCATGATGGCACCCCTCTTAATCTTTGTAATCCAAGTGAAAGGCTGTAACAAAGTAAGCATTCTCGGTTGGTGTTGGACTCCCCTGGAACCGTGAATTCGAGATCAAAAAAGAAACAAATCACGGTCATTTTCACTGTCGAATCCTCCATCGTAACCATGTTGGTGAGCCCTCTATATTTTTTCTAAGCTTTTTCACGAAGAAGATTGATCCCTTTTGCTGTCGAATGGCCCTTCACTTCAGTAGTGAGAAATGAAATCCGATTAGAAATGTGGAACCCCGTTGAACTCCATAACCGAGTCCTCTGAGGTTAGAGAGAAATGGCCAAAATCTGTTTTCCATTCTCTCCCTTCTCATAACCAAAATCATCTCCAACTGCTCTCTATGTCTTTGAATCTGATTTAATTCCTTTAGTGCCGAGAACTTTCTCCATCGAATAGCTTCCACGTTTCTGGATGCTGTTGAATTCCCTCATGCTCAAACCATTCTCCTCCAGATTGCCCCAATTCATGCCACCCAAAGGCTGTGCTCTGCGTGTATGCCCCAAAAGCATGAGAACCATCCCCTTTTGTTTTTAGAAATGTTTCGGTAGCCTCCCCCTGCTTCCTTTTCTCCTCTCTAAAACCGATCCAAAGACTTCCTTTTAAAGGCTTTGAACCAACAATCCTAGCTTCAATCAAAAACCTAAAATCCCTCAACCAACACAATCCTAACCATCAACAAATCCGGTAACAACCCACATCCTCCATATTTTTTTTGTTTTTTTTTATTTTTTTTATTTATCATTTTATTATTTTATTATACTTTTATTCTGTTTTTAGTTTTTTTATTATTTATTACCGAAAATTCGTGATAACAACATTGGATACATTTTTAAAAGAGAAAAATTAGCATAACAGTTGAATTGTAGGAAAAAACAATTAAGATGTTCATTTTCAAAGCAAATGATCATAAATGAGAAAGTACACTAGGGGATGGGATTAGGCATAAAGATAGAGTTAGGGACCTGTACGACAATTAGTCATAAATATGGGGGTGGGTAAAGTAATTGCCGTCCAGGAAGGGAGAGCATAGAAATAAGTTCCACGTGTCAGAAGGAGAGATTCTAGAGGAAATATATGATTTGACCATTTTGTCCCAAGAAGTCAAGTCAAGGATACGGCAAAAACAGAAAAAAAGGCTTCCAAAAGGACAATAAAGAGAGAAACCTTCAAAATCCCAACGAAGCATTACCCATCAAAGTCTATTATATTTAGGAGAAAATGAAATAATATCGAATAAAATTAAGATAAATTATCAGGTATTATTAAACTATTCAAGTGACTTATTTTTATTATTAAAATTTTAATTAAGTTAAATTTATTATTAAATTTTATTGTTTTAATTTATTTGTATTATTATATCATTAATTCTTAAACGATGTAATAATTTAGATGTTAGACCAAAATAATATGATTTTAGTGTTATTATTTTAATATTAAATAGCTTAAAAAGGTACATTTTGTTAAAAGAAAATATAAAAAATTATGCACTCGATGAGATTTAAGCGTAAAATTTTTAAAATAAAAATTATCTTTTGATGACTAAATCAACTTAACATCTTTATTTTTTTCACACAAATAATATATATTTTAAACTATAGTTTATGATATAAATAATATTACTAATATACATATAAATATATTATTATAAAAACTAAATGTTTAATTTTCAAAACTCATAAATTTACAAAATCCTTAAATCCAATAAAATTTTAAACCCTAAACTTATAGACCCTAATCACAAGTTTAAACTCCAATTTCATCTATTTTAAAAATAAAATTTAAAAAATCCCAAAATTTTATTAAAACCTTTAATCTCACATATATCAAATTTAATTATTAATGGGTCTAAGGTTTTAGGGTTTATAGTTTAGAATTTAATGTTCGGTGAATTTTGAGTTTTTTTAATCTTTTTAAATTCCAAGATTTATAAGTTAAAATTTAATATTTAAAGTTTAAGATTTATGGTTTAGAGTAGGCGTGTAAACAAACCGAGTCGAGCTCGAAAAATTCAAACTCGGCTTAGCTCGTTAAGAACTCGAGCTGAGTTCGAGCCTGATCGAGTCAAGTGTTGATTGATCTTTGACCGTGTTAGACTCGAGTAACTCTTATCTATTACGTATCATTTAAAGCCTAATGAAGAAAAAACTTTGATACACAAGTTGTGTAAACTCAAATTTGTTAATTTAGGATTTAAGACTTATGTTAAAGGTTTAGATTTTAGGGTTTTAAGTTTAAATATTTAAATTTTAAATTACAAAAATAAAAAAATAGTATATTTATATTTTCAAGTAGCTCGTGAGTTTTTCAAGTTGAGTATCATGTAGCTTGGCTCGTCAAAAACTCGAATCAAATTTGAGTTCGAACTGAGTTCAATCCAATCATATTTTGACCCAATTTTAACCAAATCAAACTCAAATAACTCGTGATCTGACTCGTCTCATCTACGGCCCTAGTTTAGAGTAACAAAGCTAATAACAATCAAAACTGCCTATACAAAAATTCTCCATTTTGTACAAAGTATAAAATTAACCCTGTATATTAAAAAATATAATATCACCCCATCTGTATAGTTTATTTCCCCTGCAATTTAATATTTTTTATAAATTATTATTAGATGAAATTATAATGATGTGATGAGCATATTCTTCTAATAATTTTTCGTAGGTAGAATATTATTACATTTATTTTCTTAAATAATCTGTTACAATACAAACATTTTGTAGTTGTCCCTTTGGTTTTTTCTATCGTACGTAAGTCCAAACCCATGTGAACCATCTGGTTGACATACACGTGAATGAGAGGAAAAAGAAAGACCAGACTTTGTTCAAGAATACGATGCCCCCAGACACCTCTGCGAGCATCGACAACGAAGAATCACATAGGAAACGAACCTGTAAATCAAGATGAAGCCTACCATTATCAACACATTCCTCCACCTGCTCTCTTCCCCGTACCCTTCTTCCCTTAGCACTGCCTCGCCGGTCACCAAGCAGCTCCCGAACATGTACTCCAGGCACTTCCCTGATTTCGAGAACTCATTGATCAGAAACCCTTCGAATGGATACTTGAACAAGGATATGTAATGCATGAAGATCCAGTACTTTGGGATCCCGTGCTTTGATATGAAGTATCCGGAGAAGAGGAAGAACGACCCCATCACGCCGGATATTACCGAGTCTCCGACGATGAAATTTGGCACCAGAGCACTGAAACATACCACCACTGAGTTTGCTGTGTAGAGAATCAACCAAATTAACAGAAGAAAGTGCATGAACGCCATGAAGTTTGGGTTTAATCCTACCAACCAGTACAATGGAGTTGAGAACAAAATGGCTAGGATGAGTAAAAAGGGTAGATACACAAGCCCGTTGGCAATGGCGTAGGATGAAACTCTGTAGCTTCCGCATGAGGTTTCCTTCATTAGAATCTCCCTTTCTTGCAAAAATATCGGCAGGGCTTCCGTCGTGCATGACAGCAAGAACGTCAATATAAATGCAAACAGACCGACTTTTTCCTCTGCTCCGGCGAGATCATCTTTGGCATTGCGGAAGATTGAGCCTAAGACAAGCCCTGAGACCAGCATTTGGATTGTCCTGCAGGCAAATAGCTCCTTGGTTCGGAATATGTTTTTGGAGAACCTATGGGCGAGAATCATGGTTTCCTTCAACCTTGAGTTGGCGAAATCTCTTGGGAAATCAATCCCAACATTCACTGTTTCTTCATCGACGACCTTGGATATTTGGAAAAGCTGTTGAAGTGTAAAATTACCACTCCGTGATGATGGGGCTGAGAAACTCTGTTCTTGAACTTGTACCGGTTCCTTTCGCTGTTGTTGAATGACTTCGATGGACTCGATCGCGAATTCGACGATATTGACATGAAGAGGAAGCTGCAACCCCATGTCCCTCAAATTTGCACCGAGCTGGTCCACTGTTCCCTGATGCAAAACCGAGCCATTAGCCATCAAAAGCATCGAACTGAATAACTTAACAATGCGGAAACCAGGCTGGTGAATGCTGAGAGTTATCGTTCTTCCCTTGGTATCAGCCATGACCTTGAGCATATCAATAATTTGTAGGGCCGATGTGCTATCAAGACCAGAAGTTGGTTCATCGAGAATCAACACTTTAGGTTCATGGATAACCTCGACACCTATAGAAACCCGACGTCTTTCTCCACCTGATATCCCACGAACCCGATCGTCACCAACTCGAGCCATGGCTACGTGCTCGAGTCCAAGTTCCTGGATCAAGGACTTGACGCTAACGCTCAGCTGAGCTTTAGGAAGCCTTAAACGTAACTTAGCACTAAACATGAGGGTTTCTTCAACTGTGAGGAGGGGGAAAAGAGTGTCATTTTGGGTGACATAACCTGAGATTTTCCTGAACTGAGCTTTATCAATGGCGGTTTTGTTGACGAAAATGGAACCACTCTGTGGGGTGAGTTTCCCTGCTAAGATCTCAAGTAGGGAAGATTTTCCCGCTCCACTCGGACCAACGATGGCGAGTATCTCCCATGGTTTTGCTTTGCAGTTGACATCCTTCAACACATGCCGGATTCCTGAACAAGCTTGTCGAAACTTGGTTGCCGGCCGTGGCTGTAGTTCTTGATCCACTACTTCTTGCTGGTTTTGGTTGAAGATTTTAAAAGGGTTTTCTCTTTTTTGTCTATAGATCTTGTAGTTGATTCCAATTGCTTCAATCTCACAGCCTTGTTTCTTCATTGAAGAAAGCTCTCTGGGCATGTGTTTTTGGCTCCTCTTTCTAGTTTACAACCACAAGCTTTGTCTACTTCAACTTGTACTGAAAATAATTACTAAAAATTCAATTTTTAATCCAAAGTTTGGCTCAATCTGATTAACAACAGCGAAACTCGAAATTATCTGTCAACTTTTAGTATTGTGTAGGCGGTTCACGTGACCAATTGGTTGTGTCATGGGGATTCGTAGAGTTCACGAGCTATGGTCTAAAGCTGCATGCATGACGTCGTGAGTACATGTTTTTGATATTTGCATTTTTTTATAGAAAACAAAGGGTCCAATTTCGATAGGCGGTTCAAAAATTTTAGGGATCCTATGCAATTTATTAAAATGAGTCCCTAAAATGTAATTATTCATAACTTTTATTAGTTCTAAAAATGTGATCTTAGAAGTAATTGTTCTTTTTAAGGCCCTGTGCGATCGTTTTTATTGTGTTTGTCTAAAACCTCACTATTTCTATAGAAACAATAGAAATATGAATAATCAATAAGATTCTATAATCAACTATTACATTTAAGACATAATTATAACATAGAATTTCAAGATCATCTAATGAATGTAGTTTATCAAAATTTTGAAACAATTTTTTAGGAGGCTCTGTTTCGTCGCTTCTATCGCGTTTGTCCAGAACCCTACTGAACTTCAATTATCTAATTGTGGCTCTAATTAATTAAATAAAATTAAATAATTATGTATAAATTGTATATATTCTCCAAATAAACGAAATCCTTTCGGAGGAAATAATGATAAAATAATTGATTTTTGTGGTTGAGATTTGAGAATATCTGGTTTTCCACTTTGCCGGGTTCTAAATTTGTGGTTAGTTTTTTACAGGGACCGACCATCAGTTTGTCTTCTACCACTCTCCTTTATATTTTATTATTAATATTTTGTTTGTAGCACCCGTGAAGTATTAGGACCACCCACTTTCCTGCACCAATCAACCACCACCACCTGCCTTTTGTCTTTGAGTTTGTCAACATGTTTCGGCTCGTGAACTGCCAACCTTTCCATTTGGGCCACAAATGTGATTCTCATCCCTACCAAAATAATAGTAAAAAAGTAAAATATCTCCCATGTAAGTAAAGAGCGAATCTACAGTAAAACAAAGGTTAAAAAAATGTAAGTTTCAGATTTTGAGAAGTATGAGGTTAATGGGTTATCTCAGTTTCAGTTTACTGTGGTATATGTTTGCCCGTCTATCTCGAAGCGTAAACATCTCCGGCGACACCTAGAGTCTAACAATCCTGGAGCATCTGTCCCTTGAATTATTGGTGGTGATTTTAATATGCTCCTTGTTGCAGAGGAGCGTTTTGGTGTTGCTTCGTCATATTTCACTGGGAGCCACCAGCTCGTTTTGGTGTTGACGGACCTTGGTTTTTGTGGGGGCCCTTGCATCTGGTCTCATGGTCAGCTTCACCGACGCTTGATCGTTGTGTGGTAAATGAATGTTGGTCTTCGTCGTTCATGAAACCATCGTCATTTACTGGTTTCTCTTTCTGAGGTTCCTTGTGCTCTAAGTTATCGACCTTTCTGTTTTTATCAACGTTTGGTAGTCTCATCCCTAGTTAGCGGATTTTCTTAGAACCGTGTGGTCCGGGGATGCTTCGTTGGAAGCTAAGGTCGTGAAGTTTCAGGTTGAATCAGAGTCATTGAATAAGGAGGTGTTCGGACACTTGGGGTTGCAGAAGAAACGTCTTAATTAGGGCTTGTTTCTTGAGAAGAAGAGTGCTCTTTGGGTTTGTTTTTTTCAAGCCAAGTATAAACTAATGTTCTAAATGTTCTGATGGTGTCCTATCATATCTCTGTGATACTAGTTGTTCTCGTTTATAGAAAGAGTTCAGTATAGTTTGGGACAACGTCTGGAATCATCTGTTATGGATGTTTATTTCTGGCAAGATTCATGGCTTCCTGAAATCGTTCCACTTATAAACCATGTAAATCCCACTGCTGCAGCTAGTCTTGGTCGGGACTGGCTGGAATCTCTTCGACCACCTTGTACCTCATGATGTTTCGTTGAAAATTACTGGGTATTTGATTTGGTTGGTGGATAGGCTGTCAAAGTCACGACCCATCTGCAAGACAAACAAAACAGTAATAAAAATTGTAAGTCTTAGCTGTAATACGTTGATTAATGTCTGATTAATTTGATGAGGTGTGTCATCCAATTGTCTTTCTCTCTCCCTACAGTCATGAAAATAAGAAACCAACAAGAGTCTTAATCATCGAGTCCAGAGTAAATAGAAACATATAATAAGGGGATAGACTCAAGTGGACACATGGGGTCACGTGCCACAAATAATTAAAATTAGAAGAATTGTAAGTTTAAAGTAACCATATTTAAATATTTTAAAAATATATAGTTATTTATATTTTTGATAGATAATATTGAGTTTTATCGTCAAATATAATCCGTCAGTAGTCAGTTTTATCCGATACCACAATAAAAGGTCTTACCTAAATGTACTGTCGTTTGTTAATTCTAAACTTCAGTCGATAATACTATTAATCAAAGACAGAATTAGGATTTAAGACGTAAAGGTTACCGGTGTTCATGCCCATTGCCAAGGTTATGTCTCCTGGTTCTAGTCACATACTACATTTCCTGTTCTATACATTATTTGAACAATGAGACTTCATTGTCTACATGCTTCATATGGATCAGGCTTAAGAGCAGGGCCTGGTTGTAATGCATGGCCCTGGACTTATTTTTTTTTTAATAATTTTAAAATATTTAATGAGAATTTTTAAAAATTTAAGAGAGAAAATTTAGTGAAAAAATTCAAGAAAAAAAATGAAATTAAAATAATATATTAAAATCAAATCCTAATTCCTCAAAATTTTGAAAACCTCATGCACCTAATCTATTACATTCCGCCCCTGATTGCTTTTTCTTAAAAAACATAAAGGAGTGTTTAAACGGTTGTTTAGGTTAATCAATCAAATTGAATTTCTAAAATTTTATTAATCGTTAATCGAATTAAAATTAAAAAATTTAACTAAAAAAATTCGGTTAATACGGTTAATAAAAGTTTGTTATAAGATTTTGGATAAATTACACAAATGGTCAATAAACTATGTTAAAATAATCTTTTCAACCACTAAACTTTCAAAAGTTGTAAAACAATCATTAAACTTATCAAATTATTATAAAATAATTATTGATTTATTAATATACGCTAAATATTAAAAAAATAATGATCATTTTAATGATTTAAAAATTTTCAACAAGAGACATAAATAGATGTATGATAAAGAGGCAAAGGATTTTTACCCCGACTGATACTTAAAACCTATTAATCTGCATAGAATGAAAAAATTGAACATTAAACTTACAAAACTCAATAATCACAATTATTCTACTAAAGCAACACAAAACATGTAATAATGTATAAAGGTGGAGCATAAATATGACATCAACAAACATTTGTGGCATATAACATGATTGAATAGATAAACATAGATTGTATTATGCAGAACATGTTGCCTATGCCCAGTAGAAATGACTCTGAGCATAACATAGGTCTGTAGAGCTGGAAAGAAACATAAGGATACATCGAGTTCATATCGTAACATGTCTGAGCATAGTAATAGTATAATCTCAACCAAGTTTACCAAGTAAATCAGCATACTTACCAAAACAAACACAAATTAAATAGCCAAGGGTCGAAACATCTCGTTTTGCAATAGTTTTTTTTTCGTGTGTAAATCGTCTGTCTCTTCTCCGTGCCTTCATTTATGCCTCCACTTTAAATTAGGGGTTTAGGGTTTTAGGTTAAGGCTTTGGTTAGGGTTTAGGGAATTAGGGTAGGGTGTATTTTTTGGTATAAGGTTTAAGGTTTTAGGTTAAGGGTTTTGGTTAGGGTTTAGGAAATTGGGTTCAGGTGTATTTTTTGGTATAGGGTTTATGATATAAAAAATAAGGGTTATAGTTTAAAATTCAATTTTTTAGTAAATTTTTAAAGAAAGCATAAAAGAAGGGTTTAAGGTTTTAGGTTAAGGGTTTTAGATAGGGTTTAGGGAATCAAGGTAGGGTATATTTTTTGGTATAGGGTTTAGGATTTTAGGTTAAGGGTTTTGGTTAGGGTTTAGGGAATCAGGGTAGGGTGTATTTTTTGGTATAGGGTTTAGGATTTTAGGTTAATGGTTTTGGTTAGGGTTTAGGGAATTAGGGGTAGGGTGTATTTTTTGATATAGGGTTTATGATATAAAAAATAAGGGTTAGGGTTTAAAAATCAATTTTTTAATAAATTTTAAAAAAAAACATAAAAAAAGCACACAAAAGAGACATAAAATTTTTGTTCTTTTGTTTTCTAACCAATTATACGTACCATATGTTTTATATTTGAAATACAATTGCGTTTGAGCAATATTATCTTCGTACAAAGTAGGAATATTTGTGTTTAATATTTTTTTCAACAAAGTTTCAAGTAAATACAACGTTAAGGCACCACAAACAAACTTACGCCTCAAAAACCGTCGCCAGAAACCAAAATCCCGTCGGTAATTTTGAGAACTCTATACTACGAGTCAAATTGTCTCATCCGACGGAGGCAAAGTGTCCCCCCTATATGTAACTTCAGTATATACTTTTATTCATCGTTATGACAGATTATGGTGACAGTAAATATAAATGTCACTAATGACAATTTACTTGTACGGAATATATTGACGTCAATGAAAAATATACAAATCAAAATATTGATTCTTGAATCTTGAGTATAACAGTAATGCACCTTGAGTGCAAATCTCGTGAAGCCTTCCATTTTTTTTAAATAATAATTTTAAAAAGGTGCATACAACGGTAAAGTTAGAAATTTTATATAGTTGAGTCGGAGTATACGTTAGTTTAGGATACGAGAATTCTTATACTATTATAATAAAAATATTATTAATCTAATATCCAAACAAATTAAGTAGAGTTAATTTTAATATTTTTCAAGAAAAAAATTTATATTAACCCCATAAATATCATGTGCAAATCGTTTATTCTTTTATTATATCTCATTTAATTGGTGTCTTCACTTTAAATTAGTGAGTTTAGAGGTTAGTGATTAAAGGTACATAAAATTTGCATGTTTTTACGGTACATGGTTTAAGATATAGAGAATTAGAATTATAGTTTAAAATTTAATTACCTATAAATTTTTAATAAGAGATATGAAAATAAACATAATTAAAAAACACAAAAATTTTATTTATATAACTCTTTAAAAAATTTATATTAAATAAATTATGTAAAATCAAATGACCCCTAAATTATTTGTGGCTTCGTCATTTGGGTGCAGATCGTCTACCCTTTTCTTATGCCTCCGTTTATGTCTCCACTTTAAATTAGAGGGTTTAGGGTTTAGGGTTTTAGTTAACGTTTTAGGGTGTATTTTTTGGTGTAGGATTTAAAATTTAGGATATAAAAATAAGGATTAGGATTTAAATTTTAATTTTTAATAAATTTTCAAAAGATATATAAAATGAGACATAAAAAAAACATAAGATTTTTGTTCCCGACACTCTCGGTGCGAATGTCCAAATCAAATTTGAACAGTGGTGCCGTTATGAGTTCCTCACATGTCGACAAGAGTCCCATCTCAAACCCACTATTCCTCACCTTAACGTTACATCACCCCTGACCCAACCCATCATCCAGTTCTGTAGTGGTCGAACAGAACACGCATTACGCATGCAATATGCATGACACTGTGGCCATGGTGTCTTTCCCACATCGATCAACCTGTCATAGTTTCCATCTTTCCGTCACAAAAACAGCAACACAGATGGAATCAAACTGTTAGCAAAGCAGCTATTCAACGTCAAACCTAGTTCTGTAATAAAGCACAAGGACAAGAAACAAAGAGGAAAGAAAGCAAAGGTAGCATATAAACACTTCCCAAATGTGAAAATGAATGTACCCTAAAGAAAAAACAAGGGCCAGTCTTGTAGACAAAGAAACCAGGACCTAACACTCAGAGCTTGACACGAGGAAAGAATAAAAGAAGAAAGCATGCTTTCACGTCTCTCGAGCAGGAAAGAAATAAATAGATTTTAAGGCATAAGTAAGCAAGGGAAATGATGAATAAAAACAAACATGTTTGGTGTCATTGGACCTTCAAAGCTTTCGTGTTAGTCGAACTCAACCCACTGCACACTATGTACATCTGGGGGATTGTAATTTACCTACTTTAGTAGATTGTAATCATGGCAGGGTTGAGAATTGAGGTAAAGATGGTGGATGGCAGCAGCTGCTACTGTTTTTTTTTTTCTTACATCAAATCTGTTAGTGTCTTTCTTTCTATGTGTTTCTGTAGATGTTTTGTTCTGGTTCTGGATGATTCGTTGTGACGAGATGTCTCCCTTGAGACAAAGTAGATGAGTATCAATTAGGTGAAACATACTCATTGTATAGTTTGACGAGATCTCTCCCGTACCTTCTTTAGAGATACCTCTAGGTTTTTTGCTTGATTAATTCAAGCGGATTATTAATTAGTTAGGCATCTCCATTTATAGGAATTTCAGATTTATTATTTTAGATAAGTTGCGTTGTATTTATCTAAGAAAATAATAAAAAATTGTAAAAGAAAATGCGAGGCCGGGATAGATATTTCTTCCTATCTTCATACTTACCTAAAAAAATTTATATATCACAAGCTCACCATCATCTATGGTGAGTATAACTTGATTAATTCAAGTTCGATCATAAATCATAAATTTAAGCCTGATCATAAAACCATTATTTTTCAAACTAAATCAATTGAGTTCAAAGATTACGAACTTAAGGATTAATGTAGATTTTAGAATAAACCAAGATCTTAATATATAAGACACTATAATCAAAGGCATAATCAAAGTCTATTCAAAATTCATATGATGGATAGTTAGTGGGGTGATGGATGCGGACAGATACGGTATGGATAAGATCTTAAATTAATTACCTACCCACTACTCATTATAGGTATGACTTTTTACACCTACATTCGTTTACTACCAACTAAAATTATACTTATTTTCGGAGAAATTGAGACTAATATAGTACAAAATTTATAAAACTATACCCGTTTACTATCCTTATATATCATGTGCCATCGGCAATCATCCTCTTAAGAAATTCAATAAGATGCACAAATAACTATTTAAGTCGTCCATAAAGCAGACTATTATAATCTGTATAAATATTTCTAAATTTCCTCTTCTTTTTTTTATATGTGATACACATAGAAGCACCATGCGAGCTTGAGAATGACTACTGTCAATGATTTCCTCTTCAAATGTGAATAAAGCACTGCAATCCACTCCCAATCCAGCATCTACCTATTGAACTCGCACAGTTCAAGCACAACAGACCAAATCTACCTCGAATAAGGGTAAACAGAAAAGAGAAAATTTCCAGTCTCTTGGCTACCAGCACAAAGGAAACATCGGCACTCCACATTAATCCCCAGACGCTGCAATCTTTCATAAGTTGGCAGACGATCCAGTACAGCCATCTACTAAATAACAAAGCGTTTCGGAATATGCAGACTATATCACACCAATTTATGCCATGGCACCTTAGGCTTTACCTTATTCCATTTCAGATACTCTTCACAGCCAAGTCTGAAGATCCAGCAGGAATCAATGGTTGGACGACACACTTGAGTTTCAACTGCCAAGTCTGAAGGCTCCAGCTAAAGTCTGGCTTACTTTCCACAGTCCAAAAGTCTAGCACCTAAGAATTTATTTATTAGGGAGGAGGGTTGTATAAGTAAAAGATAAAGGCAAGCTCTTCTTATGTATTCACATGTATTTAACCTATTAAACGGGTAAATTGAATATAGTAAAAACTCATAACATGAACTTCTCAACCTAATGATTTCATTCGTAGAAAATTTGAATCACTGATTTTACTTAAGATACGGTATCACATCCACTAGATTAATTGACGGTTGATGAAACTGGTCAATTTTTAATACAAGATGTTAGGTGACAATTTTTTTATATTTTATTTTAAAAAATAAAAAATAAAAAATATACTTTATATTTAATTAAACCTGATAAGTGATCCTAATGAAAAAATAATTATATTCATCTCAAGACTCTCAAGTTCAAATCACTTTATCCGTAAATTATGTATTTTATGAAAAATTTAAAAATATATAAACATATACTATCTTATAAATTATAATTATTTAAAATCTATTACAAATATTTTAAATTTATTTATTTTCTTATGGATTAAAACTCAATTAAAGACTTTATAATAATATACAAATAAATCTATATAATTTATCATGTTACATTAGTGTAATAATGAGATATTGTCTTGGTATTCAAAGTTGATAAGTACTAGGCATTGCTTTTCATGTGCAAGAGACATATTGGATGTTCCATTCTATCTGCCAAGGGTGACATCCAAAGGTTTAAGGGTGGAACCAAAAATTTATTATAAAACTTTAATAAAAATTAAAATATAATTATTTTAAAAAATTATATATTTTAAATTTTTATATCTATTTAATATATAAAAATAATAATATGTAATATTTCCCCTTCAGTTTCATCTTTCTAGAATTTATTTTACAGATCTACAATTATATTTTTTTGTTTTTTTCTTTATTTATAGAAAATATATATATTTTAGTTTTGTAATTTCATTTTGTAATTAAGTTGCGTAAAGCCGATCGTTAGTGTGATGTCATGTTTTATTATTATGTTAATGTTGATATACTTATTTTTTATTATATTTATTTATATTTTTTTATCTTTTTAGTTATTTTATTAAAATTTTAAATTATTTATTTATCGATCATATTTTATGAAATGAATGGATAATACTTAAAAAAATCACCAAAAATAAGCATAGGTGTTTTAATGATCGAAACAAACTACAAATAAAATAAATGTAAATTATCTGTCTTTTTATTGTGTTTTCATTGGTCCTTTCACTTTAAAATAGTAAGTTTAGAGTTTAGTATAAACGAAACTACATGAGGATGGGGAGAGGCAACCGCCCACCACTCTCCCTACTTATAAATATTTATATTTTGCATCCTTTAACCCAAAACCTAACTTTGTCCCTAAGTTTAAAGTTTAAAGTTTAGGGTTTAAGGTCAAGAGTTGTGATTAGAGTTTAAGAAATTAAAAATAGAGTATATTTTTTAAGGCGTAAGGTTTAGGGTTTGAAATATAAAACTAATATTATATTTAAAATTTAGTTTTAAATAATTTTTAGAGTGAAAAAAATATAATTAGAAACAAAATATAATTGTGATAAACTAGTCTATACCAATAAATCTTGTAGCATTCAACTAACTAACTCAAGGAACTCCAATTTTCTTTTCCTTAGAAAAACAGTAATCCTACGATATTATCCCTTTCTTTGGAGTCCATCCCATAAATAGATCAGTTTTTCCTGTGATCTTACAGCCGCCTTTTCACGAATTCAACGCCTGAATCATCGTCATCCATTTCCAGCTTTATAAATACTTGGGAAACATCGGATATACCAACAAACAATACCCAAAGTACTATCGACTTCTTCTGCTTAATCTTGATATACGGGCAAGGAAAATGGAAGACGACCGCCTCGGCAACCACTTCCCTCCAGGCTTCCGGTTTTGCCCTACCGACGAAGAACTCGTTCTTCACTTTCTCTACCCGAAGTCATCGTTCTCGACTTGCTATCCAAACATCATTCCAGACCTTCATCTTCATTCGCTTCACCCATGGGAATTACATGGTCAGTGGTTACCTTCTTTTCTCTCACTCTCTTATTAGTAGTAAACGTTTTTGTCAGTCATAAAATGGGTTTGTTGGCTGAATAGGGAAGGCGTTCTGGAGTGGAAAACGCTACTTCTTCTTCAGCAAGACGATGGAGGACCGAGTCATGGAAAACGGGTATTGGAAGAAGCAAGGTGTTGAGGAGCCAATCTTCAGTGCTGCTTCAGGGAACAAGATTGGAGTAAAGAAACTCTATGAATTCTTCATCGGTGAAGCTCCGTTGGGCGTAAAAACAAATTGGTTGATGCAAGAATACCATCTTTGCAATTGGGGTTCACCTCTTGCATCACACTATAAAACAAAAGGAAACAAAAAAGGGGTGAGTAAGCTGTCTGATCATATAAGTTTGACCCTTTAGTGTAAATCATGCATGTAATTAACTTAGGGTTTGATAATGTTTTCTTTGTTAATATACAGGATTTTAGTAGTCGATGGGTTGTATGTAAAGTTGAGGAGAATAAGGGCAACGCTCAGAGCTTCAGCTACAGTGATGAAGATGGAAGTGATCTGTCATGCCTTGATGAAATGTTCTTGTCATTGGATGATGATCTTGATGATGTATCTTCCCCCAATTGATCTATAGAATACAATTAGCTAGTTTTGTATCTATCTTTTTTCTGTTGTTGCAGTATATATTACTAAAACTAAATGGTTTGTAAGATCCTATATGTAAGTACTAATTAGTAAAGTTTATAAATTATGTACCATGCACTTTTGGCATGCTTTCTTCCTCTACCATGTGCTTGTCCTTGTTCAATGTTGTGGAGGTTTTGTGGTCAAGACTGGCAAATGAGGATAGCCTTACCACTGAGTTGTGGTGTGTCTGAGAAGGACTGTGTATAGTTATTGTCAAGGAATTTGAAGTAGTGGATGCTGTTCTAGTGGTGCAGCTACTGGCTACTGCAGATCACTTAGAAAGTTTGTCCCAACAAATTTATCTCGCATCATCTCTCTTTTCTTCATTTATTTCTGTATTCTGGTGTAGTTGCAGGTTGCTGCTTCATCTAACTTGTCCTTTCATTCTTCTTCAGTTGTTCTTCAGCTTGTCTCGAGCATCAGCAGCTCACAACTTTTGGCGCAGTATCTCTGAGTCTTCAGTTTGTCGAATAATGAATTAAGTCTATGTTGATGTTGAAAAATTATTACGTGAACATTATTCATCGCATCATCCATAGTTTCAATTAATCTGGACCGTTGATCTTATTTAAAGATCAACGGTCTTGATTACTTGGATTAGACGTGGTGAATAGCTTCTCCTTAATGTGAGAGAAGAGATTGAAAAACATGTTGCATATCTTGTACTATCTTGTACGTTTGAGTTCACGGAACAAAAGGGTATTTCTCTTACAAGTCCTTTTGTTTTTGTACAATGTTCAAAAATCCCCTTTTCACTCGTAAATTTTGTCCGATTCGATTCGAACTAAAATTAATCCCCGGCCTTTAGGGATAAAAGTTCCTTGCCACAAAACCTAATGCTTGATTTATAAGGGTTTGGGTCGAAAAATGAATATTGATTCAAAAATTTAAGTAATTATAAAATTTTCGGTATAATGATAAAAAGTAATATTTTGTCAAATATTTATTTTAATATCATTTTTAAAGAAATTTCATTCTTAACGTTTCATTTAAGTAATTATAAAATTTTCAGTATAATGACAAAATTCATGTTAGCATGATGTAATACAAAACTATGTTAGGCGTATGTTTTAATAAATTATTAGAGTGAGTCTTCTAATAAGTATTATATATATAATATTAAATTTAAAATATATTTAAATGATACTAAATTATTTATTATTTGAATTGATTTTATTGATAATCATTGACCAATATTGTAATAATAACTTTTAGTTGATAAACTTGTTAAGAGAGGATAGAGATGGGTTGAGTAAAGTTCGATTTTTTACCTATTCGAATTTGATTTAAAATTTTTTGCCTTTCATCTGTTACTCGATCCAACTTAAATTAAAAATGTTTTTATTTGATCTGAACTCAATCTAATTTAAAGATTCAAAATTCGATCTCGATCTAATCTGATATGAATAATTTTTATTATTTTTATTATTTAAAAAATAACTAAAAATACAACTTTACGAAAATAAAAAATTCAAACAAAAAATAATTATAATTACAAGTCCATAATCCAATGTTCCAACATACATAAAAAAATATTGTTTAAGTACCATATTAGGTCAGGTAAAATTTTTAATCTCAAACCTGACTCTGATTCAAACCCAAAATTATCACATATTTCACCTACCTTGACCTCTAAATCCGAATATTTTAAAAAATTATTCTATCAGATCGAATCTGATCAGAATCTGTCAAATTCATGTTATATGTCGTTACTTATCGGGAGGTAGCTTATAAAATTAATACCCGACCGTGGCATGTTGATATCAAATAATTCGACCAATTTTGATGCTTTGTGATCGAAAATTTTAACTGAAATGTGACTTTAAACCGTAAAAGATACACATTTTACCAATTGGGACGGACAACCACCAAAACCATCCTAATTTCCCTCTTCTTTCCCTAGCCTTCTTCCTCCCTTGCAATTAACAAACAGCAAAATCTAATTGATGATATTGTCATTTTTATGTCTTAATCTGCTGAAACAAGGAAACTGAAGCTCCGACATGAAAACGAGCAGAATCCACGGTGACTGTGATGAAAAACGAAGTAATGTTGTGCGTTTAGAGTTGTAAAAAGTGTGGGGGATCGGCCGGAGTAAAACTGCAAAAGTGGCGGTGGTGGTAGATTAGGTTGTACATATATTGAAGGAGACGGTGGTTTAGAAGGCAAAACATATATTTAAACAATGGAAACGGTGGCCAACAAATCAGATGATACAGTGGTTTGCTACGCGCCAAACATGATAATTACAAATGGCGTATGGCAAGGGGATAACCCTTTGGATTATTCGCTTCCTCTCTTCATCTTGCAGATGACCATGGTCGTTCTCAGCACTCGCTTCCTCTATTACATCCTCAAACCACTGCGCCAACCACGAGTGGTTTCTGAGATTCTCGTAAGTTGATAATTTGGTGGTTGTGTCATGATTCTGCATGCATTTTCTGTCTTGGTTGCTGAGTGTGATAATTGATAGGTGTGTGTGTTTCTGAACAGGGAGGAGCGTTGTTAGGTCCATCTGTGCTAGGACGAAGCGAAACCTTCGACAACACAATGTTTCCTCTGAGGAGTGTGATGGTGCTAGAAACAATGGCGAATATCGGTCTTCTTTACTACCTCTTCCTCGTCGGTGTAGAGATGGACCTTTCGGTGATACGGCGTACAGGAAAGAAAGCTCTTGCCATTGCGGTTGCTGGCATGATCATGCCCTTTGTAATCGGCATATGTTTCTCTTTAGTTCTCCATAGCACGGACCTCGAACCCCTTGCGCATGCCACCTTCATTCTCTTCTTAGGTGTCGCTCTCTCGGTCACGGCATTCCCAGTGCTTGCTCGAATCCTAACCGAGCTGAAGCTCATTAACTCGGAATTGGGTAGATTGGCCTTGTCTTCGGCTCTTATCAACGACATGTGCGCATGGATTCTTTTAGCTGTAGCCATTGCCTTGGCACAGAACGATCCATCCTCCTTAGCTTCCCTTTGGGTGATTCTTTCGAGTGCAGCTTTCGTTGTCGTTTGTATTCTTTTCGTTCGACCGGCAATTTCATGGATGATTCGGACAACCCCAGAAGGAGAATCCTTTAGTGAGTTGTACATATGTTTCATTCTTACAGGGGTTATGATCTCAGGATTCATTACAGATGCCATTGGGACACATTCAGTTTTTGGAGCGTTTGTGTTCGGTCTCATCATTCCCAACGGACCACTTGGAATTACTCTGCTAGAAAAGCTAGAGGACTTCGTATCAGGGATTTTACTGCCTCTTTTCTTCATCGTTAGCGGCCTGAAGACCGATGTAACTTCGATTCGAGAAGGACAAACATGGGGGACTTTGCTTGTTGTAATCATCCTTTCATGTGCTGGTAAGATAGGGGGAACTATGCTTGTCACAACCTTGTACAATATCCCACATAGTGAAGGCTTTACACTGGGTCTACTAATGAACACCAAAGGCCTCATTGAAATGATTGTGCTCAACGTTGGCAAAGATCAGCAGGTCTTAGATGACGAGTCATTCGCAATCATGGTGGTCGTGGTGGTGGTTATGACCGCCATAATATCCCCCATTGTGGCCACGCTTTACAGACCGGCGAGGAGGTTTGCACCATACAAACGTCGGACGATTCAAATATCAAAACCGGGAGGTGAGCTACGAGTGTTGTCATGCGTCCACACACCTCGTCATGTCCCAACAATAATCAACTTACTCGAAGCCTCTCATCCAACCAAAAAGTCTCCTTTATGCGTCTTCGTGCTCCATCTTGTTGAACTCACTGGCCGTGCATCTGCCATGCTCATTGTCCATAACACTCGTCAATCCAGTCGACCGGCTTTAAACCGGACTCAAGCTCAATCCGACCAAATAATCCATGCTTTCGAAAACTTTGAGCAGAATTTGAATTTCGTCTCTGTTCAGCCCCTCACTGCCATTTCCCTTTACTCCTCCATGCATGAAGATATTTGTGGTTTGGCCGAGGACAAACGGGTTGCCCTCATAATCATCCCTTTCCACAAGCAACAAACAGTTGATGGAGGGATGGAAGTAACGAACCCGGCATTCCAAACAGTTAACCAGAACTTACTCGCGAATTCGCCATGCACCGTGGGGATTTTAGTTGATAGAGGCCTAAATGCCCTATCACGGGTCTCGGAGAACGAAGTGGCACACCATGTGGTGGTTCTGTTCTTTGGGGGTCCAGATGATAGAGAAGCACTTGCATATGGATTGAGAATGTGCGAAAATCCAGTTACTAGACTTACCGTGATACGATTCATTGCGGGTGAGGATTCGCTTGCCTCCGTAATGCAGCCGCCGTCTCCAACCTCCGATCACGGTCCACAGATGCTATCAGTACAAACCGACTCCCGAAAGGAAAAGCAGCTGGACGACGAATACATAAATGATTTCAGGAAGAATAATGCAAACAATGAGATGGTCGTGTACACTGAACAAGTTGTCAACAATGGGAAGGAAACGGTTTCCGTGGTAAGGTCATTAGACATCCTCCAAGACTTGTTCATTGTTGGAAGAGGACAAGGAATGTCATCACCGCTCACGGCCGGACTTACTGACTGGAGTGAGTGTCCGGAGCTTGGTGCAATCGGTGATATTCTGGCGTCATCTGATTTCTCAACGACTGTATCGGTGCTTGTGATCCAACAGTATGTTGGGGTAGTGGCACAAGAATCCCCCGATAGCCCGGACAGTCAACCGGATGACGAGGCTTACAACCGGCAGACACCACCGAGTGGACCATCTGTTTCTTGAGTTTGGAGGAGATTAGAGACAACAGTAGAGGTGGCATTGTGACATAACATTGATCTGACTGTAAGAGAGAAGGCAGATTCAACCCAACCAAACACATGAGATTAGCTGAGATGAGATGAGATGTGTTTCTTTTTTGTATTTCACATTCTCTCCACCATTATTAGAATTCAGGTTTGTGGTTTCCTCTCAACTCAGCAATATACCAATTTGTGTATATTTCGTGGTCGGGTGCTTGAAGGAGAGAAAATATGTGATTTCATATGCTTTTATACAATCCAAGGCCTCATGGCTCGCATACTCAGAAAAATATTTGATTTAGACTCCACGGATGGTCCAATAGAAAAGAAGATGATATTCATCTTAGGTAACTCAGATTCAATTCGTAATTTAAAATTGCTATAAGAATGTTCGTTATTGAATACGATTTTTTTAAAAAAAATCAATCTATTTTCTTTAATTTTAAATTACGAATTTAATAACTTAATAATTAAAAAAATCAGATCCTCAGAAAAGCTAAGTTCGTATCCCCATCATGATTTTCAATTATCTTCCAATATTATGGTGCATCATGGATCCACCATTTTCCTTTCTTCCTCCTCTAACACAAGTTTTGGTACCCAACTTATTATGTATACATCACATGGTCAATGAAAAGGAATTATGGTTAAGAGGGGCAGAGAAAACAAGTCCATTGGCCATTGGGGTAGTAAAACTAAATATCTTGAATAGTTCGAGCCGATAAGGAATATATAGCACAAGGGCTCGTATTGCTTTATTGATAGGCTTACAGATTGTGTCATAAAAGAATATATTCAATTGATCAGATGAGGATTTCCAAAAGCTATGTTACATGGAAATCAAGGGTATGTAATTATATATAAAAAGAAAAATATGAATATCCTCAGCAAGCGCTTGCCGCAGCGACGGATTGCGGTGGCTTCTGGCTTAGCATATTCTTTTTCACACCTTTGGAGCCCTCAGCCAAAAGGCTAGGTGTATCAACAATCTGCACAGAATGTCATCCACAGTTTATCAGTAATGGACTCATTCCTTTCCTGAGAAAATAATACTTTCAAGACATATGGTTAGTCTGAACACACCTTCAGAACAAGCTCATCAAAGCACTGTTGTACATTATCTTGTGTTTTAGCACTGCATTCGATGAAAAGGCAACCGTATTCTCTTGCAAACTCGATTCCTTCTTTCTTTATCACAACTCTCTGACTTTCCTGAATTTCATTTCGTTACACACAGACAGCAGATACAGACTGGTTAGAAAATAAAAATGAGGCTAAGAGAGTTCTGTTAGATGTTGGGGAATCTACCTTGTCAACTTTGTTCCCAACAAGCATCCTGATGCAGTCTTGATTTGTCGAGTAGAGTTCGAATTCCTTATACCAGACTTCTTTAAGATTTGTAAATGTTTCCCTTCGAGTTACATCGTAAACTGTTACATCATGATTACCAGACATGTTAAGAGCATACAAATGTTATTCAACTGATGAACAACAGACTGATCATTGCAAACTTAATGAGTTTGACTCAAAAGAGCATCTCATCTTAATCATGTGAAGATGTTAAACTCAAAAAGAGAATTTTAAGTTGGCATAAACATGGTTTTATCGGCCTAACAGTTTCATGGTAGAGACCAGTGCTTACTTCCTTTTAAGGGTTTTACAGAAAAAGATCTATGAGGAATTTAAACAGGAAATTCCCCAAGAGAATAAGGAATAAAGGGCACAATACATGAGGGAGTACATTACACGTTTGAAAAAAAGAGAGGAGAAATAATTACCCAGAACCACCCCTTGGGCACCTCTGTAATAAGAACTTGTCAATGTTCTGAATCGTTCCTGCCCCGCTGCATAATCCACACACTCGGTATATACAAGTTAGATCAACCAAAGGAAAACTTGCTCACAACTTTGAAACATAGACTTGTCCAAGTCTTTAATTGTGCAGAAACGAGTTTAGTAGTTAATGAGATCAAGAAGGATTCCCAAATATAAATAGTTAAACGCCAAAGGCCTAACAAGTAGGTTTTTCCAAACTAGATGATTTAGAGAATCATGCAACAATGACCCCATGATTTCATTCACAAGTATTCCCGCTAAGACTGTGCTTGCGTCTCAATTTAATGAAACTATAGGGATATTAAGAACTGACCAAGTTACTACAAGGTAGAAGATAACTTTACAATAAAAGTATAATTGGCTTTAAAATCCTTAGGATCATTGGTAACCAAAAACCCACACACCATATATATGCACGGAAATCTATGAAACAGTCAAGTTATTTGGCAGGAAGTAGAGAATGAAGTAGTCAATAAAAGACTAACTTCAACCACATTAACATCAAAAATAAAATAAAATGGATAGAAAAGAAAAGAAAAAACACATTATCAAGCTACAAGTTTTACCTGTATCCCAAATTGCAAGCTTTAGCTTCTTACCTCCAGCAGTTACATATTTCACCTTAAAATCAACACCTATAAATCAAACAAGTTGTGTTGTTTGTTATCATCAGGTATAAGAAAACCAAGCAGATTAATGATTCTTATAATCAATTTAATAGGCAATGAGATTTCACACTTGGCAGGCTCAAAAGTATGGGGTTCTGTTTATAACTACAAACCATGTTTTAAAACTCACCAGCAGTCCAGCACATACTTATTTTAAGATGAAAGAACAAGAAAAAAAAATCTCTTACTGTTACATCATATTTCCTTTTCTATTTTATAAAACAATACAGAACAGGGGAAAAGAAAGGCAAATGTAAGTGATTGTTGATAAAACTATAAATACATATTAACGAAAATCATATGCATGTTGAGTAAATTAAAAATATCAAACTATTTATTCTAATTAAAAATTCAACCACTTCTTTTTTGAATTCAAAGGCTAGCATTCATTCAAACACAAAACAAGCCTACAAACGGAGAAGAAACACAGATACAAGGGGTGAGGGAGAAGACAGACTTTTCGTGCCTGATAAATGACAAAACTAAGGTTTCGTTTATCATTGTTGTAACCAAACAACCATTGGGGCTGCAACGGTCGTTTAGGCATTAAAAATGTGGGTAAACGCTCATTCACAACCAAATTATTAGTTGTCAGGTTGGTGAGTGTTCTAGACAATAGGAGCGAACGTATAAGACTCCTAAAAAAAGTCTCAAAATTTTGATAAACTACTCGAAATTCATTAAAAAATATTTGAAAATGCTATTAATGAATATGAGTTATAATTGTTAAAACGGTATAATTATTTATTAAATGCGACAATTGATTATAGAATCTTATTGATTATTTCTATTCCTATTACTTCAGTAAAACTAGTGAGGTTTTAGACAGACGTAATAGAAACGATCGCACAGAAGCCCCTAGAAAGGACATTTGATTCTAACAGCTATAATTTTATAACCAACAGAGATTACGGACAACTACTTTTAAGGGTCACGACCCCTAAAATCTTTGAACCGTCCTTGTAGTTGGCAAAAAAAATATAGGCAAACCTCGTTTAGGTTGCTAAACACACACACACAAAAAAAAGGGCCCAAAAAAGAAACCAAAATCAAAACGATGCAATTATAAATAAAAAAATGATGTGGATGAGCACTGACCAATAGTGGGAGAGAGTTCATCGAAGGTACCGGCAGTAAAACTTAAAAGAAGACTACTCTTTCCAACACCTGAATCTCCTATCATCAACAATTTAAACAAGTAATCGAACTCCGTCTCCATTTTCTAATTATAGTACTTACGATAATCTCCTAAATTGAATTCTTTCAAATTAAGCCAATTATGTTGCGATTAAATCTCCCAAATCCGGCTCTCTTTTTCTTCTTTTGTTTTTTCACATCATCCAGGAAATCTGAACCTGAAAATAACAGAGTATCAAATCATAAATATTGATTCGTAAAGCGAGATAAAATGAAAATTTTCATCGGAAAAAAGGAATAAATCATAAAGGATCTCTACAGGGTTAAGATCATGTGAAAGGTTAGGATTACCTTTCCTTAAAACATGTAAAAGCAATCCTGGAAAAAAATTGTAAAAGCGAAACGGAGATCCGAAATCGGGAGGATTGGCGAGCGTGGCTCTTGCCGAAGCCTCGTAAATAATACCTAAATCTGGTATTCTAAGGCAAGTAGTCACCTCATTGCCCTAATTTTTTCCCTTACAATTTTTATTGAATTTTTATGCAAATAAGTCGTCTAAAAATAAGGCCAAAGTTTCCGGAAACCTCATTTCTTTTCTCGAGCTAACCCGTTTAACTCTCCGTAATATACATTTTACATGGCTATTTTCCAAATTTAACAATGAATAATGAAAGAAACAAAAGGAGATTGTTAATTTGAGTATTGAAAGTATTAAACTGAATGTATATTATTCAAGTGAAGTGGGTGTTGGAATTGAATCTAAGAGCATATTACTTGGAATTATCTTAACAGAAGAGGAAAAGGAAACGGTGGAAACGCGAGTTGAAAGGGGCGGCAAGGCACTATAGTAGGTTGTTCTAACGACGTGTCGAAATATCTGAAACCAAAACGGCGGTGGCCACCGTGGAGGAATCCGATGATGCAACTGCCGTCAAGTCTAGAATTCATTTCGTTGTTTCGGATGTGTGACCGCCGCAACACTGCGAAACCTATCTAAAAGTTGATGCTTATCGCCTTTTAAAAAAAAAATTAAATTACGTATTTAATATTTAAAATTATTTTTGACAAATTTATAGCTTTTGTTAAAAATATAAGAAAAAATGACTAGTTAATCTAGTTAATTAGTTAATCTAGTTAATAAAGTCAAGTCTAATTTTTTTGTCAAAAAAATGTTGCGGGAACGGGATTTGAACCCATGACCTCAAGGTTATGAGCCTTGCGAGCTACCAAACTGCTCTATCCCGCGATGAAAAGAAACCAAACTAATGGACAAACAAAGATTGAATGCGCCCCTATATATATAATTGACTTGGATTTTTAAAGATTGAAATTAAATTAATATAAATATATAAAGGTTGAAAGTTAATTTTAAAAAATAAATTAAATTGATGCAGTATATCTATTTTATAAATAATAATATTATCTTTTCGAGCCTAAAGAATATAGATAATGATGAAAAAAAATAAATACATAAAAAGTTATTAAACTATCTAAAAAGTAAAATAGTAGCTGAAGTTTTAGAAATTACATAATACATTAAAGTTTAGTTTGTATTATAAAATAATTATTGAATCTTAACTATTATTAAATTAGTGATGTGATAATTATAAAAATTTATATAATATTATATTTAAACTTTTTATTTTTTAAGTAATTATTTTGTAATTTTAGTATTAATTTAATATGAATAATTAAATGTGTTATTATATAATCTTTTATAATTATTATATCACTCATTTAATTATAGTTAATAATTTAATAATTATTTTATAACAAAAATTAAAATTTAATACATATTATATAATTTTTAAAATTTTAGTAATTATTTTAATATTATTAAATAATTTAGTGATCATTTGTATACTTTATCCTAAAAAATGATTTATTTTTTTGAACAAGCTAATAGTGATTACAATAATATCTGTTTTAAAATATAATCTCGAACCTGTGACCTCTAGGAATAATCTGCATGGAGGATTGTCAAAAAATACTCAAAATTAAACAATCTGCATGGAGTTCATCCAATAAAATCAGCATAGCACAAACTGTTCATAAACTCAACTTAAATTGGGATTAAGTGTGCGTTTAGAATTTAAAATTTTATCATATTTCTTATGATTTAAGAGATCTATCATTGATTTTTGAAGTTGAGTAAAAAAATATTGTTTATTTTGTTTGATCAGCTAGTATGATTCAATTAAATAATACACACTTGTTATTCTGAAGATAAAGAATAGATGTATAACAACAATAATGGTTCGCCTAAAACACAGGTGAATCAAACCTGGGAATTGGGATGCAACAGCAAGAATAACTGGTTGTGTTAGTTCGGGCAGGGATGTCCCTGCAGGCTGCATCATTCTGCAACTAACAGACATTTTCACCAGACAAGAATTAACTCAAGTCTGAAAGCCAGCCGCAGAATTGAGACAACAAATTAAAGTCTTCGGGATCGTTTGGTAGCATTTCTTAACTCCACCAAAGAAGGAAGAGGTTTAGGCACAGGCGCATACATCGACCTGTACAACTTTCGGAAGTTGTCACTGTAACCCCTGGAAGATCCAGTAGAGTTAGGACAATTGTTACTAGGTTCCTTTCTTATCAGGTTCTCAGATTGCATTGGGGTCTCAACCACCTGTTGGTTTTCACATCTGTACTCAGGATAAGGATCCCATCCAATCTCCTTGCTTTGCAAAAGATTATCAACTGTATCTAGCTTATTTTCTAATTTTTTCTCAAAGGTTTCCATAGTTGCCAACTTCTCACAGTGCACTGCAGAATCTTCTGCCTCGACTTTGAGTTCCAATCTATTCTCAGAATCTTCATTGGTGTTCTGGAGTACAACTACCTGTTTCATTTTATCAACAACGCGTAGAGGGTTGTCTCTTGTAGATATGCTTTCTTCCTCGGGTAGAAAATCAGGATCATGGAGACTAAGCCTTGCCCGACCAAAAAGTGTTACAGGTGGCCATTTGTTTGGAGGAGACAAGGTCAAGAGCTTTTTCTTGTGAGATGATATGATAATGGGACTCGGGACATGTTCTGAGTAATTTTGGGTGGGACTTTCAACCATGGGAGGACAAGCTACAGTTTTGACAGATGAATTTACTGGTGGACAGGCATTCATGTCAATGTCCAGAAGCTTCCAAAGAGAATCATCAGAACTTACATGGGAATCCATACAATGCTTCCTAACATAATCCAACTCCATTGCTCGACAACTGGGGGTTGTTGACACAACTCTTTTAGGAGCAAGAAGTTTCAAAGCCCACTCGAGTTCATTCCTTGACGAGTGCATTGAATAACAGACGTGCCAAACACTAAACTGATCCTTTATTGCTTCATTAAATCTTATCTTTCTTCGACTCTCGGTTTCTAAACGCTCTTCTTCACAAGCATACCACATTGCTGAAGGTCGTATAATGAGGGGCTCATGCTGAAAATTAGCTTGGGCCTCCGCAAGTATTAATGTTGCTCGTTCAGATAGTTTAGGGAAGCCATCAAACAACTGGAAACGAGAGGTTGGATCTTCCGAAATAATTTCAGGAGCTATGACACTCAGTGATTGGAAAAAATCTGGATTGGTTGCCTTATCAACATAAATCTTGGACCCAAAGGTTACGGACACACTGGTCAGAATCTCTTCCTGACCCAGAAGGTCACATGTTAGATACACAACGGGTGCATTTGGATGCTTCCATATACAATTAATAACCTAAGTCATGGATATAAAATATTATATCAGCTTAAACATAAGGACATACTGATGTTGAACTGCAGATAAGAAAAATATCATGAATAGAACCTCATGAAACTATCACCAAGACTAATAAATATATGACAAAATTAAGTTTAATGAATGCAATTCTTTTCTTATAATCATATCTGCTCTTTTGGTGATATAATGCTTGTTAGAAATTAAGTTAAATGTTAATTTTAATTACTCTTAGAATCAAAATACAAAGCGACTACTTGCATATGTTTACTTCAACCAGCTTCTATGCACTAACAAAGAACAGCAATATCTAACATATAATTTGTAAAATAAATATTTCATTATTTTAACTTACAAAAAATTGCAATTAAAAATATATACATGCAGATGAATCCAACCCAGAGTCCTTCCCTTTCCCCATTTGAAAGTGTCAGCTTAAGGTAGACAAACCTTAGTGGTGTTTCATAAGTTGGAAATGCATCCGCCAGAAATGAAAGCAATGAAAGTATTATAGACTCAAATTAGGCCTACAACGACAAAATGAAAATCACCAAGAAAATAAGGACTACCTGACGAATTGCTGAATGCTTGCTGGGTAGGTTTCGAGAGAATCTACCAAAAGTGCAGTCTAGGAAAAGATAATCAAAACGGCATTGTGGTTCTTTTCCTTTCCTTCCAATATACTTTTCAGGTAAATTTTGGAGGCACTCTGGGGCGAGTCTACAGTCTCCAGTATGCAAGATGTTACCAAATCTGCCTTCAAACAAGAACATAACTGCTCCTGAAATTCATACGGTCTGTCAATTTTTTTCTCAAATCATGATAGGCTATGCACACAGCTGAAAAGATGGAGGAATTATTAAACCATCCCCAAATCTCCACACCACTTCATCACAGAAGTAGAAAGCATCAGCTTCAAATGTCTACATATCTAAATGTCAATTGTCGAACACAAGTTCCCAACTATGTTACTCCGACTCTCCAGCTTCCCTCAAGTACCAAATCCAACACAAAAGTTTGGCACATAATTCGGACATGGACACAATGTATGATTCTTCAATATACAGAAAAACTAAGAATACCTATGCCATGCACATTTCTACATCCAGCACTCACCAATCACCCCGACTCTGGGTGACATAAAGTTTCAAAAGAGAAAAGAGAATACCATCAAGTGAATAGATCAGATGCTTGAATCAGTTCTTATATTAAAGTTTTTCGGTACATGAACATATTCTTCTTCAATTCAATGAGAAATGCCTGCTATACTAGAAATCCAATACCCTTTATCATGAAAGACCAACAGGAGTACATCATGTCAAGTATTGATCTCTAAATGTTATCTTAGAGAACAATATCCCTAACTACATTGTGAACGGTAAGAGAATTATTGCAAAAATCAATATCATCTTCTAAACATTTATTAATTTAAGATGCAAAACATTACAAATTTCCTTTCATTATTACTTTTGCCACATATAGAACTGATTGTAACATAATCAAAACTAGAATTTTCTATAGCATCCAAACAATTTGGCCTTGTTGCTTTGAATGTTAAAAATGGGAAATAAGTAACAATCAAACAGAGATTTTTTGTTTTTGATAAACAAAGACAGAATCTCATAATTGTTGCCATAAATTAAACCTATAAAAAGAACATAAACATCTCATCTTAAAGCTATATCACAACAACCAAATTACCCAATGCTGAGAAAAAATCAAAAAAAAAAATCCCAGATAAAAAATCAATATAAAAACGAATGAAGTAGACCAAGAAATCAATCAACCCAATGAAAAAAGCATGAATTACCCGGGCAATGATTAGCATCAAAAGCTGTAACCTGAAATTCCCCATCTGGGTCATCAATAACAACGGATTCCCCTGTTTCAATTCCCACGAACAAAGAACCATCAAGCTGGAAAGCCACCAAAAAGAAGAAGAAATAAATCAGATAACAGGGGGGAAAGAAGAAAATAAATTTCAACAAATTCCGAAACCATGAAAAGAAAAATAAAGGCAAGACCTGAGGGTAATTTAGAAGAATAAGCGATTTGGTGAGATGGGTAGAGTAAATTGGATAAGAAAAGTGAGATGAAATGCCAAAGGTATGGTCTTTATGTGCATGGGTCAAGAAATGGTGCCTTTTTCTCTTGGAAGATGGACTGAATGTGTCGACTGAGAAAGGCAGCCCTTTGGGCATTTCTATCGGCATCTTTGCTTGATGATTGTTTGTTTCTGGGTAACAACAACATTCATGTGAATTTGGGGCTCTTTTTATTTCGATTTTCTTCCCTTAAAGCTTCCAAAGGAAGGAAGAAAAGGGGAAATATTTTATTCTGGAATTGAGGGGGAAACTAGAATTTGAGAATTGAAGAAGAGTGGCGATCACCTGTTTCCCGCCCTTTTTATACATGCTTAGAACCGACTCTTCTAGTGGTGAACTAACCTGTTGGTCACCTAACTATTATTTTTTTTCTATTTTAACCATCAAACTAAAGAAATTTTCAATTTCATCACAAAAATTGTAAATTTTGATATTTTAATCTTTGCCGTTAAATTTTTAACAAAATTATTGATATGATGTTTTTTAATTAATATAATAACATTTAATTTTTAATACTTGCATATTTGATCAATTTAATTATAATTTAATAAATTTATATTGATTGATTATAATGAGTTAAGATCAACCTACGATAGGGTTGTTGATTTGAATGATTGGCCTCTTAATGTTCCTCCTGGCCTAAAGACCCTATTGTAATTGCTTTGTTTTTATGCTTTTTGATTTTTTGTAAGAAAAAAATTACATTTCTAAGAAAATATTTAAAAAACATACATTAATGATTATGTAAAAAAATATCATCTTTCAATTTACGTAAAGTAAATTCGCGTTTAGTTGAAAGCAAGAACGAGTTTAAAACTCGCTTTCAACTAAACGCGACTTATATGTTCAAAATTAAAATTTTAATTTATTAATTTTTTTATACAAAATTCGTTTTTAACTAAATACGAATTTAAAACTCGTTTTTGGTTAAACACAACGAGTTTAACCTACTTGAAGGTTAGTCCAAATACCGACAGCTGACTGCAAATTGATTATTAAAGCCGTCTCCTCGTCATGGTCACTGAGGAACATCTGTTTCTGTTATAATCCAAGAATCTGTAATGTTGTTACTGATAAAGTTACCAAAAGGACATGAAGAAATGGGTGTCCTAACCATGGCTGGATCCCAGACACCAACTCCACCAAAACATAGAATAAAACAAAACAAAAATAAGCAAGTTGACATTTGCAGATTGTCAATTAAATAAACACAGCTTTAATCAAGTAGGCTGATGATGGACAAACAGTATGAAAATCTGAAGCTTTTTTTTTCCTTTAAAAAATTGAAGGAATTCCCACGGCACGTTATTTATGGAGCCGCCATTCTTATCCAGAACATGATGGCTAACTTTGTCTGGTTATCGTGAGACTGTGAAAATGACAGAATGACCAGATTCAATGCCTCTTCCTAAAACTATAACCCCACTTCACCACCCAAACTCAGTCAATGACAGACATACAAGATGAATGGCATGTAAGGACTGCAATCTGATATTTGCAGACAGCTTCATTAAGATTGAAGAAGCATGTCTCCGTACTAAAGGCACATTACATGACTCACACCATCTGGACTGCATCTAGCTTCACAATGAAGCTTTCAATCTGTATTCTGTAGCTAAACTGTTGAGGACTAGAGATGGTATTAACTACTTTTTGATGAACTAGTAGTATACAACAGCGTCCATGTTTACAAATGAGGTCACCACCTTCCATATACAAGGAAAAAACAACAGATTGTTACAATATTAAAAAGAAAAGAGAAAGGAAATCCTACCATCTTCATCTTCTTCTTTTCCAAGCAACAAAAGTCCAATTGTGTCCCCGGATATTCTTCCCCCTTCCCAGTAGGGTTGAGTGAGGGGGTTCCTTTCGTGCAACAAGTATACTTTGACAGAGTGGAAAACGACATTTTTATCCTATTGCTATTTACAATAACCTTCAAAGTGGTCTCGTTCTTGAAGAGGTGCCTGGTGTTTGAAATTTTTGTTGTGAATTTTCGAACCAAGGATCCTGAGTGGATCTCGAGTATGATCTCGGTGCATTCCCAGAGAAGTCGGCTGAGTTACGACCACTTTTTCCTACAAACTGGTAAGTTGGATGAGGAGGTGAAAGATAACAACTCTTGTATGCTGGAGAATATCTTAAGGGGCTTGAAGAAGGAGATACAGGCAAAGATGTGATTGTTCTTGAATTATCTCTGTGCATAAATACATGGTTGGCAACTTGCTTTAGAACTTCATGTATGTATTTTAAGAAAATAAAAATAGACAAATATGTTATGATTGTTAGTACCTTGGACTCCTCAAGGCTCTTGAAGATGTAGTCATTCCTCCCATTCCATAATCTCCATCAAATGAGAGGATATTATTTCTCTTCGACTGCATTTCTAATACAGGCTGCTCGGAGAATTAAAGACAACAACACAGATTTAGCTTAAACAAAATGTAAAAAAGAAAAAAAGGTTCAAGTGTTAAGCTTCGCTGCGAAAGGTGCTGCTATTTGTTGAATTGAAATGTCAAAAGAATTGCATAAAACTATAAAAGTTTCGAAAATAAGAGCCTAACATAGTAGTTTCATCTTCAAAAGGTGGGTTTAATCATAATATTAGGTTTCTATTCATGCAGTATCCAAGTTCAAAAACGATATGCTTTTATTTTAAAACCAAGAAGCAGAAGATGTTTGTATAAGCATTTTCTAAGTCAATCAGTTTAGAATGCACTAGTGAAGTCTTCATTAAATGTATGCAAGTAAAAGTCTATGCAATAAGAGTAATAAAAATCATCTTAAGAATATATACCGGTGTGCGGCTTCCATCAAATGTGTAAGGAAATGCATCCTTGGTAAGGCTTATGTTAGCAACTCTTGTTGTTGCTTGGTTACGAATGAAAGGGTGATCTAGCAGTTGCAAGGCTGTAGGTCGTGCCGATGGGTCTCGTTGCAAGCAAAGCCTGATGAAACTTTTTGCTTCATTGGAAAGGTGATCAGGAATCTCAGGCATATCTTTACTGTTTCCGATCTTAAATATTGCAGCCACCTGTTGAATCCAAAAATATCAAAAGGATTACTCCTCAGCACAGAATGAACCTGAAATATATTATCCGAGAATGTTTGGAATTAGTATGTCGCACCCCTTCATACCGACTCCATGGCGGTTTTGATGTTGCCATTTCA
The DNA here is from genome assembly GCA_035048815.1 of Abelmoschus esculentus. NCBI lineage: Eukaryota > Viridiplantae > Streptophyta > Magnoliopsida > Malvales > Malvaceae > Abelmoschus > Abelmoschus esculentus. The sequence continues at coordinate 20,251,578 of JAUCBN010000005.1, forward strand.
AGTATAGTACAGCCCAAGCTCCAGATATCCACTGCAAGGTTGTAACCATTTGTGTTCATTACAACCTGAAATCAAAAAATATTCCCATAACTGGCCATACCTTGGAGAACAAAAGAGTGGGAAAAATAATTAGCACTGTGATAGCAGTTAACAACTAGTTTATGACGAGAGACGGAGTTATTCAGTGATCATATACTTGAGATAGAGGAAAAGTGATACCTCAGGTGCCATCCAATAAGGACTTCCCTTGAATGAAAGCATTGTACCACAAGCTGTAATCTGGGTCAAAGAAACGGAAAATTAGATGCCTGTCCTGATCACTATCTGGGGAAAAAAGATGCTATTGCTAGAAAGGTGGGAGTAAAGATCACAGTCAGTCTTAATTTTTTAGCCTACAGACAGGGAGAAAAAGAGGCAGGTTTCTAGTTATCATCTTAGTCACAACTATTTTTTGAGAGATATTGAAGCTTCAGTAATAGAACTAAGGCCATCATCCCCAAGATGTGATTAGGTAACATACATGTTTTGCCATGCCAAAGTCTGCCAACTTGATTTCACCGGTAGGATCCACTAGTATGTTTGCCCCTTTTATGTCTCTGCAATACAAAACTCACATCTTTGAAACATAAGAAACAGCTGAAGCCTCTGTAAAACATACAACTAAACATCCATAACTAGAACTACATCCAATTACCTGTGAACTGTATTTCTTCCATGTAAGTAAGCAAGCCCGGAAAGAATTTGTCTTGTATAGTTTTGAATAACAGGTTCCTTGAAGGCACCATATTCTTGAAGTAATTTGTGGATTGAACCTCCAGATACATATTCCAAGTAAACAGAGAGTGTTTCTTCACCCTGCAAAATGGCGATTAGATTTACTATGAAATAAGATACATTTAATTGGTACAGCAGGATTCCAATGATATGCCAGTAAGTCGTTTCCATATTATATCTCTAAAGCTGCATATAGAACTATACCAGATCACTTCCATAGTATCGAACAATGTTTGGATGAGATAGCTGACTCAGCAAATTTATCTCCTGTTTACGTTTAAAATGGTTAGAAACAAAAACATGGTAACTTGTATCGGTTTCAATATCAACTGATATAAAGATACTGAAAGTGAAATCAGACAGATGTTTGTATTTTGTATAATGTTGTATTCAAAGAGAACCAAACAAAACTATTACCTGGTTCAGTTGCTTGAGGCATTCTTTTGATGTCTGATCATCAGAAACGAACCTCACTTCTTTAATTGCACACATCTGCCCGCTTTGACTGACAAACATGGATACAAAATAATTAGAGAAGCTTAATTGGAAATAAACTATAAACAAACTTAATCTAAATATTTGGAATCCGGAGTAATAATGCTTCATAAATATCTCTGTTCTGTTGCATATTAGCAGAATGCATGATAACAGCTATTTATTTTCACTAATAAACTCTATTTTAAGCATTTGCGACTTTTACAGAAAGCAAGTCTTACCTATTAAATCCAAGATAAACATGTCCAAAAGTTCCCCTCCCTAATAGTCTCCCTTTACGCCATTTCGATAGATTGCAAGGCAAGTTTTCGCTCACTCCACCACAAGTTCTTGTGCTAGGCAAGGCAGAAGGGCTAGTTGGAGAACCTGGTGGAAGAGGCAACTTATGACACAAAGATTTCCCATCTTCCTTCTTCCCTGTTGGAGAATCTAGACTCACTCCGGACAGTCGATGAAGAGGTGATGTTGGGCTGGTTGGCCCTCTCAACCTCGGACCGGGGCTTCTCGACCTCATGTTGCTTCTAGTTTCACCTTGGCCTCTCATATCAATATATGACCTGTATTTCAGTTTATGACAGAAATCCTTAATCTCTTGTCTGCAGAGCTAAATACCATATCAAAATTATGAACTTTTGACTTGTAAATTAACACTCTATCAATCAAGAATTACCTTCTATTTGCAAACACAATAGTAAAGAATTTACAGAAATTATAGTTATGATGCAAAAATGAAGAAAAAGCTTGGCTTTTGGGGGAGGGGATTTTAAATAGCCCTAAACACAAAAATTTAAAAAAAAAAAAAAAAAAAAAATTTTGAGAAAATAAAATATAGATTCTGTATTCTGATTCTAACTGAAATGAGGGGAAAAGAAAACCCAAAACCAATGTAAACAAACTCTGACAGGAAAACAAATAAGAGAGAATTTCAGCTTCAAAAGCTGAGAAATTAGGTGATGGCAGATCCAAATGGATGTTCAGATAAAATCATGAGGAAGAAGAAAGGCAATCAAACTGAACTGACAGACAAGAAAAGAGAGAACTTTTTTAAAAGAAATATTAAAAAATGATACCTGCTCCCATTAATACAGATAAAATAAATTAAATTTCTCAAAATTCAGAACCTGCTATGTTAAGAGCGGAAAGAACCTGTAGGCAATGAATTGAACCGGATCATTTGCAATCTGATTATCTTCGGAAGAACCAGAAGAGCTAAAACTACAAACGGAAGGCGACCCAGACCCCGTTCCGGCAACATGATCATTTGAGACAGATGGTCTGGGCAGCGGAATCCCTCTCTTCTCTCCTGAATCCGAATCAAAACCCGAGAACCCGGAATACCCACTTCCGGAACCACCACCACCAAAATCCTTGCTCGCGCGTGGCGAATTACGGGTGGATAAAACAAATCCTCCTCCATCATCGAAGTCCTTCGTGAAGTTGTTACTACTGCTCTTGTTCTTGTAGTCATCGACAGTTTCTTTCTTTCTCCCACCATCGTCGGCAACAGCAACGCCGGTTTTATTTGGTGAAGACTTGATTAATCCATCGGAGCTCCCTCGGAGAGTTTGATTTCGAGGGCTGTCTTCCTTGCTCTTACTTGACTTTTTACCCCACCAAGCAGGCATGGTTTTTGTGTGTAGGAACTCTTCTCGTTTGAAGAAAAAGAAGAAGAAAAGCTGTGATTGTTAAAGAAATGGAGATTTTATAGGAAGAAGGGGAAACCAAGAGGAAATAGAGAGCAGAGAAAGAGAAAGAAAAGTTTCTTTTTTAAATTTAATTTAAATATTTAAATAATTAAAATGTGGAGTGGGGCACAGCTACAGTGAGAAACCAGCTAAGGGAAGGTGGGGTGGATTGGGGGACGGCCGGTGGTGGTTGGATAAAATGGGTGAGGATGACGATCATGGCGTACCTTCTTTTTCATTTATTTTAAGGCTAAATTACTGGAATGGTCACTAATGTTTAGGAGTTTTACACTTTTAGTCACTAATTTTCAAATTCAACTATTATAGTCATTTATATTTTTGTTATGCTTGTGTTCACTTAAATCTAATTTATTACGTTAGATAGGTGAGGTGGAAATTATAGATATTTATATAATAATATATTTAATTTTTATGTTTATGTATTCAATTAATTTAGTTCTAATTTTATTTTTTTGATTTTAAATAATTATAAGATTAATCCTCAGAATTTTATTACTTTTCAATATTTATTTTTAAACTTAAAAATATAAAAAAAATAATTTGACTGATGAATTAATTAAAATCTTATTTTAATTGCACCCAAAAAATCTCTAAAAACTAAAAAAATTAAATTGATTTAATGTATCTATATTAAAGGTTAAATGTGTTATTATCCAAAATTTTATAACTACCGCATCATTCAACCAACAACACTTAATGAAGTTTAGTGTTCGAGTGATTATAAGATTATATAATAAAAACATAAATAACTATCGCAGTCGAATTTAAAAATTAATGATAAAAAATATACAAACCATAAATATAAGTGATCATTATGATAGTTTACCCTTATTTTAATAGACTTAAATATAAATATGATATTTAAACTATATAAATTGGTACTTAAATAAATTTGGTGAGTAAAATTACTGTACTGACAGTATTGATGTTCAAACCCGTAACCTTCAAGAACAATTGTTGATGAGGCTAGATGGTTTGTGCTCCAACTATTACTTAATTTGATAGAGTTGGTTTGATAATATTAAAAAACTATCAAATTGATAAAAAATTTAAAATATGATAAATAAAATATTAAATTATTTAAATTATAATTAAAATAATAGAATACATAAATTTTAAGATAAAATATTTTTAAAAAACCATTAAAACATAATAAAATTAAAATTAAAATATTAATTTAATAATAAAATTTTTAGGTACAGATTTAAGACAAAATACCTAATTTAGGTTCTAAATGTGCATTAAAACCTTCTACTTACTATCCCTAAAAAAATTGACAAAAGTTCCGCGTGCGTGTCGTGGTGCGCGTGCGTATGTCTGTGTTGTGTCCATACGATTGGTTTCACTGGCTTCGTGTCTTGCAATGTAACCATCACTCGTCGTGAGTTATAACGTACATGCTGAGCTCAACCAGGAGAACTAATAATAGTATTAAATGAATTTATTTTTTATAATTATCTTAATTTTAATAAAAAATAAATAGAAATAATCTAGATATAATTCCAAAATATCAGCTAAAGATTTTGTTTAATTTGATAAAAATAAAAGTCAAAGAAACAGAAGAATTATCGAAAATTTAAGTACTAAAATGATTAAATTAATAAAATCAAGGGGCTAAAAAGTTCATTTTGCATATTATTACCTTAACAACTGTCGGTGCACATTTTCCTTATTTGTTACTTATAAATTCAAAATAAATTAAATTAAACATTTCCGTTCAAAAAACAGAAGGAATATAGAAAATATTTAGAAAAAATGACAATAAACATATTATGTATATAAATTATAAAAGAATTGGTTGAAGATGGTGACTGAATTTTAAGATAACTATGAATTATTAATACACATGAATCAATTTAATTATTTTTTTAAAAGAAAAAAACAAATAATAGAATCAAATTGGTTAAATTTAATTTTTTAATATTTTCATTAAATGTTAAATTAGTATCCTGTTATTTGGAGCGATACACGAAGCGACGAAATTACATAAGATGGGAGAGACAATCGCCTCCATCCTAAAGAATTTTTTTTATTTTTTTATTTAATTTTTTAAAAATTTAATTTTTATGAATTTACCTTCTACTGTTATACATTTATATTTTGTACCCTCAACCTTAAATCATGATTCCGTCCTTAGACACTCGTTTATATTTTTCTCGTAATAAAACCTTTACATTTTATATTAATGATGATCGATAATCATGAATTCTTTATGCTTAATGGTAATCAAAGTAAGTTTAAGCAAAGCATCCGAAATAATTAAAAATGATTTATATATGTTTTTTTTTTTTAATCTCAGACACAAGTGTTTCAATCCTAAGTTTAGTTTTTTTTTTTTTTTAATCTTAGAGTTTAAAGGTTTTTTAGATTTTCATAAGATTTAAGGTTTAAAGTTAAAATTTAGATTAACATAATTAATAATTAAAGTTTTAACTTATACACTTAAATTTTAATTACAAACTTAAAATTTTATCAACATCCCTTAAATTCATAAATATTACACATAAATCTATAAACTCTAAATAAAATTTATAAATCCTAAAATTAAAATATTAGCATAAATTTTGTTTACGCAAATGCTTATGCATAAAATAACTGACATGAAGTGTTTTTAATGATAAATGATATATTTTATTTAAGTGAATAAAATAATCTAATAAAAAATTTGATAATTTTGATAAAATTTCATTTTTAAATTTATAATTAACTGTAATGTGAATATAATTTTATGACAATTTACAAACTTGATTTGCAATATCCTTGCACCCCTAGAGTTGTAAGAAAAAGTGGGACCAAAAAAGGATAGAGATTGATTGGTCACATTGGTGTTCATGGCCATGGGTTGTACAAAAGTAGAAAAGTAGAGACTCTTGATGGCTCCGTGTGTTCTGCTTTTTCTTTTTCTAGTTGTCGGTAAGAAACAGCAGATCAAATCAAGTAGCCGTACTTAACTATTGACAACAAGAACAAAAGAAACAGCTGTTCCAGGCCAGAGCAGAGACACAAAGCGTGTGGTCTGGGAAGGGGTAGCAACCGAGATGGAGTCTACAGTTTGTCTGTTGGATCTTCACAACGAAAATTGTATAGGGATTTACGGGTTAGAATTTAAGGATAATTTATATTTTTTTAATTAATTATAGTGGTATTTGTTTTAAAGTATACCCTTAACTATTTAATATTGATTGTTTAAACACTGTGTTGATATTATTGGTGTTCGAACTCGTAACTTTTAAGAATAACAATCGTTTTTTAACTACTGAAGTTAGATGGTTCGTGCAAGTATAATTTATGTTGGCTAAATTCAACCGTAGAAGACCTGTAAAAGAAATAATTTATACCGCTACACCATCTATTGTATATGATTTAATCAAGGAGGGATTCTAATATTTTCTTTTCTCTACACAATCGAAAAAAAGATAATAATTATTCTAAAAAATAAGACTTTTTTTTTAATTTGATATTTTTATATAAATTATTTTAAAATTAGCTTATTTTTAAATTATCGTATTTATGTTTTGTTCTTATAACCTCAAATATTAATTCCGTTCATATGGATAATGAACTCATAATTTAAAAGAAATCATAAAATGTTAGATGTGAGCTTTTAACTATATACTATGATCGTTAACAATTAACTAATTTTTAAAATTATAAGAATTTAATTATATATAAAATTTATTTAAAATCTCAAATAATTTTTATTTAGAGTTTATTAAACTTCAAATTTAATTCCCTAAGATACTCTTCCTTGTTAGGTAGAGTATTAATGATAAATAGATCGCCTTTATTATTAAAAAGGAATATGTTTGAAGATTCGTTAATTAATTGAATTATTTCATTATATATATATTTATATTGTATAAATTTAAAATTTAATATTTATTTTAAAAATATAATATTTTTATTTTAAAAAATATTTATATTCGAAATTTAAATCCGTAAGGAGTTTCTTAGTTAAAATGGGAGATGCTTTAGGGTGTCATTAAGCCGGTTCGGTCGGCTTTGTCTTAATATTTTAAGACAAAATTAAAATCACTTCTAACCTGAAAAAACAAGGAAAAACCTTCAGATATTTCACCCAATTTAATTTGCTTGAACTTGTTTATTAAGTTGGCTTACCTAATATAATTGAAAAAAATCCACTCATCTAATAAAAACAAACTTAATTCTCGTACTCAACTTTAACCTTCATTTATATAATAATTAATACTTTATATATTTTTTTATAATTTTTTTAGATTAAGCAGAGAGATTATATATTTTTCTCATACCGGGATTTGAACCCATACAAGATGAGGCATGATGACTATTCTTGGCACTAGCCTTCTAGTTTAAGTGGTTAAAGGAACAGTTGTTGTTCCTAAAAGTCACAGTTGTTGTTCCTAAAAGTCACAGGTTCGAGCACCAGCGATGTCAGTAGAGTGATTGAACAATCAACGTTAAATGGTGGAGATTATATTCTAAAACAGATAACTACAGTAATCACTGTTAACTTATTCTGATGAGTATTCTTAACCACTAATTAGTCATAACTCATTCTCTAATATTCTCCCCAAGTTTTAAGGATGCTCTTAACTAATTACTTAAGGTGCTAAACTTATCTCCATGTTTTTATGGAATTTTCAACATGAAGAGGCTCTTCTTGTTGACATCAAAGTTGACTCATAGACTCAATAGCTTTGCATTTGAATCAGTCTTTATGTTCTTAACAGATTCTCTTGCCTACAGACAGGAAGATGCACACTGTTGGTTAAAAACATGACACTTTCTGACTTGAAATGGTGATATTAGGGTTCTTTAATCGATCGGTTCAGTTAATCGATTGAACCGAACTTTTAAAATTTTATTAACCAATTTTTTTTTTTTTGTATTACTCGTTAATCGAATCAAAATTTTTTGAAAAATTTTAATCGAACCAAAAAATGTTTGATTAATTCGACCGGTTAATTCGATTAACTGAATTTTTAAAAAATTTGATAAATTACAAAAATATCACTAAACTATGTTAAAATAATTTTTTAGACACTAAACTTTTAAAATTTATAAAAAAATATTAGACTTATCGAATTATTACATGAATTAAACGTACGTTATAAATTATTAATAAATATTAAAAATTTTAATGATTATTTTTTAATTTAATAAATTTAATTATTATATTAAGCTAATTTTATAAAGCTTAACGACCATTTTATAATTTTTAAAAGTTTAATGACCAAAAATAAATATATAAAAAATATATAATATATAAAAAGTTTGATTAATTCGGTTAATTAACCGATTTCAAACCAAATTAATCGATAACCGAAGTTTTAAAAAATTATTAATCATTAACCGATCTAATTTAAAATTAACCGACCGATTAACCAAACTTTTTTTGATTCGATCGATTAATTCGATTAACCAAAATTTTAAACACTCCAAGTTCATACGACAAACAACTAGTCTCATCTATTACAAGGATTTTGATCAAAATATATAGTGCATTTTTATATATTTATTCACAATGGAAATGTAAAATATTTGCACGTAACAGTACCATCTGTCTGCCCATCAACTTTGTAATTTCTGTATATTTTGTTTCATTAATTTAACAGTAATTTCAGTTCCCATGGTTTGATAAAAATAATACTACTGAGGATGTTGAAAATTTGTAAGAAAATCTTTAAAATATTGTCTCCTGCTACTACATCAGTCTATTTTTTTTTCAGCTAATAATGATCATAATAGTATTTGCTTTAAAGTATATTTTTAATTATTAGATATTAATCGTTCAATCATTCTGTTGATATTATTAGTACTCGAACTCATAACTTTTAAAAAACAATTATTTCTCTGACCATTGAAGTTAGATGACTCGTGCAACCGACCTAGTGAGACTCGTACGGACGGTCTTGACAATTTCTTGGGCACAAAAAAAGTAGACAGGACATCAGGTTCAACACAAGTCAACGAAGCACATAAAAAGTTTATTTCACAAACCAAAAAACATATAAATATCACACATTTCTACTTATTTATTTATTTATTTAACATAAATGATGATTCGGTAATTAAAGAAATTGGTATGATTATATATTCAGTTTTTTAAATTTTTATATCAAAATTAAGGTTAAATTAATTGTATACACATAAAAAAACATATACGATTATATTAAAAAATATTTATTACGTTAGTATTTCTGTTAAAATTAACAATCGATATCTTAACTAAAAACACTTTAATAATTTAGTGATCTGATTAACAAAATTTTTAATTTAATGATCAAAATAAAATTGATATAGTAATTTAATCGGCGTAGTTTACACTTAATTAACCTAATATTTAAATCCCCTAATTAACCTTTCCGGTATAGATTTGGGTGTGTTTCTAGATAGCTCTAGGGAAAGCTCAAGTTGGCCATAATGAATTAATTAATCTACAAAATCCAACTTAGTTGAGTTTGTATTATCTAAAAGAACACGTGCATGGTTTATAGATTATAAGATTTTACCATATAATATTAAAGAATAAAATGGATTTTTTTTATGAAAATGAATGATACTAACTTTTATGGATTTTATCACGGGAATAATGCTAAAAAGATTTATTTATTTTAGTTTTTGGGTTTTAAATACTTTAATTTTTAATATTTTATTTCAAAACTAATGTAAATTTTATACAATTGAAATCAATTATTCAATTAATGATTCATATCTTAAGATGAATTGATAGAATAATATTTTAGTTAAAAATAATTTTATAGTTTTTATAATTATTTTTTATTATAAATTAATATATTTATTTATATGAGATTATTATATCAACGTGTAATGTTATACAGATTTGTCACATCATTTTACGATACTAATTATTAATTAACTAACGATTTTTACGCATGAATGAGTTATCTGACTTAACATAAAACATTTAAAATTAAATACTTAAAAAATATAAATCAAAATAATTATTCAACTAAAAAATATATTTTAACATAAAACCCTTACATATAAAAGCTCTCAGGCAAGATTAAAAATTACGATCTTAATATTATAAGTAAATTAAATTAAAAATATTTTTTCATAATAAATCTTTGTAATATTTAATCTTGATTAATTAACCATATTAAGTTCTTATATAATATACGAGCTTTAAAGCGTCTATGATAGCAATGAGTGGCATGGACCACATGACATACTAATCCAACATACTTTAATTTTGTTAATATTAATTCTCAATAGGGGCGTTAGTGTATTAATACTGTTTAACGTCCTTTTCAATTTAATAACAATTTTTTAAACATTTTCGCTTTATTTACATAAAAGAAATGCGTTGTATTAAATAATACTATAGAATTTTTGAAATATTTTGGTTTATTTATTGATAAATTTGCTATTTAAAAATATTTTAAACCTTACTAATATATTTTGGAATAATTTTAATATTTATTTAATTTTTAATTATCTTTAATCTTTAAAATAAATTTAAAAATATTTTTTAACTGCTAAATAAAAAAACTTAATAATTTAAATAAAAAACAAAAAAATTATAGTTAATTAATAAAAAGTATTAAAAAATTAAAATTCCCCTAAAAATGTGGATGATAGTGGTTAACTTATTTTTAAATATATTGGATTGTATTCAAAGTGAAATGGAATAAAAAAATCAACGATGGATCTAAAAATATATTTGAGGTAGTCAGATAAAATATTAAAATTTTAGGAATTGATATAAACCTTAAATATTATAAAAATTAAAAATTTAAAACAAATATCTGATTTTTAAAAAATTCAAGGTATACACAGATTAAAAAATTAGAGAAAATGTATCGATCTTAAAAAATTTATGATGGACATGGACACACACTACATTATACACGACTACACGAACTCTCTAGCCCAAGTGATTAAAGAAATCGTTATTCCTAGAGGTCATGGGTTCAAGTACTAGTGATGCTAGCAGAGTGATTAAATGATCAATGTCAAATGATGAAAATTATATTCTAAAACAGATATTATTATAATCATTATTAACTAATTTATAAAAAATAGGAAACCTATCAACTTTGTAAAAGATTATATAATCTTCTAAATGAAATTTAACATCGATATACTTTATCCATAAAGCTCTATGAATCAGGCACATTCTATCGTTTTAAGTTCTTGATATATCGATAAACTATCATAAAAATTAGATTATCGATTAACTTGTGTGGCTAAAAACACTCAATAATTCTTATTATTTAAACGCTAATTCATATAATAACAAACAATATTGTCACAGAGATAAACTTAAACTGTAAAAAATCATAATCTAGGGGAAGTGAAATTCCAGTGTCTAAATATATGGTGGTTAACCGTACAGTTATTTAGCATCAATAAATAAGATTAACAAATTTGTGGTTAAGGAGATCCTCTGGACCCACCTTAACACAATAGAGCTGTACCATCACATCATCATTATCTTCTTAGGTTGCCTTCTAAAAAGGTTTAATTGTTGTGGGCCTAATGATTTACACACAGAAACATGATATACATGACCATGAGGATGACATCAGGTCTCATGCATCACCCTTTTTATTTTATTTACTATTTCAACTGCAATCAATACTATAACATAAAATATAAACAAATAAAATAATCCCACAAAAATATAAAAGTTAATTCCTTGAAATTTTAAATAAAGGGTCATTATTTAAAAATTATACTAAAATATTTAAAAATAATAACTGAAGGAGAACTGATCAGAACAAATATTATAGGTAAAAAGCACAGAGAAGATCCTTTCAACCTCATGGCAACACATTCATTTCCTCTTATATTTTGTAACAATTTCACCTTTGCATAAAAATTAATAGGAACTAGAAAAACTTTGCTATATATATTCCCTAAAACAAGATAACATGATTTCAAAACTATGAAAACTTCTCATGCACTCCAAGACACAACAAAAGCTTTCACCTTACAGGCTATGTGTTCGGTTTGTTAGGCTGTTGGGTGCAGTTCCCAAATTTTCCTGATACGGCGGTCTCGGTTAATGTATCCCAAACCTGCATATGACAGTAGTAATATTCATAACATCTCCAGCCATTTAATGATATGATCAAATTTCAGTACTAGTGAAGCATGATATTGTATTATTCTCCACTTACTCCTAATTTTCCCTTGGAGCCTCCAATAGCCAGCAAAAATGGATTATCTTGAGAGAAGGAGATGGAGAAGACAGCTCCCTGATAGCAAATTTTGACAATGAGTACATATTGGTATTGCAGTTAAAACAGACGCACATCCGAGCATGGATTATCGAATGCTTCTTATAAATCACACTTACTGCTTTAGGATTCTTGGATGCAACACATGTAGGTTGATTGTTTGACAAATCCCAAAGTTTTACCTATGCAAATGAAGATCAACAAATGAAACCGCCGAAACAATATTCATAACAGAGTATATGAAACCGCTAAAAGAGAACATTCATTTACCGTTTTATCCATGGATCCAGTCGCAAGAAGCTGTTAGAAAAATAAAAGAAATGTCATGCAGTGTAAGATTATAATCTGATTAAGGAATCGAGAGAGACATAGGTTTGTACATTTGGTGCTGCAGGATTGTATGAAATGCTGCAAGCAGCTTTGTCATGAGCATGCAGAGTAAAACTTGGTTTTGACTCAGAGGATGGATCAGACTTGGCTGCTCGAATGTCATAACCTCTGATCGTACCATCTTCAAGACTCACCTGATCAAAACTTAAATACTTTAATATGCAATCAATTAACAAGCATAGTCTTCTTCTCTATTTCTAAATGCAGCATCACGAAGTAATTTGCCACAAGTGAAGGCCAAAGCACAAACCACAAATGAGTACTCAGTGTGGGGATCCCATGCCAAACATTCAACCTCAGCAGAGACGGACCATTTAAAACCAGAATGAGTTGGTACTCTTCCATCCTTCTGCAATGTATAACCAAAGTAAAAGAGTAAGTCTGAAAACCTTCAAAGTTGAAGCAATTAAAGGAGAAACAAATACAAGTTGCCTCGGCAGAAGAAGAAAACATAGACAAATATAAGGCAAGTAAACAAATTAATTACCATGACAACTGAACGATCAAATGATCCACTCAGAAGAACTTGTGGCACATGATGATTCCAAGCGACAGCTTGAACCTACACAGTACACGTACGGAAATATTTAATTTAGGGCAACAATTAATAACAAAATTCAATATCAATCAATCAGTTGAAAGTTACAAACGAGCTGCTAAATAAGTCGAAATTACAGTGGTGCTTTGTCTTATATATTTGTCATCTAATAATAACAATCTAAACTACAAAGAACAAATAATGAACATACAAACAGAGAAATAAGCAAACTTTATAACAATCCAATTGTGCAGTTGCAAGCCTCTTTTGTTTTACATATCTATTAATAATTTATAATGGAGATGAAATCAGCAAGAGCCATTTATGAGAATGGACTCATATTCAGAACTTTTTCCAACAAAAAAGAGATGGTGATAAGGACAGACGACTAGATCATATAGAACTAGCTTGACCCAGTTTTGTTTGAAGATAATATTCATTCTATTGTTTTATATCCTTAAATTTTCATCCAAAAATTGGCATAAGCAGCATCTATGCAGCATGCTACTAAAATGAGCTGTGGAGACGAAACCAAGATTGAAACAATATGTGTGGCATATATGCATTCTTTCTATTCATAAACAGAATATATAGGAAGAAAATTTCTATGATTTTAGCAAAGCTCAATTCTTACCTTGCCTTCATGATGTTCCATTGTTATGTTGCATTTTCCAGCAGCAACATCCCAAATTTTAACTTGTTTGTCAGCACTTGCACTAGCAAGGATATTCCTAAAGAAAAGGAAAAACATAACGTAAAAGAAAGTAGTTTCATAAGTTCTCACTTCTCATTAAATGCAAGAACAGGCAAAACACAGCAGATGAAAATTACCTGTATTCCTTGTTCCAAGCTAGACCAAGAACCGCACCAGTATGACTGCCATCCTTGTATTTAGGTTTCTATTGCAAAGCAAGAAAAGTGAAACAAAAAATAAGTTGCTTTCTTCAATTCTAAACATAATTTAACCAGATTGTGATTTTTTAGCGGATTTCTGCTTGGGAAGGAAACAAAAAAAATCACTTAATTTTCTAGCACATCAAAAACCATGTATATTGTATAAATACCATTTTATTTCAAGTCAAACTTCATAATACTTAACAGACATTCAAAAAATACAGCAGCAAATGAAGAACAAAAGGAACCACACCAAGTTCTATGAAGAAGTAATACGAAGGTTTTAAACTGTACCCCCATCTTGACACTGAGCTGTTTTTGTTTAGTACCTCTTCATAAAAACATCTAAGCCTAGAATAGAACATTGGAGATCATAAAATAAAAGGGAATGGAGAAGCATAGTAGTTCATGATTATATCCTTGCTTATACAGGCACTGAAAGCTTTAAAGCTTTAACCATGCTCTATATAAAAACATTATTTTACAGGCACTCCACTGCAGCACAACCACCTCCTTGTAACTTTTACTTTCCAGTGAAAGAAACAGAAGTGTTACTACACTTGACAAGTCTATAGAGTTCATGCAATAAGATTGATTTGGAAAACAATTTCGAGTCAAACAATAGATGATACATCCAACAAAGAAATGACTCCTCTAGACAATTCTCTACTCTACATGATGAAATTCATTTGGAAATCCAGAAGCAGAAGGTAATATTTACGGGAGAAAGAATAAGAACTCAGTAATGGCAACAAATCAGAAAGGAATTCAGTAGCAAACCTTCTTCCCTTTCTTTGTCTTCTTCTCCACTGTGCCACCTAATACCAAACATGGTTGTACTTCATCGATCTGAGAAGAGTAAAATATGAAGAGGGATTTTGAATAAATTCAGTAACACCATTATCTATGAGCTAAACAAGACTAAATTTGCAATAACATACAATGTCAAGGTCCCATATTTCTATTGATGGCTCCATTGAACCAATAGCCAAAAAATTCCCTGCCATGAAAAAATGACAAGCATGTGAATTAGCAATTATTGAACATGGCAACATATGGGTGTAGTATCTCCATTCCCAAGATTTCAAAAGAAATGCATATACCAACATACAACCATGTCATGTCAATAAAGCTAAAGCAACAGGATATTAGGATGTAAAATCCCACCAAAACAAGCATGAAATTAAGTAATTGGGAGTGCATGTCTAAACACAACCTGAACACCCACAAAAACTCTAAAGGCAAAAGCACAATTTTCTAACCTTTTTCTCCCCCTCTAAGTGGGCAGTCGAGCCATGCAGTGCAAAGGGGAAATGCCGAAATGATGACATCATGGTGAACATACATGTTTGAATCACCTTCATCTGAATCCTCATAAACCCAAACCTGTATAAACATAAGCACAATGAATGCTAGCATGTTTTGTGTCTGAGTTTTTGTGGAAAATGAATGATGTATATATATACAGAGAGACAGAGAGAGATCCCAACATACCTCAAGATGGCTAACATCATCTTCAGTGCGAGCACAAACTATAACAGAATCCATGGGTCTAATGGTCATGTCCTCAATCTCTTCTGAATCATCATCCTAAAAATTCTCCTAGCATCAGATGCTGAATTCATAAAAGCGTGTCAAACAATATGGAAGTTATCATTCTTACATCCTCATCCTTTAAATATGGATCCATTTCATTGCTTGGGTAGTAAAGATCACCAAGCCCTTTGCTAAATAACTCGATACCTGACAAAGCAAGAATGATTAGATGCTTCATTAGCTATCACAATTATAGCAAGGCATAGCCTATCACAATTGATGTCAAACTTAACAGTTTGGAAACATTTCATGATAAACTGGAAATAATCCACTCAACAACATGAAAATAAATGGAAGAAGATGATAAAACCAGTAGATCATCCAATCAAAGATACCATCATCCTCGTCATCGTAATTTTCCATGTCAAGTTCTTTCAACCCATCTGTAAGGTCTTCCAATTGTGACCCTGACTTGTTCTTGGGAGTTTTTCCCAAAGCATCTGCCACAGCAAGTGCTTGGGCTACATCCCCAGTTTGGTTCACAGCTTCAGCTTCAGCATCCATATTTTCATCTTCATCCTCACTGCCATTATCCTCACTGTATAAAACAAGACCATTAGAAACTGAAAGAAGCTAATTGTTTAATGCTAGTCAATTCACTTTCAATACGTAAATTGAATAGAAGAGACCAAGAAAGGTTGATAGCATTTGTTCGGCAACTTTGGTTTTGCTTATTTTTTTAAATTTTAAAAAATTAAAATAATAGTTACAGATTAATAGGGATAACAAAACCGACCAACTCAGGTATGGGCAACCAAAAACAACCAAACTGACTTAACTATGCCAGGTTCAATTATTTCCCAAGCACCCTACTTCCCGGGTCTTCCACACCCATGCCAATACCAATGGACAAAACTTCAAAGCTGGTAATACCTAAGCACTCAACTACCAATATTGGAAACCGTCAGTTACTAATAACTGCCAAAAATCATTTCAAAAGCTACCAAGTCTGCTTTTCTATACCACCAAAACTCGAGCACCAAATAGAATTTTTCATCCCATTCAGAAATCAATAGGAAAAAAAACAGAGTATAACATGAATCAACCCAAAAGGAGAAGTATCAACATCTTTTTTCACTTCGAAGTGAGAGCAGGTTTTGATTAGTAAAATATTACCAAAAAGGAAATAAAAAAATATCTTGAATAGGAAGGCAACGGGAACAAGGGGCAAATTGCCAACAAAAGCAACATGATCAAAGGAGAGGGGTGGAGTGGCTGGCAAGAGGTAGTGTCTGGTGCTCTTCTTTGAAGGAAAGTGCTGGAGTCTTAGAGAAGAGAGGAATGAAAACAATTATGGGGCTTTACTGGGTACTGGAATTTTGGGATAACTATAAATAAATGAATTTAGTTAATATATGTTTATATCATAAATGATCAAAACAGTCAAGTTGATAGTTTCAATTACTAATATAACACTATTGTCATATTACTGGTGAAAATACATACACATGCCATATACAATAAAAAGGACCTCAATCAACTAAGGTTCATTGTTGCCCCCAAATTGCACTTTTGCTTCCACAGGAAGTATAAAGCGTGCTTCAATGAAGATGCAATTCATATTCTGAAACAATCGAAGGTACTTAAACATCTTTACTGTTTGAGAACAAAAAAAATGCTTGATGTCGCATTTATGTAGAACAATTATGATCCAATACGTGCTATACTTGATCAATTTATGATTCTTTTACCTTAGCTACTTTTGAAAAAAAAAGAGCAAATAGCAAAATCAATCAAACACAGCCAAAAAAAAAAATATTTCAATGCAAACAAAAATGTCAAATCATAATTCCTAATTGCATCCATCATTAAACAAATGCAATGACACTTTGCTTGGTTTTTAACAGAATTTTAGTTATTTTACTTGAAAATCTCAACAAGTTTATGAAAAAAAAAAGGTGTGAAGCATTTTTCTTTGTTTAATTGCACTAACCCTATAGTCCTTTTTTTTAATTTTAATGTTGCAACAAACAAACATCCAAAATAATCAAATATCAATCAAATGAATTTGAATCAATTTTGTGCAGCAAGATCAAAGCATACCTTTTATCTAGGGCACCGGACTTGATCATCTCTTCAATTTCTTCTTTGGAAGGTAACTCGGCCACCGCTGGTTCAGCTTTTGCTGCCCCTTTCGGGATCCATGAAATTGCTGATATCATCCTTTACACTTTCTCTTTATCGAAGTAAAGTCTCTATAACAATTGAAAAAAGAAAACAGTTACAGAGCATAAACATAAAAAAAATCTTAAGAAAATGAGAGAAATTGGCAATAGCTAATATTTGAACTAATGAAATAAAACTGACAAAATGTCGGAGGGAAGGGAACTATAAGAGATTCTTCGTTGTACCTAGAAGTTCAAACCAACAGTGCAGCAGAACCTGAACTATTTATTCGATTTTAATTTTTTGAAGAACTGAACTACTAACCAATTCAATCTTTGATTAGTTGAGTTATTTCTCAACTCCCAAGCACCCCTTCACTTGGGTCTCCCACAACGCCCGTGCCATTCCTAATATCTAGTATTGATCATAAACCACGGCAATGAACAGCCTTGCTCAAAACGCAGCTTTTTATCCCCATAAAAAATAAAGCAAAACCCGCTAACTAAAAATCATCCAAAAAGGTAAAACATTGGCGTTTCTTTCCACATCCAAACGAAACCTTAATTCGCAAGCTGATTCTAGAAACCAGTATTATTTACAACAGCACAATACACAGAAGCAATATGATACAATAAAACCCCATTCAAAACAGCAACCTTTGATGAGGGCCTATAGCTGTAAACAAGAAAGAAAATGATACCTTGAAGACTAATCGATACTGGATGAAACAGCTGGAAAGCCGACGGCGACAAGACCAACAGAAGTATAAAGCTGAAGTTGGTTGACGATTGAAGAGTGAAGAATGAAAGATGTTGAAGGTCAGGGAATCAGGCAAGCCTGGAAGTGATGAAGGCGTTCTAGGCGTTCGACACACTAGTTTTTTATTCAAATGGTGGTAGCGCAG
This sequence comes from Abelmoschus esculentus, assembly GCA_035048815.1. Classification (NCBI taxonomy): domain Eukaryota; kingdom Viridiplantae; phylum Streptophyta; class Magnoliopsida; order Malvales; family Malvaceae; genus Abelmoschus; species Abelmoschus esculentus. The sequence goes on from JAUCBN010000005.1 coordinate 20,270,172, forward strand.
GTTAGGGTAAGCAGCTTTAATGGATTACTGGTTTGGGCCTGGTCATTTTGATTTAGGCCATGGAATGAGTTTGCTTGCTTGGGTAATGTACTGAATTCTTGGGGGTTTAAATTTTGACACCCAAAACTATCTTCTTTTTTCTTTGTTTCCGCCATGAATAAAATGAGTAATTATCGATAGTGTTGCACGAACCTTATAATTCAAGTGATTAAAAGAACAATTATTATTTTTAGAAGTTACGGGTTTGAGCACCAGCGATGCTAGTAGAGTGATTGAGCGATGAATGTCAAATGATAAAAATTATATTTTAGAACAAATACTACTTTAATCACTATAGCTTGTAAAAAAAATTATCGATAGTGTTTATTTGGGTTTAAAGAGTATAATTTTTTTTATTTTTTTATAATAAAAAATGATAAAAATATGTATTTGGTTATAAATGTCTCTTTTAATTTGATACTTAAAAAATTTGTTAAATTGATATTTAAATTAGATATTTTTTAAAATCGATATTGTTTTAAGTTAATATTCGAACTAAGTATTTTTTTTTAAGTTGATACTTAAAAAAATTTTCACTCTTAAATTAGTACCAAAACTTAAATTCCATCCACCATTTTGATATTTTCATTAATATTTTAATCCCAAAAATTATATAATTTATCAATTTAATTTTAATTTAAAATAATTTAAAAAATTTAACATTTAATATTTAAAGAATTCATCAATTTAATAATAAAATAATAAAATATTGTTAAACTTTTTATTTACCAATTTTACTGTATATAAGATATGGTTTTTGTCCTTTTGAGTCCAACTACTTTCTTCTTCAAGTGACTTTGCACTCATAACACATCCCGGTTTTTTAAAAGAAAACCGTTTAAACATACGGCTAAAATAAAATCATTGTTGAAAACCGTTACATTTACTAAAATAAATATAAATCGTTCGATTAAAAAAAAGAAGATTTAAAAATCACCAGGTTAACCGGTTAATTTTAAAGTAAGGTAAAATTAGATAATAATCTCGGTACCTATTGTTTTTATTACGATTTGAGTAATAAATTATGTATAACTTATAATAATTTATGTACCTATTAAAAATTTTATTGTTTTTGTAATAAATTAAATTTTCTTGTAATAAAATAAGTATGTACATAAAACTTTATATCGTAATATTTTATGCATATAACGTTTTTATTACAATTATTGTAATTATTTATGTACAAATCTCGTAATAAACTATGTATAAACCTACTACCTGCCGAACATATCAACCTTAAATTAACCTTATTTTAAGGGTTTCACCTAGAATCACCTCATAACTCATTCTCCATGCCGGCTAAAAATTTGGAAACATTGATGAACAATTTACAAACACTAACCTATCACTGTCAACCTTACTCCTGGGATCAAACTATTAAAATCCTACTAAAAAACACTCCAAGATTGCCATTTTGCAGGTATTTGGATTGGAACTTTAAGTAGCATGCTATTGAATTTCCTACTCTGGCTTTCACAATGGCATCATAAAGATTGTTTGCCAGAATGTAGGATACAAGTGATCTTCTTACAACACTTCCACATAGATTCTACATTATTATCCAATCCCTTACAGATGTTTAACGATCTGTCATGCTACTCTAATGCCACGCACATCTGGGAAACAAAAGATTAAAAGAATAGTACTTGGTTACCTAGATTCAACAGCATTTGTTTCCGACCCCCTAAGAAAGGATCTGCGCCACCATATCTGGAAGGCCTTGCTCAGGTTAGGGCATTCGGTGCCGTTCTTGGAGAAACATCGGAACCACTCCATAAACAGAGCATACTGTTGCTTCAAAGGAAGTGTAAGGAGGGTTTGACCCAGAGCTTCCTCCAATGCCTTCATGTCAAGTCCCTTTCTGCATCTTTGCAGCCAACCGAAATCCAATAGCATTGGCCCAAACCAGGCTTGGAGAAGCCCTGACCTCGCCTCCCAGCAGCAGTGGAGCTTTCTTGTACCCATTGCGATGAACAAAATAGCTGAAACACGGCTTAGCTCATACCTAACCATGGGAGATGCTTGTTCATGCAATTTTAGCAAGTTTCCTTGATGGGCCCACATATCCACAAAATCCTCGGCCATTTGCCGATCAAGCAAGATTTCCAGCAGCCAATTGATATTATCCACCTGTCTGGAGATCCGTGCAATTAGAGGCTTACCTGTCTCCTTTTTTCCAGTTCTTTCATGGGGTATAGTATCAGAAGCTTCCTCAAACAGGTTAACTAGCACACTCAAACAGGATTGACAAACAGCATAGAAATCATCCTTGTTGATGTCGGGTTGTTCTTTCTCATAGACTGAGCTTTTGCTAAGGAGACCCTTCACCAGTGACTTCAGCTCGTTTCTTGCATTGTCATCAGAGCAGGTAGTGATGGATGAAACAAGATGTCTGGCTAAATTTTGGAGCGTATCGGTTGATTGCTGAGTATATAATCTAGCCAAGATATCTCTACTTGTTGCATCATCAAACTTGAACATCGTAAACAAGCTCCTTAATTTCTCTTATTCTTCCTCAGTCCATGGAACAGCTTCTAGGTACTTTAAACAAGACAAAACACCTCTGCGAAACATAATGCCAGCTGCTACCTGATAGCAATATCAAATGATGTCAGTATTTCGAGGAATTTGAGGGGGGAAATAGTAATACCTAATAAGGAGGCTGAAAATCACAATTAAGCAAAGTGCTTGAAATTATCTTATACAGTTGTACCAGACCATGTATTTCTCTTACAAGATTCAGAGGCAACTTTTTTCTTCCACAATATTGTATACTGGAGGCGGAAAAACACTAAAGCCAACATATTTCAATTTTTCATATGCAAATCATCACCATATATATGTTCACTGATGAAATAAAGCAAATATAATTGTTTTTCTGCAACAGTAACACAGGATGGGTATGATGACAGTAAAGTTGTCAGCATAGAGCATTTATAATTGCTGAAAAGAACACACACATGCATGAATGAGTAATCTAGTAATGAAAAGAACCTACAATTATTTGGTCACCATTTCCTTTTTTCATATTTTTTATTGATAATTTGAATGGCCAACCAAACCATTCATGTATCTTATGAAGTGCAATACATCTAGAATGATATCAGATCTTATAGCTTTCTCCTTCCAAGTGCAATTCCCATACCTCATGGATACTATATCGAATCTAGTAGCATGCCCGACTCAGGTACCACACTGACTAACCAAGAATAGCTCTCAGCTAACCAGTAAAACCATAAAGCATATTTAGTTTGCATCGCATCTGAACATAGAGGAGTTTAGAAGGTTCAATAGAGAGGCAGAGACAAGAAAGAACATGAACAAGGGGAAGTCCCTTCCATGGTGGAGAGGCCAACTTATCCTATTTCAGGCTCTGGCATAACTTGATCTCTTCAACATATTTCTCATAGATCTAGGAAACTGGTTCCTTTGTTAACACCAAGTAGGTGACAGCACCTTACTGGTTTATTTAAACTTAGCGCAATCATTTACCACCAAATTAAGACAAGAAAAAAGATTTATTGATGAATTGTTGATAAAACAATAGACGTAGCAACCATTTCAAAACCAAGTTAAATGCATGTCAATTCCATTGCTTACTGATGAGGGAAGTGGAAAGATTACATAGAAAACCACCAAATCATAATAGAATTAATCTATTTAGTTATTATCAAGGGCATAAAGTGTAATCGAGGCACTAGAATCCTTATATTGCTTGAAGCACAAAAAAGCACTTGGTTGACTGATAAGTCACAATGTGATGCTGTCTGTTCGTATAATATATAAAATAAGCTCATGAAATACAACTCTGTTAATAATTCTGAAGACCAATGTCGATAAGGGAGCAAGGTGCATTCTAAGTGCTAGAATCCTATAATATTACAAGAGGAGGCACACAAAAGGAAAACACTTGCTTAAGTGAAGCAAGGTTCAATATGTATATGCAAGTATATTTTAAGGTGTCTCTGTAAACTAAGCTTAATATATAATTATGCTAATAACCCTAAAGACTGATCTAGTGTATTGAGAAGTAGAGAATTTTATATCATCCCCCTTTATTATTGGTAAAGTTAAAGTTAATGAAATTAAAGAAAACTTCAATCAAGCAGGTGTCTTGAAGCCATTTCCTTACAGAGAAGTACGTCTAGCACATCAGGCAAGTGCCTAAAAAGGTATGAAGCTCTATTGTTGTTCAACACTATTAACATGTAGCCGTGTAGGTGCATACCTTAACAACAGTTCTGAACACTGGATCAGTTTTATCCTTATGGTCCTAAATTTGTTTTTGAATTCTCAAACACTGAGAAGATAGATATTGTTCCCCTCTCTAACTATTAAAGGTAAAATTAAAAATGGAATAAATGAAAGAGAACTTTAATTAAATGGGCTATTTTATGCTGGCTATCTTGCCAAAAAAGAGGCATAGATGCAATCAAGTGTGATCCTATCAAATGCGCCTTGCTAGATATGGGCTGAGGTGTTTCTGTTTTCAGGAGCTATGCCTTAGCATGCACCTCAACAACACAGAATCTCCTTGGATAATAAATTTATTAAACTGCAAAATCTCCTACCATCATGCATTGAATTCACAACTAGTGAGCAAAATCATTCGACTTTCGCATGAAAAGTAATCATCAAACAAGACACATTGAAAATATTATTTTGTTCTTCCAAAATAAACGTAAAATAGAAAAAAAAAATATTAGGAATAAGCAGTTCGGAAAAGAGTAAAATGCAACACAAATGTAACAGGGGAGCAAGAAATCAGACAACACAAACCAATCCCTCACCCAAAAAAAAGTGTGTGAATTTTCTAGGTAAAAGACGCAAAAGGAGAACTAAAGGGTCAAAGCATTTGGGTATGAACTTATCTATTCTCTGTTACATATGACAAAATAAGGAATAATAAGTTGGCTTAAATTGCCTAAGTGATTACTCTAGAGGGGCTAAGGTTAAGAAAATTAAAGGTTTTGATCTAATAGTTATGCAAGAAGAGGGATCAAGTTTTGTTACATGAAGCAAAGCTTGAATTGGAGGCAGTGACAGTTAAAAAGACAAATGGCTTCAAGAGCTAAGAAGCAGTGTTGCTGGAAATAACAGCTATATAACCAACAGCTTTTAAGGATTGTGTAGACAAACTGAATTTTCTAGAATGATATTCAGCTTTTAAGAATTTTCTAGAAAAGGATAGAACACAAAGAAAATAGTAAAAAATGCAGCAAGGAAGTTACCGGATAATAAAGTAGGAGTTGTAAATAAGAAACACAACTGATTAAAAAAACCCTTAAATTGCTTAAATACTAAATAGAATTACATAACTAAGAGGTAGGAGGAAGAAGTTTCTTTTCCTCTTGCCCCCTAAAGGCATTGACAAACCTTTGCCAGTCATTGCTAAAAACCTCCAGAAGAAGACTCCATATTTTCCACTAGATTACATTTCATAAATAGGAAGAATTCCTTGTTAGCATATATTTTCGGGGGGGGGGGGGGGGATTACTAGCAACACTACCAAAGTTTTACTATATTAAAAAGCTAGTCCTATTTTCTACAGTGTGTGATACTAATATCAGTTAAAAGAAGAAAAAAAAAGTATAGCATATTGAATATTAGAGTCCAATTTCTGAAAAAAAAGGAAATGAATAAACTTGACAACAATAACCAAGTTTTCCTAACCAACCTTTGATTCAGAGTCAAAAATTCTGAGAAAGATCCCAGAACAACAGATAATAACTTTTTACTGCCTTTTTGTTTTAAACTCATTGATTTGTTAAATAAGAGCATTGAACAATGCTCAACATATGCTGCTAATAAAACTAAGAACTTCCTAATCATTAGTTTTCAGCAGAATATATCACATACAATAATTTTCTACATGATGAAAATTTTGCATTTTCAAATAACTCTATCCCCTCAACTCGATCAATCTTTAGAGTTCAAATGAAACGAACAGAAAAACTTTAAATTTTTACAATTAATGGTTTTTGAAGGGAAGATTACTTGTCTGAGTGATGTATTTTAGGAATTCTCCCCAATTTTCTTAGTTAATTAAAACAAATGATCTTTTTTTAAACATTTTTTCTCAAGACAATATCAAGTCCAACACATACTAAACATTCCAATGCTAAAGGATAACAATCAAATAAAAAAGAAGGTTTACCTCAAGAATGTCAATGGCTTTATTAACCCCAATTTTAACAAGCTTCTTGGCTATATCTTCTTCGAACATAAGCTCAATGGTTTCTTTAAAAACACCTAAATTTTCCACATCAGGAACTTCTATTCTACACATTTTCTTCCCCGCAGAACCTGCAATCAGACCTGCAAAAACTTCTGAATTCGAAGCTAAAACCACCGAATTCAGCTCCAGCACCATAACCTCGCCATTTTTCCTTTTCAAATTCAGCCTCACATCGTACGCTTCTTCTCCCCCTTCTTTGACCCGGCTAGAATCCAAACTCGAATGAGCATCCGGGCTCTCAATTTTGGCCCGAAAACTCTGCGATCGCGATCTGGGTATTGAACCAACCTCAGGAGCAGATGGGATTGCGTGTAAAGAGTGGCGATCTGTTTCAAATGAATCGGTGTGGTCTATTGGTGAAACCCGCCCGGGTGAAAGGATACGACGCGGGTCCATCCGACCCACGATACTCAACTCGGATTTGGAGCTCTGGGGTGAGTTGGGAACAGAGACGGAAGTCGTGAATTTGGAAACGGAGTCAGCCTTTTGTGGACCGAGTTTGGTTTTGCAGTTGCTCTTATTGCCATGATAACGCTGAGACAAATGTGGGTTTTCAGGACTCGGAGGAGGTGCATTAAACGTACAACACCACGATCGGTGGCGAGAGCCGTGTCTCGGACGAGCATGACCATCCATGATGAAGAGAGTCGAGTTACAAACAGAGTCAAAGAAAACCGAGTCGGTAGCCGAGTTGAGACTGAAGAAAGCGGCAGAGAGAAAACATTTTCTCTGTTTTATGATGGACAGAGCAGAAACTGGGTTTGGCTTTATATAAAATTTTGTCCTTCAAAAAAAATTAGGCATTTCTGTTGTAAAAATTTAGTTTTTTTTTTACTACAAATTCATTTTCTACTTCTACAATAATCCGATTACGGATTAAAAATTTATTAGTTTCGCTAATTTCTTAATTCATTTTGTTTATAGAAATTTAAATACGTTTAAATTTTAATAATTTAATGAGTTTAATATAATTTATTCTTATATTTCTTTTTTGTTATGCTTTGGTAGGCCGGAAATGCCTCGTGTTACCTTTTGTTTTCCTTTGCTTTGAGGCAATGTACAGATGAGAGAAAGGTATCATCAGGCATAAAGTGTTGTATTTACAAATAACAATTATGACCTTATTGTGGATTAATTAATTCAAATATTTTAATTAATACAGTAAATAAAACAAAATAAATATTCAGATAATAATAATAATATCAATATCGTTGAATAAATTCACTCAACAACAACAATAACATTGTTATTATTAGAGTAATAAATTCGATTTGATCATATATAAATTCACACAAGTTCAAAATTTTAATAAACTGAGTTAAACTCAAAACTACTTGAACTTGATTTGACTAATTTACACGTCTAATCTCAAATTTTCATTTAAATTAATTTTAACGCATAATTTCAGTTTCTAAATGGTTTTAAGCGCAGAAATAGTACAAAGCAGTTCCATACAAGTCATAGTCACTGGTATAGACCATTCTCCAACCATACTGATCACAATACTTGGGAAAATACACCTAAAGATCTGCGAAGAAGTTATTTGAACCGCTAAAACCAGCTCCGGTGTTTGAAGTTTTAGTCTTGGTACCTGCAAACATTCAAACAACACCAAGAATCATACTCATACACATGACACATCCAACACGATTTTAATGTTCTTCCAACTCGGGAAACAATGTCGGACATAACAGAAATAAGTTCGAGATATCGATTCTGAGGAAACACCATTGAAGTATGCATGGCAATTCAAACTAAATGGATACACTTGATAACCCAAGTCATGTTATGTGATCAGTATGAAGCCATTCAATGAACTGAATGTCAACTTTGGGAATTATTGGTACTCGACATTCTAAGATGATACTTCGATGTTTGATTTTATATTACTAAAAATCTTAAGAAAGTTTTTATTCTACAGGGATGCAACAGTTAATGATAACTAAGGCAAAAATCTCACCAAGGTGGAAAAGAGAGCTAGCATACCTTTCTTAGAACGAGGAGGATTATCGTCCACATCCATCTCATCACTATCACTGTCTGAACTGCCATCTTGGCCTTTTGCAGTGTTTTCACTTTGCAATATATCATTCAGATCCCACAACTGCATTTGATAAATAAAAAGATAAATAACATTTCATCTCAATCAGATGGAATAAAGTCATCCACCGAAGCAGCTGGATCATCCCGACCTACTGACTCATTTGTTATAAGTGCTAACCATCAGACTGACTTTTGCAGTGAATAACCTCCATCATGTTTATGACTATGCCAACGGAAAGTTCTCAATATACATGCAATCATCCATATGCTAGAAATATGCCTGATAAATTTCTAATATTTTATCCAAGCAACCAAAGGGGGAGAGAAATTCGCACCTTCAACATCTGATCATGTGATATACTACCAAGAAATCTTCTATCATGAGAAAAAGCTACAAACAAAAAACAGGCATGCATGTTCAGCAATCAGGGAGAAAGAAAAAAGAGAAAAAATGATCCCAGAAGGCAAAGCATAGAAAGAAAATGACAAACATTTTAAGAGCAGTAAATACAAAGGTTAAAGAACTGATCTGGTTTTGAATTAAGATTGTAGTCATTGTTCATAAGAACACCAATTAACAACACTGTTTATACCATTATAAAAAAGTAAGCACAGAGGCTGAGAGAATATGAAGTTTGTCTGCTTTAACTAGTATATATAGCATGTGTTAATATTAAGCAGCCTATAAGCATAATCCGCATCTGTTTTGACACCAGCTTTTAAATATTGGCCTCTCACCTTCATAGTTTAGTAATAAAGCAAACACATTTGACATTCGTTCGAATATACAAAAGCATATAAAACATGCCAACAGTAACAGCTATAAACATAACCAGCACAATCTCTGCTTTTTGCAGCTTTTGACATCAGCATTGTAAGTTTGCCATTTGCTTACTCATCTTTTGTGAAAAAGCAGATAAAAAGAACAATTTTGCATTCAGTTGAAGGAAGCAGAGAGTTGAAGGAAACAAGCAACCCAAATATAAAGGTTCAAAATATCAGTAAAATAGTACTTTTCTTTGTCAAATTCTAAATTTTGAATTATACTGCTTTTGTATCAAAATGCTACTTGCTGCTATTAGCTTTCAAAATCAAAAGCAGGCAGTTGTAACAGCAAAGTAAATGGACTAAAGGAGCCTTGGTAAAATTAGCCATGCGCAAGGGTCAGATTAGCTCTACATCGAAGAGAACATAGTTAACTGAATATTGATAAGAAAGGGGAAACAAATTTACCAAGGCCCTCAACCGGGTATTCTGAATGCTCTGCAATTGGTTGTATGATTCTGTTAGGTAATATGCCTACTAGGCTGGAGAAAAATTCAAACAAATTTAAATCAATGTTAGCGAAGGCAGATCAAATCAACATCTAAATAAATGTCCTTCCATGCTTATGCCTCACCTGATGAGTCCATTCTCAGTTCCTGTAATGAGTCTATCTTCGTCAAGCTGACACAACAAATATTAAAATGTAAAATGTTTATTGATTATTTTAAGCCAACCTGTACTATAAGATTCTGGAAACCAGCTTACCTTCAACATGGCCTCAACAGAATTTGGAGAAAGATCTACAAATCGATCACTAGACAACCAAATGTTAATATTCAGGGAGCAATACATGATGAAAACATCATAGAGGGAGGAAGGTTGGGTGAGGGGCAAGGGAAGAAAGAAAGAAAGAAAGAAATTGAAAATCATGGAGGATTCAGAGAAATAATGTGATGTTTTGTAATGCACAATACCTGCAGTCCTTAAAAAATCCCCATGAATATAACAGCAAAGTTCCACTTTGTGTTCCACAAATAACTTTCCGACCATTCTGACATTTTACAAGGCATATTAAGATAAAGTTAGGACAAGAAAGAGAAAGATAGATTACGAGAACTATATTCAAACTATCACGATAATGAGCTATTATAACCATTACATTATCTTTGGAGGAAGCAGAGTTGAGCAACCAAAATAATCCTAGCGACAAATTTTGTTTCCTTCATTAAAATTGATTATCCACAAACCCTCTAAAAGAAGAAGGTTCATGACATGTTTGCATTTAATTGCCATAAAATCTATGCTGATGTACAACAAAAATAAGGATTCCATATAAAGTACAATTTATACTTTTATGGTGATTGGTGTTGGGATATGCACAGGGAGACAAAACCTTTAACATTTGGAAGTACAACACCTTAACTCCAGACCCTTCTTATAAAAGCCATTCAAGTTCCATTAATAGGCTACTCAGCCACCTCGATCATATCTCTTTTGTTTAAGCCACTACACTTTTACATGCAAGTCAATTAATCCATGTATAAAGAAAACCATTCATTCTCTAATGTGTTCGATATTTGGGTTACAGAAAATTGCTAGGTGATTTGATTTATTTTTTAAAGAAAAAAGAGAGGTTCTATGGAAAAGGGGAGATGTAGCTTACTCAACTGTCCACCTCTTCTTTCCTATTTCACCACATCACCTGTGGGTCCTCCCCTCCCCCTCTTCCCATTTCACTACTTAGGATTTTTTTATCTACATCACCATTTTTATGGAGGCTTTACATATTCGATTATCCAAGAGGTTTAACTGACCTGATAATGATAGTGTGATGGCAGAAATCATAAACTAAAGTAACATGGTTAAAATGCAAATTTAGTTAAGATAAAAGTGTTTTTTAGAGAATTTCAGCCAAAAGTACATTATATGCAACCATAAAATCTGATCATCGAGCAATTAAATGAATGTACATACCTTCATAACCACAACAGAAGTAAGCTCATCTTCAGAAAATTCAGAGTGGGTTTGAACCTATGATCAATAGAGAAATGAATGAATAAATCAATTGTCAAAATCCATTCTGCAACCAGATGCAGATAACATTTTAGAAAGGTTACAAGCAAGAGCTTACTTTATATGTTCGCAGATTGCACACAGATAGAGTTCCATCTCCACTTAACAATGAAAATAAAGATATGTTAAGCATGGACAAACCATTAGGAAGGACATACATAGAGAGGAATGACAGGGTAATCAAGAGCAATGTAAATAAGGAAATTGAAATAAATCAGATATATTGCAATAAACACACACATTGCTCTCTTTAAAATGCATCTTCTTGAGCTACAACTTATTTCAATTGGCATTCCTTAAGCATTAATCAATTCTAATTGGAAAGCAGAAGGAAACAAAATCGCTCGCAATCGTCAGTTGACCTAAATCAGAATAGTTTTTGAAAGATCTTGCTGAAGTACAGAAATGGGAAATATTTTAAGATAATTGCAAAGGCAGATACCTTGTTGTTAGCAATTTCATGGAATCAGGTACAAAATTCATATCTGAAATGTAGTCTTCATGAGCATTAAAGGAGCCAGAGCATGATCGTTGTCGGGTATCCCATACCTGCAAAGAAGGAAAGCAGATAGGAACATGTTTAACATGCCATTTGGACTTCGTAAAATCAACATAACCATATGATACAGAACCTTAATACAGCCTTCATCATCTCCAGAGGCAACAGTTGACTCTGTAAGATTAATCAAACTATTGATGGCATTCCTGCACATCCAATTAATTCGTTTTTAAATAATCAATTAAAAAATCAAAAGACAAAATCTACACCAAAAGGCAGTGAGAACATACTCATGAGCATTTTCAAGACGAGCAATTACTGATCCGGTTTCAACATCAGTGGCTAAAATAGAGCAATCTTTTGAACCCGTCGCCACAGCTGAACCCACAAACACAATCACCCATTATTAGATAAAATCCACATAGAGAAATAATGATAATAAAGGAAAATGCTTTACCTTGTCCACCATTGATAAACCGAACTGTTCTACACGATTCAGCATGAGCACGAAAATCCAAGGATCTAAACAGCAAATAAATTAAAAAAAAAAAAACTTTTAGAATTCACCTAGACACTTTATCCATCTGCGTTAACTTAATTATGGGAAGAAACGGAAATCATTCAAACAAAAAAAATAAAATACGAAAACCCAGAGTCTTAAGAGCAAATAAAATCAAGAAAGCCTTTGGAAATTCACCAGGAGACACTTTCATCCGTCAGTATTAATGAAAAATATTTCTAACAACACAGATGGAATTTGTACCTTTGCATGGAAGAATCATCCGGCTTATATTTGTATCTGTAAACGAAAATCGAACTCAATTGATAATTTACATTTGAAATCTTATATAAAATATTGAAGACACTATAAATAGAAAAAAATAAGTAGAATCGGAGGGGGAAGAGAGGAATACAGATGAAGATCGCCGGTGATGAGAGAAACAGCGACGAGTTCTCTTGAAGGATGGAAATCGATGCCAAAAGGGATTTCCCCTAAACCAGCTTCCATTACAGCTTTCAAACAGTTCAAATTTCTAAAACCCTTCTTCTTATTCTTCCACTCTCCAATGGCGCAGCCAGGGTTTAAAGTATTGTTTCTTACCTATTTTGGTTTAAATAAACATGTTACATAGACTTTGGGAAAACTAACGGATGTCAATATCTTTTTATGTTCCGTTTTAAATACGGTCACTGATTTTGAAAAATTATATTTTGGTCACTGACAATATTATTTTTAATATTTTCGTTATTCTCGTGTGTCTGTAGACAGTCACTTTAGCTAAAATTGTTACTTTTTAATTTGATCTTTAAATTCTTTCCTTTTTTGTTTTTACTCCTTTTAAATATTATAATTCTTTTAAAAAAATTACTCTCAAAATTTTAATTGTAAATTTTAAATTATAATTTAATTTTTGTCAAACAACTCAAATAATATAACAATTATATTTTTTTTTGTTAAAAATATTTGATATACCATTAATGATACGAATAATCATAATATTATCGATTTTAACAATTATTTTCTTACGATTAATATTATAAGTACGTATCATAACATGACACAAATATATGAACGTGATGAATTTTACTTTTGAGCACATTTAATATCTAATTATATAAAAGATATAAATGTTAATATAATTTTTTATTATATTACTTTTTTAAAATTTGAGTTTTGATCTTATACGACCCAACCTATAAACAAATCTACTCATAAATACTATCACTTAAACCTCCTTTATCAGATTTTCAAATTAAAAATAATTGAAATTTATAAAATGCTTTAAAAAAAACATTATCCGACAATAAAAAATATATATTTGATATGAAATAACCCAAACACCAAAAAATAGATTATTCCATTATCATGAGGAGAGAAAACCCTAAACGATCGAGCCATGGATTTGGTAAAATCTCATCAATATTATTATTTGAGTTTCTTTTTTCTAAAATATTATATTTAAAAAATATTTTTAAAATATTATTGATTTTATAATAAAAATAATGTTGATATATTTGAATCTGACTTTAAATAATGATTTATTTTTTATGTTAAAATATCAAAGTCAAGAGTAAATGCTCCAACTTTGAATAATAAAAGAATTAAAAAATAAAATTATTGATAAAAACTTTAATTTTAAATAATATTTTTATTTTTAATCCGATTACTATTCATAGTTGGATTTTAATAGATCTGATTTCACTTTTATTGTATAATCAACAATATTTTTTTTAAAAAAAATTAAGTATAATATTATAAAAAAAACTCAAATAATAATAATATTTATGAGATTTTTTTCATATATTTGGATCAAATTTTTTATGAGATTCATTTAAAAGTCATAACCTTTTGAGAAATTAAAAAAAATGATAGCCTTAAAAAGGTTTAAGCCATCGTTTTTCTTACAAAACTTATAAAAATTTCGGTATATATCTTTTGATGATATATACCGAAATTCTTATAACTTTTATAAAAAATAATATATATCAAAATTCTTATGATTTTTTTTTAAAAAAAATCACTTTATAAACTAAAATCTTTACACTTTTATAAAAAATTTAATATATACTAATTTTAAAAAAATTATATTTTTTTAATATATAAAAAATATATACCAAAACTTTTATAATTTTTATAAAAAAACGATACTATATCTTTAATTTTTTAAGGTTATCGTTCATATTTTTTATGTCATGAAAAGGCTAAAATGGAAACAAAGAAAATCATGTGATTCAAATTTTACCTTTACAGTTTACATTAAATAAAATTGGGTCCCATGTCTAAACATCCTTTCAAATCAACGAGATCTAGATGGGACAATTTATTTAAATACCTTTCAAAAAATATTCTAAAATATATTTGTTTATTGTTTCTATAATATAATTATTAGATATATTAGATTAAATTTAAATTATTATAAATTAAGATATAAATTATGTTCTACTATTTATGTTAAAGTTAACCTTTTATAGTTATTTTCCTTATTTTAGTTTTCCAATACAGAAAGGATGTAAAGTTCATAGTAATTTACTTTTGTATTTTAGTAAAAATATATTATTTAAAAAACAAGTAAATCTCATTATATATATTAATCGAATCGAATTTCAATTAAAATTTGCTTAGTTATAAGCTAATTATTTAAATTAAAACAACAAAAGAATAAATTTTAGTTATATGCTAATTATTTAAATTAAAACTTCGAAGCAATCTAATGATATTTACTTCAAAAATATAGGTTTAATCGTTAAAAATGTGTCTAAATTATGTTTCTTTATTATATGTTTAAAATTTGTTTCGGGTTAAATAAGTTTAACATTTATTTTCGTATTTCAAACAAGGTATTTACGTCAATGATCATTAAAAAATTCTATGGTCCAATTATAATATAAAATGTTGTTTGATTTTTTTATTTATTTAAATTTTAATTTTTTTAAAAAATTAAATTTAAATTTCTTTCGATCAAACTTTTAAATCACATCTGCCTTGACGTTTTTCATCTTTACAAGTTGATGTTTCACTGTTTACGATCCAAACGTCATGTACCTCAAATATTCAATATCCCCGCACTCTGATCATTTATTAGAAACTCAATGAATTTTTTTTTATTATTAGATGTTCGTCGATAATATAATTAATAATTTATTTATTAGTTTTTGATGATGGGATAATAGAGTTTCTAAACGTAAGGGTTGGGAAAGCCATGAAAACAAAGGTGACCCGTGATAATTGAATGAGTCATTAAATAAAAAAAATCTAGTGATTTAAATATTCAGATTTTGGGTTATTTAAAAAAGACTAAGATTTTTGAGTTTTTTTTAATGTAAAATTAAAGATATTCAAATTATTTCAAAATAAAAATTAAAAATAATAAAAATATATCATATATAATATTTTTATTGAATAATAAAAATTTTAATATTTATCTCAATAAATTTTCATTTAAACTATAAAATAAAATATTATATATTAATTTAACATCCAAAATCTAAACACTTAACTAAAAAAATATATAGATGAAGTACTTTTATAACGTTTGAGGTTAAATATTTAGGTAAAAATCATTTGTTTATTTCTTATGCATTTTTATATCTTTGTATAGAGTGTAAGATTTATAATTTAAGATATAAAAAAAATAAATGTTAGTGTTTAAAATTTAATTTTTTTAAATGTTCCAATAGAGATACGGAAGAAGATACAATAAAAAGACAAATAATTTTTTTGAACAAGCTAATAGTGATTACAGTAATATCTGTTCTGAAATATAATCTCTCCACCATTTAAAGTTGATCATTCAATTACTCTGTTGATATCGCTGATACTCGAATCCGTAACCTCTAAAAACAACAACAGTTTTGTTAACCGACTCGTACAAAACAAATGATTTTTATCTTAAATATATAGAGAAAAAAGTATGATGTAATGTTCACGTGTGGCTTACAATTACGTTACAGTGTATCAAACACGAGTTGTTAATACTTCATACCATCTTTTCTAACTGCTCCCCCGATGTGTCGAGTAGTAGGCCAGGAAACTGATGCGAGGGACCAGAAACTGAGGCTCAGTCAAATCACACTCGCCGTATTAACTTCAGATTCTACGAGTAAACCGTGATATCTCGTATCAGTGAAGAGCGATAAACAGCGATAGATCTAAAAATGTTTTAAAAATAAATAATAAATATAATTTTATTATATATAAATTTTAAAAAATTTTATGATAGATACAATTAATAAAATAAATAAATAATATAAAATTTTATATTTTATAATATATAATCAATAAAATAAATAATTAACATTTTTTAATTTTCATCTTTCAAGGTAAACCCTTTCCTATTAGACTATATGCCTCGGTGGGAGGAGAAATTATTTTATAAACCGATTTTATCACGTCATCTATGGTGGTCTCTAACCACTAAAAATTAGTGAATTAATTTTATATTTTTTATATTATTTTTTTTTTTTAATTAATCTTTATATAATCATCTATCACCTATTTATATGGTAATAAAAAAATTAAAGATTCACTCTTAGAAAAATGATATGAAAAATATAAAATTATTTGACTAATTTTTAGTAGTTAGGGATCATAGATAATGTGATAAAACCGGTCCATAGGATAATTTTTTCGGTAAGAGGTTGGAAAAGATTTTACGGTAAAATTATGGGATAAAAGTTTAGGATAAAATATATATATATATATATATAATCTTTTATTATATTATATTTTTTATATTTTTTAATTATTAAAAATTATAAACTGATATTTCAACTTAAAAGTTAAACATTACTGTTAAAAATTTAATAATAATTGACACTTAACAAAAAATAATATAATAATATATTTAACCTTCAAATTTTATATTTTCTTTTAATTTTGTCATCATTTAAAAAAAATGACCCTTAATATTTTAAAATTTTATCAATTTAGTTTATTTTAAAATTTAAAATATTTAATTTTTTAAATTAAATTTGATTCGGTATCGAAAACAAACACTCCTACCCTAATTATTATGATGTTTGATTATTTTAAAATATATTTTCTGTATAAATCTTGTGCAAATCCCACATCATCGGACTGCGCAGAACAACGCAAAGTTGTTCTACAAAAGTATGCAGTTGAATCTAATGCTTTTCCTTATCTTATTCTCCTTTCCGCCATTGACAGGTTGGTTTCCTTTGAAACACGAAAACGAGGAGGTGTGTCCCCGACCATGGAAGCAGTAGAATCGTTTGCCATCCAATTCAGTATATCCATCAACAGAAAAATTTAAAAAATATACACTTTATTGTAATCTAACTCAGAAATTTTGCGTCGAGTTGAATTATTATCGTCGTCGTCATCTGTAATTCTTTAAAATATTTACGAAAAAAGATCGTAACGTTTTTAAAAAAAGAATGTTAGTCGTAAATCCAACAATAAAAAAGATAACTTTTAAGTTATTTAAGTATGATTAGGTCAAAGTTTGATAAATATTCAATTCAATTAGACTTAACTAAAAACGCGACAAACTTAATATTATTAGACTTGACTCAAATTTTTACGGGTCAAGATAAATTCAATATTATTCAGACTTGACTCAATTGTTTGGGCTCCTACTTTTATGTTTATATTATTGAAAGTATATATAATATAATCGATTAAAAAAGAATTTTATGTTACGTAAACTTCAAAACAAAAGCATACAAACTAATACAGTAATACCATTTCGCAATGAAAATAATATGTTTGAAATATTAAGTTAATTATTTAAATTAATAAGATGAATATTTTTTTCGATATCATATTTAACACTAAAAAAATGAATTTTAAACCCTAATCTTAGATTCTAAATTAATTACGGATTTTATAATTTTATTTGAGGATGGGCACGTATAAATTTTTAAAATTTTAGGGTGGACACAAACCTTAAATATTATAAAACTTAAGGATTAATGCATAAAAATTAATACAATTAAAAATAAATATGTAAACTTCGAAAAATTCAGGGTGGGTATAGACCCACCCCACCCTACTGCATGCTTGCATACGTCACTGTTTTAGATCATAAATTATAAACACTATATTAATTAATACCATAAATTTTAATATTAAACTATAATTTTAAACTCTAAATCTATTTTTTATTAATAGTATATAAGTAAAATATTAAAAATTAAAAAAAAAATTTGTTGAAGATCGAAAAAAATTTCTGAGACAACCTTGTCCGTGAAGTTCTAAAAACACAGTCGCAATTCCCTTGTATTCGGCCATTAAATTCAAGTGGGACCAAACACTCACCTAACCATAGAGAAATAACATCACATAGCATAACCCCTTTCCCTTTCTAGATTGTATAATCTGGGATATTAGTATAAAATATTATACAAAAATATTAAACCTATTAAATTTCATATCCTCTTCCCCTTTCTCATCTCACAGAGACAACCCCAAAGCTGTCAATCTGAAGACGCACGATCGAAGTGCTGTAGCGTTGCGTTTGTCCATATGTTCATGCCTTTCTCAGCCTCAGGTGCATGATGTTTCAATGTAGAAGACAACTGCTGTGTGTGTTCCTAGTGTTTAGTTTCATGGCAATGGCAGGCATGCCCATGCAGTACGACGGTTCAAGAACCACCGCAGCCGTCAACGTTTTCAAGACCAAGACCAAATCTCAGTACACAGGCCATTCCTCCGGATTCTTGCTCAGGCGTTTCCCGGTTCCAGCTTCCGGTCCTTCAAGGAAACACAATGAGCTTGGAGTACAAAGCTGGAAATCACCTTGAACATCAACACGAAGAAAAGAAAAGGTGGTGAGGCCATGCTTTTTTTCTCATTTTAGAATTTTTAATCTTTGTTTTAGTGTGAAATCATATTATTATTAACGGGTTGATTTAAGTGATGAACAATTTAATATTAATTAAATAAATTTAAATTTTAAAATTTTATACATATAAAAATTTCTCGTCAGTAAATTCATATATTAAAATATGTAAATCTTATAATTAAAATTTAATTGACATGGGTTTTCATTTATTACCTTTTTGGCTTGACTTTGGTTATGTTATTCCGTGACTCTTTTCCAATATTAAAACAACATTAAAGAGCCAATTAATGTGCCAAATATTGAACTGCCTCAATAAATTTTTTCCAAATAAGATACTGGGGGAAAAGTGTCGTACAATAAGTATTGACGACAATGGATTCGGATGGGTCAGATTTTTTATCATTTAGATTCGATTAAAAAATAAATTAATATATTAAATTTGTTTTATTTTAATTTTTAATATATTATATCTTGATTTGATCTGATTCGATATAATAAAAAAATAATTTAACACCGATCCGTCTTCATTATTTTAATAAAATCTTCGATCAAAATTGATTTTATCTAAAAATAATAATAAAAATATTATATATAAATATACTATATTAAATCAGATCGGGTATTTTGAACCCTAAATTCAATCCTAACTCAACCCTAAAAGTTTTAAATGCTCATCCACCCTGCCTCGTCCTGAAATCCGATAATACTAAAATATATCTTAAATAAATCGAATCAAATCAAAAATCGTCGGTAAATGAGTGTTACTGCCCTCCCTAATAGTAAGTTTGCAGTTGCCAGTTGATTTTTTCCTAAACTTACAAGACAGGTTGAACTTGTGCAGACTTTTTGCTGCACATTATTACAAGAAATTAATTTGTACTTTTGTATATAGTCAAATAATATTTAATAAAAAACTGTTTATATATAATCTTGAAGTCATGTATTATGAAAGCCAATCAGTGTAGATTTATTTGTTTTTAATTAAAGATAGTTGAGTATCTTTTGTTCTATCTTATTGTTTTATATATCAATAGAAATATTTTTTTTCTAATTAGGTTTAGGGAGGGTTTTAATGAGGTTCTATTGGTATCATTCGTGTATGATGATTCATGATTACAATCGTATAATATCAAAAAAAATTGTTTATATTTAATACAAAAATTCAAATCCATATGTAAAGGAGAAATTATATCATGGGTCAGTCCCACCACTTGTCCATGGGGCTAACCAATAAAAACTGTCCACTTCGTCAATTTTTCCATGTCATAATTTTTTGCCAAGTGAATCTTCACTTGGAAAATTAAAAAATAATGAGGTAGACAGTTTCTATTGGTTGGTCCCATGAATGACGTGATGGGACTGACCTATGATATAATTTCTCTATGTAAAGAAGAGTTAAGATGGGATTGAAGGGGATAAACCAGAGTGCAAATCGTCTACCTCTTTCCCATACTCTATTTATGCCTCCACTTCAAATTAAATGGTTTAGGATTTTAATTTAGAGATTTTGGTTAGAGTTTAGGAATTAGGGGTAAGATGTATCTTTTTGAGTAAGGGTTTAGGGTTTAGAAAATAAGGGTTAGGATTTAAAAGTTATTTTTAGTAAAATTTTAAAACAGAATAAAAAGAGGTACGAAAAAGAGATAAAAGATTTTTGCTCGATAAACCATAAATTTATTATTTATCTTATTTTTTAAAATATTATATAATTAAAAACGTAAAAAAGATTCTTGCATGAGCGGCAAGATCCTCTCCCAGTTATAAGCTATATCCACCCTAATCGCAGATGTAGGGTCAAGTAAATGTAATTTTTTGTATAACCATTACCATTAATCATTTATTAACATTATTTAACTCTAAAAAAATTATATCTTATAAATCGATTCTAACTTTATTATTATTATTTGATTAAATATTTCTTGATTTTTTTAAACTTTGACTTTTCTATTATTTATAATTTATTGTTAATAAAAATATATTTTATTAACATTCAATAAATTAGTTTTAAAATATATATTTTATAAAATTTAATTATTTAAAATAATCATGGTTAAAGTTTAAAAATTGAAAGTAAAAAATCAGAAAAAAATAAAATTAATAGGCCGAAATTATTATTATTATTATTATTATTATTATTATTATTATTATTATTATTATTATTATCATCTGCTAACCATATAACATCTTGACTGTGTAAAAGGTCTGGCTATTAAAATCAAATAGAAAAACTTGGAAATTCCCTAATTATTTCAAAAATATTACTAATAAATTCTGGGTATCAATAAAACCAAAATGAATGACAAACTTAAAGCTCTCAATTTCCAAATAGCAAAATGTCGTATTTAAACAGCAACTCTCTTCCTAGTTCCTACCACTCAGCAAAAAAACAAGAGGAGCCGATATACCCAATATTAGAATATGTACATTTGTAGGGTCATTTACCATTTCTCTCTTGTGGTAGGGGTGGACATGAACTACTTATCATCGTCTGTCTGCATCTTCTTCTGGGACAATCTTCTTCGAGTCTCCATGATAGCATCATGTCTTCTCTTAGAGATTTCTTTCATTGCCTCTTGATACTGCAACTCAATCATTCCTAGCTCCTTTCTTAACTCCTCATCTTCAGAATCATCACAAGCAGATGAAGATATTGGATTCATCAACTTACTCTGAGCATCCAAAGATAATTCCGCTCTATATATACTCCCTTTGAATCCATCACTGACCATTCGTCCTGATTCAGCAGACATTAGTGATTGAATGGAGCTAGGTTTATCATTCAAATCATTAGAGAGTGCTGAACAAAATGACATCTCAGAACCAGAATTTCCTGCCATCAAATTAAGAAGAGATGTTTTGCCATTATATTTCAAAAAACAAGGACCTTGCTTTATTGATTCATCAAATGCTCCGAAAGTGATAGCATCATGTTCTCGCAGAAAGCACTGTTTATCTCTTGAAGATTGTTTTCTAGTTGGAGGAACCAGATGCTCAACAGGAACACAAGGTTTCCAACTTGGAATGAGATTCAGTAACAACAAATCAATCAGTTCTGCTATGAACACAACATTTTGGTCTGCTAGTTCCAATTGCTCAACCATTTCACTTGAAACGGAGAGGGCAGTATCACTATCGAGGAAGAAGATAAAATGAATATTTCTCACACGACCTACATATATTAAACAAAATAAGATGTAAATAACATACATGTATAGAGAAAATAAGAGTAAAGATGATACAGTTAAAGACTATTTTTTACCATTACGATCAGCTATTCGAAGTATTAATGACACAGAGTTTTCATCATTTATCTCTCCTTTAAGCAAGAATATGTTGCCTTTGTTTGTCCTTGAAACTTCAATGCCCAAAGAATTATCAAGAAATTTGATAACAGGCAGCTCACTATCACTATTAAGATCCTTTGAGGAAGGTCTATTCTTTGTGGAAGCAGGTGCTTCTGACATAAGGCAGCGATCTCCAAAGCTTCCTATTTTTGGCATAATAATATCAGGGAGTGGTAAAGGATTATTCTTTGCTGATGCATTTACTTGAAGAAAGGGGTCCATTAAAAGCTCCTTCGCAGATAATCTTTGAGACACTGGAACCAAACACTTCTCAATAAATAATTTTATCTCTTGATCATTAATCTTAGAAAGGGCAACAGGCTTTATTCCCTACAAAGTTTGAAGAAGTAAAGGTAAATAGAAATGTAGGGTTTAAACCAGTATTCTCAAGCTAAAGTAAATGAAGAACTTACAGATGAAACTTTTTTATATATCTGAGCTGAGTTTTTACACTCGCTATAAGGATATTCAAAAGTCACCATCTCCAGCATGCACATTCCAAAGGAATAAATATCAACCAACTCGTTGTAATTCTCGTCATATAGCTCAGGGGCCATAAACTCGGGAGTTCCTATTCCAAAAAAGATTCAGGGATTCTTTTACATGTGGTAGTAAAAAGTGAAAACATGATAGAGCAACATAAATGCAAAATGAAGAAAATGTGTATATACCAATGAACATACATATATAAATAAACTGCAGCAAGTTGAAAATATACCTATAACACTTCTGGCATTAGATTGCTCCAAAACAGTAGCCAACCCAAGATCACCAATTTTAACTTCACCTTGATTGCCATTGATGAATATATTATCACACTTCAAATCCCTATGTATAATCGGTGGGTCATGACTATGTAAATATGCTAAACCAGCTAAAATCTGTCTTGCCCAACTCTTCACTGCTTTTATATCAACCTTCTTGTGTTTCTTTCTGTACCTAAATCACATATCACACAGTCACCACAAGGATAATTTAATCATAAAACAGAGGATGGAACTTCAGCAGAATATTAATATGATAAGAGTGAACTTACTGCCTGAGGCTGCCTGAGGTGAACAACTCAGTTATAATATTGACAGTCTTCTTTTTATCATCAATCCAAGAATTAAAAAACCGCACAATATTACTATGTTTCAACGATTTCAACAGTCGTACTTCAGAATATAGTCTCTCCAAGTCTTCTGGCTTCTGTAGAACCTCATCAATCTGAACTTGGCTCCATGCAACTTCAATGCCATTAACTTCATCAAATGCTTTGTAACTGTTTGGTTATAAAATTAAAGAAAAGTATACCAAGAGAAGGTAACCAATTACAAAATGATTTGGTTGTTTCGGCTTATACCAATGATTTAGTAAAAACGTACATATTTTAAAAACAAAGTAATAATATCCTAATCCCACAGATTCAGGTAAAGGATACACTGTCTTGAAGGCACCTTTCCCAAGCAATTCATTATACTGTTACAAAATATATCAGTCAACAAGGTAAAACAATAGTAGCCAACAGCATAACATTTAGTTTGGTTATAGAAAGAATGCAGGATAATAGAATAATTAAAATAGACTGGAAAATTCAAATATTGTAAGCAAAAGAAAGCCAAATGAGAATTGCAAATAACGTAAGATTTCTTGTTGAAATATTCACCTTCTCTTTTAAATGAAAAACCAAATAAGCTACAAAGCATTATTGAAAACTTCAGTATCTTTTTCACATGCCCCCACAACAAACAGATAGAAGATAATAAAAATTCCAAATCAACTGATCAAAAACTTAATATTTACCCTTATGTATCGAGAAGTTGGGTCAATCTCAAGAATGTCAGGATCAGGGGGCTCTGCATGTGCACCACCATCATCTATACTTCCAGTTCCTACCATTTTCTAAGCCTAAAATTCCAAATCCTGTACTGCAAAGTCACCAAAACACATACACACAAAAAAAGTCAAATCCAAAATCAATAACTAGAATCACTTCAATCAAATTAAATCCTCCCCTACTACCATTATATTCAGCAAAATCACAAAACAATTAAAAAGCAGATGTATACATGAAACTTACAAGATACAAAACTAAAATTCACCAAAAATTATAGCCTTGAATTCAACCCTGGTACCAGATTAACTTAAATACATTCTGCAATTGCAATATTTAAACATTAACGCGTTCTATTTCCGTTGCCTCTCAAAAATTGCAAAATAAAAGGTAAAAGCACGCGGTGAATCCAAAAACATAAATAAATCATAAAACAATACCCATTTTACGCAATGATTCTATGTTAAAGTAAAATTATGTATTACGTTTTTCATGCACTCTCCTACTTTTCGATCAAGCAAACAAGATAATCAAACAAACATAAAACCCGATCAGAATTACATAAATACAAAAAAAGCATCTCAATTGGGTAACCGTGTCGCCCGAAATTAAGCAAAAACAAGCATACAAATAATGAATTTTGTGATGGTTACCTGGAGAGGAAAAAAAAGAGTTCGATTTTCAGCTTTTCTTCGCAATGCAGAATCAAAGAAACCTAACCCTAATGAAGGGAATTGGGAGAAAATATAGAGATGGAAACAAAGTGTCGTTTTGATTGTTGAATTGAAAGCAATCTCTCAAATTCCGTTTTTTATTTTTATTTTATTTTATTTTCTTCTTAAAAACAAACAGCAGAAGCTTGCTAGCTGAAAAAAGAAACTGCTTCTATTTATACTCTTATAATAGGAAGGTGGTAAGGCAAGAGGCTGGAATGCGGGTATATATAATTTTTTTATTAATCTAGTAAGAATTCATATAAAATTAGATAGTAATTTAAGTAAATTTTTTTTATTAATTTAATAAAAAATTATGTAAATAAATATTTTTTATTAATTGAATAATTTATATACAAAATCCTTAGTCTCATGTTTGATTACTTACAAAGTACGAACACTAATATCTTGTTTGTAATAAAGACAATACAAAAAATTTAAAATTAAGAAAATATAGTTAAAAAATATAACTCGATTTTAATAAAAATAATTAAATTTGATTTAATCTGAAAAAGTTAATAAAAATATTAAATATTATATAATAATATTTATACATCGGGTTGAGAAATTTTTATGAACCGACATCAACCTTGACCCGGCTTCCTTTTTTTAATAACTTGAACCTGAATTTTTTTAACGATGTTGGTTTAGAGAGATTTTTTAACGAGACATTTAAAAATTCAGTTATCTTTCTTCATTTATCCAAAATAAAAAATTATAATTTTAATTTAAAAATTAGAATTTTAAATTATAAAATATAAAATTTTAAATTTACAAATAAAATTTAGTTTAACGAAGTATCATTCGATTATACTGAATTGTGCAAAACCACCCTCAAATATTTTGTACTATTTTGCAGTCAATGTTTGTATGTTAGTACACTGATTGAGCGATCAATATCAAATAGTTGAGAGTACATTCTAGAACAAATACTACTATAATCACCGTAACTAATTAAAAAAAAGTACATGTACCTCGGTCCTAGTCGAGGTCGTCAATTGGTGACTATGAATTGTGTAGACAAGAGTACCACTAGTCAGCCACCCAATTCAAGTCTCAAGGCAATCAAAATTGCCGCTACTATCTAGATTAGATAAACTGTATTGCAAGAGAAAGAAGCCAAAAGATCCACCGTATGAACTGTGTTTTTGTTAAACATCATTAGAATCAAGGCAGCAACCAAGCATCATCCATGGCTTGAACTAGGATCTTAAGAGTAATTACCACTTCACACAGCATCTCTCCATTGTTATCCCTTGGACGCTTTGTTCAAAGCATCAAATACAGTCTGCAGAGTGATCTCCTCAACGATTACCACCTTATCTCTTGATTTAGAGCCAGAACCTATTGAAACTTGCCTTCTTTTGACTCCCAAAACCTGCCATGTGGGAAGAATTATAAGTTTTAAGACAAATGGTACAGGGGCAGTGTTTTGAAGAGAAACTTCGAGGAATATGATATGAAGTTTTTGTATAACGTCATTCTAAATGACTCCGAATATCTACTACGACGACCATCATCCATGATAATTATGAGCCATAAACATGAACATATACATACCATTTTTCTCCAAGAAGAATAAAAGCTCAAAGTCAGAATCATCAATTACTTCAAAGTAATATTGGGTAGATTCATCATTCATGTACCTATTTTACCCGATATGGTTCCGGATTAGTATGTTAATCTCATTCATAATCTATTTAGTCTTATCATTACTTCCTCAGAGCTACAAACCTTTTTCCAAGCAAAGATATTTACACACAATCTTCTCATTGTTCACTAAACGAACCGGAACAACAAATAACACATGCAACAACTACATATAAATCTGCTCTAGATAATCAAGAAGCTAAAAGTAGCTGATCTTTCATATCATTGCTATGAAAGATTATGGTGGGAGCCTAAAAATCCTTCAATTCAGTGCTGCGAGAAGACATTACAGGCAAATGTTCCTAGAACAGCAAGCATATTTTGATATTAAGACAAAAATACTTATTCTCAGGGCATAATTCTTTCACCCTGATTCTTTAGCACCAGGAAACTTAGAGATGGAAGCCAATTTCTAGCAAGCCAGTGACACATATATAAGAAAGATGGGCAGAAAGCCAGAAACAGTTCAAGTGTTCAAATCCAATAGTAATTGATTCTTTTTCATAAAATAAGAATCCAATCTCACCAAATGATGACTATAGCAATGTAATTTTGATGATAGTTAACAAGATATTCATCTAAATAAACCAAAATCAATTCCTCGATTAATAAAAGAACAATGAAGCGAAAACAATTGAAGAAAAGGAAAAGGGAACAGACCGAGCTGATATAATCAAGAAGTGCAGCGTTAGCTTCACCGTCTTTGGCAGGCGCATCAATCTGGACCCCTACAGCGTCGTCGCTGAAATCTGGTCCCACCCTCAAAATTTTAAAGTATAGAAAAACTCCATTAAGGTAAAGCATAGGGATCGTGCGTGATGAAAACAAAATAAGGAATTCTCAATAGAAAATTGGTAGCCAAAAGAGAAAGTAAGTGGACCGGTGATGGAGGAAGATTTGGCTCCTGGTTTGGCGTGGATGGTGATGGCGACAGATGAGGGAGGAACCGAGCGGATGGAGGATGGGAATTTTGAGTCGTTCTCAGAGGGATGAGACGGCTCTGCCTTCGGGGCTTTGGCCTTCCCCTTCTTTGCTGGAGCCATTCCTTTGTTTTCACTTCAAGCAGGAACAAAATAGAGTTAATCCTCAAATTACTACCCTATTTAAAATTGATTCTTATATTTTTAAATATTTTAATTTATTTTTAAATTATATTTTTATTTTGAATTGATCTTTAAATTTTTAAATATTTTAATTTTATTCTCAAATTATGATTTTTATTTTAAATTAAATTTTATATTTTTTAAATATTTTAATTTTATTCTAAAATATCAATATATGCTAATCAGTCTCATGTTAATAAAATTATTATAAAAATTCTTATTCTACAATAATATGATGTGATATAAACGATAATTTGATGGTAAAATTAAAGATTTTAAAATGTTTAAAGATCATTTTAAAATGATAGTCATAGTTTGAGAATAAAAATGGAACATTAAAAAGTTTTGAGAGCAATTTAAAATAAAAGTTATAATTTAAAGATGAAATTATAATATTTAAAAACTTAAGAATTAATTTAAAATAGAGTCATGTCATAGTTAAGGGACATATAATTCGATTAACTCAAAAAATAAACTAACACAATGGGCATTTAAGTATTTAATTTTTTCACAAAATTTTAAAATGTATTGTCTTATAACGTTTTGGTCACTTATATCATCATTTATAACTTTTGGTCGTTATTGTGTTAAAATATCATTAATTCTAATTATATAATTTATTAATAAAAGAAGTTAGTTTTTAATTTGACATATAAACTTTAAATAAATATTAATTTGTTTTACTAAACCACTCGTTGAGTTTTTAATTTCATATGTATTTCAGACAGTATCGGGTTCAGAAAAATATTTTAGGATGGTACAACTCATAAATTTTTTAAAAAATTAAGAACTAGTTCATAAAATTTTAAAAATTTGAAATTAAATGTATAAATTTTAGAAAGTGAATCCGCTACTGAATTTTCAGATTCTGCAGAACTATTCGGGTAAAAATCATTTGTCTCTCTCCCATGCCTCATGTCTCCTTTGAAAATTTTCTAAAAAGTTCAATTTTAACCCTAATCCTTATTTTCTATATCCTAAACTTTAAATTCTACATCCTAAAAAATACACCTACCTACCCCTGATTCCCTCAATTCTAACCATGATCCCTAATCTTAAACCCTTTAATTTAAAATAGATACATAAAAAAAAGGTAAATGATTTTCACCCGAACTATTCAGTCATACTATGCTTCTTTTTCATATAGAAAACAGAGCTATTAATGTTGGACACCTACCTCTAAAAGTGGCTAGAAATACCATCACTTCAATTTTCTGGTCACTTGCATGCCTAGCCAATGCCATTCTCACACAAACATTTCCATCTCCAACTTCAGCACACCAGAGAAAATGGATATTCATTTAGTGGTACATCTGGTATGAAACAAAAACAAGTGCCTACATTTAAAATTAGACTATCCTTGATACTAGAAAAAGTAAAATAAAAGATTAAAAAGAGTCCCCACTTTCCAAAATCTATAATATTTTCTTGCTTTACACTTTCTACACGTGTTTCTCAAGTAGTAGCTGCAGAATTGCAGTGTCCCTGATAGATTCGGATCATCCTTGTTCAACCCTTTATTGCTTTTCTTCAAGTACCGAGTTGAGAATTAAAAATAGCATCAGTATTTTCAAAAGATCTCGTACAGGATCCAGCTCTAATCGTAGCCACAAGTAGAAAAGCTGATTAATTTATTTCATTTCTTTTCCAGTGCGCAAAGGAGACTACATGCAATGAGCAGCCGCAAAAGGAAACATCAGCGGCCTATCGCTTACAGCATGAGGCAAGATGGCTGTGCTTTTTCCTGTAAAATATTTGTTATTTTGTGGCTGTAAACCTGGCATGGATAACAGCATGCAATAGCTGATGGGATAACTATGAAATTAGATGTAAATTGTACTTTATCCAGCCAGACAGCTAATTTGCTGGTTAGAAACCAAACTCCACTACTGTCCCTTTCATGATCCTTTGACGCTCGAAAAAGTAAAGTGTACATAACACTGTGCTTGGTGCTTTGATTTCTTCAAGTTGTTTTAAACAACCACTTTTTGCCTAAATTCCTGATTTCCTGTGCGGGTGTGCTCACAGTCACTTGTTACAGCAGTGGAAATCCATACATGAAAAATAGACAACATGGTACAGCATAGAGTTCATGTCCTTGATAGCTGAAGCAATTTTATTATTCGTCGTTATCGTACGTATATTTCAGACATAACAAATTTTTCATCGAAACGACATAATAAAGAGATTAAAAGGGCAGTGACTAGATGTTCCATTGGAGAGGAGAAATGGGTGAGCTCCAACCCTTTTTTGGCTGCTGGAAAGTTGAGTTGGCCTTTCAGCAATATTAAAAAGATCAGATGTTGAGCTACACAAGGCACAGTGGGGTTCAAAGTTATACAAGTCCTAAAAAATCTTGGAGTTAACTAATTACTCTTAAAAAGATATTCTAAGATTAAGATAGACTTTGCCCCCCTTCACATGATATTAAAATACAATGGCTCGGACCCACCTTTTACTTTTAACTTTTTTCATGTATATAATGATTCAATGGAACGAACTCCTTCACTCAGCTGGTCTAGAAACACTAGGAAATTAACCATGTCAACTTCAGAAATCTTCCATCCAAGAAAACTTCTCCCGCTGCATGCCTCTCTTTACCTAGCAGAAACCCCTGCAATTTCCCCACCACCTGAACAGCACAGTCATTCCACCAGCAGCTACTTCCATGCAAATTCTCCCATTCTTATCTTAGTCCTCATTTGCTCCATCATTTCCTTTTGTGGGTTGTTTTGTATTGTCAAATGTGCAATTAGGGGCTCAACTTCTCCTTCAGCCAAGTTGGTCAACGTAGGAGTTGAGCAGAAAGCCTTAAACTCCTTCCCTATTGTGAAATATTCGTCCGAGACAAAACTACCCGGCCTAGACACTGCTTGTGTTATATGCTTGTCAGAGTTTGCAGCCGGGGAGAGTCTGCGGATTTTGCCAAGGTGCAACCACGGATTTCATACTCGTTGTATCGACACATGGCTTAATTCACACTCTTCATGCCCTACGTGCAGGCACTGCCTGATTGAAATGGACCAAAAGACCGATAACTGCGGCACGGCAGAGGCTCTGCCGGTGCAGGAAGCCACGAACATAGAAGAGA
Organism: Abelmoschus esculentus; assembly: GCA_035048815.1. Taxonomy (NCBI): domain Eukaryota; kingdom Viridiplantae; phylum Streptophyta; class Magnoliopsida; order Malvales; family Malvaceae; genus Abelmoschus; species Abelmoschus esculentus. Next base: position 20,300,853 of record JAUCBN010000005.1, read on the forward strand.
ACTATAGAAATTGTGTGTAATTATCTGTTTACTCTCAATGAATATCAACAAGATTAATATATTGAACTTATGAAAAGCTTGCAGTTGGATCAATCCTTGCGAAAAGGGAAATGCAATGTGGCAGTGACAGTGGCCAAGAGGAACGCTTTTTAGAAGAAAGCAACTAAAGCAAAATTAATTAATACGGGGGGGTTAATATCAACTTTGGTTAGAATTTGGACTCGTTTTCGATAGGGAGTTGAACTTAATTCATATTTTGTAGGTTTTAATTTATGTTTATGATTATTTTTTTCTATCCTATCGTAATTTAATTATTTTTTATATTAGATTGTATTGAGTAAAAAATTATTAAATTTAATTTTTTCATCTCTTTGAATTAATTATTAAACTAATATCGAATTTTGTGTAATTTAGGATTGACGTTTTCTTACAAGAACTTTTAATGACGAGAAGTTATATTATGAGTCTAGCTTACCGTTTACCACGTCAGTTATGATTTTATCTAATCATAACTACCCACTTTATTACTATATTTCAAGTCATTTTTTCAATTAATGAATTTTCACACATTTTTTCATATCATTTAAAAAATATATTTTATGAAAATGAGATTAATGACATGAATGATTAATGGTAGAATGAGTGGTTTTCATAGGTTAAGAATTATGGATGACGTGACGAGTCGGGCTCATGATATAATTTCTTCATTAATTACTCCACCACGTCATCCCTCGTCCCAACCAACCAGATTCATCTATCTCATATTTTTTAAGGTGAATCATCATATTTTTCCTATATATAATTAGTGAGTGAATAGTTATTAGATAATTATTTAAAAATGAACAGACGTTATGAACCTAATTGCATGAACTACGAATAATATGATAAACATAATTTATGATATAATCTCGACGTATAACTGACATATCATATTTAACTCAACGATTATGTCATTATCTAACTTTAAGAATACATGATTAAGTTAAAAAAAATTATAAGGGGACTTAAAATCTCATCGTATGTAGAATTTTAAATTTATTTTTGGTATCATTTAAATATATTTTAGAGTTTATATGTAGGTTTGGGATCAGAAGCGCAACAAAAGATTTAAATTATAATATCAAAATTTAAAAATTAAGGTATAATATTTCTTTAAAGGGGGTGTTACTAGTATTATTTTAAAGTGATGTTAATTTTATTTTTAATATATATACAAAATTTATAAATTTTTTAAATAAAATTAGCTGTCAATTGACACTCCTTTGAGCCACGTGGCTTCATCACTGTTTTAATATTTAAATATAAATAAATTATTTTAAAAATATATAAACAAATACTATCTTATAATTATCTTTATACTATTAAAAAAAACTAATTGAAGGTTAAAATGTTGTCTTCCTCATCCATATAAGCATCACTTGTCTATCCCAAACTAAAAAATTCTAAAAAAAATAAATTATATTAAAAATAGTAAAAAGACATCATTAGAACTTGACTAAAAATTATTTATTTTATCAATTTTTTTGTGTCATAATTTTTTCATCTTTATATTATGATAAATTATTTTTTATTATTTTTCTGATTTTAGAATCTAGCTCTAACTAATCCAGACTAACCCGCGTCGCACATCTAGTTTTGATGGGTGAGTCTACCAATAGAGAAATCAAGTTCCTTACCACTTAAACCAACGGTTTATGATAAACTATTTTAAATCTCAAGCAATGATTAAACTTCTATTCATATTAATAATTTTTTAGAATAGTCTTAAAAGTGATTACAAAACATTATTCATTCATACTTTTTCTTAATCTTATAATAAGATATACACATATACGTCTTATAGATAAAACTATTCGTACTTATTTTTTTAAGATAAATATTATTTTTTTTCCATTAAAACCCCTTGTGGAATTCATCCGCATTAGTATTTATATAACCAAAAAGTAATCTTAGTGTATTTTCCTTAACTATTGGGTGGTGCCTTTTTCCTTTCCAATATGGTTTAACTATTGCATAGAAAATATAGGGTTGGTCGCCCTCAAAACCTTAATTCCATTGCCTTTTTTTATTTTTGCCCGGTACACTGAACAAGGGCAGAATTAGAAATTTATTTTAGAGGTATTATTTTTTAAGTTATATTTAAAAGATGTTAATTATTTATAAAATGATGTTATTTATTATTAATTTTTAAAAATTATGTATAAAATTATATAAAAATATTGATCTAAAAATTTTAGGGTGTCATTTGACCATCTATTGGTAAGGATAGTTTCACCCATGACACTGAACCCTTATCACTTGTATTAATATTATAGGCGAGTATCTTTTAGGAATATAGGTTAATATTTGATCGTGAAAGTCAAGTTAAATTATTTTTATTTATTTATTCAAATTAAAAAGTTATATTTTATTGTTTATTTTTTTATTTTTTTTAAATTAAATTTATGAAATTTGAGTGAAATTTAGTTGTTTAAATTTTTATTTAAATTTAATTATAAATATTTATAATGTTAAGGTATAATTTGATTTCAATTTAAATGAAATTCTAAAATTATATATGATGTATGTAGATTTTTATATATATTTTATAAATATGAGTAAAATTATAATATTATTTAATAAATTAATATCATATAAAAATATATAATGTTATAATAAATTTTATTTTTATTTTTTTTGATTCAGCTAAAGTGGTTGGTAGTATTTGTTTCAAAGTATACTCTCAACCTTTCAACATTGATCGCTTAATTAGCTGACAACACTGATGCTCGAACCCGTGTCCTTTAGGAATAACAACCGTTCCTTTATTAATGAGGCTAGATGATTATGAGGTGAAAAAATGATAAGGGTATAAAAAGCTAATAAATTGATGTAAAAATAATTTACAAAGAGTCATTTTAAAATTAAATTAAGTAAAAAAGATTTTGAAAAAAATATAAGAGGAGGAAATCTATTTTTTAAAAACATAATTGAAACTATATAGTTATTTTAGTCTTATTTTATTATTAAAATTTTGTATAAATTTTTTTGAGTTTAATTATAAAATTTAAATTAAATCAAATTAAAATTTAAAATTTGTATATAATTTTACTCGCCTTTAATTAATATTGTTGTTTGCTACCTTTCCCTGTTACCTTCCACTTTAAATCTATCAGCAAACGACATGTTCGAAGAAAACAGAAAGCCTACAGCAGAATTACATTTTTCATGCACCGAGTGGAAAGAGTTTTTTTATAAGAAAATATAATTTAAGGGTTTATAAGTTTATATTTAAAATTTAAGATTTAAAATTTAATATTAAAATTTATTTTTTAAATTTAAAGAATATTGTTTGATATTAAAAAGTTTTAAAATTAAAGATTTTAATTTTAGTTTTTTAAAATAAAAATAAATATATTAATAGAATTTTTTTTTTGATAAATAATAACATTTTTTAAAATTACTTTTTCGGCTGCTGAAAAGTTAAATGACCGTTAATCCACATTAAAAAATTTATATGTTTATTGTTGAGCCACAAGGCATAATGGGGATGTAATTCGTTGCAATAAAACCTTGGAATAAACTAATTACCGGATAAAAAGTAGTCCCTTTTTGGTATTTTTTAACGTAATATTGAAAGCGCGAATCATTTAATTTTAGTGGTTAAAGAAATTATTGTTCTTAAAATTACAGATTCGAGCATCAATAATATCAATATAATGTTTGAGTAATATCAATGTCTAATTGTTGAGAGTATACTCTAGAATAGATATTATTATAACATTGTAGCTTATTTAAAAAAATATAATATTAAAAAAAATAAAATTTTAATAAATTATTCTAAATTTTAAATCATAAATTATGAATTTTAAACTCTAAAAATATAACTTATTCATAAATTTTTTAAATCTTAACCATAAATCTTAAACTTAAATTTTAACTTTAAATTTAATTTTTAGTGTAGGACATAAAAATTAGCATAAAAATGATAAAAGATTTTATATTCTTAATTATCCACTAAAGATAAGATTCAACCCACCATTTCTTTACTTTTTTCATGTATATAATCCTTCAATGGAGCCAACTCCTTCAGCCATCTGAACCAAAAAAATAACACCTGGACATTAACCATGGCAACTTCAGTAACATCCACCCAGTTCTCCCAAGAGTTTCTTCTCAATTTCCATCCAAGAAAACTTCTCTTACAAACCCTAATTCCAGAACACAGTTATTCCTTCAATGGCACCGTTGGCCTCCATACAGATGTAGCCATTGTTCTCTTAGCCCTCATTTGCACACTCATTTCTTCTTTTGGGTTGTTTTGTATCGTCAAGTGTGCAAATACAGATAGTGGCTCAGCTTCTGTTGCTGCTGAATCGGATGTCAACTCTTCACCCAAGTTGGCTAACGTAGGAGTTGAGCAGGAAGCCTTAAATGCCTTCCCCGTTGTGAAATACGCAACCGAGTTGAAACCGCCGGGCCTGGACACTGCTTGTGTTATATGCTTGTCGGAGTTTGCTGCCGGAGAGTGTCTCCGGATTTTGCCAAAGTGCAACCATAGACTTCATACTCGTTGTATCGATACATGGCTTGGTTCACATTCTTCATGCCCTACATGCAGGCATTGCCTGACTGAAACCATCAAGATTGATCTGAAAAGCTTGCAGGTAGTGGAAACAGTGAACTAATCAAGTATATGCACTCGAATTTTCTAGTGACCAAATTGCAAAGAGACAAAGTGTTGTTGTTTGAGTTGAAAATTTTCAAAAGTTAATGGAGAAAAAGCATATGACAAAAATGTAAGTTAATATTTCAGTACAAGACACAAACTAAAGTCATCTAAATTTGAAATTAAAGAAAATCCAAAGTCAGTTAAAAAAAACTCCTTTTTTTCGTAAGCATAATTCTAGCCTGTTGCACGAGACCTTTAGCCCAAGTGGTTAAAAGAATAGGTGTTGTTTCTAAAGGTCACGGGTTTGAGCACCAGCGATCTCTGCAGAGTGATTAAGCGATCAATGTCAAATGGTGTATAGATCATATTTTAGAATAGATACTACTGCCATCACTACTAGCTTATTAAAAAAAATAATAACTCCAGCATGTTTAACTTCACGTCTCAATTTTGGAACAAATTTTCTTACCAAACCCTTTTACTACGAACATAAATCTAATATCACTGTTCACTACAGCAAAACAGTTCTATAGCGGCATATTTAGTGGCGTTTTTTTAACAAACGCCACAAAGAATAGAATAACAGTGGTATTTTTCTAAAAATCGCCGCAAAACTTTAAAATCAGTGGCGTTTTAGACAAAAACGCCGTAAGGACCCCTCGTACAGTGACGTTTTGCTTCAAAAACGCCGCAAATGTGTGAGCATTTAGTGGCGTTTCAATAAAACGCCACAATAGTGAAATAAGTTGTGGCGTTTCTGATAAAAACGCAGCAGAAGAAAAAAAGATTGTGGCGTTTCATTAAAAAACGCCGCAGTATATAGTGGTCTAACGGCGTTTGTTTTTACAAACGCCGCAAGGTCATCGTCCTTATCAGACTGGTTATCGTTTCAATCGCAAATAACAGTAAAATCCCCAAAAATACGACCCCAAATTCTCTGCCGCCCATACTTCCGTTTTAGGGCTTTTCGTCGCCGTTCTTGTTCGGCCGTTGGTGCGTCCTCCGTTCTCCTCTTCTCGGCCGCCGTTCTTGTTCGCCTCTTCAGGTATAATTTCTGCCCTTGATTTCTCATAGAGCAAATTCTTGTTAATTACTTAAATTGCTGGATAAGTCTTAACAATTACTTAAATTCTTGTTAATTTCTGCCGTTCTTGTTCGCCACAATTCTTGTTGATTTCTCAGAAAGCCCAGCTATTGCTTATATTTGGAATTGTAGCTTGGCCTAGAACCACTGTTTTTTCAGGACATCTTTTCTTTGATACCCAAAGTTGACATGCTAAGGGAATTGAGTTTATTTGTTCAATAATTGTGACTCAACGTCACAATAATCTAATAAAGAAGTTATAATTTGTTATTGTTTATGTTGTCTGTGTAATCACTAATTTTATCCGGGGTGTTAAACCCAGTTTTAATTTTCAATTTAAATTCGAGAAATGGGCTTGTAATGATCGATTAGAAAATGCAAAAAATACTATACATATTAGTTCCCTTAAATTATGTAAGTATTATTACTTTTCATATATTTTTATCTTAGCTTTTATTATCATAAATTATTTTTATTACAAACTAAAAATCCAAAAAATATTACATAATGTTTCTTTTTCATTTGCGTTTCCTTTTCTTCTTAACATCTTTTTTTTTGATTTTGTAAATATATATATATATATATGTAGATATATTATTTAGTAAAAAAAAAAATCCAAAAATATTACTATTTATTATATCATATTTTTTATTAATATATTGTTATTTTAGAAAATCCCTAAAGATTATAATACTATATACTTTTATTTGTTTATTTCTTATACTAATATTTGTTTATTTCTTATACTAATATGTAAGTGATGTTTTCGGTAACTTTGTTCTTATTTAAAAGTTTTATTCTTTTTCGTTTGTTATTCTTTATTATTATTATTATTATTTTCGGTTTCTTTCTTTTTATATATATTTTTATTATTACTTTATTATTATATTTATTAAATTATATCCATAAATAAATTAAATCCCAAAACAAATTAAATAAATAATAGCCCATACTTTTATTTATAACAGTCCACATACAATTTAAATACAAGCCCGGGATTAAAATTACACAGTCCACAATAAAATATAATTACAAGCCCAAGTTTGAAAGCCCATCTGCCTTAACCCTAAGAGAAACCCTAACAGTTGCCTCTTTATCTCCAAGCGCAGCTCAATCTCAACCGTTGGATCAAGATAAGATCCAACGGTCACGGATGAAGGAGAAAGACTCTTCAGATCTCACACACTGAACTGTTCGAATCCTCAATGGCCCGTTCAACTTCCGGTCGCCGTCCGTCCGCCGTCCGGTGGTCCCAGCACCGTTCCGGCCACCACGTGTACAAAGAAACAAGAAGAGTCAGATTAGTACAAACATTATAACCAAATCGACAGAGAAATCAGAGGCTCCACAACAAATAACAGAGATATTCAAAGACAAGCCGACCAAAAATCAGAAAAATCAGAGCACCAACACACATGAATGCGTCCAAAGATGAGCAACAACCAATAGAATTTCAGAGACCTTTTCTATTCAGATTTTCCCATGTAATGGATCGGCTATTTAAGCCAAAAGAGAAACAGTTTGTAAGGGGTCTTCACCCAACAATTCCAATATATACAACAACAAGCATTTCCAGAGGTAAAAAAAAAAACTCTTCTTTTACGCTTTACATACACGAAGAGAAACAAAAAATTAGGGTTTTTTTACCTTCGTTTTGAGTCGGTCCTTTCGGTTGAGTCCTTCGTTGTCTGTGCTTTCTCCGGCAATAATCCCACCGGTCTTGCGCCTCAAGCGGTGAGCCAAAACGAGAAAGAAGAAGAGGGGCTTCGTTTGCTTTTCGTTCAAAAAAAGGGTTTCGATTTACCTGTTTAAGAGGTCGGGAGTGCCGGATTTATCTTCTCTTTTTGTTCGGACCACCAATATGAGGTCCCGTCGCTGATGAACGACGGGGACGAGCCATAACGTTCGTCTAATTTCCAGCATGAGAGATGAGTTTGTGCTTTGCTCCAGATTTGTTCATCGTCGAAGAGTTTCAATTTACAGAGAATCCTTCCCTTTATTTATGTTTTCAAGTGAAAGTATAAAGCAAACGGGATTTTCAAACGTCACTTATCTTGCCTTTTTTTTTTCTCTTACCTTTTGTTTATTATTTATTTTAAGAAAATGGTATTAAATGCCATTTAAAACTTTGTTTTCTTCAAAAACCGTGTGCTTTGGGATGTGAGAATAATAGCTGTCAAAAAACTATCTACTTTCTCTTTTATTTGTTTATTATTTTAAATTCAAACTTTAAATAAAAATCAAGTCTTTTTGTTTTTCTTTTTTTAGGTTACTGTGAGTGACCTTTTCTTTTTAATATATATTGTATATTATATAACAGTATATTTTTTTATAGTTATAAATTTTTATATATTTTATATTATATATTTCTTTTCATATTATTATAATATATTTTATTTCGTCCTTTATTTTATTAATATTTTATAATCTATATCACGTATGTATGTAATATTTTATTTATATTATTATTATACTATACCGGGGTATACCTTTTTTATTATTTTTCTTCTATTATATATATTATATATTTTCGCTTAGTATATATTATATGGTTTTTATAATGTTTTATATATTATTCATAGTATGTATGTTATACAATATTCTATACATTATTTATTTCTTATTTGTTCACTTGTTTATTTATTATTTTAATCAATTTGTTGGATCACATTTAATTATGTTTATTTGTTTTATTATTTCCTTTATTTAATTTGTTCGTCGATCGGCTTTACGGTGACCCGCAACGGGGAGTGATCCGTATTATTTATAGCTCGTTTATTGTAAATAACTAACCTCTAACATTTAATTTTTCGCATTTTATTTTATTGCAATTTAATTTTCTCGTATCTAACATCTAACATTTAATTTACGCACTTTATCTTATCATATTTACATTCTCGTATTTAATTTACCGCTTTTAATTTCTCGTATATATTTGTTGTAATTTAATTTCTCACACTTTACTTTCCACTTTTATTTTATGTACTTATCTGTATATTCGATTCATTTATTCATTATTCGTCACACCATATTAATTAATGAACTTAATTAAATACGTCTTTATTCGGTCGTAACGGGCCCGCGTTCCAATGCAATGGTCGCGGTGTATGCGTTGCCTTCGAATAAAGACACGGTAAAAATAAAATTGATTCGAATCATTAAACAAAAAATAATTTAAATTCTACTTTAATTCAAAAAAATCTAAAATTAATTAAGCGGTAATTTATAAAGGTGCCAATTTTGGGCGGTTTTAAACTCTAAACCCGTTTTTAACCGTAACCGACTCTCGAACCCAAATCATTTCAAATCTCTGGTTTTTACGGTGTCCGGCCTATCAAAAGTGACCGGTGGCGACTCCAAAATTTTTCTAAAACATTCCTAACATTTTTCAAATCCCTAATTTTTAATAAAATTCTCAATTTCCTTTTTTAGGTTTTCCAAACCCTAATTCCCAAATTTTAAACCCTAAAGTTCTATTTTTTAGCCTAATTCCTAATTTTCAAACTAGCGACCCCCACTTGTTATTTACGCCTAATATAAAAATATTTTTAAAAGAGGGTCGCTACGGTCTGAACAGTGCTTTGGTTTAGCAGCTACTTTAATTGATTTCCTCAATTAACTACGGTAACAGAGCTTCGTCCATAGTTTTCGAGAGAGCCCGTGTCATTGACTGCGGTAAACTGGAACTTACCGATTATCTGTTATCATCATCAATAATCATATTATGATGACTATTTTTGCTTGTTGCCTGTGGTGTCTGGGGAATTATGCAATAAATTAATCAATAACATTCCAGGTTAATGGATTGGTTTGGTTAGAAATTAACATCGAACGACGAATTCTAATAAAAATTCTAATCATTCTGTAGTTAATGTGTGTCGTTTGATTCTAAGTTACGGGTCAAAAATAATCAGTGTTGGTAGTTAGCAGTAATATTGTTAGTACTATGTTGCTTCTAATTCCTACATCTCCATAAACGAATTGTGACAGAAACACCCCTTAGTTAACTGTCACTTGTTGCTTCTAATTTCTACATCTCCATAAACGAATTGTGACAGAACCTTTTTAATTGTTTGTATGGCTGCATAATGATTTTTTCAGTGTTTCAAAACTCACTTTTGGTGTTATGTTATTGCAGGATGAAACAAGTAAAGGTGCTGAAGCGCCTAGTACTTCCCTTGAAAGCCAAATAAAAGTTGTGTCTTCTCTGCATCCCAGTACAACAAACATACCTCAGGTATCTTTTCTTTATCCTCATGGTTTTGTATTTAACACTCCACATTTGTGTTCCAGATTTGTAACCTTATGGAGTTTCTATTTGAACCACTGTTATTTCTTGAAGGCCGCTCAATGAAACTTATTTGAGAATCTTCTTGTTTCTACGACTTTTCATGTTTTGTTGTTAAGCTTCATAGTGTGGCTTGATCTCTCAAGAAATTGGCTTAGGATTGCATATGAGAGATTAAAGCTTGCATTGTGTCTCTGTGTTTATTTTGGTATGGCTGTCAACTGAGGTGACAAAAGTGCTAGCAGATCTTGTTCTTTGTATTGTGTCATATATACAGTGCTAATGCGTCAGGATAACTAAGAACCTCTTCTTTTGTAGTCAAGGGAAGGCTCTATAGGTAGGTTTTTGTTGGTTTTATCGATTAGGATAAAATTCCTAGTCTATAGGATTTTATCATTTAAAGATAAAAGACCTATCGTCTAGGAGTTCTATTATTTTTAGGAGTCTTATTAGTTTATTTATTTATCTTTATTTGTGTTGATTATATCAAGTAGAATAAATCTCCTATTTTAGATCAAACTCAATACTCGAAACATGCCGAGTCTATGATTATAAGTGTAAACAACTTTAAACCAAGTTTTTAAATTCTACATCATAATTAAAATAATTATGAGCAAGCCTAATTTTTACTTCGTTTCTCAATAATGGATACAGACAGTTTTTTGGATAAAAATCTTCAACTTCTTTATCATGTATTTTTTATGTATTATGAGCAAGCCTAATATACTTTGGCTTGGTGATCTTTATTTTGTAATTGATTGTTAATATGCTATTTCTATTTAATTATGTATATTACAGAAATACGAAATGGATAGAAGTTGGATGGATTTGTCAAGGGTAAGTGTTGGGTATCGAAATGGAATAGAAACTTTTCTAGACTCAGCTTTTGCGAATGCAAGCCAAGAGAATATGATTCTTTGCCCTTGTAAGAAGTGTGTTAATATTAATTGGCATAGTCGTGAAGTTGTCAAGGAGCATTTAATTGTTTATGGTTTTGTTCGGGGCTATAGAAAATGGGTATTTCATGGAGAGTTGGCACCTCGTAGTTCTACTTCGAGGAGTAATGTATCTTTTCCTCCTAATTCTGATCGTCGATCTGTTGGAGAAGATGGCATTGAGGGTATGTTACGAGATGCATTTAATATGCATGATTATCAAGAATCTGTTAGAGAAGATTGTGATATTGGTGTTGAGCATTTTACCGAGATGAGCAGAAACGAATGTGATGAAGAGCCAAATGGAGACACAGTAAAGTTTTACAATTTACTTGATGAAACGAATGAACCACTTTATGAGGGATCGAAACATTCAAAACTCTCATTTTGCATTCGTCTTTTCCACTTAAAATGCTTGGGAGGATGGACTGGTAAATCTTTTACGCAGTTATTAGAGTTTTTAAGAGAAATGTTTCCTTCTGCAAAAATTCCTCAATCTGGAAAAGATATGAAGAAAATGATCAAAGATTTGGGCCTTGGATATGAAAAAATTCATAGTTGCCCAAATGATTGCATGTTGTATTGGGGTGATAAAAAAAAGCCAAGAGTCATGTCATGTATGCGGTCAATCTCGGTGGATGAATGTGAACACAGAAAATGTGAGTGAGGAAGTAGAGGAAGCACAATCAAGAAAAAAACCAGTCAAGATTCTGCGATATTTTTCTCTCATATCTAGGCTTCAAAGGTTATTTATGTCTTCAAAGACTGCTGAGTCTATGAGGTGGCATTACGATGGACGAACCGATGATGGATTATTAAGGCATCCTGCGGATGGTTTAGCTTGGAAGTCCTTTGACCAAAAATTTCCAAGTTTTGCAGAAGATCCTCGAAATGTTAGGCTCGGACTAGCATCTGATGGGTTTAATCCTTTCAAAATCATGAGCACTTCGTATAGTACTTGGCTCGTTTTGCTTGTTCCTTACAATTTGCCCCCATGGATTTGCATGAAACAATCATCTTTTATCTTATCCATGATAATCCCTGGTGAGAAAGGTCCTGGTAATGATATTGACATCTATCTACAACCTCTAATTGAAGAGTTAAAACAATTGTGGGTGGGTATCGAAACATATGATGTGTTGAAGAAGGAGAACTTTAATTTGCGTGCAGCTTTATTGTGGACTATTAATGATTTTCCTGCTTATACAAATTTATCTGGGTGGAGTACCAAAGGTCGTTATGCTTGTCCTTGTTGCGCTGCACAAACATGTTCGAAGTGGTTGTACAATGGAAAGAAGTTCTCTTACATGGGACATCGACGGTGGTTAACTGAAAATCATCGTTTTAGATTTCAGAAGAATATGTTTGATGGTACTGAAGAGTTTAGAACAGCTCCTGAGCAAACAATCGGGTCCGATATCTTATACATGTTGAAAGATACAAAATTCAGCTATGGAAAGATGAGCCAACCACCAAACCCACGATCAAAGAGAAAGATGAAAGAGGTGTACGAAGGTGATGCTGAACATTTTAGTGATAATGAGTCTGATGAAGAGGATGATCCAAATGAGGCAGAGTTATGGAAAAAAAAAAGTGTTTTCTTTGAATTGCCTTATTGGAAGGAAAACAATTTGAGACATAATCTTGATGTTATGCATATTGAGAAGAATGTTTGTGAGAATTTTATTGAAACCATTCTCAATGTCGATGGAAAATCTAAAGACAATTTAAAGAGTCGACTTGACTTAGTTGACCTCAATATTCGACATGTTCTTCATCCTCAGATACTTCCTAATGGAAAATCATTCTTACCGCCTTCTATTTTTGTGATGTCGAAGAGAGAAAAAGAAATGTTCTGTAAGGTGTTAAAAGATATAAAGATTCCATATGGGTATGCATCAAATATATCTCGATGTGTCAGTATGAAAGATCGAAGACTTTATTCTCTAAAGTCACATGATTATCATATACTGATGCAAGATCTTATGCCAGTTGCCTTACGTGGTTGTATGTCGAATGAGGTGATATCTTGTATAATTGAACTTTCTAATATAATGAAAGCTCTTTGTGGTAAAGTTTTGGTGGTTGAAGAACTCGAGAAACTCCAAGATCAAGTAGCGTTGACTTTATGCAACTTGGAGAAGATATTTCCACCTTCATTCTTCACAATTATGGTGCATTTGTTGGTTCATCTCCCTCACGAGGCTAAAGTTGGTGGACCAGTTTTCTATCGGTGGATGTATCCTATAGAGAGGTATAATTTTTTTCGAACGTTATTTAATAATATTTAGATATTCAACTAGTTATATAATGTTGTGTTTATTGCGTGTCTAGGTTCTTGTGCAAATTGAAGTCTTATTGTCGTAATAAGCGTTATCTAGAAGGATCAATTGCTGAAGGGTATTTAGCCGAGGAGTGTATGACTTTTTGCTCTAGATATTTGGAAGATGTCGAAACGAGATTGAATAGACCAACTAGAAATGAAGTATGCAGTACTAATAACAGAGAGACTTACATGTTTGGGAGCTATAGTGAACCACTCGGCAAAGTTGAAATTGTACAGTTAGATGATAAGTCATGGGTGCAAGCACATCGATATGTTCTTTTTCATCATGACTCAATAGAGCCTTTTCGAACGTAAGTTTCTATAATTCATATTTTATTGCGTTGACTTTTTTTCCCCATTCTTTAACCACGTAACCTATTTTATAGTGAGTATAAGAAAGAGTTACAATCTCGTGTACGCTCAAGAAGATTAAATAAACGAGAGAGTCATAAGCTCTTTGCAGAAACTTTTCACGAATGGTTAGGGAAAATGGTAAGTATAACTAAAGCTTTATATGACTTTTCTAGTATTAATATCAATATGCATGAATGTTAACCAATGTAACTTCTTACGTGTAATAGGTTTATTGTGGGAGAGAAGTTAGTGAAAAAGTAAAATGGCTTTGTCAAGGCCCAAATAAAATTGTTAAGAGATATAATGCCTTCCTCATTAACGGGTATAGGTTTCATACGAAATCTCGAGAAAGATTACGGAGGACGCAAAATTGTGGAGTTATTGTTACTTCTTCAATTACAAGTTATGCTAGTGCAAGGGGCAATCATCCCGTGGAGGGAGATGTTGAATATTATGGAATTATTACCGACATTGTTGAGTTAGATTATTATGGAAAACAGAAGGTTGTGTTGTTTCGGTGTGATTGGGCTGATGTCAACAGTACTAGGGGAATTAAAAAAGATCAATTTGGTTTTACAATGGTGAACTTTTCTCGATTAATTCATACTGGCCAACAATTGATGGACGAACCATATGTATTCTCGTCTCAAGTCAAACAAGTTTTCTATTCCCATGATCCAACCAAAGATGGTTGGTGTGTTGTACTCCGTAACACCCCTAGAGAATTGATTGATATCGGGGATGAAAGTAGAGATGACATTGAAACAAGACCAGAAACTTTGCCTTTTGCAGCACAAAACTTAGATGGAACATCTTCTACTTCTAATTCACAGTTTCAATGGGTTCGAGACAACATGGATGAAGATTTTAATGAAAATTAGTTGCGTATTGTAATAAGATTTCTATTGAGCCTTATTAATTTTTTTACTAAAGTTGTTGTTACTAATATTTCTTTTCCGTTTCTTACAGGTATTATGCCGAGGAGAAAATTAAATAGCTTAAATATTGTTCAAGTTCCTCGAGTAGGAGAAGAAACAAATGAAGATGACTTGTCTGGTTCTGCAGCTTCACAAGTTCCTGAAACGGTTAAGAATATAGAAATTGAAGGTATTTTTTAAAACTTTATTTGAATCATAACTATTTGTTATTGTTGAAATGATTTGAATCATAACTACTTGATATATTTGCATATAGGTGGAAATGGTCGAAGGCGCAAGACTAGAGGGCGGACGACTTTGATGGAATTATACGATCTCCCCGTTGGAGAACGTGTAAAAGTTTCAAGAAACGATGCCGACCAACCTGTTGGTGCAGAAGCAGGTGTTTTGGCGAGTTATTTAGGCATTGTTGCGCGAAATGCTTCAATTTTGCCGATCAGTTATGAGTCTTGGCATCAGATGCCAAATAGTAACAAAAACCAAGCTTTTGATCTTGTTAAGGTAATAATAATATTATATTATATAATTCATTATATTTAAATAGTAATATTTAATTTTGATTTTTTGATTTTCAGGATAAATTTTCTTTGGAGGTCTCGGACGATTATGTGAAGCATGCATTAGGAAAGAAATGGAGAGACCATAAGAGTTTCTTGAAGAAGACGTATTTCAAAAACGATTTGAGCCTTCAAGAGAAATTTCAAAATGTTCCCCCAGGAATACTACGGTATCAATGGGAAGATGCAGTCAGGTTTTGGAGTTCAGCAAAAGGGGAGGTAACATCTACAATTTATAAGAATAACACTATATTATTTCAATTTTAACTTTAAATGTAATAAAAATTGGAAATTAAACAGGAAAGAGAGCGCGTAGGAGTTACTAGTAGACAGAAACAAAAGTTTACGCACACAGCAGGGACGAAGAGCTTTGCTCGCATTGCTAATGAAGAGGTATTATTTTTTTTAAAATATTATTTTTACTTGTATTACATTAAAGCTAATATTCATGTTTACTATATTTTGTAGCTTGTGTCGACTGGTTCTACCATTGGACGGATAAAGCTATTCGACATTACTCACACAAAAAAGGATGGCTCTCCAATGAATCCTAAAGCTGAAGAAATTCTGGTATAATATTTTCATTTATTATTTTTCATCTATTATTTTGTATTATGTTGTATTATGTTGTAAATAATATTTTCATTTATTATTTTTTACAAATGATTATCAGACGAGAATGAAGGAAAAAAGAACAGAGATGGAAGCCACGGCTTCAACTGATGGTTTTGCTAATATTGCTGATATCGAGAATCAAGTTTTTGCTAAAGTTTTGGGTCCAGAAAGATATGGTCGAGTGCGCTGTCAAGGGTCATTCGTGACACCAACTAAATATTTTGGATCCAAATTGTCTCAGTATATGCCATCACAAAGTCAATATTCTCAAGCGGAAATTCAGCGTTTAAAACAACAATTAACTCAATTCCAAGCAGAGATGGAAGCAAAAGAAGCTGAGAGAGAACGAAGAGAAGCTGAGAGAGCAGCAAGGGAACCAGAGAGAGAAGCAACATATCAGAATCTTCAACAACAATTCTAAGATATGATGGCGATGTTAAAGCAGAACCAACCAAGGAATCCGTCGCCTTAGATGATTTTAGGTTCATTTGTTTTATACTTATTACTGAACTTTATTTGACTTAAACACTGAATTATTATATTTAACTTTATTTGATATTAGACTTTAATGTATTTTGGGTGATTAAGTATTTTGGATTGTTTTACTGTTGTTTAATTGTATTGTTGTTGAAATATTAATTACAGAGAATTTTTGGTAGAAATAATAATTTAAAATTATTTTTTTAAAATACAGTATCAATAGCGGCGTTTGTCCCAAACGCCACTAAAAGGCCATAACAATAGTGGCGTTTGTTTAAAATAAACGCCGCCATAGTATACGACCTTTTGCAGCGTTTATAGGAACCAAATGCCGCTGTAGAATGTACTTTAGTGGTGTTTTAGTAAACAAACGCCGCCATAGTATACGACCTTTTGCGGCGTTTATAGAAACCAAACGCCGCTGTAGAATGTACTTTAGTGGCGTTTTAGTAAACAAACGCCGCTACAGATCGTGTACTGTAGCGGCGTTTGGTTTAGATAAACGCCGCTACTTTTAGCGGCGCAGCTTCTTGCGGCATTTTTTGTGGTGTTTTTATTTTCGTCGCAAGTACTTTTAGCGGCGCTAAAAAACGCCACTGTATGTAAAGAAAAGCGCCGCTATAAACCTGTTTTGCTGTAGTGGTTTGATGTTTTTATATACGTTCTAAATTTAAAAAACTAAATTTAGGATTTAAAGTTTATTGTATGATTTATTTTTTAAGTTTTATGGTTTAAGATTTAGAAATTAAATTTAGTGCTTAAGATTTTTCATGAATATATAATAAAACGATCAAAAAGGATCCAAGATTTTTGTTCCTTTTGCTACATGGATTTAATCACTGAACTTTACTCTTAAACTTATTTTAGTCACTAAAGTTTCAAAAATTTCAATTTACCCATTGAAATTTAGACATTGTATACATTATGTCTCTAATGTTTAGACACTAAACGTTTTAATCACTCTTAAATCCCAGACGGCTGTAGATCGAGATTGTTCAGTCCTAAATTTCATTAGGCATTTCATCTCAGCCTCCTAAATTTAAATTCAATCTCTATAATGTCAAAAACCACTTCAAAATACACAACTTAACCATAAATTTTTTTGGTTTCTTTCTTATCGATCTCTTTCTGTTGTAAATGAAACTTGTCTCTTAGTATGTTATTTTTCTCGTACTGAAAAATTAAGTTTTTACTGTTCAAATCTTGAAAAAATTCCTACATTCGCCTATAAATGAACATCGTCAAAAATTACCCGAAAAATGACAAAAATGTATAGTATCTAAACTTCAATAAATAAATTAAATATTTTAAAACTTTAATAATCAAAATAAATTTAAGAGTAAAATTTAATAATTGATGAGTATTTGAATTTATATATATTTTATTAATAATTATTTCCCGTTGTCGATTTGATATTACTAATTTGGTTCTATTTTGATCATTTTCATTGTAGGAACTTATTTTTCAGACCCAACAGAAAAAAGTGAATTCTGCATTTTTTTATCCATCGTGACTGAAGTCATGGGCACGACATGGGACACGACGTTTTCTGACCTGACAGATTTAGATCATCTAGTCAGCAACAACTTCTAGAAGGCAATCCAGTCAGCATCTTCTAGAAGGATGAACGAAATTATCTTGGGGGAATTAATTAGTAATTATCTTAAAAATTTAAGTTTAAAATTTGAATTATTTATATTTTAGATTATCTTTAGGATTTATCTTTTGTTTATTTCTTTTATTTTTAGGGTTTTAGAATAATATAAATACCCTTGGGTAAAGCTTAATTTGTACTACTTTATTTTCACTTTCCTTTGGGTTATAAAAGTTCTTTCAAGTTTTTATTTACTTTTTGAGTTTTTTTTTATTTCTTTTCTTTTAGAAAAATGCTAAGTATGATTTTAATCATGCTTAGCTAAACTTTCATTTAGCCGAAAGCTAGTGACGACTCAATCCATATTGTGAGAATCGTAAAACACTTATTTTTTGAAATCAAGGATTGGCAATCGGCTTTTCCTTTAATGATCTCGACGCCTTCTTTTCAAAAAGTGCACGTTGACTTGAAGATTGTTTAGATCTATTGTTGGGAAGAAGAATCGGCTGATAGTAAATTTGGCTTCTTGTGAACAAACTTAATGACGGTCCACTAAGGGAAATCAAGATCGGGTTTGATTCTCTGTGAGACGCTATAACTCGAGTCAGGTTTTTTCAGTGCTTAAAGTTGTATTGGCGCTAACGAAGATAGACGTGGTTAGTCCAGCAAAGACCAAATTTCGGAGATAGACTTAGGAATATTGGTTTACCGAAGAGAGAAGCAAGTTACAGGGGTTGAGCCTTGTAGACTGTAACTGGCATGGATCTTGAAGTAAAATCTATTTCAATGATCAATTTGGAATTGAGGCGAAGCGAAGCCTGAGGCTATATTCTTTAAATTTGTAACTTTCGAATATTTATTTTCAGTTATTATTAGATTAAGATTATTTTTAGTTTTATAATATCAAACCCCCATTTTCTAATTTATTGTTTTTTTGGATCATGATCAATTCAATTCAACATTGGAAATTTCTTAGTCCCTGTGGATCGACCCTACTTTCTCTATACTATTCTTTTATTTAATTTGAGAAATAAGAATTATTTATTTGACAATTCGACGCTTGTCAATAATGTAAATCAATTTATCTTTAATGAAAATAGTTGACACTTTGTATCTCTAACTCATCCAACATTTCAGTATCCAACTCAAAAAGGTTTGGAATTTTGTCTTTGTTTATAATGTTTTAGCTGTATAAATAATAATGATTAAATTTAATAATTTTTTAGAATTAAGACTAAATTGATTGAATATATTTATAAATGATTAAATATGTTATTATATAAAGTTTCATAACAAAACACATTAAATATTAGCTTTAGTGTCCAAGTTATCATTTTGTAACAAAACATAAAGTTTAATTACCATTTTGTAACTTTCAAAAGTTTGGTTACCATTCTGATTTTTGAAGCAAAATTTAGTTATCATTTTGCAACAAAATTTTAACGGCCATGTCATCAGTCCGTTTGGTTTTTAACGGTCCGTGGTTATTTTAATACTAAAATAATAGTTTATCGGTGTATTTAACTTTTTTAAAACATTGTGGTCAGTTTGATACCAACCCTATAGTATTATGACTATCCGTGTAATTTATCCTAGTTTTATTGGACAAAGCACCAACTTTTTATTGTTACCATAATTCATCGAGATTACCAACAACTACTTGATTCTTGATTTTTGTTTCTTCTTGTTCTTGATTTTTGTTTTCTTGTTTCTTATTCACTTCTCATCGGACAATACTTCAATTTCCGCAACATCCTCTTCTATCTCTTCCCTCGGAAGTGTAACTGATAAGAATGTTGTCTTCTTTTCATTCTTCTTTACAGTTTCATGGATATTCAACACTGACGGTTGATCAAAAGATGTTTAGGTCGGTTGAGATTCGCTTGCATTAATCTCTCCAGCAATATTGTAACTGACCAAATATTAAGAACAAGAATTAAAAGGGGTAAGAAGACAGAGGAGCAAGGGGAGACACAAAACAAAAAAAATAGGGGAGAAGACTAACTTAATTTTCATTCATTCGATCTATGCCTCGAATTACAGGGCAAGATTCCTTTTTAAACTTACGGATACAAAACGTAGCGTTTTAAAGAAAACAAGGTTGGTTAAACGTTCCGTTTCACTAATACAAAAACATAAATTTAAAAAGCTACTTAAAAGGACCGTACTTCACTTTAGTCCTTTATAATATCTTTTCCTTCAAAATAATCCTTGTCCTCAAGGACTAAAAGAAAATTTCCATGACAACTCTCATGAAAAATCAGTCATTGATCACCATTGATCATCCTTACTTTCTTTAAATGATTAGACCAAATATTTCCAAAAATCTTTACCTTAACTTTTTTCCCTTCATTTAGGTTCTCAACAACACCTATTATAACCACTTGTTGCTTGATAGGGGCAGCAAGAATTAACTCATTAGTACCACTAATATAAGCCTTAATCTCTGATTTTTGTTGAAAATTAAAACTACCTTTTCTATGAATCAAAACACATGTGTTTGACAAATCGTTTGAAGTAATGCTTTCAAGGAGTGTCAGTGCAACATCCACAACTAGAATTGTATTGTAAAATGTTGGCAATTCATGCATAAAATGACTCCATATTAATTGTCAACCACAATCAAACTTCCTGAAAATATGAGATGACCTGAATGAAATTTTTACTTGAGTATTCAAAGATAACATCATGGATGAGAGTTTCCGCAGACATAACCATTTTTCTTTCACTAGTGTCTCCTTTAGACTACCGTTTGTATTCTTTGTTTTTACCTCTTTTTCATTTGATGTTGATTCACTTGTATTTGTGCATGTTTTATACAATACAAGTGCAACAAGTTTCACAAGAAGTTTTTCAGAATTACTCAAGATTCCAAACTTATCATCTTTGGTTTCATCGCTCCAAGAGTATCAAAAGTTGAAAAATTGTTTTGATCTAGTTCCTTACATATGACATTTAATTGTTGTTCAACCAATAAACTTTCATACTCAAATTGAAAGTTTAGAATATTGTTTATCACGTCAAGTAGGTGGTTAAAAAGTGTTTTAACCAAAGACAACAACGAGGATACATTTTTAAAAAATTTAGTATCTTTTACTCGTTGAATGGTAATTTAAAGAGTTTTTGCAAACATTACCTTAAGTGCTCTTCTCTTGTTTGCTAATATCTCTGATGATACTCACTATGTAAACAATTTAACAATAAATAACCATGTTTCAGATCGTCGAATCTCATTTGATTTAATCTTTGCAGTACTCTGTCCAATAACTTTATAAAATCTGATTGATCTTTTTCCCTTCAGACACATACTCAACAACTTCACTCCTTCTAACTCTTTGTTCTCAAACTGTTGCTGTAATTTTGTCTTAAACATTCCACTCTTTTTTGTAAAATAAAGTAGTAACCTTGGTTGACCGTGAAGAAAATGCTTCTTAATATAGCCATCATCGAACATAGAAATAGTTTTTGGATCTCCTGATGAATATTCTGTCCGACCATGTCTCCACATCCAAAAATTATTCAAATCAGTGATATAAGACAAAAATCTTCAATTGCTCAACAAATTCTTAAGAGTAAATGGGTAAATTACACCCACTTTGTTGTCTTTTACCATTAGTAGAAGCCTAAACCTATATGGATTAACACTTTTTACAAATTTAAATATAAATTTGGCTGCAATTAGATCTTTATATCTTATCCCAAACCTTCCATCGAACACCTCTCTAATCCACACTAAAGAATTCAACCATAAATCTTGACATGGTGACAATTTCATGAGAACTCTAGTCATGAACGATGGGTTATCAAAACTATTTAGCGTCATGTTTTTTATCATAGATAATTTATCAAACACTTTGAGTTCGTTAGAACCTACCGATAGCAACTTTTGTTTCGTCTTAGTTCCAAGTGAACCTTCAATAATGTCCGATAATTCATCCTCAATCATCACTACGACCTTCACTGAATTATCCTCAAGTTCCATATTTGAACTACCAGAATTGGTGGTCATATTGTCATTGGCTTTGGGTTCATTATCTTGTACAAGCACTTTATCAAACACCTTATCTTCACTTATATCTTTCAAAAGGTGTTCAATCTTCGGCTCAATCTTATCAGTCAAGTGGGTTTCATTACAAAACTGCATTTTCATATGACAGCAACCATCATAAATGTTGCGACCATGAAGAGAAGTTCTAGCCGAAATAGCGTTATGGCGCGTTTGATAATAAACTAGGATTTGAATGTCAACCGATTTCTGGAACAGTTCGATCTTCTCCATAATTTCATAAGTTGAGAATACCTGACACAATATTTCATTGTGATAGGATAAAATACGTGAAAGTGGTTACCAAGAGAAGTCGGCTCGTCAAACTTTCTAACAAAATCTTGAATTCCTCATTGAAGTCAGACCAAGACGATTGATAATCATCAACCATGACTGGAATCGAAGGCTTCTGATTTTGATTTATCATTGACGCTGTTGTTACTTGATTTCAAAATTTCACAAAAATCTGAAAAAAACCTGGGCTCCAATGCCTTTGTAATTGACTAAATATCAAGAACAAGAATTAAAAGGGATAAGAAGACAGAGGAGTAAGGAGAGACATAAAACAAAGAAATTGGGGGAGAAGACTGACCTGATTTTCATTCATTCGATCCATGCCTTGAATTACAGGGTAAAATTCCCTTTTAAACTTATAGATACAAAACTTAGCGTTTTAAAAAAAAACAAAGTTTGTTAAACGTTCCGTTTTACTAATACAAAAACATAAATTTAAAGAACTACTCAAAATGATCGTGCTTCACTTTAATCCTTTACAAATATCAAAGAAGGAACGATGGAGTCGTGAGATTACAGAGAAAGGGAAATTCTTGAAGCCATGAGTTGGATGATTGGGAGAGTAAGACTAGGGTTTATAAATTTATTCCTATTAATGTGTTTAATACTAAGATAAATGGTGATATGCAATGTCGGAGCTATTAGGATAATTTTTTAAAAGAAGTTATTATATATAAATTTTATATAAAATATATTTTAAAAAATTTACACCCTTTAATAAACTCACCTCCATTAAAGCTTTCTACACCCGTTTGATCATTTTATAATTGAAAATATTGATACTCTCATATTTTTTTTTTTTGTGAAAATTGTATGTTTATTTTTCTATGCGGTCTTTTAATTCTCTGTTTTAAATTAAAATGTTTAGGGTTTAAGATTAGGGATTTTGATTAGGGTTTAAAGAAATAAAAGTATGATATATTTTTTAGAGTGTAGGGTTTATAATTTTAGATATAAAAAATAAGGTTAAAGTTAAAATTTTATTTTTTTTAATTTTTTTAAAGAAAACATAAAAGAATACATGATAAAGAAATTTATTATTATTTATTATTTATTATTTTAATATTTTTTTATATTTTAAATATTATTAAAGTTAATCTCATAATCCGTTTGAATTTAATTATAATATCTTGCATTATTAACGAATTTTTGCCAACATTTATAACATCGTTGAGGTAATTTTTTTTTTATTAAAATTTTAACTGAATTTGTAGAGTAGAAATCTCATGTCCCCTAATCGTGTCTCTTCTTATGCCGCTACTTAAAAATACTAAAAAAAAATTCTAAATTATAACCCTAATTTTTTACGTCCTAAACCTATAATTTAAACCTTACCCTTAATTTTCTACGCCCTAACCATAACCCTTAACCTTAAACATAATTTTTTAAAACTTTAATGGTCAATGACTCAATTGATAAAATAACAAATAATAATAAAAGGTAATACTTTATTTGCGAAACAGAGTATGAGTGGAGGCTTGTGAAATCATAGTTTTTTTAAGTGTATTTCAATGATTTATATATTAATTTTTATTTATATAGTTATATTTTAAATACAATTTGAGTAAATATTAAATAGTATTTACAGCATATGTATTAATTTCACATATTTGAAAGAAAAATAACTATTTTAAATTATATAAAAATATAGTTTACTTCAAAAGGTATATTTAGGTTATTTGGGTATTTTTATAATGGTTAAAGATAAAGAGTTTTACTACTCTTATTTTAAAATCTTTAAACTCAAAAAACCTACTCTTAGTGGCTTTTTAAATTTGAAAGGTATTACTCTTGATCCTTTATGATTAGGGATGTTCAAAAAATATCAGATTAAAATAATTTTTTATTCGTTAACCCGTATAAAATAAATTATTATTTTTTCTTAAAATATAATTTTTGAGTTAGATATCTAGCTCGATAAAGATCACTAGTTCATGGATCAAGCTCGGGTCGTAATATTATGCTTAACTAGGAACTTAACCCTTTTCGAGAAATATTATTTATCTATATTTTATTAAGTATTTTTGGCTAAATCTTTTAGTTGTATTTTAACTAGTTTAAATTGTATGTTTTGTACTATATATATAATTTTATTTTCGGTATTCGATTTTCCCGGGTTAGGACACAAGTTAACTTTCTATTATTCGGATATTAGAGTATCCTGAACTTCAGGCTTTGAAAGTGTGGGTATTCGATTACAAACACCTCTAATCATATTAATCAAACATTCATATTAATCATTGGTTAAAGGAACGATTTTTGTTCTTAAAGGTCACGAGTTTGAGCACCAGTAATGTCAGCATGGTGATTGAGCGATCAATGTCTAATAGTTGAGAGCATACTCTAGAAACGATTTATTTTCATGCTTCTTTTATCTAAAAAAATAAATTTATAGTTTAGATTTTAAATTAAAGTTTAAAGAATATAATTATAGCATATCTTCAGAGTAAAATTTAAAATTATTTTGTTAATATTTAACATAAAAATTACATAGAAAACCATAGCATTGGTATGTAATACTTGCCTTGATTGCAAATCTATAACATTAAATACCCGATCCTATTATTTTAGGGGGGAAATTATATGTTTTTTTATCATTTTTTATTTCATGTTTTCTGTTAAATTTAAAAAAAAATAAATTTTAAACCTTAAATTTTATTTTTATATTTTAAACTCTATATCCTAAAAATACATTATAGTCTTAATTTTTTAAACTTTAATCGTAATTTTTAACCTTTAATCCTAAATTCTAAACTTAAATTTTTAATTTAAAAGAAAAATATAAAAAAAACATGGAAAAGAGACGAGACTATTTGAACCCTATCGTCGGCACTTGATCATCTAACACGATAGAACGAGCCGAGTCTTTCTGTAAATAAATCAGACTTGCACCAAAGCATGCAGTATTCCAGTGCCTCCTGCCAGCCACTCTTAAACCTCTCCCCATTTTGATTGCTCCTCTTTCGTTAATTTCTAAGCTAGTTGTTACCAATCGGCCTTCAATGGAAAGCACAAAGCCTCATATAGCCCTACTTGCAAGCCCTGGAGTGGGACACATGATCCCCATGCTTGAGCTTGCCAAACGCCTCGTCTACCAACAAAGCTTCAAAGTCACCGTCTTTGTTGTTTCGACCGACCATGCCTCAATCGCAAACACCCAACTTCTTCAATTTCCACCACAAGCAGCAGCAGCAGCAGCAGGCTCTGATGATGATGGTCTCCTTGACGTTGTTTTAGTCCCTTTCATCGACGTTCCCGACATAGTTGGAGTCGGTGATGTCATGGTAGAAACAATAATGACAACTGTGCTACTGTCCTTGCCGTTTATCAGAACTCAAATCTCTAAGATGGAGATTCCCCCCACTGCTCTAGTTGTCGACTTGTTCGGAACCGAGGCTTTGGGGATTGCCGATGAATTCAATATGTTGAAGTTCGTATTAATAGCTTCTAATGCATGGTTTGTTGCAGTTATGTTGTGGTCTCCGGACATGGACAGAGCAGAGATTGAGGAACATGTTAAGAACCGAACACCACTCAACATTCCTGGTTGCAAACCGCTGAAGTTTGAGGATTCACTTCAAGTTTTATCCATGGATCCCAACGATCCATCGTATCAAGGATATATTGGTTCATCTATAAAAATATCTTTAACTGATGGGATCTTGGTGAATACTTGGGATGAACTAGAACCGAAAAGTCTTGAAGCCTTGAGACAGACAAAGAAGGTACCCATTTACCCCATTGGTCCACTGGTGAGATCGAAAGGAAAATCGTTTCTGCGTAATGAAATAATAGATTGGCTCGATAAACAACCGGGAGAATCAGTGATATATGTGTCATTTGGAAGCGGTGGAACCTTATCATCCCAGCAAGTTATAGAGCTAGCTTGGGGACTGGAGCTTAGCCAACAAAGGTTTGTTTGGGTGGTTCGTCCTCCTAATGAAAATGATGCAGCAGGTGCCTTTCTCACTCTGGGAAATGGAACTGATACCAACCCGAATTACTTACCCGATGGGTTTTTGGATAGGATCCAAGATCGAGGACTCGTGGTCCCTATGTGGGCACCTCAGCTCGAGGTACTGAGTCATCCATCGACTGGTGGGTTTTTGACTCATTGTGGGTGGAATTCATCCATGGAGAGTATAGTCCATGGTGTACCTATGATTGCATGGCCTCTGTATGCTGAACAGAAGTTGAATGCTAATATGCTGACGGAAGATATCGGAGCAAGCATCCGAGTAACGACGGTGGAATCGACTGGAGTGGTGACGAGGGAAGAGATAAGATCAATAGTTCGGAAAATAATAGTGGATCATGAAGGACGAAATATTCGAGCAAGGTGTAAGGAGCTGAAAATTAGTGCAGCAAAAGCAATTGCAGAAAGTGGTTCATCTTATAATTCACTATCCAAAATTGCAGAGGTCTGTATTCAGCACCTGAAAACAACGTCTTCTAGAGCTTAATGATGTTTTAATGTATGTTACATGAACTTAGGGAGGGCAACGACGCTGGAGGCGGGGGGGTTCGCCCGAACCCACCCTGATATATTAGCCTTTAACGCGATCTTATCTCGTCCCGTCCTGGAATAAAATATTAATTTATTTAATCTGATGTAATCTAATATATTTATCTTTAAATCTGATCTCGATTTAATTTAAAAATTAAAAAAAAATCGTCAATGATAAATGTTAGATTTAATCAATCTTTCATTACAATAATAAATTATAGTTTTTGAGTGACTTTAAATTTATATAAAATTAAAATAAAATAAAATTTAAATTACTCGCATGTTAAATTACATATTTAAAAAGAATAAACTTATATTACCATCTGACATAATCGAATATATTAAAACTTAAACACCTAATAAAATTTTATGATAAAAACAAACCCCAAAATATTAAAAAAACTTAAAACTCATAAAAATATTTAAATATAGTGATACTTTTATAAATATAAAAAAATAAATAAAAATATATCAAAACGAGATAAAAAATTTCAAGCATATAATCGAAACCGTTCCAACTCAATATTTATTAAACTCATCTTGATTTCTGAAAATTAAAGAGAAAAACCTAACCAAGGCGAAATACCTCGGATCATATTAGATCAAAATCGGATAATTTTACCATCCTGCGTGTATTGTATTATGAGCTTAGACATGCCGATTAGTTTAATCCATTTCCCTAAGGTTTTAGTTTAATCACGTTAACGAATTTGAACATCGTTTAAATTCACTTATACCTTATAATATCATATCTAAAATAAATATTTAATCTTATTAAAACATTTTTTAATATTAATTATAAATATTATCTAACTTTTTCTAAATCATTTTTTTATGATATTTTTAAAATCATTTTTCAATCATATTTTTTAAAATAATATCAAACTAATCCTTAAGCTACCAAAACCTGCCCTCGTTACCTTCCCTGGAATGTAAAAACCAACTAAAATAAAGCTTGCTTTCCATTTGCCAAATGTGAATTCCATGCCAACCACAAACTGTTCTGTCTCTCAATCAATTTTTTCAGCAGCCGTAAGTTACAAGTTTTGCTACAATCTGGACCTGCTAGGGTTTTAAACCTAATTCTCCATCGGAAAGTCACAAATCTGTTTGCCAATTAACCTTCGCTCCATTTGTAGGTATATGAATGGCTGAAGAAGGAAAGTAAGGAGAGGTTATATCATAGGCTCGGCCTACTACGTCAGTTGTGGTCCCTAATCAATGAAAATCACTAATTTCATCACTAATCAGCCATATAATTAATATAATTTTTAGAAATTATATTTTTAAAATGACATGTAAATTATAAGTGAAGATTCATTGATTGAAAAAATGAGTTGGAGATTAGTGGTAAAGTAGGTGATTATTATTAGATGGGACCACGGCTGACGTGATAGGCCGGACCTATGATATAATTTGTCAAAGTAAGAGATTGGAGAAGGGTAAAACATTAAATAAGGTTTAAAACTAAACCACATAGTTTTATATTTCGAATTATTTGGTTTTTCAGTTATTTAAATTTTTAAAATTCAAATTCGACTTAAATTTAAAATTTCAGTAACTTATTTGAATTAATTCGAATAATTCAATTCACTCAAAAAAATAAAAAAATTATGTTTTAATCAAATTTTACACATCTCTAAATTAAATCATTAGTAATAACACTAAAATTATTGTAAAAATTAAGAAAATATTTTAAAACATATATATATATATATACACGTGACCTTCAATTTTCTCAAACTTTTTAATATCAAGTTTAGATTATACAGTTTAATTTAATATCTACTATTAAAATTTAAGATTTAAATATAATTAAAATTTTATATTTTAAATTATATAATTTAAATATTAAAATTTATGTATTTTTTTAATACATAACCCAAAAAATTAATAAATATTCATCCTACTCTACATAAGTAATTAATTTGCTTCAATTCATCCCTACCCTACATAAATAATTAAAGAACATCAATTCATCCCTACACCGCATAGGAATTTAACGAGTTATAAAAAATAATTTGATAATTTTTTTCTATTAGATTTTATCATATATGATATTTTAATTTTATTTAACCTTAATTTTAGACTCAAAAAATGTTACTTTTTGTTTTATATAATTATGTCATTTTCATTTTTTTGAGTTACAAATTTAAAAAATAAATTTTAGAAAATGAAAGTTTTATATATTTTTCACATATGGTTTTAATATAAGATTAAGAGATTTAATTTAGAGTTTAAAATTTATGTGTTATACTTTAGGTTTTAGATAGAATTTTAGTTTTTAAAATGAAATTAACCATGCTTATGAAAAAAATTAATGTTAATATATGGGATAATTACCCTAGTATTAAAGTCTTATTTGAATTTACAATATTAATCAAATTATTTGTTAGTCTAATGATCGTATTAGATGTTCGAAACATATTATTCGAAACGGATCATTAATATCGACATGACAAATAAAAATAAATTAAAAAACTGATTATTATATCATAAAAAACCATCATTTAAAAAAAATTAAAACTTAAATTTGTGTTCAAATTATAGTTATAGATATTTTTTTTCCTAGACCATAGTTTTAAATGAGTAATTTAAAATTCGGTAAACTACATTAAATGATTATTGAAGTCTGAACTAGTTCTGTTTTCAACGCTGAAACTTTAAAAAGTAATGAAACGGTAATTAGCGCTATCGTTTTATAATAAATTAGTGACCGAGTTGTCAATAAACGTTAATTCAAATGATGTGCGATATTTTTTTAACAAACTAATAATAATTATAGTAGTATCTGTTTTAAAATATGATTTTTATCATTGATATTGATCGTTCAATCATTCTGCTGATATTGCTAATGTTCGAACCCGTGACCTCTAAGAATAACAACCGTTCCGTTAATCGCTTGAGTTAAAGGGTTCGTACATGATGTGTGACATTTGGTTAGTCTAGTTGGCACCATTTGGTCACGTCGGACCATGTTTGACTAACCTTTTGACCCCCCCAAAAAAATTATCAACATTTAACAAACTTCTTAATCCTAATTTGAAGAGAAAGGGGGGAGGGGACAAGAAAATTAATAAGATTAGTATATAAATATTATAGATAGAACATGATATCAGGAAAAAATGACCATAATCGTACATAAAGATCTTTATGCATCATAGGATTCAAGAAGTTTATGAATAATAGTGTCGAAAGACAACAAACATATCTAATCGATTTATTAAATTATTCATTTTTGTTCTTTTATATTTTTTTAAGATTATATTTTATGTAATTATATTTTTTTAATAAATCAAAACGGTCACTGGTAATTATTGCCGGAATTATTAAGGGTTGCAACTTGCGACTTGCAAAGGGTAATTACACCATCCTCAAAATTAATTTTTTATTTTTTATATAAATTATTTTAAAATTTAATTTATTTTATATTGTTAATATTTATATTATACTCTTTAATTCTAAATTTTGACTTTATTTTAATAATAATGCTAAAAAAATGGTTGATGATATTATGGATGACAATAGACCACGTTATGGACCTATCTAATTTGCATTCGGCTTATTTAATTTGTATTAATAAAGCGGAGGCTCTAGGATCACAATACTTTTAAATACCATAATTTTAACATTAATCTATATTAATCGTATTTAAGAAAAGTTTTCAACCCTAGTTTTTTAATCTACAGCCTACTAGCCCTTACTATTTTTCTTTTGATTTTATTCGCAATGACATTAATCTTTGTACTTATCGTTAATCGTTATATTCATGTTTATTGTTGTTTTTCGGTATCTCATTTTGTTTTGTTATTTTTATTTAGTTTTTATTTTAAATTTTAATAAAAATATTTTTTGTTTGATTTTTAGTATATCTTACGTACGTTTGTTTATCTTTGTGATATGTTTTTTTTTCTCTGTTTTTAACCCATGTTATTTTGTTTTTATAGCCTGTTTTACTCTAATTTAATAAGCTCGAATTTCTTAACCGTTTTTTCTTGTCTAATGGTGAAGAAAATGAATTTTTGTGATTGGTGTAGGAAGCTGAAGGATAAAAAATAGACGCAATAATTTGGGTAAAAATCTTCTGCCCTCTTTATTATATTATTATTTTATATATTTTTTGAAATTTTTTTAAAAATGAATTTTAATTCTTATTTTTTATACTTAAACCTTAAATCCTATTCCCTAAAAATTATACTATAATGTTAATTCTATAAATCCTAAACCTTACATTATCACAAGTCCTAACCTTAAACCCTAAACCCTACATCTTAAACCTCTAATTTCAAGTAAAGACACAAATAGAAACGTAAGAAAGACGCAGATAATTTCCCCTCAATAGCTTATAAAGTGATTTGATTTCTTAAACTAAAGCTATATTCACACTTTATTTTCTCTTGAAAGTATATTATATTCACACTTTAGCTTCTACACTATAGATTTATTACTTTTATTTAGTATTTTTAAATATCATACAAAACACATGTTCATTGTGTAGGCAAACCGATCAAATTCTAATATTTTGGAAAAACAACATTCTTTTTTTTTTATCTAAATTAAAAAATATAAATAAATTAAGGTGAAATCCGGGTTAAATAAATATTTTTAGGATGAAAATAAACAAAAATATAAATATATTAAAATATTAAATTAAATTATAAAAGTTAGAAAGACATAAAAGTCAAATTCGGGTTAAATAAAAAATTTTAAGATTCATGTGAACAGAAATATCATCATATTAAAAACGTTACTATTGAGATTTACTGCGAAAAATATGCTGCCTTAGTTGACTGCTATATTGAAGCAAGACTCACAAAAAATGCATTTGAATTATTTCTTAATCTGTCTCAGCTGAGATTTCTAGTAAGGCTTCTTGCTGAAAACTGCTTAATTTGTTGTCTTTGCATGGATGGTGGTAATGACAAAGCTCTTATGTTACTAAATGCCCACTGGTTGTTTGATAAAATGATTGATCTAGTTATCTACACAATACTGATAAGTGGCTACTGCTTAAGGAGATAGGAAAGAAATGCAAGGGAGTAGAACCTGATGTTGTTTGCTATACAGTTCTGATGGATAAGTATTGTAGGACAATCTTTCTTCAAGATGCAATTAGACTCTGATGAAATGATTGATGCTGGATTAATTATACTGCTCTTATATTTGGTTATTCTACAAGAGGATACATAGAGAAGGCTATTAGAAACCGTTATTAGGTTGTTAGGGTCAGATAAGTCGGTTACAAGGATTCTATAGTTGTATAAATAAGAATCTTTGTTAGTAAGCTGAATATACAGTTTTTGTAGTCAACTACTTGTTGAATAAAAACTCACTCTTTTGGAGTTGTTACATGGTATCAGTAGTTTTTCTCTTCCATTCTTGTTTGTAACTTCCGCTCTTGTTTCTGTTTCATCTTTAAGCTTTTGTTCTTTGTAGTTCTCGATCATGACTACCTTGAATGACCAATTTGATGATGGTAGTAACCCATACTATCTTCACCAGTCTGATAACCCGGGAATGGTCTTAGTTCTGCAGCCCTTGAGCAATGACAACTACAACAGCTGGAGAAGGTCCATGGTTATGGCACTCTCTGCCAAAAATAAGTTGGGTTTTGTGGATGGCACTATTACGGCTCCTCCTACTGTTCCAGTGGACAAGTTTAACGCCTGGACCAGAGCCAACAATCTGGTAAATTCTTGGCTTTTAAATGCAGTAACTAAAGAGATAGCTGCAAGTCTTCTTTATCATTCAACCGTTGCCGAGATCTGGAAAGATCTTGAAGATCGTTTTCTGCAGATGAATGGCCCTCGTCTCTTTCATTTGAAGAAGAAAATTAACGAACTAGTTCAAGGTTCGATGTCTGTAACTGTTTATTACACTCAACTCAAAATTTTATGGGATGAATTAACCTTTGTCAAACCTGTTTGTTCTTGCTCCAATTGTCAATGTGGAGGGGTTGGTAAGATGATCGCTGATCAATAGAAGGAACAAACGATGCAGTTCTTGATGGGGTTGAACGAGTCTTATTCACATATTTGAGGCCAAATATTACTTGTTGATCCTTTTTCTACTCTCAAAAAGGTATTTTCTTGGGTTGTTTAAGAAGAAAATCAACGATCCATGGTGCTTGCAAAGCCAATTTCTGACGTTGCATTTGCTGTTAAGTCTATGCCAAAGAAGTCTCGCCCTCAATGTAGCCACTGCAATATGTTGGGTCATACTAAAGAGAAGTGTTATAAACTTCA
Source organism: Abelmoschus esculentus (assembly GCA_035048815.1). Classification (NCBI taxonomy): domain Eukaryota; kingdom Viridiplantae; phylum Streptophyta; class Magnoliopsida; order Malvales; family Malvaceae; genus Abelmoschus; species Abelmoschus esculentus. The sequence goes on from JAUCBN010000005.1 coordinate 20,333,766, forward strand.
TGGATATCCTCCCGGATATGGTACGCGATCTAAACAGGTACCTAATTTAGCTCCCACAAATGTTGTAAATACGACTTCAGTAGCTCTAGGAGATCTTTCGGCTCCAGGTGATCATTTAACGCCTCAACAGTGTCAACAACTCATCGCCATGTTGACTAACCAACTACATGCTGCTTTGACTGTCGATCTTCCTTCATCCTCGATTAACATGACAATGCAAGGCAAGATTTTGGCTTATATAAATCATTTGAGCTTTTTTGATTCCCAAAATATTTAGATTATCGATTCTGGAGCTTCTCGCCACATATGTTATATTAAAGAAATGTTTGATTCTTTAACTCCAATCGAGGGTGATAACATTCTGCTTCTAGACAAGTCTACCATCTCAGTCGGTTTCTCAGGGAATGTTCGATTATCTCATGGTTTAACATTGAAGAATGTTCTTTATGTTTCCGAATTTAGATTTAATTTGTTGGCTATTAGCGAACTTGTCAAGCATTCTGATCTTCGTGTACTATTTTTTAATTCACAATGTGTTATTCAGGACTTACAACATGTGATTGGGAGGGGTGAGATGTTTCAAGGACTTTACTTGCTTCGATTGGCTGATATGGATTCTCCAGTATGTTCTTCTCAAGTTTGTTCAGTTTCTTGGCATACCAGACTAGGTCATCCAAGCTCAGTTGTACTCCGTTTGTTAAAAGATGTTTTGTCCATTTCTAATATGAATAAATCAGATGTACCTTGTTCCATTTGTCCCCTTGCGAAGCAACAAAGATTACCTTTCTCTGTTTCTACATCTCGAGCTTCTTCTCCTTTTGAATTGATACATTGTGATACTTGGAGACCATTTAAGGCTGTTACTTATAATAAACAACGTTTTTTTCTTACCTTGGTAGATGATTACACCAGATGCACATGGACTTATTTGTTACAACACAAGTCCGATGCCCTTTCAATTGTTCCAACCTTTATTAACGTGGTAAAGAAACAATTTGGCCGTGATATAAAGATTTTTAGATCTGACAATGCTCCAGAACTTCGATTTACTGAGTTGTTTGCAAGCCTTGGGATATTGCATCAATTTTCCTGTGTTGAAACACCTCAGCAAAATGCAGTGGTTGAACGTAAGCATCAACATTTACTCGCTGTGTCGAGAGCGTTATTTTTTCAGTCCAGGGTGCCTGAAAAATTTTGGGGTGATTGTTTACTCACAGCTACTTTTATCACCAATAGATTGCCTTCTCCTCTATTGAACAATAAATCGCCATATGAGATGTTGCATTCTCGAGCTCCTAACTATCAGTTTTTAAGGGCCTTTGGTTGTTTGTGTTTTGTTTCCACCTTGAAAGCTCATCGTGATAAATTTTCTGAGCGAGCATTGACTGGTGTCTTCCTTGACTATGTATCGGGTATGAAAGGTTACAAAGTGTATATCTTGAAAACTCAGTCTATCACGGTTTTTCGGAATATTATTTTCCATGAAAACATATTTCCTTTTCATAAAATAACTAATGTTGATATTATGGTTGATCCTTTTCATGGAATATCGCTGCCTAATAGTTTGCTTGATATGTCATATACTCCTGCCACTAATCATCATCTGCCAGGTTCTTCAAATATTTCTTCGCAGCATGATTGTTCTTCGTCAGTGGATTCTTCAGGATTACACCATGATTAATCTCATGATTTTCAGCCTATTGATGAATTTATGGCTGACTCCTTTGAAGAACCTACTGTTGATCCATCTCCAGGTCTTGTACCTGAATCATCTCAAGATCCAGTGGTGGCACCTTCTCAGGAACCAACAATCGCACATTCTCCAGAACCAGTGGATGTATCTTCTCAGGAACCAATGGTAACACCATCTCAGGAACCAACAGTCGCACATTTCCCAGCACCTGTGATTGTTCTTTCTCAAGCATCTTTGACAGATTCTATACAACATGTCACTCGAAGATCGTCCAGGATCACCCAGAAGCCATCTTATCTTCATCAGTATTACTGCAACACCACTTGTTCTTATCCGATTGAACGTCATGTCACTACTTCTAGGTTATCTCTTTCATATGCCGCTTTTATAGCTAATGTTTCCTCTACTCCTGAACCTGTTTATTACCATCATGCTGTCAAGTTCCCTGAATGGCGTCTGGCCATGCAAGACGAGCTGCGAGCCATGGAGTCTCTCAATACTTGGTCCGTGGTTCCTCTTCCTAAAGGAAAACAATCGATCGAATGGGTGTATCGAATAAAACACAACTCTGATGGCACAATAGATCGCTATAAAGCTCGACTAGTGGCTAAGGGATTTACTCAAGTTGAAGGCATTGACTACACCGACACATTCTCTCCTGTGGCTAAAATGACTTCTTTCAAAATTTTGCTTGCTCTTGCAGCGGTCAATAACTGGCATTTTCTTCAATTAGATATCAATAATGCATTCCTCAATGGTGATCTCAATGAGGAAGTATACATGAAGCTTCCACTCGGATACAACACCAATATCTCAGGGACTGATTTGGTTTGTAAGTTGTATAAATCGATTTATGGCCTAAAGCAAGCCTCTAGACAATGGTTTAATGCCTTCTCTACCGTTGTACTGGAATATGGTTTTGTTCAATCACCTTCTGAACACTCTTTATTTGTCAAAAGGAGCGGTGATGATTTGGTTGCATTACTTGTTTATGTCGATGATATTGTGTTAGCTGGAAAAAAATTAAATTCCTTGCTGCAGGTGCAAGTTTTCCTCAAAGGTCACTTCAAACTAAAGGAGTTAGGGGACTTGAAGTATTTCCTTGGCTTTGAAATTGCCCGAAATGATTCTGGCATATCGTTGTCTCAAAGACGTTATGCTTTGTAACTACTTGAGGACACTGGACCACTTGGTAAGAAGTCAACAGAGTTACCAATCATTCCCAGTCAAAGGTTAAGCTTGCATGAAGGAGAATTATTATCCGACCCTCAGCCATATCGAAGGTTAATTGGTCGTCTCCTATATCTTACACGCACCAGGCCGGATATAACCTATACTGTTCATTTGTTGAGTCAGTTTGTGTCCAAGCCACGTGCACCTCATCTTCAAGCTGCTTATCATTTATTGTCTTACATAAAGAAAGAACCTGGTCTTGGTTTGTTTTTTTCTTCTAAGGCCAGTCTTCAGTTGAGTGGTTTTGTTGACTCCGACTATAGTGCATACCCAGATACAAGACGATCTGTTACCGGCTTTTGCACTTATCTTGGTAAAAACCTGATTTCATGGAAGTCCAAGAAATAACATACCGTTAGTCGTTCTTCTTGTGAGGCTGAATATCGGGCCATGGCGTCTGCTACATGTGAACTTGTATGGTTAGCTGCTTTATTATCTTCTTTCCATGTGGATATTCAACAAACTTTTCTATACTGCGACAACCAAACTGCCATCCATCTAGCTTCAAATCAGGTTTTTCATGAGAGGTCCAAACATATCGAGGTTGATTGTCACTTTATCCGTGAGAGAATTACACGAGGTTTTCTCCGACTTGTTCACATAAAATCAAAAGCTCAACTAGCTGACATCTTCACCAAAGCTCTTCACTCACCTATGTTTTCTGGTTTTATTGCCAAGATGGGTCTCATTAACATTCATCAGTCTCCATCTTGAGGGGGGGCTGTTAGAAACCGTTACAAGGTCGGTTACAAAGATTCTAATAAGAACCTTTGTTAGTAAGCTGAATATACAGTTTTTGTAGTCAACTACTTGTTGAATAAAAATTCACTCTTTTGGAGTTGTTACAAAGGCTGTAAACCTTGTTAATGGATCCATTAGGCTCTGGTGTTTTTCATCATAATAATTACTTGATTTGCCTCGATGATTATTAACATAGCTCGTGACAGATTGGCTATTGTTTTATTTATGGAAAGAAGAACAAGGATCGGTAGAAAGGACAAAGAGTAAGTTGGAATACAGATTGTCACTAGAAACCAGAAGGTAGACTTGGGTTGAAAGACATGGCCTTATGGATCAAAGTTTGCCTCACTAGAGGCCTATGGCCTTTTCTGGTAAAAGCTGAGAACTAGGGTAGGTATCACAGGGTTATTATTTTTTTAAAAAAAAGTATATGATAGGATGTAAAATGTCACTGTATATATATTTTACGAGATTTTATTCTCGAGATTGATTTGCGTTTGGCGTAAAATCAGGCAGTTAAAGAGTTGTTTTAATACCACTTGTCATAGGATTATTATCATCTTCCTAAAAGACTTGTCTGATAGAGTTTGTAACGCCATCGTATATGTATCACAATTTTTTTGATGTGAGATTAATATTTCTTACATTTTTTAAGCGTGACACATGAATTTTTTTTTTTTTTATGGAGAAGTGGTTGAATAAACAAGAGAGATGCAACCAACTTTGTTAAAGCATACACTGTTGAATTGGGCAGCTGCAAGTTCACTGACAATTTTATAATATTAGTTCGATTTTTTCAATTAATTTGATTTAACCAATCATTTGAACACTTTTTTCTCTCGATGAATGTGTCGATTGATTTTCCAGTATAGAAAGAAATCAAATTTGACACAAATTTGTTATTCCCTTGGATCAAATTAAATTAAAATTAAATCCTAGACCTTAAAGAAAGTCGGGTGCAAATCGTTTATCTTTTTTTTATGTCTTTATTTGTGCATTCGTTTTAAATTAAATAGTTTAAGGTTTAAAGTTAGGAATTATAATTAGGGTTTAAGGAATTATGGGTAAGATATATTTTTTAGGAGTAAGGTTTATGATTTAGGATATAAAAATAAGGATTAAGGTTTTAAATTTAATTTTTAAAAAGAAAATTAAAAAAAATATATAAAAATATGTATGATAAAGAGATAGATAATTTTTACTCGAGAAAGTCTGACAAATAAACGAACACGTTTTAAACCTTTGTTAGAATGACACGTATTAAACGAGTGTTGCCTGTAGAAGCCGAAAGAGGTGTAGTCGTGTAAGGCAGGACAACCATGTTGATTCTACACCCGTCTTTATGCTCAAACATTAATTCAACATAGAAATAATTGTAGGTTTCTTTTTTTTTTTTAAATAGAGTTGTATTACAATTGATTTTAAGTATGTTCAAATAATTTACTTATACACATGTAAATAGCTCACATTTAATTACTTGTAAAAAAAATTAATTCATTTAAATAGTACGCAGTAAATTATAACTATTAATAGAATTTTCATCGAGCACAACGTTAAAACCCATTGTATATTAATTTGGATGTCGTTTATTACTGTTAATTTTTAATTATTTTTTAAATTCAATTTATTTTTTAAATTAATTTCTCAAAATTTATAAAATGGATTTAAATTTAAATTTTTAATTTTTTAATCGCTTTATGTTGATAAGGGTGAGTGTCGAGTCGAGTCAAAAAATTTTGAGTTATTCGAGTTGACGGGTCATATTTTACGACTCAAACTTTATTTAAATTTTTTTCGATTTAAGTCAAGTCAAATCGAGTTGAGTTTTTGAGTTCTTATAAATATTTAATTCAATTATTTATCATATTATAGTATGATTTGATTATAATTTAAACGACTTTCTCTAATCATAAGATATGTATATATATTTTTTATATGTAACAATATTTCTTTATATTTTTATATATCAATGTATATATATCATAAAAAATGATAGACTCATCTCAAACTTAAAATTTAATCCTTTAATTACTAAAAATTTCCAGTTATTCGAGTTATTCGAATTTCTATTCTACAACTCGAACTTTATTTGAATTTTTTTGAATCAAGTTGAGTCTATGAAATTTTGAGTCGAATTAAAACAGCGAACATTTTTATCTTGAATCGAGTTATTTATTTTTTTCGAATCGAGTTTTGTTCACCCCTAATCGTTGATGATCATGTCATCACTCATCATATTTATTGTCGAATCATAAGTATTATTCTTTTAATGATCCATTGTTGATAATCGATAATAAGTGTATCGATCGATTTTTTAATATAAAAAAATCGAATTTGTAAAGAAGAAATCAATCGATATACCTATCATCAGTTACTAGTGATAGATGATTACAGAAAAGTGATCGTAAAGATCCGGTTATAATTTAGAGATATATTTCATCGTTAAATCTTATATATATTTTTTTTTAAAAAAATAGAGACGATAAGATTTCAATTTTTTATATCCTACAAGTGTTGAACTGATTAGAGCACGGCCAGCCACGCCCACGTGATTTCCTACAAAATCAGACAGTCCCACGAACTTCTAGATAAGATTAAATGTACAAGGATAGAAATAGATAGGCGTATCAGACAGTCCCACGTGTTTTGTATATAGCTGTATCCATATTTGTTTTCTATAATAGGATAAAGGATATAAATATATAGGTGTATCCATATTTGTTTTGTTTAATATTATTAAATTATTTAATAAAAATTAAATAATTTAATTTATAATTATAAAATAAAATTTTAATTAAATTAATTTATAATGTATTATATATTTTATTTTTTAATAACGAGATCAAATATCAATTTTAATTAATTTTATATAGGTGTATCAATTTTTTATTAGAATAAGACCAATATTAGAATATGCTATATATTCAGAGGTCGGGAACTTATCCTTCAACACTCCAGAAATCACTAATGGATTCCATGGAATCAAAATGGTATGAAGAGGGGTTGAAGATGATTGAGGAGCTCACCATAAATGCTGAGCAGATTCAAGATGAGTTATTGAAGGGAATACTAAGTAGAAATGCGGGAACAGAGTACTTAAGGCGATTCCTCCATGGCCAAGCTGACAAGCAACTCTTCAAGAAGAATGTTCCCATTGTTACCTATGAAGATATAAAGCCCTACATTGATCGGATTGCTAATGGGGAGACATCGGATATCCTTTTAGCTGAACCCATTACAGGGTTCTTCATGAGGCATGAAGTTGTTGTTTCTGTCTGTTACGGTAATTGTTTGCTTCGTTCTAATTATTAATCTATCATCTGTTTGATAATATGCAGCTCTGGGACTTCAGGAGGGAAGCCAAAGCTGACGCCTGTCACTGCTGATGTTACTAAGAAGAATGAATTATTTCGTACCCTGTACGAGTCTCCAATAATGAAGTAAGGAACTCATCCTCAGTCTGTTGATTTTAAATTTTCATGATTGGATAGTTGGACAGAAAAAGAGAACTTATCGGTGGTTTATGTCTTTGGTTTTGAAGGCAGTTTGGTGACATAAACGAAGCTGGTAAGAGAATGGAGTTTATGTTTGCCAGACCAGAGATAGAAACTCCTGGTGGCCTCAAGGCAACATCTGTTACAACAGGCATATACAAGGGGAGTGTGTTTAGAGCCATGTTACCTAAGCTTTACACAAGCCCCGTTGAGACCATCTTTTGCCCTGAAACCCAACAGAGCTTGTACTGTCAATTACTTTTTGGTTTAATCCAACGAGATGAAGTTGTCATGATCGGCTCAACCTTTGCATCCACGGTGCTGAGAGCTATCAAGTTTTTAGAGAACCATTGGCCAGAGATGTGCTCCGACATAAAAGCAGGTCAAATAAGCCATTGGATCACGGACTCAGGATGCAGAAATGCAGCATCAGTGATCATGAAGCCTGATCCAGTACTGGCTGACTTGATAGAGAACATATGTAATTGTAAATCATGGGAAGGAATGATGGCAAAACTATGGCCTAAAGCAAAGTATGTCAGTTGCATATGTACGGGCGTTATGAAGCAATATACCGCAGAACTAGAGTTCTATTGCGCAGGGCTCCCTTTAGTTTCAACTTTGTATGCTTCCTCAGAAGCTCAATGTGGGATTAATTTAGAACCTCTATGCAAACCTTCAGATGTCTCCTACACATTCCTCCCTAACATGGCTTACTTTGAATTCCTTCCTTTGAGGAATGATGGTGATACATCAATTGAAATGAACGGGAACAATGAAGATCCTGAGCCTGTTGGTCTCGTAAATGTGAGGCCTGGTCATCGTTACGAACTACTTGTCACTACTTCTACAGGTAAAATTTTCTCCTTTGTAATGTTACTGGTAGATAACGATTTGATATTGTTTGATGGAATTCCCTTTTCTTTTCAGGATTATATCGATACAAGGTTGGAGATGTTCTTATGGTGACTGGTTTCCACAACAATGCACCTCAATGCCAATTTGTGGAGAGGCATAATGTTGCTATAAGTGTAGATCAGGAGAAAACAAGCGAAACAGATCTCTTTAAGGCTGTCACAGAAGCAAAGGCTCTTCTTGATCCACTCGGGCTCGTCTTGACGGAGTACACTAGCTATGCTGATACTTCCTCAGCACCAGGTCACTATGTCTTATACTGGGAGCTCAAGGAAAAGGAAGGCAACCATTGCAACGAGCCTGACCCAAAGATAATGGAAGAATGTTGCTTTAGAATGGAAGAATCATTGCATTATACATATAAAATCTATAGGAAAAATAATATAATATCACCTTTGGAGATTAGGGTTGTGAAACAGGGAACTTTTGAGGCACTAATGGATTACCATGTATCCAAAGGAGCTTCGTTAAGCCAATACAAGAGACCTAGCTGCATCAAATCAAAGGAAGACTTGAAGATATTAGATTCAAGAGTGATGGGAAAGTTTTTCAGCCCTAAACCACCTCTGTAAGAGTTGCATTATTTCTTGTTTAAGCCTTTAAGATGACATAATCCTTCCAATATTTCAAAAACTTGCTGAGAGTTATTACATGTGTATACAATGGCTTGTAAGTTTATGAAACTTTGATGCAATAATGGATTACTATTTAGTATTTTAGTTTAAGTTGTTGTTTTCATTTCTCTTTTTTTGTTGGTATTTTGCTATGTTTAATATTATTATAGAACCGATGGTACTTTCTGGATGACGACCAACGTGGCTGACGACCAACATAAAAGGCTAAAACATAGACATCAAGACGATAGATCTCTACAGGTTTCTTGCTTTTGTCGGAAGTCACCTTATATATGTTCTTATCTTTCTCGTATCTTTTTGTATCCACGTGTTTCTGGCGGTCCAATGAGAGTAAAAAGAAACCCCTTTTGTTCGTATGTGTCTTGATCTGATCCATTCAAGCCAAAACCCAAAGCTCACATAACCATGACACAATCCAACAACACACATGCATGCATATCACTGAGCCACTCACGTGCAGCACAACTCATTCTTTCAAGATAACTATGTACGTGGCTCTTCTTAAAATTTAAAAGAAAATTAAATCATAAACTCTAAACCTACTCCCTAAAAATACACTATGTCCCTAATTTTTTAAATCCTAATCACAATCTCTGACCCTACACCTTAAATTTTATATCATAAATCTTTTAATTTAAAACGAAGACACGAATAAATATATAAAAAATAAATAGATAATTTGTACCCGTAAACGCTAACCATCACATGGGATTGCGGCCTGCGAACATTTGTGAAGGCGAACAAACAAGAACAAATCATGAATTATAGTGTTATTCGGGCGAGCAACGTTCGACGATCACGTGTCACCACATATGATCGTTATTAATGACTAATTAAACTTATAACATCGAATCGTAGTCAATTCCATCATAATACGACAGCTCCCTTATCACGACACTTGTTTAGATCATATAAAGTACGTATGTCGTTGAAACCACATAGAAGATAAGATCCGAAAGAACCAAACACTTGACTAACTACACAACTACACCCACCAGAGCCCGAACCACCCTCGGAACCACTATCAGGCCACCGTCTCGATTCTTAGTAACTTGATCGGTTAATAATATCAAATAGTAATATTCTCTACAGGTTAGGATTGGTGCCTCTAGTATGGTAATTTTATTATAAATTATTGTAATTTGAATTAATCATCAATAAAAACATATAATAAATAGTTAATTATCATTTTGTGTTCGTTTGTTCTTGATAGTTTTGTATATATAAACAAATGATATAGGTTGTGTTCAATTTCTAACCTTAGAGGTAAAATTATTTTAAAATTTTTGGTTTGTGTCTATTTCTATGAGTTAATAAAATGTGAATGATTAATAATATATTTGTAGTGATGATTTTTCTAAATATATTTTTTCTTAAAAACTACATGTTTAACATTATTTATGACTTAAAAAACTTTTAGACCCAAAAACAATTTTTAAAAACAATAGAAAATGGAGCGAAGTTAGGAAATATCTGAAAGATTTACTTATACTATAATCATGACTGTAATGCGAAAAAACGATTGATTGTTAATAAATTTATGGATAATAACGTTAACTAAAATTTAATATTAATTAGAAAAGAAACAAAAGAACTTATTATTCTTCATTGTTGTTCCTCTTTGATATTATTTCATTTCTTTTTCATTGCGCTATTATTTGTCCTTGATGATGTAGGACTTGATCAATCGATTTATTTTCTCTCGTGAAAAAAAAAAATAATTCAGAGAAAACAGTTTTTCCCTGGTTATCACAAAACCAGCATGAGTTGTATATTCAAAAACCGTTTTCTTTTATCTTTTAAATTAATTTAAATAATCTTTAAATTAATTTAGGTAATGGTCAAATGGTTAGTTTGACCCTTTTACTTTTTCACAAACTTTAAATTGACCTTTAATTTCTACGTTTAACAAGGAGCGGAGGAAAAATAAATTTTACCTTTAATTTCGATCTTTAATCACCGGTAGTGATGATTACAGAAACATATATCGAAATCGTCGATTATAAATTACATAAACTATAATATTCATCATTAAAAATTCTATCAATAATATCTCATATCATCTCTTTCGCACCTTAACAACATTTTAATTAATACGAGCAATCCATACACACATACATATATATATATATATTACTTGTATTATCATTTGTGGTAACACATCGGAGTTAATTCTTTTTTAGAATCCTGATTCCACGCCAACGAGACTCCATTCGATGGGATGGATCGTCTTGCGCGTAAACACCAAATTTAAAGAAATGATAGTGTCCTCCGGCACCGGACCCTTGGTATTTAAGAACGCCATTAATGTAAACCTTGACGTTGGAAGCACCCACGTCATGGATTACGTTCACTTTAAACCACTTACCATAAATGTTTGAGAGTATCCTCAAAGACCTTCGATAAACCACCAGCTCTCCGTCGTAGACTCGGAGCATTATGGTGGTCGCACGAGAAGAAGCACCAAATATTTGCATCACCGCTGCTCCGGTTGTTCCGCTGGGGACATATGCTTCTGCCTCAAATTGCCAAACCCCAGACGAATAATCATAGCCCTATATACAATCGAGAATTTTTATAGTAAAACCCTTTCACTAGTTGGATTTTGTTTTAAAATACTGTCATTGTTTTTGTATTTAAGGAGTAAAATTTCTTTAACAAAAAGATGTTGAACAGAATAATTTTACATCACTACTTACCACTTACGGCATCAAAATATGCTTATTGAACTTTATGTATTAACAAATGGGAATTCATGGAATAAAAAATATATTTTAAAATGAAAAAATCGATAATAATAGTTATAAATACACACATGAACGAGTTATTAAGGGGTGTAAATAGTTGATCTCTTTTTTATGTTTTTATTCGTGTCTCTATTTTAAATTAGAAGTTTAAGGTTTAGAGTTTAAGTTTAGGGGTTGTGGATAGAGTTTAGAAAACTAGGGTAGGGTGTAGTTTTTAGGGTTTAAGGTTAGGGTTGTGGATAGGTTTAGGAAACTAGGGACAAGGTGTATTTTTTACGGTTTAGGGTTTGGGATATAAAAAATAAAGGTTAGGGTTTAAAATTCAATTATTTAAAAATTTGCAATAGGAGTCATGGGTGGAAGCATGATAAAGAGATAGAGGATTTTTATCCATTATTAAGAGACTGAGGAAGACAATTATCTCATCCTCGATTTTTTTTACTTTAATCCTCCTATATGAATTATTTTAAAAGTAATTAATTTTTTAATTTATTTTTTATTTTTAAATATTTATATTTTATGCTTAATTTTCATTCAAGATTTTTTTTTTTATAATTCCTATGATATAATTTGAATTTATAGACGGAAAAGAATGTATTTAGATCATCTTTGTGTCTCTAGTGGCGACTAAATCAATGTATTATGACTTTAAGAAGATTCCATTGAAATTCACTAAGAATCCTTGTGTAAGAAAATAAAATTATTTGTATATTTTATCATTAATTGTCATATTTCTCTTACAATGCATTTGGATGAAGAATTTTAATTTATTTTAAATGTTAATATTTTGAAATGTATAATTTTAAAAGATTAGTGTTTATGATTATTTTGTTTAGATAATTATTTTTGGAAATCATTAGATATTAAAAATTATGAGTTTAAAAGATAATTCTAAAAGAAAACTAAATGGTATAAAAATGTGTATATCTTAAAACTATTTAAATAATTTTAATAATATAATGCGAAAAAAGTAAATTATTCTTTAAATCTAAAAAAATAACTTTATAAGTTTGATTATTATGTTTAGGTCCAAATAAATATATTATTATTATTTTTGTATTCTTAAATTGGTCTCATAATGGAATATGTTTATTTTTTTTAGATTTTAATAAGTGAAGTTAATCTTATCACATGTTCTTAAATTATGAGACTCATTTTAAACTAGTTTTTAAACTTTAAAATATTTTAAGTTTATCTTCAAACTAAAATCTTTATTTTAAATTGATCCTAAATTTTTGAGCATTCTAATTTATCCTTAAATCTTGACTCACATTCTAAATTATAATTTCATCTTCAGAATATCAATATATGGTAATCATATCTTATACTAATAAAATTGTTATAAAAGTCGTTAATTATCATGAAACACCTACGTATTATGTACTAATATGATGTGGTATAAATAATAATTTAAGGGTGAAATTATAATATTTGAAAAGTTTAGGAACCAATTTAGAATGTGGTCATAATTTTGGGATAAAAATAGAACATTCAAAAATTTTGAGATTAATTTAAAATAAAAATCATAATTTAAAGATAAAATTAAAATACTTAAAAGTTTAAGACCAATTTAAAATAAAAATTATAATAGCTTATGGATATGTGGTGCAATTAACTTCAATAAACACATGGACACTTTCTGAATAAAGCCAGACATATATTATTATTAAAAGATATAATTTCACAGTAAAATAAGAAATTAAAATAAATTACTTGACTTAAAAAATTATAATAATTGGACTATATGTTAATCGAATTGCTATTTAAATAAAAAATAACACGTCCATTTTATGGTTCATATTTAAAATTTTAAATCTATTTAAATAATATTACATTATTTATTTTTTAAATAAAGATACAATATTATTTATTTATTACTCAATAAATTAAATGCATGGTACATGGAAACTTTCAAGAATCAAGACCGTCTATGTGTCAACATTAGGGTACCTACATAAGATACTTGCCATGTTTATCTTTTTTTTTTACCTTGTTATATATGATATATATATATATATGATTTGATTTTTGATTAATTATACTATGCTAATATAATACAGATGAGATATATAATTGATGGTTAGAAAAAATTGCAGATTTTCGTCATTTTAAACATATTTTTAGACTTAAAGTTTTATACAGAAAATATATAAAAATATTTGATTAAATACCCTAAACTTATCAATGATTAAGTACTAGAAAATGAAGATATCCGGTTACTTACTCGAATTCGAATTTCTGTGCGTGGTTCAGTGTGGCTGGTTGGGGTATGGGGTTTGTCTGTAGAATACACCCACAATCTGTGGACGCCATGGTTGAAACTGTATCGTTCGGATGGAGACTTATCGTAGGGCTTCTGCAGCTCAAAATTTGATTCAGATAGAGGAACCTCGGTAAAACCACTGGTAATCGAGGCATTGGCCCCGAAGAAGATGAGCTGACGAAAACACAGGAAAAGAACCAAGAAAACAAGGGGAGACTTGGCCATCCTTAAAACAGAAGAAAGGAGATTGAATCGTGCAATTTGGTTTGGTGTTATGGGAATATTTATAGATAGGGTGGCATGAAACGAGAAGCAGTGAATTTTGTATGTTTCGAAGAAATTAAAACCAAGCATAAAATAGGCAACAGGAAATACAAATAGGGTGCTATGAAAGCATATTTATTGGTTCCTTGCAGCAGAAAAGGATTGTAAGAGCATAGAGATGCAAGTCCCATGCCATCCAAGTTTTTATGCAATGAACCCTACTGAGACAAGGAATTCGCCATGTCGATCACGAAACGGTATCTGACATCAGATTTAGCTAGCCTTTCCATGGCGGTGTTGATTTCATCGATCCGAATCAGTTCGATATCTGCAGATATGTTGTGCTTGGCACAAAAGTCTAGCATCTCCTGAGTTTCTTTCATCCCTCCGATGTCACTTCCTCCGACAAGCTTCCGTCCTGTAACACACAAAAAAAAATTATATAAGATTCTGCTGTGGAAATATTAAGTTAAACTAAGACCAATAATACATCAGAGCCTGAACACATATCATACTTTGTAAGGACAAATAACATACCCAAATTTAAAGGAAGAACAGGCAATTCCAGTGGCTTATTGGGCAATCCCACTGTGACCAATTTTCCATTCACCTTCAGCAGACTAAGCAATGGAAGTAGGGGATGGGCTGCAGACAATGTGTCAATGATATAGTCCATGCTACCAGTAGCTGACTGCAAAGTCATTATAATAACATCCAAATGCCGAATCAGGATTCAGAACAACAAAGAAAAACATCAAGACTAGTAAGCAGAAGCCTAGTCCGAATCCAATTACCTTAGTTCATCCATAGTATTAAATTGCGTTGCGAAGTCACCGCCACGCAATATTGGCGCAACGCAATATAAATATCGCATCACAATTTTTTTTGTTATAAAACCGTTACGTAACGCTGCAATATATCATATATTGCGCCGCAATGCCGCAACACCGCAATAAACCCCAAATGATTTAAAATATAAAGTTAACGTAGATAGAATACTCGATTTTTTTAAATTTAATAATCAACTACACCGGTGTGGTAACATCGATTATTAGATCAATTATCTTATCGGTTTAAAAACTTTATTAATCTATAAAACATAAATAAAAATTATATAAAATGTTTATCTTTTTTAAAATATAGTAATGATTTTTTTATTTAAAAAATTAATTTAACTTTATTACTTTTATTTTTGTCATATTATATTTTTTTCAGACATATACCAATATTATAATTTTATATCAGTACATTCAAGCTATGTATTATTTGATTATCATTTAATATATCAGATATTTTCTAGTAATGATGCTCACAATATGATACTTTTTTCATATAGAATAAAAAATATCGAAACTAAGGCACTAATAAAATTAAAGATACTCTAGACCTTTACACCATTTATTTTGGTGGTGAATAAGAAATTGAGTTTATATATATATATATATGTTTTTTTTAAATTATATAAAATAAAATTTTAGTATTAAAATATTATACTATTCAACATGCATGTGTTTTTTTAATATGATATTATTCATATGTACGTTATTTATTAGGATATAAATATTTTTATCTATTATTTACTTTTATAATGTTTGTATTGTCTACATTTTTAATAATTTTTTATTTGTAAATTATAATTTTTTTTAAAAAAATAAATAAAACACATAAACTAATGTATTAATCTTATGATATTAAAATATAGTTGTAAAATGTGTATATCTATAATATTTTAAAATGATTGTGATTTTTTTAAACTAATCTTAACTACATCAACGATTTTACGTTATGTAACGTTCGCAGCGCCCGTAACCGCGACACTGGCCGCAACCGCAATTTAATACTATGAGTTCATCTAATTCGCAAAGTCGATTAATGGCATACCTTCATCTTTGCAGGATCACTGGAAACGAGGAATGAGTCGGCCCCAAGTCTATTGATTGCTTCAGACTCCTTCTGAGGGGAGCTACTAATGACAGTAACTTTCAACCCAAAGGCCTTAGCAATCTTCACAGCAACATGACCAAGTCCACCAAGTCCGGCAACACCAAGATGCTTTCCTGTCTCGGTCATTCCATAATATTTCATAGAGCTGTACACTGTGATCCCTGCACATAACAATGGTGCACCCGCGTCCAGTGGCAAGTTATCAGGAAACCGTAGCACATAGCGCTGGTCGACCACGATTATATCCGAATAACCACCATAATTTTTTGTCCCATCTGGATTGTAAGAGTTAAAGGTAAATATCATCTGAGGACAATAGTTCTCCAGGTCCTGCTGGCAGCATTCACATGTCCTGCAGGAGCCAACCAAAACACCAACACCAACCCGATCACCGACTTTGAATTTTGTCACATTCTTCCCTACTTTGGTAGCAACACCAACAATTTCATGCCTGCAGGACACCACCATATGCAATGTTTATGCACGTTCCAGCAAAATGGACTAGCTGGAAAGATAACAATGTCCATCCGAATGCATCTACATTACTCAATAATACAAATACAAAAACGAAATAAACATCACCGCAGTAAAACACATCATAGCTAATTCCTAGATCACTACAGATTAGCATCATAATTTACAATACAAGTAAGTTGAAGTATGATACCCAGGAACAACAGGGTAAGAAGTGAAACCCCATTCGTTTTTGAGAACATGCAGGTCTGAATGGCACACTCCACAATAAAGAATCTTTAAAGTCACATCATCATCACCATTTTCCCTGCAAAAGAAAATCGAAAGAATTCGTAACACTCGAATCATGCGTAATGTAATAGTGAACTGACTAGTGGGGTCAAGACCCTGAAACAATAGCGCAGAAGAGAAAAGAAAGTTGTACCTTCTGGAGAAATTGAAAGGGGAGAGGGTTCCAGATTGATCTGTAGCAGCCCAACCGAAAGCTTTCTGTTGCTTCCCGTCCTCTACTGTTGTTGACATTGCTGTGATTATGGATGATGAGTTTTGGAGTGTGCAAAACCTGTAGGTGAGTGACAAAATATATGCAACAGAGATGAGCACTACTAGGCAGCTCTGGCACTACATTTACACCTGCTTAGTTGGCATTTAGTCGTTTTGTTTTTACTTAAATTAAATGATACTTTTACTTTAATTATTTAACAGAATATTATTCGTTTCGAATTATTTACGGAAATATCACACATCCGGTTAATAACCTATGAAAAAAGTACTACAAATTAGGATAAAGTCATCACTTACGGATGATGTTTTCATCCAAATCGTCATCCGTAGATAATGACTTTCCCTGTATTATAATTTTTATCGTAAATTTTAAAATATCTTTCAAACATTTTTATTTCTCAAAACTATTGAATTCATTTGTATTATTTACTTAAAGCTGCCGTGTTAGCTCACATGAAATTTCAGTCGGTCATGAACATAGTGTTATTATTAGCTACCTTTGTAGGAATGGGCATTAATACTTAATAGGGTATGGTATCCAGATAATAGGAGCAGTTGAAATCTTAAATGCAATTCTCAGTGCACCAGTATAATTGCTCCATAATCCAACTTTTTTGACTGCTCTTAATGGTATACATTTTTTTCTGAGATTAATTTGTCATTAGCAGATGTTCATAATGCAGTTATTATTACCTAATCTGTTCTATTGTTTGAAAGAGGAAAAAAAAAACATGTTTCTGTTATTTCCGAAGGTAGTAAATCGGCAATTACCGAATCCGAAATCTTTGGTTGTTTCCTTGTTGTGTTCGACCCAACCACGTTGACATTGGTTTCATCGAACACTTTTAATGGCCAATTTTAAGTCTAAAAATAAATGAGGATTTATCTTTCCTGATTTTGTTACGGAAAGGATTAACGTGATGGGAGCTAATTGCAGGTGACTGTAAAATGAATTTTTTTAGAATACTGAACAAATAAGATAGAGGAGAAGGTGGAATTCAGAGCTTTTAACCATTTATTTTATAAATTGTTGAGCTTTACACTGTTGTTTTAGCTGTCTATGGCTTTTGTTCTACCTGATTCATGTACTCCATAGTAGGTGGCATAAACGGGTTGAGTTGATCTCGAGTAATGTTGAACTTAATTTAGCTCGCTCGTTAAGATTTTGAATTGAGTTCGAGTAATCTCGAACTTTTAACGGGTTTGATAAATTTGAACTCGAGTCGAGTTCAAGCTTGATTCGATCTCAATTGAATCAAGTGTTAATTAATCTTTGATCGTGTCGGACTCGAGTAGTTTTTTATCTGTCATGCCTCATTTAAAGTTTTGTCAGGAAAAAAAATTGATACACAAGTTGTCTAAACTCAAGCTTGTTAATTTTTAGGTATATGATGTTAGTTTAGGGTTTAGAAATTTAGGTTGTTGGGTTTAGAATTTAGGATTTAGATTTTAAGGTCTAGACTTATATCAAGGTTTATATTTTAGGGTTTTAAATTTAGATTTTAAATTATAAAAAAGATAGCATATTATATTTTTCGAATAGTTCACGAGCTTCTCAAGTTAGTATTAAGTAGCTTGGCTTAGCTCGTTAAGAACTCAAGTCGATTTTAATCAAATTGAACTTTAACCAAATTTTGATCGAATCAAACTCAAAAACTTATGATTTGTCTCATCTCATTTGCGATACTACTCTTGAACTTAGGAATATAGAGAAAAATATTAATCGAATTCCATAAGAAGTGAAAGCAAATTAATTTTTGAAAGGTAACGTTGTTTAAAATTTGTGACACAAATTTTGTTTAAATTAAAGTGATTGGACTAGAAACCGAAGATTCCAATCAATTAGATTTACAGAGAAATCAATCTTGGTCTTTCCAATATTTATATTTACATAGCTCAGCCTCAGCCTGTTTACTAAATATGTCTTATTGTTTTCTCTAAACTTTATATGATTGTCTAATCCAATCTAAGAATCAAATCAATTATCTTCCTAATCCTTCTGAACAGCAAGTCCTTCCCACCACACCACCCATCATGATGCCACCAGACGTCAACAAAAGACCCAACACCAGTACCTGAAGCACTGCCTCGAGCATAATCTGCAAGATGCAACACCAGGTCGAATAGCAGGAATCAGTCTTTGACATTGGTGATACGAGTCATTCAAAGGAAAAGGCGTGATCTAGTGAGTGAGTACCTTGCTCCAGGTCGGAAAGCTATATGCAAGCAACTCCTAGTACTGCAATTTTGACAAAAACACCAGTAAGAGTGGTAAGGATCAGAAAATGATAGAGCAAAAGATGCGAGGTTTGTTCCAGATATATTTACCATTTCTGGAAATGTTTAGCTAGAGTTTTCAGTTGTGCAATTTCTTTCAATTCAGGAAATTTTAATTTTGTTCCAAAGGTTGTAATTGGTTTATGCTCGGGATTCAGTCTTTCAATGTAATAATTAGCTTTTGTTGTTTTATTATAATTTCATTTTCAAACAAATCAGCAACTCTAAAAACAGGGTTGCACGTTAGCGGTACTAACGGCGTTTAGGGATTTTCTCTCTAGATCTTCGTTTCTCTTTGATTCTTACTTACTTTTGATCGTTTTTTGGAGTTGCATGTTCGATTATGGATTGGAGGAAGCTGTTTGGTGGTGGATCTGAACAATCTTTAAAGTTCTTTCCTGTTGAGGATTCTGGAATTGTTCATCCTGTGCCTGAAGTGTTCGACGAGGGAGTCTCCGAGTGGAGGTTTGAGCTGGTGGGTTAGTTCATCGGAGGGGCTCCGAACTTTAGTGCTCTGCAAAAAATTGTTTCTTCTTTATGGGGGAAGGATGCATTGAAAAAGGTAAGTCTCGCTGGAGCTAACTTGTATGTGTTTTCTTTCTCTTGTGTTACTGTGCGTGATTGGGTGTTGGATAATGGCCCTTGGCATATTCAGCATAAGCCCTTAATTTGGAGAAAATGGGAACCTAATCTTAGAAAATTGGATTTTGATCTTTCGAGGATGTCGATTTGGGTCTAACTTTATATGTTCCTCTTGAACTATATTCTCGAAAAGGGATCAATTATATTGCTAGTGTTCTGGGGTGTTCCTTATCCATGGATTCTATAACAGCATCTAAGCAGAGGTTAGAGTTTGCTAAGGTTTGTATTCAAGTGGAGGTTGGTGCTAAAATTCCTCGTGAGATTTCGGTGCAAATGCCGGATCATACTGTAGTGAAGGTTTCTGTACATGTACCATGGATGCCTTCTAGTTGCGATCATTGTAAGACTCTTGGGCATATCACCAAGTATTGCCCGGCTTCGCAGAAGATGAAAGTTGTATGGCGGGCAAAAGATGGGTCGATTGCTGATCGAGATGTTGCTGAGCAAAAGATTGGTTCTGATCGGTAAACTATTGTACTAGAGAATTCTTCTGGTCCTAGAGGACTTGATGTGGCAGTTGCAAGTCCTTCGCCTTTGGTGTTAGGGGCTTCTTTTGGTACTGAGGGGCTTGTTGAGACAGTTGTACGGGTTGATAGTCCTTTGCCTTCTATGTTAGGAGCTTCCTCTGGTTCTGGAGCTAATGAGAGGTTGGTGGATGAGCATGAGTTTCTCGGCTTGAAGGTTTCTGCTTTTAATGTTACACTTGATGTAGTTGAAAGTTCAACAATGGAAAGGTTAGGTCCTATTGTTACACTTGATGTAGTTGAAAGTTCAACAATGGAAAGGTTAGGTCCTATTGTTTCAGCAGATATGTTGGAGTTTCAGGATTGTTTGAGTGAGTGTGAATTGTTGGATCATCCATTTACAGGGCCTATTTTTACATGGACAAATAAGCAGGAGGAATGTTATTTGGCTCGAAAGTTGGATCGAATATTGGTTAATTCTACATGGGATGTGGCGTTTCCTAATTCTGCTGTCGAATTCTTAGCTCCTGGAATTTCGGATCATTGTTTTGCAATAGCTTGGGAGTTCAAGGAGGCTTTTGTGAATAGGCCTAAGCCTTTTCGGTTTTTTAATTTTGGGGTGCACCATCCTGATTTTAATAGCATTGTAGAGCACTCTTGGAAGGAGGAGGCCTCAGGTAATCCAATGGAGATTCTTTTCTTTAAACTGAAACGACTCAAAGGTCCTTTGCGTGAGTTGAATGGGAAGTGTTATGCCCATCTTTCTGAGCGTGTACGAGTTAAGAGAAAGGAGTTAGAGGAGCATCAGTTATTAAATCTTGTTGATCATGTTGCTAGTTGGGAGCATGAAAAGGAGCTGTAATTGGAATTAACAAACTTGGAGAAGGTTGAATTGTCTTTTTTCCAACAAAAGGCTAGGGTTAGTTGGCTTCAGGATGGTGATCAGGGAACCAAATTCTTTCATGCAGCTATCGCATCAAGGAAAAGAAAAACAAGATTAGAGTTTTGTATGATGATAGTGGGAATCGGTTGGAAAGCTTTGACAGTTTGTCTGAGAAATTGATAAGGTTCTATACGAAGCAGATTGGTTCTGAAGATGACAATGTTTCTGGATGTAGTTTGTAGTTACTTCAAGAGCTTTTGGATTTTGCACCTTCTGAGGTGGAGAGTCTAACTAGGGAAGTCACTTTAAAGGAGGTTAAGGGTACAATGTTTGGACAAGGAAGGGATAAAGCTCCTGGTCCGGATGGATATACTGCTAGTTTTATTCAAGTTGTTTGGCCAATTGTGAGGGATGATTATTGTGTTGCTGTTAAGTATTTTTTCCTCTCTTCTGAGATGTTACCAGCTTTTAACGCTACCACGATTGCTTTGGTTCCTAAGACTTTGAATGCTTCTCTAGCAAAGGATTTTCATCCTATTGCTTGCTGCTCGGTTGTGTATAAGTCTATTACAAAGATATTGGTGTCTAGGCTTTCGAGGTTGTTCCCTGTCATGATAGCTAGGAATCAATCAGCCTTTATTCAATGTAGGAGTATCATTGATAATACACTACTTGCTCAAGAACTTGTAAGGGGGTACAACAGGAGGGGGCTTTCACCTCGACGTGCTCTAAAAATGGATCTTCAGAAGGCTTTTGATTCAGTTCATTGGAAGTTTCTTTTGCAGGTGTAATCACTCATTTTTTATCAAATTTTAGTATTTATAGTATTATTGTAGTAGTCATATTATTAATAAAAAGAGAAAAAAAAAGAGAAAAAAAATAAGAAAAAAAAGAAGGAAATGAAAGGAAGGTTGATGTGAGATTAGAATCCCACATTGGTGAGAAACCTCACTTTCCTCTCTCCAAATGCTTATAAAAGGGGGGTGAGGGAGAGCCTTTAAGAAAAAGAGAACCAATTGGGTGAGGGTAGACCTTATGATCCTAATTTGAGAGATTATCTCTTCCCAAATTTGGGTGGTTCGATCGAGTCCTATTTTTAGGATTCGATCTAGTTAAAAATTTTGAAGTGGTTGTGGTAGATCTTGATGCCTTTCGAACTCTTAGGTATAATTTCTTTTCTTTATATTGTATTTTGGCTTTATTTTAATGAAATACAATATTTATTATTTATTATTTAGATTTTATTTATGTTTTAGATTAATGTTTATTTATGTATATTTTGAATTTATGTTTTAGATTATTATTTTATTTATTAGATTAATATTTATGTTTGTATGTATTTATTTTTATGTGATGTATTTAATTTATTTGTTATGTTTAAGTTGCATAAATGATATTACTTTGTTAATACGGGCCCCTAAATTCGGTCGTAAGCGAGGCCAACTCCAGTGTAATGGTGGTGGTTCGGATGCTTATCTTCGGTTTTAGGTGCTTTAAAATAAATACGCACATTTAATTAAAAATTAATTCGATCGTCAAATTAGCCCGGAAAATTTAATATTAATAAAGCGGTAATTAAATAAAGTACTAATTTTTGGGCGGTGTGGGGGTGCTAATTCTTCCCCATCCGTGACCGACTCCCGACTCCCAATTTTTAAATCTCTGGTTTTATGGTGTCCGGTCTACCAAAATGGCCGGTGGCGACTCCAATTTTCTAAAATCATTTTTAAACCAAAAAATCCCACGTGGAAGACATTCATTTTAAAATAACACATCGAAAATGTTTTCCAACTCAAAAAAAAACTTTTTAGCGATTTTAATTAATCATGGATTTTTTTAGATTGCTACAGATGGCGACTCCGCTGGGGATAAATTTTATTTTTTCAAAACAAAAAGTGAGTCAAGTTTTTTAAACGATTACCGCTTTACTAATATTAGAGATTTCGGGCTAAAGTGACGATCAAATTAATGTTCAATTAAAATTGCGTTTTTATTTTTCCGCATTTAAAATTGACATCTAAACCCGTTCTTCTAAGTGGGGGAAAAGGCTAATGCTTTCGTGGAGATATCGTTCTCCCGTATGGGCCCTAGCCGAAGTACCTTCGGGGCTCCACTACCTTATGCTTTCGTGAGGATATCGTTCCTTCGTATGGGCATAAGCGAACAGGTCCCCCTGAATTGGACTCGGTCAAGATGAGCCTATAATGGGTGATGATCGAGGGCCTTGCTACTCTTAGTAGAGGACAGCTTGGACAATTCGGGTTCCCCTTTTAGCACCAACACTGCATATAGAGAACTAGACTACCTGCCCCACTAGAGCCATGCGGATACCCTAGGTGAACTAGATGAGATATCTAGGACTACTCTTCTCTGTTTACTTTTACGCAATTTAAATTTCTGAAATTTATTTTGCGTCTATTTTTGCCCGAGACTAACATGTTTTCTTCATATTTTTCCCTTTTTGCATGCATCATCACATCTTGCATTGCATCGAGGGTATTGACTCGAGTGGTTAATCCTACAAAGAAAACATTCACAATGGAAGAGAGGTATCTAAAACCCTCAACCCTAGTGTTAGAAACCGATCAGAGATACTGATTAAGGGATAAGATTTGACAAGGTCACTATCCATCAGACCCCTTTTATCAAACACCGGTTATAGGACGATCGAAGAGCCCGAGACAGCAGTCTACCGAACATCAATACTAGGTAATGATCATGCGTTTATCTGGGTCTACATCAGAATGTCAATCCGAGATTCTAAGAGAGCATGAAGGATGTAACAGAAATCATGGTTTAATTAAAGGGTTATCAAAGACACAAAATAATATCGTTTCACCATTAGAAGACCGAGTCAAAATCAGAATCTATACTATCTCTCCATCCAGAGGACGAGTCAGAGTCAGATATAGACAGGCGATCAGAAAAGGTAATTGAACAATTTCTCAAGCACATCAATGAAGAAGTGTTTTTTAGACAGCAAAAAGAAGTACAAGAGATCGGTACCTTATCGACCCATTTCACGAGGATCGAGGTCATCGTTTGAGATTATCGGAGATGATTAACGACACCGACACTATAAGGTCGCTCAAGTAATATTTGACACAGACCAATGTCATACGATTCTTGAGGATCAAAGTTCGGAAAGGTTGTCAGAAACAAGATTGGGTCAGCCACGGAGATCGAAGCTTTTATCCAGAACCCATTATTCCCTTATCAAGCAAGTAGTTTTGGGCCATAGGGAATAGAATTAGGGCTAGCACTGTTGTATAGGACTAGTTCACCTAACATTGTAATGGACCCTCTATTTTCCCGTGAAAGTAATCTAGTAAGGTGATTATCAGTAGGGATCAATACTTTCACATGCATACATTTTGCATCCGTATCTACATCATACATGCATTTGACTATTTTGACATCATTCTAATTATGTGCATATTGTGATAGTGCATTTTAAAACACTGACCACACCGCATTATCATCTCACATACTACCGAAAGAAGCCAATGGAAGATCGTATGACCAATCTAGAAAGAGGTCAGAAACGCTTAGAGGAACACCTTGGGAATATTGAATAGAGTATCAGTGCACAGATTGCTCAGTCTCAAGATTCCATTCTATCCGAGCTTACCGCATTGCTAAGCAAGAATCGAGGCAAAGAAAAGTGGGAAATGAAGAGACCCCCGAGTTGGATAGTACTACATCTCATCCTAAGTTTCAATCCAACACACCAAATGACGTAAACCCTATTAGAGTATCTGTTAGCCAACAAGTTCAGGCTCCCAAAAACCAGCCTATACACGTTGAACAGTTTTGTAAAGAAGAAGTCCCTAACCAAATCTGCTTAAGAAGATTAGACATGATGTTGAGGAAAAATGGGAAATGAAGTTCCGCTTGATGGAAGAAAGGTTAAGGATCATTCAGACTCAAAAAGGGGCAAGGAATGATGCTAGTGAGCTAAGTCTAGTATTCGATTTGGTCCTACCCCCGAAATTCAAAACTTCAGAATTCAACAAGTATGATGGAACATCATGCCCTTCCGTACACCTCACAATGTATTGCCGTAAGATGGCTGCTTTCATTAAAGATGAGAAGATTTTGATACATTGCTTTTAGGACAACCTGACCGGATCTGCAATCCGATGGTACACTCGGCTTAGTCGCGAGAACATCAAGTCTTGGAAAGACTTATCCAAAGCTTTTTTACAACAGTATAAACATGTAACAGACATGGTACCCAACCGCATCATGCTTGAAGGTTTGGGGCAAAGGTCCAATGAGAGCCTGCGTCAATATGCTCAATGATGGAGGGAGGTGGCTGCCCAGATTCAACCACCTATCCCCGAAAATGAGATCACACCGATGTTCATTAATTCGCTGAAAGGAGTTTTATATGATCGTCTCATCAATCATACTACCCAAAATTTTGTCAATCTCATCAGAATCGGTGAATCTCTAGAGATAGCCATCAAGAGTGGGAGGATCGGAAATGATGACAACCCCAAAGGGTACGATAAAAAGAATGAAGATGAAGTGAATGCTATTGGGACCTTCAATTACCCTACGACCGGGAGAAGGCAAGAGGGAGAAGAAAGCTCTAGAAAAGGTCAGAACAGAGCAACCTTTACTCCCCTTCCAGTTTCATATAGTGAGCTCTATTCTCAGTTACACGAGGCAGGTCTGGTGCGACCTTATATCCTTGCACCCCTCGAGCCTCCTTTCCCTGCATGGTACAATGTTATTGCACATTGTGAATACCATGGAGACATTTCAGGCCATTCTATTGAGAATTATCATTACTTCAAGAAGCTCGTGCAGAATTTAATCGATACGGGTGTTTTGAAGTTTGAAGAATAGAGATTTGATCGAAGTTATGATCTAGGGATTAAAGACCGTCCGAGATAAATTTTGGTTGTGAGAGGTTCTGACTCTCTACTTTTAGTATTTAATCTTTTGTGAAATAAAGTCCAACCCACTACTTTGAACCCAAAAAGTAGTAGAGACATTTTGTAAGGGCATATCTTTTAAATGATGTTTTCCATCAAACGATTTTACATTCTTTAATTCTTTAAACAACCATTCATTTTTAGGAGTTACCATTGCTCTTCTATGTACACATAACAAACATTTTTTAACATGCATGTACACATCATTACACACTTGATCCGTGAAATTTCAAATATGGTAGCATATTTACTCCAAACTCAAAGACCGACTATAAGGTTTTGTATATTCAGAAGAGACTGAATTTTGCGGGAATATTGCAAATGAGAGTTCCTACTAGTCTACTAAGGCCAACGAAGGAACAATATGAGCGAATAAACAATGGGCAACTCCCATTTTTAGGAAAATGTCATTTTCAGGAACTTGTTGATCAAGATCCTTGAATCGAGAGTCGACCTTAAACTTCTACCCACTGAAGACCTTCTCAAGACATCCTTGAATGAAACGACGAATGACATTCTCTCATCTCACCAGAAAAAGAGGGCAAGATCAGACAAATTAGATATTGAAATAGGAAGATTATCAGCAAGAAATAGTCGAGAGCTAAGACACACGCAAAAGAGAGAGAGAGAAAAAAAGAGAAAAAAGAAAGCAAAAAGAAAGAAAGAAAGAGAATGACAATCGGAAGGCCGAAATGAGTCTGAATTAAGTAAAAGAGGATTATGGCAGAGCACAACGTTAGGAGATCACATAAAGGTGATTGAATACGAGCAATATCAACAAGATGTACAAAGACAATCGAGTTCAAGCAGTGAATAATCGAAAAATACCTCAATCTGGTGACGCATCCAGAAACTTGAAAGAGGAAAAAGAAATATGAAGGAAACAATGTTGTACACGTTTCATTCATATCAGACAATTCAGAATCAGAAATTCAGCAGAAGGAACGAGGTAAATATGAGAAAAGAATCCTTATTCTAGATACCTCAGGATCTCACAAATTTACACAGAAACAAATATCGAAGCACATCCGAGATAAGTTGGCCTAAAGATTGCCAATTTTAGAAAAGAGAATGAACTCTAGGGTGAAAACCTAAAACAGACAGTCTAGAGCGACTCAAAAAAATAGAAGTACACATATCACAAATACAAATACATTTACTGTACACACTTCATATTCAGATCAAACAATTCAGAAGCAAAAATTCAACCAGAGGAAACGAGGCAAGGAGAAACGAAGAATCTTCATTTTGAACGCCTCACGATCACACAGATTTGCACAGAAGCGAATATCGAAGCCATCAAAGACAAATCGGCCTGAAGATTGTCATTTTCGGTAAAAAAAGAAAAAAGAAAAAGAAAAAAGGAAAAAGAAAAAATATATTAGAAATACACATACCAAATACATAAACCTTTTTACACCGGTCATGGACTCAGCTCTTACAAGCTTTCAAAGACCATTCTGATCATTCAGTGATGTCCAAACTAAATGAGATTGTCTTCAGATCACACTTCTGCCCAAAGGTTAACCTTGCTTCAAGGAACGTCGTGCTTCAAAGTTCCTGATCGATACCTAAATAAGGGAAAGATGGGGCAAAATGAGAAAGAGAGATAATGAGTGCCACCAAAAAGGGGTAGCCTCTAGGAAGGGAATTGTTCCTTTTGAAAGCCTGAGAGTCTAGAAGAGATTAGGCATTTACTTATATCCCTGTAATTAACGAGGATCTTTTAAATATACTCTTCGTTAGAGTTTTTCTTTGCCAGATTGGGGCAAATATGTCATTGCATTTGATATTCAGGAAGGCAAATATGTTTTAAATACTTTTTGCAATGAACTTGCAAATTTCATACATTTTCCAAAATTTTTATTGCATATTGAAATACATGCAAATAAATTTATTTTTCCAAGAATTGAAAAAACTGAGAGTTAACCTCCGGTGAGGTACCCTGACGAGCACATAAATGAAATCAGGATACAGAGACGTCCAATCAACCATTATACTGATCTAGAAGACAATATAAAGAATACAAGCGGGGCATCATTGTCAGTGAAATGACAGAATCAAAGCTCGAATCTGATGTAACCAGTGGTGTTATGATTACTGACAAAGTTTAGCTAATGAAGCTTACCTGATAGACAGAATGAGGACCGGGACACTAAATTTTTGAAATAGTGTTGATAGGAACTTCATGCATCATTGTATATGCTATAAATAGGTTGCATCTATACATCTCAGTATACTTCATGAACACATGCATAATGAAAATGCTCATGCATCATTCTTTTTGATAAACAATCGTCTTACAGGAACAGATAGATAGTGATCAAGAAAGATGACCTCAACAAGGATTTTGTGCATCTTTGCACCTTCCATAAACGCTCATTCGAATACCACCTTCCAATAGAAAGAAGGAAAATAAGAAAGATTGGACCAAAAAGATCAACCCTTCAAATTTTCAACATCGTATGTGATAAGTCTATACTGATATCCAGACGGATAGAACCGAGTCATCTCTCGAGGTAAAAGAAAAGAAAAGAAAGAAAGAAATAAAGAAGAAGAAGAAGAAGAAGAAAAAGAAAAAGAAGAGAATAAGAAAAAACTAAGCTGAGCACAGGAATTTGAGCCCGACAATTAAACGAGAGTATAGAGAAAGAAAAAATTGAGCAGATCGAGAGCTAAGTCTAGCAGGTCACAGAAACCGAGACATCACAAAAAGAAGAAGAAAAAGAAAAGAATAAGAAAGAAAAAAGAAAAATATTCTCGAGATAAAACTTGGCAAACAGTGAATGTGTCTCCAAAACGAAAGAGGAACCGAGTACAAAGATCAAGACATTGGGGCAATCCAGAAACCCCAGATGTTTTTAGAAAGAAGATTGACAGCTACTAGATGTGAGTCTCGATTCGAAGAAGATTGATAACCACTCTAGCATGAGTCCCGAAGAAAAAGATTTTTCGGCAGCCTTTTAAGGTATAAGTCCCGATATAAAAAGAAGATTGGCAGTCTCTATAGACGTGAGTCCCGATTCAGAGGAAACATTGGCAGCCTTCCTGGCGTGAGTCCCGAAGAAATAGATTTTTTTGGCAGTCTCTATAAATGTGAGTCTCGATTTAGAGAAAACATTGGCAGCCTTCCCGGCATGAGTCCCGATTCAGAAAAAAGATTGGCAGCCACTTTGGCATGAGTCCCGAAGTAACAAATTTTTTGGCAGTCTTTATAGACGTGAGTCCCAATTCAGAGAAAACATTGACAGCCTTCCAGTATGAGTCCCGATTCAGAGAAAACATTGGCAGTCTTCCCGGTATGAGTCCTGATTTAGAAAAAAGATTGACAACCACTTTGACATGAGTCCCGAAGTAACAGATTTTTTTGGCAGTCTCTATAGACGTGAGTCCCAATTCAGAGAAAACATTGGCAGTCTTCCTGGCATGAGTCCCAATTCAGAGAAAACATTGGCAGCCTTCCCGGCATGAGTCCCGAAAGACTTGGAGATGAAGGTTTCATACAGAGGGTACCGACATGACTCGAGTCCCACAGAAAGAGAATTTGTAGCAGTTCTATACAGAAAGAACTTGTACACACCAAACATAAAGACTCGAAGCTCTATACAGAATGAGCTATCAGTGGAAAAGTTCATCCACGATGCGACGGTTTCATATAGAAGAAATCGGCATCAGCGAAATATGGAGTCCTATACAAGAGGGACCCCATCTTCATTTCGTCTCTGAGAGTGAAGCTTCATATAGGAGAGGCATGCATCTGGAGACTTCAGAGTGAAAGGTTTTATATAGGAGAAACCCTAACTCCAGATCCAGAAATAAGAGTTCTATATAGGAGGGACCTTATTTTGCAAGATTTGTCATGACGTAAAAGGTTTTATATAGAAGAGACCGACAGCGTGGAAGACCAGAAGTTTTATATAGGAGAAACCCCTATCTTCGTCAACGTATTTGAGTGAAAGTTCCATGTAGGAGGGGCACATAACTCAAGACTTCAGGGTGAAGGTTTTATACAGAAGAAACCTCAGCTCGGGATCTAGAGATGAAAGTTCTATATAGGAAGAGCTTTTTTTTTGCAAGATCTGCTCAAGACGAATGGTCATATATAGGAGTGACCTGCAACTTCAAAACCAGAAGGCAAGCAAGTTCGATACAGAAGGAACTTACGAGCCTGAAGTCGGTCAAGGAAGGTGGAGAGTTTTAGAACAACACACCATTCCAAGACCACCGACTGAGAAGTCAGTAAAAAATGAGTACTTTTTTATCTTTGCTTAGTTCTCATTTCACAAGAACAAGCAAAGAGGGACAACTGTAATCACTCATTTTTTTATCAAATTTTAGTATTTATAGTATTATTGTAGTAGTCATATTATTAATAAAAAGAGAAGAAAAAAGAGAGAAAAAATAAGAAAAAGAAGAAGGAAATGAAAGGAAGGTTGATGTGGGATTAGAATCCCATATTGGTGAGAAACCTCACTTTCTCTCTCCAAATGCTTATAAAAGGGGGTGAGGGGGAGCCTTTAAGAAAAAGAGAACCAATTGGGTGAGGGTAATACCTTATGATCCTAATTTGAGAGATTATCTCTCCCCAAATTTGGGTGGTTCGATCGAGTCCTATTTTTAGGATTCGATCTAGTTAAAAATTTTGAAGTGGTCGTGGTAGATCTTGATGCCTTTCGAACTCTTAGATAATTTCTTTTCTTTATATTGTATTTTGGCTTTATTTTAATGAAATGCAATATTTATTATTTGGTATTTAGATTTTATTTATGTTTTAGATTAATGTTTATTTATGTATATTTTGAATTTATGTTTTAGATTATTATTTTATTTATTAGATTAATATTTATGCTTGTATGTATTTATTTATGTATTTATTTTTGTGATGTATTTAATTTATTTATTATGTTTAAGTTGCATAAATAATATTACTTTGTTAATGCGGGCCCCTAAATTCGGTCGTAAGCGAGGCCAACTCTAGTGTAGTGGTGGTGGTTCGGACGCTTATCTTCGGGTTTAGGTGCTTTAAAATAAATATGTACATTTAATTAAAAATTAATTCGATCGTCAAATTAGTCCGGAAAATTTAATATTAATAAAGCGGTAATTAAATAAAGTACCAATTTTTGAGCGGTGTAGGGGTGCTAATCCTTCCCCATCCGTAACCGACTCCCGAACCCCAATTTTTAAATCTCTGGTTTTATGGTGTCCGGTCTACCAAAATGGCCGGTGACGACTCCAATTTTCTAAAATCATTTTTAAACCAAAAAATCCCACGTGGAAGATATTCATTTCAAAATAACACATCGGAAATGATTTCCAACTCAAAAAGAACTTTTTAGCGATTTTAATTAATCGTGGATTTTTTTAGATCGCTACAGCATGTTTTAGAAGCTTTGGGCTTGCCTTTGCAGTTCAGGGAATGGATCAAAGCATGTTTTACTAGATCGAGATTCTCTATCTCGCTTAATGGAGGTTTAGTTGGATACTTTAAAGGGATGAGGGGTGTTCGGTAAGGTGACCCTCTTTCCCCTTACTTGTTTGTTTTGGCAATGAATGTGTTATCTAGAATGCTTGATGTTGCGGCGGCTAAGGGTATTTTCCAGTTTCATCCTAAATGTAAGAAGCTTGGCTTAACTCATTTATACTTCGCGGATGATCTTTTGATATTTTGCAAAGGAAAATTAGATTCGGTTTTGGGAGTGAAGCGTGTTCTGGAAAAATTTTATGAGATCTCGGGACTGATATTAAATGCTTCCAAGACTGAGATTTTCTTCTCAGGGTCTCGATCCATAAAGTTGAAGAAATACAGACGGCTACTGAGTTTAGGCTTTGTTTGTTGCATATGAGGTATTTAGGGCTTCCATTGGTTACAAGAAAGCTTAGTCGAAAGGATTGCGCTATGCTTATTGACAAGATCAAAGCACAAATGAATAGCTGAGCAGGGAGGCACTTGAGTTATGCTGGGAGAATGCAACTCATAAGGTCAGTGTTATACAGCATGACTAACTTCTAGTGTGTGCAAGTGGTTCTTCCAAAAGGTGTCTTAAAGGAGATTGAGTCGTTATGTTGTCGATATTTTTGGAAATGGGAGAATAAGTTTGTTGCGGGTGCCCGCGTAAGTTGGAAGCACATTTGTTTTCCTAAGAGTGAAGGGGGCTTAGGGCTGAAGAACTTGCATGAGTGGAATACGACTTGCACGGTAGGTTTGATGCAGCAAATTACTTCTAGGAAGGATACACTTTGGATTCCTTGAATTAATTTGTATGTAACCAAGCAAGAGGATTTATGGACTATGGAGAGTAAACAATACTTCAGTTGGTTGTTCAAGAAGCTTCTCAAGTTGAGAAGTGTGACAGTGTCGATCTTAGCTCCAGGCAGAAGTCTCCCTACAAGGAAAATTAGGAGGGGCATCCGTGAATCCAGGAAAGTAGTAGCATGACATAAAGTGGTATGTTTTGGCATGCATATCCCTAAGCATATGATGATTACATGGATGACAATTTTGGACAGGCTTCCTACGAGGGTACGGTTGGCTCGAATGGGGATAGTTGATGAGGAAGGTTGTATTTTATGTCATGGTTCAGTTGAATCCAGAGACCATTTATTCTTTGATTGTCCATTTTTCAAGCAGTTTTGGAGATTGAGTCTATGTTGCTGCAGCATACGTCGGGAGGTCTTGAACTGGCCTGAGGAGCTCTCCTGGGTGGTGTCCAGGTTCAAAGGAAGGTCAATTGCCGCTTTGATAGGTCGATTTGCATGGTAGGCTTCTCTATATTTAATATGAGAAGAACGTAACCGTAGGGTTTTTCGAGGAGTACAGATGTCCTGCACTCAATTGTTTGATTGTCTAAAGGATATTATACGCATTCGTTTACATCATAAAAATATTAGGAACGAAATGTACAAGACGATTTATTAGTTGCTTGGGGATTAGTTTATAAATGAGTAGCGATTTTTACTACTTTTTCTGGATTAATGAATTACGAAGCTTATCCAAAAAAAACAGGGTTAAATCTTTGTTCATGTATTCAACCTAAGGATCCCATATGAACGAGTAGATAATATCAAAAACAAATTATTTGGCAAGAAAATAAATAATTCAGGAACAACAAATACAAGTCCACCTAAACAGATGTCTAGAAACAAAGTGATTTGCTTGATTTTATGACCACATATCAAACAGCCTTCCCTTGCCATAGGAGTAAACAACATATGCATTTTACCTTTCCAACCATTATCTTCCTATATCACACGCTTAATTCAACATTACTGCTCAAACTTCAGTTTCCTACTAATGTCTCGTCTTTCTTTTCGACAGTCGATGTTTCCCTATTTTGTGTCACGGGCACATCCACAGCTGCCGCTGTTGTTGCCACCTCGGGTGCTGGTTTGGCTTCATTCGGTTGGGATGGTTCAATGTTTCCGGGAGGAACAGACACTGGCTCGACTGGCTTTTCAGGTTCCTTAGTTTCTTGATTCTTGGTCCCTGGTTCCAACTCCTGTTTAACTGTTTCCAGCGTTTCCTTTTCAATTGGCTTAGCCTCTGGTTCTGTGTCATCACTCTCAGATGTCCCCTTGCTTTCTTTCTGCAAAGAATTAACAGTTAAAAGTGATGTATCCCGTTTTTCATTACAGACCAAATAGCACAACAATTGAATCCTGTTTTGTAGATTGGATCCACAGTTCGCCATTATTGACAAGAAAACAAATACAGGAATGCACATTGATGGATCTGTACAGATAAGGATGTCTCCCATGTGTTTCAGACACATACCAAAATATTAACAATCATAAAGCGCCCTATAACATCATCAATGACTTCAGTTGCAGAAGATTATTTCAATGAACAGAACAAACCGGTACAGAACCAACCGTTCCGTTCCCCTAAATACCGTTAATTTGAGGCATTAATAGGTAGGGATAGACCTAGAGGATGTTACTAAAAATTTGAAATTTCTCATTTTATATATTTTTTATGTATTTTCTATTGATAATCTAATTTTGCACCACCTAAATTCATATAACTTACGAACTCAAATCGTTTGCCCCTTTTTCATGCCCCTATTTATGCCCCACTTCAAATTAGAAGGTTTAGAGTTTAGGGTTTTAGATTAGGGGTCTTGGTTAGGGTTTAGGGAATTAAGGGTAAGGTGTATTTTTAAGGAAGCACAGAAAAAAGACACAAAATTTTTGTTCATAACTTACACCCTTACATTTCTAATATATCTTCTTGATAATTTGTACCCGTGCCCACCATCAAATTACAGTTCTTAGATCAAGACCCCAAAATACACTTTCTCACCAACCAAACAGTATAAACTATAATTCAACGAAAAAGCCAAGACAAAGAACACATTGAAAAGACAGGGCCGTATTCAAATGAATGATTCCACCAATACACTAATCTGTAATAGCAAAAGAAAACACTTTCTTCAATTTATAGTCTACATGCATTATGCAGTTACAGAATTAGCAACGGTACCTCTCTTAACAAGTTACTAAGAGATCTCTTGTTCGACTGATCATCGTCCACGTTGACATCTCTGTCCTTGGCACCTTCAGCAGCCTCCTTTGCTTCGGGAACCGCCTCTTCCGGCGGTGGCGGTGCTGGGATTTCCCCTTCATCACCCTTCAAAACCTTGGGCTTAGTGGCGCAACCTCCCATGTTTTCTCAGCGGTAGAGCTTTGATATGTTTTGGATAGAGTTGTGCACCTGTTTTAGGTAAGTGAGAGGAAAAGGAGAAGATTTATAGGGAAGAAGAACCAAAGGTTTTGCTTTTAAGGTTGATTCGGTTCAGGCAAATGTAAGTGCTCCGCAATAAAACAAAAGAAATCCCAAGAGACAAGATGGATAAAACATGTTCCTTAATTTTTAGGATAAATTACGCAAATAATTATTCATTTATATTAAAAAATATAATTATATTTTATATTTCATTATAAATCGGTCTATCGTTATGAAATATTATATAATAATATATTTAATCATTTTATATTTTTATATTTAATTTGTTAATTCTTAATTAAAATTTTTAATAAATTCAATTTTATTATTTAGAATTTTTTTAATTTAATTTATTGTTAACAATATATTTATATATGTTATGTAACAGGTTTCATTGTTGGGTATAAAAGAAAAGAGAGAGGTAGTGGGGGACTAAAATTAAATGACAGCAATTTATTATTATACTAAACTATAATTAAATTTCTGATATTAAATAATATTATTTATTAAATGTATGATATTAAATAATATTATTATTTATTAAATTTTTATATTAAATAATATTATCAATTGAATACATGATATTAAATAATATTATTTATAATATATTATCTACTATTAAATATATGATATTAAATAAATAATATTATCTGTTAAATGTATGATGTTAAATGCATGATATTTTTTAATATCATACATTTAATAAATAATATTATTTTATATCAGAAATTCAATTAGAGTTTAATATAATAAAATCTGTTATCATTTATTATCCTTGTTTGCCATGTCCAATTTCCTCTTTTAGTCCCCCATTACCTCTCTTTTTTTCTTTATTAATTTATAGAATATATAAACAATAAGGTTAAATTTTTATTAATTTTTTCGGATTAAATTGATTGAATATATAAATTAATATAGAATATTAGATATGATATTATATAATATTCTATAATTATAATTCACAACCTTTAACGTTCAAGTTACCTTTCGTAACAAAATATAAAATCTTACTGATATTTTATAATATTTAAAAATTTAATAATTATTTTATATTTTTAAGATAATTTAGTGATCATTTATATAATTTATCTTATAATTATAAAATTTCATTTTATAACCCTAATTTTTTGAAGTCTTAACATTGGAGTTTTTCATTCTCTGCCAGTAAATTTTATGTTGCGATATTTAAACTCTTAAAAATTTATATTAAAATTTTAGAAACATAAAATTATAAATTTTTAAAATATAAAATTAAATTATCAATATAAAATATATAAAATAAAATAAAATTTTAAAATATGAATCGCACTTGATCTAATTTCGAGTCGAATTTTAAACAGCAGTGAATCAGATGTTGCATTCTATTTGATTTAATGTCAATGTCTATTATTTTTAATTATTCCAAGATTTTATTTTCATAATTAAATAGAAAATAGAGGAAGGCACGTTATGGACATGGCGAAAGGAATGAAAACACCAGAGATGGACTGAAGGGATGTGAAGGGATGTGTACCGAGAGTGGAAGACAAATTTTCTCTTTATTTTTTTCGTACTGCAAAATTAGATTTATAATTTATAATTAAAATTTAAAATTTAAAATTAAAGTTCACAGAATTAAATATAAAGTTTATATTTTTAGGATTTTAATTTTTTAATATTAAAATATAAAAACATTAAAAAGGGGTGGAGATTTTTAATTGATATCATTATGTATATCGTGCTGTCGATTAGATTTCAACGCTCCCCAACCCAAATAAATAATCCAATGTGTTTTCTTTTTCATCATCAAATCTAATATTATTTCTTTTTCCAACAAACCCTCGAGAAGACAAGGGTTTGGCCCAATGTATACTTTGATAAGAAAATCTATGAAAAAAATATTTTTTATGCAAATTAGTAATATATCGATAAAATATCATAAAATCAATAATATTGGTTATGTAAACGTTAAACTATCATAATGGTATATAATATTCTCTTAAAACAGACAACTTTTACAAATGCAGGTAAAAAAACTAACATACAGCAGAAGACCTAGAAATCAAGAAAAAGAGAAGTAAAAAGAAAGTAAAAAAGCTTGAAACTTGGATCGGGGTGGGGGCATTCAACAAGGAATACCCTTCCAAAAATAGGTGTATGCCGTTTAGAGTGGAGAGAGCACACGGTATTCTTTAGTAAAAGGCGAAAGAATAGTTCACTCTGTGCTCACCATACGGCTCCGCGACTTTGCTTTCCTCCTATGAGTTGCCTTATAAACACGAGAAAGAGCTGCTACTTGCTTTCCCAATGCAGTGTGGGAGTTGACTTCATGCTATTTTTATTTAAAATTTTGAATCATTCAGTTTTTGTTACTCTTTGCAGAAGGAAATTGGTTTGGTATAGAATGCTATAGAAATCGGATATCTTAAAACTTTAACTACAGTAATCTATTTTCAATACAAAGTTGAGTGATGTCTTTTGAAATTGACTGAGAGATAAAAATCTGAAACCAACGCTTCAAGTGAACCTTTTTAGGATAAGCTTCTTTGTATTATATCCAAAAGCAGTAGGAGGTACCAACCCATATACTCCTGTTGTGTTTTAACTTAAACCCAAATCACATTTGTTGCTGCCCTACTTCTCTGCAATTTCTCTTCCTCCATTCCCAACAAACATGGGTATTTCAGGCAAGACTTAGGACAACAGTGATCAATGATTTACCTTTCAACCATCCAAAGATGGATTGTCTCCAGCGAGTAGGAACTCTTTGCAAAAAGCACAGCTGCAATATTCCATCCCAAATACTCTTTGAATAGCAACACTCCAAGAACAAAGGATCCCTAATCTCTTGATCATTACAACAAAGTTCACAAACTCAATTAACCTGTATGCCTCAATTCCTTAACTTGTCCTTCGTTGGAAGCCTATCAGTTGCAGCAATACATAGTATAAATGAGCATTTAGGGATTGCACTATTGCTTGGGTTTATCAAAATACACAGAGGTCAAATGGACAATAGATAAATTTGAACTAAGTTTGAGAGGGGCCGCGCAAACGCTGGGCCCTGCTGCCACAAATAATGACGTAGGCTCTCCCTCTTGGGAAGACCTTCGGGAGGTACACCTTCTGAGTGCAATGAAAGCCACCAACCTAGGCCATGGACCTAGCTGATCATCCATTGACCCCGTCCAGGTAAGTATGTTATATATGCTGTCTATACTTGTTTTTTATAAGCATTGCTCACCTCTCTGGATGTGGTTTTCTAGCTCTCAAATATAGTTGAAATGAAGACTTCAGTTTTAACTTCTATTTGGAGCTCAAGTTCCAAGTGGGACATATGGTTTTGGTTTTAACTTCCAACGAGGAGCACCAAAAGATTTTGCCTTTTGTCTTTAAGCTTTGACCATCAGTTTTCCAATCAAATACAGCTAAATCATTAGAACGAATCAAGAAAGTTATCTTTTTTTGTAGTGCTGTAGCAGGCAGAAGCACAGCTTCCTTGAACTCTGCTTCTTAAATGTGATACATAAACAAGAGGGAGGGGGTTGTCATGAGGCTACTTTGGAGTAATTTTTTCATGTTCCCAAACGCTTGGCTACGAGAAGCAAAATTCATGCATAGGACAAGGATACCAAGCGATCGTTCAGTTGGTCAAATATCAATCAAGTCCAAAGGAATGATGTGTTTGAGGGTGTGTGCATTCAAAAGTAAATGGAGTACAAAGAAAAGGAACGTCTTGAAGAGGAAACCAGAGATCCATTTATATTAAATATCCGAAAACAGGTTCTGAAGAGCATGTAAAGCGCAGGGGGAATAGAAAATCATAAGCACAGAAAACCCATACTGGAATAATTGAAAATAAACATAACTGCTGTAGGAAAACATGAAACTTGAATTGGAGTGGGGGTATTCAACAAGGAATACCCCTTCAAAAATAGGCGTATGCCGCTTATAGTGGAGAGCACACGGTATTCTTTAGTAAAAGGCGAAAGAATAGTTCGCTTTGTGCTCACCACACGGCTCCGTGAGTTTGATTCTCTCCTATAAGTTGCCTTATGAACCCGAGTAGAAACTGCTACTTGCTTTCCCAGAGCGGTGTGGGACTTGACTTCATACTAATTTGATTTCAATCATTCAGTCTTTTTTTTTTCCCACTTGTATTATTGATTTGCTATTAAAGTTTTTGTTTTTTTAGGATTCAACCTTGCTATTTGCTACCATCTCCAAAGTTAAAAAATGTGTTTCCTATTTCAACGTAGAAAAGAGAAGAAAATGCATGGAAGAAAAGGAAAAGAAGAGCTGGTTATTCATGCATACAGATCTCTACAAATCATTTCCACAGTTCAAGGTATAACTTCTGTTTGAATGCTTTCAACTCACTGGCTATATACATCATGGATTAGTCCCAAGCTTATACAACGTTGCTTATTCATGTTGGGTTTTTTCCCCCTAACAATTCAACCTAGCATTTGGATTTATATGTGCTTTCAACTGTGACTATTTCTTTAATTCTATTTAAAATTACCATCTATCTGAATGCTACATTTCCCTTTGAATTCCCTTTGATTTCTTTCATTCCATAGCCAATACATACTATGCTAGCATCCCAACCAAACCAGTCTTAAAATGACCGTAATAACAGACTTGCCTTTCATTTTAGTAAGCATCCATTGCATCTCCTGTGTGCATGAGCTAGGAAACCTCCTCAAAAAACATAGCTTCAGTTGCTTTTCTGCTTTAAAAGAAACAGTGTTTGATTAGATATCTGACTTTTCTGGGGAAATTTGCATGGTTGTTAGTTACAATTGAGCAGTTTTTTAATGCCAATTTAAGTGAAAATAAGGAGCTCAAAATGCACAGGCATATGATGCATGGCCTAAATTCTGCTCTCATAGAGATTCATGATAATTAAACATGGAACTCTGAAATTCTTTTACTTTGAATCAATATCCAAAAGAATGTTGAGAGTGCAGGGATTATTCAATTATTTCTCCTGAAACACAGCTTATTCTGTCGTCGACGATTACATTGACAAATTAATTGTGAGCAAGTGTGATTAACATACAAACTTGCATAATTGTGTTCAACATCTTAAATCAAACATATATGTCTTTGCATCAAAATGTTCAACATTTCTCGGTACAAACTCTGGATCCCGTTGTTGTAAAGGTTGCTTGCAATGTGGCTTCCATGGACTTTAGCAGGAGAGAATTGGAGAATCAGGTGGAAGAACTTTGAGACTAGTATGATGCTTTTCAGGGTGATCAATGGTACTGTATAAACATGAAAAATATCTAAACTTTTAATTCTGACCATTTTTAAACTTAAATGATGACCAGACTTAAAATGGTCAGAACTAGTTTTAACCAAAAAATGGTTTCAGGACTAAGAGCTTTCAACGAGGCCTTAAAAATCAATGCTGAAACTGTAAGATCAGTTAGAAGTGCCAAACAATACCACTTGAAATTTATGACAGTTGAGCTTTTTCTCTCTTGCTTCACAGGATTTTTCACTCTCCAACACTCTATGTTTAGGATACATAATATTTTATCATGGTTAATTTTAAACGATCTTCAATCAAGACAAAGTAGAACAACTAAACTGTGAATTTGAAAGGAGTCGCACGAACGCAGACCCCACTGCCACAAATAATGACGTAGGCTCTCCTTAAGGAAAGCTTAGACAAGTGCACCTTCTAAGTGCAATGAAAGTCACCAGCCTAGGCCATGGACCTTGATGATCATCCATTGACCCCATCCAGGTAAGTATGTTCTAAAGTCTGTATATACTTATTTTTTATAAGCATTGTTTACCTCTCCAATTTACCGTCTTCCTGATGTGGGTTTTGAGTGGATGACCAAGAGGACTCTCAAATATAATCAGGAAACCTGAATGACATGTTGAGACTCTAACCGTCCAGCAAACTAATGGTCCATCTCAAATAAGAACCTAAATGAAGATATCAATTTTAACTTCCAAACCTCTATGTGTCACCCCTCTGATATACTGTTGCCATTTGGAGCTCAAATTCCAGGTGGACAAATATAATTTTGCTTTGGATGAGTTGCTGAAACACCATAAGATTTTTCCTTTTGACTTTAAGCTTTGATCACCACTCTTCCAATCAAATACCAAGTACTACCGAATCGTTAGAAAGCAGCAACAAAACAAAGTTATTGCTTTTGACAGGTTTGTAGCAGCAGAAACACAAATTGGATGAACTCAGTGTTTTTGCATATGAATGTCAGATACGCAGTACTTATTCTGTCCATGTCACTGATAATAACATTGTAAGTAATCTTGCATATTGTTCTCACTCTCGGTTTCTTAAAAGAGACATATGTCTTTGCCTTGAAATGTTCATGTTCTCTCAGGACAAGCAGAGCACCAAAGTGAAAGCAGCATTTTGTTTCTTGAAATTACAATGGTTTTGTTTATAATGGCTGAATCAGGTTTTGAAAATTCTAAAACATGAACATGCGAGAGAAGATGGATTGGCATGGGTTCGTTTAGAGTAATTTTAGCATATTTCCAAGCGTATTTATTGCTTGGCTGCTGGAAGCAAACTTAATGCATGAGGCTACCAAGTACACACTGAAAGTCCCCTATGCAAGTTTGCAGTGTTGAAGAACTCAGAGATCCATTGGAACTGAGATGTGGTAATATGCATTGGAACAGGCACTTAGCAGTTTCAGAAAAACTCTGGGTGCGATTGTTCTAAAAGTTCCATGAGATTTTGGAAAATCGGGGGAATGAAATGGCTAGACTAGCCTACTAGGTATAGTGCTTTCCAGGATATTCAACGATGCTATATGAGGAATTTAGGCTCTCATCAATTATCTATTGCACAATAGAGTGCAACAGCAAACATTGAATAAAAAAGAAAACTACAGCAGCTAGAAAACATTGAAACTTGGATAGGGGTGGGGACATTCAAATAGAAATTCCCCTCCAAAAATATGCGTATGCCGCTTAGACCGGAGTACTGTGACACCCCAATTTTTCCCCTTTTGACTAAGTCAAAATCCCTAATTTGTGCCCTAGAATTTGGGGATTTCTGATTTAGATTTCAGTGACTCAATTATAATTTCTGTAAGTTTGGGGGTTCGGTTGTGAAGTGTCTGAAAATCCAGGGACTTGTTGGGTAATTTTCCCATTTCTTTTGGTAACGTTTTCTTCCTCCTCCTGAAAACTGATTTGGCTTTAATGGGAGATTAATTTCTCCTTTATTTCTCGAATTAATTTGGTTTCGCTCTTGCCTTGGTGATTTCGAAATCAACCGAGGATCCTGCTTATCTCTTTCCTTCCTCTGTTTCTTCCATCTTGTGCCTTTAAGCTTGCTTTCGGTTTGTGGTAAGTTGGTAAGCCTCGATACATCTCCCTTTTTCCTTTTTCGTTTATGTTCGGTTTGGTATGTTCGTGAAAGGGTTAAGGTTGTTTTGGTTTCAGTTCAGTGGTGTTGTTTGTGAGTTTAGTGTTGCCTTTTTGTCGGATGTTTGTTGTGTTTGAAGATGGATCCGATTTTGAGTAAGGATTGGTTGATTCTGCTTTTAATCGAGTCTGAAGAGTAGTGTGTGTGTTCGAATAAGTTGGAGAGAAAAAAATCGAAATTTGAAGTTTAACCGAGCCTAGGGGGGATTTTCTGGAGAAATTCTGGAAATTCCAGATTTTCCCATAAAATCCGAGACCTAACTGTACTGCCCGATAACCCGACCTGACCCGTATCCCGACCCTTGTCCAACCCGACCCATGACCCGATACCCGACCCGCTGACGTCACTACTGACGTCATCTACTGGTATCAGTGTTGACCTGATGATGACACTGTTGACGTCAGCGTTGACCAGTGCTGACGTCAGTAGTTGACTTTTTCGACCCGGGCCTACTTTATGTTTTCGACGTCCTGAGTCCGATGGCATTGTCCATTTTTCGAAATTCGAACTCGAAATATCATTTTTAGAGCTTTTAAGTTCGAATTCTTTATCTGGAAGTTATTTGTTTTGGATTCTGAATCAATTTTTGTTTGATTCAGGTGACGTGGACTCCGACCCCGAGCAATTGCCTTCTTCTCCTCCTGGGCGACCTCCTGCTCACCAGTCTTCGGGACTCTCATGTGAGTTTCTGATCTGTTCTGTTTCGAGTAATTTCTGTATAGTGGCATAGTAGTAGTGTATCTTACCTTGTTATTATACGTAGGTTCTACACCTGCTAGACCTAGTTCTAAGGTTGAGCCCGATACACGTCATTATCGGCGTTAGGTGATCTGTTACAGGTGTGTCTCACCTGACTATTTTATGTTTATCTTTGTGTGCATTATTTAGTATATCTATTAATCCTGTACAACATTGATTGCATCATTTCTGTTAATTTCTGGAATTAATTGAATAACTGTTATGCTTTGAAATATTAATTGAATATCTGATTCTGAACTGTTATGCATGCCTTCTATTATTCTCTTAGGCCAAGTACTGTACGAAGTACTCATGATTTTAAAAGGATTAAACCCATCAGAAGCAAGACCGAGTCTAACATTTCGAGGATCTCCTGTAAAACTTAGAAATTTTTGGTCGAATGACTTCCAAGCTAAACAATCCGCAGGGTGCCTTAATAATCCATCATCGATTCGTTCATCATAATGCCACCTCATAGACTCGGCAGTCTTCGAAGACATAAAAAGTCTTTGAGGCCTAGATATTAGAGGAAAATATCGAAGAATCTTGACTGGCTTCTTTTTTTATCGTTCTTCAACTTCTTCCTCACTCATATTTTCTGTGTCCATATTCATCCATCGAGATTTACCGCATATATGACATGAATCTTCTTTTTTCTTATCACCCCAATACAACATGCAATCATTTAGGCAACTATAAATTTTCTCATAACCAAGACCCAAATCTTTTATCATTTTCTTTATATCTTTGGCAGATTTTGAAATTTTTGCAGAAGGAAACATTTCTCATAAAAACTCTAATAATTGTGAAAAGATTTGAGGGTCCAACCTCCCATGCATTTCAAGTGGAAAAGACGAATGCAAAAGGAGAGTTTTGAATATTTTGATCCCTCATAAAGCGGTTCGTGCATTTCATTGAGCAAATTATAAAACTTTGTCGCTTCTCCATTTGGTTCTTCATCACAGTCATTTCTTCCCATTTCAGTGAAATCATTAATATCAAAATTATTTTCTCTAATAGTTTGTTGAACACCGGGCATATTAAATGCATCTCGCAACAAAATCTTCATTTCATCTTCTCTACCAGATCGACGCTGAGAATTAGAAGGATAAGCCACATTACTAGTAGAGTTTAAAATTTAGAGTTAAGACATAAAATTTATTTTTTAGTGTTGGACATAAAAAATAACACCGAAAAAAGAATTTTTATTCGTGTCATTAATTAAACAATTAATTTAATTTTCAAACACATTATTTTTATTGTTAGATTTACATATAAAAATATAATTTAAATCATTAAATTAATTTATTTTTTTAATAAATAATAAAATTAAAATTAAAAAATATAAGTAATTAAATTTAAAGATGTTAGATTGATCGTGACCTGAGCGGACACTCAGAATACTTCTCTTGCCGTTGATTTTTTGTTTTTAGAACTCACTCTTTAAAAGTACATAAAAATTCTAAAAAAATCATGTTTTATTCAAATTAATATTTAATTTATACTCTTTCGATCTTAAAAATAAATAAAATTATCTCTTTGAAAAATTGGACTAGGAACACCTTGCATCAAAAGCAAAGCGTTTAACCACTATGCTAAGCTGAAAACTTATAATATTATTCATTAAATGTAATCTTTAATTTAAGATATATTATTATTTCAAAATTAATTAAAATATTAAAATCAATCTAAAATTATTTTTTAAATTCATAAAATTTAATCTTTAATCTAAGATATAGTATTATTTACAAAATTCAAGATTTTATTTA
This sequence comes from Abelmoschus esculentus, assembly GCA_035048815.1. NCBI lineage: Eukaryota > Viridiplantae > Streptophyta > Magnoliopsida > Malvales > Malvaceae > Abelmoschus > Abelmoschus esculentus. The sequence goes on from JAUCBN010000005.1 coordinate 20,378,528, forward strand.
GTAATATTTTGATTTAATTTTGATGTGCTAATACAATTTAAACTACAAATTAAATTGTAACATCTTAAAATTGATCTAGTTAAAAATTAAATTTCGACGATCGAAAACCTTGTATCGACAAATCAAACCATAATATTGACTTTTGACCAAGTTATCAATTGTACAAATATTAAACTCAATTTGAGTTAAATTATCGATCAAGGACCACATTAAAAGTATTAAAACGTCACTAGTTACTAAATTATAAAATTAAAATTATTTAACCACAAGTGCAAAGAGTGAAAAATTGAAGGACCAATCAAATAATTAATCCCTCAAGGGATTAATAACGATGATGATAATGATTTCCTTCCTCCATGGGTTTTCCTCAATTTAAAATTTCCATTTTCCATGCATTGATATGAAAACGAGATAGTTACCTTTTAAAAGAATTTAACGGACGATAATTCCAAAACGTTTATGTTTTAATTTTTTAAAAGGTGGAAGAAAAGATAAAACTTCTTATTAATTTAATCAAAATTCAAGTTTGAAACTTATGAAATTAACCTTTTTTGGTTAACTCGAGACAAATCGATAGATCTATTAGAAATCTTATTCATCTTATTCACTTAGATATAAAGTTCAATTTAAAATTCAAAATTAGGACATAAATGAAATGTGAAGTTCTTGCGTAGTCTATTTCCCCTCGAATAATGAATCCTCTTCAATTAAAGGAGTGACATAAGAGAATTACTTGCCTATGTACCTTCTATTTGATCTTTTAAGTCCTGCATTACCTTGACGGACGGTTATACCACGATGCCTTTAACTTAAAGTCTAAGCCTATATGCAATATATAGACTCCTGCAATCATGACATATTTGTTTACTTGAACATAATTTTATTTCTTTTTAAAAGAACTAAAATTTTAAACCGGTAACCAAGTAAAAAGAAGAAGAAAAATGGGAAAGAAAAGAAAATGAAAAGATAAATTAAAATTTATATCTCGTTATTTCATTGTCAAATATAACAAAAATAATTTCAATGGCTGAGGTAGAATATCTACTAAAATGAACAAATATTGTTATATCAATAAAAGACAACTAATACATATCAGAGTATATAAATGCTTATTAGTTATCAGAGTATATAAATGCTTAAATTAAAAATCGACGTAGGCTCTCCCACATGAGAAGACCTTAGGCAGGTGCACTTTCCGCGTGCAATGAAAGCCACAAACCTAAGCTATAGACCTTGATGATCATCTATTAACCCCCCCAGGTAAGTAAGTATAAAGGCCGTCTATACTTGTATTTTCTAAGCATTGCCAACCTCTCCGATTTACTGTCTTTCTGATGTGGGTTTCGAGTTGTTGACCAAATATAATCAGGAAACCTGACTGACACCATCCAGCAAGCTAATGATATCAATTCAAATAAGAACCTGAAATGAAGTTTTCAATTTTAACTTCCACACCTCTATGTGTCACCCCTCTGATATACTGTTCCCATTAGGAGCTCAAATTCCAAGTGGGACAAATATGATTTTGATTTGGATGAGTTGCTGAAACACCATAAGATTATGTCTGGTTCAGGTTTTGAAAATTCTAAAACATGAACATGCGAGAGAAGATGGATTGGCATGGGTTCGTTTAGAGTTAATTTTAGCATATTCCCAAACGTATTTATTGCTCGGCTGCTGAAAGCAAAACTTACTGCATGAGGCTACCAAGTCCCCTATACAGTGTTGAAGAGCAAGCTTAATTTTAACATTTTCCCAAACGTATTAGTTTTCTAAACGTTGATTCTCAAAACATGTTCTTCAAGCATGTAAAGTTTGTTCTTAAACTAGGATATGGTAAGATGCATTGGCAGAGGCAGTTGGCAGTTTCATGAGAAAAACTCTGGATGCGATTGTTCTAAAGGTTCCATGAGATTTTGGAACTAGACTAAATATAGAGCTTTCCAGGGTAATCAATGATGATGTTACAAGAGAATTTTAGGATCTCATCAATTCTCTCTCACAGCTGCAGAGTAACATGATACAAACATTAAAATACAAGCTTGCATAATTGTTCTTAAATGAAACATGTCTTTGCTTCGAAATGTTCAACATTTCTCGGGACACAGCAGAGAGCAAAAGTGAACAGCGTTTGATTTCTTGGAATTAGAGTGTGCTTGTTTTTAAAGCTGCTGAGGTTTGGGAAATTCTAAGAGCTAAACAGGAGTGAGAATGTGTGTTGGCATAGGTTAGTTTGGTGTAATATTTTCATTCCCAAACGCTTTAATTTCTTTGCTACTGGAAGCAAACTTCATGTAAACACAGTGTTCCTCATGCAGCAAGAGGAAACCAGAAAGCAGTTTATTATCTTTCTGAAATGTGGAATCTCAAAACAGGTTCTGCAAACTGAAAGATGGCAAGAAGAGGGTACAGGCAGTTTGCAGGTTTAGCTGCTCCCACCAGGCACGTTATCCTCTGCTCAATGTAAGTTAAGTTGGCAAATCCAGTAAGACTGAAACATTAATGGGGAGCCACAAGGAATGAGACCGAGAAACCTAATACATCAGTCCCATTCTCCCAGGCCAGGCTACAAACGAACAGACAAGGAAAACGTTACTGGATTCAACAGAAAAAACAATAAATAATCAAACTTAGACTACAGTTTTCCATTTCAAAATCATCTGATTGATGATTCAAACTTTTTAATATTCTTTCATTAGAACAATATACAATCCAATACCCTAAAGTTTAGCATAAAATATGAACCCATACGATGTAAAAAAAACTTGCAGCCAACTTCAGAAGTTCGTATATATCGGCAACATGATGAAAGCATTTTACTCAAATATCAATATTTAGAATAACGATGGCAGCATCTACCAAGACTGCATTCAGTGATCGAAAAATCCTGCGTCTCGGAAACTTTGCAACTTGAATTGGAAGGAGGGTATTCAACAAGGAATACCCTTCCAAAATTTGGTGTATACGAAGTGCCGGAGCACACGGTATTCTTTAATAAAAGGCAAAAGAACAGTTCGCTCTGTGCTCACCACACGACTCCGTAAGTTTGGAAGCATTTTACAAGCTGTATTATAAACATGAAAAGCTGCAAATTTGCTTTCCCAGTGGACTGTGTGATAGTGGGACTTGGCTTTATGGATATTTCAATTTTGATCAACTTGTTACTAAATCAATCTTTTTTCTACACGGAAAAAGAAAACACATAGCTTATACTTTTTGTACCAGGAAAATGGAAAAATAAATTAAGATTATATCAAAATCTTTAGTTCGTATATCTCGTTTCAATGTTTTCGATGAGTCCAATAAAATGACAAATCAATCTAATAATGAATGGCAAAGTAAACTCAATGTGTCATTTAGATTGATTATAACAAAAATAACTTGTATTGTTAGGATTAGTGTCTATCAGGATCAACAAAAATATATATATAAATACAATAAGAATAGAGCAGAGTCAATGGATAATTGAACTAAAAATTCGGAGGGGACGCGCAAACAGAGGCCCCCGCTGCCACAAATAATGACGTAGGCTCTCCCTCTTGGGAAGACCTTAGGCAAGTGCAATGAAAGCCACAAACCCCGTCTAGCTAAGTATGTTGTAATAGCCGTCTATACTTACTTTTTATAAGCATTACTCACCTCTCCGCATTACTGTCTTCCTGATATGAGTTTTGAATTGTTACCAGAGGCTATCTGCCTCTTTTTTTTTTCAATCAGTCGATTTCTCAAATATGGGCAAATTAGTGATGCTGAGATATAGTTCTAATAAGAATCTGAAAAGAAGATTTCAATTTAACTTCAACACCTCTGGTTTCTACCCTCTGATACATAGTTTTCTGTATGGTGCTCAAATTCCAAGTGGCAAAATATGATTTTGATTTTGATGAGTTGCTTGCTGAAGCACCAAAAGGATTTTTTCCTCAAGATTTCAATCACCAGCCTTACAATCAAACCAAATAACAAAGTTATCGTTTTTGTGAACGATTCGGTAGCGTTGTATCAGCAGAAACACGACTTCAATAAAACCAAGTGTTGTGTCCTATGACTGTTCATCTTCTTAAATGAGCATACCTGTCTTTTCTTTCAAATGTTCAAATTTCTCAAGACAAGCGAAAGCAGCATTTTATTGCTTGGAATGGATTATGGACTGCGTTTGTTTTTAAAGTGGGTGGGGTTTGGAAAATTCAAAGACCCAAACAAGGGAAAATGGCTTGGCATAGGTGAGTTTGGTGAACTGAAAACACTTTTATTGCTTGGGTTGCCAAGTAACCACTGACTGCTTCCTACTTCCTATGCAGCACTGAAGAAGAAACTATGGAGTCATTCACCGGTTTGAGATAGGGTTCTGCAACGCATGTGAAATTTATCCTCACACTGAAAGATGGCAGAAAGCAGTTTTTCTAAAGCTTGCTTTGAATGCCTCTAGCCATGGGTATGCCAGGGTGATCAAATTGGTCAATTACAATTGGTGATAGAATTGGACAGATTTTTCAATTTTCATCCTATAAAATGGAATTAGATTGAAACCGTATCCAATTCCATGCTATAAAATGTGACTGGAATTCATTCGGGAATGTTAAGACAAAATACGGAATCAAGTAAAAACCAGAATCGAAGAAAAGCTTGGAACTTGGACTGGTATGGGGGCATTCAACGAGGAATACCCTTCCAAAAATATGCGTATGCCGCTTATAGCGGAGAGCGCACGGTATTCTTTAGTAAAAGGCGAAAGAATAGTTCGCTTTGTGCTCACCACACGGCTCCGTGAGTTTAATATCCTCTTATAAGTTGCCTTATAAACACGAGAAGAAACTGCTATTTGCTTTCCCAGTGCGGTGTGGGACTTGACTTCATGCTAATTTGATTTCAATCACTCAGTCTTCTTATTTTTTTAATCCCACTTGTATTATTGATTTGCTATTAAAGTAAGCTTTTGTTTTTTTAGGATTTAACCTTGCTAGTTGCTATCATCTCCAAAGTTTAAAAATTTGTTTCTTATTTCAACGGAGAAAAGAGAAGAAAATGCATGGAAGAAAAGGAAAAGATGTGATGATTATTCATGCATATATACAGATCTGTACAAATCATTTCCACAGTTCAAGGTATAACTTCTGTTTGAATGCTTAGTTTATTTTGCAGGTGCATCTAAGCATATATACCCAATGACTGAAGAATCAATTGACTTAGGGTTCCTTACGCCAAAGGTGCTTTAAAGAAAAACCCAGCTGCTCGAAAACTTTGCTACTTGGATTGGAAGGAGGGTATTCAACAAGGAATACCCTTTCAAAAATTGCCGTATAAGAAGTGCCGAGCACAAGGTATTCTTTAGTAAAAGGCGAAAGAACAGTTCCCTCTGTGCTCACCACACGACCCCATAAGATTGGAAGCATGCTACAAGCTGTTTTATAAACATAAAGAAAAGCTGCTAACTTGCTTTTATATCAAAATCTTACAACTTATCAAGTATCTCATTACCAATCTATTAATGAAAACCAAAGTGAACTAAACGCAAGCCTCAACTTACACAAATAATGACGCAGGATCTCCCACATGGGGAGACCTTAGGCAGGTACACCTTCCAAGTGCAATGAAGGCCACCAGCCTAGGCCATGGACCTAGATGATCATCCATTGACCCCGCCCATGTAAGTATATTATAGAGGCTGTCTATACTTACTTTTTTAAGCATTGCTCACCTCTCCTATTTATCATCTTCTTAATATGGGTTTCGAGTTGTTACCAAAGATTAAAGTATTGTCTCTTCTTAATATGGGTAAACTAGTGATGCTGAGATATAGTTTAAATAGGGATCTAAAAAAAATATTTCAATTTAACTTAGCGAGGAAAGACAAAGGGATCCTTTCGATACGAGCCAGTCTTTCAGGTTAAAAGTTTAGAGGGCGAGATGGTTTGGAGGAGGTGTAATTATCGGGTAAAGAGAGCAAACGTTCCTGGAACATTTTACTTCAACGTCTTGGATAACGGGATTGTTTCCATTGATAAGAAGGCTGATACTTGACTTTATGGTAATTATATTTGAATCATTCAGTCATAATTTTTTTTAAACTAATAGTACCGATTGATATTAAATTAAACACTTTGTTTTTGGTGGGTTTACCATTCTCCAAAGTGAATCAAGCCTGAATTCTGCTATTATAGTGATTCATGATTTTAGATATCAGAATCAACAAAAAAAACTTCATTGGTTGGGGAAGAATGTCTTTCAGAATTGTTGTATAAATACAGGCTAACTAAAGTGCAGAGAGCAGAGAACATGGATGATTGAACTAAGAATTAAGAGGGGCTGCGCGAACGCAGGCCCCGCTGCCACAAATAATGACGTAGGATCTCCCTCTTGGGGAGACCTTAGGCAGGTGCACTTTCAAAGTGCAATGAAAGCCACAAGCCTAGGCCATAGACCTTGATGATTATCCACTGACCCCGTCCAGGTAAGTATGTTTAAATAGCTATCTATATTTATATTTTATAAGCATTGCTCGCCTCTCTTCTTTACTGTGTTCCTGATGTGGGTTTTGTGTTGTTACCAGAGACCAGAGCATCTGGCTCTCTTTTTTTCACAGAGTAGCAGTCAAGTTCTCAAATATGGTTAAACAGTGATGCTGAGAAATAGTTCTATTAAGAATCTGAAAAGAAGATTTCAGTTTAACTTCAACACCTTTGGTTTCAACCCTCTGATACATAGTTTTCTCTATGGTGCTCAAAACCCAAGTGGTACAAATATGATTTTGATTTTGATAAGTTGCTTGCTGAAGCACCAAAAGGTTTTTGCCTAAAGATTTCAATCACCAGCTGTAAATACGAATTTTTAGGGATAATAAAAATTAATAAATATAATTAATATAAATAATAAAAATATTAAAAATAAAAAAAATAAATAACAGAAAATCAAAAATAATAAAAAATGAATAAAAATAGAATAAAATTCAAAAATAAGAGATAAGGGAGTTGAAGATTTTTTAGTTGGTGGAGTGTTTGTAGGGATTTGAATTTTGTTTGGAGTTTTTTACTTTAATCAAAAGTCTGAATTTGAAGCCTATAAAAGGAGGAGGATTTCAAGGTTAAAGGGGCAGAGAACAAAACGAAGAGAAGGGGAGTTGAGATCAGAATTCAAAGGAGCAAAATTACAAGCTTGAGTAAGGGGAAGGATTTCAATCGGTGAGGAAGCAAAGGAGGTCGCCGGCGGTAAGTTCTTTTCCTCTTTAGTTTTGGCTTTTTTTTTATGGATTAGACTCTTAGATTCGAAATTAGTTTTTTTTAGATTAATTAGGACTTAAAATTAATTTTAAAGATTTTAAAAAAATTTAATTAGGTTCTAAATTAGAATTTAATTTAGTTTTTAAGAAAACTTTAAAATTAATTTAACCTAGTTAAATTTAATTAATTTAACCCTTTGAACCCTAAAATTAGACTTGAATTAGGTGTAATTTAGTTCTTAAATTTTTGGAAATTATTTTAATTAATTATTTTAAATTAATTTTAATCAATTTCTAAAAAATAAGCTTTAAAATTAACTCACCTAAATTAGGTCTAGTTTAGCTTTAAACCTTAAAACATTCACCAAATTAGACTTTAATTAGGCTTACTTTAATTCTTAAAAATTAGAAGATAATTTTTAATTAATTATTTTAATTAATTTTAATTAATCTCTAAAAGATAAGATTTAAAACTTTAAGTCTAATTAACCCTAATTTCACCCAAACTAAACTTTAATTAAGTTAAATTAAATTCTTAAAAATTTAGAAATTATTTTAATTAATACTCTTAATTAATTTAAATTTCTAAGTTAAGATTTAAAAATCAACTTAATTAAGTTTAATCCACCCCTAATTAAACCTTTGAACTTAAAATTCACCAAGTTAGATTTAAATTAAGTTTTAATTAAGATTTGAAGTTAAGAAATTTAATTAATTTAATTTAATTAAAAATTTCTAAAGCTTTAAAATTTAATTTCACTTAATTAAATCTAATCCATCGTTCAAGGTTTGTTCTCGAGTCCCTTGTAATCTCTTTTTTTTCATTCAAGTCCCTTTTGTACTCTTGATGAGAAATTTTTGATGTAACATTTTGTACCCAAGATTCTAATAAAAATTGATGAGTTCCTTTATTTTGTTTATGCTTTTATTTCATGTTGTTTTGTATAGCATATTTTAGGAAGGTCACCTAATAAACTTAAGTTAATTAATTTAGAGCCCTTTTTAGGATTAGTCACTCAAATAAATTAATTTAATTAGGGAGAAAATTTAGTAACATAGCATGTGAATCTTATGTCTCGGATACACTAAAGAGGTTAGTGTTTTGACGCACCAAATAAATGAACAAAAACTTAGAATTTTGACAAAAACTTAGGTTTAGAATTAAATAAATGGATAGTTAAATAACTAGTAACACTAGTAACTTAGGTCTTAAAAACTTAAGCAATGGAGCCTTTTCTAGGATTAGAACTTAAAATGAACAAGATAAAAAATAATCATGCATTTTACTTTAGCCTTTTGAGGCGGAAGTTACATTCTTTTAAATTTGGGTGAGGTTTCCTATCTAGAGGACGTCTCGTTCAACTCAAGTTCAAAGGTGGTGTAACTTCTAAATCAAAAGGATATCCAAAATTCAAATAATGTTCATTTAACAATGGAAAATTAAATTAATATCTATCTTCAAAATGTCAATGCCACGTAATATTTTTCAAGGTACCAATTTTTGGGCGTTTGTAAGGGTCGTCCTTACACGTAACCGACTCCCGAACCTAATATTTTTTAAACGAATCTCTGGTTTATTTTTATGGTGTCTGGCCTACCTAAGTGGCCGGTGGCGACTCCAAGTCAACCTTTTTCAAAATTAAATTATATTTTCCTAAAATTTGGGTTTTTCGAGATTAAAATTGATAAAATTCATATTTTTGAAAACCAATCGTCGAACACTTTTCACCTAAACTCGCTTTTTTTTTAAGAGGTCGCGACAACTTGGCGACTCCGCTGAAGACTTAAAAAATAATTTTTTGTGAGTCAAGCCTAATTGTTTTCAAACTTTACGTGGCATTTTGGTATTTTAGAGTTAGATATTAATTTAATTTTTTATTGTTAAGTGAACATTATTTGAATGAGGATAACCTTTTACTTTTATATCTTGTCATCCATGCATAAGCTCTCGACCCGAGCTTTTACCTTTAAGTGGGATTTAGATATTATCCGACGTGATGCTTTCCAGCTCTGAGTTTCGGATTTTCATCTGCTTCCGGTATACTAACCTTACACATCGTGGGGTCTTCACCTCCGTTATAAGGGACCTATACCACCGAATCGATGTCTTATCGTCGTAGTAGACGGTAACGACAGTTCAGAAACCCAGTGTCTAGACCAAAAACCTGCATATAGAGTAGAAACCAACCCCTTTCTAGAGCCAGACAGGGACCATAAGATAAGGCGGTATGTTGTCAAAATGCCGCCGAACTTAGGATTTCTCTGTTAACATGCTCTTTGGTTATTTTGCGTATTTTAGCATGCTCTCTGGTTATTTTTACGCAATTTAGCATGTTTTATGGTTATTTTACGCATTTTATCCTGTTCTATGGTTAACTTTATTCGCCTTTTTACTGCTTTATGGTTTTTTTCCAGCACTTTCTTATTGTTTTATCTTTGCATTTATCCTACTAACACTTTCCTTTTTGTTTTTCTTTGGTCCTTTATGCATTTATTTTTACTTGGCATATTTGCATGGGTATTAATTTAGAAAACAATAAAGTTAGAAGTGTCCAATAATGTCAGAAGGGATCATTATAGGCGAAGATAACACGGAAGTCTGGACTTGGTCCGAATCAGTTCAGCATGAGAAGGGTGACAGTTTGCCGATAGGGAGTATCTCTACACTAAACGGGTATGTCAGAATGAGCACCAATCAAAGTCTTTGTCTCTCCGAGGTCCAAGAGGTATGGGAATAGTGGAGTGACGACATGAAGGATCAGTTCAAGAGGGAGTATGGGGATATTGCATTGTTAGTGAAGGTCCCCATTGATAGGCACTTAATGAGGGAGATGGTGCAATTCTAGAATCCTGCCTACAATTGCTTCACCTTCGGGAAGATAGACATGACACCTACGCTAGAGGAATATGAGGTCCTGATCAACTGCCCAGTAATTAAGAATAATAGGATCTATGTCAAGCCCAACAACACTTCGGGCTTTAAGAAGAAGTTGATGCAGATCACTGGTAAGGACAAAGAGTTTTGGGACCGGAAAGTAACAGGTCACGAGGATGCAAGCGAGGAGAGACAGAGGGTGAGTTGGAAGGTCTTTAAGGATTTGATAGCTTCGAGCAGCGAGGAGCCCACTAAAGCAAGAAGGTTGTGCGCCCTTTGCATATATGGGTTAGTGCTATTTCCTAGAACTTCCGAGCATATAGACCCATCCACGGTTGGTTTGTTCGACAAGTTGTCCAAGGGAGTAAATCCAGTTCCAGCCATACTAGCCGAGACCTATCGATCACTCACCGCATGTAAGAGGGCCGATGAAGGAAGATTTTGGGGATGCGCGCAGCTTTTAGAGGTATGGTTCAGAGGCCACCATTAGAACTCTCCGTATAGCGCTCTAAAGTTCAGGACTACCTATTCACCTATTGAAGAACACTTAAAGAGCTGCATTGTGGAGAAGAAGACTGAAGCCCAGTGGAGTAAGCTTTTTCGGGATTTGGCAGATTTGGATATCGTCTGGAAGGCCTGTTGGTTGAATAGAGGAACGACTTTTCGGTATCGATGCGGAGACTGCGATTGGATCCCATTAGCAGGTATATGGGGTGGAACGGCTTACTGCCCTCTATTAGTCTCAAGGCAATTCGGTTCGAGACAGTTTATTCTAGCCACAGCGGGGATGGCCAGTTTCGGTTTTTCACACCAGAGCGAGGGGTACAGATCCAAATTAGCCCAGATTGTGAAGATTTGGGATTCACCTAGGAGGGTTCAGCCCTACCGAGAGTTTGAGATCATGGCCCGATATGATGAGTGGAGAGAATAAAGGGCGAATGATGAAGTCTTTCTAGGAGTACCGAGGGATGAGGGACCATCTTCAAGCAAGGTAACCTTAGAAGCACCATCCGCGTTGGAAAAGCTCAAGGAGGACTGGGACTTGGATTTTCAGAGGCAAGATAAGAAGATCTATGAACTCACACAGGAGTTGAACCTTGCGAAGTACCAAGTACAGACTCATGAGAGGAGAGAAAAAGATATGACACTTCAAATCGAGAGGCTACGTCAAGATTTGAGGGAATCGCGAGCAATATTAATGTCCGGGGGGCATAAAAGGAAAAGGGAAAGTGTCGGGGACAGTTCTGACCGCTTGAACAAGGCTTTAAAAGAAAAGGAGGAATATAAGAAGCTCTACGAAAAGAAATACCGTGAAGCGAAAGAAGTAAGCTCCAAAGCCAAGAAGACATCAGACAAAGACCTAGCGAAAGCATGGAAGGCTAAGTATGAGGCAGCACAACGCACAGTCCAGAGTCAGAACAGTGAGTTGGTCAACTTCAAGGGACGAGTCAGAAATATTGTATCGTATGTACAAATATTGTCAGGAGAAGCGACAACTCTTTTGGAGCAGCCAAATGTCGGGGAAATACATGGAGCAACCATCGTCCACATACTTCATGAATTGACCAACTTAGGGATTAGGGCCAACAGTTTTCTGTAGTTATCTTTAAAGTTGTAGTGAATCCTTTTTGAACAGACGGATGTTTTTAAGAGATTGTTTTTTGAATTTAATACCCGTTTGCATTCATGCATTCATACATCATATGCATTATTATTAATTAAAAATAAAGTTTAATAACAAAGGTTTTATGGCAGTGAATTTTAAAAATAGCAAACATACTATACACGTATTCAACGCGTTCGCGCACCAAGAGACTAGCGATGGAAGAAAGACTACAAAGTTTAGAAGATCATCAGGCCATATTCGCAAATCGCTTAGATGCGATAGAAAATGACATGAAAGATGGCTTCGCTAAAGTTCAGATAACCACTCTGTTGGGTACGAAGCAAGATGAGAGGGGCAAAGCATTGATGAAAGTGGGAGATAAAGCTGAAGGGCAGGTAGACACGGCAACTAGAGGGCAACCGGAAGCACATTCAGTCCCAGGGAGAGTGCAGTTTAATGCAGTTGGGGCATCCACGAGTCACCCCGTGGAAGTTGAAGATTTTTCTCCGAATACTGATGAAGTCCCAGATCTCAACTTTATGAGCGAAGTGGAGAAGATGCGACAGGAAATGGAGAAGAAGTATGCTGATCACTTCAAGGCTCTCGAAGCCAAGATCCAGCAAATTCAAATCCAAGGGTCGGTGGATAAGAGCACTGATGCGTTCGAGCTCAGCCTGGTCTCTGATTTGGTCTTGCCACCAAAATTCAAAATGCCCGACTTTGAAAAGTACGACGGAACATCGTGTCCAAGCGCCCATATGACGATGTATTGTCGAAAGATGGTCGCTTTCAGCAAGGATGAGAAGCTGTTTATCTATTGCTTTCAGGATAGTCTGACGGGTTCGACTATCCGATGGTACACACAACTCAGCCGGGAGAGTATAAAAACATGGAAGGACCTTTATCACGCCTTCATGGAGAATTACAAGCATGTTACGGAGATGGGGCCTACTAGAGTCATGCTACAACAAATGGGGCAAAAATCCAACAAAACATTCCGATAATACGCCCATAGATGGAGAGATCTGGCCTCTCAGGTGAAGCCTCCGTTGATTGAGCATGAGATGACTCACATGTTTGTAGAGACATTGAAGGGGCCGATGTATGAACGTCTATTCACAAGCACGTCCATGCAGAGCTTCTCTCAAATAGTTACTACCGGAGAGTTGGTGGAGGCAACTATCAAAAGTGGGAGGATCGAAGGGTCTGATAGCTCAAAGAAGGACTCTAAGAAAATGACAACGAAGTAAACAATGTTGTTTTGTATGAATCCGCAAAAAATGTGACAATTTCAAAACCAAAGTCGGGAGCAGGTGGCTCACAGGGTTCAAACAAGAAGGACTCAAGATGGGAAAAGTCAAATTTCTCACCAATCCCAGTTACGTATGCTGAGTTGTACACTCGGCTACATGACGCTGATATGATTCGCCCGTATTACATCGTTCCGCTCAAACCTCCTTATCCGCACTAGTATGACACAAAGGCTCAGTGTGTATATCATGCTAACGTTCATGGACATAGCATCGAAAACTGAACGGCTTTTAAGAAGATTGTCCAGAACATGATAAATATCGGGGTTTTGAAGTTTGATGAACCTAGTGTCTCAACAAACCCACTCCCGAATCATGGTGGTCGGGGTGTGAATGCAATTGAAGAGGATCAAGCGAGACAAGTTAAAATGAGGGTGTCAGAAATTCGATCACCCTTAAAGTGGGTTTTTCAACAATTGTTTGATAACGGGCTTATCTGTCAAGGGATGCAAGTGAAAGAATCTACCGAGAAAGGCCTGTATTGCGAATTCCATCAAGAACTCGGGCATGCAATTCAGTAGTGTGGCGAGTTCAGGGGCTTGTTACAAGGGATGATGGACAACAAAGAGGTGGAGTTCTTCACCAAAGATGGTGGCCAGAAAATGGTGGACGTATGCGCGTCAGAAAACACCGGGCCAAAATATAGTGCAAGTAGGCCGCTAGTCATCCCAGCTCGGCCAAGGGGCAACAATCCGATTGGGTCGGCAAATACTCCACGCATAGTAATTACCCCTCCGGCACCTTTCCCATTTAAGGATACGCAAAGAGTCCCATGGAATTACGCCGCGAGTGTGGTCGGGCCGAGTAGTTCGAAGCCCGTCGAGGAGATACAGTCAGAGAAACTAGGAACTGTTGAGAAGCAGAACCAGTGAATGAGGTGGGTCATTTTACGAGGAGCAGGAGGTGTTACTCACCGGCTCAGGAAGAGGACCAGATTAAGCGTGCAGAAAAGAAGAAGATTTTCGCAGATTCAACTCCAAAGGTGAATGAGCCAGTCACCGAGGAACAGGCTCATGAGTTTCTACGGTTTCTAAGACACAGTGAGTACAGCATAGTGGAGCAGTTGAAAAAACAACCCGCTAGAATCTCTATCCTCGATCTATTGATAAGTTCTGAAGGGCATCGTGACGCCCTTTTGAAAGTGTTAAATCAGACTTTTGTCCCGAAGGACATATCGGTGAACAAGTTGGACCGAATTATTAATCACATTACCGTAAATAATTACATAACGTTCACCGATGATGAGATCCTTGATGGTGGAATGGGGTCCATCAAAGCCTTAAACATCACGACTCACTGCAAGGGTCATGTGGTGTCGGGAGTTTTAATCGATAATGGTTCAGCATTGAACGTGTTACCCATGGCAACTTTGCAAAGGTTGCCCATAGATGTCATGCATATGAAGAGTTATCAGAACATGGTCAGAGCCTTCGATGGGACCACAAGGGATGTGTTGGGAAGGATTGAAGTCTCGTTGTTGATTGGGTCATCCATGTACAATATTGATTTTGTTGTAATGGATATTAGGCCCACCTATAATTGCTTACTAGGCAGACCTTGGATACATTCTGCCGGGGCAGTGCCGTCATCACTACATCAGAAATTGAAATTCGTAGTAGATGGCAAGCTCGTATGTGTTGGGGCGGAGAAAGACATCATTGCATCCGTCTCCACGGATACACCCTACGTTCAAGCTAATGAAGATGCGCTAGAATGTTCTTTTCGGGCCTTAGAATTTATCAATGTTGTATTCGTCGCTGAAGATGCGACATTCCCCTGTCCAAAACTGTCAAACTGCACTGAAATGACTGTCAAACAGACCCTTGGCAAGGGAGCCAAAGCTGGAAGAGGGCTAGGAAGAAGGCTACAAGGAAGCTTATGCCCGAAGCCCGTGGTCATGAAGAAAGGGCGAGCCGGGTTAGGTTTCTCGATCGAGGCGTATTGGAACAAACATTGAAAAAACGCAACCAAGAAGCCGACTTCTTTGAGTACAAAAATCGACTTCATCTCCCACGGGTTTGTGAATGTCACGGAGCAAGCGGAAAGGAATCGCCTGGAAGCTATCAGGTTACAAGAGGAAGAAATTTTTGGGGAAGCATTTGAGGGACTAATGGTAGGAGGGATCTCTGAGGGCTCAAGGATGAATCTGTTGGATAAAATTCGTCCGTGCCTCCCGGGCGAGACTCTGAACAAATGGAATATAGAGGATTTACCTGTAGTTTATAAAACAGAGTAATGCCATAAACCACCTTATACTTTTGCCCGCGAGTATAGGAGATTTTCTGTAATGGGCTTTTCATGTTTTTTTATTAGCAAATAAAGATGCTTTTCCCTTTCAACAAATGGCAAACATTTTTCTTTTCTTTCATTTGCTTCATGCATTTCATCCTTATTCATCTATTATTCCCATCCAACTATACAAATTCTTCTTTGTAGGTTTCCGAACAATGATCACATGTATGATTCCGGGCCTAAACCCGAAATAGATTTAAAAAGGATCTCTTGTCTAACAGAAATCAATGAGTGCGAAGACAATGCAGAATACGAGATTCCTAAAGAATTGTTAAGATTGGTGGAGAATTCGATTCGGGTCGAATCGGGTTCTCCAGTTCATTATTCCAGGGAAAATAAAATAAGGATATTTTTAATTAGGGAAAATAATAATTTTGGAATATGGTTTAAAATATTGAAAATATATTTCAAGATTAAAAGAAAATAATTTGGACTTTATATTGATTTTTAATTATGTTTAATTATGCATAAGTGATCAATTTGTAATTTTTGGAAAAATTGGAGGACTGGTTTTGTAATTTTCGAAAAATATGATGTTTTAGTGACTAAATTGAAAAGCAAGCTAAACTTAGAATCCTTAGAGGGCCATAAACCCATTTCTAATTTTTAATAATGATTTATTCACCAAAATGTGTTTTAATTACTTTAATTAGATATTTTTAATCATTTTTCTCAAAACCACTTTTCTCTCATCTTTTTCTCTCATTTTCTCTCCACTTTCTCTTCATCTTTTCTCTTCAATTTCTTGCTGATTTTAGCATATTTTTCCATAAAGATTCCATCACTTGCATCATCTTTCCATCCTTTACAAAACCTATGCATCAATTTCATCAAATCTACATCAAATTGCAAGGAATCAAGAAGGGGAAAATACATATTTTTGGTGAATAGATCTTGAAGGTAATTTTCTGGATTTCTATTCTTTTCTAAGGTTCTTTATTGAAATTCCCAAGTATTAGCTTGCTAATCTTTGAATAAACACTTGATTCTATGTTTTTAATGTTAGATCTAATGTTTTTGTGATGTTTTTGTGAAATCTTTTTGGATCTTATTTAATGCTGGAAATTAGATGAATTCAATCATGTTTTTATGTTGATTTAATGATTAATTGAGTCTTGATTTGATATCACATTAATTTAATCCCGGAATAATGCAATCGGTGTAGTTTTAAGGTGCTTTTCGGTTGTTATATGGGCTGTTTTAGATGCTTGAATGTTGCTGGAGATATAAGGATGGTTTGGATGTGTTTTTGGACCATAATTGAAGTGGATTAGATGTTAGATTCGTTAGGTTTTGGGCTGATGTTGTTCGGATGCGTTTCGGCTTAGTTTTCAGTCTTTTCGGCTAAGTTTTTTGTAGTTTAATGGTGATCGGATGTGGCTGTTGGTTTGAGCATGTTATGATGTGAGAATGATCTGTTTTTAATGTTGTAGAAGAGGTACAAGAAGGTACTTGATTGCTGGTGCGTTGGTGCGATCATCGGAGAGCGGCGGAAGCTCGTTTCGCTTGTTGGTGAGTGGTTACGGATTTTAAAGCGAATCGCGTTTGGTACGGTTCTGTTTTGGGGGACTATGGAAGAGTGTGAAAACCTTCCATATTTCAAGAGTAAGTAAAGTAATTGTTTTTGATAAACCGATATGAGTTTTGGCTACATTTTATAAAGGCATTATGTTGGTAATGCAATGAGATTTATAAAAATGCATGAGCATAATTTGAAATGGTGCATACATGAGAATTACTTGCTGAAATGTATAGCTTATTTAGCATCCATGATTATGGAAAATTATGAGAAATGATTTGGGATACAATATGGTTATTTGCCTTATATATAATGGTACCTTTGGGCATGGCTTTTGGTTCATTTGTTGAACATATTATGCATGCATTATGAGCAGCAAGTTATATGATTTGAAATACAATATGGTTAATTGCCTTATACACGATGGTGCCTTTGGGCATGGCTTTGGTTCATTTGTTGAACATATTATGCATGCATTATGAGCAGCAAGTTATCATGCACATTTGATTATGATATTGGCTTAGTGACACTAACTTTAGATTCGAATATGAATGACATGTCATTAGGATTGTCTTAAGTGCACTATAATCAAAACTAAAAATACAGAATATTGCCTACACGTAACAAGGGTGACTTTGTGTCCAACCGTGCGTGGTAGAGCCGCCTACACATAAACAAGGGTGACTTTGTGTCCAACCGTGCGTGGTAGAGCTTGCCTCTATGTAAACAAGGGTGACTTTGTGTCCAACAGTGCATATAGTTGACCCATACGTAGACAAGGGCGACTTTGTGTCCAACCGTGCGTAGTGGGGGATAACATGTATACAAGGGGGACTAAGTGTCCGATCGATGCATGTTGAGAAAAAAGGATCCGTGTATTCGGTGAACCCAAGGTTCACATTAAGTGGTCACTAGGAAGCCAATATACATACATGAAATTGAAAAGAGATTTGTGCATCATTTATAAATTGTTTTGACAAGGTTATGTGAGCCAAGAATGCATATGATTTATTGAATATGAGCATGAGATGTTAGCATGCATGATTTAACAAAGTATTGCAAATTATGGTTTTATCATGGTTTTAAATGAATGCATTGATGATTTGTGTAGAGCTTCCTCACTAAGCATGTTTGCTTAAGCTCTCTCTTTTCATCCATGCAGAGAAATAAAGGCACTTGGAGCTTCGTTCGAGGCAAGGGAACCAAGGGGAAGAATCATATTAAATTTGGTATGTTTTGGAAAATAAATTGGGTAAGGCAATGTGTAACCCAACCAATGTGAGGAGTGAGTACATAGGCTTTGGTTTATGTTGTAATAAGACCATTATTGTTTGATTGTTAATTGTTGAACTTTGGAATTGTTTGGATTGTTGAAGCATGTACTAGCATGATTGATATGTTGTTAATCATTTCCTAGGGAGCATGCCTAGAGTTTGGTTGATGTCCGTGTCATTGTTGATTATGTACCATACGTTACTAAATATACCTAGGATTGATGCATTTAGTGGATCTAATTAATGGTTGAGTATTGAGCATTTGGTTTGTACTTAGTGAAATGAAATATTTGGTTCCAGACCCAAAGTTTCGAAACCTTTGATTGAAGGTTCCGAAACCATTATCAAATAGTTTCGAAACCTTCATAAGGTTTCGGAACCTTTCGGGCAGTTTCAATTCTGGGAAGTTATTGGACGCGATAAGTTTTGAAACTTTCAAGGAAAGTTTCGAAACCTTTTTCAAAAAGTTTCGGAACCTCTGGGAAGGTTTCGAAACCATTGATCACCTAGAATTGGAAGCTGATGGAAATTATATTTTAGTCCCGGTTATCTTCCTTTGTTCGATTAAGGTACTTGTAGATCTTATTTTGAGTTGAAATTTTACATGCATTCTTAAAGTTGATTTAATTTCAAGATAGTTAATTTAATTTGGTTGAAGACCTTGTATTTTGGAAGATTTACATTTTGATCCTTAAATTAGTGAAACTTGCAATTGACGACGTTAGAATAATCCGTTTGAGTTGAAACTTGCTGTGAAGTATGCTTGGGTGTTTAATCGAACATTGATGGAAAAAATTTCTACCTTGCTAATCGTATTTAAAGGTTTTACGTTTTAGTCCTTAAACCACGTTAGTGTTTAATCGAATGTATGTTTTAATTGATGTGTTACCGGTAGTGCTTCGTAAGAAACCTTGACATATAGGAATAAGATTGTGCATCTAGATAAAGATAAAATAAAATAAAAAAAAAACATAACGGTTTTAGGATTGTTTATCGAATCGGACCCTCGTGGGTTTGGTTTGATATTCCCCGTGTAACCCGTTAGTGCCGGTTTCGTCTAGGCCGGACTAAGGGGGTTACAAATTCTTCTTTGCAGGTTTCCGAACAATGATCACATGTATGATTCCGGGCCTAAACCCGAAATAGATTTGAAAAGGATCCTTGTCTAACAGAAATCAATGAGTGTGAAGACAATGCAGAATACGAGATTCCTCAAGAATTGTTAAAATTGGTGGAGCAAGAGGATAAGCAAATCATGCCCCTCAAAGAAGAGATAGAAACTCTGAATCTGGGCACAGAAGAAGAGAAAAGAGAGGTTATGATCTGAGCAGCATTCCTGCCAGGGGCAAAACAGAAGTTGATAGACTTATTGCGAGAATTCAAGGATGTCTTCGCATGGTCCTATCAAGATATGTCGGGCTTAAATACCCACATCGTGGTCCATAAGTTGCCTATCAGGCCAGATTGCAAGCCTATACAACAGAAACTCAGAAGGCTGAGACCGAAAATGTTATTGAAAATTAAGGAAGAAATGCAGAAGCAAATCGACGCAGGCTTCCTACAGGTGGCAGCATACCCAGAATGGGTAGCGAACATAGTCCCCGTGCCAAAGAAGGATGGGAAAGTTCGGATGTGTATGGATTATAAGGATTTGAATAGGGCAAGCCCGAAAGACAATTTTCCTCTGCCCCATATCGATGTCCTAGTAGATAATACCTCGGGGCATTCATGGTTCTCCTTCATGGATGGATTCTCGGTTTACAATCAGATCAAGATAAATCCGGAAGACATGGAGAAAACGACTTTTACCACACTCTGGGGCACGTTCTACTATAAAGTCATGCCTTTTGGGTTGAAGAATGTCGGGGCCACATACCAGAGAGCTATGGTGACACTGTTTCATGACATGATGCACAAAGAAATCGAAGTTTATGTGGACGATATGATAGCTAAGTCCCAAACAGAAGGACATGTGCAGGATTTGAAAAAGTTGTTCCAAAGGCTACGGAAGTATCAATTAAAGCTTAACCCCAATAAATGTACGTTCGGGGTTACATCCGGCAAGCTACTTGGTTTCGTTGTCAGTCAAAGGGGCATCGAAGTTGATCCCGATAAGGTCAAGGCAATTCAGAATTTACCCCCTCCAAAGACACAGAAAGAGGTTCGAGGCTTCCTTGGGAGATTGAACTATGTATCTCGGTTCATTTCTCAGCTAACCGATAGGTATGATCCCATTTTTAAACTGCTTCGGAAGAACAACCCAGGTGAATGGAATGATGAATGTCAGGAAGCGTTGGAAAAAATCAAACAATATTTGTCCAACGCGCCAATATTGGTGGCACCAGTTCCTGAGAGACCATTAATCCTCTACCTGACGGTGTTCGAGAACTCCATGGGTGTGTGTTGGGGCAACATGATGATACTAGAAAGAAGGAAAGAGTAATCTATTACTTGAGTAAGAAATTCACCGAATGCGAAACACGGTACCCATTTATGCAAAAGATATGTTGTGCACTTGTTTGGGTTACTCGTCGACTCAAGCAATATTTGTTGTACCACACCACGTGGTTGATCTCAAAACTCGACCCTTTGAAGTTTCTAATGGAAGCACCCGCGTTGACTGGGAGGTTAGCCCGATGGCAAATGTTGTTGTCCGAATTTGACATAGTATATGTCAGCCAGAAGGCAATCAAGGGAAGTGTCATAGCGGACTTTCTCGCAAGTAGAGCCTCGGATAAATATGAGCCTCTAAGCTTCGATTTTCCTGATAAGGACGTGATGACTATTTCCGTCGAAGAAAACAAGGAAATAGAAAAATAGAAATTATATTTCGATGGGGCAGTCAATGCCCTCGGAAGGGGAATCGGAGCTGTACTAATATCTCCGGATGGTGTACATTATCCTCTCACGAGCAAGTTGGAATTCTTGTACGCTAACAATATGGCTGAATACGAGGCATGTGTCATGGGATTGAAGGTCGCAATAGAAAGAAAAATAAAAGCCTTGAAGGTATATGGAGATTCAGCTTTAGTTATTTATCAACTACGTGGAGAATGGGAAACCAAAGACACGAAGTTGGTAGAATATCGAAAGTTGATATTAGAATTAATTGAAGAATTTGACGAGATAACATTCGTTTACCTTCCTCGAGAAGACAACCAAATGGCAGATGCTTTAGCTACTCTGGCCTCAGTTTTCCAAGCAAACAGACAAGAGGATATGATGTTAATTCGGATGCAGAGCGACGAAACATATGCTCATTGCTGCAATGTGGAAGAAGAGGACGACAATCCTTGATATTTTGACATTCTGCAATACGTCAAGTTCCAAGCTTACCCATTTGGAGCTAATGATGTTGAAAAGAGAACAATCAGAAGAATGACTGCTGCATATGTACTGGATGGTGATGTCTTGTACAGAAAGAGTAGAGATCAAGTGTTGCTAAGATGTGTCAATTCCAGCGAGGC
The DNA here is from genome assembly GCA_035048815.1 of Abelmoschus esculentus. NCBI lineage: Eukaryota > Viridiplantae > Streptophyta > Magnoliopsida > Malvales > Malvaceae > Abelmoschus > Abelmoschus esculentus. Next base: position 20,400,084 of record JAUCBN010000005.1, read on the forward strand.
AAGAAGTATCTTGGGAGAGGTGCATGACGGAATTTGCGGAACGCATGCCAATGGTCTCTCAATGGCACGGAAAATAATGAGATACAGATATTACTGGTCTACTATGGAAGAGGATTGCATAGAATATGCTAAAAAGTGCCACAAATGCCAGATCTATGCAGATAAAATTAATTGACCGCCAGTACCGTTACATACAATGAATTCACCTTGGCCTTTTGCTGTTTGGGGATTAGATGTGATCGGGCAGATTCACCCCAAGGCTTCAAACGGGCATCGCTTCATCCTAGTGGCCATTGATTACTTCACTAAGTGGATAGAAGCTGTCTCCTATGCTAACATCACAAGAACAACAGTTTGCAAGTTCTTAAAGAAAGAGATTATTTGCCGATATGGTCTACCCGAGTAGATCATCACGGATAATGCTACTAATTTCAACAACAGATTGATAGCAGAGACCTGTGAGCAGTTTAAAATAATTCATCATAACTCGGTGGCATACCGGCCGAAGATGAATAGAGCCGTTGAGGCAGCAAACAAGAATATTAAGAAAATCATATCCAAGATGACTAAACCTACAAAGATTGGCATGAAAGGCTTCTTTTTGCCTTATTTGCATACCGGACTTCGATCAAAACTTCTACTGGGGCAACACCATATTCCCTTGGATACGGTACTGAAGCCGTGTTACCTCTGGAAGTTGAAATCCTATCTCTTCGGGTATTATCAGAGGTGAAGCTAAATGATGCAGAGTGGATACAGATTCGTTTAGATCAGTTGAATCTAATCGAAGAAAAGCGGTTGAAAGCTATCTGTTATAGCCAAATGTATCAGAAGCGGATGATTCAAGCTTATGACAAGAAAGTTCGACCACGAGTATTCCGAGAAGGGGATCTAGTGCTTAAAAAGATCTTGCCCATACACCAAAATTTTCGGAGAAAATGGATGCCGAATTGGGAAGGGTCTTACGTCGTCAAAAAGGCTTTCTCCGGAGGCGCATTAATCTTGACTGAAATGGATGGACAAGAATTAAGCAAGCCAGTGAATTCTGATTCAGTCAAGAGATACTACGCCTGAAGAAAAAGGAAAAACATACAAAAAAAACATGAAGCGAAAACCCGAAAGGGCGCTTCACGAAAAATGATGACTAAAAGAAAGGAGGGGTCGAGATGAAAACCCGTAGAGGGCGTCTCGATACCAACAGAGGGTTTAGGTTGAAAACCAGGAATGGCGGCCCAGATGAATAAAAATAGGCATCCGATGATTCATGCTTCTCAGTTACCAAGCAATACGGAAGGATCTTCACGTTTGTAAAGTTGGATCCTCATTTGAAGAACGGCTAGACGAGTAGCTCGTTTTTGAATCTATAACTCGGGAAAGGCCTGGATAAACGCATGCGATGAGTGTTTGGGAACCTACATTTTGGCTCCTTTCTTTTCCCATTGAATTGTTTTACCTTGTTTGTTTTGTTGAATTTATGAGAAGCTTTAATAAAAATACTCATTCCCTTCATTTGAGCCTTCAATTTTGCCCAAAGCATCATGTTAATGAATTAACATGAATGAATTAATGCAGAAGATCTTTTGGCATTATTATGTTTCAAAATTACAGGTAAGATTTGTTTTTCCGGATTAAGATAACGGAGTATAAACAGTTCTGATATTCAGACGAAATTTGTCTTGAAAGAACTCTTCAGAATAGCTTTATAAAGAGGATAATCATGAAGAGTTGCCCTCGCTATGTGAAATGAAAAACCTCGAATGCAGAAAAGAGGGAGAAGAGTCGATCAGCCACTTCGGAGTGGCAAACTGACTGATAATACTTACTCATGCATCAATAATAGGAACATTTGCATTTAGAAGCATGCTAACCATGCATGATATTTCTGTTAAACAGGAATTAAGTCAACTACAATAAGTATTACCGGCAGCCTTTTGGCGTGAGTTCAGAAAACAAGTATTATCGGCAACCTTTTTGGCGTGAGTCCAGAAAACAAGTATTACCGGCAGCCTTTTTAGCGTGAGTCCAAAAAACAAGTATTACCGGCAACCTTTTGGCGTGAGTCCAGAAAACAAGTATTACCGGCAGCCTTTTTGGCGTGAGTCTAGAAAACAAGTATTACCGGCAGCCTTTTGGCGTGAGTCCAGAAAACAAGTATTACCGGCAGCCTTTTGGCGTGAGTCCAGAAAACAAGTATTACCGGTAGCCTTTTTGGCGTGAGTCCAGAAAACAAGTATTACCGGCAGCCTTTTTGGCGTGAGTCCAAAAAACAAGTATTACCGGCAGCCTTTTGGCGTGAGTCTAGAAAACAAGTATTACCGACAGCCTTTTGGCGTGAGTCCAGAAAACAATTATTACCAGCAGCATTTTGGCGTGAGTCCAGAAAACAATTATTACCGGCAGCCTTTTGGCGTGAGTCTAGAAAACAATTATTACCGGCAGCCTTTTGGCGTGAGTCCAGAAAACAAGTATTACCGGCAGTCTTTTGGCGTGAGTCTGGAAAGAAGTGGTGTAGCGCGAGTGAGAAGAACAGCCTCAAGATTCATCACTTACGTCCGAAGAATTTCTAAGTGAGAAGAACAACTTCAGACTCTGTTTTTAAATTTTATCAGCAGCCTTTTAGCATGAGTCCAGAAAGAAGTAGTGGAGATGGAGAATTTCGTACTGAAAAGAACAGCTCCATATTTCACTATTAAATCCTTCGGGTCATCAGTAAGTCCTCCGAGCATGATGTTAAATCCTTCGGGTCATCAGTAAGTCCTCCGGGCATGATGTCAAGTCCTCCAGGCCGTCACCTTTGGGAGTGATGATATCGTTTGCACAATCTAGGAGGCAATACGATCCTAAATCCTCCAGGTCATCATTAAGTCCTCCGGGCCATCACCTTCGGGAGTGATGATATCGTTTGCACAATCAAGGAGGCAATACGATCCTAAATCCTCTGGGTCATCAGTAAGTCCTCCGGGCATGATGTTAAATCCTCCGGATCATCAGTAAGTCCTCCGGGAATGATGTTAAGTTTGAAGAATTTCTAAGTGAGAAGAACAGCTTCAAGCTTCAGGTTTTTTACAGAATTCGTGTTTTTCAGTCTTTGCCCATCTCCTGCTCCGCAGCATTGAGCAAAGAGGGGCAGCTGTAAACACGAAGTTTTAGGGATAATAAAAATTAATAAATATAATTAATAAAAATAATAAAAATATTAAAAATCAAAAAAAAATAACAGAAAATCAAAAATAGTAAAAAATGAATAAAAATAGAATAAAATTCAAAAATAAGAGATAAGGGAGTTGAGGATTTTTTGGTTGGTGAAGTGTTTGTAGGGATTTGAATTTTGTTTGGAGTTTTTTACTTCAATCAAAAGTCTGAATTTGAAGCCTATAAAAGGAGGAGGATTTCAAGGTTAAAGGGGCAGAGAACAAAACGAAGAGAAGGGGGTTGAGATCAGAATTCAAAGGAGCAAAATTACAAGCTTAAGTAAGGGGAAGGATTTCAATCGGTAAGGAAGCAAAGGAGGTCGCCGGCGGTAAGTTCTTTTCCTCTTTAGTTTTGGCTTTTTTTTATGGATTAGACTCCTAGATTCGAAATTAGTTTTTTTTAGATTAATTAGGACTTAAAATTAATTTTAAAGATTTTAAAAAAAATTTAATTAGGTTCTAAATTAGAATTTAATTTAGTTTTTAAGAAAACTTTAAAATTAATTTAACCTAGTTAAATTTAATTAATTTAACCCTTTGAACCCTAAAATTAGACTTGAATTAGGTGTAATTTAGTTCTTAAATTTTTGGAAATTATTTTAAATTAATTTTAATCAATTTCTAAAAAATAAGCTTTAAAATTAACTCACCTAAATTAGGTCTAGTTTAGCCTTAAACCTTAAAACATTCACCAAATTAGACTTTAATTAGGTTTACTTTAATTCTTAAAAATTAGAAGATAATTTTTAATTAATTATTTTAATTAATTTTAATTAATCTCTAAAAGATAAGATTTAAAACTTTAAGTCTAATTAACCCTAATTTCACCCAAACTAAACTTTAATTAAGTTAAATTAAATTCTTAAAAATTTAGAAATTATTCTAATTAATACTCTTAATTAATTTAAATTTCTAAGTTAAGATTTAAAAATTAACTTAATTAAGTTTAATCCACCCCTAATTAAACCTTTGAACTTAAAATTCACCAAGTTAGATTTAAATTAAGTTTTAATTAAGATTTGAAGTTAAGAAATTTAATTAATTTAATTTAATTAAAAATTTCTAAAGCTTTAAAATTTAATTTCACTTAATTAAATCTAATCCATCGTTCAAGGTTTGTTCTCGAGTCCCTTGTAATCTCTTTTTTTTCATTCAAGTCCCTTTTGTACTCTTGATGAGAAATTTTTGATGTAACATTTTGTACCCAAGATTCTAATAAAAATTGATGAGTTCCTTTATTTTGTTTATGCTTTTATTTCATGTTGTTTTGTATAGCATATTTTAGGAAGGTCACCTAATAAACTTAAGTTAATTAATTTAGAGCCCTTTTTAGGATTAGTCACTTAAATAAATTAATTTAATTAGGGAAAAAATTTAGTAACATAGCATGTGAATCTTATGTCTCGGATACACTAAAGAGGTTGGTGGTTTGACACACCATGATGCTGACCTAGAGAGTGTACCTTGGCATCGAATTCATGTGTTATTAAAAACTTAGAATTTTGACAAAAACTTAGGTTTAGAATTAAATAAATGGATAGTTAAATAACTAGTAACACTAGTAACTTAGGTCTTAAAAACTTAAGCAATGGAGCCTTTTCTAGGATTAGAACTTAAAATGAACAAGATAAAAAATAATCATGCATTTTACTTTAGCCTTTTGAGGCGGAAGTTACATTCTTTTAAATTTGGGTGAGGTTTCCTATCTAGAGGACGTCTCGTTCAACTCAAGTTTAAAGGTGGTGTAACTTCTAAATCAAAAGGATATCCAAAATTCAAATAATGTTCATTTAACAATGGAAAATTAAATTAATATCTATCTTCAAAATGTCAATGCCACGTAATGTTTTTCAAGGTACCAATTTTTGGGCGTTTGTAAGGGTCGTCCTTACACGTAACCGACTCCCGAACCTAATGTTTTTTAAACGAATCTCTGGTTTATTTTTATGGTGTCTGGCCTACCTAAGAGGCCGGTGGCCACTCCAAGTCAACCTTTTTCAAAATTAAATTATGTTTTCCTAAAATTTGGGTTTTTCGAGATTAAAATTGATAAAATTCATATTTTTGAAAACCAATCGTCGAACATTTTTCACCTAAACTTGCCTTTTTTTTAAGAGGTCGCGACACTAGCCTTCCAAATAACAAAGTTATCGTTTTTGAGAACGATTTCGATAGCGTTGTAGCAGTCGAAACACGATTTCAATAAAACCAAGTGTTGTGTCCTGTGAATGTTCAAGGTATAACTTCTGTCTGAATGCTTTCAATAAAATCATTTGTATTTATCTTTACTTTCAACAGTATAACTCTGACTATTTCTTTAATTCTATCTAAAATTACCATCTGAATGCTACATTTCCCTTTGAATTGCCTTTGTTTCTTTCCTTGCATAGCCAATACGTACAAAACTAGCACCCAACCAAATCAGTCCTAAAATGACCGTAATAACAGACTTGCCTTTCATTTTAGCAACCATCCATTGCATTTCGTGTGTGCATGAGCTAAGAAACCTTCTCCAAAAACATTGCTTCAGTTGCTTCTCTGCTTTGAAAGGAACAATGTTTGATTAGACATCAGACTTTTGGGGGAAATTTGCGTGGTAGAAAAACTATTTTTTAGTTACAATTAAGCAGTTTTCTAATGCCAATTTAAGTGAAAATAAGGTGTGGAAAATACACAGGTATATGATGCATGACTCGTTATTTAGTTATTTTGCATGTGCATCTAAGCATTAATAATTGCAAAGCTTATCCCTCCTGAAAACATGAAATTGGTACCGTACTACCCATGCTATAGAACAATACCCATACCATTACTGCATCTGCATTCATTTCCCACACGCTTGCCCCAGCAGCCATCCAAAGCTCGCCAAATCGAATACCAGAAGGCAAAGAAATCATGAAAACTAGTTGAATGGTCTCAACCATACCCAATGACTAAATTCTGCTCTCATAGACATTGGAACTCTGATATTCTTTTACTACATTTATATTTACTCTGAATCAATCTCCAATAGAGCAAAAATATGAAAAAAGGCAAATTAAGATTATATCGAAATCTTAAAACTTTAGAGTTCAATATATCTCGTTGTTTCAATATCTCCAAGTCAAATAAAATGACAAATCAATCTAATAATAGAAACCAGAATGAACTAAATGTGTAGTTTATGTTGATTGTAACAAAAATAACTTCAATGGTTGAGGAAGCATGTCTATCAGAATCAACAAACATTGGTATATCAACAAAGGTCATCTAATAAGTAGACAAGAGAACATTGAACTAAGAATTGGGACTGACATGTTGAGCCTCTCACCAGTCACCATCCAGCAAACTAGTGATATAATTCAAATAAGAACCTGAAATGAAGTTTTCAATTTTAACTTCCACACCTCTATGTGCCACCCCTCTGATATACTGTTCCCATTTGGAGCTTAAATTTCAAGTGGGACAAATATGATTTTGATTTCGATGAGTTGCAGAAGCACAATAAGATTTTTGCTTTTGACTTTAAGCTTTGATCACCACTCATCTAATCAAATACTAATGACTACCAAATCGTTAGAAAGCAGGCAACAAAACAAAGTTATTGCTTTTGACAGGTTTGTAGCAGAAGAAACACAATTTCGATGAACTAAGTGTTGTTGCATATGAATGTCAGATACGCAGTACTTATTCGTTCAATGTCTATAATATTAACACAAGTAAACTTGCATAATTGTTCTCACTCAGTTTCTTAAATGAGACATAGATTCCTTTGCTGCAAAGTAAACTTTAATATTTAATGCATGAGGCTACCAAGTACACACAAAGAAAATTTTTGCCAGAAAGCTTTGAAACTTGTATTGGGATGGAGGCATTCAACAAGGAATACCCTTCCAAAAATAGGCGTATGCCGCTTGGAGTGGAGAGCACACAGTATTCTTTAGTAAAAGGCGAAAGAATAGTTCGCTCTGAGCTCACCACACGGCTCCGTGAGTTCTAAGTCCTCATATAAGTTGCCTTATAAACATGAGGAGAGGATGCCACATGCTTTCCCAATGAGATGTGGGACTCGAATTCATGGTAATTTGAACTGAACCATTCACTCGTTGGAATTCTTGTACTACATTACATTCATATTTTCTTTGAATCCATTCTCAATAGAAAGTTGAGAGTGTAGGGATTATTCAATGATTTCTTCTGGAACACAGCTTATTCTGTCATTAACAGTTGACACCGACTGAGCAATATGTTATTAACATGCAAGCTTGCCTGATTGTTCTTAAATGAGACATAGATGTCTTTGCTTCAAAATGTTCAACAGTTCTCGGGACACAGCAGAGAGCCAAAGTGAAAGCAGCGTTTGATTGCTTGGAATTGGAGTGGGATTGTCTTTAGAGGTGAAACTTTGGATCCCATTGTTGTAAAGGTTGCTTGCAATGTGGCTTCCATGGATTTTAGCAGGAGAAGATCGGAGAATCGGGTGGAAGAACTGTGAGACTATGTATGATGCTTTTCAGGGTGATCGATGATGCTGTATAAACAAGAAAAAACATTGAAACTATTAATTCTGATATTTTTTTAACTTAAATGATGACCAGACTTAAAATGGTCAGAACTAGTTTTAACCAAAAAATGATGTTTAGTTGGTTGTAACAAAAATAACTTATGGTTGAGGAAGGATGTCTATCAGAATAAATAAACATTGTTATAGCAATACAGGACAACTAATAAGTAGAGAGTAAAGTACATGGACAATTGAACTAAGAATTAGGAGGGGCTGCGCTAACTAGGGGTGTAAACGAGCCGAGTCGAGCTCGAGTAGTGCTAAGCTCGTCTCGGCTCGTTAAGATTTCGAGTCGAGTTTGAGTTTGAGTAATTTTAAACGAGCCTGAAATATCTGAGTTCGGCTCGACTCGTTAAGAACTCGAGTCGAGTTCGAGCTTTTTTCGAGCCTAATCGAGCCAAGTATTGACCGATCTTTGACCGTGTTAGACTCGAGTAACTCTTATCTCTCACGTCTCATTTAAAGTCTAATAGAGAAAAAACTTGATACACAAGATGTATAAACTCAAACTTGTTAATTCTAGTTTTTAATATCTTAATTTAGGGTTTAACACTTATGTTTAAGGTTTAAATTTTAGAGTTTTAAGTTTAGAAATTTAGATTTTAAATTATAAAAAAATAAAAATTAGTATATTTATGTTTTCGAGTAGCTCGTGAGCTTTTCGAGTCGAGTATCATATAGCTCGGCTCGACTCATTAAGAACTCGAGCCAAGTTCGAGCTCGATTCGAGTTCAATCGAGTCGAGTTTTGACCGAGCTTTGATCGAGTCAAGCTCGAGTAGCTCACGATCTGTCTCGTCTCATTTACGGCACTAACGCTAACGCAATTCCCCGCTGCCACAAATAACGACATAGGTTCTCCCTCTTGGGGAGACCTTATGCAGGTGCACTCACCAAGTGCAATGAAAGCCACCAGCCAAGGCCATGGACTTAGATGATCATCTATTGACCCCGTCCAGGTAAGTATAATGTGGATTTTAAGTTGTTACATTTACCATAGACTAGAGTATCTGTCGAGTTCTCAAATCTGGACAAACTAGTGATGCTGAGATATAGTTCTAATAAGAATATGAAAAGTAGATTTCAATTCAACTTCAAAACCTCTCTCTTACCCCTCTGATCATAGTTTTCTGTATGATGCTCAAATTCCAAGTGGCACAAATATGATTTTGATTTCGATGAGTTTCTTGCTGAAGGACCAAAGGATTTTTGCCTCTACATTTCCATCACCAGTGTACCAATCAAACCAAATAACAAAGTTATTTCAATAAATCAAGTGTTGTGGCCTATGCATGTAATTACTAATTACCGTCTACTTATTCTACCATTGACTCTGACTAGTAAAATGCAAGGAAGAACTGGAAACAGAAACTTGCTGAATGGAGTTAAGTTTCTTAAATGAAAAAACCTGTCTTTGGTTTCAAATGTTGTAATCTATCGAGACAAACAGAGCACGAAAGCAAAGGCAAACATTTTATTGCTTGGAATGGATCATGGACTGTGTCTGTTTTTAAAGTTGGTGGGTTTTGGAAAATTCGGAGACCCAAACAAGAGAAAATGACTTGGCATAGGTTAGTTTGGTGATAACACTTTTGTTGCTTGGGCTGCTTTAGAAGAGAACATGGGATTGCCATGTAACCACTGAATGCCTCCTACTTCCTAGTTCCTATGCAACACTGAAGAAGAAACTATGGATTCATTTTATCGTTTTGAGATATGGTTCTGCAACGCCTTTGAAATTTATCTTCAAACTGAAAGATGGCAGAATGCAGTTTTTCTAAAGTTTGCTCTTTCAATGCCTTTAGCCATGGAGTTTGCCAGGAAAGGAATGGAAGAAACATATTGTTCACATTGTATTTTTCTTTGTATAAAAGTTCACATTCTTCATCATGGGGATGACTTTCATAAGTTTTCCTTCATTTGAGAAACATATTGCATTTCAAGCTTTGAGTGGATTGAGGTGGACAATTTTCATCCTTTTGGAATGCTTGGTATTCATTCGAGCTTTGAACTGAGATTGTTTCGGAACTATTCAAAGGGAAGAGGATCCTGGAAAGACACCGGGAACAGCACGCCGCTCTCAGAGAGGAGATGAAACACATCCATGCTCTTTCAATAAAGAAAAAGCTCAGCCTCAATTGGTATGCACCACCACCGGGAAAGTTCCAATCACAGATGAATCTAATCCGCATAGGAAAAGTTCTTTCAACTTATAACTATTACAGTTCAAAAGAAGGGGGAACTAACTGCAGTTGGAAATGATCAAACTGTTCCAACAAAATACAGAAACGCTTACCAAATTGGTAAAACTTTAACACTCGAATTGGTTGGGGAATTCAACATGGAATACCCCTCCAAAAATAAGCGTATGCCGCTTCTAGCAGAGAGCACACGGTATTCTTTAGTAAAAGGCGAAAGAATGGTTAGCTCTGTGCTCACTACACGGCTCCGTAACCTTGCTAGACGCCTGTAAGTTGCCTTATAAACAGGAGAAAGAGCTGCTACTTTCTTTTCCAGTGCGATGTGGGACTTGACTTCAATACTTCATGGTAATTTTATTCAAAATTTTGAATCATTCAGTCTTAGTAATTGTTTTTCGAACTTGTATTCCTGGTTGCTATAAACTAAGCTTTTCCTCTGTTTTGGAGGATTTAACCACAAAGTGAATCAAGCCTAATTCTGCTATGTAGTGATTCATGATACTAGATATCGGATCTTTTAAAACTTTCAACACATTAATCTATTTTCAACACACAATTGAGTGATGTCTTTTTAAATTGAATGAAAGCTAAAAATCTGAAACCACTGCTTCAAGTGAACTTTTTTTGGATAAGCTCCTTTGTATTATATCCAAAAGCAGTAGGAGTCAACAACCCATACACTCCTGTTGTGATTTAACTAAAACCAAATACTATACAAATTCGTTTTAACATCGTCACATTTGTTGCTGCCCAAATTCTCCGCAATTCACTTAGGACAACAGTGATCAATGATTTACCTTTCAACCATCCAAAGATGGATTGTCTCCAGCGAGTAGGAACTCTTTGCAAAAAGCACAGATGCAATATTCCATCCCAAATACTCTTTGAATAGCAACATTCAAAGAACAAATAATCCCTAGTCTATTGAACTCCATTAACCTCCGTGCCTCAATTCCTTAACTTGTCCTTCGTTGGAAGCCTACCAGTTGCAGCAATACATAGTATAAATGAGCATTTAGGGATTGCACTATTGCTTGGGTTTATCAAAATACACAAAGGTCAAATGGACAACAGACAAATTTGAACTAAGTTTGGGAGGGGCCGCGCGAACGCTGGCCCCTTCTGCCACAAATAATGACGTAGGCTCTCCCTCTTGGGGAGACCTTAGGGAGATACACCTTCTGAGTGCAATGAAGGCCACCAACCTAGGCCATGAACCTAGCTGATCATCCATTGACCCCGTCCAGGTAAGTATGTTGTAAAGGTTGTCTATACTTATTTTTAATAAGCATTGCTCACCTCTCCTCTTTATTGTCTTCTCAATGTGGGGTTCGAGTTGTGACCAATCAAGCTCTGGAATATAGTTCAAATGAAGACTTCAATTCTTCAAAACCTCTGGCTGACTGCCACCATTCTGGTATGGTATTTCTATTTGGAGCTCAAGTTCCAAGTAGGACATATGATTTCCCCCTTTAACTTAAGCCTTGATCATCAGTTTTCCAATCAAATACAGCTAAATCATTAGAACCAATCAACAAACAAAGTTATCATTTTTTGTAGTGTTGTAGGAGGGTTGGCATAAGGTTAGTTTGGAGTAACTTTTGCATGTTACCAAACGCTTGGCTACTAGAAGCAAACTTCATGCATAGTCTTCCAAGGGAACAAAAATTTATATTCATTTATTTGTTTGATTAAAATTAAATGTTCATGTTTATTACGAACCGAAAATAAACAAAACTGCAGGCTAGAAAGCATTGGAACTTGGATTTGGGTAGGTTTAAAAAATAAACAGTTCTCTACTCTTGTGCCAAATTACCCACTTTTTCTCTCATGTTTTTCTCTCAGTTATCCTGCTTTATATTTATAAAGCGATGGAGTATGATTAAACTGTAGAAGTAACAAGCCTTTTGTTTGATATTTCTTCCTGAAATTACCCATTCCTCTATGGGATTCGTGCGGCATGAAAAATGTTTGTTGAAAACCAGGAAAATAAAGCTAGGAGCAGTGCAGCAGCAGCACACAAACAGGAGAAAGATGGACAGGACAGAAATGATCTGAGAAACCAGCACGGCATGTGCCGACCCATCATCATATTCACACACATCCACCCTCCCAATTTAAACAGATTCTCTTTTTTCAACTCATTCACATTACCTTTACCCCAACAACATGGCCTGCCTCCTACCAAACTTGTGGATCCTTCCTCTTTCCCCCTTTCTACAGTAGTAGTAGTATTTCTTTGTCTTTGTGTATTGCAGAATGCAATCAACCATAATCTTGTAATCTGGGGATGAAGCTTAGAATTTTATATGAAGTGTCGTTTAAGAGAGAATATAGATTTGTTTGGTCAGATTTTTGGTTTAATCATTATTATCCGACTTATTAATCGAGTAATCCATAAAGCACTTTTATAGAGACTCAATACGAGGACGACTCTTTCAATCCAGTTTTACGCCATACCAATCGAATGTTAGTATTAGTTTTATGCAATTGATTTTCTTTTTAATACCCCTACTAAGGGGCACGTGAAGTTCAGCAGTTGGTTTCAGTGTTCATCATTGATGATACTGTACTGATGTGCAATTTCCACTACCACCACTTACCCAGCATTGGCTTGTCTCTTTCCTTTTATATTTTTTACATCTAAAAAATACATACCCTGGACCCACACAAACTGAAAAGAATGCCCATGCCCATAGAAGATTACTCATGGCATCTAATACTATTATGTATGAAAATAATAATATATATATATATATAGCTCTCTCCCACCACATTTTATGTATTTGTTGGATAGGCGAGTGATAAAATACGAAAGTACTCAAAAAATTACTAAAGTTCTACTAAATTTTATTTCTGTCCACTTATGTATAAAAGCCACATTATGTTTATTAACAATGTCGTTTCATAGGGGAGAATAATATGTGCTCTAGGTTAGAGTTTTATCTTGTATTATAATTTTTTTAATCATATACAATGGGTATAAGTAATATTTATTTTAAAATATATTCTCAATCAATGTATATTGGTCTTTAAATATTGGTGCTGCAAATACCGGTACTTGAACCTATTGCCTCCAAGAACAACAATTGTTTCTTTAATTATTGAGACAAAACGGTTCGTGCTTCTTCTACGATAATTTTATAAATTAATGATTGTTTTTTATTGTTTTATTTGTATTTAATGCGTTTATAAAAAATAATATATATATATATAAAGCTTAATCATGTTTCCATGGTTTATTAATAAAATATTAAATTAATTATTTAAAATAATATATATATAATCTTTTCATTCTATAAGAGAATTTTTTTGAGTTTTCATTCGGTGCCTCAAAAATTATCCACCTTAAACTGTAATCATTCAATTGGTTAACTTTTATTTGTTTAACCAAAATATTAGATTCGGTTTAGTTAAAGTATAATATTTTTAATTAATTTATTCAAAATATAAATTTTAATAATATAATGAAAAAGTATATATTTTTAAAAAACTTACCTATGGTATTTGTATTGTTTAATACTAGTAAGTTAAAACACAAGTTCTATAAAATAAAATTATAATTTTACTTTTTAGGAATAAAAATAAGAAAAAAACACATATAATATAATATAATATAATAATCTATTGTATAATTAGTCGATTTAATTATTCATTTTTTTAAAACCGTAAACCGTCAGCGAATCAATATCTTTTAAATAAATAAAACAAAATTCTTAACTAAAATTCTGATTTAAATTTCAAAAACGGTTTCGTTTTTTCGGGTGTTTTTACACACCCAATGGATATGGATATGAAAAAGGAGACAGATGCCGTGTTGATAGGAGTGTAATTCCCTTGCGACATTAGAGCTGGATCAAATAGTATGAAAGAAGAAGTGTTTGTGGGATGATGGACCACAACAGAATTTACATGTAGCTGGATTAAAGGTTTAAGGTTTAGGGTTTAAAAATATAAAATAAATTAATTATAAGTTTATCTCTTCTCATAGTTATATTTTAGTATCATTCTTATTCTTACTATATACCTTAGAAGTTGTCTGTTCTTCAACAGCACCCAAAACAGACTAATACTAAAGTGTAATTAGTTATTAGCATCATATACTAACAATGATATACTTTTATTGTCCTATTTTACCATAGTTTTTTATTATCTGTGTTTTAGGATTTATAATTTGTAGTATTTGAAAGGTATAAAGATAATTTTAACTTTTAACGTTTATAATTTTTATTATTTTGGTTATTTTTTTGAATAAAATTAATTCTTATTCTATGTCTTTTTGACAAATAATTTATTTTTTTAACTAATATAATAATTAAACTGTTAAAAATTTAACGATATTCATATATTATATACATATTTTAAATAACATGGCGTTTAGCTCCATTCTACATATATATATATATAACATGTCATTATCGTTAAATTTTTTACGATAATGACAAATATATACATGTAAAATATAATTTTATTCTAACATAAAATATAAAATAATTAAAATTAAAATAAAATATTAAAAATTAAATAAAAGTCTACTAAGTATTCTCAAATCTTTAATATCATTCTACATATATATGAAATATTATTGTCGTTAGTTTTTTAACTATTTAATCATTGTTATGAATATGTTTATTTATGATGGATATCTATATACTAAGTTTAACTTTAGTGGGCTTTATTATTAGGATTTAATATTCACTGAAATTAAGGTTTTCATCTTATTCCTATAAATATAAACTTTTAGACAAAACATTACATTAAACATACTTTAAAAATATAATACAAATCTCCGTAGTTTTTCTATAATTTGTAGTATTTGAAAGTTAGCTGAAGGGGGAAAAAGAAGCAGCAGTGTTTGAGAGCGTGGTGCAATGATCATTCAAGGAATTTGAGTCTATAGATATTAACCGGGAATCCCGGATGTCTTTTTCTTTGTCCATCCATGTATTGTATATAAAAGAAAATTTTTATAACGGACAAAGAATGTTGTTCAACAATATTAATGATAGATATTATTAAATATTATTAAATTAATTAATAAAAATTAAAAATATTAAAAATCTAATATATAATTAATAAAATAGTGATAGATTTAACTTACAATTATTAATTATATGCTAAGTCCATGAAATTTTTAATCTTTATTAACTAATTTAATAATATTCAATGATATAACGTTATATGTATTCAGTGGTATTCGACGCCCGTTGTATTCTATATAAAAATATATTTTATATAATATAATATACATGATAATTGTATATAAATTAAATAATTTACCGTTAATCTTTTAAAAATAATAAAAATATCATTATTTTTTTAAAAAAATGTTATATTTATCTTATCTTTAATAAACTTAATGTACTTTCAAAAATGTATACAATAATCTTCTGATTTCCTTAAAATATACTAAAAAGTTAGTGGACGGATTCATTATTTTAAATAATATTATAATAATATAAGTAATAACTATTTATTTTATTTTTTTAATAAAATATATACTTTATAGATAAAATTATTTTAAAATCATTCATTGAATATCAAGCAATTTATTATATTATATGAATCAACACATCTCTAAATCCGAGCCTACAATGGACTAACACTAGTAACTCAGTGTAAGTGACATAACGATCGGAAGTAACTTCCACGGTAGATATATTTTTTAAAATTTATAATTTTATGGATATATTTTTAAATTTATCCCTATAATGTTATTTAATTAGATGTTTATCATCTAATTTGTAGTCATCTGTAATTGTTCATACCCACCGATATCTATTTGATAAACTATCACTAATATTAAGTTATATAAAAATAAATAATAAATTTATTCCTAGATTTATAATAGTACAAAATTCATATAATAAGTAGTTAGTGGGTAAGAGGGACGGATAAAGTTTTAAATTTACTATTTATTCACTATCTGAGCAGCTATAATTTTTACATCCACACTCATGCATAAGCAAACCCAATTTCATTCTTGCCCCAACTGAAATTAGGGGTGTTCAAAAATACCTGATCCAAATGACCCGATCAAAATACCCGATTACCCAATCTAAAATGGGTGTAAAATCCACCAAATTATATCCGTGTGCCGTGTGGCATATTTAAGTTAAAAAAACAAGTTTTAAAACTTGTTCACGAACCGAAAATGTTAAGACTTTTTATAATATTTTTAAATATTTTATTTTTTTCTCAAATATAAGTATCAATATTTAATTTTTCATAAATTTTAAGTTCAAGAAAAATCAATAGTCACAAAATAAGTATCAATACTTTAAAAGATAATAAAAAATAAAAAATATTAAAAAATTTAATATTTTAATTTATAAATAAAATTTAAAATTTATTATCTTTTAATCATACTCTTTATATACGACAAGTTAAACTCGCCCCCGTACCTTAAAAATCCCTCTCGAAAAGAACCCAAAAAGGGTCACTGCAAAGTGCAAATTATCCCATAAAAAAAACCAAAGTGCAAATTAAGCTTCATAATTATTCCCATTAAACGTTTCATTTTGACATCATGACTACGTTAGTTCCACGCCAGCTTCAACTACAAAATACTAATGAAATACTAAAAAAAATTCAAGTATGTTTTTTACCAGAAAAAAAAAAAAAAACTGTCAGCTTTTAGGTTTATTTGTTTTGTTGTAATAGGGCGTAGATGGGGAAATTTCACGTTACAATTTCATGAGCCAAAAATTTATATAATTATAGTTTTAAAGTTGATCTATTAAAAATACAACATCCGATAATTATTTGACATGTACATTTTATTTTATTTTTCTTTTCTAATTATTTTTTAAAAAATTATACACTTTCTAAATTTCAAAAGCCTGAATCTCAATTTAATCACTATCATTATCGATGGTCACACCATCATCTTTCACTCTCGTCGAAAAACCCACACAATCGTTTACATTATTTTCAAAGACAACAAACAATGAAAATTGATAAAAAAAACGAAGAACAACATGCGGATCGTATGATATGAGGAGAGAATTTTATTTTGACGACAACTGATTTAGGATTTGAATTATGATTTTTAAAATTTATGAATTTTTCTGATATTTGATAATGATAAAGCTTTTAAAAAAGTAAGTTTAAAAAAAATCTATCATGTAACACATTTAAATTGAGTAACAAATTCTTTAATGGTAGTCAACTATCAGAAACTTAAATTTAACGAAATAAAATGTTAGATACTTAAAATTCAAGAGACATATTATTGTAGTCTTCTTTTGCAAATAATGAAAATTTAATTTCAATTATCAAAAACTACAACCTTATAATTTGTATCATTGTCTAATAAGTAACGGGGTCATATGGAAAGAGACACGTCTTCAAATTTTTTTTATTTAATTTTTTTTAAAAAATTATTTATTTACAAATTTATTTTCTTCACTTTTAAATATTTATGTTTTACCTTAAAACTCTAAATCCTAACTCTGTATGCCTGTTTATTTTTCGCACTCAATGTTTCCCCCAGAAAAAAAATATGAAAGTATACTATTTTTATCAAAAATATAATTAACATCAAAAGTACCAAATGAACATAATATTGGAATAATATAAGGAATTAATTAATTGTTAGCAATGATCAAAATGAAGAAACCAGTGGGTACATATGGTCCACACAAGGAATATTTTATCTGGGAATGAAAAATCAGAATTAGGGGAAAAGAAGTAATTATTTGTAAAAGTGTAATTATTATGTTGAATATTGAAGAGATGATGATAACAATATAATGGGGTGGGTTTGGAATTTGAGAAATGGTGGGGTTGCTTTTTGGTTTTGGAGAAGAAGTATGGACAAAAAGTGAAAATAGAAAAAGGGGAGGAGCTTTTTTGGGGGGTAAAAGTCAAATAGGGACACTTTCATGATATCTTCACCCTTGATTCATCATCATTGCACATCCTGATATTTTCATAATTTTCAGTTTGGTCACACAAATTCAAAAACTTACAAAAAGACCATCAAAGTTATATTTCATTTCAATTTTAGTAACTCATGGTAAATGTTTAGTATTTTTCACATGTAGGAACCATCAAAGTTAATTTCCACCATAGTTTAACCTAAAAACCTTATTTCTATTAGAACAAGTTTCAACATTAAAGAAAAATATTTGCTAATCTAAACAAATAGCTCTAAGTAGAGGTGAGGGTTCAATCGAGTCGAATCGAGTCAAAAAATTTAAATGTTCGAGTTAACGCGTCATACTTTATAACTCAAGCTTAATTTAAATTTTTTTTTATTCAAGTCAAATTTTCATTCGGATTTTATTATATTTTTTATCATAAAATATATTTTAAAAGTGATTATTATTTTTTATATATAATTTTGGTACAACGTCTATATTAGATCAATCTATTTACGTTCAAAAAAAATATTAAACACTTAAACATACTTGATCTTTCGTCCTCTTATATGTTATATCAATGATAATACTAATTAAACTAAACTTCATCAGTTATGTTAGTTGATTTTTATGTATTCTAATTATAATTCCATAACTTGTAATTTATAAAGAAAAAAATCCCCACATGGAACTAAATTAAGATCCAATCATTTCTTATAGTAGCTTTCCCCCTCCTTTTAGAAATTAAGATGATCATTTTAGTTATCAAGGGGAAGAAAGGGAAAGAAGAGGGAAAAGGAAAGTGGTTCTATTAAAGCATTTCATAAAAATGAATTACAATAAAAGTAATATATATATATATATATTTCTATAAAGGAAAGCAAAACCTAAATCAAACCCTTTATTTCTCCTCCTCCACAAGCCTTCTGCAGAGAGATAGAGAAGAAGATGTCATCCAGCTCCCAGCAAGCCATGCTAATTAACCAGGGCTTGTTCGAGGAAAAAGAGATGGCCGCTGCTGGTTCTCAAATGGGTTTCTTTACTTTTCCTCAAAACCTCACTTCACCGTATCCTCCTCCATTTGCTTTCCATCAGTCTCTCAAACCCTTTGATATTGCACAGGATCATGCACTGCCTGATCTAACTGGAACCCTAGTCTCTCAAAAGCATAGAGTACAAGACCCTGCGTCTGATTTTGGAGGCCCCCAACTCCTTTCCTTGCACAGATCTACTGGAAATTTCTGGTGAATATATTGCTCTTTTGCTATAATGATACTTATTCATGCAAAACTTTTCTAGTTTTCCTTGCATGTAAAGGAAATGGTAAAATATTTATCACCCCCTCCATGAAATGCAGATATCTCTTCTAAGTGTACCTTTTCTTTAAATATATTAGATCTCTTGTGTATTAGTATAAAGTTTTTCTGGGTTTGGTTTCGATATGGTTGTAGGGCATGGGGAAACGAGTGTTTGGGAACCAAGAAAATCTGTGTAGAAGATCACCTAGGCGTTTCTGGGATGAAAATGAAGAGGATAAAAGCAAGAAGAAAAGTAAGGGAACCTAGGTTTTGCTTCAAAACCATGAGCGATGTGGACGTGCTGGACGATGGATACAAGTGGAGGAAGTACGGCCAGAAAGTGGTCAAGAACACCCAACATCCCAGGTACAGACTCAAGACATATCTCCTGTTATTTTAACACTTGAATCTCAATGAAAAGTCACTAACATTTGCCATCAAGTAGTAGCTATGGCTTTGTAGTTCCCCATAGACATGCCATGTTTCCCTGTCATGTAATTATACTTGGGTTATCATGACCGCCAGGCTTTACACTTCTCTCATATTGCATGATATGTGTAATTGATGGGGATTTAAATCATGAAATCACAGTAGATAAATTTTAAAGCCCAGAAAAACTAATTATTAGCTTCAAAAGATACGAGAGATCACAATAAAAAGGGGGAAATTATAGAACAATGGATGAAATTATAATGTAATGAAGATATGCTAAAAGTTAGGGCTACGTAGCAAATGGACAATGCCATAATGAAAGTATAGGAATAGAGGTTCACTCTTTCATGCCATGAATCATTTGGAAAGTAAGCAGCCATCATAACTTATAAGGATGAGAAAAGTTGAACATAAAATTTATGAGATCGGGACGAAGGTACCTTTAGTGACGGATTCAGAATTGTTTTTAAGGGTGGACATAGATTATAAAAATCTTGAATAATGAAGTATAATGCTTCCAGTGATCATACCATGCTAAGAAGCAGCAATGTTATGTATAGATGTATAAATGGATGATATATATATATATATATGCATTTTAAAGTATCCACCGTATATATACAGTATGAATTCTAATCTCTTCGTAGCTAGGGATCTTACTTTTTGATCTGTCATTATGTAGAAAACCACCTAGATAGATTTTATTACAAAGTAGAAAACCCTAGGCAATGATTTTAGCTCCGAATACAGACAACATAGTTGTGTAATTTTAGGGTTTTGAGTAATTTTATTTTGCAAACAAAATAATGAGGATGGAGCAAGTAGGGCCCTAAGTCCTGACCTATGTGAAAGAGTAAGCCTACTAATTCAAATTGGTAATAATCATAACAAATGACTTATCATAGTTTGATTAACTTCCATCATTATGAAACACACAGTGTCAGAGCCCCTATCCACCTTCATGCAACCTCTCAGATTCTTACAACAAGAATTCCCGGTCTTCACTTTAACTAAAGGATTTTGTAATGAAAAAACTGAACTGAATGCAGGAGCTACTACCGGTGCACGCAAGATGATTGCCGGGTAAAGAAAAGGGTGGAGAGATTAGCGGAGGATCCGAGGATGGTTATTACAACCTACGAAGGGAGGCACGCTCGTTCGCCGTCTCAGGATCTCGATGACTCGCAAGACCCTCACTCTCACCTTAACAAGTTCTTCTAGTAATAAATATTCGAATATTTCTATACTTGACTAGTGAATCAGATGATTTACTCTTAATGAAATAAGAACCGTTTTAGATTTATTTTTAAAATGTTTTAATGAGATATTTAGTTTATGCATGATTTGTATATATTTGATACATTGTTTGTAATTTGTATGTATAACAATGATACCAATTCTCCTAAAAGAGTTTCGAAACTGTTGTAGTAAGTGTATTCTAAACGATCTTTAAAATTAAAAAAATCATGAGACGTTTACCCTGAAAATGTATGTTTATCGAATACAATTTGTCTTCTGATTCATTTACGATATACATAGCATATCATGACCCATGAATATCGAATGTATCCAAACCAATTGTAAGTAAAGTACATACACCTACAATTAGTGGATATTTGTTCAAACTTAAAAATAAAATTATTGATAAAAATAATCTCATATCTCAAATATAAACGGTGAGACGAATCAACATATTACTAAAAGAATATTCCATCTCCCTAGTTGGAGAGGAAATCTAAGATTGGATGGGTTTGATTTGGGAAATTTGGACTTATGATTTCAATACACTAGTAGCCCACTTGGGGAATAACAGTCGACTTCCAGCCTTAACGAATCTTCAAAACTTTTAGCCCGAGTATTAGTATCGGTGACGCTAAGCTTTTACGACCTACGGTTCAATTTCATATTATTTTTAAAAATATAATAAAAATGTTGAATATAAAATATTTTTAATTAAAGAGAAAAAGAAGGAAATTTTATTCATACTAAAATTTGAACCGACAATAAAAAAAAGAAATGTGACCCTCACTATCGGTGTTATTATGACAGCGTTGAATATAAAGTGCAAATAGTGGATCTGTATTTTTCATTTTTTCAATATTTTTATTGATAATAATAAATAAATAAATTATTATAGAAGTGTAACATTATTATCTCTGATCCCTGTAAACTGGAAAAGAACAGCAGGCAGAGCCCTTTTCTTGACTTTACATTGTATTATTGACACACATAAATTGATTGCTTTGTTTTGAGTCTTTGTCCGGAGTGAGTTGTTTTCGTCACTTTATTTATGAGATCAATAATTAAACGTATTTATTTTATTATTTATAATTTATTTTTTATTAAATGAATCATATTTGATAAAAATTATTTTAAAATTTAATTTATAATAAATATTAATAAAAATTTATTACGTAAAAAAGATGAGTTAAAAAAATTAATTAAATTAATATATTTGATTGATTGATTTCTTAGATGATATGATGAGAATGACTCTTGATATAATTTCTCGTGTCATAGGAACCGAAAATTGATATAAAAAGAAAGAGAGGTGAAATGGAGTTTTAGAAAATTAAAGTGAATAAACTTTTTGTTTAATTGACATTGGTAATAGGGGAAAATATTATTTCCTGTATTAATGATAAAAAGATTTAGTTTCCTTGAGCTTTTTAAATTTAAGGTATATAGATTTATTTTTGGATTTAAAATTTAAAATTTAGGTTTAATAGTTTTAATTTTAGGAGTTGTAGTTAAAGTATGGGTGTTTAAAATATCCGATCTGATCGATCTAATTCGATTATCCATTGATCCAATCAAAAAATTTAGATATTCAACTCAGTCCAAAAATTCATTGAAAAGTATGGGTGTTTAAAAATTTTAATATTGATCCATGGATATCCAATCTGATTATCTATTGATCTATAAATAATACAATTCATAAATATTCGATCCAATCCGATTATCCATTGATCCATGAATCAATATCTGATCTGGGTTTTACGGTTAATGTATGATATAATTACTTTTATTATTACATTTAAATGTAATCATTGAAAGATCGTATACTTTAATAATTTCTTATTTAAAAGTTTGAAGGATGAAAAAACTGACAACCGAAAATATTTTTCAGTGTTTGAAGAAATTATATCACAAGTAAGTCTTATCCGTAGATCAACCATTGAAATTTACTTATATCATTATTTTTTTTATGTCGTATATTTTTTAAAGTGAATATTTACTCATATTTATTGTTAATTCATTTTAGAAACAATTTTTTTCAAATGAAGATTTATTTTAAAAAATATATAACATAAAAAAATGATGATATAGATAATTTTTAATGATTGGTTTCACGAACATATGATAAAACTTACCCATGATATAATTTTTTCGGTGTTTGTGGTATTGATTTTCTAACCACCTTTGAAAAAAGAAAACATAACGAAAACAGTTATGTCCATTAGATTCTAAAACTTACGTGGGCTTTTAAAAAAGGAAAAAGGAAAAGTTGGTCTGGGCTACGATTTTGGTAAAACATGAAATCGGAATTAAAACATATAAATAAATTTTCCATGAATAAAATAATGGATAAACGACAACATTTATCATACAACTTTATTCTAACTCCTACTTTGATCATTAAGATTTCAAAATTTTTAATTTAATAACTCAACTTATAAATTATTTCTATTTTGATTAATTGTTTAAAACTGTGAACCGAAACTGAATCAAAACAATTTATTTTAGAAAATTTATATCGTAACCAGGTTCGATTAATCCTTAAAAAATATTTTGATTAATTGATAATTTTAGATTATTTAATTCTCAATCTTATATTGTACCTATTAAATCAGATAATTGATTCATCAGTTGACGAGAATATTTGATTCGTAATGATCTTTCTACTTTAATTGTTAAATGCCAAATACGATAATATAATAAATTTAATAATTATTCACTTGTGATAAATATAAAAATAACTGAAATCACTAGACTATAAGAAATTTTAATGCATAAAATTAAAAATATTGAATATAACTATTAGAATGGTTACGATTTTTAATCATAGTCAAACAAATATTAAATTTATCGTATTTAATATTTTAATGAACAAAATAAAAAATATTACTTCAGCCAAATATTTTGGTTAACATGTTAATCAATTATTCAACCTAATTGGTATAATATAAAATTAAGAATTGAATAATATAAATTTATTATTTAATCAAACTAATTTTGAAGAACTAATCGAAATCTATTATAATAAAAAATGGTTAAATACGTTATTTTAATTTGATCACGATTCACAGTTTTAAGCAATTATTTAAATGAAAATTTTACAACGGCCGTCGAACACTGCTGAACACTATTAATGTTAAACATCGTTGAACACTATTAAATTTATTAATACAAATTTAAAATCTTAAAGACTCAATATGTAATTAATAAAAGAGTGATAAACTCAACATATAATTAATAATTATATGATTAGTCCTTTAGATTTTTACTTTTTACAAATTAATTTAATAATGTTCAACGATATTTAACATTAACGATGTTCAGCGGTGTTCGACACCCGTCGTAGACTCATCCTTATTTAAAATATAAACAATTCGTAAGTTGAGTTATTAAATTAAAATTTTTAAAATAAAATAATCAAAAGTTCATCTCCGCGGACAACTTGACTGACTGTCCATTTCGTACAGCATGAAATACAAGACAAAGTTCATGGAGATGAGGGAGTAAAAGAAGCACGTGTGAGGGATTGTCAGTGACTAGAATCACACAGATAATATAATCTTATTTAAGATTATAAATTTCGTCATTATAGCATATTTTATGGTATAGTTAATTACATGAAATTATGAAAATATTAATGAAAGTTTTTTTTTTCATTTATGTTTTAATCTCTATATTTTTACGAACTTTTCAAGGCTTGACGTTTTTAAACTGGACATAAACGATTTTGATATTATAAAAACTAAAATCCAATATTAATCTTAACTCTTTTAAATATAGGTATTTACAAGGTAACAGTTGTTTGGTTTTCTTAACTTTTTTAAAAAGTATGGATCAATAACGATTAATTTAAAATGATACGACAAACCTATATAACAGTGCATATTATGATAACAGTATCATATAAATAAATATATTAACTTTATAAAATTACATATAAATTAAAAAATAATTTTAAAAAGTTATGTAAATATAATTTTTCCCTATTACTCTATCAAATAATTTTAAAATATATTAATTAATATTATTTATTTATAAATAAATATTTTAATTCAAAGTAAAATATTAAGATTAAATTATTTTAAAAATGTAAAAATTAAATTAATTATTTAATTAAACGTTTATAACATTTTTTAATATTATGTAAGTTTAATTTTACCCTGGCCTGAGCCAATTCTTTTATATATCAAATGGAATGGATCGCGCTGCGAAGATGTTAAGATATAAAAAATGTCTTGAAAAGTTGATGAAATCACAGCCGTCCGTTTGCTCAGAGTGGGGACCAGCGCCTTGACAAACGCACGTGGGCATATCTACCCACTGCCTTTGCTGACCGAGAGTGTTGTGTTTCATTTATTTCTGACCCCACCTGCCCCACCCTTGTCTGCTGCCCTAATCACCTACGGTCACCTTCCCACTATCTGTTGGTCAACCCATCCCTTTATCAGTCAACACAGGGGGGTTTAGAAAAGAAATTAAAATTATTTTGTTTCACATTTCTAAATAAAAAATCATTATAGATAAGGAATAATAATCCAACGGTGGAAAGGTTGAGAAGGGAAGGATTAAGTCAATGAAAGGTGGGGTCAAGAAAACGATAGCACGGGATTAGGGAAGGCGACGTTGTAGGGAAACGGAGCAGACAAAACCAGGTTGCCCTGATGGCCCACGTGTCGCCCACCGTGCGCGTGTTTGCATGAAAGCAGTAGTTAGGATGGTTAGGGCCACACGAAACCTAATCCCTTAATTATGTTTTTATTAAATTAAAAGAAAATTAATAAAAGAATGAATTAATTTAAAATTATTATTATTTTTAGATAAATCAAACTTTATTTTATTCAAACTAATTTTTTAAATCAAATTTTGTAAGAATCTATCAAATATCTTTAATATCTTTATATAAAAAAATCTATTAAATAGCTCAGTTTAAAGCTATAGAACAATATATTTTTTGAATATTTATAATTGTTTATCCTAATTTGAGCACCGCTTCTTATTTGGACAAAGATACCCAAGACTAATAGTGACCATCTCTTATGCTTTCTGTAATTTCGCTCTTATCAAAGATAATAGTTAAAAACACACCAAACTAATCGAACAACTAAGGCTCTCATAGATTTACCTTTCCATATATGTTGCACCCATGCTAACATCTCAGGCCAACTATTTTGTTGAGGGCATAAATTACAAACCTACAATAACAAAGTTAAAAGTTGTAACATATACGGACACTCTCCAAAAAGATAATCTCTAGATTTAATGTATTCCGTGCACAACAAACAATGAGGATCCAAAAGAATTATCGACTGAACCATTCTGTACTCGGTTAATAGCCTATTTAACATCACTAACCATGATATAAATTATTATCGAAGAATAATCAATCTATCTCAAACAATACTTACACATGATATTTTTTCCGGCCTTATAACAATCCATACTACTTAGTTGTATAATCATCATGTACGCTTCCAATAGACATCCATACATTTCTCGACTTGAATTTTCTTTTAACACTTTTAAATTATTAATTTTATCCGTTAACTTTTAACAGTAGATACCAATTAAAAAACAAAACGTAACGTTACGTATAATTTTATAAAAAAATAATTAAAATATTAAAACAAATTTATAAAAATAGATAAAATATTAAATATTTAGTTATCCCTAAAATATATAATGAATGTACAAATATAAT
Source organism: Abelmoschus esculentus (assembly GCA_035048815.1). NCBI lineage: Eukaryota > Viridiplantae > Streptophyta > Magnoliopsida > Malvales > Malvaceae > Abelmoschus > Abelmoschus esculentus. The sequence goes on from JAUCBN010000005.1 coordinate 20,426,550, forward strand.
ACTAAAATGATTAAGGTATAAAGATAATTTTAACCCTTAACGTTTATAATTTTTATCATTTTGGCCCTTATTCTTTTTTTGGGATAAATTTAGCCCTTAACCTATATCTTTTTGACAAATAACTTATTTTTAACTACCATGATAATTAGACCGTTAAAAATTTAACAATGATGGCATATCATATGCATATTGTCACGGGGCTAGCGTCTTGACCTAGCTGAACCGCGCGGCCTTAGTCGATGTTCTTAGACAAACGACTAAGTCAGCCTGAAAACTCACTCCGGAAGATCAAACTTCCCAAGGCACTAAGAACGCTGAATCGTTCTAGCGGAAAGCAAACTATGAGTATGGCTACTCAAGAACGAAAAGAAGAACGCGAAGAACACAAAGAACAATTGAGAGAGTTTTAGAGTGAATGCCACTTGATTACTCAAAGATGAGATGATCCAAATGAGACTGGGGAGGTCTCTATTTATAGTTGATTCCCCTTACATCCGACGGTTCCCACTGATTTACATCGATGGCTAGGATCATTTCCTACCAACCACATTGGCACAATCCTAAGAATATTCCATGTTAACTAAGGAAACAAATCCTAAGAATACAAGGAAAGTTTACAAGGCCAAAATGGTTATCTTCTAGAATCCTCCATGGAACGGGCTAAGTCTGGTGGTACCTTTAGGCCCAAAATCTCCCTAAGAACCTCTTCGGCAGCAATATGCGCATGTGGCACGGGCTCGAACTGGCGGCCCGTGACATTCTCCCCCATCAAACATGGCGACGCCCTCGTCGCCGCCTCGGAACGAAGATAGAACCGATCCTGGGAATTCCTTGTCACCTCGGCTTGCCCCAAACTCTGAATCGGGCTGGATACTCTTCCCATAAAGAGCATTCGACTCTAGCTCAGTTGTCCACCCAAATGGACTGCTTGCTTTGGTACTCGTCGCCATCTAACATCAGTCACCGTCCCTTCAAGCGCATCTCGATCGTAGGAGTTAACTCCTACCAGTTGTGATTTGCCCCCATTTGGACACACATGGTCCTTGCACAATGACTTGGACGCCACAACATTGAACACTGAGCGGGCTCTTAGAATCGTCGGCAACCCTCGTTTGCGCCTAAGAACTCTAAAAGGTGGCTTGTGCTCTCGCCAAGTATCGACAACTCCATTTGAAGGGTTAGGTTTTTGCTGGCCTACACCCGACAAACAAGGCAAATCAAACTGTAAAACACAATCATTGTGTTCGGGATGTACCTCAATCAACTTTTCCGCATTCACTCTAACTCGCATCAATCCTTCTTCACTCCTGAAGTTTGATGCTCCCACCGATGCTTCGTCTTTATTGAAGCTCGATGCCTCGTCCATCTCCTCAATGGATGGATCTCCCACGGGTTCACTATCATGTGGCTCAGGCAACTCTTGCCCCACCAAGGTGTCCACTCCAATAGCCTCCAAAGCAATGCCTCCTTCCCTTGGAGCATCCTCGGTAAGCTGAATGGAAGTCAGTTTCTCGATCCTCCGTCCCTTGTCTCGATACACGGGCACAACACAATGTTGTTTCGGATCCAAAATGCAGACAACGTTGGCACAAGGGATGATAAGAGCTTGAACATGGTCAAGGAAGTTAAGCCCCAAAACGAAATCAAAGTCATCTAAGTGAATTACCTTGAAATCTTCCTTGGCCTTCCATTCACCAATCTGCAGCTCTACCTTCCGCACTGTTCCAACAACTGGAACCTCCTTGGCATTAACGGTCTTGATCTTTTTGGTTGAACCTTCAACTTCGAGACCAAGCTTCTCAGCAGCCATCTTTGACATGAAGAGATCGGATGCTCCGGTGTCCACTAGAGCACTCCTCGATCGTCCCGCCACGTTGATGTTGACAAACATCAACCCATTCTGCTTCGGGCCCTTCTTTGCCTTTGCAGAATTCAGTATCATTGCCCCAAGCTTACAAGCCTCACTCGACTCGGGCTTGTCCCTTTTGGACTGCTTGACTCGATCCAGGTTCTCACGAACTACGTGAGGTCCCTTGCTCTCGTAACATTGCTTCCCCACCCTTGGCTTGATTGCTCTAACACTGGCAATCGTACCAAGCATACATTCCTCGTCCTCTTGCTCGTCATCCGCATCATTGATCGTATCGGGGCGCTTCTTCTTGGGACACTCTTTCACCAAGTGTGAACCATGGCAATGGTAGCACTTCAAAGGCCCTCAATCCTTTTTCTCCGATGGTTTGACAACCTTGTTGACCCTCTCATCATCATTGCAGGAATGATTATCCTCCTCGTCTCCCCCACCAAAGCTCTTGCCTCGGGGCTTGGAAGACTTGGACATGTCAACTTCGAACTGAGCTATGGACTCGGCTGCGGTAAATGCTTTGGAAAGCTCCTCGACTCCCCTCCGTTCTAGCTCCATTTGAGCCCATCTTTGGAGTCTATCCATGAAGTAGGAAAATCCCTCCGCTTCACTCAAGTCCTGGATTTGGAGCTTGATTTCAATGAACTTCCTAACATAGTCAGTGATGGAACCCTCATGTTTCAATTGCCGCAACTTCTTACGAGCCTCCCGTTGAGCATTCGTCGGATAGAACTGCTCTTTGAACTCAACTTGAAACTCTTTCCATGTCTCAAAAGGAATGTCTCCACTCGGCTCCTCCGAGCATCTGCGTCGCCACCACAAAAGAGCGACATCAGTTAAATACATTGAAGCAACGTTTACTTTCTCCGCATCATCCTTGATGCCCATGGCTCGAAAGTACTGCTCCATGCCCCACAAGAAGTTCTCAACATCTTGGGCCGATCGGTTCCCCTTGAACACCTTTGGCTTTGGGATATCCTTCTTTGACTTGGATGCAGTGGCCATCTTTCCATTCATCAAGGCAACTTTGTAAATATACAAGTCTGCCTTCATCTCCTCCATCTTAATCTTCACAGCCTGCAACTCGGCCTCAAGCACATCGCATCTCTCTTCCGCACCATTGGCCACCTGGCTGAGTTTGTCAACTCGCTCCTCCAGCGTAGCAACAGCATCCCTCGAACTTGCTCTTTGGCTTTGCCCAGCAACGATCTTCACACCCTTTGCCGCAACATCTTCTTCTCCACGTGCCATAATCACTAGTGCCTTGCTCGAACCACGCTCTGATACCACTTGTCACGGGGCTAGCGTCTTGACCTAGCTGAACCGCGCGGCCTTAATCGATGTTCTTAGACAAACGACTAAATCAGCCTGAAAACTCACTCCGGAAGATCAAACTTCCCAAGGCACTAAGAACGCTGAATCGTTCTAGCGGAAAGCAAACTATGAGTATGGCTACTCAAGAACGAAAAGAAGAACGCGAAGAACACAAAGAACAATTGAGAGAGTTTTAGAGTGAATGCCACTTGATTACTCAAAGATGAGATGATCCAAATGAGACTGGGGAGGTCTCTATTTATAGTTGATTCCCCTTACATCCGACGGTTCCCACTGATTTACATCGATGGCTAGGATCATTTCCTACCAACCACATTGGCACAATCCTAAGAATATTCCATGTTAACTAAGGAAACAAATCCTAAGAATACAAGGAAAGTTTACAAGGCCAAAATGGCTATCTTCTAGAATCCTCCATGGAACGGGCTAAGTCTGGTGGTACCTTTAGGCCCAAAATCTCCCTAAGAACCTCTTGGGCAGCAATATGCGCATGTGGCACGGGCTCGAACTGGCGGCCCGTGACATTATGATAATATATTTTAAATAACATGGCATCTAACCTATCAAATATATATATGTAGATGAAATATAATTTTATTCTAATATAAAATATCAAATAATTAAAATTCAAATAAAATATTAAAAATTAATTAATTCTAAAATAAAATGCTACTAAATACTCTCAACCATAACTACGATAGAATCAAAGTCCTATCTTCAAAAAATATGAACACAGTTCAAAATTAATTAATTTTTTAAGATAGGATTTTGATTCTATCGTAGTTATAGTTGAGAATGTTTAATAACATTTTATTTTAGAATTAATTATTATTTTTAATATTTCCTATGCGATGACCTATGAGCATTGTTCTATTGGATTCTATGTCAATAATTTTGCAACCATTTTTATCAAAAGAAACATAGAAACCTTTATCACACAATTGACTAATGCTCAACAAGTTATGCTTAAGACCATTAACAAGTAAGACATTTTCAATAGGAATAGAGGAGTGATTACCAATAGAGCCTATACCCTCAATTTGGCCTTTGGAGTTGTCACCAAATGTCACTACTCCACCCTTTTTGAGCTCTAACTCCTTAAATCGTCCATTGTCTCCGGTCATATGCCTTGAGCATCCACTATCAAGGTACCACATATTTTGACTTGAAGCTTTGGCCTTAAAGCAATGCTCAACCTACAAACAAAAATTTAGTTTTTCACTTTTGGTACCCAAATTATTTTGGGTCCATGAGAGTTAGTCCCTAAAAGCTTGGTTCCCTTAGGAATCCAAGAGGCAATAGCATTTACATTATTAGAAACAATGAGTTCCTTAGGAACCCAAACACTCCTAATTTTTCTATGTCTAAAATGCCTTTGAAAACCTTTTTGTTTGTGGTTTTGAAAATTTCTTTTGACATGGTTGGGTTTTGAAGAGCTTCCCTTTTCAAAAGTTGAACTCCCAACCACCTTAATTTGTTCTTTAAGCTCATTCACCACCTTGTGGTGATTCTCACTCAAGCTTGAAACAAGGTTGTTTAAATCAACATTTTCTTTTTGAAAAAATTTCAAATCATCATTTAAATCAACAACCTTTTCTTCCAAATCCAAAATTGTTTTTGTCAAAGAATCATTTTTCATTTCTAAATCGGAAATAGTTTTCTTGCTTTTCAAAATTGATTCTTTGAACTTCAAAACCAACTCATCATACACATCTTGTAGTTCATCATAAGCATCATAAAGTTCATCAGAAGATAAATCATTACAAGATAGTTCAAGGGTTATCTTAGGCTCATCAAGAGCCATGAGACACAAGTTGGCCACCTCATTATCCTCATCGGATGATGACTCCTCATCACTCCAAGTAGCAACATGAGCTTTATGTTTCTTCTTCTTCTCAAAACCCTTCTTTTTGTATAGGGGGCAATCGGTCCTAATGTGATCGGGCTTCTTGCATTCATAGCAAATAATTTGATCTTTCTCTTCTTCTTTGCTCTTTGCCTTGAAGTCTCTCTTTCGTTGGAATCTTCGATTCCTATTTGCCCTCATGAGTCTTGTGAATCTTTTGGCTACCATGGTCAATTCCTCTAGCTCTTCTTCTTCACTAGTGTCCACTTCTTCTTGTGACAATGAAGCTTTAAGAGCAATCTCTTGCTTCTTTTTCTCTACTTCCCACTTTTCTATCTTTACTTCTTCTTTCTTTTTCTCTTCTTCTCTTTCTTTTTTCATGATCTCATGGGTAAGGAGATATCTCACAAGAGCATCTAGCTTTAGAGTCTTCAAGTCCTTGGCTTCAATGATAGCCGTCCTTTTGCTATCCCAAGACTCAGGAAGAGAGTAGATAAGCTTCCTTACGAGTTTCTCTTCCGGAATAATCTCACCAAAACCTTTGAGACCATTGACAATTATGGAAAATCTATCGAACATTTTGGTGATGTCTTCATCCGGCTCCATCTTGAAATTTTCATAATTTAAATTGAGAAGACCAATCTTCGTTTCCTTCACATCGTTGGTGCCCTCATAAGTTGTCTCCATGGAGTCCCAAACTTCTTTGGCACTTGTGCATGAAGACATCTTAGAGTAGATGTCGGGGTCTAAAGCACAAAAGAGAATGTGAAGAGCCTTATCATTTGTGGACATTCTCCTTCTTTCTTCATCGGTCATCTCGTTCCTTTTCTTAGGCACTTGCCGATCTCCTTCTTGCTTCATAGGGATGGAGGGTCCATCTTCGATTATATCCCAAAGGACATAATTATTGGAGTTGATGAATAGTCTCATCCAATTCTTCCAATAAGAATAGTTGTCCCCATTAAAGAAGGGTGGCTTGGTGATGAAGTGAGACTCGTTCCACGAACCGAAAGTGGAGGCCATTGAATTTTTGTTGTAGAGATGATCAACAACCCTTGGATCTTCTTTGGTGGAGGTGAATCCCTTCAAAGATCAAACTCTGATACTAATAATTGTTGAGTTGATCGATGTTGAATAATGGCCAAGAGGGGGTGAATTGGATATTAAAAATTTGGTAGGAGATTTTCGATAAAAATCGAGAAATAAAGAACACAATGATTTATAGTGGTTCAAGCTTCGAACAAGCTCTACATCCACTACCTTAGCTCCCACTAAGGATTTTGAAACTAATTCACTATTGAATTCAACCTTTTTCTAGGTTCAAGGGATAACCTTTACAAACAAATCAATTTTCTACCCAAAATTGATTTAGACCTCACAAGGTGTTACAAGAGATTTGGTTTGGCTAAGAAGGATTCTCTCACAAGAAATAATAGCCTCAAATACAAACAAACTCTCCCCAAACTTAAATTACAACTGATCAAAATGAAATACACAAGTTGGGAGGCTAAAATATGCAATGAAGTACTTTGAGTTGGATTTGTGTGCTTGGATGTTGCTTGAGATTCAATTCTCTATGTATGCTTTTGAAAATGCTTCTTTTTATACCTTCTCATTGATTTCTAACCGTTGAAGTTGTTGGGAAAGTAAATATGGATGTTGGAGCTTCATCTTTCCATCATAAATGCACTCTGCAGCAGGTGGTATCGAAACACGGGGTACGTGTTTCGAAACATGCCAAGAAAATAAAGAGTCATTGTGCATTTAATAAGGGGTGTATCGATACCTGTTTCGATACCAAAAGTTTCTGAGAAGCTTGGTATCGAACCTTGTTTTGATACAGGTTAACCATAATTTAAAAATTAACTAACACCAACGGTCGACTCATTTAATGCTTGAAAATAGCCGTTGGGGATTACGGGTGTATCGATACCAGGATTCGTATTTTTAAAAATTGAAAATAATTTGAAATTGTACCAGGCTGTTTCGATATCTGTATCAAAACATGAGTTGACAGAAAGTTTTGGTATCGAACCTTGTTTCGATACCTGTTCTTGATCTCAAGAACAAGCCTTGAAAAATCTCAGGTGTATCGATACCTTACCTCATGGTATCGATACCCTCGTGTAAAAATGGCTTGTAAGAGTATTTCAAAGTTCTTGGTTTTGACTTAGAGATCAAGCTTTGACTTAAGAACCAAAAAAGTTATTTCAAAATTAGTCCTTACATTTATTTGTTATATCAAAATCAGTTTTAGTTTTACAAATGGTCCTAAATACCATTTCCTTATGATAACACATCCGTACCAATCAACAGATTGAGATCCTTAATTAATAAGTACTAATCTCCCGACAATCTTTGACTACTTGTTGGAATAACGAACATTATTAAACTAATCCCGACAAGTGACTGAAGATGATATTATTGAAGCACGAGCATTGAAAAATGTCGGGGTCAAAACATCATAAGTAATGGATTTTTTCACGCAACAATCAAGTGGTTTCCATAATGTTGGTTTCATAAGAAAAGACTTGTACAACAGAATACAAAAATTCACGAATGATAAAATTATGTCCGGTGATGTAAATTCCCTCCTTAACTACTTTGAATTCAAGAAAGAACAAGATGTCGGGTTATACATGCAGTATAATGTTGATGACTCGGACAGATTGCATAATCTATTTTGGTCTGATTCAACTTCGAGGTCTGATTATGCATGCTTCGGGATGTCCTTGCATTTGACACAACGTACAAATCAAATGCGTATGGGCGACCTGTAATGCCTATAGTTGGTGTGAATCACCACCATCAAACCATTATCTTTGGTGTTGCACTTCTAGCTGACGAGACTGCAGATACTTTTGAATGGGTTCTGAGTTCATTTTTAGAGTGTATGTGTAAAAAGGATCCAGTGTCGGTCGTAACAGATGGTGATTGTTCCATGCATAAGGCTATAAAAACGGTGTTCCCACGTGCTCGACATCGAATTTGTTCATGGCATCTATCTCGAAATGCTTAAGCAAACATAGGTGATAAGAATTTCACTTCTGCGTTTACTAGATGCATGTCAGCTTGGTGGACAATAGATGAATTTGATGAAAATTGGAGATCAGTTACTCAGCAATTTAATGTCGAAAAGCATCCTTGGGTTGTAGAGAAGGATCAAACTATGTATATATGGGCCCAGGCCTATCTTACTGGATATTTCTTCGCCAATGTATGTTCAACACAAAGGTGTGAATCTATGAATCACTACACCAGATTTGTTCTATAGCGGCGCAATTAGCGGCGTTTTTATAAGAAACGCCACAGAGAATCGCATATTAGTGGCGTTTTACTCTAAAAATGCCACACATGTCAAATACCAGTGGCGTTTTATGAAAAACGCTGCAGTAGATTGTATTTTTTGTGGCGTTTATTCAAAGTCGCCGCAGTAGATTGTATATTTGTGGCGTGTTTTTAGAAACGTCGCAGTAGATCATATTTTTCTGTGGCGTTTTTCACAAGCGTCGCAGTAGATTGTAGTTTCTGTGGCGTTTTTTTCATAAACGCCGCAATGTTTCGTACATCAGTGGTGTTTAAAAACAAACGCCGCAACGTTTGTTATATCCTCCCAATTTTGCTTTCTTTTCTCCCTCTTTTCCCCAAATCTAACCCTATTTTCCCCCAATCCATTCTCCTCCTTTGATTTTCGTCCTGTCATCGCATCATCCTGCTCCGGTCATCTAACAGTACCGTCGTTCAGGCTGAAAACACCGTCTTTGCTCGGTTCTCATCTAATAGCCGCATCGAAGTTCATCTGAAAAAGGTTCTTTCTCTCTTTTCATTTCTTTAATTCTCGCATCAGTGAAATTGTTTCTATGGAATTAGAATTTAAGAGTACTTTAGAAAGAGTTCAGAAGATGAATATGAGATCTAACTCGATTAGTTTATACACTTTGAATATGACATATAGAAATTCTCCCCCTCCACACGTTAAAGAACGATGCTTCCTCTAGATTGCAAGTTGCAGGAGTTATATTCCAATATTTAGATTGCAGTAAGGAAAGGGAGAGGTAAGAAACAAAAAAAACACTTTTATTTGGATAAATCTGTTTGAGTTAATTTTCCTTTTAAAACACTAACCAAAGGATTTAGCTTAAAATCGATATTGTAGATATTTGTTATTAGAATTTTTTATAGATTGAAGCTTCAAAAACCAGGGGCATGGCTTAGATGTTTCATAGGTTTAATTAGAAATAAAACAATATCCATCCATTGAAGAATCGTTTGGAGGCTTTGACTTCCAGAACTGATAGGGTATTCAATAGAACTGATGAATGGAAGAGAACTCAAGCTTGAAATGAAGCTCAAATATTGTTGCTTACCTAACAACTGAAAAAGATGAATAGTTTTGGTATGCTTGAGAATGGCTTACAGGAGTGTTTTAAACACTTTAATTATTTCTCCAAAAACAATCCTGTGGGTTTTCCGGAGAGTTTCCGAATTCATATGCCAAATACATCTCATGGGAGAGGTTGAAGATCAATAAGAATCATCTTTCTGGGAAAATACCTGATGAAGTGTGGGCATTTTTCATCAGCTGACGTCAATTGGTTCTGAAGGACAATAGATTTTTAAGTAATCTTTCATTAATGAACTCTTTAAATCTTTCTGGAAACAAGTTCATCAGTCCGATTCCTAAGAGTGAAAAATCTGAGACTAAATTCTATTAATTTGTTAGAGAATCATTTGTCTGGAAATATTCCATCTGATCTTTTGTTTATACTAAATCTTTAATTATCTAAGCCATGCCCCTCGTTTTGTCTCGATTGGTTTAACTCGATTAGTTTAATAGTTACACTGGCAAGGTAAAAGAAGGGCTAGACATCTTTGAATCTATGAAATTCAAATATTCGGTGGAGCCAAAAACTGAGCATTACGCTTACATGGTGGATTTGCTTGGTCGAGCAGGAAAATGCTGATCTGGCTCAAGTTGCCGCAAAGAAGCTTCTAAAGCTTGAGCCTGAAAATGCTGGAAGTTTTGTACTGCATGATGTTGACGAGGAAGAGAAGTCGCATAGCTTGAGATACCACAGTGAGAAATTGGCTGTGGAGATTGCCACACTGCAATTAAATTAATAGCAAAAGTAACCGAGAGAGAGATCATTCTGAGAGATGCTAATAGATTCCATCATTTTAAGGAAGGGTTCAAACCTGAAGTGCTTATCTCAGAAGAACACTAACCACCACATATGTGGGTCTCAAAAACATAAGAGCATCTCATGATAAGGATCGACTTGTGAACTATTGCACCACTATAACATGCATATATTTTTTGGGTCATGTTATGTAAGAGATTATTCCAATATTTCTCCCAGTTTGTAGGCACCCACTGTGTAGGCTATGTCTACAATCTTGCAAGCTTCCTTCTTGCGGCGGGGAAAGGGTTAAGCCTAATTAAGAAAGTAGAGATCCAATTAATAATAGGAAAAACTATATATTTACTAACCCAATTAAGTTCACATTACTATATATTTCCTAGTACAAGAACAACTTCTTAGTTGATAGAAAAACACCATAGCTTACACATAACAAAACATAAGAATAAGCCTAATTAAGAAAGTAGAGATCCAATTCCAAAACAAGGTAAAGTTTCATCAGAAAAAGACAATATAAAGTACTAAGAACAGCTTAAGCTTGGTGCCTAATTTTTTTTGTTTATAAAATAATCTTAATATTTAATATATATTTATGCTCTAATTTAATTTTGTTTAAATATCATGGTGTTTCTAAAATTGTATAACTGTAGTTACTTTAATTAGTGTGATATGAATGTTTCTTTCTATTTTATAAGTTTGGTTATTATTTGATGATGTATATTACAGAAATTCTAAATGGATAGAAGTTGGATGAATTTGTCAAGGGTAAGTCCTGCATATCGAAATGGAGTGGAAACTTTTCTAAATGTAGCTTTTACGAATGCAAGCCAAGAGAATATGATTCTTTGCCCTTGTAAAAAGTGTGTGAACATTAATTGGCACAACCGTGAAGTTGTAGAAGAACATTTAATTATTTATGGCTTTGTTCCAGAATATAGAAAATGGGTATTCCATGGAGAGTTGACACCTCGTACTGCTACTTCTACGAGTAATTTGTCTTTTCATCCTATTGTTGATCGCGAACCTGTTATAGAAGATGACATGAAGGGTATGTTGCGAGATGCATTTAATATGCACGAGAATCAACAATCTATTAGAGAAGAAGATTGTGATATTGGTGTAAATGATTTTACCGAGATGAGAAGAAACGAATGTGATGAAAAGCCAAATGGAGATGCTGCAAAGTTTTACAATTTGCTTGATGAAATGACTAAACCACTTTACGAGGGATCGAAGCATTCAAAACTCTCCTTTTGTATTCGTCTTTTCTACTTGAAATGTTTGGGAGGATGGACTGGTAATTTCTTTACACAATTATTAGAGTTTTTAAGAGAAATGTTTCCATCTGCCAAAATTCCTCAATCTGGCAAAGATATGAAGAAAATGATAAAAGATTTGGGTCTTGGATATAAAAAAAATACACAGCTGCCCGAATGATTGTATGTTGTATTTGATATTAGATTTTAATATATTTTGGTGGTTAAGTATTTTGGATTTAATAGATATATTCTTTTTTAATTGTATTGTTGTTGAAATATTAATTACAGGAAGCTTTTGGTAGTAATAATAATTTAAATTTATTTTTTTTAAACGTAGTACCTATAACGGTGTTTGGGAGAAACGCCACTAAAAACCCATTAACATTAGTGGCGGTTGTCAAAAACGCCACAAAAATACAAAATAATTGTGGCGTTTTTAAAAAACGCCACTAATAAAGAGGCAACAATAGCATTTTTATAAACAAACGCCGCTAAAGTACACGTTTATAGCGGCGTTTTATTTTCCCAAACGCCGCTAGAGAATGGTACATTACCGACGCTTTTATATAAAAACGCCTCTATAGATCGTGTACTTTAATGGCGTTTATATTTAGAAAACGCCGCTACTTTTAGCGGTGAAACTTATAGCGGCGTTTTTCGTAGCGTTTTTCTTAACGCTGCAAATACTTTTAGTGGCGCTATAAAACGCCGCTATATATCTAAAAAATCGCCACTATAATCATGTTTTGCTGTAGTGAATGCTGCACTCGCTATTTTATTGAAATGTAAGAAGACCTATCTAGATTTTGTTCGGGCTATTAAAAATGGGATTAATCATATGCGAATTAAAGAGTTGAAGGAAGATTTCTTTAACTCACATTCGAAGCCTTTCCCTTTGACAAAATTGAATGACCTTAAAGTGAATTTAGGTGACTTGTACACCGTGCATCATTCCAAATAGTTCAGACAGAATTTAAACATGAGACACTGTATCGTGGTATACATCCAATTATGGAAGTGGGCGGATCTCGTATATATCGTTTAACGAAATATAGAGATCCGAACAAAATCTACGATGTGGTGTTTGATGTGGCTACGCAAAGCTTAACATGTTCGTGTAAGAAATTTGAGATAGTTGGACTTCCATGTCGTCATCAATTACACGTTCTCAAGTTGAAAGACTTAGACGAAATCCCAAGTTCTTTAATACTCCCTCGATGGAAAAAAATGCAAAGGTTGTAGCTCCATCGTTCATAGGATTCAACCTACCTTCGGAATTAACCCAAATGTCTAGGTTCGCATCTCTCAGATCATTGTCTTCGTGATTGTGCTATTTTGCCTCTCAAACTGACGAAACAAATAAAACCACAAAGGATGAGATACTTAGGTTGATAGCTGAATTGGATCAATCTAATTTGTTGTATAATGACTCATCCTCCAAGAAAGAAAGAAAGAAAGAACATTGTTCGAGACCTGCTGAAGAAAGATTTGAAAAGAAAACAAAAAATTCAAAACCAAGTCCAAACGTCAAGAACCTATCGGTGCTCGTTTTGCAGTGTTGAGGGACACAATAAAAACACATGTCCACATTTGCGGTTGCAACTTCCAACCTCGACATTTGAGACAACGTCACATGTATTCGAAGAAGAAATGTCGTATGAAAGTGAAGACTTGTACAACGGGTTCTGGCAGGAACCATCGGTGAGTCAGTTATATTTGCATCACATTCGTTTCAAGATAATTTAGTGTCTTACTTAATTCTCAATTTTACCAAATAACATGATTTTGTTACAGATGCCATGATTTTTCAGTTAAAGCATTTTGCAATAGTGACAAGCATAAAAGTGAAGTTTCACAATCGGTAAGTACCCTTTACTTATGATCAATAGTCACGACGTAATGATTAGGATATAACTTTTTGATCACAATATCCAAGTTTTGTATCACAGTGAATGACATTTTGTAAATTCTTTTGAAAATGGCATATTATGTATACATCATGGTGAAGAACCTTTAAACACCAAGTCTATATTCATAGTAAATGATCAGCTTTACATATTGATTTTGGAAAGACCCAAAAAGAGAATTAACATTTTGTAATATACACCAAATCAATATCTCTGTACAAAAGGAGCATTCACATTATACCAGAATGACATGTTGCTGCCCGTTCTAAAAATAGAGCAACGGCCTTGACATCGGTTAACATTTAACACTAAACCAATCAAAAAATTGCATAGTTCGTCATATAGAAACCCAAAAAGTATGTTGACACTTGCCATTGAACCGGTTCACATCTGTTTCATACAAAGAAATTGCAAGTGCCATTAAATCCACCACAATAACAGAAAACATGCTACATATGTAACAACAAATGAAATTACAAACTTTAAAAGATTTTGAAACTATATTCATATATACATACCACTCCGGACGACGGATGCTTAGACGAGGTATAAACGGACATGATTTCAACTGTGTAACATGTGTCTTCATAACAGTATTAATTTCTCTCCTCCTTCTATTCTTATCGTTATTGACTAGATCATACAAAACAAACATTCGATCCCATTGCCCAAAACTCTATTTCAAGAAATGATAACAACGGATTACAAAAAGGCACAATTTCTAAAATAAGATATTAGAAATACATTGATGCTACATACAAAAGGATGCACATACTATTTCTTCCGCACGTTTACTACTCCAACATTGCATCCACTTAATGCAAAACATACCACAATCATCTCTGTTGATCAACAAGATTAAGAGAAATTGGATTATCTATGAGGAGTAACCCAATTGTACAAGCTAACAATATCAATAGGAAAGGTTACACAACTACATACCCATTATCTTGATGTTTGCCTTTAACCACTGTCACACGGAGTTCGGTTAAAGGCCGAGATGGTGAGCCAAACACTTAGACAAACTTGGCATCCAAAATACATTCACCTAGAACATTAAGCTGCATACATCTTTTTGTAAGAATTTTAAATTATGTTAAATATAAGCATACAATGTTGAGTAGTTTTAAGTGTCATATTTTACCATTTTCTTCATTATCGATACCCTTGAATTATTCCCTCTAGTTAATGGTAAGCTGTCAAGTATCTTAGCTTCCCCATGCTCAAAATCCAATACACATATGAACCAATGGTTTCTTTTATCATTGATGAGGATAAAGATCTACAACAATCATTTGGATCAATAACAATCATATACTAATAGTCCCAAATGCATAGTTAAAATATGTATCAAATTACAAGGATTCTTCTTATACCGTTTGCCAATCTCTGAATTTACCATAAAAATTGAAAGTACCACGCCAGTAATCCGTCAGTAATCCGCCAGTTGTGAACCATTTAACATTCCGCGTACAAGTTGATACTAAAATAATACACAATTAGAATTGGATCAATCAATATTGCATAACAAAATTTGTTTAATACAAAGCGACTTAGACGTAAGTTAACGTACACTTAATGCACATGGTATGTAACCTCTACTTTTGGTACATGCAGCCCTAGCATCTTCAACAGTAATTGACCATCCCACAGCATCGATAACCATCTAGCCTACCCAACTTTCGGGTCTTAAGGTATCAGCATCACTAATGGTCATATACATATGTCCGAAATCTATGAGTATTTGGCTGCATACATACGAACCTTTTAAAACTTAAGCTCAACATATAACATTGAGATTAAATCATTACATATATTGCTTACCTTCCCGGTAAAGCTGTATTCCATATGTAATCACATGTTGATTTTGCTGTCGAACCTACTCCGTCAGCTATTTCAACATACGGTAATATCTACAATGCTTAATCACTTATATAGTATTACAAATTCTAACCAATTGTTTACAATAGCAAAATTGTGAGCATAAATAAAGTATAAGAAGAATAACTGGAAAGTAAATCATCCATATATAGATGAATTCATAATCAAATGGATACGAATATTCAAAGTGGATAAGTTTATAATACAAGCACAAAAGTTTTTGTTTTAAATACTTAAACCAAGCACGATTAAAGGTTCACAGGACAGTTCGAGTAAATGGGTACTTATTTCATGTTTCTAGTTCTCATTAGAGCACTCGAATCCCTTTGCCACTAACCTTCGACATCGCTTCCACTTTTGTCTGACCCTACAAGTTAGTAAGCAACATAAGTAACACACAAGTTGATGAAGGTTAACGTATATTCATATATTAATCCAAATGTAATATTTTTTTATTCTTTTACCTTTTTCAGTTTCAACCCATGAACAATGTCGTCTTCTTTAAATGGGATAATCACCTCCTCCACCAATTGTATACAATCACCACTAATTGTATTTTCTGGCTTAGACTCCTCAAATTCTTCTATATCCTCCATCGATTCTTCTTTATCAAGGCCGAGGTCAAACTTTGCATCTATTATACGCAAAGCCCTCTTCATGTATATCATATTTGTATTCAACCCGGCAACTTGATCAATAAGGCTTTTACATTCAGTAGTGGGATCCTTTAAACTCTCTTCAATTTTATTTTCCTTCTCAAAACGACAGTTGAGAGTCTCTTTCATCTCACCCATTTCAGAAATTAACTTCTCCAACAGCTCCGTAACAAGAGTTGTACTACCCTCCTTCTTTTCACCTTCATTTTTATCCTCAGAACATTCATCATCAAAAGCAAGTACCTACAAACGTTCAAAATATTTCAATTCATGACATTAAAAACACTATATAATACGTAAGTTAGGTAGAGACTTACTTTTAGTTTTTTGGAGGGTCTTTCTCCCTTAAGTCGGTTGAGAATCTTTGCCACCTCTTTCGTCCCCCAAGCATGAATTCGGCCACGACCATCGAAAAGAGCATATCCTCTACTTGGAATGTCGCTCCAATAGTCAAATAACCGAACCTATAATGGAAATAAATAATAAGATTATAAACTAAATCAAGCTTGCAACAATAAAACCTATTAAGTAATACACTATAAATGAAGAATAAGTGTATAATATGTTACCTCAAGGATAACAATGCAACCAGTCATATATGCCAAGCCAGCACGAAATTGACACTTGGCTACTCCATCTAGTAATCTCTCATAGGAATATTTACACCAATTCAATTGGCCCCTCAACCCAAAGTCACACAATAATTTAAAATGTTCCACGGAGGGAACAAGGTTGGCATTAGGGCACAAGAAAATACCTACAATGTATAGAAGAACTCGAGCTTTCAGGTCATCTCCTTCAAAAGCTCCACTAATTATCTCACCCAAAATTTCTTGATAGGTGACCTTCAAACTAATTTTGAACTTCTTAGCTTGTTCTCTATCATCCAATTTTTCTGTGCTCTTCTCTACATCCAACCCTTTATTCTTTAATCCTAACACAGCTTCGACATCTTCTAGCATAACCAGAATCTTTTGTCCGTTAAAGTCCATTGTAGAGACATCAATATCAAAATTTTCGGCTAAATTGCGACACAAATCACAATGAATTGCACGAGATTTCAAGCCGAGTAAAGGCTCAAAGCCTAAATCTTTAACAACAACGTCGAGCTTCAGCTTATGCATCTCTTTGAACAGAAGACACAATTTTTTCAAACTACACCTTGACGACAGATCCTACAACATTCAATAGAACAAAAAATAAAAGTTCCTTACACTAAAATATTTCATGTAAGGACATGTATCAACACAAAACAATCTTTAAATCATGAGGAATATACATTCATATACCTTTTTGGCTTCTTTCTTCTTATCGGAATCCTTCAACTTGCCTTTTGATATCGTTTTCGATTGAGCAAGCTTCTGCTCATGATATTTATCAATATATGGCTTGTTCTCAATATCACTCATTGCAGCCCACTGTAAACCAAGGGCTTTCTTCACCTTTACCAATTAAACAATTATTAATTTCAAAGGACAAGTAAACATAAGAAATTAAAAAGAACAAAAAATCGTATTCATTTTATCTCACTTACATCATTGTTGATTTTCTTCTTCTCCTCTTTTAGTCGTGAATATTCACTGATGCTATACAAGAATAATTTTAGAGTTACAATATAGAAAAAATACACGAACAAAATAATAAGCTCAAAGATGTCATGTGCATTAAAAGTTAACTTACTAGAACTGCAGATATGGTGATAAGATTTTGTGTGTCTCCTCTACACTATCTAGATCGCCATCGCCACGAGGCGCCATCTACTTTTTGGTTGGTCTGTGAATTCAATTTGAAATAATTTAATCACAAGTTAAGGAAGATCGTTACTCTACTACACTATAACGAGAGAACTCAAGCAATAATGTAATTAAAATTCACATATACAAGATTATAATAATGTTAAGGACTTAATATAAGTGACTTTATTAATAATAGAATTTAATGATGTAATTTGAATAAATTAAAACTTTGTAACTGAAATGAAAATTGCAAAATAAAGAACATAAATTACTCATACAAGCCTCGACTTACACAGTTAGTAGGCTTAAACTTTACCTGGATAGCCGTTTTCTAAAAAAAAAATCAAATTCTAGAACAACAAAAAAAAAACAAGTGTAACTACTAGAATTCATATTTTGGGACCTATTAAATACAATAGACCATTCAACCTTGGCTTTGCAGTAGAACTTAACATATACACAAGTGTTTAAACAATGAGAATTATTTAGTATGAATCATGATTCAATTTGCCTATGCTCTATCGTATAAGTTGAAGGGCATTGGACGAAATTCAATACACTATTCTAACTTGACGTAGTAGACTAAAATTGGGTTGCAACACATGTAAGTTGGCCAACTAGTTTCCTTATAGAAGGATCAAAAGTTCCAATTAGAAACACTGATATTTGTGTTATTACAAAATCTTAAGATTGTATATTGGATTGTTGTTAGAAAGGCCATCAATTTTAAAGAGGAGTTTACTGAAACTTGAGCTATTTATTTTTCAAATTCTTTCTACCAGCTTAGCTATGTAACACCTATTTTTAAAGCCCTTTAAATTGGGAAAAGTCAATTATTAAGTTGTGAGATCAATATTGTTGATAAGAGGCATAAGTATGTCGTAAGTGGCAGTGTCTATTATTTGTCAATACGAAACAAACAAATTTAATTGGTTACTCATGTTTTCTTCCATTTCTCGGTAACAAATGAAGCAAGCAATTAATAATTGAATGAAGGTTTTGAGAGACCTAAGTTCCTACTTCTTATAATCCTGAAGTGACTTCTTTTTTCATCTCATTTTATTCACATTACCGGGAACAACTCTTAACTTCTTGTTAAATTCAATTTACACTTACAAAGCTAAGGTTTTAAAGAAAAAAACTTCACTGATGAGGAGCATAAGAACTTCAAAATAAGGGGATATCTTCTAAATTCCCAAGTTACTTGACAACTCTTCCAAATATGGATTCAGTGACCTAAGTTCCTACTTCCTATAATCCTGAAGTGACTTTTTTTTTATCTCATTTTATTCACATTACCGGGAACAACTCTTAACTTCTTGTTAAATTGAATTTACACTTACAAAGCTAAGGTTTTAAAGAAAAAACTTCACTGATGAGGAGTATAAGAACTTCAAAATAAGGGGATATCATCTAAATTCCTAAGTTACTTGATAACTCTTCCAAATATGGATTCAAAATAGAAACACTAAGCAAAAAAAAATATTATACAAAAATTCAATCGAAAATATGGAACCCTAAAATAACATGAAACCAGAAAAAATAAGCTATATTTAGAAGATTTTCAAACAAAAATAAAGATAGAAAACTTACCTGAAATTTGGTCTTCTTTGGAACGGCGGAACAAATAATGAGTGAAAATAACAATGGTAGCTTCTACCAAGATTGGGGAAGAACATTAACGAAGAAGAGAAACAAATTATAATAACACCAGAAAAATAAATATTAAACCCAAAACGTTGAACAATAAACTAACCTTAAACCAAAAAAATGAATCTATTTAGAAGATTTGAAAAAAAAGGGTGAAAGTTACCTGAAATTAGGTCTCCCTTTCAACGTAGAGAGTGCACTTACAAGAAAAAATAACAATGGAGGCTTCTTGGGGAAGAGGATTACCGACTAAATGCACAGAAATTGGGGTATCGTGAGTTAGGTTTAGGGTTGAGGAGAAGAAGTACGAAAAAAGGGGGGTTAGGGTTGGAAAGAAGAAGCTCGAAAAAGAGTGGGGTTGATTTAGGTTATACAAATATTGGGTAACCGGTTAATCCATATTGGAACCGGTTACCAAGTTATTCTCCAGGCTCAATCGGACGGCTACAATTTAATCGTGTTAATCCAACGGTTTAATAATCAAGGGCTTTTTTTTATGGTTTTTTAACATGAGCTTTTTTTTAGAATTTCTCTATTTTTTCGTTAATCATTATTTTATTAATGCGCATTTGATTGAATTTTTTTAAATTAAAAGTCTTTTTTTGATTTTTAAAATATTCAAACACATTTTTAATTATTAAGACAAATAATAAAAGTGTTTCAAATTTATTTAAATATTTTTTAAAAAATAAAGTATAAATATTTAAAAGTATTCAAATAATTAAAAACTATTTTTAAAATTAATTGATAAAAGTTGAAAAATTATTAAAAATTCACTCAAATCAATAAATTTAAAAAAATTAAAAAGTCATGAAAGTATTAAAATATTAAAAAACTTTCTAAAATATAGACTATTACTCTATACAATAAATTTTAATATTTGAATACATTTTTAATATATATTTGACTTTTTATTGTTTTTAATAAATTTCAATTATTTTATAAATTTTAGTTATTTTTATAATTATAATATTTTTAATTAACTTATTTTTATTTAAACGTATTCTATATTTTTTCTTATAATTTAAATAATATTCTAAGCTTTTTAAAATTTAAATTAATTAATTAATTAAATCTTTCTAAGTACAATCATGTTAACAAAATTAATAATTACATCAGCTCAATAATGAGTAACTACAGAAACCAATAATAAAAAGAATAGTATTTATTATTACGTTTATATTCTTTGCTTTACTTTAGACTTTTTTGTTTAAATTTAAAACATATTTATATTAGTATTTTTTATTTTGCGGTTAAATTATAATATTTATTATTTTATTAATATATTGTAAGAATTATATGCATTTTTAATGTTGGTGTTTATAATTTTATCTTTTAAATATAGATTTCTAATGTTATATATCATTTATTTGGAGTTTTTTTAATATTTTAAATTTTTTATTATATGATCTCAAATATTAATTTTTTAATAATTATAAAAAATATTTAGATTAAATATTTATTTTAATTCTATACTTATAAACTCTTATCGTAAAGTTGAAAATTTTTTCATTTAAGAAAAATAGTGACATTTATTAAAAAATATATATAAGTTAAATATGAATGACTCCAAGTGAAGTCATTTCAAATACCTAAAATGTTTTTTCAGTGAACTCGATATCGAGAAGAACAAAAATTTTATACCTTTTTCTTTGATTTTTTTATCTTATTTTTAAAAATAAAATTCGATATCTTTTGAATCAGCTACAGTAATTACAGTAGTATCTATTTTAGAGTATACTCTAGATCATTAAACATTAATCGTTTAATTACCATATCAGTATTACTGATACTCAAACTCGTAATCTTTGTGATCAACCATTCCCTTAATCACTGATATAAAATGCTTCGTGCTATAATAACTGCTGGAGTATATGTACACATTTATGACAAGTCAAACAACCAATTTTCCTCTGTTTTAGTGTATAACAAGATTTTTGGGAGGGATACGAGATACATACATGAAATGGCAGAGATACAAAGGGATCTTTCGAGTAAAGAAGATGGAAAATTATGTGGGAAATCAAACTCCAACCTTCTTTATCTGAAAAAAGAATTTCTCGGGAAAATTTAGGTCTACTGCTTACCTTCAGGGACTTCTTTTATGGTCATCTCTATCATTTCGACTGTGTTGAAACCTCCATCTTCGGTGGTGGCAACGGTTGATCGAGAGTCGAGTCCAGACCCTGCTTGTATTTCCTTGAACATTGCCATCACTTGAATCATGGTGGGTCGTCTCCAATGTCGATCGTCCAAGCAAGCACAAGCTACCTTTAAGTGTTGTAAAAGCTCTATCTCGAGGTTGGGATCCTCTTTCATCAGCTCCGGATCAAAGACATCACTTATTTTAAGTTTGGCATGCTGTTTCACCCATCCCACGAGATTGTTATCTCCAAAATCGGATGAATCTGTCGGCCTTTTCCCGGTTAGCAACTCGAGCAAGACGACACCGTAACTGTAGACGTCACCCTTCGTGGAACATCGAAAGCTCTGGTAGTATTCTGGAGGAACATAGCCGGGAGTACCCGCTAATGTGCTGACACTCAAATGCGTATCCATTGCACTCATAAGCCTTGCCATCCCGAAATCGGAAACTCTGGCTTCCAAATTCTCATCAAGCAGGACATTGCTGGATTTCATGTCCCTGTGAATTATATGAGGAATGCAGTTATGGTGCAGAAATGCCAACCCTCTTGCTGCTCCAATGGCTATCTTTCTCCTTGCTGCCCAATTCAGTTTGATCCCAGCTTTCTTTTGACCATGCAAAACATCCTCTAAGCTTCCATACATCATGTACTCGTAAACTAGAAGCCGCTCTTCACCAACCTTACAGTAACCCAAGAGTGGAACGAGGTTTCGGTGCTTGATCTTGCCTATGGTTTCCATTTCCGCTGTGAATTCCCGGTCACCTTGTCCACTGATATGTATCAGTTTCTTGATAGCAACAACACTCCCGTCTTTCAGTTGGGCCTTGTAAACATCACCGAAACCACCAGAGCCGATGAGGCTGTCATCATGGAAGCCATTAGTGGCTTCAAGAAGATCAGCAAAGGTGAGCTTTCGAAGTGGCTTTTCAAACGTAGCTAGATTGATGCTCAGTGCTTCTCGTGCACCTGTTAGCTTCCAGCTTGTATTCGCTGTGCCAGAGTGGGAACGGCTGTCCACATAAACATCAAGAGAAGAATCATGTTTTTTTCTTCTTTTCTTGGTCTCTACAATAGCTATGATCACACCAAGGATGCAGAAAAGAGAGATCAACAATCCCATTGTCACACTCCCTGCAAGAGAAGCTTGTCTGCGATGAGACTTTCGATGTGCAGAACTCGAAGAAGCCGCTGGATTCTGACAAGGGGGGAGAGGGACCCCACAGAGACCTGTATTATTAAAGAAAGCACCAGCCGGAAACGTTTCCAGCTGACTGGTTTCCGGAATCATGCCAGAGAGAAAGTTGTTTGACAGATTAATCTCATTCAGCAATGGGTTGCCAGTCATAGATTGTGGAATTGACCCTTCCAACCTGTTGTAGGAAAGATCAAGAATGCCAAGGCCCTTTAAATTCCCAATCTCTTGTGGTATGGTTCCAGAGATATTATTGTGGCCCAAATTCAAGATAAACAGATATGGCATTGTTCCAATCTCATTCGGAATTGCCCCCGACAGGAAATTGTATGAAAGATCAAGAAAAATCATGGAACCATTGTTGTTAAAAGTAGGCTGTGTGTGACCTCCGTACACTCTGGTAAAGTTGCAAGGGTTCCTGCTGGAAATTCTACCCAACTGTTCCTGCCGGATTCCAGCAAATTCGAGTAAATTTCCCGACCCGTGGCATTCTTTGCTCCCATCATTCTTGATATACATATACCTCTTCCCGGAAATGAAATTGACAGCTATTTTACCAGATTGTTTGAACAGCACTGGAGGGATAGTCCCATTCAAGTAATTGGTATTGAGATCCAACCATATCAAACTTTGACAATCTCCGAGCTCAGGCGGGATTCCTCCGTAGAAGGAGTTATTGCTGAGCTTGAGAATAGCAAGACTAGAAAGTTTACCAAGCCAAGCCGGAAGCTCACCGGTGAACCTATTGTTGGATAACGAAATCCAGTTCAACTTGGTACAGTTGCTTAGACCAGAAGGTATTGGTCCACTCAACTCGTTGAAGTCCAGAATCAAGGTCTCAAGTGTCTGAATGTTACTTAGCTCTTGAGGGATTTCTCCACGGAGCTGATTCAACCAAAGCCTCAAATCCTTAAGCTTGGAGAGAGCACCCAAGCTGGTGGGGATGGTGCCCCTGAGGTAATTAAAGCTCAAATGGAGTGAAACAAGCTGAGAACAGTTACTGAGACTAGCAGGAATCGACCCAGTTAAGATATTGTTCTGCAAATAAAGAACTTGTAACCTGCTTGCTGGATTTTCACACAAAGAAGCAGGGATTGACCCTGAAAAGTTGTTGGAACTGAGATCTAAAACCTCCAGGTTGAAAAGACTGGACAAATATTCAGGCAAAGGACCAGAGAAGTAATTAAAAGCTAAAGATAGCTTCTTCAAGTAACTCATGTTCTGGAATATCTCAATGGGGAGTTTACCAGTTAAGTTGTTGGTAGATACATCGAAAGACTCCATGGAAGAACAGGAAGCAAAGCCACTAGGAATCATACCAGAAAGATTGTTTGAAGAAAGATCCAGCTCCACAAGGCTTGAACAAGCTTCCGTCATATACACAGGAACCTGCCCTTGAAACTTATTATCTGCCAAATAAAGAAACTGCAATTTGGAAGTTGGCAAAGCTGGAATCCGACCGGAGAACTGGTTGTTTGATAGATTCAAGAATTTTAAGTTCACGCAGGAAGAAATTGCAGGGGAAATATCAAAGGAAAACTTGTTCGCGGAGATATCAAGGTGTTCCAAAGCTGAGCAGTCTCCAAATGAAGGAGTAGTCCCCATTAAGAAATTGTTACAAGAAACATCCAAAACCTTCAATTTTCTGCAATTTGAGACATTTATTTCACCACTAATATTGTTTCCTTTCAAAGCCAAGTGCTTCATGTCGTTGCAACCACCATGAAGGATCCAAGGAACCACGTTTCCAGCTGAAAGCTTGTTGAAAGAAAGATCGAGAACTTCCAAACTAAGCTGCAGACCCCTGGATGTTTCACCACCAGAAGACACGAGGCTGTTGGTTGATAAATTGAGAAACTTCAAGTTGGAGCAAGAACCCAAGGCGGAAACTGTTGAAACGAGACCGGACAAGGCGTTCTGAGATAGATCTAAAGTGGTTAGCAGGGAGCTGCACTTGGATCCTGAAGGGAAAGAAATGTTGCCAGAGATGTTGGCTCTCAACAAAGAAAGGGATTCCAAGTTTTCCAGAGCTAAAAGAAAGGCAGCAACAGAGTGAAAATCCGTGCTTAACGAGGTGTAACCGAGTTCAATAGAGGAAACTCTTGAACCTTGGCATGTTACACCATTGAAGCTACAAGGGTCTTGACTAGGAACCCAGTTTTGAAGAACAGATTGGTCGGGCAAGCTGGCTTTGAAGTCGAGCAGTAGCTGAGAATCCCTGTTGTTTGAGGAAGAAGATAAAGAAGCAGCAACAGCAGCTTCAATGGAGACAAGGAAAGTGATAATGAGGTGAGAAAAGAAAGCTCCTGAAGCAAACAAAGGTCTCATATTTGTGAGAAAATTAAACTTCCTTTCCAATAAAAATGAAAGTGAGAGAAAGAAAGAAAGAGAATAGTTTAGGGAATGAGGCCTTCCATTAAAGAGAAAACAAGGGAGAGCTAGAGGTCTGGTTTGAGACAGATAGTAAAAATAAAAGAGAAAGGTTGGGTCTTGATCTCTTGATGTTTTGTATTGGCTTTGGGTGATGTGGTTACTGAAAGAAAGAGAGAAACAATGAGTCAAAAGAGGAAGTGAAGACAGTAAGAAGGGTACTTATCAAAGTGGGGGGATGGAAACAGCTGTTGGCTAGTCACATGCCATGTGACACTCTCCTCTCCTCTTTTAAGAAAGAGAAAGTCCGACCCTCCATGATGGTTCGGGTCGAGAAGGACAAGGTGGAGGGCCTCTGTTGCCTCCCGTTCCCTCTTCTTTTGCGGATCCGTTCACCGTTTTCTCCAATCGTCTCTGTATCCCAAATGGCTTGTGTTCTTTGTTACAGGTGCATGCTGGCAGTCGAAGCTCGTGAAGCTTCTGGGTCGGTTTCGTCATCCACAACGCTTGAATCCCACGACAGTGCCTTCGGTAGTTGTCGTCAAATCCTGGATTGGTCTGTTCCCTTCATCAAGTTCCTTAAGCTCCATGCATTCGTCCACTGTTGCTTCTCCAACTCTGTTTTTCTTTGTAGGATTTTATCCACTCTTATTGTATGTGTTTTCTGTGGTATTCTGCGGGGTAAAAATTATCTATTTTTTTATGTTTTTTTTAATATTTTTTTATCTTAAATTAAATAATTAAGAATTTAAAATTTAAAATTAACGTTTATGGTTTGAATTTAAAAAATTAAAAGTAAAATATATTTTTTAGGGTGTAAGATTTAAGATATAATAAAATAAAGATTATAATTAAAAATTAATTTTTTAAATATTTTTTTAAAAATATAAAAAAGGTATAAAAAAATAGATAATTTTTACCCTCTTTTATGGCCTACGTTTCTTGTCTTTAATTTAATGATCATTTTATAACCGTTTGATAATTTTCATGATTATTTTATAATTTTATAATATTTAGTGACCAAGACAATCATTTGACTATAGTTCAATGACACTTAATGTACTTTCCCCATTTCCTTTTTGTTGTCGTTTTCCAATCAGTATTCTAGAGAATTATTGCCAACGTCAGTCAAATCAAAAGATCATAATTTGTTGATAATCTCGTTGTTAACAAGTTTAAAGGTAAATTCCACCGTACTAACCAATATAAATCTATGCTTTTTTATCTCTTCAAATTTAAATCAAATAAATTAACTAATAAATTTAATATTAATAATTAAATAAAAAAAACTATAAAACTTTAAAATATTTTAATTTTAACATTAAATTTTAGTTTTCTTATCGATTTGGTCATTAGGATCTTCTTAATTCATGTGACATGATTTTATATATAAATTTATTTTAATACCAGTTTCCCTGATTGTGTTTCGCTTATTTACATGATTAATTACTGATAAAGTGTGGATCCAAAGCAGAAAAGGGTGATGATGAGTTTTGTTTTTAGTTTCTTGAAGTGAGGGAAAGAAACAGAAAGAGTGAAAAAAAAGGGGATGAGAATGAAAATCTTATCAATGCCGCACGAAATAAATGATGGCAGCAAAGGACAGAGGGACCCACAACACTCGGTATTTATTTCACCAGTAGGAAATACTACCAGAATAAAAGATGGAAAGAGGAACCATTTGGGGCCTTACAGTCAATCAAGGCCCAATTCCATGAAATGCATGCTTGGTCATACTTCCCCTGAGGAGGATGGGCATTTTACCTCGCGTAGGATTTTTTGAGGAATAAAATCAGGTTCAGGTCAGGTCGGATTAAATAATTTTTTTAAAATAGTATCGGGTTAGGTAAGGGTTGGTTTTAGAGTATAAAATATTTAACCCGAGATTAAATATGTAAATTTTCTTATAATTTTTAGGGATATTTATAATAATGGTTCTCTATCTATATATTTTTATAATTAGATCCTTAAAATTATTTTTTTATTTATAATCCAGTCTTTAAAATTATTTTTTTATAATTAAATCTCCAAAAATTATTTTTTTATAATTTAGTCCTTAAATTTATTGTTTAGGGTATTTATTTTTAGTCAAATCGGATCAGATTTTTTTAAAAAATATTTAGGTTGGAATTAAAGTTTAGGCTATTTGTGTTCAGGTCGGGTTCGGGTGTTCCGAAAATCCGACCCGACCCGTGCCTATCTCTATTCCCCTCGAGCTAATTACTTCAATAAATGCATGTAATATCCGTTGTTTGAATATAAAACTCTTAAGATGAATATTATTTTGTTTTTTTATTCGATCTATTGGTTGGGTTCGTAAATGCATGTAGCTTGAACACATATGAATTGAGCTGATGCAAAGCCTGGTGCATTTGTGCAGTGCAGCAGATTTCCAATACCATTGATGGCTATAGTAACCAAAATATTAACTCCCATGACATCAATGCAGCATTCCCTCTATGCTAAATTTATCACAGGCTCTGCAAAAATTCTCATTAAAAGGAATTAATGGAAAAAAAAAAGATATATACATGTGGCTTTTGGGACCACTATGGCTGCATGACAAAATTTATTTTGAGAAGAACCCAATGGAGCATTTCAGTCAACCACCAAAGTTGGGGTTATCTATAATTAAAACAAGGTTTAACAAGTAGGTTGGAAAACAATGAAATTAATTATTATTATTAGTGAAAAAGAAATAAATACTGTTTTTACAGGGAATTTGCTCACTCAACTTGAATAAATTAGGACAACAGGATGATATAAACCATGATTTGTGTTTTTTTAAGAAAAAGAACAATATAGTAGTAAGAATTTGAAGTTTTGATCCTCCTAGGTGGAAATAGTTTTTCCTGGAATCTGCTTGGTTTGGTTAAAATGGCTCGGTTTCACTCTCTGTGTGTTGTATCTTTTCTTACCTTGTACTTTGTTAAACTTGTGAATGGATGGATTCTCAGACCTCCTCTGTCTCGGTGGAATCTGATAACTCTTGTTTATGTGATTTGTTGCTCGGAGCTGAATAAACTCGTCCTTCTTTTCCTCCCGGTTTGGAGGAGGCGTTACCGTACCACACCATTCCTGCAACTGCGATGATCATTCCCAGAATTACATGTAGATTCAGACCCTCTTTCCCGAAGAAAATGAACCCTAAGATCAGGACGAGAATAGTCTTCATATGACCGAGCACTTGGAATGTTACGGCTGTAAACCTGCCAATGCAGATGAATTGGCTGAGGTTGGTCCCAACGGCAATGGAGCATGACAGGATTAAGAAAATCTGCAAGCAGAGAGTATCACACTATCAGTTTTAAGTTTTAAGCAAAATCTATTCATTTTCATGTTAAGTGGCAATTTCGATGCAATGATTCCTTCGTCAGTTTGACATCGGGTATTTAACAAGCATTGAGAGTATTGCTCTGGGGATATTCCTGCTATTTCATACAGAAAGTTTGCTTGGAGAGGGAAAAAGAACAGACACAGTGCACTTGTGGAACAGAAATAGGGAAGTTATTTACATCTTCCATGTTTTCGCATTTATGTAGACATATAATAGCACCAACTTTGGCAATAGACCTAGACTTCTTAATTTCCTATTCAATAAGCAGGTACAGATAATAACAACCATTCTTCAAACTATTTTGCATCATGTGAACAACTAAAGGCATTTCAAAAGTGAATGCTCATTATTATGGATGGTAAATATACCATGTAATACAATTTGAAAGCATTAACATAATATGCAGCACATAATAGAATTAAACGCAATGACTTTATGAGAATGCATGCAAGTGGAAAGGAGCAGTATCATTACCAACTAAAATCTAGTCAAACCTGATTAGAACCTTACCACTGATATCACACTGTAGTCATAGGCATAAACATTTTTCTCTGTTAACCAGAAATCCACAAAAGGGCCAACTAACAGCAGGCTTGCAGCTTGAACTGGAGCAGTATGTCCCAACAAGTCAAACGATCCTAAAGAATGCTTGCGTTGAAGAAAATGTACGTACTGCAATAATAAACAAAAGAAAATGAAAGACCAAAAATATCAGTCCATAAAACAAGATCAGGCATGGCATGTATCACATTTATAGAATGGATTAAGCCAAGACAAATGCATTCTGAACCTTGTTCAATTGTAAAGTTATGCGACACAATTGTACAAATTTTCTTCCAATTTATTGCATCTCAGGTAAAATCAGGATACTGGTACAGATTTACTTACATATTGTTGGAGGGCTGTGCTCCAGACTGCTACTACAGCAGCTAAAAAACCCTTGACATTGACACTCACATCTGTAACAGTACAGACAGCAACTCCAAAGAGAACTAGCAGTATGCTAAGCTTTGTATCTCTTGAGTAGCGGACCTTGTCAAAAACAACTTCCAGAAAGCATGATACTGGAATCATGCTCAGCTTTGCTATCTGAGAATAATTTTTAAACGAACAAATGTAACTTAATTTCCAAAAGATCAAACATAGCAGATAATAGCCTGGTTGCAAAAACTGACCTGATAGAAACCCACAGAATTCCACATCAAACTCACGTTCATCCCAACAATAGAAAAGTTTGCAAACAAGACAAACTTGAGAAGTTCGGGTAATGGCAGATGCGATCCCTGAATGTAACC
Organism: Abelmoschus esculentus; assembly: GCA_035048815.1. Taxonomy (NCBI): domain Eukaryota; kingdom Viridiplantae; phylum Streptophyta; class Magnoliopsida; order Malvales; family Malvaceae; genus Abelmoschus; species Abelmoschus esculentus. The sequence goes on from JAUCBN010000005.1 coordinate 20,456,163, forward strand.
CAACCATCTAAGAAGAACAGTCAACAATGTTGTTGTGGCAAAGTGCAAACCAGTTAATGTTGTAGCTGCAGCAAAGTAATAAATGGTACACAATCAGGATAGTTGGAGAGGTAAAATTTCCTAACATTAACTTCAGAATTTATATGGTCAAAACATGCTATTTTTCATAATTAAGTTTTTTTTTTGGTATTGAAGGAATTTGAGCTAGACAATGGGAGGAAGCTCTAACTCATACCACAAATCTTACCTTGCCTAAAAGGTTTGAACCCTGTCAATTTGGGTCTTTCATAAAGAAGCTGAAGAAGAAAATAATGCCAATGATAGGTAACTTCTTTGTTTATCCAACTCTAATAGTTTTGTTCACTTATATGCAGTCACACCGGTGGACCGACAAGTAATTGATCCATTAGACATGTAATGCAAAGGCAAAGTTATCAAAGTTTGCAGGTAAAATGTTCACTCAAAACGTACCAAAACTGAAGCCATATGTGGCCATCAAGGCTTTATTGACCATGATTATACCCACAGATGTGACAACATTGAAAAACCAAGAGGCCACATCAAGTGCTGCCTTCCTATCAGCCTTGCTTACAGTGGACATTATTAACTATAGCCTGCAATTAATCAAGCAGTCTTTGTTTCTCAATTTTCATGCGAGCAAAACTGAAGCTCGGGTGTCAAAAAACCAGCAGCTATACCTGTATCAACAAATTATTTGGAAAATCAAAAGGTTAAAGAAGAACGAACAAGCATCCTCATGTAATACAGACAATGAAGAAAGTTCCTTATTTCAGAAATAATAAAATAACAGTTAAATAAAATAGCAGCATACAATTACAATACTTTTATATTTTTTACACAGTTATAGGGAAGTAACAATTTTTGAGGAAGAGATAACATGTACAATGATATCTTACAAGCCTCAAGAGCCATTGATCTGTTTGAAAACTGCAATTAGATGAGTAGATTTGGAAAATTTAAATTCAACTTTATAGTCTGAAAATGATTTAAAGAAACTGGATCTGAATTTGGCTAAATTTAAGGATTCAACATTTACTTATTCATAAATCATATTGGTATTTGTCACATCCAATTAGAATAGAACGTGAACTGCAAAAAGTTTCTCCAACAAACAGTTTCAAATCAATAATTTCAAGCAAGATAAATTGTTGACATCAAGATCCAGATTCCATTACTTAAGCAATTTTAATAGCAATCAAATCTATTTTGTAACAATGGATAACCACTAATTATTCCATTAAAACATCGCCAACAACAAGCAAAACAACGAATGAACTAGACATCCTCATTGAATTTCCTCCATTAATCAAACGTGTTTTTTTTTTTTAAATTTATTTGGTCACCCGTTATCTTCTCTACTTTTTATCTAACAAAATCAAGCACAGGATCAAAAGTTGAAACCTTTCCAGGTGCAAAAAATTGAACCTTACTAAGATCTACAATAACAAGACATTATACGATATTTTCCAGCTAAAAAAGTGCAAAAAACTAAATTTCAGCATCCTGCATCAACTAAAATCCAACAATATCGGATTATATAAAAAATGAAAATGAAACCAGTTTTCATTTCTCAAACAGAAAAATCAAATCACAAGCAATTTCAATCCCAAAACAGAAATTTAAGGAAAAACAAGTCCAATTAATCACAATAACAATGCATTAATCAGAAAATTACTGTACAAAAAACATAAGATATTCCAAACATGCTTCGAAATGAAGATCTGTTTAAGAAAGAAATGGATTGAACGAACCTGCTGGGACACGAAGGAGAGAAGAGAGTCCAAATGAGGTCCTCTCGTGATTTACGCAGTAAATCGGAAAGCTTTTAAAAAGAAAAAAGAAAAAAACTTAAAAGAGAGATGAAATATCTTTTGCAGTTATCTGTTTGATTTCAGATTTCATGTTCATCGTTTCGCCCATTAAAAAACAGAAGGAAATGGAGAATAAATAAATAAACAAACAATATTTATTTACTATTTCTATAATAAATGTATTTAAAGTCTATTATTAATTGAGATTATAACATTGCATAAATGTGTTTCTTACCTCAACTAGTCATTTTCCATTTTTTATTTCAGTCTTGTAAATGTCTATTTATATAGTATTTTCTGTTATAATGAAAATGAATGTGGGGGAAACGATGGATTACTATTATTTGATGCCTAATTATTGTCTCCAATTAATACTAGTCATTTGGTTCTACATGAAAAAGGCTAAATTAGAATGGTAAAAATGGTTTATTCTTTTATTATCTTTTTTTAGTGAAAATTATTAAATAAAATTTGGTCATCGTAGTCCTAACCAATCTAATTTATTTATCTTGAGATGATGTGGTGAACAAGGTTCATAATATAATTTCTTGAGATGAGAGATTATATCATGGCCCTGGTTCGTCACGTTAGTCGTGGTCCTTAATCAATAAAAACCACTCATTTCACCATTAATTATTCATGTCATTAATCTAACACTACACCAAATTTGATACATAACAGTATTTTTTGTGGTGTTTTTAAGATAAACGCTACAAATATTGTACTTATCGTGGCGTTTATGGTATAATCCTCGCAAAATAATAAAACTTGCAGCGTTTTTTGAAAAACAAAAAATGCTGTAATAGCTCTAGTTTTAGTGGCGCTTAGTCATATAAACTCCCCAATAGGTCTACTTTTAGCGGCATTTGAATTTAAAAATGTAACTATAGAAAAATGGAATAAAAATAAGGGTAAACTACACCAGTGACCATCCAACTATTTGGAGATACCTATTTTGATCACCCAACTAAAAAACTCGTCAATCAGGTACCCCAACTTTGAAACTCTACCTATTTTGGCCACTGCCGTTAAAATTCTGACGGAAAAGTTAACAGTGATGACGTGGCAGTTAATGGTGATGACTTGGACGTTAATTAAAATTTGTAAAATTACATATTTAATCCCTCTAATTTATTTATTATTTTAAATTAATCATAAAAATAAATTAATAAATAAAATTAATCACCCAACCGATTTGTGACACGTTAGTGTGAAAGAAGAGAAGCATGAAAATAAAGTAATAATGCTTAAGAAGGGATTTGAACCCTTAACCCCTTACTTTATAAGCAAAGGGCTAAACCACTAGGCCAATGTAACTTTGAAATATGAAACCCGAAAAAGTGGTATTAAATGGTTATCTCTTAGTATTTGAATTACCTTTATTAAATCGATTAATATTTAAATAAAAATATTAAATATTTAGATTTTAATTATTCGAATAAATTAAAATCTAAATATTCAAATAAAAATATTTAGATTTTAATTATTCGAATATTTGAATTTCGTTGTTTAAACATTTTTATATTTTTTGTTCGAATAATTAAAATCTAAATATTTTTATTTGAATATTTTTAAATTCAAATATTCGAATATTCATGATTTTTATTCATATATTCGAATAAAAAATATTTAAATATTTATGATTTTTATTTGAATATTCAAATATTTTTATTTGAATATTTAAAATATAAATATTTTTATTCGAATATTTTTTAATCAAAATATTTGAATATTTATTATTTTTCAACTAATATTTTTATTTATATTTAATATTATTCATATATTTTAATTCGAATAATATTAAATAAAAATATTCAAATATTTAATATTTGTATTTTAAATATTTAATTATTTTGATTTATTTATTAAATGTTTATTATTTTAATTTAAATATTTAATATTTTAATTTAAATATTAATGGACTTGAAATTTTGTTATTCTAGGCTTTTACTAAAACTTTATCACTTAATAATACATGTGAATATATTATGAAATTAGAAGTAACTTGGCTCAGTGGTTCTCTTGATGGTTGGATGTTTATTGTGTTGGAGGTTGTGGGTTCAAATCCTTGCATGTAAAAGACTTTACAATTTATTTCTTCCACTAATCATTTACCAATCCGGTGGTGACACGTGTCATCAATCGATTGGATGATTAATTTTATTTATTAATTTAAAATTAGAAATAAATTAAAAAAATAAATAAATTAGAGGGATTAAATGTGTAATTTTACCAATTTTAATTAACAGCCACGTCACTGATTGAGGTACCTGATTAACGAGTTCTTTAGTTGGGTGGTTAAAATAGGTCTCCCCAAATAGTTGGGTGGTCACTGATGTAGTTTACCCTAAAAATAATAAAAAAATATTAAATGGAAAAAGAAAAAAACAGGAAGTTAAATCGCGACATTTTAGAACCTACTCAAACGCATTCCCCCTATTTTCTCTCAATCCATAGCGTCGTCGTCCTTCTCCTCTTCTTCATCGTCGTCGTTCTGATGATTACTCCAACAAACCAAAACCACCAAGATGAAGCCCTTTTTCTCTTTTCCGTTTCTAACGGTTTGGTGTTTAAAGAAGGGGCTCGAACTGACACGTAAAAGACCCCAATGGCTCAGACGTTGTAGGGGTCGATTCTGCGTTGTCCACCGTTGGATGGTCTTAGTTTCGACGTATGTCTCTCCCTGATGTACGAACCATATTTTGATCGTTCGCATTACCAGTCAGAAACTCCGACCACCGGGAGTTGCCATGGCCGAATGGATAAACCTCTCTTCTATTTGGTTTGCAAAGAATGCAAGTCCTTTGTTCATGCTTTTATATCAGTGTTGCTGTTTGAATTGAAATTAGTTTAAGAGAATATAAAATTGTTTAGATTTTGATTTGAGGTTTTTGTGATGTTGGAATTTTGAAGGTGAAATACGGAGTTGACAATAGTGGATTTTGATGGACACTCAAAGAGATTGCTTAGTTGTTATTTTAAACCGACGAGTCCGTTTCGAATTACAAGTTATAGAGAAGATTTTTTGGTGAATTTTTATGAAGGTCCACCCTTTAAGTTCAAGTTAACTCAGTGGTAGGTAATTTGTCATTTTGAATAGAAAAGTGTGCAATATAGAATGAACGTTGTTTAAAAAATTATAAGTTTCATTTAGAAAATAGTCTTGTATTGGTTACTAATATTTATGTTAGTTTTATGATTTGCAGTGGGAAAGATAGTTACACAGGTAGCATTTATGCAATTAGCTGGAGCGGAGATAGTAAACATGTAAGCATCTTGTTGGGTATTTGATTTAGTTACTTTAATACGGATCATTCTTTGATTTGGAGAATATCAACCGAGATTTGAAAAGTGACCTTAAGGATCTATACATTAATTCAGCAATGTATGTATTCTTTTATTGAGATTTATTAATTGTAAAGTGATTTGTGCGTTTGTTCTTCATATAGTTGTTCTATTCTCTTCGTTTATAGCCAATTGATATTTTGGGGAGTCAAATTGTAATCTTTATATATATATATATATGCATATATAATGTTTTATAACACAAGACATTTTGTTGTACAAAGAATTTTTGTGTGGTTGGAATGTTAGTTTCTACGAGCGAAATAAATGGTAGATTAAGTAATTTTGATTAATTGATGTTTTATGTATATAGATAAATTGGATGGGTAATTTTGTGACCGTTAAATGTTGTACCAGCATTAAGATGGAAGGATGCTCTAATTTTGAGACCTCTTCCTTTCTTCACCAAGTAAGTCTATACATTCTCTGGCTTTCTAACCTTTACTCTCTTTTGAAGATGATAACTTTTTTTATCATGTCACTTTATCCTGAGCCAGTCAAAATGAAAGAAGTATGATTGAAACTGATCAATAATTTAGTGTTCCAAAGAGATAATAAATACAAGGGTCAAGTAGGAATCCTATTGAAAAATTTCTTCTATATATATGCTATTTGAATATTGTTACAGTTCCTGTAGCCTTTGCTACCCTTATGGCACAAAAAACAAATTAAAAAATTCATTTGTCTTTGATTACTCATTGATGGCAGTGGTGACCGAGAGCTAGTGGATTAGGAAATAGAAGCTTAGGAACAAAAAGCTTCTCTTTACTTGACAACAATTGAGGATGCAAATTATAGAGATGACAAGATCGAATGTGAGCATTTATAAAGAAAAACTTTTAATACTTTGTATTCAAGTTCAAAAGTAGTTCGTAAGAAATACATGTGATTGATTTCCATTACAGACTTTGTTTTCAACTTTATTATTTAAAAGATTATGATTGCATTTTTTATTTATGTATTATTTATTTAATTATTAAAATAATTTATTATTTTTTTTTATTTTTTAAAATATGGTATTATTAGCGGCGTTTGTAAAAAAAACACCGCAAGAAAATTCTTCTCTAGCGGCGTTTGTAAAAAAGCCGAAAAAAAACTTTCTTTAGTGGCGTTTATGAAGAAAAATGCTTCAAGAAAACCCTTTTTAGCGACGTTTGTGGGAAAAACGCCGCAAGAAAATCTTTTTTTAGCGGCGTTTATCTTTACAAATGCCACTAAAGTTTTGGACCTGTTGTGACTTTTTTTATCCTAAAACGTTGTAAACTATTGCAATGTTGGTTTTAGAGTCGTTTTTTGTGACGCTTTTTTAAGTGCCAAAAATGTTTTTAGTGACGCTAAAAACCGCTGCTATAGAACCTAAAAAACACCGCTAAAAACCTATTTTGCTGTAGTGTAACTTTTAAAAACATATATTTTTTAAATAACATGGAAAAATGAGTGAAGATTCATTGATTGAAAAAAATAATTTGAAAGATAGTGATGAAGTGAGTAGTTATGATTGGATGAGACCATGGCTGATGTGGTAAACCAGACCCGTGATATAATTTTGTCGGAGAGTGGATAGTAATTAGATAGTTGTTTTAAGATGAACGGACCAAATTAATTAGACTACGAATGACGTAGTGAGTAGGGTTCATCTAATAACTTCTCTTTTTGGTGTCTCTACTTTAAATTAGTGAGTATAAGGTTTAAGGTTTAAGGTTAAGGATTCAGAAAATTAGAGATAAGATATATTTTTAGAGTGCAGGGTTTAGGGTGTAAAATATGAAAATTAGGGTTAGAGTTTAAAATTTAATTTTAAAATTTTTTTAAGGTAGGACATAAAAAACATGATTTGGGGTAGGACATTTCCATTCAAATTAGAAAACTTTATTTCTAGTCCTTTTTCCCTTTTTCTCCAAAGGACTAAAGAATTGTTGGTTTTCTAATTTATCCTTTTCATGTACTGTTATTTTACTTTGCTGAGTTCAATCTATGAAGGACAATCTTGAGTATCAGTCTGGTATACATTTTTTTACTTGAATGGTTTTATTTTTTATTTTTTAAATATTTATACTTTTCTCTATATATTTTAGAGTATTTTGTCTGAGAACAAAAAGCATGCATTTTGCATATGGCTCTACAGGGATGGTGCATCCATGCATGATGCATCCATGAGGTATGCATGTTTTGCACATGGTTCTACTGACAGAGATGAAGTATGCATGTTTTGCATATACCTTAATAGAGATGATGCATCTATTATGAAATCTGCATGATTTTGTATGAAAAATACTCTACACAAGGAATAGAGAAACGTGGTCGTAGATTTAGTGTACTTGACAAATAAATTTTTGAGCCTCCAATGTTTCCGAGAATGCCGTCTCAAACTCCAACACAGTTAAACAACAGTTTAGTCTCCTCTGTTTCTTCTAATCCATTCTCATCAACAATGGTTGGGCAGGGAGTTCGGTCTGGTAATAACCAAGTTAAGAATTTGGTTTTCTCGACTGTCCTATCAAGCCTTGAACGCCTGTCACGATTTGGAGTTTATTTGTGATAGATGAATAATATGTGAAGTAAAAGTGTGAATTTTATTTTTTTCGTTAGAATAATTTAAAAAGGTTTAACCAAGGAACTCATTTTATTTAAATAAAGCTTGAATGATATAAGTAAAAGTGTTTATAACAAGTCGTAGATTTTTGCTTGTTGTTCCTGGAACGGTTTAGTTCCAGACTTGGGCTTCTACAGAAGGCCCAGTCCAAGGTTTAACAGTTATTGTTCTATTTTTTTTTTCAAATTGGACCCAAATTTTTTGTTTGGGTCGATTGTTTTTTCTTCGTGATTTTAACCGTTACAGGTAACATGAGTTAGGGGTAAGTAAAATTCGATTCAATTTAAAAAATTGAATGATTTAATTCGATTCAAGATGAAAATCGACTTGTTTTGATTTGATTCAAAATTTTATAGACTCAATTCGAAAAAATTTCAAATAAAGTTCGAATTGTAAAATAAAAATTTGAATAATCAAAATTTTTAGTAATTAAAGGATTATTTTTTTAATTTGAGACGAGTCTATCAATTTTTATGATATATATACATATATATAAAAATATAAAAAAAATATCGTTACTTATAAAAAAAATATATATACATATCTCATTTTGATTAGAGAAAGTTCTTTAAATTAAAATCAAATCATATTATAACATGATAGATAATTATAAATAAATATTTATAGGAACTCGAAAACTTGATTAGACTCGACTCGAAATTCTTAAACTCGACTTGAACCGAAAAATTTCAAATAAAACTTGAGTTATAAAATATGATTCGTCAACTCTAATATCCCGTCTTTTAAAACTAAATTTTAAATAATACTTTTTAATATAAAATTTTACGTTCGCATATTATGTGATTTTTGTCGACTTCTATCGCCCCCCTATGTCCTATGTCTGGACCACATGACCTTTGTTTCCACTTTCCATAAGTCATTAGCTGTGTCCCCTTGCCCTATTTAGGGTGGACACAGAAAGGGAATAAGCACCAGGTAGGGTACAAATCTAATGAGGGTTTAATCCAACCAAGTCATAGAGTAATCTTTACAAATCATATTTAATACAGTCAATGTTTAAATTTTAACATAAACTTTAAGTAAACACTCTTATCGAACGAGTCGATCGCGAATTAGACATTATTTAACATGTATTTATTAAAAAAATTTATTGCTCGTTAAAATTGTGTATCCTTGGCATCTACTTGCCTGTGGAGGATGTTTTTTGCCTTGAGTTTTGGTCACATGGTAGCCCCAGCTTCCATTTACATTGTCTCCTCTGATATATCAACCCTATTGATTTGATGCATGGTGGATTGGCAGGTTTAATCACTGCCTGGACCAGACTACACCATGATTTTGTTGTTTTATAAAATTTCAACACTGTTTTTGACTTGGGAGAGCAAAGAAATGCAAACTCTGAACTTGTTTTTTATGCTTTCAAGTCAACCATGGTGAAAGCTATTGGAGATCTTATAAGTATTCTGTAATAATAACTTTTCCTTTTATTGTTCTTTGTTTTCGAATCAAAAGTAATAATTGAGATCCATTGATTGATCTAATGGTTAAGGATGCTTATCCTGTCTCATCTTAAATGAGTTTGAATTTCGGTATAAGAAAAAAATATAATTTTTATTTAATAAAAAAAATACTGCTAACTCACATGCACTGCACATGGACCTTAGTCCTTAGCCGACTTCAAATTATTATGAAGAAAAGATTTTCTTTCACTTAAAATCATTCCAAGGTTAAAATTGGCTTAAATCTGATTTTAGTCTCTTTATTATCTTTAAATTTAAATTTTAATTATGTACAATTTAGTTTTTCTGTTTTATAATTGCATAAGTAGCTCTGAAATAATAACAATATATCACTACCCTATTAAAAAGAGTATAAAGATAATTTTAACCCTTAACGTTTATAATTTTGGTCGTTTTGGCCCTTATTCTTTTTTTGGGATAAATTTAGCCCTTAACCTATATCTTTTTAATAAATAACTTATTTTTTAACTACTATGATAACTGGACCGTTAAAAATTTAACAATGATGACATGTCATATGGATATGATACTATATTTTAAATGACATGGCATCTAACCTATCAAATACATATATATATATATGAAATATAATTTTATTTTAATATAAAATAAAAATAATTAAAATTTAAATAAAATTTTAAAAATTAATTAATTATAAAATATAAGGCTATTAAACATTCTCAACCCACTATGAATCAAAGTCTCATCTTAAAAAAATATGAACGCAGTTCAAAATTAATTAATTTTTTTAGATATATATTTGATAGGTTAGATGTCATGTTATTTAAAATATATTATCATACGCGTATAACATGTCATCATTGTTAGATTTTTAACGGTCCAGTTACCATGGTGTTAAAAAATAAGTTATTTGTCAAAAATATATAGGTTAAGGGCTAAATTTATCCAAAAAAAGAATAAGGGTCAAAACGATAAAAATTATAAACGTTAAGGGTTAAAATTATCTTTATACCTTAAAAAATTATTACTATTGTTAAAGACATAACATGCATTTTATTAAAAATAAATATTTATTTTATTTAGGTTATGTATTTGTAGAATCCTATAACTTATATTATAACTCGTATTTTGAATTGAATGTTTTTTATATTTGTAATTTAAATGAAGCTCACATGTAAATATTTTAACTAGTTATTTATGGTTGAAATATTTGAACTCCATGAATTTGAGTTTATGAAAATATTATGGATCGAGGTAAACTATGATAAAAATTTTTGTTAGTAGTTGGGTGTGGGGGTAAATGTAACATTCGGGTTGAGGTTACTAAAAGGATATTATAATAATTATATCTAAATATTTAAAATAAAATTAAACTATTATTTCAAATCAAGTATTTTCACCTTAAATTCGAACCTGACCCAACCTCATCTTAAAAAAATCTGACTCGAATCCGACACAATCTCTTCCTCAAAATAAAACTCAACTCAAATCTATTTAAAAAATGATCTTATAAAACTAGATAGGATCGAAACTCGTCAAATCTAAATCAAAGAAACCCTGCCTAATTTAATAAAAAAACCTGTAGGAGATGAGTAGCCTAATGAGTTTTGAATGTATGTTCTTGGCCTTAATTGATTAGGCGTATAAATCATGTTTAGTGTACTGTTTATGATCCAAGGACAAGGAGGACCCTGGAGTTGATAAATTGTATAACACTTCACGTGATTTTTCGTACGTGAAAATGATTGGTGTCGGATTTCTTCCTCACCTCACTTAATGACTTGTTTTCCGTATCATCTAATCACTAAACACTTCGATTATGATATAAAAACAACACATTCACCTCACTAAGCCCAAAGAATCTTCTTAATTAGCTTTAGCATGTTCATATTAGTGAGCATGCACAGTAGAAATTAATAGCGTAAATCGTCTAACTCTATATATCATTGTAAATCTATTTTCACCCTTAAAATTTTATAAGTTAATTTATCTTTTTAACCTAAAATCTTGCGGTCCAAATGATGCCTCCATTACTGTGTGAGCTTTCTTTTCTGAGCCTTATGCCAGTATTTTCAATGCCGAAGACAGTAGGAGACATTGATGGAGACTCTAAAAGACCACATTAGTCACGTAGAGTTACTACAAAATTTGATATCATTTTCTATGAATGCACCACTTGTATCAGTGTAGACATAATTTTGTTCTATATAAGAGCAGGCAACATGAAGATAAACCAGGGAGGAAACAGATAAACTCAAAGATGGCTAGGGTTCCTTACAAGCATTGTCTTCTTGCTGCTGCATTTTTTCTCTTCTTCTTCTTCTTCTTCATCTCCTCAACTGCTGGAGGTAAATCCTGACTTAAGTCTCCAACTCATCAACATGTATATCTGGATCTTAACTTGATTGTTTTGCTTATTTCGGCACGAAATCTACCGGTGGCCAAGGAAACTCGAAACCCCCATGATCATGAAGACCTTACGTTAACAAAAGATGAAGGAGCGCCTACTATTAGCGTTGATGAATTAGCATCTATGGACTACAGTCCACCAACAAGAAAGCCTCCCATCCATAATTAATGGACAAATTTTGTAAAAGATCGTCTACTAGTTGGTTTAGTTTAGTTACAGTTCAGCTCTTTCTTTTACCCTTGATCCTGCGTCTACATTTATATATAGTAGAGTGGACAAAAAAATGAAAGAAATGATTTACATATATATACATGAGAATCAAGAATTGGTGCATATATTTATATGTTTAGATATAAACATTCACATACTATCTAGGGTTTATACACTTTTTTGTAAATACAAAGTCTTGCGAGTTTTCCAATAACAAAAATCGTTAATTCGAAAATCTAAAAATAAACCATAATTTTGATTCCTTAAACACTAAACTTAACCTGATATTTTAATATAAGACATAAATAAGAACATCAAAAGAAGACAAAAAATTTCTATTCGTTTCCGATAACTAGTAGCTATAGAAAAGAAGTTGGGGTTCTGGACAGGCGCAATAGGAGCGACTGTACAAGATCCTGAAAAATAGAGCCTAAAATTTTGATAAATTACATTTGTTAGATGATGTTAATCTCAAAATTTATTATAAAAATTTTGAAAATATTTTTAAGAAATATGAATTATAATTGTTTCCTACAATTGATTATAGAATCTTATTGATTATTCCTATTACTATTTTTTGTAGAACCAATGAGATTCTGGGTAATCGCAATAGAAATGATCGTACAATGGCCCCTAAAAAGTATAATTACTTTTAAGGACCACATTTTAAAATCAGTGAGGGTTATGAGCAATTGATTTTAAGAGGTACATTTTAATAAATTGCACTAAATCTCTAAAATTTTTGAAGCGCCCATGTAAAAAAGTTTCGATATAGGAATCTCTCTTCCTCTCTGTCCAGATATATAAGCCTTATGCATTGGATACATAAAAATGACATGTAGTATCGTTAACTGAGAATAAATCTACTAGAGCTTTGCTTATATTGGTGCAACAGAAGCCACAGTGGCTAAAATTAACAGTTTTTTTTAATGAAATATATTTAAAAAAAAACAAAGAAACAAAAGACAGAGCCCAACATTTCTTAAGTTTTGATGCATGAAACTGTATATATATGATTGAATTTTGGACCATATGGAGTGGACTAATGATATCTACCGATTTGTGGAAAATTGTCTTGAAACATGTTTTTGCTTTCATTTTCTTTCCGATTTTAGGTGCTTCATTTTATCCCGATGGTTGTTCGTTACGTCTCTTTTCCGACGATCTCGGGTCTTGTCCGGGCCCCTTTTACGTGGAGGGTTGAGAGCAGGTGTGAAGGGAGATCTATCTCTTCCTTTTCGTTTCCTTTCGTCTTGCCCAATTTCTTTGTTTTTGTTTTGCAGGCTCTCGGCATCGAGGAAAGCTCAGTCTCGCTTCCGACAGCGGAGTTGCGTTGGCTTGATTTCCGACTCTGATTCTTTCTTTTTGGTCCATCTGCCTCCGACGGTGTTCTTCCAATGTCCTTCCCTCTGCATTGCTCTACTTTTCAATTGATTTATGATTCAGTGTTCCTTGCAGGCAAGGACTTGGATATGCTATCTTTTCTCATCTTGACTTCTCCCGTCAGCTAATGCTGCCTGCTGCTTCTTTTCGGTTCGTGTATCTTGTGCATTGCTCTGTTTATATTGTTTCTTGCTGTCCTGTTCTATTCTACCTTGTGTTTTGAGCAAAAATCATCTATCTCCTGTTTTTATTATCCCACTTTAAAATTTTAAGATACAAAATTAAAAATTATAATTTAAATTTAAAAAATTTAAGATTTAAAATATAAAAGTTTAAGTTATAAATTTTAATTTAATTTTTAAATATGATGGACAAAATAAAATTATTTGTGTTTTTTATTCATTTCATATAAATCTTCCATTAACTAATCGAGTCCAACCTGAAACAGGTGAGTCTCCCAATATATATTTTTTTATGTATACAATATCTCGAACTTGATTTACTTAAACAGAACCAACCAATTCATCACTTATACCACCCACTATTAGTCAGAAATTATTCTTCACTTCTAATCTTAAATTTTATGTCTTATATTAATTTTTCATGTAATTTTAAAAATAAAATAATATAAAATAATAAAATTACTTATTCTACACTTATATATCTTAAAAAATTAAAAGAGTGATATAAAAATCGATTGAATCATTAATACAATATTTTAAATAAAAACAATTTCAAAAGTAGAAAATAATACTAACTCAGTGATAAAAATATAAATTTTCTGCTTGTATCGCTAGTTTCAAAAAAGTGGCGACTTTTCATGTACAAAACTAGAAATATAAAACATGTTTCCATTCCTCCTTTAAGGCTCCTTTTATCTGCAACCCGAATTTAAAGACCAAATCGTAGCATCCTTCATCTGAAAGCAGTAAAATAAAAAGTACAATATATATATATCAAATTTGCAACAGATAATGTATATTTGTGTAGAGCTTTATATATGATGCTTACACAATTAGAGCCTTCATATCAATTATACAGATTATGAACGGCTGATTGCACATAACTAAAACATCTGGTGAAGGGATCCAAGAAGCACTTGGCTTGCCTCGCAGTACATGATCTGGAACAGAACGAACACCGGGAAGCACATGGGATTGTAAACAAGAGGAAACAAAAACTTGCAGACCGTTTCAAAGTCGATGCAGAGTCAATCATACAGACAGTTTAGTTGCAAATAGGTTAGTTTCAATCAAATTATTAAACATTAAAGAGATCTTTACGTTGCGAATGAACACTTGTTTCATCTTGTTCTGTAAATCAATCATTTCAAATAAATTGAAAATCTAGAGACAAGAGAACAAAAGAAGCATTAAACTTCATAAGAACATGAAAGTCACTAAGCAACCAATTCCAGAAAGGGAGTTCAATTTCACTGTATTTAGAGTTTCAGACATCCAAGGAAGGAATGAAGCAGCACAAGCTCTCAAGCCCGGCGAAGGCGAAAGCTCTTAGGCGGCCACTGCGAATGTTTTGAGAAACAAGCCTTAGGATTTGTCATCATCAACGCAACACTCAAAAAAAGAATCATTGAATTCAGATTTAAGCCTATAAAAATAACAGAATAAGATAAAGACTGGATTTTCAAGCAAGATGATACAAATAAAATAAAACATAAAAAAGGCCTCAGACATCCAAGGAAGGAGATGAACAGCAGAAGCTCTCAAGCCCGGCGAAAGGAGAAAGCTCTCAGGCGGCCACTGCGAATGTTTTGAGAAACAAGCCTTATGGATTTATCATCCTCGACTCATTTCATACCAATCAAACGAATCAAAACGATTCACAGGGAAAACAACACAAAAAATTTAAAAGAAACAAAGAAGAAAGCCATTGAGCCATGGGGCTGATGAGATGCAAAGGATGAGTAGAAGCGTTTATAAAGAGGGCTGAGGTTAGGGTTGTACCTGTTTCTATGAGTTAGGGTTTCTATAATCACGGGTGCAAGGAATGGACGGCTGAGATTTGAGGATTAGTGTAAAACTTAGGGTACACGATAATTTTGGGCTTCGTTTGATTTTACGACAATTTCTCGATGTTCCAGGAAACTGCTGGAAGGTTCACCTAATTATATAATTGGATTTGACTTAAACCGGCTGGATCTCGTATGACCATCCTAAAAATAAATAAATAAATTTTATTTTAATATTTAAAAATTACATAAAAATAATATTTTTAAATAATTTAGTGATCAATTATAAATTTTATATAATAAATAAATAATACTAATATTTTAGAGGTTTGATATTAAACCTTTAATAAAATATAACTATTTTGTACCTAATTCTAGGGCAATTTATACACTTTAGATCATTAAACTTAACTTTAACTTTTATTTAGATCATAAATTTTTAATTTAATGAAAATTTTTATTATTAATAAATTAAATTATTTATACTAATATATTTTAAACAAATTTAACGAACAAACTAAAATTGTCATTTATAATTAAAATATTGTTTTCATAATATTATCAATAATGTTTAATCGATAATTTAAATACTTTTGTTGGAATTTTATAGAAAAATGGGTTGTTTTTCTTTTGAAATTATTGAAATAAAATATTTAAGAAATATTTAACAAAAATATTTAAATGATTAATTAAATATTATTTATCGATGATATATGAAAAATATATTACAATAAAAGTGTTAACTTTAGTTTTTTTTAATTATTTAAAAATATTTCTATGAATGATTTATTTTATTAATAATAAAAATTAATGATATAATTTAATTTAATTTAATTTAATTTAATATTTGTGATCTAAATGAATATGCAATTAAATTTAATGATTTAGAATACAAATTATCCCAAATACTTCTCCGTCGGTAAACAACAGTTTATTGTATATTAAACGCGCGTGACAATAAAAAAATAATCTAAAACCTATAGATGGACGATCTCAACAAGTTATTTTTAGGGGTAAGCAAACTCGATTCGACTCGAGGTAAAAATATTTGATTTATTTTGAATTGATTTAAAATTTTATAGATTTGATTCGGTTCAAATAAATTTTATTTAAAATTTAAGTTATAAAATAGAAATTCGATTAACTCAAATAACTTGAAATTTTTAGTAACTAAAAGATTAATTTTTAAGTTTGAGACGAATCTCTCAGTTTTTTATGATATATATACATTGATATATAAAAAATATAAAGAAATATTACTACACATGAAAAAATATATATGTATATCTTATATGATTAGAAAAAGTTATTTAAATTAGAATTAAATCATACTATAACATGATAAATAATTATAATTAAATATTTATAGGAACTCGAAAACTCGACTCGACTCGAATTTCTTAAATTTGACTTGAACCAAAAAATTTCAAATAAAGTTTGAGTTGTAAAATATAACTCGTCAACTCGGATAACTCAAAATTTTTTGACTCGACTCGGCTCGCTCGAATACTCACCCCTAGTTATTTCGAGTCTACTAAGGGTACTAATTGTGTTTAAGACCGTCCTAAATGTTTTCAGGATTATGAACGAAAATTTAAAATTAAAAATTTACGAAGCAAAAGTATATTTTATTTATTTAAATTACTAATTTAATTTTTTCATTAAATATAGAAATAAATTAAACTTTTATAATACATTATTTTTATTGTTAGATAATTAAAAATCATAGGCAACAACTAAAAAAATAATTAAAAATACAAAAAAAAAACTAAATATGTAAGAGTAGAAGGAACGCAAACATAATTTTTGAGTCAAATAATTTTAAAAATTAAATAAATATATATCTAATTTCTCGGTGAATTGAGAGAGTGGGTGTTGATCTGAAAAAAGTGTATCATAGACAACGCAATTTAGAAAAATATATTTTTTAAATAATTTATCTTTCTTTTTATTGTGATAGATCAATCCTTCGTTAATGTTTAATAATAATAAACTTTTTGATAACTATAAATTTATAAATTAAAAACAAAAATATCTATAACAATTAAATTTAAAAACAATAAAAAAAAATATACAGACCCAAAACACAGATCATCATTCTAATAATTTTCCCATCTATCAAAATTCCATATGCCACTGGCATAAGTGGGTTCTTGCTACCATTTTATATATTAGAATTCACGTCTCGATGTGACGAAGTAATCTAATTTTGGTAATAATGTGAGTTCCTATTGACGTACGGAAGGTCTAAGTTATTAAATTGTATTATATGTAATTTAAATTAGGTTTTTATTAATCAAATTTCTTTTAAATTTATATTTATTTCATTAAAATAGTTTCTTAATGTGTAAAATGTATTTATACATCATAAAACTTTTCCATAGCAACAGGAAGAAAAACCGCTTATTCCCGAAACAATTACGTTCGAGAAATACCATCAAAAAATTCTGACATTGGAGTACTATTTAGAGGTTGAAGTGTAATGAGTAGAATCATATGACCAAGAATGCGCGGAAAAATCTCCAACGCCGCCACCTTGACTGAGCTGATAACCAGACGTTTCAATGGGAGAAACAATAGGATTAGGATATGATGCCGGTGGGGAAGAAGAATACAAGGACGACGATTGTGCATGCGAAGCTACAAATGAAGAACCTGACAAAACTATTTGGTCGAATGGATACATGGCCTGAGTTTGTTGCTGATGTTGTGTCGGAAAATCACTGCTGAAAGGACCCAAGAAAAGCTGAGAATAGTCCAGATATCCGCCGGTAACTTGAGGATTTGGGGCCATGTAATGAGACTGAGAGTGCACGGTTGGGTTGGTTAATGTTGGAACGGGAAAAAGGGTGTTGGGGGGATTTGTTGGTGCTTGATGGGGTGGAGGTGTCCTGAGTTTGACGTTTTCAGGGAAGTTGAGCTTTGCTTTGTTGCCCCTGAACCGAAGGGCTGCTTCATCGTAGGCTCTGGCTGCATCCTCGGCCGTGTCGAATGTGCCTAACCAGACTCTAGCTGCTTTGATAGGGTCACGTATCTCAGCTGCCCACTTCCCCCATGGCCTCTGTCTCACTCCCCTATACCTCCTCCTCGGTTCTTCTTTGTAGTTCACATTGCTGTTGTATTCGTATGTCGGGACCAATTGTGATGCCATGTTTGCCTCTGTCGCTGCATTTACATTGCTCTTGTAGGATTTGTAAAACTGCGTACAAAGTTTAGCACCAGACTCACCCGCCATCCCTCCGCCGGTAGCGACATCTTCCTCTTCTTCCCTTCCTCTCTTTTTCCCACCAAATCCGACTGAATAATTGATATCATTTCCTGAAAGCTGCTCCTCCTCATCTGCAGGCACATCGCCTGCTACGACATGAGTCAAGGCTGAAACCATAACCGACATCTCCCTTTCCCTACAAACATCTGATAGCATCAATGACGATGGCGATGGCGATGACAATGCCTCTGCAGCCAGCGACGATGACCCTTCTCCTCCCATCATCATCAACTGATACATCGAAAATCCTTTACTGTCTTTGTCCATGACTCTTCCTTTCTTGTTCGCCACCTTTTTATTTCTCTCACACATGAAAGAATATATATATATATATATATATATATATATATATATCTGCAGTAATTTACAACAATCTCTCTTATATACAAAACTTAAACAAGTTCTCTTTTCCCTTCAATTCAACAGAGACTTATAAAGGCTACACGAGAAAGTATGTCGGACACTCGACTGTGGCGCTTCCCATGAAACAAAGGATAATCCGTTAAAATATAAAAGCTGCTTCTTCCTCCATGAAAAAAATATTCGAATTTTGTTCCTTTAAAAATAAAAATGTTTAGCATTAGGACAAGTGTGAAAAGAAGATTGGAGCCGGCATGCTAAATTTTTTAAATTATTTTATAGAACATGAAAGAGAAATTATGAAGTCCACTATAACTACTGGCTTTCGGGACCAAACAATAATTGTATAATATATTGAACTCATTTTTAAATGACTAAATATGTAATTAAATAATTTAAGGCGTATTTTATTTTATTTTATCTTTTAATAATAAAGTTATATTTAATCGATTGAAAAATATGTAAAAAGTTATAAATTAATAATAAATTATTTTTTATCGTCGAACGATATACATTATAAGAGAATTAAGTGATTGAAGTATCATTTCTCTAATTCCGTGGTCTCATTCAAGAAAAAAGACGATGTATTTCGATCATGGTATGATCTAACAACCGAAATGAAGAAGAGAAGGAAATGAAGAAAAAGAGAGAAATTAAGTTTTATAAGATTCAAATAATGTTGATTTTTGCCTGAATATAATTTATTCTAAACGATATCATTCTAGTGTTATATGTCATGTATTATCATAAATTATGTAATATTAAATATTAAAATCATAAATAATTAAAATTTTATTGATTAGTTTTTTTTAAAAATCACAACGTGCAAAATCCCTAATTTTTTTAAGGAGTCAAAAAAAGTACAGTGAGTTTTTGGGTGTTCTTTTGAACATGTCAACTACTTGTAATTGATGACGTGGCATTTTTATTGGGTAGAACGGCGGTGGTGCTTGTCAAATGGTTGACCTGAGTCAAATGGAGTTATCAGTAAGACACGGTTTGGGTTGAATAGATTGGGTGGGGCCTGTGGGAATTGGGATCGTCTCAGTTTCATCGACTTGTCTGAACCACATTCGCTCGATTCTCAATCTTTTGAAAATTTTATTTTAATCCCCACTATTTCATGAATTATTCAATTAACCCCCTCAAAAATGTCCCTTCAAAATATATGTGAACATGAATCGACCCTTGATCATCTATGGTTATTTGTTGGATGATACGGCGGTTGTAGACGTGTATAATATGAACGAACGTATAAACCTTAAGAAAAAAAAATTCATAAAATAAGTTAAGTTTATATACTTAAAATAACTATCAATACTACTCTAACGGCTCATCTTTTCTCTCAAAATACTTTTTTAGTTGTTTTTTTATTTTGATCAATACTTTTGATCGGTAGTCGACAATCAATACACCGAATCTATTATTTTTTATGTTTTTGTTTTTGATTTTAATAAGAATCTTTATTTTTCTTGTGACATGTTTTTGTTTTTGTTTTATGATTTGATTCATCTGTCTTTGTGGTATGTTTCAACATACCCTAGCGATCGATTGTTGTTCACACAAAGATTCAATTGATGCTAGTTTTCTAATTTATGTTTTTGTCGGTGGTCACTTGAAAAGATTTATCTCCACTCGGTTGATGGTCGTTTGCCAATGAAATTAGTCCTGGGTAACGATACTTTTTGCATGACAGTTTGGATCGTCTACAACTCCTTTCTTTCTTCGTTATGCGTCTCGTTTGGACAGAGACAAGAAGATTCAGGAAGCTTCTGAATTTTATTTGTATGCTTATTTCTATAGAAAATTTTATTTTTCTTTGTTTTGGGTTGTAAAAATCTTTGGATTGTTTAATCTAATTATTTTACTTCTTCATTGCGAATAATTATAATTTTTCTATAAATTTAATAAAAATTTAGTGACATTTATAAAAAAAATCACAAAATAAGTTTTGAATTCGTTATAAATTAAAAGATTAAACATAATTAGTAAAATATTATATTTTATGGATTTTGAGTTTTGATAGAATTTTTTAATTTAAAAATTAGTTTAGCATATACACAATAACAATAAATATATTTATTATTTTAAAAATTAATAATAATCACATTTTTTAATAAATTATACCAAACTCTATAAATGTTTAACCACCCCTGATAGCATCTAATATTTCATATTTAAAATTATGTTATTTATGGTTTAAGTTTCTATAATCCCAATCAAGTATTAATCATTATATAATTATTAAAATGGTCTTGATTTTAATGATCAATATGTGATATATTTCTAACCATCGATTGGTGCAAAATTTCAATCTTATCCAACATATCTACTTGGCAATTGTCATGTCATTATTTAATGTGAGAATATGAAAAAAATTAGTAGGTTAACCTGTTGACCACGTTATCCATGGTCCTAAGTAATCAGGACCGTTGATCTTAATTTTTTTCAAGTGAATCATCATCTCTTTCTTACATGTATTTACTGAGTGGGTAGTTAATTATTAAGTGATTATTTAAAGATTAACGATCTTAACTGCTTAGACTATGGGTGACGTGGTTTACGTAATAATTTCTCGAGAATATGAGTGGGAGTATTATTTACTCAGCACCGGAATTGAAATAGTGGAAATACACAATGATGGATATGTCTATGTACATTGAACACATGTGTGGCCGAAAAAGGATGTACGTCGGTCCAACTTGTAAAATAATAAATGGTACAACTCGATTTCAGACCATAGTAACACCAAGACACAGATATGTTTTTAAAATGGTTCTGAGACTTGTTTTTAAAGGAACATGCAATTTGCAAATAGATGTACGATTCTATGTCCATACTCTATATACAAGCACAACGTACGTATTTGTTTATAAAAATATTAGGCTAAAGGGGTATTTTAATACACGAGTTCAAACGGATCTAGAAATTTATTTGAGAGTAGGTACATATGATATTTTTTGAAGTCTCAAGGTGGGAACAAAGCTTAATATTATAAAAATTTAAGGATTAATTAATAAAAATTAAAAAAATTAAGGATAAATATGTAAATTTTAAAAAGTTTAGAGTAAACACGAGCTCATCCTATTCAAAGCATAGATCCGTCATTGGAAACACACCTAATATGCCCTCAATTTGTAAAATTAATTAAATTAATCCTCTGATCGATGGTTATTATAATGATAATGTGACGGAAGAAGTTGAACAAAACCTTTAAATTTTAAGTTAATTTAGTCAATTTATTTAATCTTTAAATAAAACTGTATAAATAATTTGGTTTTTTAAATTGAGTCTTTACAAATATATGAAAAATTTGTCTAACTAATTAATATAAATATCTTTTGGGTCTTTGATAGTTTTATAAAAATAAGCAAAGGATCTCACAAAAAATCAAAATATTTTCGGCTTTTAATAAAAGTCAATAAATAAAATATTAAAAAAAATATTATTCATTAAATAAATTTTTAATAAATAAAATAATTATAAAATTCAAAATTAATGAATTCATAGTTAGATATCAATACTTTTAAAAGATATCGTCAGCTTTCATATTGTCACCTGATTCTTATCATTAAACACTTGTATTAATGTAATAAATATATTCGGAATGTAATCCCATTCATAGTAATCAAATATCTTTTTATAGAAAATCCAAATAAGATTTATACTTAATGACTTCAAATTTGATCAAAACCAAAATATCTCAATGACCTCAAATTGTAAAATTTGCCCATTTAGTCAAAGCATAAAGTTTAGACCTTGGACGGAAAAATTATATTATAATAACTAAGTCGCGTAAAAATAACCATTAAAATTATTCATATCATTATTTTTTTTTATATTATCTATTTTTTAAAGTGAATCTTCACTTGAAAAAAATTATTTTTAAAATAAATTATTAATAAATACGAGTGAATATTCATTTTGAAAAATACATAGCATAGAAAAAATGATGGGCCTACGAGTGAATTTTAGTGGTTGGTTCTACGGGGGACGTGGTGGAACTTGCCCATGATATAATTTCTTCTTAGGTGGAGAGTAGAAATCTCTTGCATCTTTGTCATTCATCCTATTAAAAAATTAAATTTTAAACCATAACGTTTATTTTTTATATCTTAAACCCTAAACTCTAAAAAGTACATCATACTCCTAATTTCTTAAACCATAATCACAACCTCTAACCTTAAACATAAACCTCAGTCACAATCCCTAACCTTAAATCTAAACCCTAAACCCACTGATTTAAAGTAGATACACCAATGAAGGCATGATTTGAAGGTAGACGATTTACATCCTTGAATCAAGAGAAAGAACAACAATCATTTAAATAAATACTAGGAAGAACAACGAGGGAAGAAAAAATTAAAAATCAACGACTAATTAATTCAGTTGAATATGGTATTAGATTAAAATAAAGGGTTCAAATTTTAATATAATAAATTGAATAAAATAAATTACACAGATAGAGTAACGATGTACAGCATAAGCAACTAAACACCATATGACACCTACCTTTTCCCTCGTATGTCTAGGTAGTGCACTAGAGGCCAGATTGAAAACAGCAGTTTCTATCTGAGACATAAATACCCCATAAAACATAAACCTTGCTGGGACAAGTCACCTTAAATAACATGCAAGGGGTCCCAGTTTCTATCTGGATTTCAGGATCTCAAACAACAAGTTTTGTTCTAGGACAACCTTCTTGCCTTGCCCTAAATATTTAACAAGAGACTTTAGAGATGAATTCTACTTGGGAAAAGAAATATAAAAGCAAGAACGAGAGATAGGCCTGCCAGTCCTGGAGCTTCATTAGGAAAAAATAATGACCATTGCCCTTTGCTTTGAACCCTTTGCATAAAAGATGATCAGGCACCCAAAGAGCATAAAATAGATCACGAGCCCGGTGCTCTTCCTACAGAAGCAAAATTTATACACAGGATACGATATAATACTATACAGTATCACAGCAAGTGAGGCAAAGAAGGATAGAACTTAATTAACTAGCATCGTATCGAACAATAGGTTTTTTAACGAGCATAAGTTAAACAAAAATCTATTGAGTTTATTCAGTACCAAGTACCATCGAACATTACTTAATGTGTAATCTACTCACTTGATAAGCCTCGAAAGCTTGAAAGCGTATTCAATAAGATAAGTTTAGGGAAATATGGTGAATGTTGAAAGAAAATATAAAAAAATGATAAAAGATAATTTTAACCTTCAACGTTTATGATTTTTATTATTTTGATCCTCATTCTTTTTTAGATAAATTTAACCCTTAACTTATGTCTTTTTGATAAATGTCTCATTTTTTAACTAATATAATGACTAGGTTATTATAAATTTAACAATGGTAACATATAATAATATATTTTAAATGATATAACATCTAAGCAATTAAATACATACGCATGAAATATAATTTTATTCTAAAATAAGATATAAAATAATTAAAATTCAAATAAAATATTAAAAATTAATTGAATCTAAAATAATGACTAAAAATTCTGTTGATATCCATTTTAGAATATAATCTCCACCATTTGATATTAATTGCTTAATCACTCTGTTGGTATCACTGGTGCTCAAACCCATAACTTTTAGAAACAACAACCATTCTGTTAACCACTTAGGCTAGAGGGCTCATGCAAGATTAATTTATTTTTATGTAAGTATTTTCAATAAAATACATATTTTTTTTCTTGGTCAATTCATTTCTTTGTATAAAGTAATCCTTCATTTTCGTGTGCGATTGAATCATTAATTATATTATACGAAAAAAAATAAGTTATAATTAGATGATTTGAAAAAGTATGAAAGTTAATTAAATTCAAATTTTAATTCTTATTAAAAAATTAATAAATATTCGATCAATTAAATTAATTCGCGTGACATATTATCACTTTTTGAAAAACTTAAAATTGATGTTGTAAACTCATCCAGACAATATACTTCCAAACACAATTTAAATTTGTTTATTTCAAAAATGATAATTAATTATAATGAGAAAAAAGATTAAGTCGGTTTAAAAAATTAATATTGACAATATACTAGAAAACATATGTTTACTGTGTCAAATTTAAAATTTAGTCGGTTTTACACTTCATTATGAGAAAAAAATCATTTTTAGGGATATATATATATATATATATAACATTTTAGAATGAATTTGTAATTTAATTTTTTAGTTTAATTATTTATATCCGATTTATTAATTAATTATCTTAAGCATGGTTTAATCTAGAGTGATCTCATTTCAATTTTCATCATTTACCACGTGAAAATTCATATTTCTAACCTTGTAATCAGATCTAGACTGATTTTTTCATTAACTGATCGTAAAACATAATAATATTCTGATGCTATAAAAAGAGAGTAAAAATCATATCTTTTTTTTAATATTTTTTTAAAAAATAAAAAATAATTTTTAATTTTAACTTTTATTTTTTATATCGTAAACCTTAAATCTTATATTTTAAAAAATATATTTTCTCTAATTTCTTAAACCTAACCACAACCCCTAATCTTAACACTTAAACCTTAAACCCTCTGATTTAAAACAGATGCATGGAAGGAGGCATGAGAAAAATCAGGCAAATGATTTCCACCTATAAAAGGATGGGTAAAAATCATGTGTATTTTTCATGACTCCTTTCATATGTCCTTTGAAAATTTTCTAAAATATTCGATTTTTACCTTAACCCTTTTTTAAACCCTATACTTTACCCTTAATTCTCTAAACCCTAACTACAACACTTAACCTTAAACCCTAAACCCTCTAAATTAAAACAGAGGGAAGAAAAAAAACATAAGAAAAAAGTAGATAGTTTTCACCTTAAAAGATTCTCTTCCAAGATTTTGATATAAACGTTTTGTCATTTAATTATTAATTCAGTTACGAATAAGTTATTTTTTGAGATAATTTTTTACGTAATTAATTTTTTAAAATTACTAATTATTAAAAAAATAAAAGAATAATGTAACAATTAAAGCTTCAAAATTTATATATTCTATCGATTTAACTATAATTTTATAAAATTAATATGATTAAACTTTCATATTTAAAATTTTATTCAATTTAATCAATTATTCTAAATCGTTTATTCTGGTCCTAGAGATCTAATGAGGTTTGATTCATTGTAAAGCTAGCGAATTGAGTATTATTTCTTAATTTGGAAAAAAAAATCTTTTTTTTCGTATCTCTTTTTATGTCTCTTTTGATTTTTTAAAAAAATAAAATTTAAACCCTAAACCTTTATTTTTTATATCCTAAATCTTAAACCCTAAATACTAAAAATACACTCTATCCCTAATTCTCTAAACCCTAACTAAAACCCTTAACCTGAAATCTTAAATTCTAAACTTTAAATTCGTAATTTAAAGTGAGGTATAAATGGAGGTATAGAAAAGTGCAGACTTTGCGCCCCTTAATTTGTCGTCCGCTTATACAAAGGATAGAATTTTCCACACGTTTTCTAAGACACAAGCAAAACTAAACAAGGGAAGCAAGCTAGCTCAACACTGGAAACATATTCTCTGAGATGGAATCAACCCAGCTGACACTACACAAATCTCGGGCTTTAGCCACGTTAACTACATAGACTTCTCATAATTGAAGTAAACTGAGCTCTTGATTAAGCAAAAATGGACAAGAAATTAAGGAACCAGCTAGCTTCTCGATCGTGATTACTGATTAATAACCCAGACACAGACACAGACACAGAAGAAAACACTGATCAAAAAGCTAACCTTCACAGATACTTCATTTTCATTTTCCTCTCCCAAAAACAAAATTACCCATTCATTTGTACAGAAAATTGTATAATTTAATAATATTTATAGAGAAAAGAACCCTGACTTATTGCCATACCCCATAGAGTCCTTCACAGGCTTTGTCTCCTTGTAAATACTCTCAAGGAACCGATACTTCCTCTTCTTAGTTGGTCTTGAAATCTCTTCTTTCCCAAAGATTTCTTCAAATAGTGCACTACATTGACTTTGTCTAAAACATCCTTCACTCTCCATCAACTGTGCTTTGGTTTTCTTCCTCTTGTTGTTACCATCACTGTTGCTGCTGCTGCTGCTGTTATCTTCATCGCTAAGTTGCATCAGTTGTTGAGCCGCGACCGCCATGTCCGAGTCGGACATCAGAAACAACAACCTTTGCAACTCCACTGAAGACTCTAACTCCGTCGACATTGAATTTGAACCAGTACCACAACAAAACCAATGGTTAAATAGCTTCCTCTCTTCGATCTTCTTCTCTTCTTGTACTTTGGTTTGGTTAATGATGCTTGTGAAGGGTTGTTTTGCTTTTATGGGATTGGCGTAGACCGCGTTTTGAGGGAACTTATTGTAGTATAAGACAGATATATAGCTGAAGTTGTGAAGGAAGACGATGTAAAAGTGCAGTGCTGTTTCCATGAAGTTGACTAGAAATTTCATGGCGGAATTAAAAAATAATTTATATAATCTTTTTGATTCAGTGCTTCCAAGACTAGTTTTGACATAAAACATCCTAAAGGACTGTTCTACGAGATGGTTGAGCTTTCAGATTGATCAAAAGGTTTCGATTGGGGGAATTATGAACCTTTGACATTGAAGGTGTCAAAGTTGTGGATGATTTTTTAGGGGCATAAAATTGATTATTTAATAATTTAAATTTGATTGAATTTTTTATATTATATGATAAGTAGTATTTGATTTTTTATCGAAAAAAGTACTTATAGACAAAGTAATTATTTTTATAACATTTGTTAAATTCATAAAAAATATCACAATTATAACATATCTAAAAAAATGATAATGGAATTATATTTATGTATTATTTTTTATAACCCAAAAATAAAATTGAAGATAAACATAATATAAAAATTCAGAAGTTTCTTAAATCTTTTTGTCTTTGTACAATTGAGATGCATAACAGGTGAAGAAATGACGAACGAATCAAATATAATATTTTACTACCCAAGATTGATTACGCTGGTACATAACTATTAATCGAGTAGAATCTAAATTTTCCATGACTACAGATAAAATATTAGTTAAAAACTAACACCAATTTAAATCTTTGTAATAACTGACCATTAGAATATGTTGAATCATACCATAAAGATATATAAAATAAATGAATAAATAAATATAAAAAATATTATAAAAACAAAAAACAATATCATAAAAATATATAATAAAAAATATAAAAACAAAAATAATAAATTTAGTAATCGATAACTAATACAAACTATAAAAAGTAGCAATAAAAAGCTGATGAGCGTCGGCAACAAATTCCTAGAGATTTTAATAGAAATGTAAATTTTTAGTAATTGCTTACTTTTTCATGTCGCCGTTATTGTTTTGTTTCATAGGATGTCATTGAAAGTGACAAATATGAAATATGGTTTATAAGACCATTTAATGGAAATATTGACGAGACTTTTTCTTTTACATTTTTATAAATAATTATTACATTTTTCCAAGTGAGACCCAAATCTTTTAAAGATACCGTTTGATAAATATAATTTTAAAGAATGATATAATTTTGGAATTGCGCATTTACATTATTTTAATTATATTAATAAATCTGAAAAAGTCCAAAAATTGAAACAATTTATATCCGTTTATTCCTGTACCATTGGGTAGACTTGACCCGTCAACTACTATTTTCATTAATCCAATATTCAAAAATCAAAGGAATGGACCCAAAAGAAGTCAAGGTAGCTCAATTCTGTATCTGCCTTTGAAGAGAGTCTAAAATAAATAAAGTGAATGGAATATATTAAAAATACAAACCCAAATAATATATTAAAAAATGATATAAATCCCCCGTACAAAATTTAATAAAAGAATAAATATGGAAAAAAGGAAAGTGTAAAAAACGAAGAACAAGTTTGTCTTCCCCCTACTTGTATCTACACACATGGCCTTGCCCTAGTGCTCCTAGTTATCACAGTTCAACCCGCAAATTTCTAATACCGGACCATCTCTCGAGACAAATGGGTTTATTCGGACCCATAAAAGTGTCAAGATCGAGGCCAGCAGGATGGACCATACCAAAATGATGGTTGGCATCTTGTCTTGTTTACCGAGCAGACCCTTGAGGAAGGGGTAGAGGTGGATGATAACCCAAAGGGCGAAGAAGAGTCGTCCAAACAATGGACCCCATGAATCGTACCCGTTATTGATGGCATCGGAGATTCCAACAACGACGCCGACGATGTTTATAATCAATAAGGTGGTTGGGGGGATGAGTAACGAGGTCCACTTCAAGAGATAAAGCTCGGAAAATTCACCGTCGTCTGCTGCTTTAGAGGTCACGGTGAAGCTTGTACTGACACCAGCCAGAACCTTTAGTAAACCCTGAAAGAGTGCGAAGAGATGAGAAGAAACACCTCCAATCACCCAGAATTGTTCGTTCCTCCACCAGTCATCGATTCCAACACCACCCCACTGCATCTCGAGAATACCGGTTGCGGCAATTGATATGAAGAGAGCCATGAATACAAGACTGGCATAGTTGCTAATCTGCATAAGGACTCTCTATGTTACACAATGCCATGTAAATGCATGAGAGGTAAAAGAAAAATAGTCCACCAGAATGAAATTTCTCCCTAAAAGTTTGATGTTAAATGTTAGTAAGGAAATAAATCAAAGACAAACCAGGTTCATACCTCAGGAACAATAAACTTCCCGGTAAGGAGACATATAGCTGGAAGAGTACAGTAAACAAGCAAGGGAATGGACGTCCATGGATATACGACTGAGTTTATGTAGGAAAAACGTTCCAACCATTTTAGCCCACCCCCATATCCATACCAAATGGGACAATGTCTGCTCAAGAAAATTTCAACAGATCCAAGAGCCCAACGCAAAACTTGGTGTAGACGATCTGATAGGTTAATAGGAGCTGAACCCTTAAAAGCAGGTCGTTTAGGCATGCAGTACACAGATCTCCAGCCATGACAGTGCATCTTGAATCCTGTCAGGATATCCTCAGTCACAGAACCGTATATCCAGCCAACCTGGTTTCCAAGTTGAAAGTTTCAATGATTATGAGACTAATAAATTACAACCTGCCTACATTTAGTTATTAGATTGATAATTTGGGGTAAACTTACTTACTTCCCCCATTCTGTTTTATCTTCATAACCGCAACTGATGACTTGGATTGCTTCGCTCAGTAATGACGTGGGGCTTGCATTGTGAGGAACTCCACCATCCTCCAGAAGAGTGGAGGCCACAAAAACAGGAGACTGGCCGAATTTCTTCTCCAATTTCATTTGAGATGTCAAAGATGACTGAGAGTTTGACTCTGACAGTGGCAGACAGGTTCTAGTTTAGCATGTGATACAAAATAAATGAAAAAAGCATTATAGACAAATAATAAGAAAAATGAAATTGTCAGTCCCCCCTTGTAAGTGAACCCTAACCTGCAATGGCCTCTTCAATGTTTTCGAGAGCATGTATCTGCTTTGAACTTTCCCTTTGCTTAGACTTCTTTTTCGTCTCCTTTTGCTTATTTTTCTTGTTCTTTCTAGAACAACAGCATAGGCAGCAACAATTGCAGGTCTTGCCGGGAGGCTTCTTGGAAACTGGTGCATCAAAACCATACAGTGCCTGCCTTCGGAAAACGCACCCTGTCCCGACATATATTGGTCCTTGTATGCCATCTAATCCTTTCATGTTGATCTGGTTTTGATTTACAATATTAGGTTTTGAAAGATGAAAGAAAATAACAGATAATTAACCGGGAGGAAATTAAATAACTTACATCGAAGAACACAACATTACGATTTGAGTATCTATCATGTCTATCAATACCATCAAATCTCTGAGGAAACTGCACATAACAAACTTTCTTTCCTGACGTTGGGTCCATCATGAAACACATTGCTTCTCTTAGGGCTTTACTATTATTAATATAGTGATCACAATCAACGTTCAGTAGATAAGGAGCATTTGAGAGGACAGCTGAGACTCGTATCTTCATTACAAACAATGCAAGTTTGTCAGTTCAAAACCATGTGTTAACTGCCAAAAGAGTATAAAACAGAAAAATAACTCTCGCCTTACCAAAGAATTCATGGCCCCAGCCTTTTTATGGTGTTCAAACCCTGGCCTCTTCTCACGAGAAACATAAACTAGGCGAGGTAACTCTTTTCCTTCCACATCGCGAACACCACTATGACCTAGGAAAACCTGTGAGCAGAAAAGAAAATTTAGCCATGTGAAGCAAAAAGGAAAATAGGGAATGAATGAGAAAAATAACAAGCCATGCACGAAACAGACCAAACGGTGAACAATGTTCTGTATCACAAGCAGCAGCATTCAACAGTCACATAAAAAGAGAGGCAAATGCAATACGACATCTCACCTGAATCATGCCAGGATGATCGCGGACATTATTTCCAGGCCATGGAGTTCCATCCTGCATTGTCCAACCATCCTCTGGAACCTTCTGTGCAGTGGCAACCAATCCATTTATTCTAACTTTGAATTCTTCATACTCTCTCTGCATAATAAATAATATTACTTTAAAAATAAAACATTGAATGCTATAAAGTGCAAATAAAAAAAGAAGCCAAATTTAGCATCAGATTGTTTAGAAACCACAGATGATTTCAAGAACTCAAAATATATATAAAACAAACTCGAATGCATTTTACAATGTATGAAAACAAGCCACACACCTTTATTGCTCTCCTTTCCCTGACAAAAGACGGATGAACTTTGTTTCTTAGGTAGTCAATCTTCTGAGAAAAATACCACTCCGGAGCACGGGGTTCAATATTGAATTTTTTACAGAAAGGAACCCATTTCCTAGCAAATTCAGTCGTCTCAGATAGTGCTTCAAAAGTTAGCATGGCAGCACCATCATCTGATACATAGCATGCAACTTTATCAACAGGATAATCAACAGCAAGAATGGACAGAACAGTGTTCGCAGTGATCAGTGGAGGTTCTTTCATTGGATCCACTGTACTCACAAAAACATCTACACTAGCCAATTCTGACGGTTTCCCTTCTTTCTCATACCTGTGAAATAAGGTAAAATTAGAAAGGAAAGTGACACCAAAATAGCATGTGGCAATCTGAGTACATATCATATAATCATGTAAGGCACTGCAACAAACCTCAGAGATAGTCGATCAAGATAAGTTTCTCGCACTATAGGATA
The DNA here is from genome assembly GCA_035048815.1 of Abelmoschus esculentus. Taxonomy (NCBI): domain Eukaryota; kingdom Viridiplantae; phylum Streptophyta; class Magnoliopsida; order Malvales; family Malvaceae; genus Abelmoschus; species Abelmoschus esculentus. Next base: position 20,488,149 of record JAUCBN010000005.1, read on the forward strand.
CCATTTGGGGAATTGATCCAGAATCCATGAAACACCAAACCATATTTCACATATTACAGATGTCAACCACAAGCCATAAGCATCCCTGACGGGATGCAGAAGTCTATAATGAAAAAATAATCCAAGAATTGCAAGCCGGAGTATGATAATCATTCTGTATGGATTTATCTTGCTTGAGGGAATGGGTAGTTTCCTTGAAAGTGGTTGCCTGCCTTCATCCATCCTGAAAAATGACAAAGAAATTATTGTACTAATAGAAGCAAAAGATGTAATTGCGCAGAATCAGGAAAAAGAAAGAAGCTTAGCCTAAAAGATTGTGAGCGTTTAGGGACACTATTATCAACATTTGGATTACAAACTTCAAGCGGTCACTTACATTGGCAAATCAGCATCATCAAGCTCATCTCCATTAAAGTTTCCACCATTCCCTCCTTCATGCTTAACTACCTGAAGTTTGTCATTCTGCCTTTTCTTCCAATCTTCCATCCGCTCCTTCCATGCAACACTTCCATAACCATAAAATGCTAAATCTTTCTTAGGAGCCAATGGTCTAGGTTGCACTGCAGCACGGGAAACACTAAGGTTCGAGACTAGAGAGACAATCAACTCAAAATTGGTAACAAACAGAGATATAATGACTTACAGGGCACGGATGGATCAGTATAAGGCATTGGATGAACTCTATTTCCATGGCCCAGAACTGGGGGTACAATGAGAGCATGATGATCTTCAGAAATGTCCGAACCCTAAAACAATAAAAGCATTGCCATGATGGAATAACATTTTAGCGGTACAATTTAAAAACAAACTGCATCGTAATCTCAAACTCTTTCCAAAACATATAAATAGAGAAAAGAGAGACTCACCTCATCACCATAGGTCAAGAGAGGAATCTGAGAGCTAGGAAGAGAAGAATCGAGTTCTGAGTCTGCAGGCATTCCAGAAGCATTTAAGTGGGTACCACGCCCAGTTTTAAGGCGTGAAGTGAGCATAGCCTCAGCAACTAGTTGAGGGTCCAAAGCGTCATAGTCAAACTCATTGTCCAGATCATCTATGTCATCTTCTTCCTCATCACCTTCAACCCTAGGACTGCCTGCATTTTACATCACTGATTAGGGGCACTTTTCCTATGTCATAATTGTCCGACAATGTAGACCTTAAATAGCAATAAGTCACCTTTGATTCGTTTGTATCTGGTTTTGCACTGAGGGCAAGCTTGGTTTCCCTCTCTTCTCTCATACTCATAGCAGGGTCGACAGACGGGGAAAGCACATTCATTGCAGGCAACAAAGGGCTCTCCATCTACTGTAATCTCAATCTCATCCCCACAGATCTGACATATTTCCCCACTCAATTCTTTCACAGACTTTATCTGATAAGAACCACAACCATAATGAGAATAAAATCAGCTCCTGATCATGAGAAATGTGACAACAAAAAATCCAGAAGAAACTAGAACCAGTGATGAAATTTCTATTTTCACTGCCCTAAACTAGAGGTTTCGACAGAATTTCTAGAATACTGTAAGTTACTAGTAGATACCAAGCTAATTACATCAAACTTGAGAAGCTACCACTCACTCAAAACTACAAAAATTTCATTTCATCTTACGTTGCAACATTTTGATACAAAGCAAGAATTTAAAAACAAAATAGAATTGCAGATATAACTTATAAGTAATTTACTTTTTCACTTCTCCATTATTTTCAAAAAACGAGCTTCCCTCCTACAATCATGATTTCTCAAACTGTTGCAAGTTCATATGAAACTAAGAACAAAACAGGACGACTGGACGAGAGATGTAGTATGACCGTACAGGATTTAGCTAGCAGTTTTATAATAGCTTACATCATAGATACACATGGATCCTGATGAAGAAATTGAAAAGGTTATAAGTCAACTTCATTAAGGATTTACATCAATATCTCCAACAAATGTAGAGCTCACTCAGCATTATAAATTCACAACATCTACTTGTCAAAAATCCAAAAGATTTGGAAATTTCAAAAGAGTTAAACAATTTGGCGCGACCAACATGTCCCCCACCACCAGAACCAGGATCTTATGCTTTCTTCCAAATCGTGCATAATTCCCAGAATCCAAACAAAAAGAACATCAACTATCAAATGCAACAAAATGAAATATAATCCACCCTAATAAAATCACATCTCATAAAATTAACTGCAAAACCCATCATTGATCAACTAAATCAAAATCTACTGTCCATTCTTATGGAAATGCCAACTAATCAGGCAACACTCTAACAGCTAAACATTTTTTATATTCTTGCAAAGTAAAACTCAAAACCCAAAATACAAAATACAAGATTTGCAGATTTATGGTTCAAAATGGCAATAAAAACCCACCTTGACCTAACTGTGTAAATCAAATATAACCATAAAGCCCTACCTTGTCACAATTTTCGGATCACAAAGAATAAGAAGGAAACAAAACCCATTTCTTGGAACAGTAAATCAATCCAGACATGAAAAAGGTTTTCAAGTCTTACTCTTGAATTTTCATCAGCATTTATCAACACGAACTCATTTCTATTGTGAGAACCAGCAATGAGTCGACCACCCGTGTCCATAAATCACTACAGCAAAGTGAGTGAAAACTGTCTCTTCACTAAACGAAGTCAAGTCTCAGTGGCATCAAATTCCTTGAACAGATCCAATCTGAGTCCCTTCGCCTCCCAATAACACGAAACCGAATCGCAGCTACACCGACCAAAGAATAAACAAAGCCACCCTTTGATGATATAATGACGGTAATATAATATGAAAGAAAAGGGAAAGGAACAAACCCAGGATGTTGAAACTTGAAATGTAGGAGTGGAAGATTTGGAAGGTTATTAGATTATAGAGAGGGTGTAGACGCGTAAACAAGGAAGGAGATGACAGAGGCAGACAGAAAAAACAGAACACATCAAACTAGAGACAGACAAGAGGATGAATTTCAAGAACCATATTTATCCCAAATAACACAAAAAAAAATCCCATTTTTATTTAAAAAGAAAAAAGGCAGTAAGAAAATAGCTAGCAATGAAGGTGGTGGCGCTGCTTTGTTGCCCACACCATAGTTGGTGCACAATGGGAAAAAGGTAATTTTCCTATTTTTGTTTTATTGATTTTATTATTATTTTGATAATCAAAGTATTAATTAACTTTTATTTATAGTGACAGTAAAAGAAATAATAAAAACGCGTGAACTGTGGTTTTAATTAATTATATTTTATTTATAAAAAACTTTTTAATTAAAAAAATAATTTTATACAATAATTGTCAAATATACTAATACTAGAGTATCATAAAATAAATTAAAAATTATGATCATATTAATTATAATTTAATAAATAAAATATGTTCCAATTCTTATAAGTTATAGACCTCCTTAATGGTACTTCGTGTATTTGTATATTTTCAATAATATACTTTCGTCCTTCTTCCTTTTTATGATGTGGGTTTAAAAATTTATTAAGAATAATTTTATTATTTTCTTTTTTTTATAAAAATTTAAATTTTTAATTCAAAATTTTAATTAAAAATATAAATCTTTAAATTCTAATCCTAGGGCAAAAAGTCACCCTTAAACTATAAACTTTAATTTATGTAGCAAATTTTGTCTATCGCATATAACCACGGCCGTATCCGGGATTGAACAATAAGATGTACATTTCGATATTTGATTTGAAATTTTAGATATATAAAATATTTAATATTTGAATATAAATATTTAGATATCTATTATGATTTTATTTAATTATTTTTTAATATGATTATTCTATATATAAAAAAAATTTATTTTTGAATACAACAATTAATAAATTATTGAATATAACAAGAATTTATCCATAAAAATTTTAATTTTTTATATATAATAAATAAAAATATCGAATATAATAAGATTTATATCTAAAAAATAAATTTTTAGATATGCAATAATCAAATATCTAATCTGAATGTAAAATAAATATTCATATCCAATTTAAATTTTCAAATATACACCCCTATATTAGTTTTTAGATTATTTTTTATACACCCCTACTAGGAAAGAGGGGCAACTTCTACTTAGGGGTGATAACGAGCTGAGCCGAGCTCGAGTCAGGCTAGGTTCGGTTCGACTCGATTCTAGACTCGCCGAGTTCGAAATTTCAAGCTCAGCTCGGGTTCGGTTTGGCTCGAAATGGATAATTTTTTATATTATTTTATTTATTTATTTATAGTTTATTTTTTATTTGTAGTTTTGTAAATTTGTTTTAGTTGATAATATTTAATTTATTTTATTTAATTTATTTTTAGTGAATTTACTCTCAATTATTTTATTATTTTTCTTTACTAAACAATTTATTTTTAATGTATATAAAAATATATATATTTATATAATTATTCTAAGCTTGTTCACGAGCTTTTCGAGTCGAACTTGGATAAACTTAGCTCAGTTCGTTTAAATCCTGAACCGAATCTAAACCTAAATTAAAATTACTTTGACCGAATTTTGACCGAACCAAACCCGAATAACTCACGAGTCGACCAAACTTATTATCCCCACTACTTCTACTATGGACCTACTCTTATAGCGATAATAAAATTACATGAGACCGCGATATTCATAACCATTACGTTAATAATAATATTTGTTATTAAAATTTTACAATTATAATATTCACGATAATTGTCAAATCCGTAATTATAACAAATATAATATAATCATAATAAATTAAATACTTGTAATATTTGAAAACCACGAGCACAATATTCACAATACTTTCAATATTCGTAATGATAATCACTAAATCAATAATCGTAATAAATACAATATAATTTAAAATACGAAAATAATCTTAATTTAAAATTTTAATTAAAAAATATTTTTTATTCACTATAAGATTATTGTTCAAATGGTTAATTTAGTCGATGGTCAAACCGAATTACCCAAAATCAAATTAATCAAATTTTTAAATCTTTAATCGTTAATCGAATCAAGCTTTTTAGAAATATATTAATCGAACCAAAAAAAATTTGGTTAATTCGACCAACCAAAATTTTTTATAAATTCTGGATAAATTATACAAATAATCACTCAACTATGTTAAAATAATTTTTTTAGCCACCAAAGTTTTAATGTTATAAAATAACTATTAAACTTATCAAATTATTATAAATTGATCATTGATTTATTATATATTATAAATTATTGATAAATATTAAAAAATTTAATAATTATTTTTAATAATTTAATATATTTAATTATCATTTTATACTAATTTGATAAAATTTAATGTCAATTTTATATTTTATAAAATTGACTAAAAACAAATATATAATATATAAAATTTTAACTAATTCGACTAATTCGGTTAATTGACCAATTTCGAATTGAATTAACTATTACCTAAACTTTCAAAAAAAAATTAATCACTCACTAATCGAATAAAATTCAGTAACCGATTATTTAATCGAATTAGTTTAATTTAATCAATTAATTCGATTTAACTAACCGTTTAACACCCCTGACCAAAAAGCTTATGAGCCAACGTATAACCCTCAAACTCCCACAACCCCAACTTTGACCGACAAAACTCCTTGTTTGAGAACTTACAAAGATCAGACTAACTTTTGACTCCATCAAGGCTTTTTCATGTGAGATTAGGCAGATAGTGTGGCTGTCATGCCACATGTGTTGTTATCTGTCGCCTGTCGGTGTTGCAATTATGTTGGCCGACTCCTCTTTCGTGCACAACCTGTGGGATTTTGAGCCTTTTTCAGGGTTTTTGGGTAACTGAAGTCATCCTGTTAGTAAACAAACTGCCAGTAAGTAACGCGCAGTCAAAACCCATTGGCTTAACGGAAACTTATAGTAGCAGAACTAGTAGAGCATCAGCCTATCGGCTATCAGGATAATGTACATAGAAAACACACACACTATATATTAGTCTCAGCAGTGGTATGAACAAAACCAAAACTACTGTGTAAACCACAAGCGCAATTCTAACCATCGGGACAGACGGTATGGCTTTGGGCAGGCAGATGTCGTTTTAAGCTTAGATTTAATTAAATAAGATGACTATCATTCGGTGTGGGGGTGAAACTGGTCAGATTCAGTGTGTTTTTCATGGAAAAATACTTTTAGGTGATGGAAATTTTTATTTTGTACGAACGATTTAATATAATTTAATATATATAATATTATAAACTTTAATTTAATATATAATAATAATATTAACTTTGATTTAATTATTATAATTTAATTTTTTATTTTTAATATAATTTAACATATATACTAATTTAATTGTATTTTAATTATGTTTGTGAGTTTGTATTCGTTAAATCATATTTTTGACACTTGGGAATTCGAGCACCATAGAGAAAACTCTGTGTCAGAGGCGTAGCAGTATGGTCGGAATCATGTGCAAAAATGAGGTGTTTCTTAATATCCCAATTTTTTAAAAAATATATTTTTTATATAAATTATATAAAAAATATATAATTTAACACCTGTTTATAAATAATCCCTTAAATATCGTTTAAGAAAATAACACTTTTAAATAAAATTTTTATTCTACCCCTGAATAACAGTCATAGGTTTTGAAGTTAAATTGATATCTATTTTTCGGATTCTTATTAGTGTTAGAAGAGAGGTACGATGACTAGAGAAAGTAGAACGACGGTGAAAATTGTGTAAGGGAGGTGAAAGGTGGTGAGGAATAAATGTTAAAGTTAAAATAAAATATATATGATTTTTATTAACGATGGATCAAATTGCAAGTATTAAACTTGTATAGTCCATAACTTATAATTAATCCCTGGCAATCTAAATAGTTTAATAAATTAATTTAATAGCTCAACTAATTTTGATAATATCTTGACAATCAATTAATTATCAGTCTAACATTTATTTTATTTTTTTATCGTTAAATTTCTTTAATTTTTTATTAATTCGAATTCATAAACTATTAATCAATGAGTAGTTATTCAAACAATAGAATTAAAATCTTCACCTTTCATTATTTTAATCTTCTAAAATTCTTGAACTAAAATGTTGAATCCTCCTAAGTAACCAAATGTCTTTGTTCTTTATAGATCATTCTAATGCAGTGCCCATTTACTTTATTAAGTGAATAGATAGGGTCTCCTGCCTACATCAAGTGTAGTTCAAAAACTCTACGGAACGTGAAGGCAGTGTTTGATACAGTCATTAAGGTTGTGGAAAGACTTCTAACAAAAAATTAAACGTATTGAGTTGATTCTTTAAGTTGATAGTTTATAAACTAAAATTCTTAGAACGAATCAATTAGTAAATATTATATTTAATGATTTATTAAAAATCGAAATTATTTTTTATCATTTTATTCTTTATTATTTATCTTTTTATCAATAATTTTTGATTTTTTATTTATTTTTTAATTTTTATTATTTTTCTCACTTATTTGAATCTTCTTTTTGTTAGAAGCTAGGTTGTTAAGCGTCGAACTTTTGAATATAGTCTGAAACCTTCTTTTGAACAAAAAAATACTTTTTTTTTGTCTGGTTAACGGAATACGAAGTTGTGAAACACTATATACTTCTAAAAGATTTTTTTTATGAACACTTAACTATGGAGCATCAAATTCTAAATTACATTGTGAGAGAAATAAACATTCGAACAATTCTTTGAACACAATTCAAACAATCCCAACTATCAATAACTAATAAATCATAGCACCAACAATAGTAACCAAAAATAGATATATGATAATTCCGGCAATAGTCGTAAATCAAAATTTTAATATAACCATCTAAAAATGAGAAAATTTTTTTTTAAAAGAATTAAAAGATCTCACCAAATCTTTAAGATCCGAAAAGAAAATTATCCCAACAACATACTGTGATATTATATAAAAAGGAGATAAATACTCTAATCTTTGATAACAACTCAAAAACCACATTACGAAGACAGTAAAACAATACTTATAAAAAATAACTATTGATAGCCTAAGAATATACTTACCTGGACGGGTATATGGATGATCATTTAGGTCCATGACCTAGGCTGGTAGCTTTCATTGCAAGCTACACCTGCTTAGGTCTCCTCAAGAGAGGGAACCTACGTCGTTATTTGTGGCAGTGGAAGTATGTGTTTGCGCGGCCCTTCTCAATTCTTAGTTCAATTATCCACGAACAATTATACAAGTTTGTATGTTAGTAACATATTGTTCTGTCGGTGTCAACTGCTATGACAGAATAAGCTGTGTTTCAGAAGAAATCATCGAATCATATCTACACTTTCAACTTTCTATTGAGAATTGATTCTATGAAAATATGAATGTAACGTAGGACAAGAGTTCCAACGAGTGAATGGTTCAGTTCAAATTACCATGAAGTCAAGTTCCACATGTCACTGGGAAAGAAAGTGGCATCCTCTCCTCATGTTTATAAGGCAACTTATATAAGATTCTTGAATTCACGGGGCTGTGTGGCGAGCACAGAGCGAACTATTCTTTCGCCTTTTACTAAAGAATACCGTGTGCTCTCTACTCCAAGCGGTATACGCATATTTTTGGAAGGGTATTCCTTGTTGTGAATGCCTCCATCCCAATACAAGTTTTAAAGCTTTCTCGCAGCAGTTTTCTTTCAGTGTGTACTTGGTATTGCCTCATGCAATATAGTATCATAGTTTGGGAATAGGCTAAGATTACCCTAAACTAATCATCTTCTCTCTCATTTTTACTATTTTAGATTTTTTCAATCCTCAGCCAGTCATTATAAACAAATCCATTATAATTCCATCCAACAAATCACTGCTTTCACTTTGGTTGCTCTGTTCGTCTTGAACATTTCAAAGCAAAGACATCCATGTCTCATTTATGAAACTGAGAGTGTTAATGTCAGTGATATTGACAGAATAAGTAATGCGTATCTGACATTCGTATGCAACAACACTGAGTTCAACGAAATCGTGTTTATGTTGCTACAACCCTGTTAAAAGCAATAACTCTGTTTGGTTGCTTCGTTTTAACAATTCGGTAGTAATTAGTATTTTGATTAGAAGATTGGTGATCAAAGCTTAAAGTCAAAAGGAAAATCTTATGGTGCTTCTGCAACTCATCGAAATCAAAATCATATTTGTCCTACTTGGAATTTGAGCTCCAAATGGGAATATTAGTATATCAGAGGGGTGACACATAGAGGTTTGGAAGTTAAAATTGAAATATTCTCTTCATTTTCTTCTCTTTTCTCCGTTGAAATAAGAAACACATTTTTAACTTTGGAGATGATAGCAACTAGCAAGGTTAAATCCTAAAAAAACAAAAGCTTACTTTAATAGCAAATCAATAATACAAGTGGGATTAAAAAAATAAGAAGACTGAGTGATTGAAATCAAATTAGCATGAAGTCAAGTCCCACACCGCACTGGGAAAGCAAATAGCAGTTTCTTCTCGTGTTTATAAGGCAACTTATAAGAGGATATTAAACTCACGGAGCCGTGTGGTGAGCACAAAGCGAACTATTCTTTCGCCTTTTACTAAAGAATACCGTGCGCTCTCCGCTATAAGCGGCATACGCATATTTTTGGAAGGGTATTCCTCGTTGAATGCCCCCATACCAGTCCAAGTTCCAAGCTTTTCTTCGATTCTGGTTTTTACTTGATTCCGTATTTTGTCTTAACATTCCCGAATGAATTCCAGTCACATTTTATAGCATGGAATTGGATACGGTTTCAATCTAATTCCATTTTATAGGATGAAAATTGAAAAATCTGTCCAATTCTATCACCAATTGTAATTGACCAATTTGATCACCCTGGCATACCCATGGCTAGAGGCATTCAAAGCAAGCTTTAGAAAAACTGCTTTCTGCCATCTTTCAGTGTGAGGATAAATTTCACATGCGTTGCAGAACCCTATCTCAAACCGGTGAATGACTCCATAGTTTCTTCTTCAGTGCTGCATAGGAAGTAGGAAGCAGTCAGTGGTTACTTGGCAACCCAAGCAATAAAAGTGTTTTCAGTTCACCAAACTCACCTATGCCAAGCCATTTTCCCTTGTTTGGGTCTTTGAATTTTCCAAACCCCACCCACTTTAAAAACAAACGCAGTCCATAATCCATTCCAAGCAATAAAATGCTGCTTTCGCTTGTCTTGAGAAATTTGAACATTTGAAAGAAAAGACAGGTATGCTCATTTAAGAAGATGAACAGTCATAGGACACAACACTTGGTTTTATTGAAGTCGTGTTTCTGCTGATACAACGCTACCGAATCGTTCACAAAAACGATAACTTTGTTATTTGGTTTGATTGTAAGGCTGGTGATTGAAATCTTGAGGAAAAAATCCTTTTGGTGCTTCAGCAAGCAACTCATCAAAATCAAAATCATATTTTGCCACTTGGAATTTGAGCACCATACAGAAAACTATGTATCAGAGGGTAGAAACCAGAGGTGTTGAAGTTAAATTGAAATCTTCTTTTCAGATTCTTATTAGAACTATATCTCAGCATCACTAATTTGCCCATATTTGAGAAATCGACTGATTGAAAAAAAAAAGAGGCAGATAGCCTCTGGTAACAATTCAAAACTCATATCAGGAAGACAGTAATGCGGAGAGGTGAGTAATGCTTATAAAAAGTAAGTATAGACGGCTATTACAACATACTTAGCTAGACGGGGTTTGTGGCTTTCATTGCACTTGCCTAAGGTCTTCCCAAGAGGGAGAGCCTACGTCATTATTTGTGGCAGCGGGGGCCTCTGTTTGCGCGTCCCCTCCGAATTTTTAGTTCAATTATCCATTGACTCTGCTCTATTCTTATTGTATTTATATATATATTTTTGTTGATCCTGATAGACACTAATCCTAACAATACAAGTTATTTTTGTTATAATCAATCTAAATGACACATTGAGTTTACTTTGCCATTCATTATTAGATTGATTTGTCATTTTATTGGACTCATCGAAAACATTGAAACGAGATATACGAACTAAAGATTTTGATATAATCTTAATTTATTTTTCCATTTTCCTGGTACAAAAAGTATAAGCTATGTGTTTTCTTTTTCCGTGTAGAAAAAAGATTGATTTAGTAACAAGTTGATCAAAATTGAAATATCCATAAAGCCAAGTCCCACTATCACACAGTCCACTGGGAAAGCAAATTTGCAGCTTTTCATGTTTATAATACAGCTTGTAAAATGCTTCCAAACTTACGGAGTCGTGTGGTGAGCACAGAGCGAACTGTTCTTTTGCCTTTTATTAAAGAATACCGTGTGCTCCGGCACTTCGTATACACCAAATTTTGGAAGGGTATTCCTTGTTGAATACCCTCCTTCCAATTCAAGTTGCAAAGTTTCCGAGACGCAGGATTTTTCGATCACTGAATGCAGTCTTGGTAGATGCTGCCATCGTTATTCTAAATATTGATATTTGAGTAAAATGCTTTCATCATGTTGCCGATATATACGAACTTCTGAAGTTGGCTGCAAGTTTTTTTTACATCGTATGGGTTCATATTTTATGCTAAACTTTAGGGTATTGGATTGTATATTGTTCTAATGAAAGAATATTAAAAAGTTTGAATCATCAATCAGATGATTTTGAAATGGAAAACTGTAGTCTAAGTTTGATTATTTATTGTTTTTTCTGTTGAATCCAGTAACGTTTTCCTTGTCTGTTCGTTTGTAGCCTGGCCTGGGAGAATGGGACTGATGTATTAGGTTTCTCGGTCTCATTCCTTGTGGCTCCCCATTAATGTTTCAGTCTTACTGGATTTGCCAACTTAACTTACATTGAGCAGAGGATAACGTGCCTGGTGGGAGCAGCTAAACCTGCAAACTGCCTGTACCCTCTTCTTGCCATCTTTCAGTTTGCAGAACCTGTTTTGAGATTCCACATTTCAGAAAGATAATAAACTGCTTTCTGGTTTCCTCTTGCTGCATGAGGAACACTGTGTTTACATGAAGTTTGCTTCCAGTAGCAAAGAAATTAAAGCGTTTGGGAATGAAAATATTACACCAAACTAACCTATGCCAACACACATTCTCACTCCTGTTTAGCTCTTAGAATTTCCCAAACCTCAGCAGCTTTAAAAACAAGCACACTCTAATTCCAAGAAATCAAACGCTGTTCACTTTTGCTCTCTGCTGTGTCCCGAGAAATGTTGAACATTTCGAAGCAAAGACATGTTTCATTTAAGAACAATTATGCAAGCTTGTATTTTAATGTTTGTATCATGTTACTCTGCAGCTGTGAGAGAGAATTGATGAGATCCTAAAATTCTCTTGTAACATCATCATTGATTACCCTGGAAAGCTCTATATTTAGTCTAGTTCCAAAATCTCATGGAACCTTTAGAACAATCGCATCCAGAGTTTTTCTCATGAAACTGCCAACTGCCTCTGCCAATGCATCTTACCATATCCTAGTTTAAGAACAAACTTTACATGCTTGAAGAACATGTTTTGAGAATCAACGTTTAGAAAACTAATACGTTTGGGAAAATGTTAAAATTAAGCTTGCTCTTCAACACTGTATAGGGGACTTGGTAGCCTCATGCAGTAAGTTTTGCTTTCAGCAGCCGAGCAATAAATACGTTTGGGAATATGCTAAAATTAACTCTAAACGAACCCATGCCAATCCATCTTCTCTCGCATGTTCATGTTTTAGAATTTTCAAAACCTGAACCAGACATAATCTTATGGTGTTTCAGCAACTCATCCAAATCAAAATCATATTTGTCCCACTTGGAATTTGAGCTCCTAATGGGAACAGTATATCAGAGGGGTGACACATAGAGGTGTGGAAGTTAAAATTGAAAACTTCATTTCAGGTTCTTATTTGAATTGATATCATTAGCTTGCTGGATGGTGTCAGTCAGGTTTCCTGATTATATTTGGTCAACAACTCGAAACCCACATCAGAAAGACAGTAAATCGGAGAGGTTGGCAATGCTTAGAAAATACAAGTATAGACGGCCTTTATACTTACTTACCTGGGCGGGGTTAATAGATGATCATCAAGGTCTATAGCCTAGGCTTGTGGCTTTCATTGCACTCGAAAGTGCACCTGCCTAAGGTCTCCCAAAGAGGGAGAGAAGTTCTTACTAATTTTCTCTAAAAAAAAAACCTTTCGAATCCTTAGTAGATAGAATCCTTTAAATCTCGGATAATCTATCTATTTTAGATCGATTAACAGATTATATATCCATTAAAATCTCGGATAATCTGCTCGGTTAATTATTTAAAATTCAAAGAGAATTTTAAATCAATCCGAATTAATATAACCTATAAAAGCAGAGTACTGACTGCAGAAAAAACCTTTCGTATTTCGCAATTAATGAAGAGAGAAGTTCTTACTAATTTTCTCTAAAAAAAAAGTACGTGCGCAGACGTGTAGAAGAAACGTGTTACCACGACCATGATGCCGAGTTGGACGGACGACAACAACAACAGTGCACAAGGGACCCCTTTGTTCTCTATCACTCAACAAGAAAGTGGAGGGATGCCTTAATAAATACCCATTCCCAAAGGTATTTGTTAACCATGTGGGATTCAAGCATTACATATTTCCTACAATCCCCCACTAATGCGAAAGAATCCTCATGATGTCACCAAGTTTGACTATCACTAGACGAGCACTTGTGAGATTAGTTACTCAAGTACATAGTGAACGAATCTTGAACTAGTACATAGTGATGATGAGTAATCCTCCTATTAGATAAGTGAAATTAGTCTTGAACTTTCTAAGATCAGGGTGAATTCTTAACACATAACTAACCCCTTCATCACCACAGTCCGCGATGTGAAGATGTGTATATACATGAAGTATATGTGTTTAGCCATCTTACCTCGGGATTTTAGTAAGTGTACTAGAAAAATAGCCCATCGATTTTTATAGAAGGCGGTTAACTCTTCTCACTTACATAGGTTATTTCATCAAGTTTATCTCAACATAAACCACCCAAAAAATCGGGCTATGAAATAATTAAGAGCTTTGTATAAAGCTCAACCTCAAAAAATAAGGTGATTTCTTCAAGTTCATATTAAATAAACCACCCAAACTCTGGGCTAAGAAATCATTAAGAATAAAAACTCAACCTCTTGTTCGGTAAATTTAGTAATGTTTTTCTTAATAAAACAAGTAAAATTTATTAAGAGTTTAAAAATAAACTCATCCTTTCGAGCGGTAAGTTAAATTAGTCCTTCGCAATAGGTCTAAGAACTTATTAAGAGTAGTTATTCATCAAAGATCGGTAAATTCATCAAGTCTTTCTCACTAAGACCACCTAAACTTGGGCTATGAATTTATTAAGAGCATTTAAGCTCAACATAGGCAAGTACATGAAACGTCATAGGGATTGGGCAGATGGACATATACACTATGAGTCGTTTCATAGTTTCGTTTAACCACATCGAATTTAGAGAACTAAGTTGGGTATCCACCATGAATCACTCAACCAATGGGCTTAAGACCCATACCCCTCGACGAATCTAGAATTTGTTTCCTGCTCAATCCTTTGGTAAGAGGATTAGCCAAGTTCATTTTCGACTTAATATATTCTAAAGCGAGTACTCTATTCTTTATTAGGTACCTCACAGACTCGTGCCTTATACGGATATGCTTTTTCTTACCATTGTAAGCTTGATTTACGGTCACATGTATATCATATTGCGAATCGCACAATAAATATATTGGAGGAGTCGTTTTTCCATATAAAGGTATCTCTGCTAAAAGATTTCTAAGCCACTCGGCTTCTTGCCCTGCTAAGTCTAGAGCTATGAACTCTGATTCCATGGTGGAGCATGCAATACAAGTCTGCTTGGTAGACTTCCATGAGATTACGGCTCCACCTAAAGTAAAAACATTTATAAGTACTCAACTCACTATCACTTTCTACACTTTTCATGGGCATTAATCATCAATTCTACATACACTTGGACCAATGCATATATTTAATGTGATATATTTAGGGATTTTGCTGTTAAAGATAATATTTATAGAAAAGACATATTTTACTGCATTTTTATATCTGTGCAGAAAGAAGTATTGTCGCGACAGCAATTTAAGACCGAGGCAACACCTGATGCCGAGGCAGCAAAGGACAAGTAGCGATGTGGCAGGCAAGTTGAGGAGAAAAATGAGGAGAACATTGTTGGACAAGAAGCCCAATGATCGAAGCTGGATAAGCACGTGGAAAATCCAAAGACAAGGCCACGCGGGAAAGCCTTCTAGAAGGAATAAACTTGGAAATATTTGATTTATGTACATGACTTATTCCCTACTCCAAGTTGTATTCTACTTAGGAAAGGTTTGCCCTAGGCCAAGCCTATATAAGACCAAGCCGTCCAAGGAGAAATGTATTCAACCAATTCATAGAATTAGAGAGCTTAGATTTCATCTTTTAGTTTTTCTTTTCTTCTATATTATATTCTAATTTTGTTTAGACTTAGGTGAAGGTTGTAAAGTATTAGTGTGAGGAAGTCAAACTTTGTTTCTTATTTTCAATGCAATAACATATCTAAGTTTGCTTATTTTTTATCATTCCTTGTTCTTGCATTCAAGCTCGAGAGAGAAGTTTGTAAGTAATCTATTTATCTAATATCGAGAGAGTTAGATTCACAAAAGGAATAAGTACGGTGTTTCAATCGGGAAACACTAACTCAGTCTAGAGATAGGTTAAGAGTTTCAGCGGCTAAAAGAAGTGTAGGATTGATTGGTGATTATAATTGATTCACGCCGAGAGGTATCATCAAGGACTGATCATCAACAGTATTTTGACTTAGAGATAAGCGAAGGCACTAAAGGACACTTTGCCAAACTTTGATAAAGTCTTCCCAAGAACAAGAGATTGTCGCGGCAGATGAGTATCTTTACTGTCAAGACAGTAATCTGTAGTACTGCCGAGGCAATGTTGAACTTGCATTGGACAAAAATGAGTTGATCAAATCCATTATACAACACAACTGGATCTTAACCACCTTCTTTATCTTATTTTTTTTATCTTTATTTAGTTTTTATTATTTAGTTCAATCACAACCCAATCACTTGTGTTTTTACTTTATTTCTTTTACAGAGCAAGAAGACTAAAGGAAGCATATTAAGTAGACCAATCCCTGTGGAGACGATACTTGATACTTATCACTTTATTACTTGGCGACGTGTTCACTTGCACTAAATTGCGCACATTTAACACGCATCAAACATATTCACTCGTAAAGCTTACCTCATCGCTATTAGAAATTCAATTGGCATCACAATATCCTTCTAGAGCAGTAGGATAGCCAACAAAATCAAGTTTCCAATCTATAGTACCCTTAAGATACTTAAGTAAGCGTCTAAGAGCTGTCCAATGTTCACCATTTGGATTATGAGTATATCTACTCAATCTACTCACTAC